>CM053784.1:25514861-26843611 GCA_028749045.1 Cupressus sempervirens
TCCTCTAAGTGCTATTATTGATAGTTCTTGGTCTTCTACTTTGCTTCCAATAGAAGATAGATGATTTTTAATTTTGGCGATCTTTCCAAAGTAGGATGAGATTGTTTCTCCTTTATTCATTTTAGTATTGATTAGTTGATTTTCTAATGTGATCAATCTACTTGAGTTGTTGATTTCAAATGTATCCTCAATTGTCTTGAACACTTCAAATGCCTTTTTTAGATTTGATATGGATGGAAGAATATGATCTTTTATGGAATCCACAATGATTTTCCTGGCTTTATTATTTCATCTTTTCCAAGTGGCTTTTTCTGCCTCATCTTCAGGTATCGAAATGTCTGATTCAATAAAAAAATCTAGTTCTAATTCTTCAAGAATCGTAATAATCCGAATTTTCCAATAAAAGAAATTTGCTGCTCCTTCAAGTCTGTCCTCTACTCTCACATTATTTGACATATTGTCCCTCTTTGATTCAAGATTCAGTTTGAGATTCTCTCTACCAATTAAGCTCTGATACCTTGTAAAGTTTAATAGATCTTTATTGGTGGAGACTAAGAAATTTTGTTTCAGTCTGATTTCCT
Source organism: Cupressus sempervirens (assembly GCA_028749045.1). Lineage (NCBI taxonomy): Eukaryota > Viridiplantae > Streptophyta > Pinopsida > Cupressales > Cupressaceae > Cupressus > Cupressus sempervirens. Next base: position 25,515,443 of record CM053784.1, read on the forward strand.
TAATTTAGCAGACCTATTTGTTCCTTATGTGATTGCTTGACTTCTTAATCTGATATGTTTTCTGAAGTAGTGTTCTGATCTAGTCTGAGAACTATATACCAATGTTATTGATATGATCTCCAGATAAGAATTGGGGCTAGTATATATATACATTGAAACATAACCAAGTAGAGGCATGACCCTACGTGGTCATGCCTCAACATACATAATAATAGCACCTGTTCATAACTGATCTTAACCAATGCTAATCACACCCCATGACAAGTCTTTTAATAATCAAATAGTTTGCCAAAGAAGACTCCCGATTCATCAATCGGTGTGAGCAAGTTAACACTTAATTATGATTGGTGGTAAGAATTAATAACACTCAATAGCAATCGGGATGTGATACAATGTCACTTGAAGATTATTTAATGTGAAGCACACCATTCAATGTAATGATATCTTCAACATCTGAATGTAGAAGATCTTTTGTCATATTAAGAATGAGGAATATAAGATACTTATGAAACTGATATTCTGCAGTATAAATTGTAATGACAGATTTGTAATAGTAATATATATATATAATGTCAGTTACTAATATTTAACCAGCAGATGTTTCAATACACTAAACGCTAACATTCTTAACAAGAAGAACAAGATAAGTACAGCGATATAGTAAAAATATTAAAGATATTCTAATAATATACACCTCTCAAACCAAAAAATATATTAATTGGTTATTTGATTCAAATAATATTCTTTGTGTACACTGTGTATTCATATCTACACTCCATGCGTTCATTTAATTGTTGTTATAGAGCTATATTTATGCTACAATTGATGCAATTAAGAATACATGTAGTGCCAAATATTAAGAAAACAAATTATTTCAATAAATTATATATATTATTTTTTAACATAAATTTTTAAAAATCATTCATTAAATAGCAGATTTATTAAATTAAACTAATCCAACAACACAAATAGATAACTATATTTCACTATTAAATATAAATACTTTGACAAGCAGATGGTTTTCAAATTCAAAATAAAGAGTTCTCATTAACAGCTCATGCCATTACACTCCACCCCTTGCTGCCATTGTAGAACACTTCTCAGTTTAACTTTTAAATAGGTAGCTTTAGATTGATATCAATGTGATTTTCTATGAATTTAGCTGAACATGAGTTTTGGTAATTTGTAAATATCAACACGGGTAGTTTATCCTAATGTATTCAACATTTTGAGAGAGCAAAAGCTTCCATCTCTTCAATACCAATTTCTACATATTCATATAAGATAAGAAAGCAATTTACTAAATTTATAACTAAAAACAATTAAAAGTGGGAAAACTTAAATCTGAAAGTATTCATTTAAAAAAGCGTATTATTGGTGCATACCTTTTTTCAAATATGAGGACAAATGAAAGGACTAACGTGACAGAAAGTAGACCTATGGAAATGAATAATATTATCACTAATGGAGTTATGTGCTACAAATGCAACAAATTTGGACATACTGCTAGAGATTTTAGATTGCAGATTAACTAGTTTGAACCAAGGTATAGGAACTTAGTTATACTTATTACATGTCATAATTGCAATAACTTGGGACATACAACTAGATTTTGCATATTTAATAACTATTAAATAATTAATAGAATATTTGTATGTGAAATTCAAAATAAGAAATTTATACCATACCCTTAAGATTTTGTTTTTCTAATTATTAAAACTGTGTGTCAAATTAATTAAGCATGACAACGAGTATCCAGTTCCTTTTAACAGAAAAAATTGAGCATAGAAACACCTAAGGGTTTACAAATTAGTAGGATGGTTTGATCAAACGCTCTAAGCTTTACTCGATGTTTGTTTCTGTTGTGCGCGCAAGTGAAATGGATTAGCATACTTCAAAAGTATTCATTTAATAAATACTCTGAAAGTATTCATTTCCATACTCTGAAAGTTTTCATTTAATAACGCTTTATCCTTCTTTTCCATACTCTGAAAGTATTCATTTAAAAAAAGAGAATTATTGGATTAGCATGATAAAGTTATAAATACTAAAAAATATTGCAAGGATTTCCAACTCAGCACATGTGAGATCTTGATCTTCAGTATAAGATATGGGAACCTAAATCTACCTAGCCTACAAGTCCAACAAACTAATAGTAATACAATATTCTTTAGAAATTGGGATTTCTTCTTTTGTCCCCCAATATAAAAACATTATAATCAAGAAATGTGAAAAAAAAAAGTCATATTATCAGCACAATAACTTCTCCACAACGTAGAAAATAAACACTATAGTCAAAAAAAAATACCTTGTAATATGACACCCAAAAGAAAAAGCTTGATAGCCCTTAAAATGACCTTTTGAGTAGCAACAACCTTATTTGGTACTTTCTGCGAATTTAGGAAGAAATGTGAGATTTACTGTTGGTCACTGACATTAGCTAAGAAGATGAATGAGACACAGAAAATTGATGCTCAGATGATATAACATGAGAGTAACATATCAATTATTTGGAAGTGTAAAATTTAATACAATGGACTCCAACATTTGCCAAAAAAATGGAGGAAGCCGTTATATAAAACGATTTTATTTACCTTGTATACTAGCCCAAGGGCAACACCAACAATGAACAAAAAAAATGGCATGACAAAATCTGCAAGTGTTACACCATCCCAAGGGGAATGATTTATAGCAGGTAATGCACCTCCAGCATCGTCAACAAGTATCATAAGCTGCACGTACTCAACCAGAATCAGAAATTGTCTAAAAAACTATGCCAAGTATAATAGAACTCACATTCATTCAGTTGTCTAACTTTTCCCATCAAATTGGTCATTAAGATTTTTAAACACTTTTTGAGCTCATATTGATTTGGAAGAAAAGGGAAGCACAGCATTGTATTGAGAAATACGACAAATAGATTCATCAATTTAAGATAAAAGAAAAGAAAAAATCATCATATTCATATTAATATATAGGACCATCAGTGCAAGTTGTGTAGCCATATTGTTGAAACATATACTGAATAGCACACAATCGAATCTGGTCACGCCAAACCCCTACACAGAAAATGTTTGAAGCAAATGAAGAACCCAGTACTTAATGCACAAATCAAGCACATTGAGCTTTATCATCACCAAATCTGACTGATGGTGAGCATATATGTTTTCATTCTGGCCATTCAGGAGCAGTCTGCAGATTTAATAACTAAATCACTTAGGATCAATAAATTAATAAACTTTTGAGACTATCTGTGGTCTATGATAGAATGATTAAGGAGAGTATTAGACAATTTTTAGAAAATACGTTTAATGAAAGACGGAATAATGTCTGCAGTTTTGTCATGCCTTATATATTAATTATTTATATTAACACGTATGGTAATTATTTAAATTGCAGTTATTGAAAACTAAGCCTGTATGAATATTTCAATATGTGTGCCCATTTCCCCCTTTTTTTCTCTCACAACACTGGTTCATATGTCTCAGCATCATGAAGGTGAAACGTTGTTACTCATTTTTCCAAGCATGTATATGATTGTTGGAATCAATGTCATCATTGTAGAATCCATTTTGGAGACTCAAAACAATTGTTGGCATGGTTTATTCTCATTACAGGATCAGAGTACTAGTAGCTTTTATTCTGGTAGCACAATGATGAAACTGCCAATTGTGGTATATACAAGATGCAAACTTAAGTAGCAATGTGTAGTCCTCTTGATGCAAAGATTTTTCCATGACTGCTTGGTTGTATATGTCTTCACTCAAGATTTTGACAGCATAATGGCACGCCAAAAGAAAAATGGGTGAGAGAGATAACAAAGGTGAAGGGTTGGATTTATAGACTTTGGATGAGATGAATGGATGGCCAAGATTGACTAATGAAGATCAATGGTGGAGAATGATTGAGAGGAATATAAGGAATTAAAAAAATCCTTGTTGAGTACTTTACGAACAAACCTATGAACTTGTGTAAGAAGAATATGTGCTTGATGTGATGGCGAGTTGACTTATTTGCCTACTCTTCATGATTAGGGATATGCACATGATTAGAAGGATGGGTTAAGCTTAATGATGAGGGATTAGAGAGCAAGTGGTAAAAGTAGAAGGATATGATGGGAGGAGAGAGAATAAGTGGAGGAATTGAAACTTTTGATTCAAAGTGGGAAAATGGGATCAATTAAGTAAATAATAAAATTTACTTAGCCTGATGAAAGGAATTAAAAATGCAAGTTGATGCTGAGAAATGGATTTTTGAATTAATTTTAATTTAAAATTGAAGGAACCGGAATAATCATTTAATTTACCTAGGAATATAGAAGATTGGGTACATTAATCAAATAGCTAAATTACTTAATTAATATTATGACTATAGAGGAAGGGGATTATGATGATTAATTTGATCAAATATTAATGATCAGATTCAGACGTCTACAAGCACTGCCAAGTATTCATTTTGCTTTCATTGTTATCCTGCTGGACCTTGGCATTTTGTGAGTATTCATCGATAAGTCGATTCAGCTTGGGCAGGTGACATTCATAGTAGAAGATCCACCAGTTCTTATGTTTTTACTATGTTTGATGGTGCTATTAGTTGGAAAAATAAGCAATAAGCTGTGGTCACTTTGTCCATGACAAAAGTAAAGTATATGGCGATTACTTGTGCTTGCAAGGAAGCCATTTGGCTTAGATGGTTATGATCAGATATTCGTTTGATGAAGGATTGATTACTATATATTATGACAGTCAATGTGTCATTTGCTTAGCAAAGAATCCAGCTTTCCATGCCAAAACAAAGTGCATAGATGTTCAGCTCCATTTTGTTCGACATATGGTAGAAGATGGGAAGGAGTTCATTTTGAGGAATGTTTCAAATGCATTGACAAAATCCATGAGCACAAAGAAGTTTAGATGATGTTCTAGTTTTATGAACCTCTTGACTCCCTACAGTTGATGATAGGCTCTTGAAAGGTCTTCCACAAATGGGAGAATGTTGGGATTAAGGTGTCTCAACCTTTGCAAGTCCTACCATTGGTAATTGGATTTATTTATTTAACATTTGATTCAAATTTATGAGCATACTAGAAAAAATTATTTGTACATATTATTTTATCATCATGTGGGAGTTGGCATGTTGACTAGTCATGCTACTAGGAAGGTAACATGGAGTTTTTGTCCTCCCATAAGGAAGTAGGAATTTCAGTTAGCGGATCTTGGATTTTGTGGTATATAGGTGTCATGTGTCATGTAGTGACAAATTTATGACACAAACTATGACAGCTATTATGACACACCTACTTATGACAGCTTTTTGATAGATTCTATGACAAAATGGACAAGTGTCAGAAGACGCCTTTGCAAGGAGAAGGTGGGCACGCAAGTTGGGTAATTACAGATTATACAATAATTAGCTATTGTTCGTCAGATGGATTCTCTTATAGATGTAAGTGTTGTCAGTCGTGATTGTTTTTATTATAGCTATAAAATGTGTAAGAGCATTTGTTACACCTAAATATAGCAAATATAGGGTGCCCAACTTTGGAGGTTTGAATGAAGCAAAGGATGATGTATATGTGTCATTTGCATGCTTAAAGGTGGTTAGAAAATGAATCAAGTGTTTTTCAATGACCCCCTCTTCTGTCTTCATCTAGAAGCTTCCTTGGTTGTATTTCTCAATATGGTTGTCTTGGAGAGCATTATGTACATTATGTTTTGCAAGTGAAGTATTATGTTGCTGGAATTAATTCCAGATTGGGGGCTGTTGATTGTATACTCCTATTAGAGAAGTTGATCCTTGATGTTGTATTGTAAACATTGAGCTTACTAGAAGTACAAAGTAATATGCTTTTGGAAAGTGGGGTTATTATCCTTAAAATGTTTATCTTGAAAATATTTTGTGTTCATTGAGGCATATCTTCTTTTGAATGTTCATTATCTCCTTTTGAATGTGTTTTTTACTCTGTAACAATTAAGATTTGTAAATTCTTCCTCACCATATCAATGTTAGGAAGCATTTTCTACACCTTTGCTTCCTTTTAGAAAAGAAGTTTGTTGTTGTGTAGCCTACCACAACCATAAGAGCTGAAAGAACGTTAACCAATGTTGAAGAACCACCATATATTGATGGTGATGATGATTTCATTAAAGATGAGACGCTTATCTTACTTTGGAGAGATAGTAACTTTCAAGACAATGAAGGATGCAACAAAAGATAGTTGCTTAATAGTCTAAGGTGCTTGTCAATCTGAGAAACTATATCTCATTGAGGCTATGAGACATACACATGAAGATCGGTGTTCAATTGTGTTAATCCCATTTTAGTCCTCCATCCTTTTGCATATAGTAGCATACCAAAGTTTGAGTCCAAATTTTAAAAACTCAAGTCATGAAATGCAGTCTAAATCTAGGTCAGGATTTGAGTCAAGTCATTTCTCATCGGGTTTTCCTAGTAGTGCGAGTTTTTAGGATTTCCCTTTTGCTCTTGCATTTCCAATCACGTTACACAGGTTTAGGTGGAAGTCAGTGCCCTTAAGCCACATTAGGTAGTTCATATGTCAAAGTGGGCGGGTTTGTTAGAACCACCCCCGATGAGAAACAAAGTCCAAGTTAAAGCATATCACTTCATAGTCTGGGATTTTGGACCCTCCCAATCTGCATTGCTACTCCAATCAAAAAAGTAGTGGAGCAGCTTCATCCCCCCAAGTGAGCACAATTACAATTGCCGTGGTAAAGTAAATTGATGCGCGAGAATATTCATGCAAAGATACCCAATCTGCACTTTGCAAGGCAGAAAAGTAACAAAACAGGTGCACCTCTACGGGTAACAAAATAAAGCAAGCACCACAAGAAGCTAAGTATGGAAGAACAAAATACGCCTTCTAAGATCCTATAAGGTAGCTTCTTGGAGAAGAAACTCTCCTCGTACGACACCGCAAAGAAGGGAAAGTAACGAAAGACAAAGCTTGCAGGAAAAGTCGAAAATGGCTTCTCCGAGGCTAATACCTCATTTGAAGGGAAAGTAACGAAAGACAAAGCTTGCAGGAAAAGTGGAAAATGGCTTCTCTGAGGCTAACACCTCATTTGAAGGGCATTAAAAGCACGGATTCAGATTTCACCATGACTAGAGGCGATCACCTACCTATAACATAAAGCTAAGGGTTGGAAAACAAGAAAGCCACTAGTCCAAGTTAAAAAGGAGAGCTAAGAGGAGATCTAATTTTCCAAGATATGAAATATAAGTGATAGTACAGGTTGACGTCGTTTTCCAGTCGTTAAGCACTGGGCATTTATTTCAAATTTGATCCTGAAAACAAAACGGTCATTTCTAATTAAATGTAGCACTCCTCATTCATGTGGCGCAAAAGTCCAGGACCTAGAATCACATACAAATTCCATAAAAGCATATTTGCCAAGGGTTTCCTTCATCATAGTTTTCAAATCGATATCTTCGATTTCTGCAGCTAAATAGAGCCATGCTTCTCAATATAAACATTTCGCCATGGCCATAAAGTTTGCAAGCTATGATAATCTGAACGGAATCAACTGTGAGTGGAAAGGGGTGAGTGACACCCAGCTCAAGTTTTATGATTTGGGGGACCGGCACAAGAGGTTGAGGTCCAAGATCATCCACCCAAATACACAAAAGTTGAAGGAGAGTGGCCTTGTAGAGGCTGCAGGGTTTCCAGTGGCAATTCAACATGCAGCACTCGTTGCGACCCATCTATGCAGCAAATTAAGATGCCTAACGACGAGGTGCTACTCACAATTGACTAGAACATCATGCAAAACTATTTTTGGCTACCTGCCCATGAAATGTTTAACAAAATGAACTTCTAGAATTCAGTGACCAGTTACAACGAGAAAAAGTCAGTCAAAAAGGGTGACCACTTGACGACTTGGTTTTAAACACCCAAGAATAGTTGAAGCAAGCTGCCAAAGACTCTCTGCGGCAACAACTTGAAAAGAGAAATAGTTGACATCTTGGTGTTGTTGCACAAACTAAAGGGGAATGAGGATGCCCTGAATTTTGTCAAGCACTACAACTACCTTGTGCAAGTAGTGTGTGTTGAAGGTGAATACGTGGATTGAACTCAAATTTTGAGCAAACAATTCGCCAAATGGTTGCAAACTACCAAGCTCCAAAGACAATTCTTCATGTCATCCTTTTTGATCCATGCAATGGCCACAATTCAGCTATGGCCTAGGTTCCCACATGTAGAAGATTTTGATGAGAATATTCAGGTCTATGACTTCTACCCCTTCCTCCAACTACTGAACAGCAATGTGGAATTTACAAAAGTGAATGACGCTTTCACCATGAGGTTGTGTTGGGAACTTCAAGGGTGCCCAAAGAGAAGCCATCTCCGTCATTACCCAATTCAGTAGCTATTTTATCCAGTTTCCCTCATTTACCTACATCAGGATTGTTGGGTTTGATGAGTTCCCATGGAAGCTGCCAAGGTACCCTAATGATAGGATCATCTTGATCGAACTTTGTCGCCAAATACTAGAAGTGAACACCATCTGTGTGTATGCACGAAAGACTGGCATTTTGTTCCCAATCACAGTAGGAGCTTACTCTTGTGCATCGTGTTCTAATGCAAAGAGCATGTTGAAGGCCTTTGGCGAGAAGTACAAGCTGGTCCTATGAAGTATTGAGACTGAGGTTTGATCCTATGTTATATTAGGGATAACTTGCAGTTGGGTTCGAGTTTTAGACACATCCCCATGCTAGAGGATTATTGGGCTAACTGTACAAATGAATTGGTGGATAGAGAAAGGTTCTACTCTAGGCTGACAAATTCACAGATAAAATTAGATGGCATAAACATCATTGTGGACGGAATTGAGGATGATGGGCAACATATGCAACTGTCCACATATCTGAAGGAGATCAAGGGCACTCCTATCGATTCCACCCCGCCTTTGGGGCCTATGGCTCAAACCCTAGATGAGTTGATGACCAACATCATTAAGAGAACAGATAAATGGGTGGAGTGGACGAAGGCAAGACGTAAGAGAACAAGTGGTTCGCCCTCATCCTCCAATCCCATGAAAGCCTCCCATATCACTACTGCTACTAGTCCCGCAGCTACCACTTCTCTTGCATCGGGTCCCACACAAACTACTAGCAGAGGAGACCAACCTCCAAAGAAACACATCCCTATCCAGCCAACTTGTAGAGATGGTCCAACCTTGAACGTTGGAACAACAGAGGAAGCAGAAAAAGACAAGGAAGGGGATAAGGGGAAAGAGTAGGAGCCAAAGAAAGGCCTGAGTATACAAGTGATCAACTTAGATGGGTCCAATGGGGACCAACCATACGACAGAGTCAACAGGAACTCGCAGCCGCAAGAAACGTCGCAAAGCCATGGAAGCCAAGGTAAAGCTCCTGTTGTTAGTGCTTCTACTAAAACTGTTGTGATTCCTTTCTCTTCCAAGCAAAAGCAAACTACCCTAGTGACGAGGAAGCTCTTTGACGCGAACTCTCTCCAATCCTTGCTCAATGTCCTAGTTGCAAAATCATGGTTGGAAAACACTCTAGAAAAGAAGAGAAAGAGAGCAAAGGAGAGCACCCATCCAAGGCTCTGATCAATCAAGCAACTCATCTGCCTCCCCCTATTCGAAAGACCAAAAAGGCCCACACTTTGGCTCCTCTAGGGAGGGACACCACTACTGGTCATGTTGTCATGAAGATAGCCTAGGCTATAGGAGGAGACATAGCATCCCTCTCTCCTGCAAATTTTAACATCCAAACACATGACATGGACCCTCCTTGGCGTGATACTATGGTAGAGATGTGGAAGTTCACCAATCTGTAGGTGGAAGAGGAATTGGAAGAATTGAAGATATTTAAAGCCCGCCTGAAGGCTTCCAACAAAGAACTCTCTGAGTACATCAGGAAATTGCTCACTCCACTTGCAATTCCCCTGGGAGAATCCTCTACTTCCAGACCCTTTGATTCATCAACAGAGGAAACTAAAGGCTCGATCACCGGACTACAGGAGGAGAGACACTTTGGGAAAATCAAGTGAAGTTGGGTGGAGGATATGAAGGTAAGAGGATTGCTTGTAATTGAGAAGCTTGGCAACCTCTACGAAGAAGTCTTAAAATTAGGGGAAGAAGTCTTCATAGACATCGAGGTCATGAAGGCGGATCTCGACAAGTATAAGGAATGCACATCCTTATTGCAAGATGTCATAAGCCTGAAGGTTGAGAATGCAGTCAACCTAGGAATTTTGAAAACAAGCCAAGAGCCCTTGACGCATTGGATTCAATCTCTTGAGTTCAAGAAAGAGAACCTACTCAAGGCTAAGAAGCACTTAAAGAAAGTGTATGAGATTGTGAAGGAGCAGGAAACAGTATACACATACCTCAACGGTTTGCACACACAGTCTCATATTAGTAAGAGTGAAGAGGTCGTGGACATTGAGCACATGTAGACCTCATATCAAGATAACATCAATGAGCTAGTACATTCCTCCAATTTTCGAGTTCTTGAACTCCACAAATTAACTGCCTTCGATGGGATGTTAGCTAAAGCTTCGGAGAAGATGCAAGCACAATTCAACGCACTTGAGAAGCTAGCAAGGGACCACGAATATAGGATGATCGATTCAGACAAAGTGCTTGTCCCCGACATAGACAGCCTAGCGGCTATCTTGGCAGCTATGAAATCCTATGAAACAAACCAAGAAAACGTCAAAAGAGGTGGTGAAGGGAATGTTGACAATTCAACTTCCTAACTTTTGTAATCATTACCCTGCCAAGAATGACAAGTGCCTCCTCTTTCTCCTCTCTTTTCTATTAATGTTTTAGCATCAGTAGAAGTAAATGATGCTTATCTGATATACTAATATGTGTTCATGCAAACAGATAAACTGTTATTGTTGCTTATTAAACGTGTGTGTGTGTGTGTGTGTGTGTTTGAATTAATATATACTTGCAACACAATTATCAGCAGACAAACATGCCTATCGGCAGTCACTATTTATATCGGCCCATTATTAATGAATGTGTTATCGGGTGCACTACTTATCTTTGGATTACCTTAACTAACAAGTTTGTTAGTCATGCCACTGAAGAGGCATGACTCTACGTGGCCTTTGATGACTCTACGGGGGTCATTACTCTCCATCTTCATACATAAGGAAAGGCAGATCGCTGAGGGATGACATCAATACACGGCATCTCAGACCCAGCTATCTGCAAGTAAAACATTATTAATATTTTCAGTATATCTTCCTCTAAAGTCTAACCTGCAGGAGCATCAAAATACTCAGCGTACAGTTCATATTATCAGCGACTCACAAAAGGGAGATACTGAACTCAAGCAATTAAAGATCACCATTATTTGAAGAAATACTCTGCACTATTATAGTACAAGTAAGAGTATCTATTGTTCTTGTATTTATTGTAATTGTTTTATCTATCAGAGATCCATAAAACTTAACATTTTCTTCTTCTCAAAGATTGTAATTTTGTAACAGCCAGAAGTTAAAGGGCCTATATGTATCATTTTGAGATCTAATAGAATGGACTGGAAAAATATTCATCTGAATTCTCCCCCTATTACTGAGGCAACTAAGAGAGTCTTGAGGATTTTTATCAAAATTTGTTGTTCATTAGTTTAATTGTTATTTGTTTTGCATGTGATGAATGGGATGCTAGTTGAATTGGATGGTACCGGATTTTGGGCAAAGTAGAAGCTTTCTTTAAATCTGAAAACTAATAACTAATCTAAGTATTGCTACGATTCAATTATCTTTTCTTACATCACCCTGTTGCATCTTTAGGAACCAATCAATCGTGTTATATGAATCGTGTATGTAGAAGCATTGTAGTTGCATGTCAATGTTAGAAAGGGGAATTTAAAGCTTACCTTACTCGCGGTTGTGGGTAGGATATAATTCAGTTGCAGACCAATTTTATGCCTGAATCTTTTGTAGATATGGAAGGTTTGGTTATTGCCTCTCCTGGTCTCGGATTAAGAGCATACCCTTTTAAATAGAAATTGAAACAAATTTATTCCAAACCATACACCATAAGGGAGTTGTACCTTACAATTCAGAGGGAAGTTTGTAGTGGCGCAGCCGAGCTTCCCAACTGTTGGGAACGTTTGTTTTCTGTGATTTGGGCATCAAGAGTTAAACATAAGGAAATATTTAAAGACAATCTGTTAACCAACAAATAGTTTTGGCAAGATCCAAAATCTAGAACTTCAGCATCATCCCTTTACGAGGATGATACAACACTTCATGTGCAAATGGTGTCCAATGATGTTGAAAACATGAATTAGAAAGCATCTTGCAGAAGTCATAGAGGTTGAAGAACTATTTTCAAATAACAACTTCTACATTATATATTGTTTAGGTTTATGTTGCTAGTCAATTTATTTTCCAATTTCTACTATGTAGAGATATATTAGAAGTCCACCTCTCACAATTCACTTTTTTAATTGAGGAATAGTGTTATAGATTATATCTCATTGCTGAATTACAGCTATGTTGTGTCCGTGTCAATAAAGAGCATCTCTCTTAGTTTGCTGTCACCAAGCCTCTGTGACTATTGAACAGTTCCAGGTAGCTATCAAAGTAGGTAGCAGTTTTATAGGGATTTAGGTTGCGTTTGTTAAACATGTGAATATATTAATCTGAGTGATCAATTAGATAAACAGGAAGCTTGTTTTTCTTCTGTTCCAAATTATTTCTGCTGTTCTTATTTTTCTAATTGTTTCTGTACAAGATTCCAAAGCAAAAGAGAGGGTGAGAAAAGAGCAGCTCCATAACCATGAGGAGGAATCCTGTACCACCCTAGTACCTCGAAATCAGCCTCTATCTAGAGCAGTAACCAAGATTCAAAATCGACCATATGAAAGTGATGCAAATGCTGAGGCACTTGAACATTAGTTGCCTCAACTTGAGGTATACTTCAGGCTGCATAGTATTAAGTGAAGAGCAGCAAATTTCGCTTTGGGAGATTGAAATTGCCAAATAATGCACTCACTCGGCTTGAAAGCTATGTTAAATTGTTGGATTTAATGAAAGTATCTTCAAGGAAACAATGAATTTCGGAGTGTGAAGTCCAATTTCAGGACCACAACGAATTCCGATTTTACTACTCAGCAAGAATCACTATTGCCAATTGCTCTAAAATGTTACTTCAAATAATTTTTCCTCGCCACCTATCAGAATCATTTTGACTGATTTGTTTCAAATGCTATGACCGAAAAGCATGAAAACCCTACCTCGATCTCAAGTAAATATTCAAAATATACAGTTGAAATAAAAGAGGGTACAAGAATTTTAGGTCATACAGCTACTGTTAAGCCCCGGAAAACGTCGAGTGATTTGAGTCTCTGTTTAGCGTCTGTGAGCACGGCTCCTCCTTTAAGCAATTGAGCTTCATTTTCAGACGAACGATTTTCAACCGTGGAAGAGTTAGTTCTATCAGCACATTCCATAATTTCTTCCTCTTCGTTCCTCATCAACACGTACGAGGCCATTGCAGGGGAGACCACTTCACTCCATTGAAGAAAACCAAATTGAGGAGCTGGTGGGAGATTCCACGGATAACCTTCAATTTCGAAACGGTTTTGGGTTCGGTCTTCGAAGAAGAAATTGTAATGCACTGTCAAAGCATCTGATGTTTTTACACGGAAATCGGAAAATTTAAAATTTAAAATAAAAGCAAAACCTTTTTGAACATCAGTTGCGCCAAAGAGTCAAACGGGCAGAGAATCACAATTTAGTTACGACTCGGCAGCAGCAAGGAAGGTGGGTACGGGCATTGGATGAAACCTAACCACACTAAAAAAGGACGCGGCTATCTTCTCACAAAAATGTACACTTGATTTATTATTATTTAAATATATTATAAAAACTAACATTAAGATGTATTACGTTTGGTGTTGTTCTATTCTTCATTTGCTTGAGCAAACAAAAGATTTGTACAATTGAGCTAATACTTTTACATAGATGTTGTAGAAAGATGCACCAATATACCAATAAAATTGAGCCAATACTTTTACATAGATGTTGTAGAAAGATGCACCAATATACCAATAAACTTACACATAAGAATTAAAAAGTGATCTTCTAAAAGTGCCCTCTAAAACTAATTCCTTATGGCCCCTAGTTTTGAAAAGTATAAATAAACATTATAGGATTCATCATGTCTAAAATGGTTTATAAGTGATCCTTTCAAAGTGTCCTCTAAAGTAATTCTTTATTGCACCATTACCTATTTGCTTTGATAGCCAAAAATATTTGCACAATTGACCCAATACTCTTGCATAGATACCCTAGCTAGAAACCCACACTATTGGTAAGAACAAACTTACACATAAGGACTAAGAGTGATCGTTTAAAAGTGTCCTCTAAAACTAATTCCTTATTGCCCCAAATAAGAAAAAATTAGCATTATAAGATTCATCATGTTTGATAGAGTTAAAAAGTGATCATTTAAAAGTGTCCTTCAAACTAATTCCTTATTGTCTCATTTTTTGATAGCCAAAATAAGTGGACAATTAACCCAATACTCTTGCATATACACCCTAGCTAGCAACCTACACTATTGGTAAGAATAAATTTACAAAATAGATAATCACATTTCCAAAAATAAAACATAGTTTTTGACCCATTAATAAAAAAAATAGGAGAATTTGAATTTGTAAAATCTAGTATGTGGTGATTGAAATAATGGTGCTTTTTCCTATAACTTAAAATCTAAAATGTTAAAATTTAATCCTAATATTAAAAGTATTTATTCAATAAAGTACAATAAGATTGAAAAATATATACAATTAAAAAATTATAATTATTAAAATAAACAATATAAAAAATAAATTGTAAAAGTTAATATATTAACTAAAAATAAGATGATATTAAACAAAAATTAGAAGAAACATTTTAATATGAGTTTTGCTTAAATAATACTTTAAAAAATTATATATTAAAGTAATTTTATGAAATTTTCATTAACTAAATTTAAATAACTTAAATAAAATAATTTAAATAGTTCAAATTAAATAGTAATTATCAATTATTTAATAAATTCTTTTTTATCAGTATCAAATATTTAATAATTTAATACTAATGATTTAACTTCAATAATTAAATAATTAAATATAAGTGTTATAGAAATTTAAATAATAGGAATTTATACCAATAAATTTACACATAAGAGTTAAAAAGTGATCCTCTAAAAGTGTCCTCTAAAACTGATTCCTCATGGCCCCTAGTTTTGAAAGGTATAAATAAACATTATAGGATTCATCATGTCTAAAATGGTTTAAAAGTGATCCTTTCAAAGTATCCTGTAAAGTAATTCGTTATTGCACCATTACCTATTTGCTTTGATAGCCAAAATATTTGCACAATTGACCCAATACTCTTGTATAGATACCCTAGTTAGCAACGCACACTATTCTTAAGAACAAACTTACACAAGGATTAAGAGTGATTGTTTAAAAGCGTCCTCTAAAAGTATTCCTTATTACCCCAATAAGAAAAAATTAGCATTATAAGATTCATCATGTCTGAAAGGGTTAAAAAGTGATCCTTTCAAAGTGTCCTTCAAACTAATTCCTTATTGCCTCATTACCTATTTGCTTTGATAGCCAAAATAAGTGGACAATTAACCCAATACTCTTGCATATATACCCTAGCTAGCAACCTGCACTATTGGTAAGAATAAACTTACAAAATAGATAATCACATTTCCAAAAATAAAACATAGCTATTGACCCATAATTTAAAAAAATAGGAGAATTTGAATTTGTAAAATCTAGTATGTGGTGATTGGAATAATGGTGCTCTTTCCTATCACTTAAAATCTAAATTGTTAAAATTTAATCCTAATATTAAAAGCATTTATTCAATAAAGTACAATAAGATTGAAAATATATACAATTAAAAAAATTTAATTATTAAATAAACAATATAAAAAATAAATTGTAAAAGTTAATATATTAACTAAAAACAAGATGATATTAAACAAAAATTAGAAGAAACATTTTAATATGAGTTTTGCTTAAATAATACTTTAAAAAATTATATATTAAAGTAATTTTATGAAATTTTCATTAACTAGATTTAAATAACTTAAATAAAATAATTTAAATAGTTCAAATTAAATAGTAATTATCAATTATTTAATAATAAAAAAATTATCAGTATCAAATATTTAATAATTTAATACCAATGATTTAACTTCAATAATTTAATATAAGTGTTATAGAAATTTAAATAATAGGAATTCTATTGTGCACTTCTCGTTGACACCTAGAGTTTTTACACTACTATAGGAAAATCTTGAAGAGTTTTGTCAGTAGTGCAGATCATTTAGAATGGTGTCATTTATTGGTATTGTTGTAAGGAGGAAGGGTTCAAACATCAAAGTTTCAAGATGTTCATAGTAGATAGTGGGAGAGTGGATGATAATATTTTACCAAATTTGGCAATGAAAAATAGAGCTAGTTGAGAATGTAAACAAGGAATATTATGCCTAACACTAGAAGAAAGAGCATTTAGCACAAATGAAGAGGGTGTGGACTAGTTAGAGGTAGTTGATATTGTTGCAAAGGTAGACATGGAAGATGTTGAGAAATGGGTTTAGTTAAGAAGAAGGATGTAAAATTAGTTATGAACATGAGCATGTGGGTATGGATGTATTCGTAAACAAAATTATGACTACATGTGTCTCTTCTGGAATTATCATATTTAATCGAGGAGTAGTGACAATTGTGCAAATAGTTAAAGACATGATGATCGAAAAAATAATTTGTCACAATCTTCCTCTATGTTTGAGGGAAACCTCTCCCTTGTATGATAGGATATTTGTTGTTTTTTAGTACTTTTCACCAAAAAATAAAACTATAGATAAAATAGAACTAAAGGAATAAGATAGAAGAAACCCCAAAAATAGATATATGAATACCATATGAGATTCACAAAGGATAACAAAATGCAAGTGTGCTTTATCACGTAATACAATGATGAGAAAAGAATGGACAATAGACATTGATTTACAAAAAAAACACTCTCATGGTACATTCACATTAAAATGCCTAGGCATGAATTCATTCCATCATATCCATTATGAATAGTAGAAAGAAAGTTGGATTTCACCATTACATGAAGATATCACTAACTTGACAAAGGAAAAATCAATAATAACTAATGAATCCAATCAAGTCATATAACTAAATGGATTTCCATTATCATTTAAGTAATATAGAAGATCAAAACCATTATGTACATGGTGTAAATATAGGAGATTATAATTATGATCACTTTGTTGAGAATGTAGACCAAATATATAAGAAGATGTAAGGCATGTTTGTTGCTTGATAGAATTAATCATGCTTCTATGACATGAAAGGGTTTTATGTATGCACAAACTAATTTTTCTACAAGGAAAAATCCAAAGGAAATGTAAGTGTTGGCTTCAGAATATCTATATATTGTGGTTTGGAAATTGTCTACATCTATTTTCAAGAAGAGAATTAGTCAATATTAATCCAATCCAAAATACGTCATAGGGTCATTTATATTTTTTTTAAATGGTCACGTAACCCTTAGGCTTCACGTCCTAGCGGTCTTCCCTATGAAGTCCAACTGGTACAACCATGCTATTAGTATAGCATAAATATAGAAATCACCATTTATCATATTCTCTAATAACATGTGAGCACAACTCTTTATACAATTTGTTGATGGTGATTTTTGTAAACTCCTGAATTACTCCTATTATAATGCCTAACTAAGTGTAAATTCCTATTATCTACACATGCATGATTTTTAATAACTGAAACTCGTGCAATATAATTGGTGGTTTTATTTTTATTAATCTTGGGTATTGTAAATCATTGAATCATGGAATGACAATATTGAATTTTATTTTTTCCATCAAAGCTTTTTGTTTTTCTGAAAGTAATGTTATTTTTCTTATTTCCTAGTTAGATCAACTATAGTTGAAAACATCTACACATGCACTGTGGCATCCCCTACTTTGTATTTTGAACTCAACCTTGAGAAAATCTCGAAATTTCTAGACTTTTTTATTGCACACTTAGAATGAGTATTCTCTGAATCAAAGCCTTTCTATAAATTCAAAATTCATTCCTTTATCCACAAAAGAACTTGTAACATTCTTCACTTCCAATTCACTCTCCCAAAACACGTTCCCTGCACCAATTTCTTCTAGTCTCTACATAACACCATCCAACTATATTTAAAGATTCTTCTCATATACTCTCTCGTTCTTATTTATGCTATCAAAAATCAAGGTGTAGGATCCAACATAGACTACACTCTTCACCTTTTAGTCTAGCATCATACTAATCTAGTATGTAGCCTATAACGTGGACAACATGTTATGCACATGATGTGGGTACTATCAATGACTAGCTCGGTATGGTCAAAACTATTCAATGTCTCTAGCTTGTTTTGAATAGCTAAAACATGTTTTTCATACTCCATTTCAATTGGAGTCTTCAACATACCAAGACAAAGTTCTTGAGCCAAAAGCATCAGCTCTTCCATAGCCATGTTGTCTTCATTTCCAAAGCTAACTTCTGACACATTTGACTTTAAAATGTTAGCACCATTTGCCAAGCTTTTATATTGATCCACTTCCTCCTTTTTCTCTTCTTTAGAAGCTAGTTATCATTAACCCTCACTATTTCCATAACATTCTTCTGAGAAGGAATAAAATTGCACTTTTATTCATTTTTCTTTTCTTCCTTGCCCCTGTTGGTTTCTAATTTAACATATTTGCATTTGGAACTAGGGAAACAAAAGAAAGTATACAACAGAGGGCTTGGCTACTTCCCATGATTGGCATATCCTATTTAGTCTTGGACTAAATTAACAAAGCAATAATGCTTCCTACACTTTTGGTTCTACTAAACCAAGGCAGGTTAACCTAAGGATTTGACAACCTTTTAAGAATAATACTCTATAATTCAAATCCTTCATTGTAGATCTAGTCTTAAAAACTTCTTGAAATTGCAAATAAAAAGTGGCAAGTTATTTAAAGCTAATAATGAACTTGACATATTTGTGCAACAAGTAATTACCAACTTTACACTCTATTTTGAGAGAAATTATTTAATGACTGTGATTTATAAAATGTGTTCATGCAAAGACAAGATTAATAGAACTTGACTTCTTCAACCTAAAGACTTGATCCATTGTCAAAATAGAGTCATATCAGTTATCTTTTGGATCTATTTAATTGACTTGCAATTAAATGTATCAATTGTAAATCTTCAAATCTTGTACTTATCAAATCCCATTCATACCCTAGATGATCATATCATTTAGTGGCAACATTTACTTAATTCTTTGAATTAAAAGTAACTTTGAAATGATATACAACTCATTAAATTACATTTGAATAAAATGAAACTTGTTCATTTATCCTCAAAATCACAAAAGCATGAAACAAGAGATGGAAATATAAGACACATATACGTTGCAAAGCTTGCTTGTTTTAATTTCCTTGAAAGTAATACATAGTTTTGATATGAAATTTGATAAAGATATAAGACTAAACCAGAATTTCCTTAATCTCCACACTTCTATAAAAATAAGCTAAACACATCAAAAACCTAGCACCAAACCCTAGGAACGACTCAAAATGATATGTATTACAAGATTAGAATCTAGACCCTTTTTCCAAGCATTAGGATTCCTTTTATAATAGAAGGATTGCAACAAGCTTCAGGCTAGAAGGGCTTACACATGTCAAAATACCACTTACAACAATGTTGTTTCTTAAAAGATAAAAGAGTAACAAGAGAAGAAACTGGAGATAACCATAATATGAACAGTTGCCATTGTATGTGTTCAAGATCAACTTCATTGTTTGCAAAGTGAGACTAGCCACAACATGTGAACCACAAAGATAAGGTATCTCATTAAAGTAGTTGTCCTTCCTCTATTTGTTAGTGCAACTTCTTCCAGCCTGTTCAATCACTATCTCCATATGGAAATGCCTTGATATCAGCTACAACTTCCCAAATAGTAATGCCAGTGTCCATATCTAGCCAGGTGGCTTCTCCAACAGTATTCAACTTACTCAAACATTTATTCCATTTTGAATATGTTAAAGCTCTAACTTCTTCAACTATTTTTTTCATGTCTATTTCAATTTTGTACATGATATCAATCATATGATAGATTTTTTCAACATTAATCTCATTGTTACAGTAAGTAATAAACCTCTTTTCAACATTAATCTCATTGTTACAGTAAGTAATAAACCTCTCATGCTTTAAAATGCCATCAAAAGAAGTAGACCATTCCTTCCATTATTTTAGGTTGCCTTCATCATCAACAATTTTTGGTACAAAGCCAGGTGTACCTTTGAGATTGGGCTTCATCTTATTTTTTATCATTTTCATCTTTCCCAAAAAGAAACCATCTAATTTTTTAACCTTATTTATCAACTTCCTAGTTGGGATGATAACTTCTTTTGGCAACTCCTTTTTTTGTGTCAACATCAAAATAAGCTTATCAAAAACAACATATAAGGGCTCCACTTAGTAAAAAAATGAGAAAGTAAAGACAAAGCTTCTAAACACTGGTATTCAACACCTTGTAGTGAGATGTAATTGCAATGAATGTTCTAGGAGATTTGTTTGAAAACATCTATCTTATAAACAAGCATATTATCTATTGTCCTTATTTATATTTTCTTCCTCTTCTTCCACATCCACATCCATTTGTTGATTTGTCACTAAGCCCATGTCTTCCACATCAGTTTCCATTTGGGTTTTTTTGCGATTCACCTCTATAATAGGTATGGTAACAATTTTCAATGTTTTGACCTCATTTTCTAAAGCAACATTCCTTTGTTCTAATACTTAGGTTTTCTTCATCTCTTCCTCATAATGCTTCCTAGTTTTAATGTATTTACCATAAGCTTGATATGGTTGTTTTTCTCTTTCCCACGAGTGACATTGTATTCATCATATTGAAAATCTTATCTCTAGATGTAGAAGTGACATTCTCAAAAATTACATTTCCTTGTGGAGAATCTCTTACTTCCATCAACGTTGGCTTATTTGATTATGGAGAAGTACTCCATATTGTCATTGTTTGGGCATCAATATTAAAATCAACCCCTTTAATTCTCCAGTTATATTAACATCTTCAAAAGAGATTAATCTTTCTTGTCTTCTTATTTGGTCAAGTAAAAAGGATGAGCTCATTTCCCAGCCAGGCAACAATATCATTCCAAATATGTTTACAAGCTCTCTAGCTTCTTCTACAGTGAGGATTTCACTATCAAGATCATATTCTTGCAGCTTTTTAACCAGCTCTACCACTTTCTCATTTGAGTCTCCTGGTTGTAATTACAAAGATAAATAATTTTTCTTTAATTTAAAAAGAAAACTCTTGAACTCCTTAGAAGTAATGAAATCATCATCCCACATAAATTCTTGAGCTTGTATGATTCTATCATCAATCATCTTAGTTTTAAGCTTAATTATTTTAGGAATTCTTAAATTCTCAATGGCTTGCCTCATTGAGAAATTGTGCCTTAGATCATCAAAGTATTGGCTCCCCTTTGTCATAATTTGAAGGGCCTTTTCCTTAACTTTATTTGGTATCTCAATTATTATTTTCTTCTTTTTTCCACCCCTGGCCCATGATGAGCTTTATGATTTCTCCTCTTCTTCATTAACCTCACACACAATATCTTTCTCAAGAGAGTTAGGCTCTAATGTGTTTCTCACTTTTGGGGGTACTTGAGACACTATCTCTTGATAATTTTGAATACATTTATCATATATGTCCGAGATTTCTCTTCATGATAGAAACCTTTGAAAGATGGGTCAATTCTCTTCATTTCCTCTTCAATAGCCATTATTTCCTTCCATTTTAAGTTTTTTTTCTCTACAAGCTTCAGTCTTATCACATCCTCCTCTCATACCTATTTGCTCAGGGGTAAATTGAATCTCCTCATCTGTCTCAAAGGTATTCTGACAACATCACTGGGATCATATGTTCTAGCAGGTGTAGTAGGCAATTTAAATTTCCTCATGAATGTATCAAGTTCTTCTATTATATCTTTCCCTATATTGAAATTCCCTACCTTGCAATTTCTACAGACAAAGGTTCCCTTTCAAATAGTTGGTCCCAAATACTCCCTACTCATCAAAATTAATTGCCAGAAAAATTTAATGATCCTCAATCTTTCAGCGATGTACTTGGGTAGAAGATGAGGTGGCTATGGGCACCCATAAACCCTTATTAAGGAACAACTTTCAAACAAAAAAATACTTCCCCAATCATGTCCCAATTTCCTATCTTCATCATAGCATCTAGATGGCTTAATCAATTTTCTTACAGCCCTTGGGACCCTTTTAGTAACATCACCTAACATGTTTAAAATGGGATATACAAAGACACTGTAAAAAGAAAGAGAATTAGAAAAGGGTAAAGTTTTTGCCATACCCTTGTCCAAATATTTATAGATATACTTTATCCCATTTCCTTAGTTCCTTCAATGAAATCAAGGTTTATGTATCCTATATTCTTATACATGATTATATGCATTAGCAACGAATAATGATGAAACTTGAAATTTCCCATCTCTCCCTCTTGTGCAGTAACATTTTCATTATGGATGACATTGATTATATGAGTAACGAAGTCATGCCCTACATTGGTATGAAAATCTTGTATATCCAAAGCCATGATATATAAAGAACTGGAGCATTCATAGTCTCATCCAGCCCTGTCACTTTATTCAAACCAAACATAGTATACTGAAAATACCTTCTAAAGTACTCAAGGGGTATGAAATCTCCTACTTTCTTTGGAATCTCATCCTTCTCCTTCTTGGACATAGGGATGTGCTTCCTCATGACTCTACCAATTGGAAAACTCTTCTGATTCTTGAAAGTTTCTTTGAGTTTCTCTAGTTCAATGATACGAGTCATGGGTCCTCCCACATCAAAAACTTCTATGAAAGTTTCTCTGTCCAATTTACATAAGATACTCCTATCTTTCTTATGGAATGTGTCGCTTATTGGATTGTATGCTTTAATCGAAGCTTTTATTAGGTCTACACCCACGAAAACCTCATGCACAATCAACTTACCTAAACTTTTGTTCCATGGATTTGAAATAGCAAGCTCACATACTTTGTTATTCTAGAAAAACTAGAACAATTTACTCCCATTTATTTCTAGTACTATCGCTTCTCTGTAGAAGTTTTATGGATCCTTCAAAATGTGCAAATTTGCAGATTGAGCATTTGATGAACCTGGAAAAATATACACCCATTCATTCGTGAGTGGACTTGGACCCTTATCTTTTTCCTATACAACACTAGGGGAAGCTTCTTCAACATTTACTTGCACAATCAACTTTCCCTCCTCCTACACCATTTCTTCACAATTCAATTTTTTTAGGAAACTCTTTGTAATTTAGCTCTGTACACAATTCTCTTCTCAACAACACTTCACAAATACTAGTGACAAGAACTCTATTACTTCAAAATTTTATTGGTGTCTATGAGTTGAAAGTGGCATTAATGGTGTGTAAAAAAAACATGCATGAAATCTTTAAAATTTCCCAAAAAACCATTGCATTCATACTTTATGGCGTTCATGGTACCATTCTAGGATCTAAAATTTACCCCTTTTCATAAAGTACTCATGTTTTTACAAACTGTGATGTGGCAATGACCAAATTCCTTTCTTATCTCCACTTCTCACTAGTTATCACCAACCTATCAGTTCAAGCCATGGTGGTGTGAAAGCTTGTCAATCTTAACTTTTCACAACATTGCAAGGCTTTCATGCTAACCCACTTTGCTATTTGCAATGTCATGTGCAACCCTTATCTCTATCTCACAACCTCAATTTTCTATCAAACTTGTAGCTCTACAAAATAGTGAAGACTACATTATTCCTTCATCGCTAGGTCGCAACAGTTATAATAGATGGAAATCATTAAGGTAGAGATCTAACATCAATGTCTATATTCACAGTTGATCATTAAATCACTATTCTATTTCTTATGCCTTTAAAACACTCGAAGAAGTAGCAAACATGGCTATATTACCCTTTTTCCGCTTCACAACTATTTCATAACCTTATGCCCTTGACTGCAAGATCCAGTGTGAACCAAATCTTTGCATCATATAACCTTATCTCCATTTGGCAATTATCATCTTAGACCACGTTCATAGCTATGTGAAGTTGCAAACAAAGTCAATCTCTACATCTCCATACAACATTAACATCAAGAACCTTAAGCCATGAAGGAGTGTCAAGGCTTTATTTTACATCGATCGCTGCTTCTTCACCTTAAGACCTGTTATGTCATAGTTTACTACTTTTGCTATTGTTGATCTCATTTTGGTTTTAACATATGAGTGAAAATACACTTAAGTCATTGCTTAATAGTACTTAGTACATGTTGAGCAAGTAGTGTATGCTGAGCATAAGATGTTAGATAATGCATGCCGAGCAAAATATATAGTATGTGCTAAGCAGACAGTTAGTGTTGATTCACTCCAGTGACAAGCAAGCTAATATGCCAAGTCAATAGTGGATGTTGAGTCATTTAGAGGGTGTGTTATGACATTGAAGATATAGTGGATGTTGAGCATCAGAGGCTTCAAATGTCAAGTAAATAGGTTTTGGACATAGTTGTTTGTAATGACACAAACTCCTATGTAAACCATTTTTGGGCCAACTTAAGGATTATTTTATGATTCTAGAAGATAAGAATGAATCTACATTAAGGATCCCTATGAAGTACATGCAACTAATCAGATAAAGGGATTAATTAAGTAGAGAAATGGGTGAATCACAATCATTGATTCCTACCTAACCTTAGGTTGTGAACCTAAGTCTTCTTAAAGAGGGAAAACCCTAAAAGAGTTTGTGTGTGAAGGGAGAGGTTTGCATGCATAGAGAGAGCATTTACGGTGACTAAGAAGGTTGTGATCATGTTATGAATTGTAGAACAAATTGAAGAGAACAACTGATCAAAGTGATACATCTGATCAGGAGGATCAAGTATACATTAGGAAAGAGGAGATCAAATATCTGGTAGAGAGGTCCTAACCAAAGGATCAAGTCTAAAACATTTTAATAGGTGAATCAATAATCTCTTAATCAAGTAGTCTTAGTAGGCTTTTGTAAATCCTTTAACAGGGTGCATATTTTATTGTAAGTTGAAGTCCTCTAACCAGGCACGCTACTAACAAGGTGTTAAAATCCTTTAATAGAGTAGGATTTAAAAATCTTTGTAAGCCTTTAATAGGGAAGACCTTTCATAGGGTAGATCACAGTTTATGATCAAACTTATTGTAACCTTTATTGGATACACTTTACAACTGAAGTAGTGAAGATTTGTGGGTGCCATCCCCACCCCAATTTTACCTTCTCATTAGAGGGTTTCTAGGTAACCAAATATCTTGTTAGATATGTGTTAATTATTTCATGCTATGGATGAATATGTTTAGTTTGGTATTTCAATTTATGTGAAAATTGTGAGATGGATGTGTGCTAAATATTTTAATGGTTAGAGTTTTGAAGTATTGATTTACCCCCCCTCTCAGAGTTTACTTCCTATTTTTATTTTCAACAACTAAAATGTGCCACATGACATGTCCATAACTTACCATAGCCTTGGAGATCTCAAATCTCAAACTCTTTCGCACTATCACTAGCCAGACTAAGAATTTATTTCTAACAAGAGAGAAGTCAAGAAAGCCTTGCAGCAAGTTGCACTGCATCATCGCAACCTTAAAACAACTAGGTTTCAATGGACCAAAGATGTAGCACTTAAGAGGGAATCACAACTTTTCTACTTAAACATTATAAACCCTCTTAAAGTGTGAAAAGATGTGTAAATGTTTTACTTAGGGTTTTAAGACATAGAAAAGAAAATAAAAGGAAAGTGTACCAAGACAAGGTTAGGGATTTTTTCTAGCAAGAGCTCTATAACATTGACATGTAAACCCTAATTCTACCTATACAACCTAAATTTTCACAATGAGCCCTTAAAGTTTAAGACTAGTGAAAATATAGGCCATAAACCTCTCTTCTCATGCTTCTTCCATTTTTAAAATAAATAGAAACCTTTATGTGCACAACATTGAAGTTTGGTGCAAACAATTTTCCTCTTTTCTTTTATTGTTCCCATTATTAAATATGTTACATCCTCAATAACTGAGACCCATTGTGGCTCTCTATGAGTTAAATCAATGAACCTTTTTAAAATTGCTTCATTTACCCTTGGCAGACCAATAATTGGTGAATTGTCAAAGGTGTTTACAAAGGTTTTCTTTTTCTCCAACTTCATGCAATCATCATCACATTCAAACTTTCTCTAGCTCATTGTAATGATAGTGAAATTAGACTCTTTGGGTTGTGGGGGAGTAGGTAATTTTTGAGAAATAGAAGCTTCACAGATTGGATACAATAGTCAATCCTTAATAGAGCATATGATTCTTTTATAATTTTAGCAAAGTATTTTGACCCCTCTACAACATCTCTAATTATAACCATTGGGCCTCTTTGGAAATCTACATTTCTCACCAATCACTCCATCAATAAATTGACAAACTTGGTAACAAATTCAATCAAGATGTTGGTGGTTTGGCACCAAATAGTGTTGTCCAACTTTTTAATGATCTCTCCAACACTCCCTAGTGACTCTTGCACTACAAATGAACCTACTCCTAGAGAATTGGAAACATTTTTCACTGCTCAACTTGCAACCTCATGAGCTCCCTATGTCTCTTTCTCCACTCCCATATGAAACTATTCCAAATTATATTGATAGGATTCAATTACTTGATCTTAACTTTTTAGTTAGAACCAAAGTTCCAAATCCCCGTACTACTTTCTTCCATCAGAATTGCATCACATACCTTTGTTTCTACATCAAATCCATAATCAATCTATATGAAAATCAATAGCATTAATTGGTGATAACTAAGTTATCTCTATTAGTATTGAATAATACTAAGAGTGGGGGTGAATCAATAAAATAAATAATCTACCAATTCAAATCACCTAACATCACTAGTTATACTTGTATTGTCTTAAAATGAACACACTTCATTTTGAGACCTTTTAGCCCTCCTTAGTGTGGTTTTAGTATATCTCCTTCCTCCTTAATCCATCTCACACTTCCACATCACCTCTTATCTTCTGATATGGGTTGTATTGCCACTTTTCTAGTCACATCTTCTAATACACTCTGTATTTCTCATTTTCATTTGCACTTTCTCCTGAGCCTTTCTAAGGCCTATATCTCCCCTTCTTTTGGAATAGTTCAACCTCTTCCCTTAAGATTGTGGGGATTGGGGCCCTAAATTCCTTTGGGTTCCAATTATTAACTCTTCTCTTCCCAATTGACTTGTATTGTTGCCCCACCCAAAAACTAGTATATGAGGAGGCTTTGGGGACTTAATTCTTTACATCATGCATTCACAAGACTTCCATAAGAAATAAAGAAATATAGGCAATGATTTCAAGCAAGGTTCTTCAAGAAATCATCAAATCTAAGCATCTCATCTTTGAACCAAGCTTCTATATTCAAGGTGGTAGTGAAGTTTGGATTCAAAGGAGGAGATCTATCATCCCAATCTATATAGATTTTTCTATCACTCATCCATGAAATGTCACATGAGTTTCTATTCATGAGGTTTTGGCTTCTTTGTTTTTTCTTTGGTTTTCTTTGAGTCAAAGCTATTACATTTACATACTTGATCATATATAAAATTCAATTGCATCTATGAAGGTAATGGTATCTTTCATTTGATATTATTCGGTCCTACTACATCTTAACATTTCCTTTACAAATTACATTTCAATTCAAAGTTGATTCCTCAATCTAGGGCTTGACCAAGGAAATCCCTCATCCACCAAACAACAAAAACCTTTTCTTTCTATATGCAGGAGCAAGATAGTGAAATTATGATTGCAAATCTGGAAATAAAATTTTGAGAGATTTTCAAAGAATCTAGGTTGAATTTGTTATAGTTCCCTAGGAACATGATGACCCTGCGTGAATCATTTTGGATCATTTACCACAAGTTAGCATGTTCCTTTCTCCTTGGCTGGAAAATTAGTTTCTAGGTTTTCGTACATTTTAAAATTTTTTCTCAAGGATCTATAGTCAAATTTTATTTATAAGTACAAATATACATTTTTTAGAGCTAAAACACACTTTCCTCTATGCATTTCAAGGTGAGTCATTTATCTTTCATTTATAGTAAAAAAATTTAGCATAAATATGTATCTTAGTTGGGTTGATTGTATGTATTTTATATCTAGATCCACATTAATTAATCATTAGTTCAATTTTGCATACCCATTATCACACACAAGCCAAAGAGTGTGTTTCCTTATATTGAATTCCTTTTCACAATTCAAATTTAGTATTGGCATCCCTTCCTTTTGGGCCTTGCTAATCTAATTTGGATTCAAAGAGGAATCTGATTTGGAGATTCTCTCTTTCCCTACACATACATTTTGAATGTTTTAATGTGTAAAGTGAAGGCTACATCCAATTAAACCACTTCCATTTTTCCACAAAATAATACTATTCAACCAAATAAATGTTTTAATTAAATAAACTAAGCTTTTTAATAATTCACAATACACATAACACATTACACTAGTATTTTGGTTTTGCAAAAAACCCTTTTTGGAAGATAATAAATCATGATGGGGATGGTAAATAAAAATCCTTTCATTGTAGTTAAAAGGTTTTCATATTAGGAGCTTTACAAATACCTACTCTATGGCTTCACTTTGTTAGGAGTCCTTTGTGCACTATTGGGAGTACAATAAGTTATGTTAGGATCTACCTCAACTAGAGGATTCATAACTCTTTCTAAGAGTCCACCCTATTAAAGTATTATACAATAAAAGGATTCGTTAAAGTATACCCAATTAAGGGATTTTCCTCGTTGTAAGTGTTAGTAAATAATAAGTTGGTTGACCTATCTTTTGCACTTCTATTCCTTATCAAATCCTTTTTTGTTTATCTCTCACTTCAACTTTAGTCTACTTTATCTTTGCCTTTACAATCACCTCTTTGTGTCTATCTTCACTTATCGTTATGTATTCACTACTCACTTATTTTATTTTCTATTTACCATTCACTCTTTATATCTCTTGTATGATTAGTTTACTTTGTATATCCCTTTCACCTTTTGTCATGCCTTTACCTATATTCCTTTTGTCTCTTAACTTTTTTTTTCCACTTAGTCTCCTCCTTAATTCAAATTACTTTATTTCCATGCTAGCAACTTGTTTTCTTCACATATCTCTATCTTTTATATGTTTCTAACCATTCCCTTTGATCATCATTGGCTCCTCTTATGTAATTCCCAAGATAAGTCAAAACATGTTTGACTTGTTGACATTTCTTCTCAAATTCTCTATACCTATCTAGCTTCCACTTTCAAATAGTTATTGTTTTCATTTCATCTTCTATAGAAAAATTCATCATTACTTTTTCTTCCAATGCATCATCTCTATCAATCACTTGATCATATTACGTATCACTTAATTTCTTGGATTGCTTACTTACATTTAAAAAATGCTTTGCATATCACTTCACAAATTCACACTTCATCAAAAGGAAAATAACCTTTGTTAATACCTTATCCTCAAAATAATTACTTGAGTCAGCCTTAATGACTTTCCAATCAATTATAATAGGAACTCATTAAGATATTACAAAATATTACATCTTTTTGCAATTACAAATTACCATCGACTCATTATCTTTATAACCTTTCACATGTGTGACCTCATACCTTGCACTCACTGATGTCATCATTAGGTTTTCTACTATCACTATCTAATTTCACTCGTCATGATTCTATCTCAATAAAGAGATACAAATCAATCATTAAAACCACTTATCAGATGCTCTATCTACTTACGATCTTCTATAAGTCAAGCATATGTTTTGAATGTCTTTGACTCTCTATATACACACTTATCCATGTCATCAGGAGACAATGTAGAATACATTTCTAACTCTACTTGACTTGATCATCAATAGATAGTTTATAGGACCTCATTCTTTGTCTAATACTCTACCAGTCTTCACTCGAACAATTCTATGTTGACATCAATGACAAACACAATCATGAGTGCAACATATCAATCATGCTAAAAATTTCCCTAAGTGTTCTAGCAATTCTTAGGATACTTCCCCAAAGGAATACCATCAACATTCATGCTAATAATCTCCCCCTTTAGCATTTATGGCAACATAGATGAAAAAAATCTAAGTTCCAAGAATATCAAATCAAACTTTGTTGATGTTGATATTATTTTCTCCTTTTCAAATCCTCTTCATCAATCAAATCTAAAATCCACTAGAATATTGTTCTGTCTTAGGATCGACATTAGTTTTTCACATTCTAACTTTCAAGAAAAACTTACATGGATGGAAATCAATTGTTCACAACTTCTTTCCTTTCAATCAATCACTCTCCCACATTATAACACTTCTCCTCCATACATACATCTCACACATATTACCAGAAGATGTACTGATATACTCTTTCTCCCCAATTGTGCTAGAGGATGTTTTTCATGCAATCTCTCTCCCATTGACATCAATGACAAAGGATTCATTGTGTCAATCATTTTATGAAAGTCTTTATTCAACTCAAGTGTCCAAAGACACTATTCTAAACCAAATATCAAGAGTCCTTGATGACTATACTCATTAGCTATACTCCCCCATATAGGAAGCATCAACATTCAGTCCAAATAAACAATAGTGCTATGTACCACAAAGCTAGTGCATTCTTTGCATCATCTACTCTGAAGTAGGTAGGGGCATAAGCCCAAGCATACCTCACAAATACTCAGATGTATCTTTAGGAAAATGCTTCTTAAAGATATCTTCAATCTAATTTCTTTCTCTGGAACTTTATCTTTCAAAACATGATACTTAATAGATATATTATTAGTCTTAGAATGCAACATAGGATTCTTAGATATACTCACTGTACATGTGTTATCTAAATGTATGATAACAAGTTCTAAAAACTCTATCCCAATATCCATTAGCATCTACTTCATCCACATGGTCTGATTACAATTTTTTGTTGTTGCTACATACTCTGCTTCTGATATACTATGTGGAATACAATCATGTTTCTTGCTTATCCTAGAAACCAATCTTCCTCCAAGGAAAAATAGTTGACTACTAGTCCTCTTTTTTTCATCCATACTGCCTATACAATCCATATCAATATAAGCACACATAGTGAAATCACTCGATCTATCATACCATAGTCCACAATTAGGTGTACCCATTAGATATCTGAATATCTTCTTTATTGTTGTATAATGTGATTCCTTAGGATCAGCTTGAAATCTTGTTACTATCCCAACTACATTTGCTATATCTAGCTTGGTGTGAGTCAGATATTAGAAACCTCCAATCATAGATTTTTACTTCTTCTTCTCAACTATAGGTGTCTCATCTTTCTAGATAACTTTGTGACCACTTATCATAGGTGTACCAACATGCTTACAAATTTCTAAGCCAAATTTTTTCAATAATTTTTTCAAATACTTTACTTGTGATAAGAAAATACCATCACTATTTTGTACAGTTTGTAGACCCAAGAAGTTTTTTATCTCACCAATCATACTCGTCTCAAACTCATTCTTCATCTTATTATCAAACTTATAACTTGCTTCATTATTACCTCCAACTATTATGTCATCAAAAAATATCACAATGATCAACAATCCATTCTCAATTTCTCTCAAATGTAATTTACTATCTATCATACCTTTTGCAAATCCCAATTTTGCATACCAGGTTCTAGGTGCTTGCTTTAGATCATACAATGCTTTCTTCAATCTGCATACCATCTCCTTTTCCTATGTGAAAAGAAATCCTTTAGGCTGCTCAATGCAGACTTCTTCAAGTTCTCCATTTAGAAATGTTGACTTTACATCCATCTAATACACTTTAAAATTCTTACTTGCTGTATAAGCCAAGAACATTCTTATTGCTTCCATTCTGGCAATAGGGGAAAATGTATCTTCATAATCTTTACCTTCTTGATGTGGCCATTCTTTGAATACCAATATTTCTTTATTCCTCACAACTTCACCTTGTTCATTCATCTTATTTCTAAATACCTATTTATTTCCTATAACATTCTTGTCTCTAGGTCTAGGAACCAATTCCCATGTCTCATTCTTCACAATCTAATCTAATTCTTCCTTCATTGCTTGAATCTAATGGTCATCCTTGCATGACTCATCTGCACTCTTAGGTTCAACTTGAGAAATCAAACATAATTCCTCATGTACTCTATTTTTTGTCATCACTTATTTTTCTTTACTCCCAATAATCTAATTCTTAGGGTGGTTCTTTTTCAATTTCCTATTTGGTTATGATCTCCGATCTTCTCGTTGTTTAACAATTTGAACATCATTTTGCAAATCATTGTTAGTTTCATAAAACAACTCGACATTATCTTAATTAACTCTAGGGTTAGCTTCCTAGTTTGAATAATAATCATCAACAATAGTCACTAAAGCTATATCTTCTGTTTATTCCTCTTTCTCAACCGATCCAAGTTCATCATCTTCATCATCACTATCATTCAATAATATTTATATACTTGCTTTAAATTCTTCATCATCATCAAAAAGGAAATTCTTTCTAGTCTTTATTACTCTTTTGTGACATCTGGATGAAAGATTACCAAATTCTTTACATGTCCAACAAACAAACAAATTCATACCTTTTGACTCTCTTTTCATAAAAAGAGAAATTACTTCTTTGATCTTTTTGTCTTCATCAGATCTAGATCTATCTTCACTTGTGCTTGCACTAGTAGGTTTATCCTTTTTTATGCAACAAAATACTCTAAATCTACAAACTCAATGTTATGTTCTATACATAATTCTAATATCTCACCAAGGAACTCCATCTTTTGTTTATCAAAATTAGCTCCATCACACTTAGGAATATCTTTTTTGAAGTGAGGTTCCATTGATCTCGCAAAATTGTTAAGATTTTTCTTCAAGGACAGGGTGCTCTTATACCAATTGTTAGAAAGTAAAGTCTACCAAGATAACTGGAGTGGGGGGGGGGGGGGGGGGGGGAGTGAATTAGTTATCCAAATATTAAAAAATTTATCAACATTATTTATCCTTAAACATGTGAATAATATAATCAACCTTAACATGATACTCATACACAATAACACCAAATATGTAACTAGGGAAACCCTTGATTAGGGAGAAAACCCTAGTGGGGATGGTACCCACAAAATGATGTACTAATATAAATGATCCTTGTTAGAAGATGGACTCGATTAGGAGCCAATGAAATGCATTTAGTACATATCAGTCTTTGTTAGGATACTTTGAATCCTTGTTAGGAGATTCCAACCTTGTTAGGAGTTGTGCTTGTAAGCAATAAAACTAGTGTTTAAAGAAATTCAATGAATAACCAAAGCATTCAAAAAAAGAGAGTTAAACTACATATATAATTGGATAAAAGATAACTAAAATACCAAATAGCCTAATAATATGTAAACCTCTTAAACCAAGTGTTGCCAAACTTTTAGTCTATCCCTTTTGAGTTTCTAGTTTGATGGCATTCATTATAATTTTGTCTAGTTGCTTGTCTAGATAGCCCCTAGGTGGCTCTCTTTTCATCAAGCTTCTCAAGACTCCCACTTTGTGTCTTTTTTGGGTTTCCCTTGCTCCACTTCCCCTTATACCTCTGTATAGGATTCTTGTCATTCCAATGCATTAAGGTCTTAGGTGATCTAAGTATAGTTGGGATGTTTTTTGAGTGTCTTCCCAATGAGAAGAGAATCTTACTTATTTATGTGATTCTTCTCTTACTCTAGAATACTCATTTCCTTTGAATTTTGAGTAATTCAACTAGCTATCCACCTCTAGCAAACTTCATTGAGCATAAATATGAAGAACAGAGTTACGATAGCATTTATAGATGTACACATACTTGACTTACGATGAAAATATCAAGAAAAGTGAAAGCCAAAGCTAAGAAAGCCTCAAATCAAAGTTCTGAGGTCAGAATCCATTTTTATGCAGAGAAACAAGGCTACATGTTTTTAGCTACTCATCTACTGGAAATGAAGACTTCCTATTCTATTTCCAAAGCTAAGAAGGCCCACGCTCCATTCAAAGATTTTATGCATTAAGTGGGACCTAGGTGCAGTGTTAAAAAGAAATAAATTTGAGTTTTTGATATGCATCACTAAGATGGTGAATCCACAGTCGAGATTTTATCTTGAGGATACATAAGGTAACTAGCCAAAACAAAGGAAAATGCTTCAAAGTGGTTCTTCCTCTAGAAAGTGATGGTCTCAAAGGTGTTTTTCTATCCTTCGTAAATGTTAAAGGCTACTTCTCTAGAAGACTAAAAAAAATAAAGAATTATGCAAGTATAACATGAGAATATTTTATGAAGATGCCAACAAGATGCTTCCAGTGAAAGTAGTCATAAAGATGTGCCCTCAACATAAATAAAACCAAGTATTCAAGTGCTTGATATGGATAATGAGGTCAAAATCCATTTCTATGCAGAGGAATGAGGCTACATGTTTTCAGCTACTCATCTGCTGGAAATGAACACTTCCTATTCTATTTCCAAAGCTAAAAAGGAACACGCTCCATTCAAATATTTTATAAATAAATCTGAGCTTTTGATATGCATCACTAAGATGGTGAATCCACGGTCGAGATTTTATCTTGAGGATACATAAGGTAACTAGCCAAAACAATGGAAAATGCTTCAAAGTGGTTCTTCCTTTAGAAAGTGATGGTCTCAAAGTGTTTTACTGTCTTTCGAAAATGTTACAGGCTACTTCTCTGGAAGACTAAAAAAATAAAAAATTTATGCAAGTATAACATGAAAATATTTTATGGAGATGCCAGAAAGATGCTTCTGGTGAAAGTAGTCATAAAGATGTGCCCTCGACATAAAGAAAACCAAGTATTCAAGTGCTCAATGTGGATAATAATTAGATGAAGTGCCCAATGTATTGAAGGATGATCGCCCACATTGCAACTTTGAATCAAAGGGAAGGCAAGCTTGTGAAAAGATGGGTCTACACTTTCTCTTCTGTATATAAAGAATTATCGTGTAAACCCTTGCTCCAGATTTTGAAGTAAATAAGGGACTCCCCACTAAATCAAAATCCCTTGATTTGGTAAGCGGCTATTCTCACTACTATATTACTTTAAGTGAGTAATATGGTTCTTGGATTTGTGAATCCTTATATGGGTAGAAGTGGAAAGTTTTGAATAGCCCTTAACTATAAAATTTATTACAAATCCTACCATTATGACTGCTGGTTGCATTTCATTTCATTCATGTGGTTCCAATGTTCAAATTTCTACATCCATTTGATCTAATTTTTCTCAAACTTGTTTCCTCATTATTTTAATGACTATTTATCTAGTTGTTATCCCCTCTATGAGATTATAAGAAAATGGAAATCAACGCAACAAGATATGATGAACTATTTGGCTTGGAAAGTAAATTGAAAGATCTCATAGATACTTCATTCAAATTTTATGACTGAGGTGATCTCCACAGAAGGCTTAATTCTTAGCCCATTCACCCATTAACCCATAAGCTGAAGGAAAGTGGATTGGTAGAAGTTTTCAGATTTGCCATGGTCGTGCAAGTAGTAGAGCTAGTGAGAGAATGTATCAAGGGATATAATCTGGAAAAAAAACAAATCTTGTTACTTGATCACTCTATTCTTCTCTCAATAAATAAGGCCTTGATGCAATCTACATTTGGTGTGCCAGTGAAGGAAGAATACTGAGACATTGATTTCTCATCCTTCGCATCTATGTTCAACAAAAATAATACTTTGAGAAGAGAAGATATGCAAAGAACCTAGTTCCAAACACCTTGTTCCAAAAAGAGTAAAATGCCTAAGACTCTTTTTGGAACTAATTTAAAAAGAAAAATCATCGACATCTTGGTACTATTGTTGAGATTAAAAGGAAAAGAACAAATCTTAGCCTTCATTGAGGATCACTTCTTCTTGGTGCAAGCCATATGTGCCGAAGGACTCCAGATTGATTGAACTAAAATTATTTGTGATGAGCTTGCCTTGTGGTTATAAGGCATTCATGTGATTCTATATGTCTTTGTATTTGATATATGCCTTAGCTACACATCACCTCTAACCAGGTCTTCGCACTATTGAAGACTATGATAAGAATACGAGAGTGTATGAGTTCTACCTTCACCTTCAACTATAGAGGAACTTCAAAGAGTATGTGAAAGTCAATGATGCCTTTATGATGAGATTATGTTAGGAATTACAAGGCTAACCCAAGTGAAGGTTTTCACTTGAAGCTATTTCAATATGGGTGCTCTTTCATCCAATTTTTAACCTTCTCCTACCCATGGATTGGTACTTTTGATGAGTTCCCAAAAGGCTCCCTAGCTATCCCAAGGATAAGGTTGTTCTTGTTGAATTATATTGACAAATGCTAGAAGTGAACATGTTGTGTTCCAATGTAAAGAAAACAGACATGATTTCCTTCCCAATAATGGTTGGACCTTACTCTTATGCTTCTAGATCTGATGCCTAAATCTAGTGAAGAGTTTTGAAAACAAAATCAAACTAGTTGATTATGAAGTACTTAAGCCTCAGTATGACCCAATGAACTTTGTGAGAGATCATCTAAAACTGGGATACACTCACAAACATGTTCCAAACATTGAAGACTATTGGTCCGGATGTCATGATGAATACCAAACTAGGGAGAGGTACTGGTCTAGGCTAACGATTGATGAAATTAAAACGTATAATGACTCTATTGATGTTTTTAACCTTGCAAGTGATGGCTACTACATGCATCCCTCATCCTACAAGAAAATCAAGAAAAAATCCCATAGTGTTAACTTTGCTTGAAGGTCCTATTGTCGACACAATGGAGGTCCTAATGCATGGGATCATCAAAAGGATGGATAAATGGGTGGAATTGACCAAAGAAAGAAAGAAAATAATGGGAAATATAGGCTCTACTAATGGAGTAGCTTCTGAAACTGCTCAATCAACTATAGCTACCTCCATCATTGCTACTACCTCAACATCAGTGGGTCCAACCCAGTCAATCAATCGAGGTAGAGATCAACCTCCAAAAAAGAATGTCCAGTTTATCGCAAATTGTGGAGGAGGATCTCTGCCAAACACATGAAAGGTTGTGGATAAGGAAATGAACAAAGAGAAGGAGCATGAGAATTCAATGGCCAAGCCTTCCTCCCATGTGTAAGTCATCAACCTTAATGGTGAAAATAATCCCATGGATGGTCAAGAGCAAGATGCATCTCAACAGGGTGATACCTTATCTCTCTCAGTTACTAAAGTGATTTCTTTCCTCACTACCACTTAGAGCAAGGAAACACCCCCAGTGGCAAGGGAGCTCTTCGATCCCACAACCCTTCAGTCAATGATCAATGTCCTTTCAACTAAGTCATGGTTAGAAGAGACCATTGAATGAAAAAAGTGAAGGTATGAGGAAGCTACCCCATCCAAATACCTCATCACGTAGGAAACTTCTTCTAAGCCACAATCAAAGAAGACAAAGAAGCAAAAGTCTATAGTAGCATTGGCCACTGATCCCTCTGGTAGTCATATATTTATGGACATAAAATAACCTTAGAAAGGGGGCAAGTTTCATGAGGTCATTGCCAATGATTTTCAGATCAAAATGGTTAACATTTGTATTCTCCTGCATGATTCCATGGTTAATATATTGAAATCAACCAATGAAAAGATAAAGGATAGACTAGAAGAGTTAAGGGTGGAGAAATAATTACTCAAGGAATCAAACAAGGAATTGATGGACTACATCAGAGCTGCACTTGGAAGCTCCTCTACAAGTACATTTGACCCAAGTGCAAAAGAAAACAAGATCCAAATTTTGAAGCTACAATAGGAGATGCAATTCGATCAAATTGGTCGCTCAAAGATTGATCAAATGAATTCCCAAGGTCCCCCTCTCTTTGAGAATCTTGGAAACCTATTGTTAGATGTTGATAAGTTACAGGAAGCAAAGTCCAGTCATCAGACCACACAATGTACAAGGCATCAGAGAACTTGATAGAATAATTGGCCTTGTTGCAAGAGGTAATTGATATGAAGACTAATGTGGCTATAACCCATGGGATTCTCAAAAAAATTAGAGAACCATTGCTCCATTGGAAGCAATTAGTAGAGTTCATAGTGAAAAGCTCTGTAAGATCTAGAAATGAGCTTAAGGATGTGTATGATCTAGTGTAGAAAGTCATGGTTAAGATTTTAGAATATTTAAAGGTCCTACATATGGAATCATATGTAACTAGTAATGGTCAATTGGTGGAAATTAAGAAAATAAAGGCCAAACTCCTAGAATTTTTTTATGAAGCCACTGATCCAGCCAACTTCTAGGTGTCAAAGATCTAAGGGCTTTTAGCGATAAATTCCATCTTAAGGCGTGCATCAAAAAATCTTCAATCAAAGATCACTAGAGTGGAAGAGTTGATAGAGATGCATGATTACTGGATGATTTGAGCTAATAACATCATGATTCTAGGTGTTAATGAATTGAATGATGTAATTAATGCAATGAAAGCATATAGACCTAAGGATTTGACCCCAAAGAAAGTTTGATGCTCTAACACTCTCTATGACAAGTGTCACCTTCTCATCTTTCTCAAATGCTCTATTATAACCATTTTTGGCATTTTATCCATAGGCTTAGACTCTGTAATGGATGATGACTAGGTCAAGTCCTATATTTAGCACATGCTCAGAGATTCTCTACAATATAATCATCGAATGTAATTGGTCATTCTTAACAGGCTTATATATGTAACTTTTTGAGAAGTTAATCATATTGAAAAATTACTTTGGGGGAAAACCCCTATAGTTGGGACTGCTATGTGTGACTCTAAGCCTACACTTTTTTTTTTGTTTATTTAGTTTCTATATGGTACTTGGGATGAATGTGTTGTAAATGAAAACTAAAAGATTGCAAATAA
This sequence comes from Cupressus sempervirens, assembly GCA_028749045.1. Lineage (NCBI taxonomy): Eukaryota > Viridiplantae > Streptophyta > Pinopsida > Cupressales > Cupressaceae > Cupressus > Cupressus sempervirens. The sequence continues at coordinate 25,554,516 of CM053784.1, forward strand.
ACTTGGTTTTGATTCTTTCATTTCAATGGATTGTAAGCTTTACTTTCTTCATTTCAAGTATTACTTTATTCCCTTGTGTGGTGCATATTAGTTCATGTGCATTTCATTGATTGAATGAGAGGTTCATGAATTGATTAATGAAGTAGCTAAAAAGGAGACAATCTAGGTATTGTCAAATTTCAGTCACTTTAGCAATCTAGGCATCGCCAAACTAATCACTCTTTTATTCTTTGGTTAAGAGCATACCCCTAAAATTAAAACATATTCGTTGCAAATATTTACATTATAAGGGATTTGTACCTTTCAATTCAAGGGTCTTTGATAGATTACTACATTGACCCATTCTATCGTTAACTATTCTATTTTTCATCACTATTGGGCACATTAAGAATCAAGGTTCAAACGAAGAAACTAAGGAAGAAAAATTGTTAACTAACACCAAGAAATATTCCCTTTGATGCGTAGATGTGTCTGAAAGATGGGATGTATGTTCAAATGTTGGATGCTCAAGATTCAATAAAGTGGAGATATTTTTGCATAATGATGTTGCTTCTCAATGAATTGGATAGAAAAATAGCATGATAACAATACTCAAGTGGTGGGTGATTTGGGAAGGGTAGAGGGCTCTATTTATAGGATTCTTCCAAGGGTTGGAGTAAGGTTCAAGAGTTATCATGGTTTTAGGAGGGTAGGTTTAAGATGAATATAAAATTAATTTGGGAGAATGTGAAGGGGATAAGGGTGTAAGGAATATGTAAGGGATGTAAGGGAATACATAAGGGATGTAAGGGAATATGTAAGAGGTGTAATGGAATATGTAAGGGATATAAGGGATATGTAAGAGGTATAAGGGAATATGTAAGGGATGCATAAGAGGTGGAAGAGAATGTGTAAGACATGGGTAAGAGGTGTAGGGGATGCATAAGGGGTCTGAGGAATATGTAATGGATGTTTTGATATTTTATTTTGTCACTGGGTGGATAAGATAAGGTTTAGGTTTGGGTTTGGATTAGGATTTCATAATCCTCATACTTAGGGTTGTGCAAATGATTAGGGTGAGGTTAGGCTTAGATTAGAGGGGGCTTAGGAAGCAAGTGGACATGTTAGAGACATGCAAGTGGATAATCTAATTAAATGAGTTTAATTATTTAATTAAATAAGCTTAGCATGGGTAAATGGGTTGGGTTGAGTTAGAACCTAAGAATTAGGATTGGGTTAAGGGTTAGTCAGGGTTGAGGATTTTATTAAAGGGGTTATTTAAAGAAAAGGGATATTTGGAATTAAATAAAATAGGTATAGTGAAATTATTTAATTTAATAAAAGGGGGATTTAATCAATAAATTGGTTTTTGGGTAAACGCTTTGACCCGGAGCTATGAACCAGTGAGGCCACAAACGGGAGACCTCATCCCCATGAGATTTGAACCTTGATGGCAAGAATAACAACACAACAACTTAACCATCACAACATGCCACTATTGGAAATAAATTGGACTATTGGTTGTCATTTAATTTATCAATTAGACTATAGTTAATTAGATTAATTAACTAGGGGATATCATAAATTAATCAAATATTAAATACTTAATCAATAATGCCTTAGGAGATGACTAAATAGGATTACTTAAATGATGTAATCAGATTTAGGTGTCTACATTTTGCCCCTCTTTGACATAGTGTTGGGACAACACTATTTAAAAGAAGTTTGAAGATAGATGACTCGAAGAAGATTATCAATGCAAAAAAGTTGCCCTATTGTCAAAAAGAGAGAGGAGAGACTAGACTGCATGATGCCCCTTCGAGAAGGTGGCAAGGAGATAAGACAAGGCTCAATGACTTCTTGAAAAGTATGAGAAAATAGGGCAAGAATGGGGTCTTAGGAGGCTAAAAGATGGTTAAAAGGGAATCATACACTCATTGTGGGAGTATGAGACAAAGGGAAACCATTTGCAAAATTTTAACCATGGGTTAAGAAGTTGGGTTTGTGGGGGAATGGGGAGGAGTGACTTTTAAAATTAATCCTGAGGATAGTGGTTGTGGGATGAGCAGGGGGTAAAAAAAAAACTTTGGATATTATGGGACTATAGGATTTGTAAGATCATGATTGTAGGACTGATTTGATTGGAAAATTTTGAGAGGATTACTTGGATAAACTGATTCTTTTGGATTTTGTGTGATTCTAAAAGATGGATTGCATTTCTAGGGGATGAATGGTGGGGGAGAAGGTGAATGAAATCCATTGAATCTTGAGCATGGGGCACTATGAAGAAAGTGTACTGCCATCTAGTTGAGCACTTAGTTTGATATAGGAATGTTGGAGATATGCCAAGGTTACGAAGAACATCAAGGCCTTGTTACCAACATTACATAGACTAAAGAAAAAAAACATGCAAGGATTTCCCCAGCATTAGACATTAATCCTAAAAGAATTAGAGTGGAAATGACATTGGGTAACCCACAAGAAAATGATATTTCCCAACTTCCCTATGCAACCACAAGTGATCACATGTTTGGACTCTGCAAGGGTTACATTAGACTAACTCACAAGAAGAAACAAAATGAAAGACTTGATCAAGACCTTGCTCTTGAAATGCCCCATTCACAACACACCATGATATAAAATATTGTGGCGACTTTGAGGAGGGAACAACCAAATTGCTTGGAAAAGATAATTTAAGAACCAAACTTGAAATCCCCCCCCCAAAAAATGTAAATCCATAAAAAAGGTGATATTTTTCAAAAGAGATCAATAGGATCAGATACTAATGGACCAAGCTCAGACGAGAGGAAGGATGCATCCTATAAGGACCTAACAGTAGTATCTAGGACTATGATGAGATAGGCAATCAAAGCCTTTAGGAAAAGACTTTGATGATAAGGCATCTCGTATAGGGATTCGATAAAGCACCTAACCAAGAGAACTATAATTTGTGATCAAACATGAATTGACATGAAAACAATTGAGATATGTAAAATGGGCCTAAGATAAGAATTGACTGTGGGCATATACAAAAAACTGACCATGATATTTACAAAAGGGCTTACTGTACAAAAGCTTAGTATGATAGGATAGTGGAAGTGATCTAATATAGTACAGTGGGAAAAAGCTTAATATGAGGAGATAGTGGGTTGAAAGCATTGGTATAATACATGGACATGAGATAAATGGCAAAAAAAGGTGGGTTTGATTGACCCCTTGATGGGATTGATTTTGTTTTATTTAGTTGATAGGATTCATTTGGAAATAAAGGTGCCCATTTGATTTTACACTTGATGGGATTGATCTTGCACTATTTTGAAAGTCAGATTTAGGTGGTAGTAAAGGTGGGTTTGATTGTATGCTTGATGGGATTGGTTTGTATTGTTTAGCTAATCGGATTTAGAGCTCAATAGTTTCCTTAACTAACCTTATTTTGAATGATATTAAGAGGAAAAAAGTTGATAGGTGAGGTCACCTTTAAACTATATTTTTATCCAAACATTTCCATAAGTATATGATCATAAAGTGCATAAAAAAGTCATAAATTTTTAGAAAATTCATTTAAAATTCTCAAGTTAAATCTCAAAGGAGTTAGTAAAAGACAGAAGTCATGGCCAATTCTCAAGATCACTCACAAAAGTATCTAAGAAGGTGGAGAGGGATGAAGGAGGATGGGGCGAAGAGGGTTAGAGGATGGTGAAAGCTTTGCTGATGGAAGGCAGAGGAGACAAAAGAAGAGAGAAAAGTGCAGGTGACAAGAATAAGAGGATACATCATCTCATCATGATGTGCAAAGAGGCAGTTAGGAGATGACGAAGGAGAGACAATTTGATCTAACCTAGGATCAAACTAAGGGTAACATAGAGGATCCTACCTTATCGTAAATGTCATTAGAGAGTGTGACATGACTTGCAAGACAAGATGATCAAGTGGAGGAGACAAGATCTTAAAGCGAGAGGGTGCAACTAGAGCTTACAAGCTTACACCTTTGTTATATGGATAGTTAGGTAGAAGATCAAACACCTATAGAGGAGACTACCAAAGACATAGAACAAGAGCATGTGGTGAAGCTCGTAGAATTTTTGTGGTGGAAAGGAAAAAGTATTTTGAGTGGAATGATTGAGATCCCTAAAGGCATAACTATGATGGGGGTAAACCATCCTACTATCCTTACATTGCCTACCAAAGAATAATCAAGTGATCTTATGTTACCTGCCTTTTGTACATATCAAGGAATGTGATCTAATTTTGTTCTACAGCCAACTCATGATGTTGTGGTGGTTATGGGGGTTGAGCTAAAAAAACCACTTGCATCTAAGAAAAAGAATACATATGATGCAAAGAAAGATGTCAAGTTCTTCCAAGGTCTAATTGAAAGGGCCTAAGAAGATGGGGCACAAAAGGAAACTAAGCATCTCAAGGTTGTAATGTTGGCAGAATGAGTTCAGGTTGAGACTGCAGAGGCTTCATTGGTGATAGAGTGATCTTCCATGGAGAGAATCCACAATGAACTTGTATTGCTTTGATCTCAGGTGGAGGCTTATAGGGAAACCATGTCAAAGACCAATACCATAGTATTCAAATTATAAGAGCAATTGAATGCATGTAATGCAAGGACTACCTAGTATTAGAATTAGATAAATGTCATGAAGCATGATAGAGAGAGCTAGAAACATTTAGCAAACATCTTTCAATCTAAGCACAATATTTCTCAACAGGCGACAACCATACCTGGAGTAGAAAAATTACTGGCAGATGCCAAAGAGGTCAATGAAATGTCTACTAAACTTGCTTGGGAGGTGGCATACTACCTAGGAATATATCATTAGGCAATCCCTACGGAGCAAAGGAGAGATGCAAGATGCTTAGATAGGTAGTTCATGAGTTAGATGAATAAATTTTTAAGGCATGGCCATATTCCTATTCCTATGGATATAATTTGGGAAGGAGCTACAATGATGGCAGGGGCCTCATCATTTGGGACTGCACGAATAGGAATTCCCCTTGCTAGAAACCCAAGTGCCCAACCTTCATGAGGATATTAAAGAGCATTGTGATGTGTGTTATATGCTTTGCATGGGTGTAAGAAATGATTTTTAATAAATAAAAATACATTTTTGTTTTATTTCCTAAATATTGCCTCCTATTTACATTATATATTAAAGATGTTTTGACTTGTTTGAGAATTCATCAATATGGGACCTCACCACTATTTTCATATGAACCCGATTGAGGTACACAAATTTGTCCTGAAGGAGTGGTAATTATAGATGAACATTAAGAGGATATGAAAACAAAGGATCATCAGATTGAATATTCACAACTTCAAATGTGATGATAGAAAATGAAGATAAAATCAATGTTTTTGTTTTTATTTTTGGTTGTATATATGGATTTTTTAAGATTTTGTTCGATATATGAATATTTTTGGATTTGTTTGTTTTAGTTGTAAAAGGCATGCTTGAGCCTAAGAATGGTGTGGAAGGGCTTGAAAAGGTGATAAAGCATTCAAAAAATTAGTAGAGGGCTTGAAAAAAAAGTGAAATGGCCTTGAAAAAGGTGCTAGAGGGCCTGAAAAAGATGCTTGAGGGTTTGAAAAAGGGGTTTGGTCCTAAAAGGGCAATCCAGGAGGCATGGATCTGTGATTGAAAATTAATGCAAGCTCTCAAAATCAATACTCACTTATTCTGGGGGGCCTTGGGGCCAAGAGTCAATGGTTCAAATCCTCCCTATGTCCCTCCTCTTGTTTTACTTCCTATGATCAGTAATTAGTCTAGCCTTGTAGATTGCTAATAGTATTACTATTGTGTATGCAAAATTGTGGCCTATTTGGATGATGATGATGAAAGATTACGATGTATCTTTGTGGTAATTTGAGTGGTGCCTAATTTTCCAAAGCTTAGAATTATGTTAAAATCCCAAGGGTTGGGTTTTGAGGTTATGAGGCCTTGTAGGAGAGCATTAATATAGTTGTTGGATAAAATTGGTTAATCATGGTCTTTGCAACATAAATAAGTCTATAAATACATCTTGATTTACATTAATTAAAGAGAGAGGGATGATATTGAGCTTAGGAAACCTTATTTCCACTATCTGTGTTGTGCCAGATTTTCCCAAGCTCAGAAGCATAATTCAAGACACAGACACAATGACATTACTTCTTAATCTTTTGGTCTATAGGGATGCTATTGACATCTTTGATGAGAGATACTAGGACAAGGATTTTTGAGATGTGACAAATGGGTCCTAAGGTCTTTCAAGATAGTATTGATATATTTGTTGAAAGGTACTAAGATCTTAATAAAACATTTACAAGTATTCACTATAGGGCCTCACCATTGATTTCATATAAAACTGGTCAAGGTATGCAAACCTATCAAGAAGGAGTAGTAATTATAGATGGACACCAGCTTGAGATAAAAATGAGGGATCATTGGATTGAAAATATATATTTAAATAATTTATACAAATGTTTGGAATTTTTTTCATTTGTTTAAGGTTTTTTTTTTTATGTTTTGGATTTTTTTGAATGTTTTTGGATGTTTTTAGATGTTTTAATTTCTCTTGTAATCCTTTACCTTAGTAGAAATCTTGAGAACATTGAGAGATGAGAGATTCATAGGGGGAATAGAGATAATATGTTAAGTCCAATAAAAGAACTCAGGGACATCTAGAGTGTGAAGCAATTCACAATTGATAAGAAATGGTAGCAACACTTTTTTCTTTTTTTCTAGAGATAGAAAATTTGTGGCCATAGTTTTGCAAGCATGTCAATGTTCTAGGCATTACAAGCATAGTTTGTGATTTTCTACCTGTTGGGAAAGGTGTGCTCTTGAAGATGCCTAATTAATTGATTTTCAGGGGAGGAGACATTTAAAATAAGATAATCCCATGGTGAAATTTGTAATAGGTCTAGATTTGTTAGATCTTGGAAGTAAAATGGCACCAAGTACAAGTTGCTTATGTTTCTGTGCACCAGCTCTCACCATTCCTTGAAAACTAGAGCCACTTGATTCTTTTCCCTCTCATCCTTCACTAGACTAAATATGATATTGATTATCACTTTTAGAATACATCCAAACTATAATTTCCTCCTCACCTTAACCTTCTTGGACTCAAAAACACTAATTTTTATTTGAAAACTAGGTCCATGTAGAATTCAATCCACTTGAACTCCCATTTAGATTTTAGGAACATTCAATTTTTTTTCCACCAAGGGCTTGAATTGCTAGGTTTTTACTTTGGCGATGATTTTGTTAGCACATTTTTTTTTATGTTTTCACTTTTTTCAGTGCTAGCAAGATTTAATAAGTTGCTCAATTGTAGAACTTCTTGAGATGGATGATATTGGTGGTGTTGGTGTTTTTAAATTACTACATAATAAGGATGTTTGATACCAAGATGATGAAGATCAAAATAACCTAAGGATAGCTGCTTCCCATAAATAGCTAAATGTTCTTCAGATTTGGACCCAACTTCGACAATATCATAAGAGATTTTCTACTCTTTTGGCTCTGCAAGACCAATGCAGGTGCACCTTAGGGATAAGAGATTTCAAAGCTTGGAAATACATTCACATTTCATTCATTCCATGAAATTTTATAACAATATTAATTCCCTACAATGGATTAGTCACAATTCTTCTTAGATTTACAAATAATTCTGGGCAATAGCAACTAACTAAGACTTAGAGGTTAATTGTAAACAAGTATTGACTAGCTATGACATTCTTTATACATTTAAAATAAAATTGATATTTATTTTTTAGATTTTTTCTTAACATCTCTATGATCTTTTCATATGCTAACTAAAATAATTGATTAGCCTCATCCATTGGGATTCAGAGTCTATCCAATTTCTTGACCTAATTGACTACATTATAATCAATATAATAAGCAATTCTCCCTAAAAATTATTTTTACATAAATCCTTCTTACTACCTAGAGATCCTATCACATTCACTGAAGCATTTACTTAATTCATTGAATCAAAAGCAATAATGAATTGACATACAACTTATCCCAATTGCATTAAACTAAATAAGCTTTGCTCATACAATCTCAAAATACCTAGCCAATAAAAATGGAGACAAGATTTAGAGAGAAAAGATATGGGAATAGTTCATCTTTGTATTAATTCTCTTTGAAAATTATGTAACATTGGATAATACTCAAAAAAACTCAAAACAAGACACCATGATCTTGGAAAATTAAAGTATTCTCAGAATTGCAGAGAAAATACATCAAAGAGTTGACATCAAGCAAATTGGACCAAAATAAACTAGGATAACTAAAATTTATACAATAAATTAGACCCTTTCTCTAGCCTTGGAATATCACTTATATAGTGTGAGATGCAACAAGCTTCAGGCTTAGAGAGTATTGACAACTACCCTTAGTACAGAAAGATATTTACAATGTTACTGTCACAATAGAAATAAATTAGTACAACAGAAAGATTTCACATCATGAATATTCCTTGTGGGGACCATTTTCTACTACAACTTTTTGTTTCTAAGAGGTTCATGATTGGCTTTGAGGGTTTTGGCATTCCTTGAAGGATGTGACCAATGGAATTGCTTGTGATGGACTAGGTTTTGATGTTTGTAAAGTTACTTCAACTCAAGGGTCTCCATCCACATCATCATGCACTATTAAAACAATGGTTACATCTGATTCTCCTATTGCCATGTCATCAGTTTGGATCATTGTGCCAATTACTGCAATTGATTGTTCCTCTTTGTCTTCTTCTGCCTGAACTAATGTATCAGTTACTTGCATCTCATCTTGGTCCATTTTCTCCTCATTAGTTTCTTTAATTACTAACTATTTTGAGTGCACAAAATCTTCCATCCATCTATCGAAAATTGTGTCATCTGGCTAATCAAAACTCAAAACCTCTTGTTGCTTCTTTATCACAAAATCTCCTAACTTATTGACTTCAAAAAATTCTTCTCCAATAGAATTATAAAATAATTTCACTTTAACAATTTCTTTAGTTTTCATTTCCCATAGCAGATGTTCTTTTTCACTTATAATCACATTTATTCTGAGGCATAATAAATCATCTAATTCTTTGCCCCATTCCTCCTTTTCTTTTAGTTTATCTTTTTTTTTAAAGTGCATGGGGAAAAGCTCAAAATTATCAAAAATATATTTTAAAAAATAAATTATTATCTTCTTCTATACTGCAACTCTCTTCTCATCAAAATTAGATAGATCATTAGCCATATCAAAGGTTTTTTCTATCTGTTGACAAGATAGACTAATAACTGAAATCATTAAAAGGGCGATATCCTTATCCTTGTTACCCCATTTACTTATGATGGGATTTAAAGAATCTTCACCACTCTTTATTTCATTCCACATATCCATTATTTTTACCAATTATTCAAAAAATGTTGGCCACTCAATCTTGTCCACCAGATTATACAAGATTGTTTTTCTCATTTTATCTTCATATAAGTTGTTTAACTCTATATGTAAGTCCTAAAGTTTATTCTTCTCCTTTTCAAATTCCTCAGTAGTATAAAATTTTGGCCTGTATGGGGTATCTAGTAATTCTACTAAGGGAGTTGACTTGAATGGCTCAATTGGGGAATGAGGGTAAGTAATTAAGGGCCAGCTAGATTCTTCCACTTTTCTCTTTCCTAATTGTTTATCCATTTGGGATACCTAAGCCTCCAATTGATGTATCTTATTTCCTCTCTCCTCATATGCTTTTAGCATTTCTTCAAATTTGGCATTGAGCTCTAGGAATTTGTTTTTATCCTTTTCAACAACCACAACCCTAAATTCCATCATTTCCCTAGTCATTTTGGATACTTTCTCACTGTCCACTTCCTTTGCTCTGTAGACCATGAGGCTACCTATATGTTCAACATCTGACACTTCCTATATTCTAGTCTTGTCCCTTTTTTCAATGGACCATATAACCAATGCCTGATGATCATTACTTTATTTCAATCCTTTGTGTACCTATAAGACCTCTTCCTCAGTTTTAAATTGAGTGTCTTTTTCTTTCCTGACAACATCAAAAATCATAGCATTGGCTATGTCCCATTCAGGAAAGATTAAAAAATTAGAATCCTTTAATAATTGTCTTCTCCCTTCAAGGGTTATTTGTGCAAATTCCTCCATGAAATTAGCTTTATCTTCCTCTTCAATTTTAGAGTCCTTTTTATTAGGCTATTTTACTTTTATTAGCTTGCACTTATTGTCAAAATTATCAATATTTCTTCTCCATAAGAATTGAGAAAAAGCTCTAGGTTTTACAAAACTTTCATCATCAATAATTTTTTGGGTAGCCTATGCTATCACAAGATCTATTTCCTTACCTTTATAATCTACAACAATGAGCCCAATTGATGGCACAGGAGGTTCTTTGATGGCATAGGAGGTTCTTCAGGCACCCCTTCTTCAATATCTACAATTATGACATAGTACCCCTCTCTCCTCCAATTTGTCTCAGTTTTTCTCTCAAGGATGCTTCATCATATATCCTAAGTAGAGTCTGGGTGGGTGAGTATTCTTCAACATTAGAAGATGATCCTAGCTCCAAATTTTATTTTTGGGAGCATGTGTATTAGGTGGGCTCTCAAACCTTGGTCTTTTGTATGGAGGAACAAGTTGTACTTTCATAGCCACTACATACCCGACTCTTTTCTACAATGTATATTGCCCTGAGGTCAAAATAATTCTGCTTGCCAACCTCGTCTCCACCTCAATGGCCTTGCTTGGGTATGCTTATGTCATGATTTCTTTCTTCTCATTAAATGTTTGCATAGTCCCAAAAAAATTGTCCATCAACATATCTATTTTCATACCCCAATATTTTTTATTTGGTAGGGGATCATAATTTGGCTCAAAACATTTATAAAGTCTAATAATTTGTTGTAAATGATTCATTTTTCCTTTTGAAGATATTATTCTTGCAATGAGAACCTATTTTTGATTATGTCCTCAGGAAAGTATACAATTTGCTTTTGAATTTTAGCTTTACTCCTTTCTCTAAGGAGGTCTTAAAATCCTTATGAGTCTACAAAATGGGCATAGGATTGAGCCATTTGATATCTATCTAAGAATTTCTCCAAATTCCTCCATCCCTTCTTAACAAATTTTTTTTTATGAATAATAGTAAGCTGGGGAAAAAATGTACCTTTAGATTTACCCAACAAATCTCTTACCTTAACTGATCCAGTTTGCCACAACAATTCAACAATCCTTATTTTTAAAGGCACTTGGTATGGTAACACATGTAGTTTTCCCAAAAAACCATAAACTCTAAAAACATTGGACATTGCATATGGGATGATATCTCCCCAATTATGGCTCACCAAAAACCCTTTAGCATGGTCTTTAGGTCTAATTAGTTCTAATAGAGGCTGTGGTATACTAGGGCTATCCCCTATTAACAACATTTTGAGCCTAGAAGAAAAATATCTATAAAACCTGGCAAAACTGGCATCAATCACCTCCCATGTCATATCCATGCTCCATACTTGAACAGGGAGTTTCTCTCACTCTCTTTTCAATTCCAATTTCATCTTCTTACAAAAAAAGGTAACTCCCTTGTATAAGTATATATATATATATATATATATATATATATATATATATATATATATATATATATTAGCATGAAGTACCAACAAAAGGGCTTATTAACCTTAGCCTTTTCAATGCCTATTAAGCTATTATGAATATTTTCTACTAAGTGAGTAGCAAAATAAAAAATTGAACTCATTCCATATTGAAAAGTTTGAGCAATAATGAAAAAAATGGAGCCTGGGATGTGATCTTGTTCATCCATGCCAAAGATCTTACAAATAGAAAAATACAAGGCTTGTGCCCTAGGGTTGAAATACTTTTTCAATAGAGGCTCAAGGGTGTTTTGTGTAACCAAAGGCAATGACCCAACCCTTACAAAATGCTCCTGCAACGGTCTTTCTCTTAGATATATCCTTTGTGCATCATACCTAGCTTGGAGGTCTTCCATTTCTATTTTTTCATGAACTACATGGTTATGGTTTAGCTTAAAAACTTCTTTGATTAGTTCAGGTGAAATCCTAAAGAGATTATCATCGACATAGTTCTTTACAATTCTGGTAATTGGGTCATACTTTTTTTTCCATTATTACCAGTAAATCATCATTGAAGAAAACTCCTAGAACAATCAATTTACCTATATTGAATTCCCATACATTGCTTACTGGAGTATCTAATTTTCTTTCTACAAACCATTTCTGAAAAAGCCCTAATCCTCCAACAAACACTTCTGCATCGCTTAACTATTTTGCTTTATCATAGAAGCCCTCACTGACCAGTAACCTAGGGATTTTTGGAAGAATCTCTTTTCCCCTAGGTAATTCATTCATAGACTGTGGCATTTGTTCTAGAAAATCATCATGTACCACCCTCTTTAGATAATCTACTTTTCCCAAAAAAATCCTTTCATGGAGGCATTTTTGAAATTTATCCTAATGCAATTGCAATTTCTCAATTTTCTAGAAGCTTAGATGACTTACCCCTATTTCTTTCCTTTTCTTCTCTAAAAATTGCCCAGTAATATGTCAGACCCTTGGAAAATCTTGCCCTTAGCTATGGAAATATTTGCGCTATGAGAATTTTGCAATCTTATGGTTCACTAATGGAGAACTGGAAATTTTATTACAACATCAACCTTGAATGAAACAACATTGATCAAAGTTGATGCTTCAACAATCACTTTCTATTTCACTGTGAAGTTTAAAATTCCACCGTCGATCATCAAGAATTAGATGACTTAGTTTGAAATCAAAATGATTGTATTAACCTTTTTTGGAAATTTCCATGCATCAACAAGGTGCTTCCCCGCTTTAGGTAAACTTTGTTCACTTTTATGAAGTGGGTATGTGTCGATCGTCAATCTTCCAAAGATCGACGATCATTAGAATCTTTATAAATTTATAAATCTGGCTTCAAAATTTTGGGCCCACTGATATAATCACTTTCAAACTCAATGAACACATATATCACTCCAACAATCATCATGTACCATGTTAACATACTTTCCAACCTGGCATGACTAAGCAACCTTCTAAATGACTGGCCCCACTTGTCCACATGGAAAGTAGGCGCTTCCTCGCTTTAATTAAAGTTCCATCACTTTTATGTTGTAGGGATGTGCCTTCCATTGATCTTCCCAAGATCAACGATGCATATATCTCATACCTTTTATGACCTAATCAGCAATATCAACCAATGGAATGTGTTACTTATTCTAGTGTGTTTGAAACTTGCCAACTATTTCCAACACCTTTTAAAATTGGGATGCATGACATCACCAAGTACATGTGTTGCTAGTACACTTTCCTGCATTAGTTAAACTTCACACATATTTTCATTATGGTAATATGCCTTCCATAGATCTTTCAAAGATCAAAGATGCAATGCCATAGTATAAAAAGGTAACCCCCACTACTTAACTCAACTAATGAGATAGCTCAAAATACCCAACATGTTGTGACATCCATCTGACAGCTCTAAAAATGTTTTGACACTTATAGCTTTTGTGTCATGTTTAGGGGCTAATGTCATAAAGAAATAAATGACAATCAGGTGCTTGCCTACTTTAGTTAAAGGTCAAGCAAATTCTCAATGTGGGCAAGCACTCATCACTGATCTTTCGAAGATCAACAGTTATCAAATGCAAACCTTGTGGTGGTTAAAACACTTCGAGAAAGTGTTAAGGAATTAACAAAGTTAAAACCATAGTTCAGACAACAGTTTATGGGAAAAGATAATTAAATTTTGGGAAAGTAAATTTAAAATAAATATGGGAAAATATAAAGATAAAACTTTAGGGTAATAGGCTTCCCACATAATTTTTATAAAACACTATTCTCTGAAAATTTGAAAAATAGGGCACAAAATGAAGGTTTCATGAGATTTTAATAACTTCATCTAGGGTTTCAATACATCTCACATTTTAAAACATAGAACTAATGGTTTTTTCACTATAGAGTGTAATAAAATTATGCAAGGTGAAAAGCCATGCCAAGAGGTGGGATCATCTAGAGGTTCACCTTCTAGGTTTGATAGTTGATATGGTCCTAAGCGAAAAGATGTTGTAACAACATATGGGCCTAGCCAAGTGGGCTCAAAATCTCCATTCTTTTCTCAGTTAGCTTGGACTTTCATGTTCTCTTTTAGTACCATGTCATTACTTGAAAGTGTCGAGGATGAACCTTTTTATTAAAATTTCATTTTAGGCAGTTTTGATACACTGTGAGGTGGTTGTAGGCTTGTTTTCTTTTTTCATCAACCAAATATAGTTGGATAAGTCTAGCAACTATGTAGTCTTTATCTGATATTTGTCCTTGTAAATATATGTGTAAGGAAGGGAGTTTAACCTCAATTGGTAGTAGAATTTCAACACTATAGACCACAGAGTATGGTGTAGTGCCTATGGATGTTTGGAATGATGTGCAGTAGGCCCATAGGGAAGACTTAATCTACAAATTCCAATCACAGCCAAAATCATTGAAATTCATTTCAAGGATTTTGAGTAGGCTTTTGTTGGTTTCCTCAGCCTAATCATTACCTTGTGGGAAATATGGGCTAGAAAATTGATGGCAGATGTGAAGGGAGGAACAAAACTCTTCCATAGTAATATTCTCAAAGTTTACTTTGTGGTCTATAAAGATGGTGGAAGGGATACCAAAGTGAAAAATAATGTGGTAGAGGATGAACTTAGATACCTAGACTCCCATGGCATTGACAGGAAGAACTGCTTCAAACCACTTTGTAAAATAATCTGTGGCTATGATGGTCCATTTTTAGCCTTCTGAAGATAAGGGCACAATAACATCGACAAGGTCAAATCCCCAACATGAAAATGACCATGGTGGTGCAATAGGTCATAGATCTTGTGTTGGAGCACATATCATATTTGTATGTTGCTAACAAGGTAAGCACCTCTTGACAAATTCATAGGCATCATGCACTAGTATCAACACTGTTAGGACTATGTCACTTGTGTCAACACCGCAAAGTCCAGGGTGTACTTATTTTAGTATCATTGTGGCCTTAATTTGGTCTAAACATCTAGAGAGAGTATTGATAGGCCAACACTAGGGTAAATAATAAGAAACATTTAATATGAATTAGAATTATTTTTAGCTTGGTCTATTTGTGTCAATCCAAGGGTGAGGGTGTAATTTTTTAGTTGAGTGATTATGAATGTAGCTAGAGCAAACAAAAATAAACCTACAACAAACCAAGGCAAATCTGGTGACAAGAAGCAAACCAAAGCAATTTTGGTAAAAGGAACTGTCACAACCTGATGACAGGAACTATCATTTTCTGGCAACAACAATTTTAACAAGTGTAATAATTCTATAAATACAAATTATAAATACAAATTATAAATACAAATTAGACTAATCTACATTCCATAAACATGCATAAGCTATGAATGATTAATTTGGTAAAATAGTTCCTTAATGCAGAATTGGTTCAACTTTCTATTCTATTTAAAATACAATAGGAACTGCAATACATAAATTAAGATAGATTATAAAAATAGAGATTAAATGTGAAAACCATATTATCTTGATATGAAAAACACAAATTATTAACAAACAACAAAGTAGCCATGGATCTATGTGAACTACATCCTTATTATATGCTGAGCTAGAGGAGTCATGCATTGAGTTGGTAATATGATTAGAACAACAACATAAATAGTACCAACTTGAACCATTGAAATCCAAACCATTAATAGTAAACCTCCACAAGAGGAATGGAGTCAATTTCTACCTTAGCCAAAAGGACCTTTAATTGCTCCACCATTGCCAAGTCAAGATTTATCTTCCTTGGATAAAGGTTTAGTTACTCCTCTCCCTCCAGATAATGAAGAATAGGTACAAGCTAAATAGGTAGAAGAGCCACAATAAAGACCTTTTGATGAATTATTAGAGGAGGGGAAAATAGACGAGGAACCTCAATAGACTTCCCAAGATATGGAGGTGAGGATTGTGGACTCAATAGAGATGGAGATGCCTAATTTAGATCTCTCACAAAAGGAGAAGGCTTTGGAGAGGAGAGATAAGAGAAAGGGCCTAGTAGTACAATCCCCCTCTTCATCTAAGAGTAAGTCTCCAATGAAAGATACTCCAAGATGGTTGAGAAAAGAGGTGATGGTTAGGCATAAAAGACAACTATATTGTACTAAGGAAGAGGGAATGAGAGGATTAATTGAAGCCCTCAAGAAACCTAAGCCACTTGTGGGTGATGCAAGAACATTGGCATTCATTATGAGAGAGCAAAATCAAGACTTGTTTTCTCATGTGTCTATCCATCATCCACATGTAGATATTGAGGAGTTGACCCCAAAATATTGTCAGATTAAAGATATATTTCTTGGAATACCCACTATCATTACTGCCAAAATAATGGTCACAATGGGAATCAAAGAAGTGTTTAAGCACTTAGAATAGGACGAGTCTAAAGTGTTAAAGCTTTGAAAGTAGAATAAACTCCTAAGAGGTTATTTTCATAAAGTAGTTGGTCCATTGGATCCTAAAAATCTCGAGGAGACTTTAGGTGGACACTCGAGAGGAGGGATAAGGAGATTGTACAATTAGATCCATTTTTGAAGGCTTCTTAGCAATGGCAGGAAAGTTTTGAAGAAAAAGGTGTGTAGATCATACAAGGAAATCTTAAGTTATTGCACCACATGCAAAATAATGCAGATAAGCTAGTTGTGATATTGAACTAGGATTTTGGGTTGATGGATGAGATAAATACCTTGGGTAAAGACCTACAAGCATTACAATCAATAAAGGGCCAAAGGTATCATATGTTGATGGATGTATATACAAAAAATGAGTTAGATAAGATAGATGATTGGATTGAGAAGATTGCAGATGGTAATAAAGTGATGGAAACATTACATACTGATATTCATAAGCTTAAGGATCAAGCCCAAGAGTAGATTTTGGAGGTAAAGAGACATTACAATGATGCTTGCCTTGACATTTTTGAAGATGATTCAAGGGATAGAATCATGACTATGCAAGAAATTGTTGAACAATTTCAGAAGACTTTTGAAGAAGCTACCATTGATGAGGATATTAGACAAGCATTTACGACTGAAGAGGCATTGCCAGAATTGGGTGAACTTGGGAGATTTTGTAGAGACTCACATAAAGGTGGGCAACTACCAACAAAAAGTAAAGGATAAATATGATGCTTTAGATTTTTTGGGTGCAAATCAAGTGATGGTGATCATAGATAAATTCAAGAGAAAATACCTAGGCATAGCTCTAGTATGAAGAGGAACAAAACCCAAAAGGTAGAATTTTAGTTTTCACACTTGGTAAAATTTTGCATTTTTTGAACCCTATGTTTTAAGGTGTGCTTCTCCAAAGGTGCACTGGAAGTTTTTTTTGAAGAAGTCGGAGGTGCACAGATAGTTAACTACTAGTTCCAAATTTAGAGTTTTTCATGCATTAGAAATGCATTCTGATGACATTTTAACTCCTACAAATATCCAGAGAAGGTTGAGCTTCTATTTTTGGCATCTCGAGATACTTCTACATCATCTAATGGCTTTCTTATTCTTATTTTCTCATGCTTTCTTTGTTTTAAGACATGTGAAGGCTCATGCACCCATTAAATGATACTAAATAAGGGTGAAGTCTTACTTAGCACCAATTAGAGAGTCAGTTTGTATATATTTGGATTTGTTTTATTAGTTTTAAACATATATTTTCATGAAGGAATCTCTCATTCTCAACACAAATTGAGGAGAAGATTTCCTATAAATTGAGGAATTAAATATGTATTCTGGGCTATTATTTTGATGCAATAATATATGCTATTTGTGCTCTCATTCAAAGTGTAGTTATTCTTGCCTGAATTTGTTATATTTTGTGAATGTATGTTCATGGAGTGTAATGTAGCCAATTGTGTTGTTGTATTATTTTTATCGAGTGATCTTTTAATTCTAGTATTTTCCATGTGTTTATAAATTCCACTGACATACTTGGTTGGAGAATAGATCACCCTATTGTTCCTACATAGCTTTTTATCTCACATGAGTGCACTTTCCATGGCCTTGTGATCTGATGAAAAGTGAAACATCTTACGGTTACTAAATTCCCATCAATGATTGCATCAATGGAATTAAGGAAGTGATGCTCCTATTTCATTGGTTACCTACCAATCTTTTCAAAGACTTAACTCACAAATGTGTTGTTTCTGTGACTTATGTAGGGATTTACTTTTCAAGTCATTTTATTAAACTTCTTGTTACCTTATCTTTGTTATGTGCTTTTACAAACACTTGGCTTATTTAGGAATTCATATAGTTGCGTAGTTAATTTTGCATTCATTATAAACAGAAAAATACAAAAACATATTTCTTTTTGTGTGGTTATGTGTTTTGAGATAGCAAGAAGATTTAGAATCTTATCCAAAAAATTTCTGAACTAGCAAAGGCCTCCTCATGAACACTCACATTTATCTTTTAATGAAAAAATTCTAGTAGGTTGCAAGATCACCCAAAACCATGGAGTTAACCCCATATTAACTTTTTAAGAGAGGATTTCGAAAGGATTCCTGCTATTAAGCATCGTGCAAAATGACAACTCAATACATTGTTTGCTCTCATCAAGTATCATGACAACCTCAACGATATAGTGTATTTACTATAATAATGTAGTGGGATGATCTGTGAATAAGGTTTTGGTGCTAGGTTCATGTGAGATGGGGGATATGATACCATCCTTTAGGTAAGCATGAATTTCATGTGACCGCGGGGATTGGGGACCAACCAAGATACATGGTTGTATTGATTCATTATTCTCATAGACAGGTGTGTATAGTTGCTCAGCTAAGAATTCATATTGTAAAGCTTCACATGGAATTTCAAGGAGTGAGCCAATGGTAGCCATTGTATCTATAGCGCTATTTTTTAGTCTTGGCACTTGTGTGAATTGGATTTTAAGAAATTTTTGTTTCAATTGATCAATCAATTCCTTGTAATATAAAAGCTTGTCATTCTTAGTTTGGTACTCATTGAGGACTTGTTTGATGATCAATTGTGAGTCACCAAAGACATGTAGCTCTATTATATTCCATTCAATAGTTTTTTTGAGTCTTATGACAAGGACCTCATTCTCTGATATACTATTGGTGCATTGAAACCTTAACTTGATGGATTTTGGAATGTAAACACCTTAAGGGGTGACTAGTAGTATCCCAACTCTTGATCCATGAGATGTATATGATCCATGAAAGTATAATTTCTAAGGAGGTTTATCTTCTATCATGCATAGATATTCATTAGTAAAATCCATAACTAAAGCATAAGCACTGACTAGAGGGGCATTAACCAACCGATCTATAATAACTTGTCATTTCAATACTTTTTTTTATCTACATATTGGATGTTAAACTCACTGAGAAACATGATCAATTGTGCTAGATGACTAGTGAGTGTTATCTATGAGAGCATGTATTCAGAGGATCAATATTTTCTATGAGATTAAAACCAATACTAAAGAGGCTTTTTCTATTGGAGTATAATCAAGCTCATAGCCAACAAGGGTGCAAATAATATAGTAGATGGCCCTTTCCTTTCCATTGTCATCAAGCTGAGCCAAGAGTGCCCCTAGTGCCATTGGTGTAGCTGATATGTACAAAATTAAAGGAGGTCTCATAATTGGTGGAACCAAAATGGGTGGATTTGCCAGATATTGCTTGATCTTCTCAAAAGTGCATTGGCATATAGTATCTCATTTGAAAGACTAGTTCTTTTTTAGTAGATGTGTAAATAGATAGCACTTGCCTCCAAGTTATGAGATGAACCTTCTGACTAATTGTATCTTTCCTTGTAGACTATGAAGTTTCTTGAGTGTTCTTAGGGGTGGCTTACCCATGATGGCCTTGACCTTTTGAGGATCAATCTTAGTGCCTCATTGTAATACTATGAATCCAATAAGTTTTCCTAATGTGACACCAAAGACATGCTTCTTTGGATTCAACATGAGGTGGTACATTTCTAGTTGATCAAATACTTATTCTAGGTTGGACAAGTAATCCAAGGCATTGATTTATTTAACTAGGATTTCATCCACATAATCTTCAAGAGTTTTATGGATTAAGTCATGGAAGATGGCTGTCATTTCTCTCTGATAAGTTGCCCTATTTTTTTTCAATCCAAATAATATCATGTTGTAGCAAAAGTACCCCATGGGGTTGTGAATGTTGTCTTATGTTGATCTTCTTCTACAATGCAAATCTAGTTATATCTTGAAAACCCATCCACGAGAGACAACATCTCATGTCTGGTTGTAAGATCTATGATCATGTCTATGTTTGACAAGGGGAATTCATCTTTAGGAAAATATTTATTCAAGTCCTTAAAGTCTATGTAGATTCTAATATCACCAAATGGTTTGGTGAGTGGTAACATATTGGAGAGCCATTCTAAATAATCAATTGGCCAAATGACCTTGGCTTCAGACATCTTTTCTAGTTGTTGTTTGACTAAGAGAACCACTTTAGGATGCATTTTTTGTAGCTTTTGTTTGATTGGTTTAACTTTTGGATCCATTTCTAGATGATGTACAACTAGCCTTGGGTCCAAGCTGAGAATGTCATTACACGACCATGCGAGTCAACCAATGTTCTCTCAGAGTACCTCTATGAGATTATCCTCTTGATCTTATGGTAGATTTTCTATAGTGTATGTGATCTTGGGTGGCCTTGTAAGGTTGAGTTGACTGGTTTAGTATCTTCAATTAGAATAGATGTCACCTTTGGTCTTTGATCCTGTAAGGGAAGTAAGAAATCTCCATCCTTAGGTGCCTCAAAGAGGGTTTCACCATTGGATATGTCCTTTATTTTCTTTTCTTTTTGTCTTAGATCCAATGGCACTCTAGATGATTTTTCACTATTCTTTTTCCTTTTTTGATTTTGACTTTTAATTTTATTTTGACTTTTGTGACTAGAGATTTCTTCTTCCCTAAAGTAACCTTTGGGGTCCACTTTGTAGACATAGGTTTATGGTGACTTTACCTTTTTGTGTGGTGTTTTAGCTCCCATGAATCATAGGAGTGCATGTGTAGTAGGGAACTTTTCAACATGGAGTATGCTTAGTTGGCCCCAATCAATGAGTTTAGGGTGAATAAGGAGAAGGTCAATGATTTTTATGAGCAATTTGTAGAGAAAAGAGGCTCCAAAGATGATTTCATCAAGAGAGATATCATCATAAGCTCTGTTTTCAACTTTCATAGGGATGCCTTCAACCTCTATGAGTTCACTCTAGACATTCAAAAAGGCATGGCCATTCTTACTAGTGCCCATAGTTATGGGGAGTCCAAAACCAAGGCCTTTCTTCTTTTCCTTTTTATATGCTTCTACTGGTCTTTTAATGCCTAATTCTTCATGAACTAATCCATCTACTTGATAATTCCATTTTTTAGCAGCAAGGTGATGTGGGTTAGGATATTTTTATTTGAAGTATTCAAGGAGTCCTTTATCTTTGGGATGTGGTTCTATGTATAGCCATGTATTGATGTCTAGGGTCATCTATTTAGGATTCATTGAAGATAAAAGTTGATGACCCAATCTATTTGACTTGTGGGGTAGTAAGTTTCTTCAGACCTTGTATGATGCATGCCCTTGTGTTATAGATCAAGGGGTAAGGCTTCAACAATAAAAGCATTTGATAAATTTTATTCACCACAACGTTGGTTGTTGATCTTAACAGTAGAGAGTGTAGAGGCAAGGATGGTGTGGGGATCATGATAGGTGCCAAAAGAGATGGAAAAACAAGTGTCAATATCCATCCGAGGAAAATGATTATGATGTGGATAGGATGCTTCTAATGCATGATAGTATGCAAAGGGCTCTAGATTTGCACTAGTGGTTATCTTAGTCCTAGATGTGGAATTTTGATACATTGATATATTTGGATGGAACAACCTTTATTGCATGAATCCAAGGTCATATGAGGAGGTGTTAAATGGTAGGTTAAGATAAAAAACATGATACAACATTTCTTGTGTGGCCAGGCCAACTTTGATGTGAAGAAGTATGGTACTTTCTAAATTTCTTTCTAGGTTGTTATAGGTCGTGATGGTGATGATATCATCTATTATATCTTCTTGAATATACCCTACCTATTTGATGAACTTCAAAGTACATAGGTTCAGGGATGACCCATTATCTATTAATACTCTTTTAACTACAACATTAGAGGCCATTACAATAATGCAAAGTGGGAGGATGTGGTTTGGTTTAGTTGTAGGGATGTCAGATAGTTTAAAAGATAGTGCACATGGTGCAGAAAGGTGTCCTACTAGGTTTTGGAATTCAATTGCATTGACATCTATGGGGACACAAGATTCATGGAGTGCATTATTAAGGATCTCTTGGTGGAGTGGACTAGTGCGAGGGAGATCCAAGATGAAGATTTGGGATGACATATTCCCAAGGTGTTCTAGAATATTATATTGCACCATTGAGGGTGAAGCTGTGGAAAGAGAGGTGGAAGGACCTAGAATATTTAGCCTGTTTCCCCAAGTTGTAACAACACATTGGTTATCTGGACCTTTGATATTTAGAACATTGATAGAGGATTTAACCTGTGATATGCATCTAATCATGCTACTATAGTCAAGGTATGTTGAGGTATAATCTTGTGCTTTGTCATGGCCATCACCTTGCTTGGGTTGGGTGTTATTTTTATTGTTGTTGTTGATGTTGTTTAATATAGGTTCCTTGATTGTATTTTATTTGTTGTGTGATTACAATGCATTTTGATAGATTAAGAGACCTACACTGGGGGAAGTTTGTGCTCCCACTGTGATTTCTTTGTGGTGGATAAGATCTTGAAAATAATATTTAAGCTACATGCATTTGATGCTAGGGTGTCCCTTTACGCGATGAAAAACACAAAAATTGTTGTCATTATACCATGGTGCTTTAGGTTGACTCAGGTCTAGTTGTTGTGTTTGTGGATATATGAAGATATTATATTTCACAATTTTTTCAAAGATGACATCAAGTGGTTCACCTAAGGGTGTGTAAGCTCTATTTCTTTTGTTCTGGATGTGTGTTTTTTCCCCAACAATAATATTTATGGCATTTGTTTGATTTGTTGGTGTTTGGTGAGAGGATGTTTGTCATTCTCTTGGTATTGCTATTGTTGTGGTTGTTGATATGATTGTTGGTAGAAAGTTTTTGGTTGTTGTTGTTGGAATCATTGTTGGTAACCTAAGCTTGGAGTGTTGGGTGATGCACCAACCATATGGACATGTCAAGTATCTATGGCCTCATCTATTATTGCATTCTTGTTTTTATTTCAATACCATTGTTTTTCATTTGATTAAATTCTATCTTAGATGTTTTCTTTATAGAGTTTAATGACTCCATCATTAGTAAGTCCTTGCTCTAGGTCCATGCTCTTCTCTTTGATGTCTTTTTATGTTTGTAAGCAATTCATGACCATGTAGTGTGAAATATTTAGATGTGTATTAGTAATAAACATTTTAACGAGATGTTATTTTGGCAAGTTGTAGGATATTCAAGTTGCAAGGGTTTTCCATCTTTATAGGAAGTTAGCAAGGCTTTCACTCCCCTTTTTTTTTTGTGTTGGCTAAATCCACTACTGAGAATTCAACTTCTACTAGGTGGGCATACTATGCAACGAATGGCTCAATTTTTTTTGCAAATGTGCTTACAATAGCTCCATAGGGTATCCAATGAAACTAGTGAAGAGTAGGGCCCCCAAGGATTTTGGAAAAAAGATTCATGAGAAATATATCACTATAGGAAACTTCTTGGCAATGCATATAGAACTCTTTGATATGTGTATATGACCCCCCCTTCTCCTTGAATTTGTCAAATTTGGGGATTTCAAAGTTCTTGGAGAAGGCTTTTTTATTATAGATGTTTCAAATGGATATGGACACATAATTTCAAATTTGAATATTTTGGACTCAGTGCCACTCTAGAGTGTCTTGATGGCATTTTTCATTTCTTACCATTCAAGGTGTATAGGTGTTGTAAGTAGTGCCCCCAATCTTGGTGCCCCTGATACAAGGTATGCATCATATGGAGTAGGTGAATATGGATAGTTTTGATGTGTGTATTGTATGGATGAAATTCCAATTGACCTACTACTTGGACGCAGGTGTTGGAGTTGATGATATCCAACTTCAAAGATGCCCAAGATCACCTGCATGCAAAAACCTGTCAAATGGAAGCCAAGGAAGGAAGAGCATGGAGCAAGGGAAAAAACCTAAATGAACATGAGAATAAAATATGCAAACACAAGAAAATATGTATTTAAAATGGAATGAGTTGATGATACAATGAGAGAGAGGTTGCTTATAAAGGCCTCAAGGAAGCTTGTAGAACAAGCTAGAAGGTGGTAGAAGATAAGGTTGACAACCAAGCACCCTTCCACAAAAAGGTGGAACATGCTAGAAGGGAAAAAACTCCCATGTTGTCAACAACTCACCATAACATGCATTAAATATTAAATATTAAATAAATGCATTAACCTAAGTAAGCTTAAGTAAATAGAATAAATAACAAATAATTAATTATTTAATCTAACAGAAGGTGTGTGGTTGTTGTGGTGGTAGTTGGGAATATTGTGTTTATGCTTGTGAGTCATACAACTGCTGATATTGCAAATATTTTTGTGAGATGTAGTTTGAGATTGTTTCACAAATTGATGGGTTTGGACATATTGTTGTTGTGATGGTGGTGGTTGTGGTGGTGGGTGTTGATATGTTCGTCTTGTATAGGATGGATGTGTACCTCCTTGGGAAGATATCTGGGTGTTAAGTAGTGCAAAATAATTCACAGAAGGAGTTATCCTCATTTGTAGTAGTTGTTGTGATGACACAATTCTTCCATCATTAGCCATTAACTCAGCTAACCTAGATTGTACTATTATTAATTTGTTAAAATGAAATGAACATGAACTTGTATCCATGTTCAAAGAATGTCTTTCTGACTTCAAATATGATTATTTTCTATCTATAAGGTCTTTATTTTCTTTTGTAAATGATGTATCATCACATAAATTTTTATACAAATAATGAATTATCTTAACTACTTCTACATTATTTACAAGGTTTGATAAATGAACTTGCCTTAATGCAATTTCAATGGAGACATTTTCTATCACCTTCTTAAATTTCCATATTGTCCATTGCATCAACTTCTCATTTGAATTAAAATTTATATCATTTACCTTTTCCACAATTTGAAATAACTGAGCTATAATATGAGCCTTCTCATCAAGGTTTTCTACATCAAATGCTTCTAAGAAAATGTTCTTGATATCATGTAACACTTGTTTTTATTGTTGCTCCCTCCTCATATCTTCTTTTCTTCTCTTCCTTGCCAATAGGTCTAGTAAGGTTTTCATCTTCTCATAAATCAAGTTATTAGTGTCCTAATTTGGAATCACAATAACTTCATCCAATGTCATTGGCTTCCTAGGTGACTGATCCTTCTTCTTCTTGCTCCATGTTCCTTTAGAGTCTAGAATTTCTAGAGTTCAAAAATAATAATTGCACACTTTATAAGTTTGTAGCTCTAGAATAGGTCTTTAAATAATATCTTGTGTGGCCTCGACATCTTTTGACTCCTTAATTGTTCTCTATTCCTTAGTCCCTACAAGTTTACCAATAGAATCTTGTTGTACTGTCTCCTTATCTCCCTCATTCAAAGGTCACGAGATAACTGAACTTGCACTTCTTGTAGAAGATTGCACTACTTGTGCACTTTGTCTCTTTGACTCCCTTTTCTCTTCATGTATTGACCCACTCTATTACTCAACAATTGCAATCTGTGCCTCATCTGACATTTGCACATTTGTTTTAGCTTTAACTTTGGATGTATCAATTAAACTTACTTTGCCTATTGAGATGGTTTCTGATCAACAATATTTGAATATTCCTTTATTTTCACAATCACTAGATTTCTATCCATCAATGTGTCTTTGATAGATTAAGGAGCTTGCTCCTCTTTTCCTAGCTTGGTAGACACTAACTTCTCTAGCTCTTTTTCAGTTATAGTTATATTGGGTAATGTAGTATATATTAGGGGTTTTTTTTTTGAAATTTTTTTGTTTCTATTTTCTTTTAACTTTCTTGTGGCATGTTCTGAACAATTTCAACTAATTGCTCAACATCATTTTATATCTCTTCTACATTATCTAGCTCAATTCCTTCTTCATCATTTTCTTCTTTCTCGACTTTCTCTACATTTATATGCATCAGTCCAAAATCTTTCTTCCAAAATATTTTATTCCACTATACTTCATTGTTAGATTTATTTCTCAAAATTTAATACTCCTTTTCCTTTGGTACAAAGTTTCTTTGCATAATCTTTCATTGCTATCACCACATGATGCTTTCCTAAATCAAACATAACTTGGGCTAATGTGGCCTCTCTTATTTACATTTCCATGGTGAATTCCCATTTCCATTTTATATCAATTTTATTATACAATTTTTTTGATGATTCTTTACCTAACTTTATTAGTGTATATTTAAAATTTACCATCATATCTACAACAACGTGTTCAACTTTCTCTTTTTCAACTTTATCTAGAGTTTCATACTTAATGCACTTTTAACCTTCTAACCCTGCCAAATTCCTCAAATTCTCACATACCTTATCAATATCTTAGGCAATCTCCTTGGTGTAACTTGAAACTTTCTCAATTCATTTGACTTTCTCCTTTCAATCTCATCCTCATCATCTAGTTTGAAAACTAGCTTTCTTCTAGGCCTTTTTTTTAGCTGGCCTTGTTCAGCCTCTCTAGCCTCTAATGTTCTTTTCTTTGGAGATTTTCCCTTGAATGGCCTTATAATATTCACTAGTCCTTTCCTTTTTAGCTCAACATCTAGAAGGCTTGTTGCCTTAGATCTTTTCTTGGTGACTCTCTATGGTGTGCAAGTAGGTGGGGTTGCCACTTTATTTAAGCTCCTCTTCACCTTAGGCTCAACTACTACAACTTCTTTACCTTACTTGCCTTGGGATTGAAAACAACATGTTCTTTACCCTTTCCCTCATATTCTTCACCATCATCACCATTGAGATATTCTCCTTTTCCTTTAGTAATCTGTAGTGGTGTATCTCTAAACTTACCTTCCAAGTCTTGGATCATCTTCTTACTTTTTCTATCCAAATTAAGAACTTTAGTCTGCATTATCATCTTTATCTTAGCAGTCTCATATGTGCCAAATGGCTTGACATTATTGTCAATAACTTTTTCTAAAAATGTTGTAAAGACAACTGACACTTCATCAACATTCACTTCATAGTGCATAGGCCTTAGCCATGCCACTCTTGGTATTACTGCCTATACATATGTGTAGTTTGTATCAACAAGAAAGCATATGTAATCATAATACTAATAAACTATTGACTTAGGAATCCTAAACCTATTTTTTATTTTACTCTTGAAATCTTAAAAATAACCATCCATAATTGTTTCAAAATTCTTCTCTATCTATTTAGTATACTCATTTGTCTACTTAGTCACAAGCCTGGTCTTATCCCAAACAACATCTCCAACGGTGGTGAAAGAATTATGTACATAGAAGAATATATGTAATACATGAAAGAATTATTTACATAAAATAATTATGTACATGTAAGGATTAACCACAGTTAGAAATAACAGTTACATGCAAATATAGCAAATATTAGAAAATAATAAAACACACAAAAGAGAACATGTTGGCTTCTGAGTTAACAGTTTTTGAATAACCTAGTGATAAGAACACACACACCTAAGGGTAGATAATTTCCATGTTCAATGTACCTCTTCAGACACCAAGGCCAACTATAAGGCTATTTAATCTCCTTTTTCTTAAGGCTCTACAAGACCTAGGTAGGTAGACCTTAGGTTTTTTATATGGTACCAGTGTCAAAGCATATAATTGAATATATAAAACATATAAAAACCCCTGAATCTTCTAGATTTATGCAAACAATCATAGATATGAAATAGCTAATGACATAACTCATGAATTTGATAAACTAAGTGAGGGGAACTTCTTTTCAACTCTTCAACATAAATAGGAAAATAAATCTAACTAATGATGTTGAATATCAACATAACCCAGGTATGCAATAGCAAGAACATGCAATCTCCAAGCTGATCAGTCCCTTATTCAGTGGAAATTCAATAAGTCAGAACATACACATGGATATCAAAAATATACTTGTATAGTTAGATATTTGATCTATCTATTCACCTTGCAAAAAGACATCTATATTCAAAATGAAATTAGTACTTATCGAATCCTTCTATGATCCCTACAATTTTGTCAATGCATATCAAGCAATTAATTGAGTCCTTGACCCAACATCAAGATACACAATGACATACAACTTTAAGAAAAAGGTGCAACTAGACAATACACATTTTGGGCATATATCACAGAAAACTACAAACCCACAAAAAGGAGACAAACTTCATAATGAACCTTTCAATGAACCTTTATATTAAATTCCTTGAAATCAATGCATAAAGTGTATGGAAAACTTAGAGAAAACATAATGGATGACTATATAACTAATTGCTTCAGAAGAAAATACAACACTACTATTCATAACAGAGAAAAATACTGATGAATGGTATCACAATCATGGAAGAAGATTTCAACCTAACTGGAACCAACGAGGTGGTCATACAACAGTGAAAAAATGTCCAAAATTTGAACCCTTACAATGAGAGAAAAAGAGGAATACATAGACAAGGGGAATACTCATAAATTTGAATATGATCTTGCCTAATGTCCACATCAGAATCTTCCTTCTACTACTATAGAAAAATGTCTCCTTTGTCTACAACAGTCAATCAAATCTGATCACAACTATTATAGAATCCCTGAAATATATTCTTAGAGTAATGATGAAACCACTTTATGAAGGAATATCAAATATGCATCAAAAGTATAGGAGCTTTCAATCTGATATTATTTGTCTTCATCTGCCCTTGCCATGAAAATCTTCAACTACCTCAACTGACAAAAATTTATCCTCTACATCTGCTTCTCTTAAAACATTCAATTATTTCTTGATGGCTATCAGTGCATTTGATCTTATCAAAATCTAATTCTATTCTATCTAAAGACATCAAATCTGCATTATCATTGAGAATGCCCTGGTAGCACAAAACTGCTCATAACTCCTTCCAATTAAGACATGAGCAAAATTTGACTATAGAAATGAAAAGTTTAGGTTCTCCCAATTCCAGCGATATATTATAGTACATATTTCAAATAAAAATAGTGCCCTTGAAGTCAATTTGAAAAACTAGGCCCTAGGCCATGAACATGAGCATTAAAATTGAAAAAAATTAAAAACTATATAATTCAACTATACAATATCATTAAATGGAAATAAAATTTAAATTTTAACTTCATAGTGTACACTCATCTCATTTTAATTTTCCATTTAATACTTTTTTACCTATCTCTCAAATCTCGAGGTGCCATGTGGTGGATTCTCATTAGCCATCACCACTAGGGTAGGCCCCACATCATTTTATGCATTTTTTGAATTTCATTTGATTTTTTTTATCTCCCCCATCATAATATATTAAGATTAATATTTGACTTTATTAAACATATGATTTTGAAGCCTCCCGTAGCATGTTAACTCCATTTTCTTTACCTCCCAACCTCATGACAATCCAAACTTATGACAAAGTGTAGCATCGCATCTCAAATTAATTCTACCTATGATCTCACACCAATCTTGTAGCATCAGAGGTCCCTTTATTTTGTCCCATGATCTCACAACAACCTCTAGATTTTGTAGCTTCTTATGTCTTTCTCCTGGCATGGGATCATAGGTCCCTTTCCTTAGTGTCCTGATATTATGATGAGCCCCTTTCCTTAGTGTCCTGATATTATGATGATCATGGCATCATAACTCTTTCTCCTAAGGCACACAACCATACACTTGATCATAACATTGTATCCTTCACACTTCATTCTTCTAATCTTGTGATTGATCCTTGAACAATTGCCATGTGGCATCATCTTTGACCTATGATTACTTGGTCAAAAGGTTGCTAACCTTGTCTCCAACTAGTCCCACGCAACGAGTCCTTCCATACGAGCTTTTGAATTATCTTCAAGCATTCCTTAGGAGACACTTTATTGCCATCTAGGTTTTAAAAAAAAATTAAAACTGCCATCGCATGCCCAATGTGGGATATTGTGAATGACATTTCCACTAAAAGGGGTCAGCCCCTTCCTCATCATGGGCAACATTCAGGATGAGCCATATACAAGCCATTGAGGGGTCTTCTACAACAAACCCCATGTTTCCATTGGCCAACCTCTTTCCTTTTCGTAGAGCTCTGCTCATCCCTCCCTACCATGGATGTTCTGCTCTAGTCGAATGTTGTTCCAGTTCTTGCCTCCCTTGCCATGCCTGCCCCATAGATTTTGCCTCTACTGATTGGGCATCACATTGTGCACACACATCTTAGGATTCATGCCCCCCCAACTCTGTTTGCTACCTCCATTGTGTTTCAATAGCTTTGGACACCTGCTTTAATGAAGTTTGAAACTTGGTGAGTAGTATAATGTGGCGTTGAGGTTATTTTAGAATATTCAATTGTGCAGGCAACAATGAGAACATCCAGAAGGCTTCAACGTAACAAAGCGACACATGAATTATGCATAGCAATAAGAGGTCAATAAATTTTTTCTTGTGTTATTTCTTGAGTATATATACTTTAAAAGGCTAAAACAAGTTACATGCATTTGTCATTAAGATCTTCCATTGTGCTCTATGAGAACAAAAGAACAAGTTCTAGAAGTGAAGCCGCTGACCTCAATTATAGTATAGTCATAGATAGAGATGATGCATAATCTGCTGTGTGCCATTTCCCTTATTCCACCATGGCAACTAGTCTTCACATCCATCATTCAAAAGCTGACTATAATAGTGTCTCCATTCAATCCCTATTCTGTTAATACATTTTCTTCTCACACACGATTCAACATCTGTTTAACTGAAATTCCTTGCATATGTGCTACCTTAATTTTCATGGAATTCCCACACAGATTCTTGGAATTTTTTGAGGTTGCAAACTATATAAACATGTACAAAGTTTTAATATCACCACACCAAGTCTTCTAAGCTAAAAGTAATCTATTATATCATGGCCAACATCACACCTCTTAGAGGATTTAACATGGTTTAGATAGTGAAATTAGTTCCCTTGCAGGTTATTTTCTCGAAAAGAATAATCATCAATCTCCACTTCAAATTCAAACTTAACTCATTGATGTATCATTTTACAAAAAGAATTCAAACCATAGCATCAATAGGTGTAAGCCTTGTGACTATCCAAGCACATGCACTTCTTTTCTTTTTTTATATATTATTTTTGTAATCTCAAACATTCAATTGAGTTCGAAAGAAAAGAAATATGTATACTAAAATATTACAATAATCAAGCTCATTAAAACTCCCTTTAATACTCTTTTATCCTAATATATTATCTTAATCTAATGCCACTAGCTAGGTCCCCAAACTGGATATGGCTAAAAAAAATTTCAAACTAAAACACCTAACCCATGGAAATTAATCTAATGAACATCAGTATTGATCAAGATTGAATTTGACCACTAAACCATCATTTAAAATTGAGTTTACCTTGTTCTTGCAAACTGTGCTTTTCATGCTAAGGGGTCCTCTGATGGCCTTAAAAATTAACTAAAATTGATAACCAGGCTCCAAAAACTAACATGTTGATTCTTTATTCCACCTTCTTACACCCCGTTAGATTTTGTCTCATGATGACTTTGGGGTCAAAATATATTGACTGTTAAAGTTTCTATCGTGAAATTAGCTACAAAAAAAATGTCAAAAAACCATAAAATGTGTTTGGTTTTGGCTTCGAAAATAGGTCAAACTAGTACTTGGAGGCACAAAAATTGGGACATTAG
The DNA here is from genome assembly GCA_028749045.1 of Cupressus sempervirens. Taxonomy (NCBI): domain Eukaryota; kingdom Viridiplantae; phylum Streptophyta; class Pinopsida; order Cupressales; family Cupressaceae; genus Cupressus; species Cupressus sempervirens. The sequence continues at coordinate 25,586,497 of CM053784.1, forward strand.
TTCACCGTCATGAGGAGAATATAAATCTATGATTAGGTCTCATAATGAATGACTGGGTGCATTGGGAAAGTGTGCAGAGTAGGGTACTCAGATTTGCAAAACTGGGAACAATGGCAGAACAATGATTTTCTCAAATGGAATGGATCTATGAAAGTGTGTAGACGGATTTGTAAAGACATGAAAACTGGCACAATTAAAGAATTTTTAGAGTAAAGCATAATGATATGGACCATTGGATCTCATCTATCATAGATTTAGAGTTATGGCATCCCAAATAAGGGTACTTATTGAGCTGTTATTTTGCACAATGCTTAACAACAAGAATCCTTTTGAACTCCTCTCTTGAAAAGCTAATTTGAGATCAACTCCAAGGTTTTGGGTGATCTTGCAACTTAGTAGAATCTACTCAGTAGAAGATAAATGTGAGTGTTCATGATGAGGCCTTTGCTGGTTCTAAACAAATCGGATAAGATTTTGAATCTGCTCGTTGTTTCAAAATTAACCACAAAAAGAGATCTATTTTTGGTATTTTCTATTTTTTAATGAATGCAATCTAACAATGCAACTATATGAATTCCTAAATTAACCAAGGGTTAGAAAATCAAATAATGAAATAGGGTAACAAGAATTCTAAGCAAATGACTTGAAAAGTAAATTCCTAACAGACGTAAGCCATGAAAACAACCCATCTACGAGTTAAGCCTTTGAAAAGATCAGTAGGTAACTAATGAAAATAGGAGTAGTGCTTCTTAGTTCTACTGATGCAATCATTAATGAGAATTAAATAATCATTAGATGTTTCACTTTTCATTAGATCACAAGCCCATGAAAAAGTGTGCTCATGCAAGACAAAAAGCTATGCAGGAACAATAGGATGATCTCTTCTCGAACTAAGTATGTCCACATAATTTGTAAAACTGTAGCAAGCACTAGAATTAAAAGATTCCTCAATCAAATCAACACAACAAAACTAATGCCTCCAATATTATCATGCACAAGAATCCACAAAAATAACACACTCAATGAAGAATAAATACACTCCGAATGAGAGCACCAATATCATATATTATTACATCAAAATAACAACCTCGAATACATATTACATTCTTAAATTTGTAAGAAAGATTCTCCTCAATTTGTGTTGAGAGTGAGAGATCTCTTTATGCAAATATATGCTTCTAAACTAAGAAAAAAAATCTATTTATGTGCAAAATGACTCTCTAACTGGTGCTAAGTAGGACTCCATCCTTATTTATATCATTTAATGGATGCATGAGCCTTTACATGTCTTTAAAACAAAGAAAGCATGAGAAAATAAGAAGAAGAAATCCATTAGATGATGTGGGAGTCTCTGGAGGTACCAAAAATAGAAGGTCAATGTTCATTGGATATTTGTAGGAGTTAAATTGCTAAGAATGAATTTCTAGTGCATGGAAAGCCATAAATTTAGAACTGACAGTTAACTGTCAGCACACCTCTAACTTCTTCAAAAAAAATTGGCACATTTTTAGAGAAGTGCACCTCATAAGTAGTGCAACTTATGCACCTAGTACACCTGGCACACCTTGGAAGCTTGTGCACCTCAAAAGTAGGTCCAAAAAAATGCAAAATTTTACCAAGTGTCAAAACTAAAATTCTAGCTTTTGGGTTTTATTCCCCTTCATACTAGAGCTATGTCTAGGTATTTTCTCTTGAATTTCTCAATAATCTCATGACTTGGGTTGCATTCAACAAATCTTAAGCTTCATATTTTTCCTTCACTTTTTTCCTATAGTTTCCCCACCTCGATGTGAGTTTCTGCAAAATCCCCCAATTTCACATCCAAATCTAGCAATGCCTCTTCGGTCTTAAATGCCTATCTAATGTCATCATTAGTGGAATATTATTAAAAAGTCTTCCAAAACTATTCAACAACTACTTCTACAGTCATCAGTTTATCCTTTGAATCATCTTCAAAAATATCTAAGCAAGCATCACTGTAATGCCCCCTACCTCCAAAATTTTCTCTTAGGTTTGATCCTTGAGCTTATGAATATTTGGACGTAATGTTTCTATTAGTTTATTGCCATCTGAAATCTTCTCTATCTAGTCATCTATTTTATCTAACTCATCCATTGTATATACATCCATCAACATTTGATACCTTTGACCCTTTATTGATTGTAATGCTTGTAGATCTTTACCTCAGGTATGTACTTTATCCATTAACCCAAAATCCTAGTTCAAAATAGCCACCAGCTTATCTACATTATTTTTCATATGGCATAGTAGTTTAAGATTTTATTGTATGATCTACACACCTTTTTCTTCAAAAATTTCTTGCTATTGTTGACAAGCTTTCAAAAATGGATCTAGTTGTGTAGTCTTCTTATCCCTTTTCTCAAGTGCTGCATTTAGAGTCTCCTTGAGATATTTAGGATCCAACAGACCAACTACTTCATTCAGATATCCCCTTGGTATCTCATTCTACTTCCAAAGCTTTATTAATTTAGACTCATCTTGTTGTAAGTGCCTAAACACTTCTTTGATTTCTATAGTAACCATCAATTTGGAAGTATCCACAATGAGTTTTACAAGCACGACCTTCCTAACTTGATAGTCTTTTGGGGTTAAATCCTCAATATCTGAATGTGAAGGAGGGATAACATCATGAGAAAACAAGTTCTTATTTTGATCACTCATTACAAAGGCTAGTGTTCATGCATCACCTATAGGTGACTTAGGCTTCTTGAGAGCTTCAATTAATTCTCTCATTCCTTCTTCCTCAATAGAATATTGCTACCTTTTGTTTCTAACCATCACTTCTTTCTCAACCATCTTGAAGTATTTATATTAGAGATTTACCTTTAGAAGAAGGAGTTTGTTCTACTAGGCCTTTTCCTTTATCACGCCTCTCTAGAGTCTTCTCCTTTCGTGAGGGATCCACATCAGGCATCTCTATGTCTGACAAATCCATAGTTCTCAACTTTGTATCATAGGAAGTCTATTGAGGTTCTTCATATATTTGTCATTCCTCTGACATTTCATTTGTAGGTATTTTTGTGGCTCTTCTTCATGTTTATGTTGCACCTATCCTTCATTACCAAGAGGGAGAGGAGTAGCAAAACCTTTATCCAAGCAAGATAAATCTTGATTTGATGATGGTGGAACACTTGAAGGTCCTAGTGATTGAGGTGGAAATTGATTCCAATCCTCTTGTATAGGTTGATTTGTTTGAGTATCTCTTAGTTTATTGTCCACCAACTCAGTGCCTACCAACATGAAATCAAAATATGACATTTGAAAGACATCAACCCCTTTATTCTCTTGCTTATCAATCCATTGTCGCAACTCATCTTTGTTCTAACATTGTAGCCCTAGCAAGATGAGTCCTCTAACTCAAGGGAAGGTTATCTTCTTCATCTTCATCATCCTCTTCTTCTTCTTCTAGAATAATTTCTAGAACTGATGGAAAAGGAATAACCTTCTTATTACCTTTTGTCTCCTTTTAACTGGAATTTTGATCTTTCTTCTTTTGGGAGTTGATGGGGAGGCTTGTACCTCTTGTTTAGGTAGAGATACTTCTTTTATTTATACTTTAGCTCCTCCTTGTCCTTGTTTTGGTAGTGGCACTTGAGAATTATCCTAAGTGTGCATGACCTCTACATTCTCTGCTTCTTGTACATTCTCTACCCCATGTTATTTTGATGCTTGAGTTGTTCCTTCTTTTGGCTCAACTTTCTAAGGATAAGTTATTTTCCTCTTAGCTTTACCCTTCTAAGCCCTATAATATCAAACTTCTCTACCAAGTTGGTGCACTATTTCTCCCTCATTGGGGACTGAGCTATGAAAGTGGGCACTGTCACTTTTGCTCATCTACCTTTCATTGGGTGGGCTATAGCTTGGAAAACTATAGTTTGAGGAATTAGATCCAACTTGAAAGGTCTTTTAATCCAATCCTTGGTCAATTGGATGATGTGCCATGCCCCATGATTAATATCTAATTTTTCCTCTTTATCAATCTCTGCATTCATGATAGGTCGATAAAAAATCTTATCTCTATTGTACAATGGATCTAGGGCCTCTTCAATATCTTGCTATACTATCTTTAAAGGGGCCTTTATCTTCAACACACTACCTACAAAATAGAGAGTCATTCTACAATAATCCCTTATATGGATTTCGTAGTCATCCACTGTGTTCATCCAATGCTCCTCTATGGAATCTTCATGTTGGAATTGTTTCCCCGCTAAGTACTATACTCTATCAATGTTATCAAAGAAGGGACAAGAAGAGTTATATTTATCCTAGGGATACTAATGCCACTCAGATTCAAAAGTCAAAATATCCTATTTCTAACCACACTAAATAGTCCTATAGTAATGGGCCATATCGAGGTTTTCTTGTGTTGCTTTCTTACTCTCTCATATGAAGACAAGAGTTATCATGCAATTTCCAACAATATGAGCCTATCACACAGATACCTAGGAAGTTTCTTATGATCGGTAGTCATTCTTGTTACCCTCAAATAAGTGAATGACTTAAATTGGATGTAGTAGGCACCAATTTCTCTGATCTTTGTTGCTGCCTCATCTAACATCCTTTTTGCATAATCTCCTTCAATGAACCAAAAAATTGTGAAAATGAAGAAATCATTCACTATTCTATATTCTTTGCTATGCTCTAAAAGATTTTTCTTCACCAACTGGGGGTATACTATAAAGGCCATGCATTTGCATCTTGCATACTACCCCGTTTGAACAATCCCAAATGGTTTTTTGCTCTTGTAGCTAACAGGTACATCAAATAGAAATTTTGATTATTCTTGATTACCACTAGTTGCTCATCCAAATTCTCACTGAGAATTAAAGCCCATTCAATTGGCATCTTTACTATTTTGATGGTGTCAATGAAGTGTACCATCCATATATTCAGGTGAGCCGATACTGGTAACCCCATGACTCTACTCAAAAGTATTATAGAATATCCAATATCATATTTCATATAGGCCTTTGTCATGTCCACTTTACCTACTTTGCATCAAAGAGGAGTCTTATCGATAAGATATGAGAATCGTGTTGGTCTGAATTTTTGCATGATAAAATTCATTTGTCCAGGTATAAAAATTCAAATTGTATCCATTAATAGTGAATAGGGTTTATGGTCTTTGGTCATCCAAATTTGTTACCCTTTGAAAAAATTCATTAAAACCCTTGGTCTCATTCCTTTTGTAATTTTTGGGCGTGAAACCCTTTTAAAAATTGGGTGAATATTCTATTTTCTTTTGAAATTTTCCCGCACCCTCAAGTAACCTTTCCTCTCAGGTTCCTCATTGTCTGATTTGAATAGATCTACCATTGTTGGTACCTCGCTATGAAGAATTGAGCACTTTTTATACATAATGAGGTAGCGAGTGCCAAAAAGTTTATAAAGTGGGACTGTAAAATGAAGGTACGACGGTTGGGGATTTTTTTTTGGCCGACTTTTCAGTCATGTGCACCTTGTAAGTACTGTTAGAATAGGAAAAGGGACCCAATAGAAGCAGCTAGAAGTTGGTGCCAAAATAAAGGTCTTTTCGATGCCTCGCTACCTCGCTATCAGAAAAACTAAGCATCTTGCCCTTAGCGAAGTAGCGAGGTGCCGTAAAATCAAAGACATGGTGGCCTCCAAATTTCTCGATAATTGTAGTCTGTTAAGGTGGCTTGATTAGTAATAAATGCTATTGTCAGAAGTAGTTAGTAGGGGTGATGGTGATTTGATTGGTTTTTATTCTTCTGGCGCTGAGTTTTATTAAAGTCGTCAGAGCTTGCTAGCTCGCTATCAAAAAAATTTGACATCTAGCCATTAGTGAAGTAGCGAGGCACCATGAAAAGAACAGCCAGTGGGACCTCAAGCGACGTGGAAGGGTGATTAGGATTAAAAGTAAGGTCTTGTTGGGTGCCAGTAGTGCAAAAATTTCCTATGTCATCAATGCCTCAGACCCACGCCCCATTCATAAAGCATATACAGGATCTCGATCATCAAATCAAACTAGAATCAAAAATCCTCACTATCTCGTTGTGGAATGTTGCAAGTTGTTTAATCTATGCAACATAGCGAGTATAGGACCCACCACTTTTTAGGGTACTTTGTGCAGTTTCTTTACCTTTGATTTGATCTTAGATCAATGACATTTGCTATCTTGCCATGAAGAGTTGCTCGAAGGGTATGTATAGTGAGGTAGTGAATGAGGGCCCACCACTATATTCTAAGCAATGCAATAATGTATCATCCACAAGATCAAGAGCAAATCAATGGATGTTGCTGCTTCGCTATGGCAAGGTGCTCATTCTTTATGTATAGAGAAGTAGCGATCTGTTGACACATGTCCTCAGTCACCAGTGGGTCTAGATGGAAGTGCCATCAAGGAAGGAGCTGTGTACGTGGGCAATTTTCATTGGATTGATTGGCTAGCTTGTCAAAGTGGAACACCAAGTTGTCTTTTTCCATATCCCATGATCGTAGGATTTTTAAAGATTGACGGTGTAGATTTAAATGTAGAAGGTGGTGCCACTCTATGTATTAATTAGACATGAAAGCTTTGCATGTAAGGAAAAAAAAAGTATAATAAAAATTTTTTTATTAGTTTCACCTTACGCGAACAAAGATTTTGAGCCTTTCCTGAGCATAAGCAATTACTAAAAAAGATCGTGTTGAAGTTTGACAAGATTGTGAAGCAGTTTGTTCACGAAAAATTTGCAGAAATACAGAGGAAAATGAGGACATAATTCAAGTAAGTAATCCTATTGTAATCTCTGTAAGTATTTTAGTTTTGTAATACATAATCAAAGATACCTCTGAAGAAGGATTTTTTAGGTCAATTAAATTATTTGGATAGAAATGTACATGATGATTTTCTTGAGTTTCTTCGTAAGTCTACTATAGAGATAGTGCAAGTTAAAAAGTTGACCTCATTAAACCCTAGGTTGAGGATAGAAAATGAATTGTATGATAAGGGTAATTGGGTCCAAGATTCTCGAACCTTGCAAACTAGTTTAAATTTGTTCAAGAAATGGTTTGCAGAAAGGAAACTGTTTGCCCCACGTGCCAATATATGGAATTTTGACATGGGAAAGCTAGTTGTTCCCAGTGTGTTTATGGATTATGATCTCCTTGAGGCCATGGTGAAGAGTTATGATCAAGCCACTAGGGTAGTGCGAAGAGTAGATGGTGAAATTCTAATCACCATTAGTCTAGAAGAGATTAGGGAAGTTTTTCATTTGGGACCTCTCACTAGGTATCATGTGCCCATTAATTTGATAGATTTAGAAAAAGAATATATGTCAAAGAAGGATATAGTTAGACAAGGTGCACTGAAGGCCCGCATGGGCAGAATTGGAACCCTACCAGCAATAACATTATCCTCTAAAGAACCTTTCAAGAAAGCATGCTTCAATGCTAGGGCAGTAGAGATATATAGGACCCTGTGCATAGTTTTTGGAGAGGGTGAAGAAGATTTTATGCCCATGAGTTTCATGTATATGATTACTCAAATCTCCTCTTTCGGTGTGGATATAACTTTTCATTTTTCTTCTTACCTGGTTGATGAGATTCATAGTCGATTGGTTGGGATTGCTAAGGGCAAGGTGAAGAAGGTTTGGGGCCAATACTCCCTATTGATGCACATGTTTCTATTTAAGGGGGCTACATACTTTGGTAAAGAAATGGTTTTGAATAGAGAACTAGAGGAGGGAGCACTTCCAGTTCAATTGTGAAGTGCATATATGACTGGGGAAGTAGAAAATGCTAGTTTTTTAAGATTTGATAGGTACTTCACCTCCAAATTGAGGTGCCTTGTATTGAGTGACAATCCTAGGATCCCTAAGGCATTAATGCACCTTGTTAGGCCTATGGATAAACTCCATAATCTGAAGGTTTCACATAATTGGGGAGATATCATCCCATATTCAGTTTCAACTATTATCAAAATTTATGGATTCAAGGGAACACCTCATGTACTACCTTACCAGGTGCCCTTAAAGGTAGGAGTAGCTGAATTCTTGTGGTAGTTGGGAGGAGTAGAAGAAGCCTTTTTGCATGAAAGGGGAATAGGATCAATTTTTCCCACTTGCACAGTAGCCCACCAGTTTGTAATAACTAAGGAAGGGTGGGTCTTCCTCTAAATTTTTTTGGATCAGTATAAGATGGCAATATCTTACCCTCACTTTTGTGATGCAGAAGGTTTCTTTCATTTGGCTCTTAGGCATAAGATCAAGCTTTGTCTAGTTGAGCATTAATTTTATTTCCCTGAAGATGTAATAAGGAATGAGTACTCTCTGCAGGAGCAAGAAATAAAGAAAGAAAAATGGAGAGTTTATTCAAAAGTTTTGAGTTTCATTAATTGTTTTGACAAAGATTACACTCCTCTTAATAATGCTGTAACTACTATAGATAAAGTTAATAAGCTTATGAGTACATTCCCTAAAATAATGGAGGTAACGAATGAGAAAAAGCAATATTTTATTGATTCTTTTCTAGATAAGGCTAGGGAAATAATGAGGAGATTGGGCTTCAATCCTACTATAGGGGCAAGCCCACTAGTTGTTCAAAGAAGGTTAGGATATACTGTCATTTAGGATGAAAGGCCCATTATGCATAAAAGAAAATAGATAGTTCAATCTACTAGTGCTATTTTTGAAGAAAGGCCTCCTGAACCTTCTCCTAAGAGGAGAAAGATAATAAGGGAAGAGGAACCACATGATGAGAGTGACTCACCTTCCCAAATCCCCATGAGAATTGAGGAGGAGTAGCTAACTGATGAGAAAATTGAACAAATTGGATCACAAGGGGGAGTTTTTGTTACCCAAGTAGAGATTGATGAAGGGAACCCCCAAGAGCCTACTATGCCAAGTTTTGAGTTGACTGTAGCAGATTTCAGGGGAAGGGAATTGGATCTTGTTTTGGAACAAGCCAGTTAGAAATTTTTGTCTGATGACAATTTTGTAAAGTCTAGGGCTTTCCATCAGTTTTCTTGGAGGGCAAACATGCACATTTTTGAGGTAAAAATCAAATAAACGAACAAATGATTCAAGAGTTCCATAATATAACCCTTGAAGAAGGGAGACATATGGTAAAGGCTAAAAATATTTTATTATTGCCCAATTGGGACATTGCTAATGCCTTGATTTTCAATTGTATGTCAAATAATTTGGGATTGCAAGATCCAAATAAAAAAGAGTTCTTGGGAACTACATTTAGTAATGACCAAGCTACTCTTGTCATGTGGTCATTGAGAAGAGGATCCAGGGCTGCTCCATCATAGCCTGGTGATTTAGGACTAACAGGGAGTATCATTGTGAGGAGGGTTGCCGATACCTCACATGTACAAGTAGCTCACATGAATGTAGATTACTCTCAATTTTCCTTGGCTACTGCAGAGAGGGAGGAAAAGGAAATGGTTGAGCTATAGAGAAAGTATGAGGTAGTTGTGGATGCCTACAATAAAGAGGTAAAGAGGAGAATTGATCTTGAGAACAAGCTAATGGGGAGGTCCACAAGACCAAGAATAACATACCCTCACCCCCCAATTGAACCTTTTAAATCCATCCCCCTCATAGAAGTACCAAATACACCCCAAAGGCCAGAGTGTTACACTGCTGAGGACTTTGAAGAAGAAAAGAAAAAATTGTGGACCTTACATGTGGAGTTGAATGTGAAATATGAGGAAAAATTAAGAAAGGCTCTTACATATTTGGGGATAAAATTGAGTGGCCACTAGTTTATGATTTGTTGGCTAGGCTGATCAGTATCTGGGATGAAATAAATGAAAATGATGATCCTTTAAAGCCTATTGTGAATAAGTGGGTAAGAAGGAGGAAGGAGATGGCATTTTTATGTTATTTTGTTATAAAAAGCTCCTGTGATCAAATTGAGAAAACTTTTGATATGTTTTTGATCTTACTGACTTTGACAATAAGAGAGTTCACTTGCAAAGAATAATAGTTGGCTACCTAGATAAGTACAATAGCCAAAATTTTAGTTTGTTTCCTTGTGCCCTAGATAAGAAGAATAATTTGAAAAGCAAAGATGAATGGGCTAAGGAGCTTGATGATTTATTTTGTTTAAGAATGAATCAAGTCATGAATGAAACAAGGCATGTGTGGTGGGCCACAACAATTGAAGAAATAGTAAAAGCCCAAATATTCTTTGATTTTTTGAAATTTTTTTTTGTTACTATTGATAATGAGGCTAAGTATGTGCTGAAGAGGCAGAGTGATATTTTGCAATTCAATTGGCCAGATGACATACTATTTGACAAGTGGATGGTTGAAATAGCTCCCGATGAACAGTTTGAGGAAATAGAAACTAATAGTGATGAGGTGCAGGGTGATGAGATCCAAATTATTGACACCATCACTACATAAGGCCAACAGGGAGAAGAAGACAAGAATGATCAGTCATTTTCAGTTGTAGACTCGAGCCCACAGGACACTGATACAACCAAAGAAGAAGGAAAAGTACAAGTTATTCCCACCATACAAGATAAAGACGATGAAAACCCATAGGTGGAGACTAACTTCCAATCATCAAGACAAACTTCATCATTGGCTAATTTGGCAGTTGCATACAAAGAGGGATAAGAATAGTAGCCAAATCAACAACAATAGAGGATGTGATAGAAGTGAACCCACCAAAAGGAATGTTTGATCTAGAAATCTTCTGTTACCCACATTTTTGTCATTTTATGATAGGTGTATGTAATTATCTCTTGTAAAGGACACTTGTCATTTTCTCTTAGCCTATAGCTTGTTGCATCTCACATTATATAAGTGAGATTCTAGGGCTAGAGAATGGTTCGATTTTGTAATGCTTAAGTGATATACTTAGGTTTTTATTGGTCCAATTTTTGGAGCAAGTTTTATGATGTATTATCTTTATTAGTTCCTGAGAATACATTAATATAGAGTGATCTCTGTGTTTCTTCCTAAGGTCATTTTGAGTTACTGCAAATGGATACAATTTTCAAAGAAAATGAATACAAATTATGAGATGTCCCTATATTAGTTCTTTCTAAATTTTGTCTCCTTTTAGTTACTTAGTTATCTTGATATTATACGAGTAAATCTTGTGCAATTGAATACAATCCATTTATGTTGTATATCTGTTCACCATTGCTATTAGTTTAATGGATTAAGTAAAAGCTTTGATGAATTTGATAAGGTTGCTACAGTAGTAGGGAGGATTTTTTGAATGATGAATTTTGATAAGAATTTTTGATAATATTTTTTGTAAGGCAACAAATTAGATCTATGGATTTGTAGCAGACTTTGAACCCTAATGGATTAGGCACTGGTCAAATTGATTCTGCTGGAAGAGAAATATGTCATAAATGGTTTTCAAATGCAAAATTATAATCAATTTTACTTTTATTTCCTGAAGATCTTTAAATTTGGTTGGTACTTGTTTGCATGGAATGTTTTAGCTTCAGTTAGCCACTATTGCTGAGAACACATGCAGATCTATAGAAGAATTTTGGCAAGATCTGTTATATGGGATGTGTTTATCAAATTGTCAAGAATTATGCATGTATTTGAGGATTTGAAATGAGAATCAGAATGAAACTAAAATAATTCTCATATAGTGTTTTCCAGTCTTGAATCATCCCTGGGTATACCCACCCTTGTTTTGCAGAGCCTAAAGAGTAGACAATCACCCTTGGTTTTGTTGAAGTTGGGTCCAAATGGTTTGCACATATAATTGTTAATAGGAATTGGCTAATCCTTAGATTGTGTGAGCGATATTATTTTGGTATTGAGCATTTTGTTGATTCAATAGTTTTAAAACACCAACAGATTGGATATTTTTGATGCTTCCTCACCATGTTCTCTGTACCACCTTCCACTTGATGATATGACAATCTGATATACTGATTTTCTCTCAAAAAATGGAATACCCTCTCTATGATCTTAGGTCTCAAATCTAACACAGTCTCTCCAGTTATACTTTTCACAACCCTTTCTTCTGAGACATAGTTCTTTGCCAATGCCATGATCAATTCTGAAGACTATACTAATGCCAAGTGTGACACTATATTGACTAGCCCTAATTTGATAAGATTAGATATCATTGAAGACCTCTCAGTTGGTTTGTCACATAAAACTAGGAAGGCATTCCAATTAATATGGCCGAGCTCAGTGTCTCGGATCTCTAAGTATTCATCTTGGAAGCATGATTTTGCTAAAACACCTTGAAACTTGAAAATTACTGGTTTTGGGGCCATCTTTGTAGTGAGTGAGGACGATAAGGAAGCCATTTAATTTGACAAGGTTAAATGTCCATTAGTCTAGAAGGTGAAAAAACTTAATCAAAATAAACCCCAACTACAACAAAAAATGACTTAGAAGCCTAAAAACCAAAAAAAATTATTAAAAAACATTTAAAAAAAACCTATTAAAACCTCATGAAGATAAAATTTGGTGCACCTGGCACACCTTAGAAGTGTGCTAGGTGTGTCATATCTTATGCATAAACCTAAATATTAAGGATGTGCACCTAGTGCACCTCATGGGGTGTGCTAGGTACACACCCTTATGACACAAGGAACAATTAAAGTTTTAAAGAAAGAGTGCACACTTAGCACACCTTATGGGGTGTGCTAAGTGCACACCCTTTACTTCACCTTAGGGATTATTCAACCCTTGTAAAGGTGAAATGTGCATACCTTGGATAGGTGCACACCTGTGCACCTTTCACTAGGTGCAACTTGTGTTAGGTTTAAGCTTTTTATTTAAGTTTTTTTATCATTTTGTTAATGCAAAAAAAGTAAGATGCACACCTAGTGTACCTTAGAAGTTGCACAAGGTGCACACCTTGTTTTAGATGCGCTTTAATTTATTTTTGTGGTGTTGTGTGCAAGTGCAAGAGTGAAGTGATGCAGTCATGCACCTGAGAAGCTCGACAAGTGTGGTAGTCAAGAAGCAAGGAGGAAAAATGATGAAGAGAGGGACAGGGTCCCGGGCTTTATAGGCCCAAGATTTAATGCACCTCTTGGAGGTGTGTAGCTGTGCATTTCTAAGAGTTCACCTCATCTTAAGTAACTTAGTGCATTAGAACTCTTGGTGAGCTATGCTAGTGCATCTCTTTTTTGAAAAAAATGACTTTTCTCCTTCAGAATGTGATTTTTGAAAAATTGGGTTTTTGGGTAGAGACCTTGATTTAGGTAAAAACACTAGTTAAACTACCAAACAAGACTCAAACCCCAAATAGGGATCTAAAAAGATAAAAATATTAAAGTAGGGGGTCCCCATTTATCAACAAAATGGGGTGTGCATTATGAAGCCACAATAGTACTGATCAATATGCATTTCATGACACTAGTAATATTTTACAAATTACATTTGGAATCGTGTTTGTAAACATGTCAAATAGATTTGTCATAGGTTAAAAACTGGAATATAGCATCTAACCTCTATAATACAACACAAAAGGAATTTTCTCATTCAAGTTAATTGGGTCAAAGATATAAATGGTCAAACAGGGGCTCCTAGAATTCTGAGAAATATGCATCAGCTTTAGCATGGCAACAATAAATAAGCAACTTTGAGGGATTCAGAATTTAGTCAAAACATATCAAAATGATTTTAAAAATAAAATATAGGTTCTCTCATATGTTTACTAAACACTCCCAAAGCAGTGAGTCATGAAACATAACTAGTTGCAAGATATTTAAATGCAAACTAGGCTTGTCATTGTTTGACACACGAGCGAAAATGTAGAACTGAACATGCTCAAAATGAAACTTCATGGAATGACTCGTAATGGAAAATTATCATCATAAGACACATGAAAATGTTGAATGGAAGATGTTAGAATCATAAAAATCCTTTGAGGCATCAAAATTTCAACCAAGTATGTACGCATTAAAATGCGCTTATAGGGCTCAAAAATGACCCAAAATTTTAGTATGGTACTCAAAATGGGAATGCAATTTTGAGTCCCAATAGAACACAAGACCCAAATATTTAACATGGTTCACCCCATCCCTAGGCTATGTCCACCAAAAACAATTCCAATAATATTATTATCCAATGATTCTAATATGCAATCCCTTATAGCTCAATACCACCACAAGAAGCTACAATATCACCATATAATATGAAATCCCTAACCCTAAGCCATTTTGTAAAATATTTTGCCACTTATAAAATTAGGGTTAGAATAAGTCATCTAATAGAAATATAATAATCAATACCTTTTACAATATAAGGTCATTTTTGGCTTCAAGGGTGCTTCCCCTGAAAACCCCTGCGGGGACATTGCCCCTCAACCCCACCCTGTACTACAATAGAAAGCTACCCTAGTACTTCACAAGGGAACTTTCCCTTGACCTTTTCTTGGAGGTACTACCCCAAGACCCCTATAAAAATAATTTTTAGGAAAACTACACCGAATAAAAGTTTGAGTTTGATTAGGCTCCACATCACAACATAAAATGTTGGATACACTGCACACTATTTATGGAGGAGAAACAAGTGTTGTAAAAGAAAAATTAGAAATCTTGAGAGGAAAGCTTGATGAGATGATAATGATAGAAGGTGAAACAATTTCTTAGTATTATGGAAAAGTCAAAGAGGTGGTAAATTCTATAAGAGGATCCAGTGGAAAGATTAATGATGAAACTATGATCAGTAAGGTACTGAGAATCTTACTTCCTATATATATTATTAGAGTCTCTGTAACACAAGAACTTAGATGTACACTTGGTAAAAATATGAATTTTGTAGGATTAGTTGGTAGGCTTACTACTTTTGAAGTTTCAACTTTGATAGTTTTACTCCTACTATTGAATCGACTTTCAAATCTCAATTGGTTCTTAATAAGAAAGGAAAAGTAAAGTGTATGAATAGTTATAGTGATATCTCTGATGATGATCTTGATGAGCTTGAAGTATCAATGGCTGGAAGACTTCCAAGAGGCAAAGAAAATTCAAAGGTAAACTTATCATACTATGTTTTTCATGTAACAATGCTGGTCATATTGTTGCAATATGTCTTGACAAAGAAGACAAGGATGAAAGATGAGAAAGCAAATATAAAGGCAGAAGAGATGACAAAGACAATAGAAGAAACATGGAATACAAAGATAAATGTAAGAAATATTTTTATATTTCTTAAGAAGAATTTAATAAAAATTCTAATAGTAATGATGAAGAAGTTATCTATGTTGCTATGAAAGAAGATTCTAATGAAGATGAGAAAGCTGCATTAATTTCATAGTGAATAAAGGTGATAGATGGATAACTGATAGTGGTTATTCACGTCACATGATTGGTAATAAAATTAAGTTTGAGACTTTGGAAAAATATAAAGGTAGCTATGTCAAGTTTGGTAATGATGCACATGTCTTATGAAAGGTAAAGGATCAATAAAATTGACTGATTAGATCATATGTGACAATGTTTATTGGCTTGAAAGACTTAATTATAATTTGTTGAGTGTTTCACAGTTGAAAAAATTAGGGTATAGAGTTGAATTCCATCATAGAAAGGCCAAGATAATTGATGTTACTGGTGAACTAATTGGAAGTGGAGAAAAAACAAGAGGTAACTTGTTCTATCTAGATTTATCTGATGAGACATGCTTGTTTGCACAATATGATGATATGGTTATGGCATAAAAGGTCATGTCATGTGAAATTTCATAATTTGGTAAGCATAAGTAAGATGAAAAGAGTAAGAGGATTAACAAGATTGAAGAAACCTAATAATGATTTGTGTAAATAATGTTAGTTGGGAAAAATGACAAAGTCTAGTTTCAAGAGAAAGTTATACTCATCTAATGGTATTTTGGAATTGGTTCATACTGAAGTTTGTGGACTTATTGGAGTGCCAAGCTACTGTGGTGACAAATATTTTATTCTATTTGTTGATGAATACTCTAGGATGATGACTATGATGTTTCTACAAGAAAAATTTGGCGTAATTCAATTATTTTTAAGTGGTATTTGGCAAGATTTGAAAAGGGAATAGGTAAACATCAACACCCAGAATCCCTCCATAGAATGGAATAGTTGAAAGGAGGAGAAAATTAATGATGGATTATGCTAAAACATTGATGATGGAGAAGAATGTTTCATAGAAATATCAAAGAGAAGTTGTGAGCAAAACAATTTATACTTTGAACTACATACAAGTCAAGAAAGTTACAAATATTTTACCCTTTGAGTTATGGTATGGGTATCCACCTAATGTGAAATACTTTAAAATTTTTGGAAGCAAATGTTATTGTAGATGCTTAAAATTGTCCCAAATACTATATTAATTTATTTAATATTTCCCTTGACATTATAATTAATAATATTTGGCATGTTCTTCTACTTATTTAATTAAATAGGTTCACTTCCCTAATGTATTTAAATTTAATTTAAATGCATTGCCTCTAATGTGTTAAATTTATTTAATGCATAGTACTCCATAAATCCCCTTTTAAATAAATTTTAATTTATTTAATTCCCTCCACTTTATTAAATACTATAATCCTATGATTAAGTTAATTCCTATTAATTTAATCCCAATCCCCCCTAAAACTTGTCTACCACCCATCACTCTCATCCTTCTAAGTCTACCCACTTGCTAAACCCACTTTATTAATCCTAACCTCCTTCCTAAACACCTTTTAGCCCCTAAGTGTTTGCTCACATATGTGTGAGCAACTCAAAATCCAAGAAAGCCTCCCTTTTATTATTTTATCCAAAAATCATCTTACACTGTTACACACTTGTCCCTCTTTCCTTTCTCCAAGATTTCTCACACATGTGTAAGCAAACCTTGAGCCATATCTATCACAAAAAGGCTTATGTTGGCCTTTGCATGGCTTGTACCCTCAGCCCATATGTCTCCCTTGTGGCACCTATGTGGATGCCACATAAATGCCACCTCCCTAAGGCCTGTCTGAAGCCTATAAATAGAGCCCTCATCTCAATCATTTATCATCTCCCTCATTTTCATTGTTATCATGCTAGTATAGTTCTAGATCTCTTAGTTATTTCATGCATTATTGGTACCTCTTTGGTAGTTGTTAGATTTCATTTCTTGCATTGATAACTTAGTTTATTTCCTTGTATTCCAAATTCATCATCCTTGAATACTTTGAGCATGGTTGTATGCATAACCATTGTTTGAAGCATTCTCTTCACATCTAGTTAGCTTCATACATTTTTCATTTCAGTTCAAATCATTTTGGGATTCATTTAATAGTTGTATTTGGAAGAGTACATCCATATCCGTCACTGTTGAGCACACCAACAAGGCCTCTTGTGGGTGCCCTTGTTGAGTTGCTCCGAGGTTGCATGAGGACTCTTTCTTTTCAGTTGCATTAAGTTGTAAAACTCAAGTATAGGATTAGTTGTATTTTGATTTACTTTGAATCTTTGATATACATATACAACTTACGTTTTCTTGTTTATGCTTGCTCCTGACAGGTTAGGTTTTCTTGTATACAATTATATACTAAAGGAAAATACAAATGGAAAAATTGATGCTAAAAGTGATGAAGGAATATTCCTATGATATTTCACTAAAAAAATATTATTAATGTTTAATTTTTTACACTAACAAAGTTGTGGAAAAGTGCAATTATGAAATTTTATGAATATGCAAAAAAGAATGAAGTAGAATGTAACGATGAACCTAAAGGTTACAAAAAATTTATCTATATCAATGAAGATGTTTCCTACATCTTGCCTGAGCTAGATAAAAAGGATACTAAGTAATATTAGTCTGTTAATGCTGAGTTGCAGTAGCAAGCTACTAAGCAATAGACTATTGGTGTCCAACATCAACATGATGATGTTGAGATACAAGAAGATGCTGCTAAGTGCTAGGAAGCCAATGCCAAGAAACCAAAATAAAAAGAAGAGATACAAAACAAACTTGAAATAAATTTTCAAGATCAACCTAAAAAAGAATAAAGAAGAAAAGAGCCTACACTAGACAAGTATGTGATAAGACACCATGCATTTGAACAATTCATTGGAAATAAAGACTTTGGGGTTACAAAAAGGAAAAGAATGAGAAGTGATACATGTTTACTTTATGAATTTGATCCTAAATCAGTGAAGTATTCTTTGGATAATGAATATTGGATTGAAACAATGAATGAAGAAATTGAACAAATAGAAAAGAACAAAACCAAGTCATTGGTACCTAGAACAAAGGACAAGAATGTTATTGGAACTAAGACGGTATTTTTGAACAAGGTGAATAAGAAAGGATAAGTCACAAGGAATAAAGTTAGATTGGTATGCAAGCATAAGAAGAAGGAATTGACCAGGGAGAGACATTTTCTCTAGTTGCAAGATTGGAAGGTGATAGAATTATACTTGCATACTCTACATACACAATGTATATTAAATGAATGTGAAATATGTACTTATGAATGGAATACTAGAAGAAGAGGTTTACATTGAACAACCAAAAGGACTTTTTGATCTTAGCAAGAAGAACATGGTATGTAAACTACACAAAGGACTATATGGATTGAAACAAGCCCCTAAAGAATGGTATAAAAGGTTACACAACTATTTGTTAAAGATTGGTTTTGAAAGGACTAATGACAACATTAATGTATACTTTAAAAATGAAGGCGATAAAGGGATACTATTAGCTGAAATGTTTGTGGATGATATTATAAGAATTTGCATAAGGCAATAATGTAAGGCCAAGATCTAGAAGCACAAGAGATAACAAAAGAGAGATAGTAGATGATCAAATGAGAATCTCAACAATGATCAAATTGATAATGGATGAATACATCATAGTGGTGCCTATATATAAAGACAACTAATATGTCTAGGAGTCATACAAGAGATAAGCATAACAACTAAGAAAATTACCACCAAGAGTGGATTCTTCTTCTTTGTGCATGAATGTACATTCACCAATGAGAGGATAAGAATAAAAAAGTGTATCTCTTAAAGAGATGTAGTAGACAACATGTGCTCTATTGGAGTGTGAACTACTATGTTTTCTACATGACAACTCATTTGAATATGGAAAGTCCTAGGTGTCTACAAGACAAATAATATGAAAATTCATTAATCTATGTAAACTTAAGTAATGTGTAAATAGTAAATACTTCTTTACAACAACACCCCCCCTTAAGGAAAACTAAGGGAAATGAACTTAAGCTCACAGAAGCTAGATAATAATGCAACATGGGTCTGAGCTACTAGGCCATGTTAACATGAATGCTGATGCTATGGGGGAGCATTGTAGAACATTAATGCGATGTATTCATGACTATTTTTGTCATTAATGAAAATATAGTAATAAGTTTTTAAAAGATTGACAGAGTAGCAAACTATGATTTTTGTATTAAGAACATTATATTACTTATCTAATGATGCATGATTTTCCATGCATACCATAGTGTGTATTTATTACAAGGGAAAGTGCACAAAACCTAATTTGATAGCATATGGAAGATATGGTTGATCTATAGAGAACCATATGGAAACAAAGTATTAGGAAAGCATCCTATTGTGTGATTGCTACAATTCATCAAAAATATAGTGAAGGCTTGCGTAGTTAACCAAAGATAGTATACTAACTATTGATGATGTTAGAGAGTGCACATCTACAAAAGTTGCACGTGTGAATTTTTTTTTATAATTATGAGCCAAAAATAATAATTAAATATGTATTCATTTAGTTAATGTGTTATAATTAAGTGGGAAGCTAACTCGAGCATTTATTATTTAGTACGATATAAAGAATTGATGTTTTCCATGTTTAATATATAGTGTGCAGATAAGACTTGTGAATTATTAAGCAACAGAGTAGAGTGACTTACTAATGCATGTAAGTGTCCTTAAGGATTATTGTTATTAAGTAAAAAGTTCTAGATCTAATTGCATGTTTTGAAGGAGAAGAAGTCTAATGCACTAGACAGAGGAAGAAGTAAATCTTGTTTCACATCTATTATTCTAAAGGCAATAGTGCCGAGGTCAATTGGATAGTGGGTTCATTGATCTAATTTTGAAGCTATTTGAATAGTGGGTTCAATTACCTTCCATAACTCCTAATAGGGTTGGAATCTCCTAACAGGGACTCTTTGTACTAAATATTATTATCAGACTCCTAACAAGGTCCATCCTCTAACAAGAAATATTCATATTAGTACATCATCTTGTGGGCATCATTCCTACTAGGGTTTTACCCTCTAATCAAGAGTTTCCCTAGTCAACATATCTAGTGTAATTGTTTATGTGCATCTCTTTATGGTTTTTTACTTTGGTTGAATGGTGAAGATTGTTTAAAGAGGATAAATGTTTTAAATTGTTAAATAATTGATCCGCCCACCCCCCCCACAATTGGGATTAGAGCCTCAGGTCCTTGAAGAAATTTTTTAACAACTTTGGGAGATCCATGGCGAACATGTTTAGAAAGGAAAGTTCAAGATTTGGTGGCACCAATTACAATAGCTAGAAGGATAAGATTGTCAGATACAATTATCCAATTATGTGTTGTCTTTGATGTTACACAAATGTCATACAAGTCATCTGTTTGCACTTATTGATCTCAATTGGTTTGCAAGAAGATTTACAGTGTCTACCAAGAATTCTCAGACTTTTCCTTGTGTAGACAGTTGTTACCAAGCTTTCAAGGTTAGCAAAGGAAATTCAGTGTCTACCGAGCCTACTCGATCATCAAAGGAAAATTTGGCAGAAAATAGTTCTTACCAAGCTCTCATGGTCAACAAAGGAAATTCAATTCTTATCGAGTTCACTCAGCAACCAAAGGATTTCACAGAATTTCAATGTTAACTGAGTTGAGATGGTTAACTTAGGAAATTATTTCTGAAGTAGTGTTTATCAAGCAGAGTCGCCCAATAAAGGAATTTGTTAATTTATGATTTAATGCTTAATTATTTTAAGTATTATTTCCAGTTGACTATGGTAATGGCTATAGGTGATTGTAACTTGTAATTGAGCTGACTTGATAATCTGAATGGTATATATGAGAGGTCAAGTTGCAAATTTTAAGTGTGATGAATTTGATGTGATATGAATGTGAAGGTGGACTGATTATTGCAAAAGTGAATTTTGAAGGATGATCAGAGATCATTAAGGAGTAGCAAAGCTATAATTGATCAAGGAGGATCTAATGGTGTAGAATAGATATTTGTAATAAGAAAATTCAGTTGCATCTTATTTAGGTTGTTTCATTGTTACTTTCTAACCATTGTAGTAGTGATTCCAAAATCTCTTAACAGAGTTGGTTTAACAACTATTTTGCAAATCCTCTAACAAGGTGACAATTTAATAAAAATTTTCTAAAGACCTCTAACAAGGCCACTCCTAATAAAGTGATTAAATCCTCTAACCAGGTCACACCTAACAGTGTGTTTTGTAAACCTTTAATAGGGTTGGTTCTTAACAGGGCTCACTTCAAAAGAGTGAAAATTGGTAACTAGTTACTTGCTGGGTTTTCCCATATTGGGTTTACACATTAAATCTAGTGTCTCTTATGTTCATGTTATTTAATTTTGCATGCATGTTAATAATTTTGAATGCTTAAAGATCAGTAACAACTTAATCTACTGAGCTACAAAATTTCTTTGTATGGCTATTGAGTGACATCAGTAACTAGTTATTTAAGACATCTAAGGGATTTGTGGATTTATTTTTATGGTAACTAATTCATCCCCCCTCTCAGTTACTCCATTTACATTTTGCAACAATTGGTATCAGAGCTTTTGGTGCTTACAGGAAGGATTTCAATGATTTAAGCTAAAGATCAAGATGTCTTACAAGAGAGAAATTCCAAGGCTTAACAAGGATAATTTTTCAGCATGGCAAGGTCTCATGAGACTCCATCTAGCTTCCATTGGAGATACATGACTGAAATATCTAGATGAAGCATATGTAACTCCTTCTGGTACATTATCTGCAAATGACATTGCTAAAAAAAAGACTCATAACATCATGATGATAGACATTGCATCTACCCTAAGCTATGAAGAATTTGATGATATCAAGGATTGCAAAACTGCCTTTGAAATGTGGAACAAGTTGAAGGAAATCTATGGAGGAGATGATAATGTGAGAAGAGCCAAAGCAGAAAGTTTAAGAGGTAAATTTTATCAAATGAGGATGAGAGAAGATGAAAACATTGCAAAATATGTTGAAAGAGTCAAAGCAAGTGTTAGTGAAATCAAAGCTTTTGGAGGAGACATCAAGGAGGAAACAGTTATAAGTAAATTTCTTAGAACATTACTTCCCATTTATGCAATCAGAGTTTCTACAATTCAAGAAAGAAGATGTGAAGCAAATCATAAAATAAATCTAGAGGCCATAGTTGGAAGATTGACTGTATTTGAGCTAGATAACTATGATAACTATGTTCCAACTACCAAAAACATTGAATTTGTATTTGAAGCCAAGCTTTCACTCAAGGAGAAAGGAAAGAAAAAAAAAGATTTTCGGTCAAAAAGTGAAGAAGAATTAGAACAAAGTTTTGATAGTGATCTTGAGGTGGTTGAAGCTCTACTAGCAAGGAAATCCTCAAGAGGCAAAGGAAAATACAAAGGTAAGGTTCCTCTAATCTATTTTTCATGGGAAGAAATTGGACATATTGCTACTAGGTGCCCAAATAAGCAAAACAAGGATGAGAAGAAAGGTTACAAGTGCAATGGAAAGAAAGACTTCAAATCATTTAAGGACAAAGGTAAGAAAACATGCTTCATGGATAAGGACTCTAATGATGATGAAGAAGAATATGAAATTGTTTACATTGCTGTGAAGGATGAGTCTGATAATGATGAGGAAATGTCACTTATTTCTCATGTGAGTAAAAATGATACATGGATTATAGATAGTGGTTTCTCTCATCATATGATTGAAAATAAAACTAAGTTTGAACATTTTGAAGACTATGATGGAAGCAGTGTGAGGTTTGGTAATAATTAACCTTGTTGCATAAAAGGAAGAAGAAGAGTCTCACTAGCCAAAGAAATTGTATGTGATAATGCATATTGGGTAGAAGGACTTAAACACAATATGTTGAGTGTGGCACAACTACTCAATAATGGATTTAAAGTGGAATTCATGCATGGAAAAGCAAGACTGCTGGATGGAAAAGGAAAGCTGATTGGATCAGGCACTGAAACAAAAGGTAACTTGTTTTATCTTGTACTTGGTGAATGTTCATGCTTTATTGCTCAAGTTGAAGAAAGTTGGTTATGGAATAGGAGGTTGTGTTATGCGAACTTTGATAACTTGGTGAAAATAAGTAAATTCAGAAAACTAAGAGACATTCCTAACATAAAGAAACCTGAGGTTGGTCTATGCAAGAATTATCAAATTGGCAAGATCAAAAAGACTAGTTTTAAAAGTGTTGGTGTAAATAAGTATTTACTTATTACACTTAAGTTTTACTTAGGTTAATGCATTATTTAATTATTTTATATTATTTTATTATTATTTTAGGTGAGACACTTAGGAGTTTGTGAACTCTCATTGAGTTATGCAACTCTAATTATGCACATGGTGTCTACAACATAGGAGTATGCATCATTCACTGAGTTGTCATGATGACAACATAGTTATCCACACTCCTCATTTAGCACATGTTGTCTACTCCACTAATTTTCTTGCTACACCATTGTAGGCTTATCCCCACATCATCGCACTTAATCCTGTGCTTAATGAAGGATAATCCATATTTGGTGGACATGTGCCTGGTTGTATGAAATATCATGATGCTGACTTCTTGCATTCTAGAAGCTCTCCTAAGGCCTTTATATTCAGGCACTCCTAGTGTACTCATGTATCCAATAATTGAATGAATATTGTCATTCTAATCATACTCTATTTATTTTGGTCTACTGTGTGCTTGTGTTGAGTTCTCTAGTTCTTGGGTGAATTTTGGCCTAAGCCAAATTCTTACAAAAAGTAAGAACTATCAGTCTGAAGAAGTTTTAGAAATTGTGCATATTGATTTGTGTGGACCTATTGGAATTGAAAGCTATATTGGTGAAATTTTTTTCATTCCTTTTGTTGATGATTACTCAAGAATGATGATTGTCATATACCTAAGAGAGAAATCAAAAGCATTTGAGAAGTTCAAATGGTATTTGGCTAGAGTAGAGAAGGAAAAATGCAAAAGACTTAAATGCTTGAGATTAGAAAGAGGTGGTGAATTCATTTCACATGAGTTCAATAACTTTTGTATTGAAAGAGGAATCAAAAGGTAGGTTTTAGCACCTGAAACTCTCAAGCAGAATGGAATAGCTGAAAGAAGAAACAGATCAATCAAGGATTGTGTAAGGACTTTGACGATTGAAAAGAGCATTGCTATCAAATACTGGAAGGAAGCTATTAGCACTGTAGTTCATACCTTGAACTGAGTACAGCTGAAGAAGGACTCATTCAAAACCCCCTATGAGTTATGGTATGGGTATAAATCTAATGTAAGCTACTTTAAAGTATTTGAGAGTAAATGTTACATTTTGAAAGAATCTAGAAAAGGTAAGTTTGATGTGAATGGTGATGAAGGAATATTTTTGGGATATTCTTGCAAGAGAAAAGCATATAGATGTTTGAATTTGTCTACTCACAAAGTCATAGAAAGTGCACATGTGAAAGTTGATGAGTTTGTAGAAAGAACTGAAGAAGAAAGCAAAAGGGAACCAAAAGACTATAGGAGATTTGTTTTTGTTGAACCTGATACAATTTCAGATACACCTATCAATCAAGAATCTTTTACTCAGGAGTCCTTAGTAACTGAGTTGCAGGAAGTTCAAATCAAGCTACAAAAACTTGAGTCACATTCTGAAGCTATCGAACCAATGCCTATCGAGTCTAAAGGACCCAAGCAATAGATAGAATAGATAGAATTTGAAGTACAAGAAGATAAAAATACAAGTCATTCAAAAGGCAAGGAGCTTGTACTAGCCAAGTATGTTAGGAGGCATCATGCACCAGATCAGATCATTGGAGATAAATCTAAAGGAACCATGACAAGAAGTATGTTGAAAAGTACTTTTTTACTTGCTGATTTTGAACCTAGAAGTGTCAAAGATGCATTAGAAAATGAAAGTTGGATTGAGGCGATGAATGAAGAGATAGAGTAGATAGAGAACAACAAAAAATGGACTCTTGTACCTAGGCCTAAAGACAAAAATGTGATTGAAACTAAGTGGGTATGTAGAAACAAGTTAAATGAAGATGGTAAGGTGTCAAGAAACAAAGTTGGATTGGTATGCAGAGGATAGTCTCAAGAAGAAGGAATAGACTATGGAGAAACTTTTTCTCCTATTGCAAGATTGGAAGGTGTCAAGACCTTAGTTGCATATGCTACATACAAACGATTCAAAGTTTATCAGATGGATGTCAAGTCAGCATTTCTCAATGGTATACTAGATGGAGAGGTTTACATTGAACAACCTAAAAGTTTTGTTGATCCAGACAAGAAGGACATGGTTTGCAAATTACATAAAGCATTGTATGGTCTAAAGCAAGCCCCTAGAGCATGGTATGAGAGATTGCATAACTATCTTATTCAGATTGGTTTTCAAAGAACTAATGATAACAGTAGCTTGTATATCAAGGAAGGACCAGATAATAAGATTGTCTTGGCAAAAATATTTGTGGATGATACTTTTTTATAGTAAATGATGATCAATGTAAAGAATTCTTACAAAAAATGAAAAAAGAATTTGAAATGTCAATTTTTTTAAAAATCAAATTCTTTGTTGGTCTTCAAATTCAACAAAATAAGAATGGTATCTACATCACTTAATCAAAATACATCAAGGAGATACTAAAAAAGTTTGGTATGGAAGATTGCAAACTAGCTGGGACTCCTATGTTTACTAGATTGAAATTTACCAAGGATGATGAATCAAAGGAAGTGGATCAGACATTGTATAGATCTATGATTGAAAAGTTACAGTATGTAGTGCATACAAGACCTGATATTGCCCTTGCAATCGATATTGTAGTAGGATTTTCAGCAAAACCAAGAGAAAATCACATGATGGCAATCAAAAGGATCATGAGATATTTGAAAGGCACTAAAGATTATGGATTATGGTATAAACTTGGAGGAAATTTAGATTTAAAAGTGTTTACTGATGCAGATTGGGTAGGAAACATTGATGATGGAAAGAGTACAAGTGGAGGAGCTTTCTTTCTTTGAAAGAGGTTGGTTTCTTGGACAATTAAAAAGTAAAATTGTACATCCCAATCCACAGAAGAGGCATAATATGTTGTAGTAGTAGTAAATTGTTCAAACATTATTTGGTTTAAACAATTATTGGAAGGCATGAAGGTAGAGATTAAAGAACCATTTGTCATGTTTTGTGATAATACAAGTGCAATTAACATTTCAAAAAATCTAGTGATGCATTCCAAAACCAAGCATATTGCTATAACCTATCACTTTGTTAGAAAATTGGTGTAGGATAAGGAGATCAGATTGGAATATGTCCATACAAAGGAACAAATTGCTGACATATTCACAAAGCCTTTACCTAAGGATGCATTCTTGTATCTAAGAGGTAAATTAGGGGTCATTCCCCTATCTAAATTTCACTAAAATGAAGTTTTAGTGATGCATCAACAGGAATAGAGTTGAAGATCTATTAGTTGATGCAGCAAAGTAATGAAGAAATTGCATATGAATCAGTACTTAAGGTATATTGAAATTCATTTGAGCTATGTTGTCTTTGGCATGTGTTGTCAAAGAGGGAGAATTTACTGTCATACCTTTCTAAAATTTGCAAGAAAGAGAGTTTATGCTAGAGGGAGAGATTACTATGAAAGAGGGAGAGTTTTCCTATAGATAACTGAAGTTTGAGGTGTAAAATTCTAGAGGAAGAAAACCTTCTACTAGAGAAAGTCTTGTTCTTAAATTTGATTATGCTATGACATGTGTTGCCATCAATGTCAAAGAGGGATATTGTTGGATACAATTATCCAATTATGTGTTGTATTTGATGTTACACAAATGTCATACAAGTCATCTATTTGCACTTACCTAGCTCACTTGGTTTGCAAGAAGATTTATAATGTCTATCAAGTGTTCTCAAAATTTACCTTGTGCAAATAGTTTTTACCAAGATTTTAAGGTTAGCAAAGGAAATTTAGTGTCTATTGAGCCTACTTGGTCATCAAAGGAAAATGTGGTAGAAAATTATTCTTACTGAGCTCTCATGGTTAGTGAAGGAAATTTAATTCTTATCAAGTTCACTTAGTAGCCAAAGGATTTTATAGAATTTGTAGTGTTAACCGAGTTGAGATGGTTAACTTAGGAAATTATTTCTAAAGCAGTGTTTACCGAACGGAGTCAACCAGTAAAGGAATTTGTTGATTTATGATTTAATGCTTAATTGTTTTAAGTATTATTTCCAACTGACTATGGTAATGACTATAGGTGATTGTAACTTGTAATTGAGCCTACTTGATAATCTAAATGGTATATATGAGAGGTCAAGTTGCAAATTTTAAGTGTGATGAATTTGATGTGATATGAATGTGAAGGTGGACTGACTATTGCGAAAGTGAATTTTGGAGGATGACCAGAGATCATTAAGGAGCAACAAAGCTATAATTGATCAAGGAGGATCTAATGGTGTAGAATATAGATATGTAATTAGAAAATTTAGTTTCATCTTATTCAACTCATTTCATTGTTACTTTCTAACCATTGTAGTAGTGATTCCAAAATCTCTTAACAGAGTTGGTTTAACAACCATTTTGCAAATCCTCTAACAAGGTGATAGTTTAGTAGAATTTTTCTAAATACCTCTAACAAGGACACTCCTAATAGGGTGATTAAATCCTCTAACTAGGTCACACCTAATAATGTGTTTTGTAAACCTTTAACAGGGTTGGCTCTTAACAGGGCTCACTTCAGAAGAGTGAAAATTGGTAGCTTGCTACTTG
The DNA here is from genome assembly GCA_028749045.1 of Cupressus sempervirens. Classification (NCBI taxonomy): domain Eukaryota; kingdom Viridiplantae; phylum Streptophyta; class Pinopsida; order Cupressales; family Cupressaceae; genus Cupressus; species Cupressus sempervirens. The sequence continues at coordinate 25,614,403 of CM053784.1, forward strand.
GTGGTTTTTCCCATATTGGGTTTCCACATTAAATCTAGTGTCTCTTGTGTTCATGTTATTTAATTTTGCATGCCTGTTAATAATTGTAAATACTTAAAGATTAGTAACAAGTTAATCTACCAAGTTACAAAATTTCTCTATGTGGCTACCGAGTGACAACAGTAACTAGTTATTTAAGACATCTAAGGGATCTATGGATTTGTTTTTGTGGTAATTGATTCACCCCCTTCTTATTTACTCCATTTATATTTCCAACAAAGATGAAGACTCATCTTTTGTGCATGGGTCTAGGATATTGGCCGGTAACCAAGGCATCTAAGAATATTGTAGAAGAAGACAATCTTGAAAGCTATATTAAGGAGTAGAGAGAAGTATTTATTTGCAACATAAGGGCAAGAGAAGCAATATTGTCAGCTCTACTTGAAAGTGAGTATAGTCAGGTAAAGCAACTCAAAACATCTTATGAAATTTGGAAAACTTTAGAAGCTAATTATGAGGGTGATACACATGCAAAAAGAGTTAGATTGCAAAATTTGCATTGTGCATTCCAAGATGCTAGAATGATGGAAGATGAATCTATAAGAAACTATATTGGTAGAATATCTAAGATTGTTGTAGGAATCACATCTCATGGTGGAAAGAAATATGATGGTGAAGTAATATGGAAGATCTTGAAAAGTCTAACACCGCCTTTCAAGACAATAACAAAGATGATTCAACTGATGATACCTTGTACTAAAAATTTCACCGAAGAAACATTACTTAGTAGATTGGAAGCTATAAAATTCAATCTAAAATAATCTGGTGAATTAGAAAAAGTTGAAACAACATTTAGTGCATTAAGTGTTAAACCTAGTCTAGTAAAGAACACAAAAGTGTAAGGAGATATTGCTAGCAGCAACAAGTCTATTGAGAAAATGATCAAGGAAGGAGTGGCTCTTCTTTTGGAAAGAGAGAAAGATGGTAAGAATATCTTTAAGTGTTGGACATGTAATAAATATAGTCATTATGCATCTAAGTGTCCTAGTATAAGGGAAGATTCAAATCTAGAAGACATAGGAATTTCTTATATGCTAATGAAGAAGAAGAAGAAGAAGAATCTGACCAAAGCAAAAGTGAAGATTAATTGGGATTCATAGCTATAAAGGAGAATGATCTTGACAAAGGGATTAGAGAAGAAAGTGTACCAATTTCACAAGTTGAAAGAAAAGATTGGATCATTGATAATGATTGATCACATGACTAGTGATATGAGAACATTTTTCAAATTCAAAAGCCATGATGGAGGAATTGTCAAAGTAGGGAACAATATAGCCTATCACATTACAAGAATTGGATCTATCATACTTGATGGTAAAAGGAATAGTAATGATGTTTATTTTGTTGATGGACTAAAACATAACTTGTTAAGTGTTGGACAACTTATGGACAAAGGTTACCAATTATAGTTTGGTAATGAACATGCATCATCAAGGATAAGGAAGGAAAATTACTTGGTTATTTTAGTTAAACACCACTAAAATAACATGTTTAGTAGCTAATGTTGACAACAATAGGTTATGGCACAAAAGATTTTGTCACATAAACTTTGATAACATTGTGAAAGCTAGTAATACACTTGTTGTTAGAGACTTACCTAAGATCACTAAGCCTATTGACATTCTTTGTAAGGAATGTATCTTGGCTAAGTAGAAGAAAGTTTCATTTCCTAGCAAGTATTTTGGTACTACACAAAAGCTAGAATTGGTTCATATAGATTTGAGTGGTCCCACAATAACAAGAGGATTATATGGCATGAGGTATTTTATGATTTTACCAGAATGATGTGGTTAGCTTTTCATAAATAAAAATTAGAGGCATTTGAGAAATTCAAGATATTCAAGAACAAAGTAGAGAATGAATCTGGAGTTAAAATCAAGAGCTTAAGATCTGATAGAGGAGGAGAATTTACTTCTAAAGAATTCAATATCTACTGTGAAGAGCATGGAAATATGAGACAACTATCTTCACCTCATTCACCTAAGTAGAATGGGATTTCCAAAAGAACAAACAGATCAATTGCTGAAGCAACAAGTGTTATGTTATTCGAAAATGATGTACCAAACACTTTTTGGAGAGAAGCAATCAATCCAACAATATGCACACTAAACATAGTACATATTAGAAAAGGTATGGAGAAAACACCTATTGAGTTATGGTTTGGATACTCACCATCAGTCAAATATTTCAAAATATTTGGCAACAAATGCTACATCAAAAGAGATGACAATATCAATAAGTTTGATCTAAGGAGCAATGAAGGTATGTTTCTTGTATATTTATTAAAAAGTAAAGCTTACAATAGAGTGCACAAATGTGAGAATACATGAAAAATTTGGCACTAAAGAGAAGATGATGAATTATAACTTAGATGAAGATAATTATTCTGGGATGATCAATAGATGTAATGAATTATTTCTCAAGACTAACAATGACTTGCAAAATAATGTGAAAAGTGAAGAAGTAAGAGAAGAATAGGGTGTAGTACCTAAAATAAGAGTTGAAGTAGCAAATTCTACCCCAAATAAGAATTTGATAAGAAATCATCCTACTGATTAGATAATAGGAAGTTAAGAAAAAGGAATAATGACAAGAAGTAAAATCAATGAAGAACTATGCTTAATATCTCAAGTAGAACCAAAGAGCACACATGAAGCAATAGAGGATGATCATTGGATAAAAGCAATGGAGGAAGAACTTCAAAAAATAATGAAGAATAACACATGGGAATTAGTTCCTAAACCCAAGGACAAAAATATGATTGGCACAAAGTTGGTATTTAGAAATAAAATGAAATAGACTATGAGGAAATATATGCACCTTTATCAAGAATGGAAGCAGTTAGAATGTTTTTGGCATATGCGGCAAATAAAAATTTCAAGGTATATCAGATGAATGTTAAGTCAGCATTCTTGAATGGATAACTTGAAGAAGATGTTTCTATTGAGCAACTAGAAGGTTTTCCTTTGATAGTAGAGAAGGATATGGTTTGTAGATTAAGGAAAGCCTTGTATGGATTAAAGCAAGCACCTAAAACTTGGTATGTAAGGTTAGATAAATACCTAGAAAAACTTGGATTTGTAGATAGCAACTTGTACTTGAAAGAAATATAAAATGGTTTGTTGATAATCACTGTATTTGTTGATGATATCATTTTTGGATGAAACAATGAAGCCAATAAAAAATTCTTAGAAGATATGAGGAATGAATTTGAGATGAGTATGATGGGAGAAATGAAATTTTTCTTAGGATTGCAAATTGTTTAAAATAAAGAAGGTATCTTTATTTCTCATACCAAGTATTTAAAAGATTTTCTGAAAAGATTTGGACTAGAAAATTGTAAATCTGTTGCAACCCCTATGGTAATTGGTCATAAGTTATCAAGCGAGGATGAGACACCTACTGTTGAACAAAAAAAATACAAATCTATGATTGGAGGATTGTATTATATGAATCATAGTAGACTAGATATAGCTAATGTGGTTGGAATTGTGGCAATATTTTTGGCTGATCCTATAGAATATCACTATGCATTAGTAAAAAGTATATTCATATATCTAAAAGGGGCACTTGATTATGGCATTTGTTATGATAGAAGTAATGATTTTAGTCTTTGCACTTATACTGATGCTGATTGGGCTAGAGATATGGATGATAGAAAAAGTACTAGTAGAGGAGCATTCTTTCTTGGTAGAAGACTAGTTTCTTGGCTCAACAAGAAACAAAATTGCACTTCACAAAGTGCTACAGAGGTAGAATATGTTACAATAGCAAACAACTGTAATCAAGTTATATGGATGAAGTAGATGATGAAGGATATTGGAATTACATTCAAATAACCTATTATCATTTAATGTGATAACACAAGTATAGTAAGCATGTCTAAGAATCCTATTTTGCATTCTAAGATTAAGCACATCTTTATAAAGTATCATGTGTTGAGAGAGAAAGTTGTAGATAAATAAATCAGACTATAATATATTAACACTAAGCAACATATTGTAGAAATTTTTAAAAAGACCTTACCAAAGGAAAAATTTGAGTACCTAAGAGGTATGCTTGGGGTTATGTCCCTACCTACTTTTGAATAGAAGATGCAAAAGTGCATCAATTCAGTTTACATAGCACCATTGTTAGACTAGACTGAATGCTGATACTTCCTCAATGGGGGAGTATCTGTGATGAACAGAGTCAGAAAAGAACTCTTGGTAATTGGTAATTGCTATGCAATAGTGTTTCTAGACACTTGAATTATTTATGGATTTATATAAAAAATTTGTAAAGCAATAGACTAGTTTGTGGTTGTGCTGATAAATTATTGTATGTTTAAGAAATTGAACCATTTGTGTACTATCTTTGATATTTATGTCAATGGGGGAGAAAGTAACATGAAAAAAATTCTATGTAGTTCAATTGGGAAGAAACATAACATGATGATATTCTTGGAACTTAGATGTAGTAACATGAAAAACATTCTATGAAGTTCAATTGGGAAGAAAGCATAACATGATGATATTCTTGGAACTTATATGTTTTTCATCTATGTTGCCATCAATGCCAATGGGGGAGATTGTTAGCAAGAATGATGATGCTATGGGCGAGCATTGTAGAACATTGATGTGATGTATTCATTACTGTGTTTGTCATTTATGACAACATAGTAATAAGTTTGTAAAAGATTGATAGAGTAGAAAATTATGATTATTGTATTAAGAACATTATATTACTTATTTGTTGATGTGTAGTTTTCAGTGCATACTACAATGTGTATTTGTTATAAGGGAAAGTGCATAGAACCTAATTTGATAGTGTATGGAAGATATGACTGATCTATAGAGAACTGTATGGAAATAAAGTATTAGGAAAGCAGTTCCTATTGTGTGATTGCCACAATTAATCACAGATATAGTGAAGGTTTGCATAGTAAACTAGAGATAGTATACTAGTTGTTGATGACATCAGAGAGTGCACATGTATAGAAGTCACATGTGTGAAAGTTTGTTTATAAATATGAACCAAAAACATTAATTAAATGTGTATTCATTTAGTTAATGTGTTATAATTAAGTGGGAAGCCAACTCGAGGATTTATTATTGAACATGGTATAAAGAAAAGATGTTTTCTGTGTTTAATATATAGTGTGCAGATGAGACTTATGAACTATTAAGTAGCAAAGCAGATGACTTATTAATGCAAGTAACCTTAAGGATTATTGTTACTAAGTACAAAGTTCCAAATCTAATTGCATGTTCTGAAGGAGAAGAAGTCTGACATACTGGGCAGAGGAAGAAGTAAACCTTGTTTCACATCTATTATTTTGAAAGGAATATTACCAACTTCAATTGGATAGTGGGTTCGTTGATTTGATCCTGAAGCTATTTGGACAATGAGTTCATCTGCCTTCCATAACTCCTAATAGGGTTGGAATCTCCTAACAACGATTCAAAGTCTCCTAATAGGGACTCTTTGCACTAGATATTGTAATAAGACTCCTAACATGGTCCATCTGCTAACAAGGAATTTTCATATTAGTACATCATCTTGTGGGCATCATTCCCACCAGGGTTTTCCCTCTGATCAAGGGTTTCCCTACTCAACATATCTAGTGTAATTGTTTATGTGCATCTCTTTATGGTTGTTGTTTACTTTGGTTGAATGGAAAGATTGTTTAAAGAGGAAAAATATTTTAAATGTTTAAATAACTAATTCACCCCGCACCACCCCCAACAACCCCCACCCCCCAACCCAATTATATTGGTGGACTATTGTTTCTAATAGGCCATGTTAGGCACCCATGTAAAAGCTGCAAGTGCAAAGAAAATGCAATGTAATCTCTCATAAAATGGAGAAAAAGGGAAAACCACATGGGAAAACCCCCCCTCCAAAAAGAGAGATAAGTACAATGAGAGAAAATGAGAAAGAAGAAGACCTCATGTGAGGAAAAGATCCCTCCGATAAGAGATAAGATAGAAGTCAAGTGATCCTCTTGCTAAAATATCACACACCCCCAAGAGATCTCACAAATGAATATACTTGACTTCAATAAAGGGTTTGGTGAAGATGTTTGCAACCTACTCTGCTACTATCAATATCTCAACTCAATGACCTACTCCTTTATCAACACTTTGATGTAGTGCATATGAACCTCAATATGTTTGGTCCATTGATGTTGAACTGGATGTTTGGAGATCTATAAACACTCTGATTATCACAATGAATGACTATAGATCATGGAATTATAAACCTAAACTCCTCAGGATATGTTGTATCTATATAGCCTTTGTAGTTGTAGTAATAACCCCCTTGATACTTAGCCTCAGTCAAAGAAAGATAAATAACATTTTACTTCTTACTCTACTAAAAAATGGGGTTGGAACCAAGATGAAATATGTAACCTAAAGTAGACTTGTGAGAATCAAGATATCTTGCATAATCTAAGTCTGTGTATCCAATTGACTAAAGTCTAGTACTTGTTGCATAGTGTATCCCATGTGTATGTGTACCCTATATGTAGTGCAAGATGTGTTTGGTAGCCTTCTAATGAGGTTCATGTAGCTCTTTCATGAAGTGAGAAACCATTCCAACTACAAAAGATATGTTAGGGTGTGTATGTGTCAAGTAGATGAGACTCCCAACCAACTATCTATACAATATAGCATCAACAAGTAGAGTGGAACACTTAGATTCCAACTTGACACCTAAAAGAAAAGGGAGTAGGTGAAAGTTTGGAATCACTCATATGAAATCAATAAAGTAAATCAAGAGATTACTTGGGTTGATAAAGTGTGATCTTGACTAAAGACTATGTTATCTCAATACCAAGGAAATAATAAAGTAAACCCAAGTCTATCATAAGAAATCTATCCTCCAAAGAAGTCTTGACACTAAAAATGATGGATGAAGTACTCATTATAATGATCAAGTCATCTACATAAAGCACAAGTATCAAGTGTGAGTCATCCCTCCAAATAATGTAGACATTTGAATCTGAGTGACACCTTTTGAATCCTATCGAGACTAGGAAGGAATCCATCTTGGCATACCAAGCCCTAGGAGCCTGCTTAAGTCCATAGATACACTTGCTTAACCTGTAAACCATAGTAGAATCTTGTATGAATCCTTGAGTTTACTCCATATAAATCTCTTAAAGAAGATTCCCATTGAGAAAATAAATCTTCACATTCATCTGATGTACAACCCAACCATGAGCTACAACATCAGCTAGTGTCAAATGAATGGAGTTCATCTTAGCTACCATTGCAAAGGTCTTAGTATAATAAATACTAGGAACTTGTAACCTTTGGCAATAAGTTTAGCCTTATACTTATCCACACTTCCATCCACTATAAAATTGGTCTAATAGATCCACTTACACCGAACCAACTTTCTTCCCACAAGAAGATGAACTAAGTCCCATGTGCTATTTTTCATCAAGGAGTTATACTCTTCCTCCATAGCCTTTTCCCATTAAGGAACCCTTGATGCTTCCTTAAAGGACAATGGATCTAAAGCAATGTCTATATATGCATGTAGAAATGATTTGTGTTGTGCCCTTGTCCTCTTAGTATATGAATGATTTCCACCAATGAACCCATTAAATCAAGTGCTTGTTGTGCCCAATGAGGTCTAGCGGATGAAGAAGGAGTATACTCAATTATTTGTGGACCTTGCAAAGGTGGTGGCCTGCGAGTCAAATTTGAAGGAATATCATCTTCCAAGTCATTATCATCACTGTCATAACTTTCCATGAAGGAGGAAGGAGGAGTTGAAGGAGCCAAAATTGGACAAGTCTCTTCATAGTGAATACTCTTCTCCAAGAAAATTTCATGTGTCTCTAGATCCATGTGTTTGTATGCCTTAAGATGGTCATGATATCCAAAAAATATACAAGCTTTACTTTGTGGTTCCAATGCCTTCCATTTTTGTGGAGGTATCCTTTCCCATGTTGGACAACCAAAAACTTTAAAGTGTTTTACACTTGGTTTTCTTCCACACCAAGCCTCAAAAGGTGTAATTACATCCAAGGGCTTATGTGGACTTCTATTTTGGATATAATTGGCACAAAACATAGCTTTTTACCAAAAAACTTGGTCAAGAGACTTATGTCGTAGCATAAAAGTAGTCATCTCCTTAGGGGTTCTGTTCTTCCTTTCAAAAACACCATTTTTTTGTGGAGTGTATGCAACAAATTTTTGAATATCAATATCCTCATTAGTACAAAAGCATATAAGCCTTGAATTCACACACTCCCTTCCACTATCTGTTTGAAGAATCTTGATGGATTTCCCTGATTGCTTCTCAACTTGAGTTTGGAAGATAATAAAATTATCAAACACTTCACCCTTATGAGAAATAAAGAAGACTCAAGTGTAGCATACAAAGTCATCAATGAATGTGAGAATATAGTGAGCCTTTCAAATGATGGCACTAGAAATGGGCCAACTACATCATTATGAACTAATTCAAGAACAAAAATATCTCTCCAAGACTTCCCCTTGTCAAATTTCTCTTCAGGATGCTTTCCTTCTTCACAACCTATACATACATCCTCTGAATACTTGCCTTGAGGTAGGCCTATGACCATATCTTTTTTGTTAAAAAAATATACACAATCAAATCCAAAAATTAAAACTCATTTTCATGGATTGTGGAAATCTTATAGATATCATATCTTTTTTGTTAAGTTTTTGAAGGTAACCATAATTGAGATGTCCAAACATCTTATGCCAAAGTTTACTTTGTGAATTTGAATGGGTCAACAAGGCAAGGGAATTAGACTTAGGCAAAAAATGAGAAAAAAAAATTCTTGTATCATGATTATCCTTTCCAATTGGCACCATAGAATCATCCTTAAGATTTTTCACCACAACTAAATCATGAAGGAACTCCACTTTGTTGCCACATCCATAGTGAGTGATTTGGTAGATTGAAAGGAGGTTGGTGCTAAGGTTGGGAGCATAAAGAACATCCTTGAAAAATCCATTGTCTAACTCAACATCCCATTTTCCTTCAACTTCCACTTGTGTATCATCTCCCACATATATATAAGGTACATGAGATGGTTTTAAAGAGGAAAAGTGTTCCTTTGAAGAATGCATATGATGTGTAGCTCCTAAGTAAAGAATCCATTGCTTGCAATTGTTTGTACTTGCTACCAAAGCTTGTCCCTTACCTTTTGAAGTGGATGAGTATCCCTTATCCTTATAGTCATTTGGCACATCAATTTTTTGTTTCCTCATTATGTTTAGCAACTCATAAATTTTATTATTCTTACACTCATTCTCATCATGAGGTCGTTCTTCTTACAATAGGCAAAAGTTTTCTTATCCCTTTTGTTGAAGTTGTTTCCCTTATTATTGTTGCAAAAAAACTTTCCTTGTTGTGAGGAAAATTGTTGTGTGGAGGAAGATTGATGTGTGCAAGTAGATTGTTGTGTGTAATCTTACGGCTTAGCCTTCCATTGATTTTTCTTCATGTTGATATTTTTACCACTTGATTCCCTTGATTCCCCTTTATTAGCCACCAAATATTTGGACTTGGAAGACAAGAGAATTAATACACTCACTAAGTTTTCATGTTCTACGACCAAAATTCTTGAAAATGACTCAAATAAAGTCTTAGTGAAGGTACTTCCCATTGTTAACTTGTGAGTATTATAACTTGCAGCAAAAGCCACATATTTAGGAGGAAGATAAGTCATCACATAATTGATCAAATTTCCATGCTTGATGGGCTCACCACAATTCTTAAGTTGTTCATTATACATGTCTACTTGGGTAAGATAATCTTTTATGGTGTCAAAATTCCTAGGATCTAGTTTGAGAAGATTGTCCTGAATGGTGTAGGCCATATCTTCATCTAATGTCCCATACAATGCTTCAAGTTTATCTTCAACTTTTTTTGGATCAATAATGTTTTTGATTTGATAATTGACAAGATTTGAGATATTCTTTAGCAAGGTTCCTAAGGCCATCTCTTGTTTTGATTCCTAGTCTTCTTTACGAGAATCATCAACATCATCAATAAGTTTCTATGCAACACCAGTTACATAACATAGTAAACCTTTTTCAACTAATCGTTCCTTTATCTTTTCTTTCTAAGTAGCATAATTATGCGGTGTTAATTTAGAAAAAGAACCCATAGTTCAAGAGAAAAAAAACAATATCAAAAAAGACATACAAACAAAAGACACCCCCCTTTCACTCAATCAAGGATCCCCACCCAAAAAAGAAGATTTGACACTTTATATTTAGTGCATGTACAATAGCCACTTGCCAATTTTGGGCATAAGTGGAACAAGATAGCTTAGAATGACAAAAAATATGAAGCTTAGCAATGATTATACGATGCAAAAAAGGACCTATTTTTGAAAGTGATATTTACACCCAAACTAGGCTACAATATTATTGCAAATCTAGATAGTAGACAAAAAAATGCACTTAAAAAAAATAGAACTTGAAAATGTGTCTGTATGAGCCCAAAAATACTCTTTGAAACTTTAAAATCCATGATTACTTAGGTACATTGATAAAAAAACTAGAATTTCTACAAAATTTGTGCACCAAAACTAGAAAATAACACCACAACTAGATCATTTAGGAAATTCTACCCAATTGCAAAAAAACTTGCACTCAATTTTGCCTTTGTATGAACTGGATATGAGCATTTGCAAATAGACACCCAAATTGAAATTCAATATGGTGAGGGGTCAAAATTGAAATTCTTGGTCAAAACATAACTCTAAATTTTACAGTTTGGGTCTTGTCATATAAAATGCGTTTAGTGACACCCATATGTCCATCAAATTTAAAATGTTGAAATTTTTAGAGAATGAAAATATTTAAATAAAAATGTTACTAATAGCTGGGATTAGATGATGAATTTGAGATCTGCTTTAGACACATGTACTTGGGTGATGAATTACTCTGATAATAGCTTCAATCTATGATGTCACCTTCATTTATCACAAGCTAGGGCTCTTGAATCTTAGGCTAGGAGCTTAGAGGGTGTGACCATTTCTAAAAGTGACACAATGAGATCACTGTGAATGGATGAATGTGCAATGAAGCATGATGATAGTCAAAATATCTACACAAAGTCTCCAATGATGAATAGGTGGGCTTCAATTTTTCTCGCATCAAAAAACTATTGGTAGATGTTGATTTCCAAGAAATAATTTATTGAGAGTGCCAATGTGGATCTTAAATGTTTCTTGTAGAGGAAGATCGGGGGTGACTCCAAGTAGTGATGTTTAAGTTAATGTAATAATTTGGGCACTTTGATTAGTTATGATAAGGAGCTTGACTATTGTCATTTAACTTGATTTGCCAATGTCACCACATGGTTTTGGCTCTCAGATTGCTCATAGATGGTCCAAATTGAATGTTAGATTGCCTCTGGCAATAGTGTGGTTGTAAGGGCCTACTTCAATTTGGAGCTAGATCAGATATGAAGTTTAATTAGATCAATGGTGTGAATTAATGGTGCAAAATGTGTCGAGTGGGACCGAGTATGAAAAATGATAAAAAAATAATGGTGGGCTTGGTTTGACCATACTCTTGAGAAAATTATGGTGGCAACTAAATGTGAGGACTCAATCTCTACTTCTATAATGTCTATAATAAATGGATCCAATTTGGATGATAAACTGAATGGTTGATTAGACTAAAGAAGGGTGGCATGGGATGGTACAATCCTACAAGCTTAAACACAACTACTTTTTGACCCAAATTTTGTAGAAAAATAATATGGCCAAATTAAAAATATGCACAAGATAATGCAAAATTTCCAATCTTCAAATAATGATGAAATATATAAAGATTTGAGAAAAAACATTTGAAAATATTTTTTTTAGAAAAAAACCTCAAATCCATACTGCGACAAGCTTTCTTGTAATCCTTCAAATTGGGAAATCGGGCTTCCAAGTTTGATTTGCAATTTTTTTTTGCCTTAGATTTGACTTTTTCCCAACATAGGCAAATTTATAGTCAAAATTTGCTAGAACGATGACCCAGACTTTATGTTGAGGTCTATTTTGGCTCAGAAGTTATAAGCTATTATTGTCATTGCACCAAAAGATTGACCTATCAATGCCCAATACAACCACTAGAATTATAGAACACAGGAGGCAATTAAGCCATGTTATGAATCTCAAAGGGAAATTTTGTGGTTAGTCCAACAATCCTCCCCTTAGCATTACTTGAGGATATTTGAACCTATGGCCAACCTCTAATACCACTTGTTACAAGCTAGAGTTGTCATTGCACCAGAATATCAACCTACCAATGCCTGATACAACCAGTAGACTTATAGAACATAGGAGGTGGTTAAGCCATGTTATGAATCTGTTGGTAATCAGATTTCTCCTTTCTTGTTTCTTGTGAAAATATGACTCTTAATGCCCAAATGATGAACAATATCTATTTACAACAGTTGAAAAGCCATTCTCTGATTATTGGCTTCTCTCTGAATTGATAGGTACAACTCCCTATGTGAATGATGTTCAAGGAATTATGTTTTGTTCCTAAAACTAATGCGGGGTATGCTCTTAACCCAAGAGCAAAAGAGGTAAACCAAATTAAGCCTAACTAGAACTTAATTCAGGCAAGAAAAAAAAAAACTTCTCAATACTGAAACAGATTCACATACCCACACATCTTATGAATCCATAAATCTATTCGCATAAGGCTAGAATAAGCCAAAATTCAAATCTAAACTATAACTAATAAATAAAAAATGTTAACAAAATCTTTTAGCTGAATTTATCATAACAATACTTATCACATCCATTCATGATCTTGAAAATAGGGGAAATAAACTCTGTTCCTCCCTAATTCTTTGTAAAGCAAAAAGGAAACATGGACTGAACACAATATCTATTGGAGCAAAAAATAATTGACATAAAATACCATCTAATTGACTCTATAACAAAAAGTACTTCACACCAAAATTTTTTTGACCTTTCATTATTCATTCAACTTCATACATATAGGGTTGAGAGATGACCATTACAATAGGAATTTTAATCAGTTCATCTTCTAAGGATGACAAATGGCAAGATGCTAGTTTGTCATATTACAAAATTTACAAAATTTGCAAAATTTACATCAGATAATGAAAAGGGAGTGTCAAATGAATTATTTAGACTTCTTTCCCTTTTTAGTTTTCGCCCTATATGCCTTGGCAACTACTATAGTTGGGATCATTTCTTCGTGACTAGGCACATGTACATTAGTGAATTTTAAAAGCCACTTCGAATGCTCCCAAGCCAACTCCTTTACTGTATTTAGCTAACTTTTTAGTTCTCTAGTAGCCACATGTACGTATCCACCAAGCGTTTGCAACTCTACCACTTTGTTTTGACCACTTGAAGTCATTCCAGATGGATCACTCAAGTATGTAGAGAAGTTATTTTTCATTACTTCTACCCCAATGAGAGCTTTCCCTTGCCCACTATTTTGTGGGTCAGTGTGTAATCCTTGCATGAGTTCAAATGCTTTGTCTTGGATCTTCTTCACCTTTTCCCTTGTTTCTTTGAGTCCTTCTTCAGCCTCTTGAATCATCTCTTGCTTAAATTGCATGGTTTAAAGCCACTTGAATAGAGGTTCATGTCCCTTCTTCAAAATATTCACTTCAATTGCCTCTTTTGCCTTCATTTGGATGACCATATTCAAGAGAGAAATACATTCATCACACCTTGCCTTTTCTGTGGCCAAAGTGTTGTAATTAGAAATGATATTATCCTTCTCAATTTCCAATCAAAGGATAACATTTCCAATTTGATCAATCAGAACAACTCCATTTGTATTGAGTTTTTCAATCCATTCTTTTTCGATTTGGCCAAAATGCCTATCCTTTTGAAGCTATGAGATGAAGGCTTGCACTTCTTCTATAGTAGGGTTCTCAGTAGTAGGCATACTAGTAATGGTTGCCAATGGAACAACCAATTGCTTGATAAATTTTTTCAATTCTTCAATATCGGCCTTCATTCTAATTTTTGATAATTTGAGGTTCTCTAATTGTTATTCTATCACTTCATTACTTGATCTCCATAGGCTGACCTTTTTATCATGCCTAGCTTCTCCAAGATCAATTGAATGCAGAGTGAAATCATCTGGTGTCATGTCCTCAATTCTCCCTACTTTATTTGGCTTTGCTACCTCCTTTGTTAAGTGTCCTATTTTTGAATCTTGCCGTAGTATTGATAGTGTCATTTGCTTCTTAGCTTTTACTACTGTAGATCCAGAGTGAATTTCTTGAGATACAGTATCCTTTGCAAGGATAGTCTCTTCTTTCCTCTTTCTTTTCCTTTCTAAGGTATCTTCTAGCCAGGACTCTGCGCTGATCACTTTAGAAGCAGCCCCAAGTGACTCTATACTGAACATCTTCTTCCTCACTGGAGTCACGGGTACTGAAGTTGTAGAAAAAGGATTCTTAGGAACCTAAAATAGAAGCCTAGAAGAACTCAGGACTTTCTCTTGCTCTTGAGTTTTCCTTGCGGCTTCATCAGATATAGTGGATTCACTGCTACTACTCTATTCATCCCCGTTCTCTACTATTTGAATAGGGGAACCAGTCGGCTTCAAAAGGGGAGTGCTTATAGATGGACTAGGGTTATGTTGAGGAGATGGAGTAGCACTCACATGAGGAGGTAAAACTGGAGTAGCAACATGAGGAGGTGAAACTGGAGCAGCAACACCATCTTTCAACTCTTCGATCCTCTTTTCTTTGGTGTTGGCTTGGGCTCCAATAACTGGTAGAGGACTGCCTTGGAAAGTTGGAGCTATTGAGATGTTCTTCTTTGGAGGTTGATCACCTCCTCCTGCAGATGAGCAGGTCCTTGAGCAGCTAAAGTTGTAGCACTAGTTGTGGCACTTTGAGAAGAAGTGGGAGTAGCAACGATTAGAGAAGCTTGAGTAGTCTTGCTCCTACTCTGGTCCTTTTTTGCTGTCCACTCGACCCATTTCCCAGTTCTTTTGACAATTTGGGCCATCATAACATTTAGGTCTTCCTCCACATCGACATATGGCTCAAAACTAATTGGAGTATTTCTCAATTTGGTCAAATATGTATTACTATACATATTTTACCCATCATCCTCTAGCCCTTTGACCTCTAAGTTAATGCCATATATCTTTATTTGTTCTATTGTCAATCTTGCAAAAGCTCGATCTTGGCTTTCTAACTCATTTTTATAGTCCACCCAATAATCTTCCACAGTAGTAACATAGGCCTCAACACTTCATATTCTTCTAATTTGAAGTTGTTCTTGAATGCCTTGAGCATGTTTTTGGCATCTGATCGAGACTCACAACTGTATGCCCCAACTTTTATGGGAAAATTGTATCCCTTTTTCTTCAAATTGGCGCTCAGCATGTTCACCTGGATTGCTTGTCTCACGATCTCAATGAGCATGATCATGTCATCCGGATATCTGGGCAGCTTTAGGGAAAATCCATCAAAAGTTGCAAGATGCAAATATGAAAAAGATGAGAATTGGATGAAATAACTACCCAACTGATTGATGACCACCATTGCTTCTTGGTTGAATCTCCTCTCTAGGCACCCTTGGAGTTCCCTACAAAATCTCATTGTAAATGCATCATTAACTCTAATATATTTTGCATTACTATTCTATAACTGCAAGCATGGGTAAAACTCATAACTCTTTACATCATCTGGAGAATTCTCTATTCTGGGAAGGCCTGACAATAATTTTAGGGAAGCCAACATATATATCAAGAAAGAGGACATATAAAATGAATTATAGAACTTGGCTACACTGAGAGCCCTAGACAGATGCTCACTTACCTCATACGCCCAGTCAATATATTATGTATTCGAGTAGATAATTTGCACTAAAAAGAAGTATTGTTCTATAAAGTTAAGGGCTTTGACCTCACCTTTCAATTGATGCAAAATAACTAGAATGTCCATGATCTGGGCTTGAGATCAGTGCCAAAAAGGGTTTTAGGAACTTTACTTTTAGCTCCTCTTGGCTTCTGGAACCAAGAACTTATGATCTCCTTTTGCCACACCATCTTCTTCAGAGAGAATTTAGACATAGCTCCTCCAATTGTTAATTCAGAGAACTCCTCTCTTTTTGGAATTCATAGGAAATTGACTACTACTTGCCTATCTATTGAGATTAACACCGTTTGATCAGGCAGTAAGATTTTCTTCGTATCTCGGTTATAGTGATTGATACATTCAATAATTAGCTCTGGGGCTTGCACTGCTATGGGAAATCCTGCTGCTTTTACTAGCCCACTTCTTCAAATTTTCTCTGTTATGGGATGGACTGGTTTTGTCCTCAACCTTCTTTGCATGTCAAAGAAAAGGAGTGAAGTGTCTATGATATTCTGCCATGTAGACTTGATTCCACCCAATCCATCAAATCCAACAAAGCTTGTTGCCATTTTGATTGAGGTCGAGATAATTTGGAAATCTTAAAACTCAAAATAAGGTAGAGATTAGTAATTTGTAACTATGGGGATTTTAGAATCAATAATCAACTTAATAGCATAACAGTTCAAATGAGTAAGCAATAGTTTGAAAATTTGTTATGTTCATCTTCTATTTAGAAACTCCAATCCACCTATTAATCTTTCAAATTTGCACCACACAAATGACTTAAATGATGTTAGGATAAACCACGGACAGAAATAAAAACTACATGCAAATATAACCAATAACATAAAATAATAGAACACACAGAAATGAACACAAGGCACCAAGATTTAATGTGGTTAACCCAATCCCTAGGCTACGTCCACCAAACAACAAGTTCGATCTTATTACAATCCAGTGATTACAACCTGATTACAATCCGTAATCCATTACAACTCAATACCACTGCAAGAACCAATTTCGTATCACAACCTTATTAAAAATACCCAACCCTAAGCCCTTTTATACAAGTATTAAACTGCTTTAGGGTTATAAGATGTCGGCCATATGTCGGCCATTATATGTCAGCTACCATGTCGGCTACTACCCAATTTTTTTTTTTCGGGGCGATGCCCCAAACCCCACTATTTATGAAGTATGTACAATACTTTCCTGATTAGTCACCACAATCTAATAATCTCCCACTTCGGGACTGATCAGGCTCCACACTAAACAACAATCTCCCACTTGGAGACTGATCTTGTAGCAATACCACTACCACATGGGGCTCCCACTCGATCAAACCATCCTAGACTCTACTATTCTTTTATTCATGTTTAGTCTAAAAGACCAACCGAAGCTGAAGAGGAGTTCAACTTCTCCCTTGTTACAACCTTTGTCAACATATCTACTGGATTGTCATTGGTATGTATCTTCTCCAGCTTTAACTGTCCATCCTCCAAAACTGACCGAATGAAATGGTACTGCAACTGTATGTGTTTGGTCTTAGCAAGATGAATGACACTCTGACTATCTGTGAACAAATAATTATCCTTCTGAGGATGTCCCAATTATTTCAAGAAGAACTAAAGCCATATCATCTCCTTGGCTGCCTCTGTAGTAGCAACATACTCTGCCTCTGTAGTGGAGAGAGCATTAATCTTCTGTAACCTAGAAACCCAGCTCACAGCTGCCCCACCGACAGTAAAGACATAACCTGTAGTACTCTACCTAGTATCTATATCCCTAGCCAAATCTGAGTCAACATAGCCCTATAAATCAGTAGTAGAGCCCCCAAAGTGTAAACACTTATTGGATGTTCCTCTCAAATATCTAAGAATCCACTTGACAACATTCCAATGCTCAAATCCTGGATGACTCATATACCTGCTAACGACTCCCACTGCATGCGCAATATCTGGCCTAGTGCATACAATAGCATACATCAAACTTCTTACAGCTAAAGCATAGGGTACCTTGGACATCTTATCCTCCTCTTCCTGTGTCTTGGGACACATCTCCTTAGTCAATTTCAAATGACTAGGTAAAGGTGTGCTGACAGCTTTAGCATTTTCCATAGAGAAACGTTGCAACACCTTCTCAACATAATCAGCTTGAGATAGCGTCAATGTTTTGTTCTTCCTATCTCTGCAAATCTTCATACCAAGGATTTTTTTTGCTGCCCCCAAATCCTTCATAGCAAATGCATGTGCTAATGCATTTCAGCCCCTTAATATGATCCATGTTAGACCCAGCTACAAGCATATCATCAACATATAAACATAAAATAATGTAGCTATCATCATCCAACCTCTTAAAATAAACACAGTAATCTGAATGACACCTATTATATCCATGCTCATGCATAAAACTGTCAAATTTCAGATACCATTGCCGAGGTGCTTGCTTCAAGCCATATAAACTTTTCTTCAATTTGCACACTAAGTTCTCCTTACCTTTGACCTCAAAACCCTGTGGTTGAGCCATATATATTTCTTCATCCAAATCACCATGAAGAAAGACTATTTTAACATCCATCTGCTCTAAATGCAAATCTTCAGTAGCCACAAGACTTAAAACAGTACGAATAGAAGTCATTTTAACAACAGGAGAAAATATCTCATCAAAATCAATTCCCTTTTTCTCTGCAAATCCTTTTACAACTAACCTGGCCTTAAATATTTTCTTACCTCCTTCCTCTTCTTTCAACCTGTAAACCCATTTATTTTGTAAAGACTTTTTACCTGCAGGCAACTTGCACAAATCCCATGTCTTATTTTTCAGCAAAGAGTCCATTTCATCTTTCATTGTAGACTCCCACTGAATCTTAGTATCCACCTGCACAACTTCATCATAACTTTCAAGTTCACCAGCATTAGTAAGTAAAATAGAATACAAAGAGGGAGAAAAACTTTGTGGAGGTCTAATTTGCCTTGTTGACCATCTAACATTCACTGGTGTGTGTGGTATTTGTTGTTGCAGTTGTTGCACATCATGAGGAATGGCTGGAACATCAACTTTTGGAGTATCATCCAGCACTACATAATCATCTTCTTTCTTCTCATGTTGCTGCAACAGATCTTTATACAACACTTTCTCATTGAATATGACATCCCGACTTCAAATAATTTTAAGATTTTCAAAATCCAAAAGCCTATAACCAAATTCATTAATGCCATATCCAATAAAGACACATTTCTTTGATTTAGCTTCTAACTTGGTTCTATTTTTCAAAGTCTATATGAGCAAAAGCTTCACAACCGAAGGTCTTGAGAAAAGAATAACTCACCTTCTTACCAGTCCATGCTTCCTCTGGAATACCACAGCCCAAAGGAGTAGAGGGGCCTCTATTAATCAAATATACTATAGTATTGACAGCCTCCACCCACATGTGTAAGGGCAACCCAACATGCAACCTCATGCTCCTTGCGCGCTCCATTATAGTCCTGTTCATGCGTTCAGCCACTCCATTTTCCTGTGGAGTCCTTGGAATAGTTTTTTGTCTGTGAATACCATTAGTAGAGCAATAATCTTCAAATTCATGACTGCAATACTCACCACCATTATCAGATCTGAGACATTTTAATTTCTTACCAGTCTCATTTTCAACCAAGCATTTCCATTTTTTAAAAGTTTGAAATACATCAGATTTCTGTCTAAGGGAATAAACCCATACTTTTCTAGTTGCATCATCAATAAATGTAACATAATAATGAGAGCCACCAAGGGAAGATATCTGGGCTGGTCCCCATACATCTGTATGCACAAGTTCTAATTTCTCCTTTTTGTTTTCCTTCCCTGTCTTTACAAAACTCACTCTCTTTTGTTTTCCATACACACAACTTTCACAGAAATCCATATTCACACATTTTAGACCTAATAAAACTTTCCTTGAATGAAGTACTTTCATACCTTTCTCACTCATGTGCCCAAGTCTATTGTGCCACAGCGCTGTATCAAAATCTACAGCAGCTATTTGTTCTCCCTGCTCAACTGCAGTAATTGTTTTTGAATATTCATTTTTCTCTGAAACAATCAAAGTAGAAGGAACAATACGACCTGTACAAAGATATAAGGTGCCTACTTTCACACCTTTTGCTACTACAAGGGAACCTTTTGAAACCTTCCAATTTTTATCATTAAAAGTAACTACACAACCCTCATCGCCAAGTTGCCCTGCTGAAATTAAATTTCTACTTAGTTTTGGAACATGTCTTACCTCATGTAGTAGCCAATGATTCCCATTCTGCAACTTAATCTTAATTTTTCCCTTTCCAACAATCTGACAGGGTTCATTATCCCCCAAATAAACAAGCCCAAAATCCCCTTGGACATAATCAATGAAATAACCTCTATGAGGTGTAGCATGAAATGAAGCACCAGAATCTAAAACCCATGAATCATCAACACTCTCTAAAGACAAAAGCAAAGCATCCTATTTGGATTTGTTACTTACCACATTTGCCTCCTTGTCTCCATCTGATTTATCTCCTTCATTTTTCTTTCAATTCCAACAATCTTTCTTTTTGTGCCCTGGTTTCCCACAGTACCAGCAATCATTTGGTCCTCTCGATTGAAACCTCCTCCCCTTTGACTTTCCTCTTGATTTCCCATGATTTTCAGAGTTACTTCCTCTTTTAGTCATTCTACCCCTACTTTGTGCATTTAAAGCACTTCCTGATGTAGATCCACTTGAGGATTTTCTATGAGTTTCCTCACTTAAAATAACACCGATCACATCATCATATTTTAGAGTACTAGATCCAAGAACAGAATTACTCACCGCCATTACCAAGCCATTCCAACTTTTAGGCAAAGAACACAAAATCAAGAGAGCCCTAATTTCTTCATCAAAATTGATACCCACAGAAGATAATTGACTAGTAATAGTATTAAACTCATTTAAATGATCTACAATAGATCCACCTTCTGCCATTTTCATATTAAATAACCGCTTCATGAGAAATACCTTATTTGAAGCGGAGGGCTTTTCATACAGTGTCACTAGGATTTTCATCAAATCTTCTATCGTCTTTGCTTTTGTAATATTAAATGCCACCGATGGTTCCAAGCATAACCGAATGCTTCCGAGTGACTTTCTGTCCAAAAGATCCCATTCAACCTCTGACATAGTTCCCTAATTCTTGGCTTTTCCTTCCAACGGCTTCCATAAATCCTTTTGATATAAATAGTCTTCCATTTGCATCTTCCATAACTGGAAGTTCTGCCCATTAAACCTGTCAACCCTCAACTTACCCTCATCTGCCATCGCTCCCACTCAACTGTGAGACTCCCACTTAACCGTGAGACTTTCCTGCAGAGGATAACTGAAAGACAACCTTGCTCTGATACCACTTGTTAGGATAAACCATAGACAGGAATAAAAACTACATGAAAATATAACCAATAACAAAAAATAATAGAACACACATAAATGAACACAAGGCACCAAGATTTAACGTGGTTCACCCAATCCCTAGGCTACGTCCACCAAACATCAAGTTCGATCTTATTACAATCCAGTGATTACAACCTGATTACAATTCATAATCCCTTACAGCTCAATACCACTGCAAGAACCAATTTCATATCACAACCTTATTAAAAATACCCAACCCTAATCCCTTTTATACAAGTATTAAACCGCTTTAGGGTTATAACAAGTATGTACAGTACTTTCCTGATCAGTCACCACAATCTAACAAATGATAAATCCATTAGATTAGTAAATGTGGAGGTTATAACAAATTCTTTCTTGTCTTTTCACTATTTTCATTGGCCCAACAGTTATTTTCCTTTATTATGGCTTACTTTGTCATTTTCCACCAAGCTGCAGAGAATTAAGAGCAGAGTACTCCATGAGTAAAATTTCGCTCAGCTAGAATTTGAATAGAATACCTCCCTCAAAGTGATCAACATGCTTCCCTTACCTTTTTTTATCCTCCTACAATCAATTCATCAAATAACCATGCTTGCAAGAGTGATCTTCCGCTGGATGTGAAAAATTGCCTTCCTGGTTTGAAACCTTCTGAGGAGAAGCTATTTTTGAGTTTTTCACCGATGCCCTTTGTTTTACCTTCTCTTCCCTAATCACTTTACTTTAAGCCTTAAGAAAATATAAAAATGACTTCACAAGTGAAAGGTGGGACCCATTGGCTCACATTATTCTTTTACAAACACCTTTTCAGAAAACTGACTTCTTGGTTCGAAACCCGCCGAGGAGAAGCTATTTCTGAGTTTTTTGCCATTGCCCTTTTTAATCATCTTAGTGAGTTTTGAAATGTTCCCGTAGCGAAAACATGGCAACACTTGAATGATCTATCCATAACATAATTTTCTTCTCTTCAGTTAAGTTCAAGAATCACATTTAGGAATCTTGATAGGGTTTCACCTTCGGGGTGTGAAACCCGCCAAGGAGAAGATGAAACTGAATTTTCCACCAGTTCAACTTTTTATAAGTTTGAAACAAAATGAATTGTGAGAAAGTTTATCTGAAGTAAAATAATTTAAGAATCTCCATCAAGCAAGGTCCTAAACTAGCCCAAAGACTCATGATGATAAACAAAACCCTTCCGGCCATACAATGCGAGAGAAGGGAAAGATGAAAACTTGATGGAGATACTTATTACTTGAGGAAGGAAAAGGGGCAACTGATTCAACTAAACTAAAAACAATACAAGCTAATCTCCACTTTGCAAAATTGGTACATGGTGAAAAGTGAGGCAACAGAATCCCAAAGGGAAACTTTGGCAGTTAGTCCAACACTAGATGCTCCCAATTGAATGTTGATCTCAAATGTGAATCATGTCCCTCAAAGAGGTGAATCAATGAAGCTCTCCAATGGCTAGAAAATATAAGAAAGTATGACTTTGATACTATGTAAGGATTTTCCTAAGGTAATGATGTAATGCCAATATCTAAAAGCACAAGAGATAACACAAGAGAGACAAGAGATGATTAAGTGAGAATCTCAATAATGATCAAATTGGTAATGGTGAATACATAATAGTAGTACCTATATATAAAGGAAAATAATATGTTTAGGAGTCATACAAGAGATAAACATAACAAGAAGCACATGTCCACCCTGAGTGGATCATCCTCCATTGTTAATGAATGTACATAAAATAATGAGAGGATAAGAATACAAAGGTGTATCTCATAAAGAGATGTAGTAGACAACATGTGCTCAATTGGAGTGCAAACTCTTGTGTTGTCCACATGAAAACTCATATGAATATGCAAACTCTTAGGTGTCTAGAAGACAACTAATATGAAAATGCATTAATCTAAGTAAATTTAAATAAATTGTAAATAGAAAATAATTATTTACAACAACATATATCATATTTAGAGGAAAAGATTCATTATGCAAATAATTTTCTAATGAGATGTAGAAGGAATTTTAAATGTCTATGTTTGGGGAAATCAAGTTCTTTGTTGGTTTGCAAGTATATCAAATGAAGGAAGGTATATACATTACAAAATAAAAAACATATCAAGGAGATACTAAAATCCTTATGGATGGAAGATTTAATACCAATTAGCACACCTATGGCTAATGGACATAAGCTGTCTAAGAATGATGATTCTATTGATGTGAACTAGATATTGTATAAATCAATGATGAGGAAGCTACAAATTATTCTTCACAGTAGAGTAGATATTGCATTAATAGTTGGGATTTTTGTAATATTTTTTGAAAATCCCAAGGAGAATCATATGATGATAGTGAAAAAATACTAAGCTATCTAAAAGGAATAGAGAGCTATGACCTATATTACAAGAAGAATGATAGTTTTGTTGAACTAACCATCAATCTTCCCCTTTAGGATTCATGACATGGCTTAACTACCTCTTGTGTTCTATAATTTTAGTGGTTGTATCGGGTATTAACAAGTCAATCTTTTGGTGCAACAACAACTCTAGCTTGTAACAAGTGGTATCATAGCTTGGTCATATGTTTGAATCTCCTTAGGTAATGCTGAGGGGGGATTGTTGGAATAACAAAAAATGTTCCCCTGAAGAATTTGTGACATGGCTTAACTACCTCCTATGTTCTATAAGTCTAGTAGTTGCATTGGGCATTAACATGTTGATATTTTGGTGCAACAACAACTCTAGCTTGTAACAAAGTTTGTGTTGGAAATATAAGAGGAATAATTGAGAGGGGAGAGGTGAATTAGTTACCACTAAAATAAATCCCAGATCCCTTAGATGTCAATACAAAACATAAACTCTACTAAAACTGTTGTTACTCGGTTAACACATAGGCACTCGGTTAACACTAACAATATGTTGTAACTTGACAAGCACTATAATATCAACTGTTACTCAACAAATATTGAAAATGCAAATCTTAAGATATTAACTATGATTAACCTTAATTAACTTAGTTGCATGGACATAAAATAAATAGTACGAACACAAGCGACACTAAGATTTAATGTGGAAACCCAATTTGAAAAAAACCACCAATTTTAACTAGTTACTATTTTTCACTTTTCTGAAGTAAGCTTTGTTAGGAGCCAACCCTCTTAAAGGTGAAAAAATACACTATTAGGTGTGACCTTTTTAGAGAATTTAATCACCCTATTAGGAGTGGCCTTGTTAGAGTTCTTTAGACACTTCAATCTAGAAATGCCACCTTGTTTAAAGGATTTGGCAAATAGTTGCTAAGCCAACTTTGTTAAGATATTTGATACACTACTATAATGGTTAGAGAGTAACAATGATATGACCTAATTGCTAATGTAATTGTATTTTTTATTTTAGATCTCAACTCTGGCTTGAATACTTGATCCTTCCTAATTAGACTAATCTTTTTTTCCAATAAGTATATTCTCCTTATCCTTCCAATTTGCTTCTTCTAAGAATCTTCTTATCTTCCATACATTGTCACACATTTAATCCTCAACTTGACCTTATAATTATGTCATATATATTTTCAATTTGGCTTGAATATAACTTAGAATAATTAATATTCATCTCCTCAGTTAGAACCAACAAACAAATCCATTAAACTTAATGTGCCAAAACAAGAAAATTCTTTGTTAGCCAACCCTATTCGGTAGATAATAACACTAGAATGATTTTTCTGTGTTAACCAAGGGAACTTAATTAACACTACATCTTTGAAAACTTCCTTTGGTAACCAAGTGAGCTTGGTTAACATTGGTTCCATCCAACTTTCCTTTGTTAAACGAGTGAGCTCGATTAACACTCAACTTCTGTGAACTTCTCTTTGACACCCGAGTGAACTCAGTAGACACTATCTTCTAATTTTAGCAAACACTAAAATGCTTCGTAGACATAGGAAACTACCTTCATCACCTGAGTGAGATTGACATACACAGACTGGTAAAGATATGAAATTTTGTGTAACATCAAAGACAATATAAAATTGATCAATTATTTTCAACAATCTCCCTCTTTGGCATTGATGGAAATACAACATATCATAATAAAATGAAATTTTAGAGAAAAATAAAGTAAGGAGAATATCATTAGTTTCATTCTGATTCTTATCCATGAGAACTCCCTCTATCAGTGTGAACTCCCTTTGACTTTAGTTTCTCCCTCTCTCATAAAAATCTATCTTCAACATCTTCTTTTGATAGAAAACTCTCCCTCTTTGATATTAGACCAAGTTCTTCCTCTTTGACATCTTCAAACAAATTTTTTGTGATATGACACAAACTCTCCCTTTTGACATCTCATGCCAAAGACAATATTTAGTGAATATAAATATACTTGATGTACAAATTCATATGCAATCTACCCTTTCATTACTGTATCAACTTGACTGATCTTCAACATGCTCTGGTTGATGCATCATTAAATCCTATTTAGTGAGCTTCAAATAGGGAAATAAACCCTAACTTACCTCTTAGATACATAAATTTATCCTTAGGTAATAGCTTGGTGAATATGTCTGCAATTTGTTTTTGGGTATTCACATATTCCAATCTCACCTCTTTGACTTGCACCAATTCTCTTAGAAATGAAATTTTATTGCAATTTTCTTGGTCTTGGTATGCATCATAAAATTATTTGATATATTAATTACATTTTTGTTATCATAGAAGATAACCACTGGATCCTTGATTTCTATCTTCATACCTACCAACAATTTCTTGAACCAAACAACATTGGAACAATTAACTGCTGCTCCAACATACTCTAACTCTATTGTAGACTGAGAGATGCAATTTTTCTTCTTACTTGTCTAAAACACCAGTCTCTTACCATGAAAGAATGCTCCACCATTGGTGCTCTTCCTGTCATTAACACTTCCTACCCAATTTGCATCAGTGAAGGCTTTCAAGTCCTAATTGTCTCCTTTCTTATACCATAATCCATACTCTTTAGTACCCTTTAGATACCTCATGATTCTCTTTATTTCCACCATATGATTTTCTTTAGGATTAGCTGAAAATATTTCCACCATACCAACTGCAAGAGCACTATCAAGCCTAATATGTACAACATACTAAAGTTTGCCAATCATTGATCTATATGTGGTTTGATCTACCTCCTTGTAATAATCATTTTTGAAAATCTTATGTCCAATAGACATAGGTGTTCCAACTAGTCTTGAATCCTCCATTCCAAACTTCTTCAATATCTTCTTGATATACTTAGATTGAGTAATGTAGATACCATCTTTCTTCTATTGAATCTATAAGACAACAAATAACTTTATTTCTCCAGACATTGACATCTCAAATTCCTTACTCATTTCCTCTAAAAATGATTTTCAAAAATCATCATTTCCAATAAATAATATATCATCCACAAGGATTTCTGCCAACACAATCTTCTTGTCTCATCCTTCTTTGATGCTAAGTTGCTATTATCATTTGTTCTTTGAAAACCAATCTTCACCAATACTACACCCTTAATATTGGTGTATATAGGGTTATGAATAGTCAAATTATGGATATCTTAATCCTTAATTAAGTCATGTTATCATTATTATATTATTATTTGGGTTGGTAGGTTGGCCTAGGTGTTATATAGGGTTGTGTCTATTCAACCTAAGCATAATTAGGTATATATAGGAGGTTGTGAGTCTTATTTCAAGATCATATTGTGAAGTGTGTTCTCATTGGAGATATTTGGAGGATTCCCCCTTGAAATGTCTTATTACTCTTATTTATTATCAATTATTTATATAATATTTCATATTATTTCTTCTATTGTGCAAGTTATTTCATTACAAGTGGTATCAGAGCATGATCTTGGCACCATAGAGGCAAAATGTTTTCTCAACATTGTGGCAATTTTGGGAAGAGAATAACTTTTAGATTTTAGCATTTTTTTTCAAATATTTTTAAAGGGTTTTTGAAGACCATATTAAAGAAGCTATAGTCCAAAATTTAGAGGAATTGAAGCAAAATTGAGAAAATTATTGCAGAATTACTATTTCTACACAATTTATTGAGATCTTCATATCTCTCACATCCTATTGAATTGGAGTATAAATTGTATTGGGTTTTTGAATACACAGTAGAGGAGCCTAAATTTCAAAGCTTGGAGAAATTGAAAAAAAAGCAAGATATTGCAAAATTAGGAAAATTCTCTCTTAACTCAACAAATTTGCTAGTTTTTTTGAGATTTTTTTCGAGTAAGGGTATCTTGACCCTAGTAAGTTATATTAAATAAATAAATAAATAAATCTAAGAATTTACATTTCATTTATGTGAAATATTGATTTCCATTATGATGGGGCCTTCAACAAGAGGCAAAAAGAATGCTACCACATTAGGGAAATCCTCTGATCAAGATTAGGAAGCAATAGAGGATAGTAATCCCAATGAGGAACTTAGTAAGTTAAAGGAAGAGGTTAAGAGGGATATGTGTGACCTACTAGGAGATATATTAGATATACAAAGCATTTTAAGAACCCATATGAATGAAACAAGGAAGGAGCTCTCAAGAAATCAAGGTGAAACCTTCAAGTCAACTAATAATGATAAAAACTTTATTAATACTATGATATATAGGAATTTTTTTTCCAAAGGTTAATATGCAAAAAAATAATGTAAAGGATCCTCTAACATGGATAAATCAAATGGATAATTTTTTTGAAGTACATCAAATCCCATATGAACAAAAGGTCACGATGGCTTCCTTATATCTAGAACTAGATCAATTCATTTGGTATTGTTGGATTTCTACTCTCAGGGGGAAAAAGGTCTCACTGTATCATGGTCAATTTTTATAGAAGAACTCCAAGCACAATATAACAATAGTGTGACAGAAAAATTCTTTAGCCAACTTGCTAAGCTTCAACAAATAGGATCGGTTAAGGATTATTTTCAAAAATTCCAAAATCTATCCTTAAGAGTGGATACAATTACAGAGGATAACTTGAATGATTTATTCTTGGGTGTTCTCAAGGATCACATGCAACATGAGGTATGCATTTTTTTGTCCCAACTCAATAAATGAGGCTTTTATATTGGCACACAGGGTAGAGGAGAAGTTCTTGATTCCTAAAAAGCAAGGGACTAATGTGACAAGAGAAAAAGGATATTCAACACCTTTTCTTCCTCAACCGACTTGGTTGACTCCACAAAAAATTAAGGATAAAAGATAAAAATGGTTGTGTTTCAATTATGATAGAAAATATAGCCAAGGACATAAATGTAGTGAAAAAATTGTTTTATATTGAAGGTCCAAGCAAGGAAGAAGAGGATGACAGAGGAGGATAGGGAGTCAGGTAAGGAATCACATTATTCTCAACCAATCATTTCTTGTCATGCACTTTTAGGTTTCAATGCACCACAAACTCTCAAGGTAGTGGGTTTCTTAAAGAAGTAGAAAGTAACAGTGTTGATCAACTGAAGTAGTACTCATAATTTCATCAAAAAAAGTTGGCAACTCTTCTAAATTGTTTTATATATCTAGCCCCAGAGTTTTAGGTTTTTATTTTAGATGGAGGCAAAGTTAGTTGTTCAGGGAAGTTTCATAGCATCAAATTATCCATGAGAGATTATTAACTTGATACCCCAATGTATGTGATATCCATGGGTGCAGTGAATATTGTTTTGGGTGTAAAATGGCTTACTACATTGGGAACAATTGAAATGAACTTCCAAGAACTATTCATGTGATTTCAATCAAAAGGAAAGGTAGTGGAGCTAAGGGGATTGAAGGAAAAATCCCCATAGATGGTAAGCTCTCATCAAATGCAAAAGTTTCTTAAGAAAGGTGTGGATGGATTTGTGGCCCAGCTATGTTCACTAGAAGTCTCTCAATCTAATGCTCTTACTCATCTAGATTTACAAGCAATAATTGATCATCACTCAATGATTCTTGGAGATATGTCCAAATGAATTATTCTTAAGAGGGATCATGACCATGCCATACAACTAGTTCCAGGGAGCCAACCACCAAACATTAGGCCTTATAGGTACCCACACATACAAAAATGTGAGATAGAAAAAATATTGAGGATTGCTAGAGGCATGAATTATCAGGAAAAGCCAAAGTTCTTACTCCTCATCTATTGTAATGGTGCATAAGAAGGATGAAACTTGGTGCATGTGTCCAAATTATAGAGTGCTCAACAAGTACACCATTAAAGATATTTTTTCTATTCTAGTCATTGATGATCTTCTAGATGAATTAAATAGAGCTATGTATTTTACCATGTTAGATCTTAGATCAAGTTATCACCAAATATAGATTAAGGAGGAAGATATTTTTAAGACAACATTTCAAAATTAGGAGGGCCATTATGAATTTTTGGTGATGCTATTTAGTCTTACCAATGCACCATCTACATTCCAAAATTTGATGAATTCCATTTTTAATAAGTTCTTGAGAAAGTTTGTGTTACTATTTTTCAATGATATAATAATTTATTTGCAAGATTTGGGAAGAAAATTTGTAGCATGTAGATCAAGCATTACAATTACTTAAAGATCATCAACTCTATGCTAATCTATCCAAGTGTGCTTTTGGTCTTAAGGAGGTGGAGTATTTGGGGCACATAGTTTCACATGAAGTAGTAAAGGTGGACCCTAATAAAATTAAGGCTATCATGGAATGGCCTATTCTAAAAAAGTTAAGAAGCTGAGGTGTTTCTTGGGATTGATAAGATACTATAAAAGGTTTGTGAATAATTATGGTCATATAGTTGCACCCCTTACCACTCTATTGAAGAAGGATTCTTTTCATTCAAATTAATCTACTAATGTTTTATTTGAGCAATTGAAGAAGGCTATGTGTACAACTCCAGTGCTTGCCACTCCAAACTTCACCAAGGAATTCATTGTGGAATGTGATGCTTTTGGAAATGGGATAGGAGAAATTCTTATGCAAAAAGGTCAACCAATTACTTTTGAGAGTCATCATTTAAAAGGTAAAAAGAAACTTAAACCTATTAATGAGAAATAAATGCTAGCAATCCTTCATGCAGTTAAAAAATGTAGGCCTTATTTAATGGGTTGACACATCAAGGTTGAGACAAATCACGATAGCCTAAAATATTTTTTGGAACAAATATTATCATCAAAAGAGCAACAAAAATGGGTCACTAAGATGTTGGGATATGACTTTGAAATTGTATACAAGAAATGGAAGGAAAATATTGTGGCCGATGCACTTTCCAGGAATAATGAAAAATATGAAGCCTTATTGTGTGTCCTTTCAATATTACAAGAAAATTGGGTAGTAGAAGCCAAAGAAGAGTGGATAAATGATGTTGCAACAATTAATCTCATCCAACAAATAAAAAGTGACCTTAGTAGTTTAGATAAGTTTTGTTTAAAGGGGGATATTCTTTGGTATAAAGAGTGCTTGTATCTATGCAAGAATTTCACTCTTAAACAAAAGATTCTCAAAGAACTACACGAGTCCCCAATTGGTGGTCATTCAAGATTTTTGAAGACATATCATCGGGTCAAGCAAGATTTTTTTTGGGAAGGGATAAAAGGTGATGTTCAAAAATTTGTGGTTGAATGTTTGGTTTGTCCAAGAAATAAAGGGGAAATAATTAATATACTAGGTCTCTTGTAGCCTTTATCTATTCCTAGCCAATGTTGGGAAGAGGTATCCATGGACTTCATCACAGGGCTTCCCAAATCTAAAGGTCATAAAGTCATCATGGTAGTAGTTGATAACCTCACTAAATATGCACATTTCATTGCATTATCACATCCTTTTACAACAAGTATAGTGGCAAAAGTTTTCTTGGAGAATATCCAAAAGCTACATGGTACACCTAAGGTTATTGTTAGTGAATACGATCCTATCTTTAATAGTCACTTTTGGAAAGATTTATTCTCATGTTTGGCTAATCAATTGGCTCATAGTTCTTCATACCATCCTCAATTAGGTGGGAAAACTTAGGCTGTTAATAAATGTTTGGAAGGATATGTACATTGTTTCACTTTAGAAAAACAATCTCAATGGGTAGATTGGTTACCTCTTGCAGAATGGTGGTATAATACTTCTTTTCATAGCTCATTGAAAATGTCTCCATTTTTTGCACTTTATGGATATCATCCTCCTTCCATCACATCATCACTAAAGGTGTCACCAAGAGTTTAGGTAGTAGAGGATGACTTGCTTCATCAAAAACAAGTACTTTTAGGACTTAAGGAGAATTTAGCTATGGCACAAAATCGAACAAAAAAACAAGCAGGCCAACATTGTAGTAAAATAAAATTTGAAGTTGGGGACTAGGTCTTCTTGAGATTGTAGCCTTATAAAAAAATCTCAATGAAGCAACAAAAAAAGAATAATAAGTTGTCTCCAAGATATTATGGACCATACCAAATCATGCAAAAGATTGGTGGTGTTGCCTACAAGCGTGAGTTGCCACCAACAAAAAAGATACATCTAGTTTTTTATGTTTCTTGCTTGAAGAAGGTATCTGGGAAGAATATTCCTGCTCAAATAGTACTACTAGAACTTGATGAATAAGGAATAATAATTTTGGAACTAGAGTGCATTCTTCAAAAAAACGCTGACTCAGTATCTCATGCAATGGAATAACTTACTAGTTGAAGAGGGCACATGTGAGGATGAAGATTTCATTCAAAAGAATCCACACTTGGTTAGCATTGAGGAAAATGCTTCTTTCAAGAGAGGTGGCATGCTACGCCCTTAATATTGGTATATATAGGGTTATGAATAGTCAACTTGTGGCTATCTTACTCCCCAATTAAGTCATGTTATCATTATTATATTACTATTTAGGTAGGTAGGTCAGCCTAGGTGTTATGCAAGGTTGTGTCTATTCAACATAAGCATAATTAGGTATATATAGGAGGTTGTGAGTCTTATTTCAAGATCATATTGTGAAGTGTGTTCTCATTAGAGATATTTGGAGGTTGCCCCCTCAAAGTGGCCTATTACTCTTAGTTATTATCAAGTATTTATATGATATTTCATATTTCTTCTATTGTGCAAGTTATTTCATTACAATCAAGTAATTATGAAGTCTTCTATACCAATCTCTAGGAGATTTCTTGAGACCATAAAATACTTTGTGTAGTTTACAAACCATGTCCTATTTGCTAGGATCTACAAAACCTTCAGGTTGCTCTATGTAAACTTCTTCTTCTAGAATTCTATTCAAGAATGCAGATTTCACACCCATCTGATACACTTTAAATCCTTTATATACAACATAAGAAAGTAGATTCCTAACACCTTCTAATCTTGCAACAGGAGAAATAGTTTCACCATTTTCAATACCTTCCTCTTGAGAATAACCTTTGCATACTAACCTTGCTTTGATTCTTGAAACTTCACCATCTTCATTCAGCTTATTTATGAAAGTTTGTGCCAATTACATTCTTATCCTTGGGTCTAGGAACAAGAGTCTAGGTCTTATTCTTTTCTCTCTATTCTATCTCCTCATTCATTTCTTTAATCCAACTTTCATTATCCAAAGCATCTTTAATTGTTGTAGGTTCAAATTCAGTAAGTAAACATTTACCTTTCATTTTCTTTCTTGTCATTGTACCATTTGAATTATCTCTAATGGTCTGCTTAGGTGCATGGTGCCTTCTAACATATCTTGCTAATATAGGTGCTTTGGATTTAGAACTTGTTCCACTTGCCTCAGCATGATCTTTTGCATCATGCCCATGTCTTACTATCTATGACTCGGGTCCTTCAAATTTAGACTCAGTTTGCATTGGCTACAACTTGGTAGCCTTTGATTGTAACTCGGGTCCTTCAAATTGTGACTCAAGTTGCACTAGCTACAACTTAAGTGCTTCTAGAGATTTTGGGGACTTGAGAGGTGAAGTCTGCTAACTTCCAATTGGATTAGGAAATGTACTAGATTCAAAGTAAATGAACTTTCTATAATCTTCAGGTTCTTTTCAACTCTTTTCTAAAAACTCAATCTTCACATGTGCACTTTCTATGATCTTATGAGTGGTTATATTCAAAAATTTGTATGCTTTACTTCCATTGAAGTATCCTAGGAATATGCCTTCATCACTTTTGAAATCAAATTTACCCTTGTTAGCATGAATGCTAATGATACTACATTGGTTAAGTATTATAAGCATTGGAGAGTATTGATATGTTGCATTCATGATTGTGTTTGTCATTGATGTCAACATAGCATTGTTTTTGTAAAGACTGGAAGAATAATAGTCATAGAACTTGATGGTATAGACAATGACTTGATTTTAGTCATGCACAATAATGGACATGTACAATGCAATGTCATGATGATGTGGTTAAGTGTGTAGAGTCTAAGTCAGTGGTGTACAAAAGTTGTACCTAATTTACAAAGAACAGTTTAGAGATAGAGTATTGGGAAAATAGTTCCTGATGATTGTTGTCTATCTTACATCCAATATGTAATAAAGTGAGGCATAGTTAGGCAATGATAGAGGATAGTCAAGTGATGACATTAGCAAGTGCACAAGCCTTAATATCACACGTGTGAATTTTTGTATAGACTACGAGTGGATAGTGCTATTGTAATTGTAATTGCAATTAAATGAATTATCTTATTTTAATTAATTAGGAAAGCCTCACGAACAACTTGAGGAGTTATTATGAAGATATGATATAAAGGAAAAATGATTTCCTTGATTGTAAAAAGTATGATGTGCATTGAGATTTTTGTTGAAGGGCAAATTTGAAAAGAAGCAGAATGCTTACTGAATGTGTGTAAGTTATCCAAGGGATTATTAGATGTGTAGTTCAAGATCTAGTTGCAAGATTTGAAGGAGAAGAAGTCCATTTGATAGGAAAAAGATAGAGTAATGAGGTACATTTTAGTTCTATTATTCTACAAGGAATAATATAGAGATCATTTGGAGAGTGGGTTTATTGGTCTTTCCCTTGAAGCTATTTGGGCAGTGGGTCTAGCTATCTTCTACTACTCCTAATAGGGTTGAAATCTCCTAATTTGGATTCAAAGTCTCCTATTAGGGACTCATATGTATTGAATGTTGTAAAAGACTCCTAACAGGGTCTATCCTTTAACAAGGAATATTTATATTAGTACATCATCTTGTGGGTACCATCTCCACCAGGTTTTTCCCTCTGATCAAGGGTTTCCCTAGTTAACATATCTGATTTTATTGTGTACGAGTATCTTGTTGTGGTTTTAGTTTACATTACTCATATGGTTAAGATTTTTTAAGATTGTTAATAGTGATATTAGTTAGATAAATAATTCATCCCCCTTGAGTTATATCAGTGGACTATATATTCTAACAATTGGTATCAGAGCTTCAAGTCCTTGAAGAAAAAGCATAACAACTTTGGGAGATTAATAGAAAATACATTTGTGAAGAATAGTCCAAGATTTGATGGGGCCAACTATGATAGTTAGAAGGAGAAGATGAAGACTTATCTATTGTGCATGGGTCCAAGATATTGGATCTTGACAAAAAATTATAAGATAATCATTAAAGAAGAAAACCTTGAAGGTTGTAGTAAAAAATGAGAGAGATATATTCATGTGTAACATGAAAGCAAGAGAAGACCTACTGAAAACACTTCCATAGAATGAGTATAGTTAGGTAAAATCACTTGTAACATCTCATGAAATTTGGAAAGCTTTAAAGTCTACTTTTGAAGGTGACGATCATGCAAAAAGAATGAGATTATAGAATTAGATATGCACATTTCAAGATGCTAGAATGATGGAAGATGAATCTATAAGAAGTTATTTTAGCAAAATATTAGAAATGGTTGCAGGAATTTGGTCTCATAATGGAACCAAAGAAGATGTTGAAGTCATATGGAAGATCTTGAAAAGTTTGACACCACCATTGAAGCCAACATCGCAAATGATTCAGCTAGTGATGTCTTGTACTCAAGATTTCATGAAGGAAACATTACCTAGAAGATTAGAACCAGAGAAAATCTAAGATAGTCTAGTGAATTTGCAAGAGTTGAAACAACCTTTAGTACCCTAAACATGTGACCCAATTTGACAAGGAGTGCAAGAATCCATTGAGATTTTGTTGGCAACAACATCACTGATGAAGACAAGAAGATTGAGGAAGGAAAAACCCTTCTAGTGAGAAGAGAAAAATAAGGTAAAAAATATTTAAATGCTAGACTTGTAATGAATTTGGTCATTATGCATCTAAATGTCCTAAAAGAGATAAAATCAAAAAGGAAGATTTAACCCTAGAAGAGATAGAGATTGTTTATATGCAAATGAAGATGAAGAATCTGATGAGAAACGTCAAAGTGATAGTGATGATGAACTAGAACTTGTGGCTATCAAGGAATATGATCTTGATAGAGAAATTAGAGAAGAAAGCACTGTAGTTACCCAATTGGAAAAGATGTCTATGGATAATTAATAGTGGTTGTTCACATCATATGATGGGTGATATGAATAAGTTTGTTAAGTTTAAAAATCATGATGGAGGTATTGTTAGAGTTGGCAACAATGAAACCTATCATATAATAGGAATTAAATACATTACTCTTGATGGTAAAACTAACATTGATGATGTCTATTTTGTTGATGGATTGAAGCATAACTTGTTGAGTGTTGGATAGTTGGTGGAAAAAGGTTATCAGTTATAGTTTACTAAGATGACCTACATTGTCAAAGATAGAGATGGTATGATGATTGGAATTGGAACTAGATCTAGAGGTAATGTATTTCTATTGACTCCTAGTGAGATGAAATGTTTTGTAGCTAAAGTGGATAATAGTTGGTTGTGGAATAGAAGATTTTGTCACATAAACTTTGATAATTTTATGAAGGCTAGTAGCACTTTTGCAATAAGAGATTTGCCTAAGATTGTCAAGCCTACTAATGTTGTGTATAAGGAATGTATTTTGGCTAAGAAGAAGAAATTATCATTCCCTAGCAAGAAGTTCACTAGCACAAAGAAGTTGGAAATCATTCATATAGATCTGAGTGGTCCTTCTAGAACAAGTGGATTCTATGATTAAAGGTATTTTATGATTTTTGTTGATGAATTCACTAGATTGATGTGGGTAGCATTTTTTAAAGATAAATCTGAAGCTTTTGAGAATTTCAAGATATTTAAGAATAGAGTTGAGAATGAATTTGGTGTTAAGATTAAGCATTTGAGATTTGATACAAGAGGAGAATTCACCTCTAGAGAATTTAACATATTTTGTGAGGAAAATGGAATCAAAAGACAACTATCTGCACCTAGAACACCTAAGCAAAATGAGATTGCTGAGAGAAGAAATAAGTCTTTAGTAGAAGCAGCTAGAGCGATGTTATTTAAGAATGATGTTTCTAAGACATTCTGGAGAGAAGTAGTGAATACAATAGTGTACACTCTTAACAAAGTACATATCTAAAAAGGTATGGACAAGACACCTTATGAACTATGGTTTGGACATTCACCATCAGTCAAATATTTTAAGATATTTTGGTGAAAATATTATATTAAAAAGATGATGACATTGGTAAGTTTGATCCAAGAAGTGATGAAGGTGTGTTTCTTGGCTACTCTTTGAAAAGTAAGGCTTATAGATGTTTTAACTATAAAACTAAGACAATAGTTGAATCCACAAATATAAGGATTTATGAGAAGTTTGGAACAAAAGAAAAGATGGTAGATTATAATTTAGATGAAGAAGAAAATAACTCTAGAATTGTTAGACAAAATGTTGAAGTTTTATTTAAGACTAACAATGACTTGCAAAATGATGTGGTAACTTTTGAGCATAGAGGAGAATAGATTTCTGAACCTAGAGAAGAGATAAGAGTTGAAATGTCATCTGCTACCCCAAACAAAAATCTGACAAGGAATCACCCTCCTAAGCAGATAATTGGAAGTAAAGACAAAGGCATTATGAAAAGAAACAAAGTAAATGAGGAGATATGCCTGATATCTCAAGTTGAACCCAAGTGCACAGATGAAGTAACCAAATATAATCATTTGATCTAAGCAATGAAGAAAAAATTGGATAAGATAATAAAGAATGATACATGGGAGTTATTTCCTAGATTGAAATACAAAAATGTGATAGGAACAAAATGAGTTTTTAGGAATAAGATGAATGAGCAAGGAGAAGTTGTGAGAAACAAGGCCAAACTTGTTTGTAAAAGATATTTATAACAAGAAGGCATTAATTATGAGGAAACATTTGTACCTATAGCAAGAATGGAAGCTGTAAGGATGTTCCTAGCTTATACAGTGAAGAAGAAATCCAAGGTTTATCAGATGGATGTTAAATCTGCCTTTCTGAATGGAGAATTAGAAGAAGAGGTTTATATTGAGTAGCTTGAAGGTTTTCCTTTATCAAAAGACAAAGACATGGTATGTAGATTGAAGAAATCACTTTATGATCTAAATAAAGCTCCAAGAACCTAGTATGCGAGGTTGGACAATTACTTGGCAAAGCTTGGATTTACTAAAGGTATGATAGATAGTAACTTGTATTTGAAATAAATTGAAGATAGTTTGTTGATCATTGTAATATTTGTTGATGACATCATTTTTGGAGCTAATGATGAGGCTAGTGATAAATTTGCTAAGGATATGAAGAATGAATTTAAAATGAGCATGGTAGGAGAAATGAAGTTTTTCCTTGGCTTGTAGATTATGCAGAATAATGATGGTATATTAATTTCAAAAGCTAAGTATCTAAAAGATTTTTTGAAAAGGTTTGGTTTGGAAATGTGTAAACCTATTGGCACACCTATGATAACTAGTCACAAGTTATCCAACAAAGATGAGACACATGTAGTAGAGCAGAAGAAGTATAGATCAATGATTGGAGGTTTGCAACATCTGAATCATACCACACCAAATATAAAAAATGTAGTTGGGATTGTAGCTAGATTCCAAGTTGATCCTAAGGAATATCATTTTGTAGTAGTTAAGAGAATATTTTGATATCTAAAAGGGATATCTAATTATGGAATTTGGTATGATAGATCAAGTGATTTCACACTTTATGCATATACTGATGCTGATTGGGCATGTGATATGGATGATAGAAAGAGCACCAGTGGTGGAGCATTCTTTCTTGGAGGAATATTGGTTTCTTGGTTGAGTAAGAAGCACGATTACATCTTATAGAACACTATTGATGCAGAGTATGTTGCAACAACAAATAACTATAATCAAGTTATGTGGATGAAGTAGATGTTGAAGGATATCATAATTGAGATTGAAGAACCTATTATCATTTACTGTGAGAACACAAGTACAATGAGTATGTCTAAGAATCATATATTACACTCTAAGAAAAAACATATATCTATTAAATATCATGTGCTGAGAGAAAAAGCAATAGAAAAGGAGATTCGATTGGATTATGTAAGTACTAAGGATAAAATTGTAGATATCTTTAGAAAACCTTTACCTAAATATACATTTGAGTACCTGAGAGGTATGCTTGGGGTTATGCCCTTTCCTACTTCTAAATAGTTGATGCAAAGGTGCATTAGTCTAGTGGCATAGAGTGTATTATTTGACTGGACTAAATGATAATTCTTCCTATATGAGGGAGTATCTAGTATGTACTAAGTCATTAAGGAATTTTGGTATTTGGTATTGAACAATGTCTTTGGACACTTGAGCTGGTTGATGCCTTGGAGCAGTTAATTAACAATTGGTATTACGATTGGCACCTTTGATATTGATGTTAATGGGGGAGAGAATGTATGAAAAATACTTCCTAAAGCATGGGGGAGAATATGCATGAGATAATGACAAAAGAAACAAAAGAGTTCTACTTGGTATTCTTAGAACTTAGATATTTTTCATCTATGTTTCCATCAATGCTAAAGGGGGATATTGTTATAATGAATGCTAATGATGCTATATTAGGGGAGTATCTTGAGCATTGGAGACTATTGATATGTTGCATTCGTGATTGTGTTTGTTAGTGATGACAACATAGCATTGTTTCTATAAAGATTGATTGAGTAGTAGACATAAATTTTGATGGTACTAACAATGGTTTGATTATCTAATAATGTATAGTTATGTACGTGTACATCACAGTGTCATGATGATATGGTTAAGTGCACAGAGTCTAAGTTGATGGTGTAGAAAAGTTGTACCTAATTTACAAAGAGCAGTTTAGAGACAAAGTATTTGGAAATCAATTCCTAATGATTATTGTCTATCTTACATCCCAAATGTAATGAAGTCATGTGCAATCAAGAAGTGATAGAGGATATTTAGGTGATGATGTTAGTGAGTGCGCAAGCCTTAGTATCACATGTGTGAAGTTTTATATAGACTGTGAGCCAACATGCTATTGTAATTTTAATTAAATTAATTATCTTATTTTAATTAATTGGGAAAGCCTCAAGACTAACTCAAGGAATTATTATGAAGATATGGTATAAAGGAAAGATGTTTTATTTGATTGTAAAAAGTATGATGAGTATTGAGATCATTGTTGAAGTGTGGATTGGGAAAATAAGAGAAGTTCTTACTAAATGCATGTAAGTGATCCAAGGGATTATTGGATGCACAGTCCAAGGTCTGGTTACAAGATCTAAAGGAGAAGAAGTCTAGTTGACATGACAGATACAAAGGAATGAAGTACATTTCAATTCTATAATTCTATA
This sequence comes from Cupressus sempervirens, assembly GCA_028749045.1. Taxonomy (NCBI): domain Eukaryota; kingdom Viridiplantae; phylum Streptophyta; class Pinopsida; order Cupressales; family Cupressaceae; genus Cupressus; species Cupressus sempervirens. The sequence continues at coordinate 25,654,361 of CM053784.1, forward strand.
AGGAATAATACAAAGATCATTTGGACAGTGGGTTCATTGGTCTTGCCCTTGAAGCTATTTGGGTAGTGAGTCCAACTGTCTTCCACACCTCCTAATGGGGTTCCCATAACTTCTAATAGGATTGACATCTTGTGACAAGGATTCAAAGTCTCCTAATAGGGACTCATATATACTGAATGTTGTAACAGACTCCTAATAGGGTCTACCCTTTAACAAGGAATATTTATATTGGTACATCATCTTTTGGGTACCATCCCCATCGAGGTTTTCCCTCTGATCAAGGGTTTCCCTAGTTAACATATCTGGTATTATTATGTATGAGTATCTTGTTGTGGTTTTAGTTTATGTTACTCATATGGTTAAGATTGTTTAAGATTGTTAATAGTAATATTAGTTGGATAACTGATTCACCCCTCCTCTAAGTCATATCAATGGACTTTATATTCTAATAACCTTTCTTAGTCTCCTTCAAAATATAACATTTACTACCAAATACTTTCAAGTAACTTACATTAGGTTAATATCCATACCATAGTTCATAAGGAGTTTGATTTGAGTCTTTCTCCAGCCGTACTCTGTTCAAGGTATGAACTATTGTATTGATTGCTTCCTTCTAGTATTTGATTATAATATTCTTTTCTATCATCAAGGTTCTTGCACAATCCATGATTGATCCATTCCTTCTTTCTACTATACCATTATGCTAAGTTGTACTAGGGGTTGATACTTGTCTTTTGATTCCTCTATCAGTGCAGAATTCATTAGAAATGAATTCACCTCCTCTATTTAATCTCAAACATTTCAGTTTCTTTCCTATTTCCTTTTCAACTCTAGCTAGATACCACTTGAACTTTTGAAAAGCTTCAGACTTATCTTTTAGATACATTACTATTATCATCCTAGAATAATCATCAAAAAATAAAACAAAGTACTTACCTCCACTATAGCTCTCAATTCCAATAGGTCCACAAAGGTCTATATGAATCAACTCCAAGACTTCTTCAGAATGATAGTTCTTGCTCTTCAAACTTGTCTTTCCCATCTTACCAATTTGACAATTTTTGCGTTGCCCATATTTTTGCATAGGCCCATACTAGGAATACCTCCTACTATTTTGTTTTTGTTTATCTTGAACAAGTCATCAAAGTTTACATGATATAACCTTTTATGCCACAACAAACTTTCTTCTACTTGAGCAATGAAACATAAAATTTCACTAAGATCTAGGTAGAATAGGTTACCTTTTGTTTGATTACTGGATCCAACTAGATTTCCTTTTCTATCTAGTAGGTCAACCTTCCCATTCAAGAATTCTACCTTGAAGCCAATGCTATTCAATAGTGCCACACTCAGTAGATTATGTTGCAATCCTTCAACCCAATAAGCATTATCACATCTATGTTTATTGGTTCAAGAAATACAACCTTTTCCTTTTATGCAACATGGTTCATTATTTCTAAATCTCACACTTTCATGATCATAGTGTTCTATTTGTTCAAACTTTTTTTATCACCAGTCATATGATGAGAATAACCACTATCAATAATCCATGTATCATTTTTGCTAACTTGAGAAATAAGTGCCATTTTATCTTCTTCATCACCAGATTCATCTTTTACAACAATATAGACCATTTCATCATCATCACTACTATCAAAATCTTTAGCCATGAAACAAAACTTCTTACCTTTTTCCTTGTAGTCCTTGTAGCTTTTGAAATCCTTCTTTCCTTTATATTTTTTGTTCTTCTTTTCATCTTTTTCTTCTTTGTTTGGACACCTTGCAGCAATGTGACCAACTTCTTCACAAGAAAAATAGATTAGAGGAATTTTACCTTTGTACTTTCCTTTGCCTTTGGGATATCTTTTTGAAAGTAGTGCTTCAATGTCTTCAAAATGAAATGTCCCTTTTCTGATTTTTCATGATATTTGCAACCTCTAATCAGATCTTTAAAATCAAACAACTGCTATCACAAAGATCCACCAAATTCCTTAAGAAACCCCAAATCGGGTATGTTGAAAATAGTGCTAAAAGCTTCACAACTTCACAAATTATTAATGAATCTGAAAATGGAAATTTTTACAGAACTTTCAGCAGCATAACAGCCTACAAATTGATATTTCCAGATCCGTATAGCCTTTACACAACAGCTCGAAAATGTAGGACCAAAACTATGCTCATCGGGCTCCCGAAATAGCACAAAATATGCTTGGAAACACCACAAGAACACTAATAATCTATCTCAGAAGTTTAATCACGTCCCAATATATATATTCAGCTCTATTTTAACAGCTTAAAGTATAAAATACAGCAGCAACCAAAACTGATATGAAATACTCAACCGGAAACACCAAACTCTTACAAAAATACACCCAGAAACTCACAAATCTGCACTATTCAGCACAAAGGCAAACTCTGTATGAGCATGCACATGGAATGGCTTCAAACTCCCGTCCTTAGCCTTCCTGGAAACCTGCAAACTCCCGTTCTTGGGTCTCCCTGGAAACCTGCAAACTCCCGTTCTTGGGTCTCCTTCTCCACAGGTTTGGCAGCCTCTGAAGAATAACAAAGAATGAGTGAAAATCAAGTCTGGAATCCCCCCCAAAATGCCTCCAAACCTCTTTAAAAAGGGCATAACTGTAACTCACGTCCAAGAGAGGTTAATGAAACATATTTTAATAATAATTATCATTTATTAGTCCAACGGTTTCCAAAGATTAACTCCCTTTTTTCGAAACTTCACTTTCTTGGGCCTGCCTGTCTTAGCAAAGATTATTATTTTTTAATTATTTGAAAAGGGGACATGACAAGTCCTCCCCTCCCAAACATTGCTTGTCCTCAAGCAATGGCTGAACAATAAACCAATCAATCCTCCTGGATCCCAAATGTAGTCATGAACTATACTACTACCAATTAACACAGACTCTTGCAAGATCCTCTGCAATATGACCAAGAGGAATCCATAATCAAACTGGCAATTATAGCTCAACCAAACTCCAAAATCACCATTACCACAGTCAAAAAGCCATGAGACACAAACTCTTAGAATATCAAAACCCAAGTAAAGTGGACTACCAACATAGTAAATACCATCAATGCATTCCACTGGCCTATATGGAATGTACAATCCAACTCTGCAACAATGGTGAATGCTCTCAAATGAAACTATACCAAGTATGGAGAATCCACACACTGTACAACTCCTGCAGTCAACACAACTCTGTAGATCATTGGCCACTGTCTCATAACCATAACTCCCATGCACCCCTGATGGTGAAAAGCCATCACAAGATAAACAACAAGAAATGGAACCCAAACCAAATTTTCCTGCCATCAACTCCTCAGCATAAGGATCAATTGTTAACTGATGTACATACCCTGCAATATAATGTTGATTAAAAAAACCAACCTCAGTCAACAGCTCACCATGAACAAGTGATACAACCCACTGTGATTGATCACTAGCTAAGTCAGGAGATGTCATAGCCAAAGGAGTAGAATCAATAACAACACTTGCTGAAGCATCACTCCAAAACTCCTGCTCTAAGTCATGTATTATCAAGCTATCAACTACAAAACCTGTTGCCATGTCGTGCCCATCACAACTCTCATCTCGAGGCATCAAACTATTCCATAACTGATGATAAGCACTAGGAACCAAAGTACATCTCTGTATCATAATCTCATCAACATGGTCATCAAAGGTAAATTGATGAGCGTACCTCACAGTGTAATGCCGATAGAATGCGCCAATCTCAGTCAGTGGCTCAGACTGTAATCCAGATGAAACTAACTGCAATTGATCATCAACCATGTTGGAACTGACTACTACCTCCAAAGATATCACCAAGGGAGTAGTATTACTAGCAGGAACCATGCCAACTGTCGACTCACCAACATCACACATGACCTTTGATACATCTCTAGTCTCTGTGCCTTCAGTACTAGAGGCCACCACCCTGTCAGGCATACAATAATCTGCTACAATACCCAACTCAACTAAACCTGACTCTAGTGGGAATGAACCTGATATGCCAATGTTAGTATCAAGGATGGATACATCCCCATCTCCACTATCTCTAACAATCTCAGCCATGGACATCCTCGAATCACCAAACACCATAGCTTGTGACTGTATAGAATCAGATAAAGACTGTAGTCGCTCTAACTCCATGGTCACCTTAGCCAAATGAAACTGTGACTCCTTGAAAGCCAACTGTGTACTCTCAAGAATCTCAGAAGTCACCTCAAGCTGCTCAGTAAGCTCACTCACCTCATCTTCCTTGGCCAACAATGCATCATATGCTGTACTGCCCCACTCCATAAGATAATCTCTGTCAGCTACCAACTGCATATAATTTTGTCTCAAAATCCGAATAGCCTCCCATAAAGAGTGGATCTCTGTCAAGGAAAGATAACTTCCTCCCTGCTCATCACTAGTAGGAGAGCCCCATCCATAAACTGCTAACAACTGACGAGCAGCATCGAAATGTTGGCAAGTGATAGCAATGTCTTGGTCACTAACTCTCAACTGATTAGACACATGATGGCACTGGCTTGACTGTCTCCTACAAACCTCCTCTGATGCACTGTCTGAAGGAGTGTCCTCAAAGTTACTAGTCTCTAGAGTATTACCATCCATATCCTGTGAATCAAATCTAAAGCTCATATCAACATACGGAGTATCAAAAACATTAGCATTGCTGTCCAACTCCTCTGTACCCAAGGAAACTAAGTCTTCAAAACTGCCCACTGCATCCTCCTGGATGTCATCAATGCCAATATGATCCTGGGACTCATCTATACACACTACCAAATATGAAATATCATCAACACATTCCAGCAAGTATGGTCGACTGGATATATGAACAAAGCCCCACATTGGTGTATAAAAACTAATACCAACATCAAACAAGATACTGGCACAAGAAAAGACAACACCATGTAATCTGCTAATCAAATCCATGATAGCACCCAAAAAAACACTGCTACCAAAAAGTGTTAAAGATCTCCAGTCAACTGAATCCCAAATGCCAATATAACAATCTCGAGTCCATATCCGTAAACTAGAATCAACTGGTAACTCCAGCAAACTCCTCACCTGAGTAATATGACCAATACCAACTAACTCCACATACCTGTCATGATGAGATAATGAAGTCACAATACTATCTTGGTTCACCTTCAGCTGGCTGGACAAATCATGTGAAGTACTACCAGCCTCAACCTCATGTGATGAAGCATCTAACTGTGCCTGGTACTCTTTCTCAGCAAAGTCATGAATGCTCAATGTCTGCTCATCTCTACCAGGTATCTCACCATCCTGCACAACAACATCCTCATAATCATCATCTGAACCCACTACACTATAGTCACTGCCTGTCGTAACTATACCATCTTGAATACCTGTGGCATCACCCTTTGACGACCTGTAAACAATAGTCTCAATTTGAGTATCAAGTTGACTATTACTATCAATCTGTGTGATATCCTTTCCCACCACCTCCTGTGGCAGAGTAGAATCTGAGACCTCTACCTGGCTATCAGTTAGTTTCTCAAACTCCTCATGCAAGTTCTTGGGAATTGTGTCATCTGTCCTGTGAGAAAATCTGCCAAATAGAAATCCAGTCAACTTATCCACCTTAGTTGGGTCAGATAATATGTCATTTATACGGTGGTGCTCAACCAACTGTTTAGACATGTCATGGCTTATTTTCATAAGTTTATCTCGAATGTCTAAATAACCATCCTTTCTACTATTTTGACTCTGGCTATCAATTGTCCAAGATCGTTCCCTCTGAGACTCTGTACTATACCTGTCCATTCTGGATAAAGTAGAGTGTAACCCCAATAGGATATAACTTCTTCAAACACCAAGAACTAACATGCAAATGATTAGAAGTAGCATGCAAGAATAGATTTGGACATGCAACTGATTAGAAGCAACATGTAACCACCAAATTATGACATGCAAGATCTGGGTAGTTGTCAAAACTGACATGCAAAATCTGGGTAGTTGTCAAAACTGACATGCAAACTTCTACAACCACCAAATTCACCAAGAACTAACATGAAAATGATTAGAAGTAGCATGAAACCATATATTTGGACATGCAACTGATTAGAAGCAACATGCAATCATAAATTATGACATGCAAGATTTGGGTAGTTCTCAAAACTGAAATGCAAGATCTGGGTAGTTGTCAAAACTGACCTGCAACTTCTACAAACCCTCAGGCTGGCAAGATCATGGCTCTGATACCACTGAAATGTCCCTTTTCTGATTTTTCATGATATTTCCAACCTCTAATCAGATCTTTAAAATCAAACAACTGCTATCACAAAGATCCACCAAATTCCTTAAGAAACCCCAAATCGGGTATGTTGAAAATAGTGCTAAAAGCTTCACAACTTCACAAATTATTAATGAATCTGAAAATGGAAATTTTTACAGAACTTTCAGCAGCATAACAGCCTACAAATTGATATTTCCAGATCCGTATAGCCTTTACACAACAGCTCGAAAATGTAGGACCAAAACTATGCTCATCGGGCTCCCGAAATAGCACAAAATATGCTTGGAAACACCACAAGAACACTAATAATCTATCTCAGAAGTTTAATCATGTCCCAATATATATATTCAGCTCTATTTTAACAGCTTAAAGTATAAAATACAGCAGCAACCAAAACTGATATGAAATACTCAACCGGAAACACCAAACTCTTACAAAAATACACCCAGAAACTCACAAATCTGCACTGTTCAGCACAAAGGCAAACTCTGTATGAGCATGCACATGGAATGGCTTCAAACTCCCGTCCTTAGCCTTCCTGGAAACCTGCAAACTCCCGTTCTTGGGTCTCCCTGGAAACCTGCAAACTCCCGTTCTTGGGTCTCCTTCTCCACAGGTTTGGCAGCCTCTGAAGAATAACAAAGAATGAGTGAAAATCAAGTCTGGAATCCCCCCCAAAATGCCTCCAAACCTCTTTAAAAAGGGCATAACTGTAACTCACATCCAAGAGAGGTTAATGAAACATATTTTAATAATAATTATCATTTATTAGTCCAACGGTTTCCAAAGATTAACTCCCTTTTTCCGAAACTTCACTTTCTTGGGCCTGCCTGTCTTAGCAAAGATTATTATTTTTTAATTATTTGAAAAGGGGACATGACACAAAATCACTATCAGAACTGTCTTCCTCTTCAATTTTAGATTTTTTTCCTTTAGACTTTGCATCTTTCTTCTTGTGTGACAACTTGGCTTCAAATGCAAACTCAAGATTACTAGAACTAGGAACATAATTATCATAGTTATCTAGCTCAAATGTTGTCAACCTTCCCACTAGAGCATTGAAGGTTATCTTATTATTTGGATCACATCTCATCTCTTGAATAGATGACACTCTAATTGCATAGATAGGAAGAAGGGTTGTGAGTACCTTTTTTACTATTGCCACATCTTCAATTTACCCTCCAGAGGCTTTGATTGCACGTACACTAGCTTTGATTCTGTCAACATATTTTCCAATGTTTTTATCCTCTTTCATCTTCATCTAATCAAACTGACCTCTCAAGATTTATACCTTGATTCTTCTCACATTATCATCATCTTGATAGATATCATTTAGCTTTTTCCACATCTCATGAGCAGCAACACACCCTTTGACCTCATCAGATTTAGTATTGTTAAGAGTTGATCCAATGTCAATCATTATAATGTTATGATTCTTCTTTTCAACAATCTCCCCTATAGTCATTGTTCTAGTAGGAGCTTTATACTGAGCATTCAAATATTTTAGACCTAAGTCATTAATGGTTTCTAGATGTAGCTTCATTAGTTCCTATCATACCTCAAAGTCATATTTGTTCAACTTGGGAATCTCTCTTATGTAAGATAGCTTGATCTTTAACTTAGGTCCTTGAAACCTTCTCGACAAGCACCAAAATATTTGATACCAATTGTTGGAAATATAAGAGGAGTAACTAAGAGGGGAAGAGTGAATTAGTTACCACTAAAATAAATCCCAGATCTCTTAGATGTCAATACAAAACATAAACTCTTCTAAAACTATTGTTACTCAGTTAACACACAAGCACTTTGTTAACACTAACAATATACTGTAACTCAATAAGCACTATAATATCAATTGTTACAAAAAAAATATTAAACATGAAAATCTTAAGATATTAATTTTGATTAACCTTAATTAACCTAGTTGCATACACATAAAAGAAATAACATGAACATAAGTGACACCAAGATTTAACGTAGAAACCCAATTTGGAAAAAACCCACAATTACAGCTAGTTACTATTTTTCACTCTTTTGAAATGAGCCTTGTTAAAAGCCAACCCTATTAAAGGTTACAAAATACACTGTTAGGTGTGATCTTATTAGAGAATTTAATCACCCTGTTAGGAGTGGCCTTGTTAGAGGTCTTTAAACACTTCAATCTAAAAATGCCACCTTGTTTAGAGGATTTGACAAATAGCCATTAAGCCAAATCTATTAAAAGATTTGATGTAATGCTACAATGGTTAGAGAGTAACAATGATATGACCTAATTTCTAATGCAACTATATTGCTAATTTTAGATCTCAATTCTAGCTCGAATACTCAATCCTTCCTGATCAGATTAATCTTTGCCATCGAAAAAGAATATTATGCTTGTTCTTCCAATTCATTTCCTCTAAGAATCTTCTTGTCTCCCACACATTCTTACACATTCAATCCTTAATTTGACCTTATACTTATATCATATACATTTTCAAGTTGACTTGAATACAACTTAGAATAATTAATATTCATCTCCTTAGTCAATTAGAACCAACAAACAAATCCATTAAACTCAATATTTCAAAATAGGAAAATATTTTTTTAGCTGACCCTACTTGTTAGATACTAATACTAAAATAATTTTCTTGTTCGCATCTTCAAAAACTTATTTTGGTAACTGAGTGAGCTCAGTTAACACTGGTTCCATCCAAGTTTCCTTTGTTAACCAAGTGAGCTCAGTTAACACTCAACTTTTTGTGAACTTCTCTTTGATGCCCAAGTAAACTCAGTAGACACCATCTTTTGAAATTAACAAACACTAGAATGCTTGACATACACAAGAAACTATATTCATTGGCTGAGTGAGATTGACATACACTAATTGGTAAAGATATGACATTTTTTGTAACATCAAAGAAAATATACAATTGAATAATTATTTTCAATAGCTTGAATTGAAAGTGTACACATATATTGGTTGGGAAGGAAATGTTGATGAAAAAAAGAGTACAAGTGGTGGAGATTTCTTTCTAGGAAAGACATTGGTTTTATGGACAAGCAAGAAGCATAACTACATTTCAGAATCAACAACATAAGATGAATATGTAGTAGAAACAATTAATTATTCTAACATTGTGTGGATCAAGAAATTGTTGAAAGGAATGAAAGAAGAGATCACTAATTCTATTATTATCTATTGTGATAACACAAGTTATATAAATATATCAAAGAAACCTATGATGCACACAAAGACCAAGCATATTACTATCAAGTATCATTACTTGAGGGAACTAGTTCAAGATAAAGAAGTAAGATTAGAATATGTGAATACTAAGGAGAAAATAACTGATATTTTCACTAAATCTTTAGCTAAGGATGCACATGAGATCTAAGATGTAAATTGAGGGTGATTCCCCTAGCTAATTCTACTTAAGTTTAGATGGATCTATGCATCAAATGTGTTGATTGAAATATCTTACAAGTTGATGCAGAAAGTTATAATTTAGGAGTTGCCTAAAGTAGTAAAGAGAGAAGCACAAGATGTTGTATAAGTCATAAGAAAAGATGATAGATCAAGAATTAGATTAAGAAGTATTGAAAAGAATATATCTACATGGTGAAGATGTAGTGTCTTTGGCATTGTTGTCAAAGAGGGAGAATGTTATGAAGTTACCATCTAGAGAGAGAGTGCATTAAGAAATAGAGAGGAAGATTTCATAGAGAGAGAAGTAAAGTGAAGTTACAAATTAGTGTAAGGTATTACCAATAATATAAAAGGGAATTGATTGATTTCATGATATGATATAATAGAGGGTCTTTGCATTTCATATTAGTGTTGCATGGATGAGAATCAAAATGAAACTAAAAGAAGAGATTGTTGGACATTGAGATGTAAACCATAATGAAAAAAATGATATTAATGAAGATTTAATACTGAACACTAAGGGAGGTACTTGAAGAAATTGAATGTTTTTGGATAGCATCGTAACTAGAGGTGTTGCCATCAATGTCAAAGAGGGAGACTGGTGGAAACTACAATTGGAACAATTATTATGTTATCATTGATGTCAAACTTTATTGGTAAGACATTTTCCACTTGAGTAGAGTTCCATATCAAATGTTAGTTTGTGGTGATTGATTAGGGAAGTCATGAAATTTTCTTTTGCGGCTATTTTATCAGCAATTTTGAGCCAACATGTTGTAACTAATTTTAACCCTAAAGTAGAAAAAATACTTGTATAAAAAAATGGCTCAGGGTTAGGGATTTCATAAGGTGTGATGCAATAATTTATTTTTGTGATAGTATTGAACTATAAGGGATTACAGATTGTAATCAGGCTATAATCACTAGATAATAAAAATGTAAACTCATTGTTTGGTGAATGTAGCCTAGGGATTGGGTGAAACATGTTAAATCTTGGTGTCTTGTATTCTATTTTGTGTGATTTATTATTTTTTGATATTGGTTATATTTGCATGTAATTATTATTTCTATCCATGGTTAATCCTAACATCAAAAAAATTGACGAAGAAGAGATACCAAAAGGATATAGAGGAAACATTAAGTTATGAGAAACTACAATGGGCACTTGATCAGCTAGACTTTGACAAGATAATATGATTGTTGAATCATCACACAAGTGAAGAATATAGTTGTATTGAAGCCTAGAAGAAGTGATCAATAGAAGACCAAATGAATAGGCTTGATTGAGAAAAAGAGTAAAAGAATAAGAAGCTATAAGTTTATGCCAAGTGGTGCTAGTGTTGACCAAGCAACAGTATAGGCCAAGAAAAATATAGTGTTGAACAAAGCATCATTATTGATCAAGTATCAGTAAGTGTTCTGAGTATAACAGTTAGTATTGATTGAAAAATTCAATAATGATCAAGTGTTAGAACCTAATGTTGGCTTAGTGACAATATTTTTTTGTTTGTGAGGAAATTTTTATTTCCAACTGACACAATTGAATTCTTAGAATATGGAAAGTGAGTTGAACATAAGGATGGATGACTTGGAACATTTAATTCAATAGAAACCATGTTTGAACATTTCTATGGATTGATTCAAAGAGAATTTTGGAGAAGTTTCTAGAATAGAAAGGAGGAGACAAAATTATGGAAGGATTCAATGAATCTAACCAAACCCTAAGATCTACACTAATGTTCAAGTGGAAAAAGATCAAAACTACTTATTTAAGGAGGCATATGGGTGACATAATTAAGGTTAACAAGTAGATGCTTTGTTGATGCCATTGATTGGTGAACTTAAGCTAGAGGCTAAGAAGAGTTATGAAGAGTTGAAGCATGATGGATTGAAGGAATTCCATGCATATCATAGACAAAGATGATAATGGAGGTAAGTTAATGGATCAATACATGAGCTAGATTATTATCTAGATTTGGAAAGTGAGTTGTATTTATCAAAACAACCTCTTGTTACTTTTTAACCATTGTATCTATTTGAAATCCTTTAATCAAGGTTGATCTAACAACTATTTATAAATCCTTTAATTAAGGTGACATTCTAATGGAATTTTCTAAAGCCCTCTAACAAGGCAACTATTAATAGGGTGATTACATTCTCTAATAAGATCACATTCAATAGTGTGTTTTGTAACCTATAACAGGGTTTGTTTCTAATAGAGCTCACTTTAGAAGAGTGAAAATTGGTAGCATGTTACTGGTGGTTTTTCCCAAATTGGGTTTACATGTTAAATCTTGGTGTCATACTTGTGTGGATGTTATTTGAGATGTTTTACTATTAATGTTTTACATTCTCCAAGTTTGTTACTATTAGGACAGTGGATTGCAAGTTTTATGATGCTAATCATTTTCTATAGAGACTGAACTACTAAATGTTTAGATCTCAAGTATTTAAAGTGATTAAAAGTTTAATTAGTACATATGAACTTGAGGATAACTAATTCAACCCCCCTCTTAGTTAATCTAAATCATTCTAACAATGCCTACAACTTTCTCAACCAATACCATGACTCAGCTCATACTAACATACAAAATAGACACTTAGTCATTACCAAATTTTTAGAATAGTACTTTAGTTCAAAGTTTATCATTTTTACTTAGGCATATTCATTATGTTGATATGGACTTCAAAAGATCTTATGCTAGGAACTAGTGTAAGATTTAGAAACTTGAAACATAGTTCCATACATACCCTTTGTACTTACTTTGCGGTATTGTGATCACCTAATCTATTGGATTGGGTGACCTCAACATTACTAATTGTATTGTTTCTTACTTGTTCCTTCTTTCTCTAGGTTTGATTCATCTAGTTTCTCATTTTTTCAACTTCCAAATATTGTTTTTCCTTTTTTATGCTCAATATTAGACTTTGGTACTTGGTTACTGCAGTGTCTACTCAAATGGCCAATCATATGATAGTGATAACACACTACACTACCATTCATCCAAATTTAGGATTTACCTCTAAAATGTGTTCTAACATAATTAGCTTCAATATGTCCATACTCACCACATAGCTGACAATTATACCATGTATTGTATTCCCAATTGATTGCATTGCCTTGCTTAGGTGCTTTGCCTTGTCCTTTTGGTGTCTAATTATTCTTTGCCTTAGATCTACAATCTTGTGATTTATGATGATACTTCTGACATGTATAGCGGTAACCTTAAAATCTAGAAGTGGTTGGTGCTTTATTGACCTTTGATCTACATTTATGTGCTTGATGACCTTGTTTATTTCACTTAAAGAAATGACCATTGAATTTAGATTTAGGATTTGAACTACCTATCTTGCTCCTGCAAATGTTTGTTGTATGGCCTAGTTTTCTACAATGATAGAATATAGGCTTCTTTTTCTTTGGATATGTATTCACATTCATTTGTTCTCCTTGCTCGACACCTGATAGGAACTCAAAATAGCCTAGTACATAAGTGTCATTAAGTCAACTAGGTATATTCATCTATTCATTCAGAAATCTCATAGCCTCTTTTGGTTTGTTTAACCTTTCCATGAAATCCTTTTCAACTTTTAGTTCATAATTCAATCTCTCATTCTCAGATTTCAGACTTATGATCTCAAGATCCTTTCTAGCCAACTCATGGTTATCACTCAGTAACTGATTTACCATGTCAAACTAATTTTGTGTTAGGGTTTGTACCGTAGTGATCTTTCCATCCATCCTTTCACTCAATTGTGTACTATTTTCTTCTGCTAAAACTTTATCATCCTCATCTTTTCTCTTCAACACCATGGTTTTACATAGTGTTACTAACATAACTTCATGTTATCTTTTCAAATCTTGTACTTCTTCTTTCAAATTATTATTTCTCTCTAATTGATTTGCTATTTCTACATTAGTATCACTAGATCTACCTTAATTGTGTATGTCCTCAATACTTTCTTCCTTGTATTGTGTGTCATTCTTCTTTAGTGCAATCTCCTTCCTTTATTTAAAGAACCTCTTCATTCCCTCTTTAGAAACATTGACTTGTACCAAGGCAATATGAAAATCAATATTTTTTCTCTCAATAGTTTTTCATAACTTATAGGTTTCCATCTCCAAGGTCTTGTCTCTCAAGTGGTTAAACTTTTGATAAGAGAACCGATGCTTTGATACCAATTATTGGAAATCTAATAGGGAAAAAGTGATATAATGAGAGGGAGGGGGGAATCAAGATATACAAAACTTTAACACTTGAAACAAGTGTAAAATCTAATAGCTTCATCATAAACCCTTATCTCATCAATACCATAGATTAAATAAATATTTAAAACAATGCATAATCAAATCTTGCATCTAATATCACGATTAACTCACAAACATGTAAGGTAACTCATAACACATAAACATAAAGATTTTGTTACACAAAAACCCTCCAATGTGAAGGTAAAATTATGATGGGGATGACACCCACAAATCTTCACTATTGCAATAATAAAGCTCTCTTGTTAGGGGTACAAATTTGATAACTTCTAATGATCTACCTTGAGAGGGGTCTACCCTATTAAGATCTTATAATACTTATATAGTCTACCTTAATTAAAGGATTTGACCTTAAAAATAAGTAAGTACACTGTTAAGAGATTTACAAAGGTTTGTTAGGACCACTTTGTTAAGATATTTAAACCTTGATTACACCTGTTAAAATATATCAGTACCTAATCCTTTGGTTTGTACTAATATGATGATAAAAGATATCCTCTATACATTAACTAATCACCTCTCTAATCTAATAAATCTCTATCTCTATACTTCACTACTTTTCTCAGTCTCTATAATCTGTCTGATCAACCTTCATCCTTGCATGCATCCAAATCTTTACACTTTGCACGAATGTAAAAGCCTTTTTAAAAATTAGGTCATAGACCCTCCTTAAATAGATAATTGGGAAAACCTTCTATTGGATTGATTGAAAGAGGGAGATTGTTGTTAAAAGAATGTTTTCAATCATTTTTTTGTCATTGATGTCAAACCTACTATTTGTAGGAATAGAATTTACTTATAAGATCCAAGTACTATCACTTAGTTGATTGATGATGAGAATTTGATCAATAAGATGTAACAAGAGTACCTAAGGGAATAGTTGAGTTGTGATGTTGTAATGAAGTACAAGAATCAATTAAGACAATGGTTAAATGATGTATTGATAACATACTTGAAGATACAGAGGATGGTCACACTTAGAAACATTGGAGGAATAAGTTGTAACAAGGTTGATTGCAAAGCTTAAACTAAGTTCATTAGTGGGTGTCGAGCAAGCTAGTTGAAGCTGAGCAAATTTTCAGTTGGAGCTAAGAAAAAAGAAATTCTAGTGTGTGTCGAGTGAACTTTAGGTGCCAAGTAAAGTTCAAGTGCTGAGAAAAGTAATAGGTGCCAAGCATCAAAAAATCTTAGTTGGTGTCGAGTGAACTTCAGGTGCCGAGCATAAGTAGAAATGTAGTTGATGCCGAGTAACTCAGTATGTGTCAAGCATCAGAATTTCAATAGTGTCAAGCTAATACATTATTGAAAATGTCAATGATTCGCCAAATCTGAGCCAACATAGTTATTACCTTGAATTTTGTGAACTAGTTGGAGGATAAGAATGATGAGCTGGGGCATAATATTCTATGTAAATAGTTTTTGGGTGAATTCAAAAGGATTATTCAAGAAGTTTCTAGAGGAAACATAATATGGGTTAGATACAATGAATCCTACCTAATCCATACTAATTGAAATTAAAGAAAGGAAGAATCAAGTGGGAAAAGGAACTCCAAGACTTCTATTTAAGGAGTCACAGACCAAGAAGCAAATGCTACTGCTATTGAAGTGCCAAATTGGGAAGTGGTTAGAAGGGTATCTAGGAGAAGGAAGAGCATAGAGGGTCTACTTTGACAAGAGGTTAGAAAGAGATGATGGAACTGGTACATTGAGCATGGAGACTCAAGGATACAAATCTTGAAAGGAGGGCAAGCTGACAGAGTTGTAGATATTGAAGGCTAGGCAATGTAAAGAGCTGAAGAGTGATCTAAAATCTACAAGTTAAGTTGTATGTTTTAATCAGGTCAAATATTTTCTAATACTCTCTAGCAATTGTATTAGATATGGAAATCCTATGGACTTAGGTTGGTTTAATAGCCATTTGTAAATCCTTTAATAGGGTGGCATTCTAATTGAATGTTCTAAAGTCCTCTAACCAGGCCCACTTCTAATAGGGTGGATAAATCCTCTAACAAGGTCACATTTAATAGTGTGTTGTAAATTTTTAATAGGGCAAGCCTTTCAAAGGGCATCACTTTAGAAGAGTAAGAATTGAGTAGCATGTTACTAGTGTTTTTTCCCAAATTGGGTTTCCACATAAATCACTATATTATGTGTTGATATTTTCATGTGTTATGCTTGCATGTTGATTTATATTAACTTGCTGATTAGGAAAGTTAAAGCTTGGATGAATGAATGATTGAATGGGCTCACTACACTTAGTGAAAAAGTTTGAATTGGACATTTGGACCTTGAAAAATAATTCAACCTCCCTTCTTAGTTATTCTAAAAAATTTCTAACAATTGGTATTAGAGCCATCTGCTGATTTAGTTTCAAGGTACTAGAACCAGGAAGATCAAGATGTCCAAGAGAGAAGTTCGTAAGCTCAACAAAGAAAACTTTGTTGCATGGCAGAGTCTAATGAAATTGCACCTTGGATCAATAGTGATTATGTAAAAACCTCAATTGGAATAGAACACGTAGAACTAGTCGAACCTCTTATTGTAGATGATTTGAACAAAAGGAATGAGCATAATCAAGCAGTGTTAGAGATTGCCTCTACACTCAGTTATGCTGAATATGATGATGTCAAAGGATATGATACTACATTCAAGATGTGGCAAGCCATAATAAATATCTATGGAGGAGATCAGAATGTTTAGAGAGTAAAGAGAGAGAGCCCCAGAGGAAATTTTGATGACATGAAGATGGAGGAAGGTGAAAATGCTACTCAATATGTATCCAAAATGAAAGAAGTGGTAAGTGCAATAAGAAGTCTAGGTGGTCAATTAGAAGAAGAGACTATCAATAGAAAATACTTGAGAACCCTACTCCCTATCTATGCTATTAGAGTTTCAGCCATCCAAGAGTTAAGATGTATACCAGAAAATGCACTAACTTTTGAAGGAATAGTGGGAAGACTTACTGCATTTGAATTGTCAAATTTTGACAACTACAGACCTAAGAACCTTGATTATGCTTTCAAGGCCAAGTTAAAAATGAAAGACACTGAGGACATGCCATCAAAGAAGAAGAACAAAAAAGGAAAGCATGCATCCAATGATAGCAGCACGGATGAGAAATATGTGGAACAGTTGGAAGCACTACGGGCTAGGAGATTCCATAGAGGCAAAGGTAAATTCAAAGATAAACTCCCTATCATTTGCTTCAATTGCAATGAAGTAGGTCATATTTCTGCAAGATGTACATAGAAGAAGAACTACAAAGAAGGAAATAAGTATAAGAACAAAAGAGAAGATGATAGTAGAGACTATAAGGACAAAGACGAAAGATATTAAATTGTTGAAGAAGATTCTGATGAGAATGATGATGAAGTAGTCTATGTGGCCATGAAGGATGAATTAGATAAAGATGAAGATGAAGCAACAACATTGGTAACTTGTGTGAACAAGAATGATAATTGGATCATAGATAGTGGTTTCTCACATCACATGATAGGAGACAAAAGTAAGTTTATTACCTTTACTCAATATGATGGAAATAGTGTTAGATTTGGAAATGATGCTCCATGTCAAATCAAAGGAAAAGGTTCCATTAAAATTACTAAATTTTTTAAATGTGAAAATGCATACTATGTTGAAGGATTGTACTACAATTTGTTGAGTGTATCATAGTTAGGCAATGTAGGTTGCAAAGTAGAATTTGGAAAAAAAGTTGCCAAGACCTATGACATGGATGGAAATCTAATTGTAAAAGGTGAACAAACTAGGAGTAATCTATTTTACCTAGATATGAAAGATGCAACTTGTCTTGTTGTGAGACTTGATGATGTGTGGTTGTGGCATAAAAGATTGTGTCATATTAACTTTGACAATCTAATTAGCATCAACAAAAAGAAGAAGGTTAGAGGGTTGCCTAAACTAAAGAAACCTAAAAACACAATATGCAAACAATGTCAACTAGGGAAGATGACCAAGTCTAGCTTCAAAAGAAAAACATACACTTCTAAAGAAGTACTAGAGCTAGTCCATACAAACTTATGTGGTCCAATAGAAGTGAAAAGCTACCTAGGAGACAAATACATAATGTTATTTGTAGATGATATTCAAGGATGATGACTACTATGCTTTTGAAGAAAAAATATGATGCATTCCAAATGTTTAAGTGGTATTTGGCCAGAGTTGAGAAAGAAATAGGAAAAAGTCTAAAGTTCCTAAGATTAGATAGAGGAGGTGAGTTTACATCAAAAGAGTTTGAAATATTCTACAATGATAAAGGTATAAAAAAGAAAACATCAGCACCAAGAACTCCAATTCAGAATGGTATTACTGAAAGAAGGAATAGGTCAGTGATAGACTGTCCTAGAACCTTGATGATGGAAAAAATGTTGCTCTAAAATATTGGAGAAAAGCTATAAGTACTGCTATTTACACCCTGAATAGATTCCAAGTCAAGAAAGGTACAAATGCAACACCTTTTGAATTATGGTATGGTCACTCACCTAATGTTAAACATTTCAAAGTATTTGGTTGTAAATGCTACATTCTTAAAGATACTAGAAATGGTAAGTTTGATGCAAAGAGTGATGAAGGCATATTCCTTGGATACTCCACTAGAAGTAAGGCATATAAGTGTTTGAATACTAACATTAAAAGGATTGTGGAGAGTGAAAATGTAAATTTTGATGAGCATGTAAAAGTTCAAGTTGATGGAACTAAAAAATCAAAGGATTATAGATCCTTTGTATACTTCTACGAAGGAATGATTACTGAAGATGATGCTACTAATAAAGTTAGGAATCAAAATTTTTTTTTAGTATTAGCTGAGTCACACCTAGTGAATGTTGAGCTGCATTCAAAAGCTAAGCTACAGAAGGAAGGAAATGCACATTTTGATTCTAAAAATAGTATACATGAAAGAGATTATGAAATACCAAATGGAGAAGAGCAAAATGTCTTTGAAGCTAAAGGATCAAACATGGAAAGAAGGATAGAACCAAGATTAGCCAAATATGTAAGAAGACATCACCCTATAGATAAAATCATTGGTGACAAGGATTCAAGACCAATGACAAGGAATAGGCTAAGAAATGAATCATGTTTGTTGAGCAAGGTTGAGCCCAAAATAGTGAAAGATGCACTACAAGATGATGACTGGTATAAAGCTATGGAAGAAGAGATAGATTAGATTGAGAAGAACAAATCCTGGACCCTAGTTCCTACCCCAGCTGATAAGAATGTAATTGGTACCAAATGGGTGTTTAGAAACAAACTTGATAAGAATGGTGAGATAACTAGAAATAAATCCAGACTAGTTTGCAAAGGCTATGCACAAGAAGAAGGACTGGATTATGGGGAAACATTTGCCCCTGTTGGAAGAATGGAAGGAGTAAGAACACTACTTGCATATGCTGCATACAAAGTCTACCAAATGGATGTCAAGTCTACCTTTCTACATGGTATACTAGAAGAGGAAGTCTGTATGGAACAACTAGAGGGATTTTTTGATGACAAAAATAAGGATATGGTCTGCAAACTACATATGGCACTTTATGGTTTGAAGCAAGCACCTAGAGCATGGTATGAGAGACTGCACAAATATCTTGTGAAGATAGGATTTGAGAAAGCAGATGAAAACATCAACCTATATATCAAAGCTAAAAAAGGTAAATATATTTTGATATAAAAAATCTTTGTTGATGATATAATATTTGAAGGAAAAGATGCTCTATGCAAAGATTTTTCTGATCAAATGAAACATGAGTTTGAGATGTCAATGTTTGGAGAAATCAAGTTCTTTGTTAGATTACAAGTACATCAATTAAAGCATGGCATATTTGTGACCCAATCAAAATACATCAAGGAGATACTCAAGACATTTGGATTAGAAGAGTCAAAACTAGTCAGCACACCAATGGCAACATGACATAAGTTATCAAAGAATGATGAATCAACTGAAGTGAATCAGAAAATGTATAGATCAATGATTAAAAAGTTGTAGTATGTTGTATATAGTAGACCAGACATTGCATTAGCAGTTGGAATTGTGGCAAGATTTTTTCTAGATCCAAGAGAAAATCATCTGATGGCAGTAAAGAGAATACTAAGGTATCTAAACGGTATTGATAACTTTGATTTTTTCTACAAGAGGAGTGAAAATTTTGAGCTAAGAGCCTACACTGATGCAGATTGGGGAGGTAATATTGATGACAGAAAAAGCACTGGTGGAGGAGCACTTTTCTTGGGAAAAAGATTGATTACATGGACTAGTAAAAAGAAAAGTTGTACGTCATAGTCTACTACATAAGCTAAATATGTTGCAGCTACTATCAATTGCACCAATATTGTATGGATCAAATATCTATTGCAAGGTATGAAGGAAGAGGTAAATGACCCTGTGATACTTTATTGTGATAATACAAGTGATATCAACATATCAAAGAATCCTATAATGCATGCTAAAACCAAGCATATTGCAATCAAGTATCACCATGTAAGAGAATTGGTGGAAGACAAACAAGTGAAGATGGAATATGTTAGCTCAAAGAAACAAATTGCTTATATCTTCATGAAAGCACTACCTAAAGATGATTTTGAGTATCTTAGAGGAAAGTTAGGGGTGATACCCATAGTGAAGGCTACTTAAGAAAAGACAAGACTCCACTGCATCAAATGAATTGATTATTGAAATATTAGACATTGATGCAGAGGATACTTACTTTAGGATTCATGCCTAAAGTAATTGATGTAATGAAGTTCCAAATTAGTCACAAGCAAGGTGACAGAGGGAGAAAGTGAAAGAACCTACAAAAACTACACTTGCATATTAAGATGCTGAAATAATATGTCTTTAGCATTGTTGTCAAAGAGGGAGAAGTAGTGAGAAACTAATCAACGACAAGAGAAAGAGCAAAAACTGATTAACAATATTAAATGGATAAAAGCTTTGATCAAAAAATTGAGGGAGAAGATGAAGAAGCTGGCATGATAGAGAATAGAAAAAGATGAGCAATGCATATAGAGGGAGAAACTGTAAGAAGGATGAAAGGAAAGAGAAAGGATTCAACAGCTAAGAGAGAGAAGTTAGCATAAAGAGGGAGATGTGAAAACTAATGGTAACACAATTACTTTTTGGCATTTGACTTACTATTCTAACCTAGTTAGCACATGGTTAAATAGTTTAGTCTGATGGTTGATTAGTTTGGTTTGCCATCAGTGCCAAAGAGGGAGATTGTTGGATTGATTGAAAGAGGGAGATTTTTGTTAAAAGAAAATTTTCAATCATTTTTTTGTCATTGATGTCAAACCTACTATTTGTAGGAATGACATTTTCTTATAAGATCAAAGTACTATCACTTAGTTGATTGATGAAGAGGATTTGATCAACAAGATGTAACAAGAGTACCTAAGGGAAAGGTTGAGTTGTGATGTTGTAATGAAGTACAAGGATCAATTAAGACAATGGTTAAATATGTTGGAATTAAAGATAAAGTAACTGAGAGGGGGGGTGAATCAGTTACTCACAGAAAATAATCCACAAATCCCTTAGATGTCTTAATGATCTAGTTACTATTTTTACTCGGTAAAAAACTATTATAACTTGGTAAATTAAACTATTACTTTTTTTAAGCAATAATGCATGTAACTAAAAATAAAGTGAACACAAGAGACACCAAATTTAACATGGAAACCCAATATGGAAAAAACCACCAAGTAACTAGTCACCAATTTTCACTCTTTTGAAGTGAGCCCTATTAGGAGCCAACCCTGTTAAAGGTTACAATACACACTATTAGGTGTGACCTTGTTAGAGGATTTAATCACCCTATTAGGAGTGGCCTTGCTAGAGGTCTTTAGAACAATTCAACTAAACTGTCACCTTGTTAGAGGATTTACAAAATGGCTATTAAACCAACTCTGTTAAGAGATTTGAAATCACTGCTACAATGGTTAGAAAGCAACAATGAATTGACCTGAACAAGATTCAACTAAATTTGATGGATACAGGTCTCTATTCAACATCATTAGATCCTCCTTGATCAAATATGACTCTGCTGCTCCTCAATGATCTCTGATCATTCTTCAAATTTACTTCCACAATAATCAGTCTTCATATCACATTAACTTCTCATATCTCCACATCATACTATGAATTTGCAACTTGAATTCTTACTTATACCATTCAGATTGTCAAGTTGGCTCATTTACATGTTACATTTACCAATAAACCATTCATCAGTTAGCTACATATATTATTCTTAAACAAATAAATTTCCTTTATTGGACGACCCTACTTAGTAAATACTACTTCCAAAAATTTCTAAAGTTAACCTTCTTGACTCGATTAACATTACAATATCTTAAAATCCTTTGGCTACCGAGTTTACTCAGTAAGAATTGCTTTTACCAAATTACCTTTGATGACCGAATGAACTCGGTAAGAACCATTTTTGTCATATTTTCTTTAATTATCAAGTGATCTTGGTAAGAACTACTTTTTTCATGTTTTCTTCGATTACCGAGTGAGCTCGGTAAGAACTAAATTTCTTTGATTACATTGAAGGCTCGGTAACCAACTGTCTACTCGGTAGACACTGCAAGCTATCTTTACTAACCTTTTGGGCTTGGTAGACATTGTCTATTGCCTTGCTGACCTTCTGAGCTTGGTAGACACTGTCCTTTACTTTGCTAACTTTCTAAGTTCGGTAGGCACTATCTGATAACTGATATGACATTTGTGTGACATCAAAGACAACACACAATTGAACAATTGTATCCAACAATCTCCCTCTTTAGCATTGATGGCAACACAACATGTCATAGCAGAATGAAATTTGAAAACAAATCTTTTAATGACAAAACTCCCTCTTACATATAATCTCTCCTTCTTACAAAAAATCTTATTATTTGCAAATTTTAGAAAGATATGACAATATATATTCTCCCTCTTTGAGAAAACATGCCAAAGATAACTTAAAACAACTGAATGGTATTGCACCTGATGTACTAATTCATATACAATGTCTTCATTGGTTTGCTGCATCAACTGATAGATCTTCAATTCATATACAATGTCTTCATTGGTTTGCTGCATCAACTGATGCATCCTGTTGATGCATCACTAAAGCTGTATTTTAGTGAGCTTTAGATAGGGGAATGACCCTTAACTTACCTCTTAGATATAAGAATGCATCCTTAGGTAAAAGCTTTGTGAATATGTCAACAATTTGTTCCTTTGTATGCACATATTTCAATCTTATTTCCTTTTATTGCACCATTTCTCTTAAAAAGTGATACTTTATGGCAATATGTTTGGTTTTTGAATGCATCATTGGATTCTTGGAGATGTTAATTGCACTAGTGTTATCACAAAACATAACAACTGGTTCTATGATTTCTTGCTTCATACCTTTCAATAATTTTTTAAACCATACAATGTTTGAGCAATTTACTATTGCTGTAACATATTTAGCTTCTACTATGGATTGAGATGTATAATTCTATTTTTTGCTTGTCCAAGAAACCAACTTTTTTCCTAGAAAGAAAGATCCTCTACTTGTGCTCTTTCTGTCATCAATATTTCCTGCCCAATCTGCATTAGTAAACACCTTTAAATCCAATTTTCCTCCAAGTTTATACCATAATCCATATTCTTTAGTTCCTTTCAAGTATCTCATGATCCTTTTGATTGCCATCATGTGATTTTCTCTTGGTTTTGCTGAGAATCTTGCTACAATTCCTACTGCAAGGGCAATGTCTGGTCTTGTGTGCACTACATATTGCAACTTTCTAATCATAGATCTATACAATGTCTGATCCACTTCCTTTGATTCATCGTCCTTGGTGAGTTTTAATCTAGTACACATAGGAGTCCCAACTGGTTTGCAATCTTCCATACCAAAATTTTTCTGTATCTCCTTGATGTATTTAGATTGAGTGATGTAGATGCCATTCTTATTCTATTGAATTTGAAGACCAACAAAGAATTTTATCTCACCAAACATTGAAATTTCAAATTCCTTGTTCATTTGTTCTAAAAATTCTTTGCAAAGATTATCATTTCCTGTGAACAAAGTATCATCTACAAATATTTTTGCCAAAATAATCTTATTATCTGGTCCTTCCTTTATGTACAAACTGCTGTTGTCATTAGTTTTTTGAAAACCAATTTGAATAAGATAGTTATGCAATCTTTCATACGATGCTCTAGGGGCTTGTTTTAGACCATATAATGCTTTATGCAATTTGCAGACCATGTCCTTCTTGTCTGGATCAACAAAACCTATAGGCTGCTCAAAGTAAACCTCTTCCTCCAATATTCCATTGAGAAATGCTGACTTGACATCCATCTGATAAACTTTGTATCCTTTGTATGTAGCATATGCAAGTAAGGTTCTGACACCTTCCAATCTTGCAATAGGAGCAAAAGTTTCTCCATAGTCTACACCATCTTCTTGAGAGTATCATTTACATACTAGTCTAGCTTTGTTTCTTGATAACTCACCATCTTCATTTAGTTTATTTCTGAATACCCACTTTGTTCCAATCACATTCTTATCTTTGGGTCTAGGTAAAAGAGTCCATGTTTTGTTTTTCTCTATTTGTTCTATCTCTTCATTCATAGGTTCAATCCAACTTTCATTGTGTAGTGCATCTTTAAATTAACGAGTAAACAAGTGCCTTTCAACTTACTTCTTGTCATTATTCCTTCTAATTTATCACCAATGATCTGATCTGGTTCATGATGCTTTCTGACATACTTGGCTAACATGGGCTCCTTTCCTTTTGAATGACTTGCATTGTTATCTTTTTGTATCTCAACTTCTGGTTCTGATTCTGGTTGCTCAGGCTTAGTAGATGCTAACTTGGTAACTTCTATTTGCAACTTGCGTTCTTGTAGCTCGGTAGATTTTGACTCAGTTTGAACTTCTTGTGACTCGATTAATGAAGACTCAGGAGTTGAGGATTCGTGATTGATAGGTTTACTTGTTATTTTATCAGGTTTAATGTAAACAAATCTTCTCTAGTCTTCAAGTTCCTTCTTGCTTTCTTCTTCTATTCTTTCTACAAACTCATCAACTTTCACATGTGCACTTTCTATGACTTTGTGAGTAGATAAGTTCAAACATCTATATGCTTTGCTTTTGCAAGAGTATCCCAAAAATATTCCTTCATAACTTTTTACATCAAATTTACCTTTTCTAGATTCTTTCAAAATGTAACATTTGATTCCAAATACCTTTAGATAACTTACATTAGGTTTGTAGCCATACCATAATTCATAAGGTGTTTTGAATGAGTCCTTTTTCAGTTGTACTCAATTCAAGGTATAAACTGCAATGCTGATAGCTTCCTTCCAGTATTTGTTAGCAATGCCTTTCTCAATCAATAAGGTTCTTGCACAATCCATTATAGATCTATTCCTTCTTTTTGCTATTCCATTTTGTTCAGGAGTTCTAGGTGTTGAAATCTATCTTTTGATTCCCCTTTCAATGCAAAATTTATTGAACTCATGTGAAATTAACCCACCACCTCTGTTAGACCTTAAGAATTTTAGTCTTTTGCCTGTTTCCTTTTCTACTCTGGCCAAATACCATTTAAACTTTTGAAATGCTTTTGATTTCTCTCTAAGGTACATGACAATCATCATTCTTGAATAATCATCAACAAACATAATGAAGAATTTTTCACCAATATAACTTTCAATGCCAATAGGTCCACACAAATCAGTATGCACAATTTCTAAAACTTCTTTAGTCTGATAGTTCTTGTTTTTAAAACTAGTCTTTCCCATTTTACCAATTTGACAATTCTTGCATAGACCAACCTTAGGTTTCTTTATGTTAGGAATACCTCTTAATTTTTTGAATTTACTAATCTTTACTAACTTGTCAAAGTTTACATGACACAACCTTCTATGCCATAACCTACTTTCTTCAATTTGAGCAATGAAACATGAACATTCACCAAGTTCAAGATAAAATAAGTTACCTTTTGATTGAGTGCCAGATCCAATCTTGCTTTTCCATGCATAAATTCTACTTTGAATCCATTATTGAGTAGCTGTGCCACACTCAAATTTTTTTTCTTTAGTCCTTCTACCCAATATGCATTATCACATACAAGTTCCTTGGTTAGTGAGATTCTTCCTTTTCCTTTTATACAACAAGGTTCATTGTTACCAAATCTTACACTGCCACTATCATAGTCTTCAAAGTATTCAACCTTAGTCTTATCACCGATCATGTGATGAGAACAACCACTATCTATGATCCATGTATCATTTTTTCTCATATGAGAAATTAGTGCCATTTCCTCATCATTATCAGATTCATCTTTTACAACAATGTAGACAATTTCATCGTCTTCTTCATTATCAGAATCATTAGAATCTTTTGCCATGAAACATGTTTTTTCACCTTTATCCTTGAACAATTTGAAGTCTTTCTTGCCATTGTACTTGTGACCTTTCTTCTCATCTTTGTTTTTCTTATTTTGGCACCTAGCAGCAATATGTCCAATTTCTTCACAAGAGAAACAGATTAGAGGAACTTTACCTTTGTATTTTCCTTTGCCTCTTGAATATTTTCTTGCTAGTAGAGCTTCAACCACTTCAAGATCACTATCTGAATTTTGTTCTGATTCTTCATCACTTTCTGATTATGATTCCTTCATTTTTTCCCTTTTTCTTTGAGTGAAAGCTTGGCTTCAAATGCTGATTCAACATTCTTGGCAGCTAGAACATAGTTGTTAGAGTTATCTAGCTCAAATGCAGTAAATCTTCCAACTATGGCCTCTAAATTTATTTTATGATTTGCCTCACATCTCCTTTCTTGAATTGCAAAAAATCTAATTGCATAAATAGGAAGTAGAGTTCTAAGAACTTTACTTATAATTTTCTCCTCACTGATATCTCCTCCAGATGCTTTGATTTCACTAACACATGTTTTAACTCTTTTATCATACTTTGCAATATTTTTATCCTCTCTCATCCTCATTTGATCAAATTTCCCTCTCAAACTTTCTACTTTGGCTCTTCTCACATTATTATCTCCTCCATAAATTTCTTTCAGCTTGTTCTGCATTTCAAAGGCAGTTTTGCAATCCTTGATGTCATCAAATTCTTCATAACTTAGAGCAGATGCTATATATATCATCATGTTATTGTGAGTCTTTTTTTCAACAATATCATTGACAGATAATGTACCAAAAGGTTCTTCATATTTTTCATCAAGGTACTACAGCCCTATATCACCAATGGAAGCCAGATGAAGCCTCATCAATCCTATTGTTGGAATTAAAGATAAAGTAACTGAGAGGGGGGTGAATCAGTTACTCACAAAAATTAATCCACAAATCCCTTAGATGTCTTAATGATCTAGTTACTATTTTTAATTGGTAAATTAAACTATTACTTTTTTTAAGCAATCATGCATGTAACTAGAAATAAAGTGAACACAAGAGACACCAAATTTAATGTGGAAACCCAATATGGGAAAAACCACCAAGTAACTAGTCACCAATTTTTGCTCTTCTGAAGTGAGCCCTATTAGGGGCCAACCCTGTTAAAGGTTACAATACACACTGTTAGGTGTGACCTTGTTAGAGGATAATCACCCTGTTAGGAGTGGCCTTGCTAGAGGTCTTTAGAAAAATTCAACTAAATTGTCACATTGTTAGAGGATTTACAAAATGGTTGTTAAACCAACTCTATTAAGAGATTTGAAATCACTACCACAATGGTTAGAAAGCAACAATGAATTGACCTAAACAAGATGCAACTGAATTTGCTGGATACAGGTCTTTGTTCAGCATCATTAGATCCTTCTTGATCAAATATGACTCTACTGCTCCTCAATGATCTCTGATCATTCTTCAAATTTGCTTCCACAATAATTAGTCTTCATATCACATTAACTTCTCATATCTCCACATCATGCTTTCAAATTTGCAACTTGACTTCTTACTTATACCATTCAAATTGTCAAGTCAGCTCATTTACATGTTACATTTACCAATAAACCATCCATCAGTCAGCTATAGATATTATTCTTAAACAAATAAATGTCCTTTATTGGACAACCCTACTCGATAAATACTACTTCCAAAAATTTCTAGAGTTAACCTTCTTGACTTGATTAACATTACAATATCTTAAAATCCTTTGGCTGCCGAGTTTACTTAGTAAGAATTGCTTTTACCAAATTACGTTTGATGACCGAGTGAACTTGGTAAGAACTATTTCTGTAATATTTTCTTCGATTACCGAGTGATCTTGATAAGAACTGGTGTTGTCATGTTTTCTTTGATTACCAAGTGAGCTCGGTAAGAACTAAATTTCTTTGATTACCTTGAAGGATCGGTAACCAACTGTCTACTTGGTAGACACTGCAAGATATCTTTACTAACCTTTTGGGCTTAGCACACACTGTCTATTTCCCTACTAACCTTCTAAGCTTAGTAAACACTGTCCTTTGCTTTGTTGACTTTTTGAGTTCGGTAGGCACTATCTGATAATTGATATGAAATTTGTGTGACATCAAAGAAAACACACAATTGAACAATTGTATCCAACAAAATATTATATTGATAACATACTTGAAGATACAAAGGATGGTCACACTTAAAAACATTGGATGAATAAGTTCTAACAAGGTTGACTGCAAAGCTTAAACTAAGTTCATTGGTGGGTGTCGAGCCAGCTAGTTGAAGCTGAGCAAATTCTTAGTTGGAGCCGACAAAAAGGAAAGTCTAGTGTGTGTTGAGTGAAATTTAGGTGCTAAGTGAAATTCAAGTGTCGAGAAAATTAATACGTACCGAGTACCAAAAAATCTTAGTTGGTGTTGAGTGAACTTCGGGTGCCAAGCATCATTAGAAACATAGTTGATACCAAGTAACTCAGTATGTGCCGAGCATCAAAATTTCAATAGTGCCAAGCTACTGCATTATTGAAAATGTCAATGGTTCACCAAATTTGAGCCGACATAGTCGTAACCTTGAATTTTGTGAACTACTTGGAGGATAAGGATGATGAGTTGGGGGCACAAAATTCTATGTAAACCATTTTTGGGAGAATTCAAAAGGATTATTCAAGAAGTTTCTAGAGGAAACATAATATGGGTTAGATATAATGAATCCTACCTAATCCATACTAATTGAAATTAAATAAAGGAAGAATTGAGTGGAAAAAGGAACTCCAAGACTTCTATTTAAGGAGTCATAGACCAAGAAGCAAATGCTACTATTGCTGAAGTGCCAAATTGTGAAGTGGTTAGAAGGGTATCAAGGAGAAGGAAGAGCATAGAGGGTCTATTTCAACAAGTGGTTAGAAAGAGATGATTGCACTGGTATATTAAGCATGGACACTCAAGGAGAAAAAGCTTGAAAGGAGGGCAAGCGTATAGAGTTGTAGAGATTAAAGGCCAGGCAATGTGAAGAGCTAAAGAGTGATCTAAAATCGACAAGTTAAGTTGTATGTTGTAATCAGGTTAAAGATTTTCTAATACTCTCTAGCAATTGTATTAGATATGGAAATCCTATGGACTTAGGTTGGTTTGATAGCCATTTGTAAATAATTTAATAGGGTGGCATTCCAAGCGAATGTTCTAAAGTCCTCTAACCAAGCCCACTTCTAATAGGGTGGATGAATCCTCTAACAAGGTCACATTTAATAGTGTGTTGTAAGCCTTTAAAAGGGTAGGTCTTTGATAGGGCATCACTTCAAAAGAGTGAGAATTGAGTAGCATGTTAGTAGTGGTTTTTCCCAAATTGGGTTTCCACATAAATCATTGTGTTATGTGTTGATCTTTTCATGTGTAATGCTTGCATGTTGATTTACAGTAACTTGCTGATTAGGAAAGTTAAAGCTTGGATGAATGAATGGTTGAATGGGCCCACCACACTTAGTGAAAAAGTTTGAATTGGACATTTGGAACTTGAAAAATTGATTCATATCCCCCCCTCTCAATTATTCAAAAGCATTTCTAACACCTTCTAGATCCAAATTGATGATCTAGAATCAATCCTTTTACTGCTTAGACCTTGCAGTTTTTTGATTGGTGAAATTCCTTGCTTAGGGATTAATGATCCTAAAAAAAATGCATAAATATCTCCTTGATTACCATCTTGATCTTTAAAAAATGCTTCCAGCTTGATAAAAATAGTTAAAATAGATTTTAGTGCCATTCCAAATAAAAATGTAAAACTATGTTACTCGTCACTTACAACATAATGCTGCTTGGCATAAAATGCTTCTTCATGTTATCCCTTAGCCTTCACTATGCTCAACATATGCTAAATAACTTGGTCTATGTAATACTTGGCTTCAAATAAATTTTGATTTACTTGACATCCATTATTATCTCTAATTATCTTGATAATCATGTGAGTACTTGATGACCATTAGCATGCTTGATAGTAACTACTACTTGGTACTAGACTTAGAATATTTACAAGTCTTCATTCCTTTGCTTGACCTAAATGGGATGAATCGATCATAGTGATGACCGAATGCTTCTTCCTTGTGAATGACTAAGTGTTTGACCCTAATAAATAACATAACTTAGGGATTAAAATCTACACGCTATGTTTTATATTGCATGTATTTGTGAGTTGAGTCATAGAATATACAAAAGATTTTTTGAAGACTCATTACCATATGTTTTTACTAAGAAATATTTTAGATAGTGGTTCAATTGTCTATTCGGTGAGTTTTCATAGAGTAGAATTTTAGTCTTTGATTCAATATACTTCATCAAATAATATTTATTTGTAGATTATTTTGATAATTGGTGGTTTCAAAGTTAGTTTTCTCATTAGAAAGTCAAATAAAATTAATTTCCTAGTCAACTTAGTAAAAAAATGTGTAGTTGGATTGCTATGTTTACCTATTAGATGATAGCAATAATTGAATATGTAATGCATTTTGGTTGTGTTCTAGTTAATACCTATGGAATCATGCTGGTTGATGTAATCTATTTTGGTATTAGGTCTCATACCGAGCTAACCAAATAAATGATTGAGACTTGTATAGGAGAGTGAGTTCATTTGTGAATTTGGCATGGGTATGGATAGATGAGAATTTATAAGAGGATGATATGATGAAATCTTGTTTCAAAGATGGAGACCAAATTTTATTAATGTCATTCTTTAAAGGAATTATATTAGCATAGTTCACACTTTCAACCAATTAATCTTAGTAGGTTGTTTTCTACAATGAATTATTGTTCACTCTTTGGGTTTTTCCCCTTGTTATATTTGGATTGTTGTCCAATTAGGGTTGTTTTAGTTGTTCTCATAGAGAAGTGAGATTCATGTGAGTGCCTAAATGCATTTGCATTTGCATTCCCCATTGTGACTCTAATAAAGTTTTATATGCACTAGTACATCATCTTGTAGATTTTCTCCCCAATAGGGCTTTTCTCTTAAACTGAGTTTTCCTCAAGAACAAAGTAGTGAAGTTATGCATTATGGTGTTATTTATTTTGCATCACATTTAAGTTTTTAGATCTAATAAGTTATGGATGGTTTAAGGTTTTGATTTAGTCCCCCCCTACCCCATACCCCCTACCCCCTCCATCCTCCACCCCTTCTCCCACCTATTAGTTATTTGTGGTGCCTTCTTATTCCTAATATAAATAACTTCTAGTGATCACTCTTAACTATCTTTCTATGGAGAACTAATGCCTCACAAAAAATAATTATTTACCACCCTAGTAGGGAAGAAAACATTATCAAAAAGTAGAAGAAAATCAATTCAATTATTGCCAATTAAAAAATTATTCTTTGCACTTCTGGATAACAAAATATGCAATATGGATTTTGAATCCCTTTCGAGTTTTGGAGGAATCTTGCAGAGTAGCACAAATAGAAAATGTGAAAGATCAATTCAAGTTGCGAGTGAATTCTAGACGAGTATCCTCCAATGATAACTAGTAACAGGCCAAACTATCCAATAATGGGATGCAGGAAAAACATCTAACCCTTCTAGGGTTTGAGAAAAAAAGGATTCAAATCACATACCACACATCATATCAGTAATTGTAAGGGAGAAAATCAAGTCTTTTAGGGTGTTTGACATGCCCAATATAATCATAAATATGTGCACAATTACTAGGAAGGAGCAAAAAATACCCAAGTTTAGAAGCCATCACAAATATTTAAAGGGAAGAGGAGGGTTCAAATCTCTCAAAATAAGGATGAAGTAAAAGAATTACAATGTCCAAGCCATGTTTCACAAGTAAATTTGGTTTCAATTGGAAAAAATATGAAAGGAAATACATGGATAAAAAATAACTGGTGGTGCTTGAAAAATCCACATAAAACTTTCCCAATAATCCTAAAAAGGAATAGAGAGGGAAAATATTACATCCTACCTCACAAAAGAATAGACAATGCTCATAAATAGCCACCAAAACATCTAACAAGAAAACCAAGTAAGAAATTGGTAGATCCCAAATGTGAGGATAAGTAGGATGGATGTTCTAATGCCCAAAGTGTTAGAAAAAGGGATTACTGGGGGGGGGGTGTGAATCAACAACCTACAAACTTTAGTTGCCAACTAGATATTATTTGTTACTTTAAACCATGCATAACAAATCAATATAGTAATCCTAAATAGTAACAGTAACAACGCATAGAGATAACTCATAACACTATATTTTTTTAATGAGGGAAACCCTGGCCAAGGGAAACCCTGGTGGGGATGATACCCACTAGATAATATACTAATATATAAGTTCATTGTTAGAGGATGGACTTTGTTAGGAGTCAATGAGAAAATTCAGTATAAGGATTCCCTGTTAGGAGACTTTGAATCCCTATTAGGAGATTCTAATCCTATTAGGAGTTGTGCCAACCATGTTAGGAGTTATAGTACATAAAATGCAAGATGCACTGCCCAAACATGCACTTCTAATTACAAGAAGAGCTCGCTGCCCAAACAAGTAATCTAACTTTTGGAATATAAGTATTGTATCTTCTTCCTTGATAGCTCACACAAAACTTCAAATAAATCACAAAATAGCTTATACAAAACTTCACATATATCACTTTTATAGTAAGTTCCCACATCACAATATTCACACAACTTTCATCCTTCATCGTAAAATGTCCTTTGCATAAATACCATGCCTTAACGCAAATTTTTGCTGGGTTGGCTAAGACCACAATCCACTTTTCCAACTTAGAGTAAATATCTAGGATGTCGATTCTTGTTGGACAAGTAATTATTTTGTAAACAAAATAATTCTTTCCTTCAATTCTACTATTCTGCTTTGCTTCAAAAATGAGTATCTCTATTTTGTATAGTCTAAACTGACTTATGATGTTATACACATCATCACCAACATGTATACTATCTCAATCTAAGTTTTCTAGTCATAATATGACATTAGCAACAAGTTATAAACAAAATAATACACTACTGTATACTAAATTCTATACTTAGACAAATTTTTGATTACCAAACACTAAGTCTCTTTATTTCTTAGGTTTTCTATAAGCATTCACATCATGTGCTACCATACACAAAAATAATTACATATCTCTATTAGCCAATTGTCAACAATCTCCCCCTTTTGCATTGATGGTAACAAAATAGGGAAAATTGGCTAAGTGACAAAAACTACATAAGCAGTATAATAAAATTTCATCTATTACATTTGTCCATATTTACATATGCTCCCCCTTACAATATACTTTACATTACTTATATTCCCTTAAATGTACTTCTACCCTTATTAATTTTCATGTGTACTTCTCCCCCTTTGACATCAATGACAAAGGTCAAAATGTCAAAATCTGTCCAAAACCATCACAAGTGCCATCCTTCCTTAAGCTGATAGGATCTTCATGCAATCGTCAAAGCTTGCCTTAAGATTATCCATACCCTTAGTCCATGTCTCCTTGGTGGATTCAACTAAGGTGAGAATTATACATGAAGCATATGATGTAATCTTAACTACATTAAGATCTGAATATAAAAAGTTAGAATATGTGTGCTTGGCCTTGACACATTCCTCCAACTATTTCTAAAAAAAAAGATACTTTCATAGCAATAGACCCTCTAAAATCTGATATCCTTTTCAGAATATTCTCCTTGCAAAGTTGTAATTTCCTAATGTCATTGTGAATACTAGCCACGTGTCCTTCAAAATCATGAATCTGTCAAGATGAATGTTGGATCTAGCTGGATAGACCCTCTAGCTCACTCATCTTTCCTTCTATCTAACTATCAATGTGCTTAGTCAATTTGTATGATAAAGTAAACTTAATGTACAATATTCTCCCATCTTATTGACCCTTCCAAAGTTCCTTGATACAAGTATCAAGACTTATCAAATCATTCTTAATGTTTTGGAAGATGGTGCTAAACAAGTTAGCATCATGTGAAATCTATGCCTTTGCTTCTGCAACATTTAACAAGTTAGTAAATTCTTCATCAAATTATTTTAGCACTACTTGTTCCCTCTATTTAGGATATGATTCAATGTGTTGTACTACCAAAGTACTATGCAGTCTATTAGTAACTTCCATCAAGGTCTTCTATAGGCTTTTCACTATTCTACTCTTCTAAATAATCTTTGCTAAGGATGAAATCAAATTATTTTGATCGTCATCATTAGTTGCTAAGTTGGCAAGTAAAAGCAGAGTAGATGAACTAGGTGGTTTAGTGTCATCCTCCCTTTGCTTCTTGGATACCTCTTTTATTATTCTCTCTTCTTGTTATTTCTCTTCCAATCTCTTCTTCTTGTCTTCTTCTAATTTCTTCTTACCTCTTTTTTTTCTATTATTTTCTTTTCATCCTCTTCCTTTCTTCTCTTTGCATCCTCAAGCAATTTCTTCTTGGCCTCTTCTACTTTCTTCTTCTCTTCTTCAAGTAATCTCTTTTCTTCTTCAATTAGTCTCAGTTTGTCCTCAATATCCTCTATATTAGGTTCATTTAGTTCAGAGCCTTGAAATGGATTAGTATCATTAATGTTAATGGTAACATTTGTCTAATCTATCTGCACAGTGTCACCACTCACTAACACATCCAAGGTTCTAGGTGTTGGAGGAGATGTTGCCTTAGATTCTATCAACATCTAACTTATTGCTACTACAGATTCATTTCTTAACTTATTTTTCTCACCCACCATAAATAGAAATGGTCTTACTTTATTTCTTAAGTAAGGTGCAAGATTATTCAATAATCTCTTAATTTCTTCTTTGTCATCAGTCTTGCAAATAGTTCTTAGCATAAACTTCTGAAGTTCTAAATCTTCTTCTCTCGTAGGTGCCTTCTTCTCAATAAGTCTATCATAGACTTTTTGGTTTACTATTCCATCAATATTTTTCAATTTTAGATTATTTTCTATGATGTGTCTCATAGTAGAGATATCAATCTGATCTTTTTCAAAATTGTTATACAAATCCTAAAATTTATTCATCTAAAAAAAGTTACCTTCAATAGCAATAGCTGAGTTAATCTTTTCTATCTTCGAATTCTAGGGTTATAGAGTTTTTCCTACTGATTTCTTTGATGATGTCACCTTCTCTGCTTGCTTAACCTCTTTTTTTCTTCCTCTTCATCATTGGACTTAACAATTGTCAACAATGTCTTTTTCCTTTTGCCTAGTCCAATGGCTTGTTACTTTACCCTTTTTATCTTAGTGGTTATAGCTTCCACCAATCTCTCATATTTTCTCTTTGGCTAACTAGGCTACACATCTAACACTATTGCATATGGAATGCTTTGCTCCGAAGATGTCTCTACAATAGATACTAACAAAGGTTGTATATTTAGTATGCCTTGTTTCATAGTTTTCCTAACTACCCTAGACTCACTCTTAGTCATACCAGCCTCTAATAAGGCTTTCTTCATAATAGAATCTATCTTCTTGTGTGATGCCTTATCCAAGATTGCTTGATGAGTGGACTGGGTAATCTCATCATAAGTTCCTAATCTATATTCTTCTTTATCTATCTCTAATTTCAACAATAAATCAATATAACTAATTGCTATATCATCATTCAATTCATAACACAAGGGATCAAGAAATGTTTCTTGAGGTTCTACTACTTGTATATAAGTATAATCTGTATCAACCATAATGCAAAGTTCTTCTTTAAATCTATCTACAATTGTAGGTGCAACTTTGAATCTTTGTCTCATTTTATTATGAAATGTTTTCATTATTAGGTTTCCACTATCCAATATCTTATCTACAGAATGCCTTCTGCATACTTCTTTGATCTTCTCCATTGCACATTTGTCACTGTGCATTATCCTGGTGACTGATAAATATAGAAATATTTTAAGCACATGAAATAATATGTGATTAATTAATGAATGAAATCTAAACACACCATTCTTAGTCCTCTTGATTTTCTCTAGGTTCTTTAAGAGTTGCATTCTCAGAATTTCACTAATATTTATTGGTTCCTTCTCTACACATATCTTGTATGTTGCATAGATGAATCTAACTAATAGTTCATCAATCTTTAAGCTTGCACATATAGAATAGGCAATGATTCTACTTAGGAATCTTACATCATCTTGCTTGATGGTGCTGATCACCATAGCCTTTCCACTATGCATTGCTTTAGTATAGCTCTCAACTTTCTTTTTCACCATTTTAGGTATAATACCTTGTTTACTAAGACTAGTTACCACATGAATAAGGTCAATAGAAATATCAATTACATTGTCTTGCATCCATAGTTTCCTATTATGTATCCTACTTAGTATGATTTGTGTCCAGTTCATGGTAGAAATGATATTTGAATAGGTCTAGTTCCATTAAATGTTCAAATATGGGCTTCATAGTCATGTCATGATTAAAAAATAATTCCATATCCTTGTTCATGTATTCACTACCAATATACTCAAATTTACTATTAAGATAACTTGCTACATCTTTAAGATATACTACATTATTTGAAGTGATGGATAACAGTAAGTTAGGGTTTCCTTAAGTAGATTTTATGGAAACAACCTTCAACTTAGGTCTATCCTTGTTCTCAACATGGTGCACTACTGACATATCCATGATTCTATCAAATATGAACTTTTATCGAACAAAATTGTGGAAAAATCATAAAATAGCTCTTTATAAAAATAAGGTTTTCTTTCAAATCACTCTTACAAGTTTCTTCTGAGTGCTCTCTACTTTAGATGTATTTGCAATGAAGTGAAAATCAATTATGTACTCCATTTATTCCATCAACTTGAGCTTGCACTAATTACATACTTTGCAAACATGAAAAAGCTATCAATCACATTCTGTAATCAAATAACTTCTCAAGATCATTTATCCTATCTTCAGATGCCACCTGAGGTTTTCCATAGCTATTTTCCACCATGAAAAAACTCTACTAAACTTCACTTCATGAAATTCTTTGCAAAAACATGCTTTTCATCTTCTACTATAGAATTAAACCTTTCTCTAATATGAGTAATTCTGAATTCCTTCATAACTTGTTTAGATAAGCTCCAAATTACAAGTGAGCTTAGGTAGCATCTAAACTTAATTGGATACATTGTTTCCCAACTTGGCTACTTCTAACTTGGTTTCTGGATGATGTTCTCAAATTTTGATGCTGTGAACAAGCTTAATTCAACTTTGTTAAATCAAACTCAACAACTGACTTATATCTTCCTATCTTATCATCATCTAACTTTTCTTTTGAGATATCTACCACTTTTACAAATACCTCATTAAGTTCTTCTTGAAGTTCACTAACAACATCTCTTTGTTCCTCATTGTCTTTGTTAGTTCTAGAGTTCCTTTCATGGTTCCTTCTGTCATTTCCAACGTTCTTCCTAAAGTTTCTTCCATTGTTCCTTCTATCTCTAAAGTTTCCATCCATTCTACAATACTTTGCTGTATGTCCAAAGTTGTTGCACAACTAACATATTGGTGATTTTCTTCTAGGATTCTGCTGATCATTAGGTGCATAAAAATTCTATGTAATGTGTCCAAAGTTGTTACACTTATAACACACAATCTATCTTCTATCTTCATAAGGTCTTCCTTCACTTGATGTCCTTTCATTAGATCTTCTTCTATCTGTAGGGTTAGTATTTCTAGACATTCTACTATTCCTTCTATCATTATCATATTTAGGTTTTTTACAATCCATTGTTTTATGACCCATACCATGACAATTATGACAATAAAAATCCTTAATATGATTAAATTACTTATTAGTATAATCTCTTTTCATATTTCCTATTTCACTACATAAAAAACACTTACCTCTAAATTCATACTTGGTTTCCTTAGGAGGTTCCACTTGCTTTGGTTCATCCAAAATTTCAACTACCTTGTCTTGTCCAACTTCTTTAAGTTTATCAGAAGATTGAATGGATTCAATCTTATCTTTAGATTTACCTTTTTCTTTTGGATTTGATGTTAATTTCAAGTTTTTCTTTGCTAGAATAAATCTTCTTAAGCTACTTCTTGCACTAAGTTAATTCACCTTTCACAATAGTACTGTACTTATGAAGTTCTTCATGATCTTCTTTCAATGTTTCAAATTTAGATTTTTTTTTGCTAGACTTGCTCTATGATCTGCATTCATAATCTTCAAATCAGATTCAACTTTGTTGGTATCATTCCTCAAAGTCAACTTTAGATTCATAATTTTCAATTCATGCTTCAAGATCTTGTACTCTATTTTCAGCTTTGAATAATCATCATTACTAGTTCTAGATTCAGTTGATTTAGGCTTGGATTTGAGATGTTCAATCTTTTCCCTCAATCGTCCAATGTACACTTTGGAGTCTTTATATCTATCCTTTAGCTTATCTCTTTCTTTAGTAACGAGTTTAATTTGTTCAAGAGATTCTTTAAGGTTATTCATCAACTATTCCATATCCATAGGGATCTTACTCAGGTTCTTAAGCCTCTTCAAAATAACTAAGCTTTGATACCAATTGTTAGAAATAGGGATTATTGAGAAGGGGAGGAGGGGGGTTGTGAATCAATAATCTACAAACTTTAGTCACCAATTGGATATTTTTTCTTACTTTAAACCATGCATAACAAAGCAATATAGTAATGCTAAATAGTAATAGTAGTAATGCATAGAGATAACTCATAACACAATATTTTGTTAACTAGGGAAACCCTAGCCAAGGGAAAACCCTAGTGGGGATGATACCCACTAGATAATATACTGATATATAAGTTCCTTGTTAGAGGATTGACCTTGTTAGGAGTCAATGAGAAAATTTAGTATAAGGAGTCCCTGTTAGGAGACTTTGAATCCCTATTAGGAGATTCCAACCCTAATAGGAGTTGTAGTACAGAAAATGTAAGATGAGCCCACTGCTTAAACATGCACTTCTAATTATAGGAAGAGATTGTTGCCCAAACAAGTAATTATACTTCTAGAATATAAGTACTATATATTCTTCCTTGATTTATCTTTGATCTTCAGCTTGATCTCAAATCACAAAACAACTTATACAAAACTTTACATATATCACTTTCACAGCAGGTTTGCACATCACAATATTTGCACAACTTTCATCCTTTATTGCAAAATGTCCTTTGCATAAATACCATGCCTTTGCACAAATTTCCATTTGGTTAGCAAAGACCACAATCCACTTTTCCAACTTAGAGTAAATATCTAGGATGTTAGCCCTAGTTGGACAAGTAATTATTTTGTATACAAATAATTCTTTCCTTTAATTCCACTATTCTGTATTGCTTCAAACATGAGTATCTCTATTTTGTACAATCTGTGCTGACTTTTGAGGTTATACACTTCATCACCACCATGTATACTATCTCCATCTAACTTTTCTAGTCATAACATGACATTAGCAACAAGTTATAAAAAAAACAATAAATTGCTATATACCAAATTCTATAGTTAGACAATTTTTTGATTACCAAACACTAAGTATATTTATTTTTGAGGTTTCCTATAAGCATGTACATCATGTGTTTCCATAAATGACAACAATTAAATATCTGTAGTAGCCAATTGTCAACATAAAGAACTATAGATGGAATAAAATATCACACAAAGAAAAACCTAAAAAAAAAAAAGGATGGTGAAAACATATTGTTAGTCAGTGATATGTACATCAAAAATATCCGGTTTGAGTGTCAAAATTTGGGACTCTTCACATTTTGGAATGGGCTAGAAAAAAAGAAGCCAAATTTTCCTAGATAGTTGAAAGATCACTATGTGGACAAGGTAAGTATATATTCTATCCAATAGACTAATATATATTCAGCGTAAAGAAAAAATAATCATAGATGAGATTCTTTCATGCTCTATTTTTTTTCTTCTAAAGGATATTTTGTTGAATTTATAAAATGGAGCCCAATTTTTTTTATGAAAATCATGCTAAAGAATTACACAAAGCTACCTAGGTAATGATAAAAGCATCACTAGTAGAACTACTTCTGTTGGAAATGAGAATAGAGTAACTGAGAGGGGGAGGGGGTGAATCAGTTACTACAAAAACTTTCCACAGTCCCTAAGATGTCTGAATATACCCTTGATCTGATTAATAAAATGTTGAAACTTGATAATGAAGGAAATGATAAATATTAAGAATTGATATGATATCATGCACAAAGTAATTTAGCAATTAAGAACACAAGAGACACCAGATTTAACGTGGAAACCCAATATGGGAAAAACCACCAATGTAACTTTTTCACTCTTCTGAAGTGAGCCCTGTTAGGAGCCAACCCTATTAAAGGTTACAAAAACACACTGTTAGGTGTGACCCTGTTAAAGGATTTAATCACCCTGTTAGGAGTGGCCTTGCTAGAGGTCTTTAGAACAATTCAACTGAACTGTCACCTTGTTAGAGGATTTATTGAATGGCTATTAAACCAACTTTGTTAAGATATTTTGAATACACTATTACAATGGTTAGAAAGCAAAAATGAAATGACCTGATATAATGTGCAACTTATCTTTGCTAATTGTAGATCTCTGTTATGCTTGATTGGATCCTTACTAATCAAATACAACTTTGCAGCTTCTTTAACACATCTGATCCTTCATCAGACTTTTCTCAACATTCACCTCTTCATACTATAATTTGCATTCATAACTTTTTTTTCATAATCACACACTTTAATTCATAACTTGAATGACCATATATACCTTTCAGATTATCTTAGTTAGCTCAAATCACTGACTAAAACAAACAATTACAATAGTTGGCTAAAAGTAATTAATTAGCAAATCCCTATACTGGCCAACCCTACACGGTGAACTTTTTTTAGAAAATAATTCTTGTGTTAACCGACTGAGCTCGGTTGATACAACGAACTTCGTGACAAACCATCAATCGCCGGGAGAACTCGGTAATTACTAAGTTTCTTGAGATAACCGAGTGAGCTCAATGGAAACTAACCTTTGGAGATCGTGTGAAGCTTGGTTAACACTGACTTTTCCATAATTTATTTGATGACCGAGTGAGCTCAATGGAAACTAACCTTTGGAGACCGAGCGAATCTCAATTAATACTGACTTTTCCATAATTCATTTGATGACCAGGTGAGCTTGGTGGAAACTAACCTTTGGAGATCGAGTGAATCTCGGTTAACACTGGCTTTTCACATTTCCTTCGTTGACCGAGTTAGCTTGGTTAACACTGTCTTCCACATTTCATTCGATGATCGAGTGAGCTCGGTTGGCACTGTAAATTGCATTGCAGACTGTCTGAGCTCAATGAACTTGAGACTAATGACTGATATGACATTTGTGTGACATCAAGGACAACATTATCCAACAATCTCCCTCTTTGGCATTGATGGAAACACAACATGTCATAACAGAAATGAAATTTTGAAAACAAGTTCAAAAAGATAACAGACTTCTCCCTCTTTCAATAGTCTCCCTCTGTTAAGGGACTTCATGGAAAACTTTTCAAATCTTCACAAATTTCAGAATTTTCAGAAGGATATGACAGTAAAATCTCTCCCTCTTCGACAACACATGCCAAAGACAACAAAAGTTAAGTGAATTATAATTTACCTTTAGTACTAATTCATATGCAATGATTTGTGATTAAACTACATCAACAGATAGATTTTCAATCCTGTATGCGTTGATGCATCACTAGAACTTATTTTTAGTGAACTTTAGATAGAGGAATGAACCCTAACTTACCTCTGAGATACAAAAATGCATCCTTAGGTAAAGGCTTTGTGAATATGTCAGCAATTTGTTCTTTTGTATGGACATATTCCAATCTGATCTCCTTGTCTTGTACCAATTCTCTGACAAAATGATATTTTATTGCAATATGCTTGGTCTTGGAATGCATCATAGGATTCTTAGATATGTTGATTGCACTAGTATTGTCACAGAACATGACAATTGGTTCTTTGATTTCCATCTTCATTCCTTGCAATAACTGCTTAAACCAAACAATATTTGAAAAGTTTACTGTTGCAGCAACATACTCTGCCTCTTCTGTAGATTGGGATGTACAATTTTTCTTTTTGCTTGTCCAGGAAACTAATCTTTTTCCAAGAAAGAATGCTCCTCCACTTGTGCTTTTTTTGTCATCAAGGTTTCCTGCCCAATCAGCATCAGTAAACACTTTCAAATCCAAATTACCTCCAAATTTTTACCATAAGCCATAATCTTTAGTTCCTTTCAAATATCTCATTATTCTTTTGATTGCCATCAGATGAGTTTCTCTTGGATTTGCTGAAAATCTTGCAACAATACCAACTGCAAGGGCAATATCTGGCCTGGTATGAACTATGTATTGCAATTTTCCAATCATAGATCTATACAATGTTTGATCTATCTCTTTGGATTCATCATCTTTGGTAAGTTTCAATCCACTACACATAGGAGTTCCAATAGGTTTACAGTCCTCCATACCAAACTTTTTCAATATCTCCTTGATGTATTTTGATTGAGTGATGTAGATGCCATTCTTATTTTGTTGAATTTGAAGACCAACAAAGAATTTTATTTCACCAAACATAGACATTTCAAATTCCTTGTTCATTTGTTCTAAAAATTCTTTGCAAAGATCATCATGCCCTGTGAAAATAGTATATCTACAAATATTTCTGCCAAGACAATCTTATTATCTGGTCCTTCCTTTATATACAAGCTACTATTATCATTAGTTCTTTGAAAACCAATATGAATAAGATAGTTATGAAATCTTTCATACCATGCTCTAGGGGCTTGTTTCAGACCATACAATGCCTTGTGTAATTTGCAGACCATGTCCTTTTTATCTGGATCAACAAAGCCTTCAGGTTGTTCAATGT
This sequence comes from Cupressus sempervirens, assembly GCA_028749045.1. Taxonomy (NCBI): domain Eukaryota; kingdom Viridiplantae; phylum Streptophyta; class Pinopsida; order Cupressales; family Cupressaceae; genus Cupressus; species Cupressus sempervirens. Next base: position 25,697,588 of record CM053784.1, read on the forward strand.
AAACCTCTTCATCCAATATTTCATTGAGGAATGCTGACTTGACATCCATCTAATAAACTCTGAATCCTTTGTGAGCAGCATATGCAAGTAAGGTTTTGACTCCTTCCAATCTTGCAACAGGAGCAAAGGTTTCTCCATAATCTATGCCTTCTTCTTGAGAGTATCCTTTTCATACCAATCTGGCTTTGTTTCTGGATACTTTACCATCTTTAGTTAACTTGTTTTTGAATACCCACTTGGTTCCAATTACATTCTTATTTTTAGGCCTGGGTACTAGAGTCCATGTCTTGTTCTTCTCTATCTGTTCTATTTCCTCATTCATTGCCTCAATCCAACTATCATTTGTCAATGCATCTTTAATGCTTCTAGGTTCAAAATCAGCAAGTAAACAAGTATTTTTCAGTTTGCTTCTTGTCAAAGTTCCTTCAGACTTGTCTCCAATGATCTAATATGGTGCATGATGTCTTCTGACATATTTAGCTAATATAGGTTCTTTGCCTCTTGAATGAGTTTCATTGCTATCTCTTTGTGCTTCAATTTCATGTTCAGGCTGTTCTAGTTCGGTAAGAATTGGCTCAAGTGCTTCAGACTTGGTAGATACTTGCTCGGTAGTGTCTGAATGTTGCTGTGGCTTGGTTTGAACTTTTTGCAACTCGGTTATTGATGACTCGGGAGTTGAGGATTCTTGAGTGAATGGTATGCTTGGTATAGTATTTGGTTAAATGTAAACAAATCTTTTTTAATCTTCAGGTACCTTTTTGTTTTCATTTTTAGATTTTTCTGCAAACTCATCAACTTTCACATGTGCACTTTCTATAAATTTGTGAGTGGATAGATTTAAACATCTATATGCTTTGCTTTTGCAAGAATATCCTAAAAATATTCTTTCATCACCTTTTACATCAAATTTTCCTTTTCTAGATTCTTTCAAAATATAACATCTGCTTCCAAATACTTTTAGATAACTTACATTGGGTTTGTAGCCATACCATAATTCATAGGGAGTTTTGAACGAGTCCTTCTTCAACTGTACTCGGTTTAAGGTATGAACTGTAGTGCTGATGGCTTCCTTCCAGTATTTGATAGCAACCTTCTTTTCTATCATCAGGGTTCTTACACAATCCATGATGGATCTGTTTCTTCTTTCAGCTCTTCCATTTTGTTCAAGAGTTCCTAGTGCTGAGACCTATCTTTTAATACCTTTTTCAATGCAGAAGTTGTTGAATTCATGTGAGATGAATTCACCACCTCTATCTGACCTTAAGCATTTTAGTCTTTTTCTTATTTCTTTTTCTACTCTTGCTAAATACCATTTGAATTTCTCAAATGCTTCTGATTTATTCCTTAGATACATGACAGTAATCATTCTTGAGTAGTCATCAACAAAAAGAATGAAATTTTTTTCTCCAGTATAGCTTTCTATTCGAATGGGTCCACATAAATTAGTATGCACAATATCCAATATATCTCCAGACTGATAGTTCTTACTTTTAAAACTAGTCTTTCCCATTTTACCAATCTGACAATTCTTGCATAGTCCAACCTCAGGTTTCTTAATGTTAGGAATGCCTCTTACTTTCTTAAATTTTCTTATTTTTACCAGGTTATCAAAATTGACATGACACAACCTTTTATGCCATAACCAACTTTCTTTAATTTGAGCAATTAAACATGAGCATTCACCAAGTTCTAGATAGAACAAGTTACCTTTAGTTTGGGTGCCAGATCCTATCAGCTTTCCTTGCTCATTCAAAAATCTTGCTTTTCCATGCATGAATTCCACTTTGAATCCAGTATTAAGTAACTATGCCACACTTAACAAATTATGTTTAAGACCTTCAACCCAATAGGCATTATTACATACAAGTTCTTTGGTTAGACAGATTCTTCCTCTTCCTTTTATGGAACAAGGTTCATTATTACCAAACCTTACACTACCACCATCATAGTCTTCAAACTAATCAAACTTAGTTTTATCACAAGTCATATGATGTGAGCAACCACTATCTATAATCCATGTATCATTCTTACTTATATGAGAGACAAGTGCCATTTTATCTTCCTCATCACTGCTAGAATCATCTTTAATGGCAATATAAACAATTTCATCCTCACTATTATTAGAGTCTTTATAATTTTCAGCCATGAAGCATGATTTCTTACCTTTTTTCTTGAATGTTTTGAAGTCTTTCTTGCCATTCCATTTTTAATCTTTCTTTTCATCATTGTTTTGCTTGTTTGGACACCTTGCTGCAATATGACCAATTTCTTCACAAGAAAAATAGATTAGAGGAACTTTACCTTTGTATTTTCCTCTGCCTCTAGAGTATTTTCTTGCTAGTAGAGCTTCAATCACTTCGAAATCACTGTCTGAACTTTGGCTTGATTCATCTTCACTTTTTGACTGAGATTCCTTCTCCTTTTTGTTTTTCCCTTTGAGTGAGAGCTTGGCTTGAAATGCTGATTCAATGTTTTTGGAGGCTAGAACATAGTTATAAAAGTTATCTAGTTCAAATGTAGTTAGTCTTCCAACTATGGCCTCAAGATTTATTTGATGATTTGCTTCACACCTTCTTTCTTGAATTGCAGAAACTCTAATTGCATAAACAAGAAGCAAGGTTTTGAGAAATTTGCTTATAACTATTTCTCTTTTGATATCACCTCTAGATGCTCTAATTGCACTCACACATGCTTTAACTCTTTCAACATACTTTGCAATTTTTTCATCCTCTTTCATCCTCATTTGATCAAATTGTCCTCTTAGACTTTCTGCTTTTGCTCTTCTTACATTATCATCTCCTCCATAGATCTCTTTTAGCTTGTTCCACATCTCAAAGGCAGTTGTGTAGTCCTTAATGTCATCAAATTCTTCATAACTAAGAGCGGATGCTATGTCTATCATCATATTGTTGTGAGTCTTCTTTTCAACAATGTCATTGATAGACAATGTGCCAGGAGGTTCTTCATATTTTTCTTCAAGGTATTTTAGTCCAATATCTCCAACAGTAGCCAGATGAAGTCTCATCAATCCTTGCCATGCAGAGAAGTTATCTCTGTTGAGTTTTGGAATTTTTCTTTTATAAGACATCTTGATCTTAGGCTTAGATCCTTGAAATCTTTTCTTGCAAGCACCAAAAGCTCTGATACCAATTGTTGGAAATGAGAATAGAGTAACTGAGAGGGGGAGGGGGTGAATCAGTTACTACAAAAACTTTCCATAGTCCCTAAGATGTCTGAATATACCCTTGATCTGATTAATAAAATGTTGAAACTTGATAATGCAGCAAATGATAAATATTAAGAACTGATATAATATCATGCACAAAGTAATTTAGCAATTAAGAACACAAGAGACACCAGATTTAATGTGGAAACCCAATATGGGAAAAACCACCAATGTAACTTTTTCACTCTTCTGAAGTGAGCCCTGTTAGGAGCCAACCCTGTTAAAGGTTACAAAAACACTGTTAGGTGTGACCCTGTTAAAGGATTTAATCACCCTATTAGGAGTGGCCTTGCTAGAGGTCTTTAGAAAAATTCAACTGAACTGTCACCTTGTTAGAGGATTTATTGAATGGTTGTTAAACCAACTCTGTTAAGAGATTTTGAATACACTATTACAATGGTTAGAAAGAAACAATGAAATGACTTGATATAATGTGCAACTTATCTTTGCTGATTGCAGATCTCTTTTATGCTTGACTGGATCCTTACTGATCAAATACGACTTTGCAGCTCCTTTAACACATCTGATCCTTCATCAGACTTTTCTCAACATTCACCTCTTCATACTATAATTCGCATTCATAACTTTTTTTTTCATAATCTCACACTTTAATTCATAAGTTGAATGATCATATATACCTTTCAGATTATCTTAGTCGGCTCAAATCACTGACTAAAACAAACAATTACAATAGTCGGCTAAAAGTAATTAATTAGAAAATCCCTATACTGGTCGACCCTACACAGTGAACTTTGTTCAGAAAATAATTCCTGTGTTAACTGACTGAGCTCGGTTGATAAAGTGAACTTCATGACAAACCATCAATCGCTAGGAGAACTTAGTAATTACTGAGTTTCCTGAGATAACTGAGTGAGCTCGGTGGAAACTAACCTTTGGAGATCGAGTGAAGCTCAGTTAACACTGAATTTTCCATAATTTATTTGATGATCGAGTGAGCTCGGTGGAAACTAACCTTTGGAGATCGAGTGAATCTCGGTTAATACTGACTTTTCCATAATTCATTTGATGATCGGGTGAGCTCGGTGGAAACTAGCCTTTGGAGACTGAGTGAATCTTAGTTAACACTGGCTTTTCACATTTCCTTCGTTGACCGAGTTAGCTCGGTTAACACTGTCTTCCACATTTCCTTCGATGACCGAGTGAGCTCGATTGGCACTGTAAATTGCATTGCAAACTATTTGAGCTCAGTGAACTTGAGACTAATGACTGATATGACATTTGTGTGACATCAAGGACAACATTATCCAACAACTTCATCTTCAAATTCTAAAATGCATTGGTTTGCAATAGGGGATTTGATAGGTTTTAAAGCTAATTATAATAACTCTAACAACATCAAACTCCTTATTAACACAGAGCCAAACTTGCATAAAATTAAACCACTAAAAATAATAACAAATAGATCTATCTATAACATTAAAATTTATAAGTATGAAGGATATAATGATCCTGAGATAATCATTTTAGACTCTTTCAAGAATCCTCAATCAACTAACTTTGAGTTTTATGAAAGAAGTTAAAATTTAGAAGAAGCTTTTCCTATGTTTTCAACTTGGAACAAGACCCAAAATAGGGATCAAATGCTAGGAAACAAGGAGATCTTAAATTTGATAGAGAAAGTAAATGAACACAACACAATCACTACAAGGTTAAATTTAGGAAGAAAAATCTTCCTACATAGGTGGTAATAGAGAAGGTGGAAATAATGAAGGATGGTGGAGGGGGAAAATAATGGAGGATGGTGGACATCCTTATAATACACTCTATTGTTCTATTAAACAACTAACTTTGGATAAAGCATGCTAAGAAAATAAGGAACATTCTAAAAATCTAGGAAATTTAGTCAATAAAAACATTTCTAAAATGGTGTTAAGTATAGAGGTGGAGGAAAACATATATAGATTGCAACAATGTGAAATATGTGTGAAGGAAAATATTTTCATAAAAGATATTAGAGAGAATTTAATGAGATATAAAATACTAACCCTTGACTTGTTACTAATCCAAAGTGATTTAAGTGATCAATTAATTCTTCAGGACAAATCACACAAAAATCATATAACCAATCTAGATGGGGGCCTTAAAATTAAAGATTAGTAGAACAATAATGATGGAGAGCTTCTTTACTCTAGAGCTTTCTTGCTTGACCAATGCTACTCCTAGCCTACTTAGGGTTACTACTCCTAACCCCAACCTAGAGGACCTCTTCTCAATCCCCCTTTACCAAGAAACTCTCCCAATAATTCAAGTTTCCATCCTCTACCTTTGATTCACAAAATATGCACTTTTTGACCTAGTGAGAATTTTTTTTACCAAATGTACCTAAAGGGCCAAAAGAAAGTTTAGACCATATTTCCATGGTTTTGACCACATTTCATGACATTCAACATCATTTTATTAAGCCTACCATACCCACAACTTCAAATTGCCTTGTTTGCCCTTATAGCCCTAAGAGTCCCTATTAGCCCTCCTAAAAATAAGGAACTAGGTATAACTTCCAAAAACCCTTAAGAAGGCCACTTGGTGTCTTCACAAATTTGATTCCTAATGAACTAAGCTTCAATATTTTTTAGGTCTTAGGCTCCTGTGGTGACCATATAGTATGATTCCATAAAACCTTTATTTCAAGGGCTTCAAAGGCAATGAGAATATAGCTTTCACAAATTTCTCCACACTCTGCTGTAGTGGCATACTAGATAGTTTCTACTAGAGGAACTAATAGGATTAAAGATGCTAGAAGAAGTTATGTAGAAAGTTAATGTCATATTTTAAATTTTAAATGTCTGTAATAAAGTCCTATGATGTGGTGGCATAAATGGAATAGTGATTTGATAAACTCTCCAAATATAGCCACTTAGGATATAGTGTGTTTCATTTTAAGTTGAGTCAAATTTCTTTAAGAGTTTTGTGTGTGTTTTAAATAATTAAGTCAGCTAAAGAATCGATAGCTACATGAAAATTTAAATAGCTAGAAAAGGTTGGCGACCAATTTTGAATTCTAACTGATCTTGTCATGATTTGAAAAAACATTTTCTTTTCTTGTTTTGTAGGATGTTTTCATCTTCTTAATAGAAATGGAGGAGAAAGGATTTAAAAAGATTTATTTTTGTAGCTGAATGGATATGGAGATATGGGAAGAAGACTAGAAAGAGTTCATGTTTTTTTTTAATTTTTCCCGAGTTTTGCAATTTCGATGGGTATTGTTTTAACTTGTTTTCTTATCTAAGGCAATATTCAAAATTCTAAGATTATATTGATGCCTATGTTTTAGAGCAACAAAGTATCATTCATTTCTAAATCCAAAAGTAGATTTTCTATTTTGAGGTTTGTTATAGGAAAATTTGATTTTCCTAAACTATGAATGTAAACTTTAGTTGTTTTGAGAGTCACATCAGTGGATGGTAGTCTATTAGACTCTTTGCGATCTATTTTTTGGGATTGTAGGGATCAATGTATTATAGCGTTTTGTTTACTTTTTTTTAATTTTTTATTTCTTTAGTTATCTTGGTTTGCAATTGCATAGAAGCCATTTTATGGATTCAATGAATATATTCATGTATTCATCGATATATTGATGGTCACATAGTTGATATGTGATAAGGGGAAAAGTTGTTTATATATATGGAACATGCAAAAGTTGTAAGTCCCTGAATATTTTATGATTGATTCTTAGGTTGTGCTCAAGTTTTAAATCCATGCAACAAAAAGAATAGGTGGTGTAGATTCGAATATGAGTAAATTCTATTTGGTAGTCAGTTTATAGTTGGGATAACGTTAAGTTTTCTTTTCCCAAATATGTATTTCAAATACATTGTAGAAGAGCCAGGTTGGACTCTATTAAGTTGATGCAAAAAACCAAAATATGGTGACAAGAGGTTAAAAAAGTTCCTATCGCATGTCTATTTTTTAGTGGGTATTAAGAAAATCAATTGGTTAACTATATGAGGAAGTTTATATTTGTTCCTGAAGGTGTATGCGCCCCTTGATGTGACTTAGTCAAGTGATTAGTTTCCTCACTAGTTTTCCAAGGTGAGGCTCTACATCATTTTTGGTATTAGAGATAAAGTTAGTAGATCCCTATTAATTTAATTTTTCAGGTTGAAAGATGAGAGTTGAAAACATTATGGAAGAAGAAGTAGTAAGAAGAAGCTACAACCAAAGACATTCTATATTCTGAACAAAATGCAAGTATTAGAACAAGGTATGTAGAGTTATAGTTGACAATGTTTCCTTTGAAAATACAATCTCAGTAGAAATGGTTGAGAAACTGAATCTTCCTAAAGTACCTCATGATTTACCTTATAGAGCATATGGGTTAGGAGATGAACAATGGATTGATGTGTTTGAAAAGTCATATGTTTCTTTTAATATTGAACCATATTTTGATACCATTGAATGTGATATTATCCTTTTAAAAGATTGTCACTTGATTTTAGGAAGATCATGGCAATATGACAGGTCAACCATATATGATTGTAGAGAGAACACATATACCATCAATAATGATGGAAAGAAGATGGTGTTGTTTTTATTAAAGGATGATGAAACATGGAAGGAATCAATAAATTTAGGCCTTATTGATAGGATAGCATTTCCAATGCATTCTAAAGTTAAAGAGGAAGTGAAAGAAGTTTTGGTCAAGGCTAATGAGACTGTGGAGAAGGAAGCCATAAAAAGTACAAATGTATGTGAAGATGGGACAAAAATCTCAACAATGATAGATGAAAGTTATCCTTTGGAAGGGAAAGAACATGAAGTTTAGAAAGAACAAAAAATGCAACAAGAAGAAACCATGCACTAAATAACTATTGACGAGAGGAGTAACGAGACAAATCCCACAAGAATTGAGTGTGAATAATTTGTGGTTGGAACAGTAATATGTCCTTTGAAAATAGAGAAGAGTACAATGCTAAAAGGTACTCGTATGAAAAATATTTTGGAGGCAAATGATGAAGCCTTAAAATTACATGGTGAAGTAAAATGTGAAGATGAATGACATGAGGATGAAGATAAAGAATGTGTAGCAATAAGTTATAAAGAAGAATCTAATTTATGGGAAGAGTTTACAACCATCATGGGAGAATGGAAAAAGCATGGTGGTAGTATAGAGACTCAACATGAAGAAATTTCCAAACATGAAATTTTAGATGATGTTATGGACAAAGAAGATGAGGCTAAATGTATTTATGACAAGGTAACAAGTTCTGAATATGTTTATGACAAGGTAACAAATTCTGATTATGTTTATAAAAAGGCTAAAAAAATTAAAATTGAGAAATCTGATTTAGTTCTAAGAGAAAAGAATATAGAAAAGTTGGTTATGGGTTATGAAAGGGATCAAGTATTTGTGTATTCTCTATGTATGGAGATATGGCATATTTGTAAGGACAAGAAAGAGGAATTTCATTAGCAAGCATATTTGGTGGAGTTACAAATGTATGCAATTATAGAGGTCTTACATGTGATAAAGTTGTTACTGGAAATTAAAGATCAGCAATAAATAGTTTTCATGTCATGAAATAGAGACAAACCAAAGATTAAGATGAAGAAGCAAAGAAAAATCCAAGGGAGTCAAGGACAAGAAAATGCAAGATTACAACTTGAAGATGAGTATAATCTTAAAGTAAAGATGAAGAAATATTTTTCTTTTCTAATATTGAATTTTTTAGGTGTTTCTAAGAAGACTTAAAGGAGACAATATACTCAGTATCTAGTAAAATGGAAGAACAAACATGCAAAAAAAGATGTTTGGATGGATGCAAAAAAAATAAGCAAGCATGGTTCATCACTACAACATCTCATCTCAAGAGGACTTGAGATTCATTCTATAGGGGAGTATGCTATAGTGGCAAATCAGACAATTTTTACTATAGGAACTAAAAGGATTAAAGATGCTATAGGAAGTTACGTAGAAAGTTAATGTCATGTTCTAAATTTTAAATGTTTGTAATAAAGTCCTATGATGTGGTGGCATAAATGGAATAGTGATTTGATAAACTCTCCAAATATAGCCACTTAGGAAAAAGTGTGTTTCATTTTAAGTTGAGTCAATTTTCTTTAAAATTTTTGTGTGTGTTTTAAATAATTAAGTTAGCTAAAGAATCAATAGCTATAGGAAACTTTAAATAGCTGGAAAAGGTTGGTGGTAGATTTTGAATTCTACCTGATCCTATCATGATTTGAAAATGTTTTCTTTTTTTGGGTTTTAGGATGTTTTCATCTTCCTAATAGAAAGGGAGGAGAAAGGATTTAAAAAGATATATTTTTGTAACCAAATGGATATGGAGATATATGAAGAAGAATAGAAAGAGTTTGTATTTTGTTCTAATTTTTTTTAGTTTTGTAATTTGGATGTGTACTATTTTAAATTGTTTCCTTATCTAAGGTGATATTCAGAGTTTTAAGATTATATCAATGCATATGTTTTAGAGCAACAATTTATCATTCATTTATGAATCCAAAAGTAGATTTCTATTTTGAAGTTTGTTTTAGGAAAATTTGATTTTCCTAAACTATGAATGTAAACTTTTGTTTTTTTGAGAGTTACATTAGTGGATGGTAGTCTATTAGACTCTCTATGATCCATTTTCTAGGATCATAGGGAGAAATGTATTATAGTGTTTTCTTTGCATTTTTTTAATTTCTTCAATTTACTCAGTTTGCAATCATGCATAAGACAATTTATGGATTCAGTGGATATATTCATGTATTCATTGATATATTGAAGGTCACATAGTTGATATGTGATAAGGGGAAAAGTTGTTTATATATATATGGAATATACAGAAGTTGTAGGTCCCTAAATATTTCATGATCAATTGTAAACTTGTGCTCAAGTTTTAAATCTATGAAAGAAAAAGAAAAGGTGGTGTGGGTTTTAATATGAGTAAATGCTATTTGGTAGTCAGTTTGTAGTCAGGATGATGTTAAGTTTTCTTTTCTCAAATATTTATTTCAAATACATTGTAGAAGAGTCATATCAAACTCTATTAAGTTGATGTAGGAAACCAAAATGTGGCTACAAGAGGTTAAAAAAATTCTTTTCGCATGTCAGTTTTTCAATGGATATTGAGAAAATTAATTGGTTAATAGTTTGAGGAAGTTTAAATTCATTCTTGAAGGTGTATGTGCCCCTTGATGTAACTTAGTTGAGTGATTAGATTTCTCCTAAGTTGTCCAAGGTGAGGCTCTACATCACACTCCACATCTGACCTCCTCATCTAGGTTATAGACACCTAGAATCCTACTCCTTCATTACCTAAGAAAGATTGGCACGTGCACTTTGCCAAGCCTTTCTTCCTTGCCTAGGGCTCACTTGTGAAACTAGTTACTTGCCTTCCACAAAACCCAAAAAAAATATTTACATAGTATATAGAGACCATTTTTTGACTCCCAAAGGCCATGAATTTTCAACCATGAGAAGTCAAGCCTTAGGCATGTTTAGTGTTGATACACAAAACTGGACAACAAAAATGTAAAACCTAGTTAATTTTCAAAACCTTATAAAATGAATGGTTGAGACCAAAAAAAGTATGCGTAGAATCAAAACATGATCCCAAGACACTATTCCATCCAAAAAAATAATTTATTTAATCCAAATTCTTTGTTCAATCCTTCAAATCACATTTCCTATCACACAACACTCTCCTTCAGAATGTGATGTCCATACAATTAAGTGTCAAACCCCTGGAAATGAGTTGGGAGGTGTTTAAATAGGTACCATATTCCATATTTTCTTATGGTTCAATCCATAAATACCCATGTACTTCATTCTTCAAAACTGTGCAAAAAGTTGCTTTGCAATTTTGCAAAAATTGCAAAGTTGTCAATGAACAACTTTTTGACAACTTTTACAATTTTGCAAGTTGAGCCTTCAAACTTGACTAGTTTGTTTTCAAACCTTATAAAATGAACCTAAAACAACCAAGGACCATTTTTGAACACATATTTCCCATTTTCATCCTTTTTCCACATTTTTCCTTACTGAGCAACTTCTAAGCAACTTTTGTCTATCAAGACCTAATTGACACAATTTGACTCACATTCCAAATTCTACCTATCCAAACCTCCTAAATTTATCTTTGGATTTTATTCCTAGTACTTATTTTCTTAATGGTTTGTTAGACCATTTACAAACCAAAAATGAGTTAGGGTTTCACCTTTACCTCTAGGTGCTCCTACACCATTCTCCCCTTGCAAGAAGAAGTCTAAGGTACTGCCGAAGAGAGAAATTCCTTGTTGATGCCATGCTTCTTGAAGTCACTCTTAGAAATCCAAGTAGCCTCAACTTCATTTTCATCCAACCATTTCACTAGATGTTCTTGATAGGACTTGTGTAAGGTATTAGGTCTTTGAAATTAAATATGGGAGATATAGCCATGTCCTTGGGTAAGTCTACTTTGTAGGCATTGGGTCCATACTTCTCAATCACCTTACATGGAATAATCCTTTTCATCTCCAAATTACTGGGGATGCCCTTTTGTAACCTATCTTTGTTCAAGTAGACCATCACCCAATCTCCCACTCAAAATTGCAATTCTCTTCTTCATCCTTCTTCTCCTTTAATTTCTAATTTGACTCCATCAAGGTCCACTTAACCTAATCATGCAATTCTTTCATAGACTGAAAAAGTCATCAACATGCCCACTGATTTTTTCATGTGGTGGTAGGTCATTTAACTACATGATTCCCCCTTGGATGAGTCCCATACACTATTTGGAAAGGGCTTAATCCTATTGTTCTATTCTTACTATCATTGTAGGAAAATTTTGCCTGAGGGATGACTTGCTTCTGACTTTTCCCATATTCCTTTGTAAGACACCTTAATAGGTTTCCTAGGACCCAGTTGATGACCTCTTTCTTCCCATCTATTTGGGGATGATAGGAAAAACTATGAACTAGGTTTCTTCCCAACCTCTTCCATAGGGTCTTCAAAAAGTACCACTTAAATTTGACATCTTTGTTAACAACTATGCTCCTTGGTAAACCATGTATTCTAACCAACTCATTAAAAAATAGATTGGAAATTTTGCTTGCATCATGTATTGTCTTGCATGAGATGAAATGCCTTATATAATTGCTAAACCTATCTATCACCAGAAACACATATTAACCCTATCCTAGTCCTTGGTAACCCCACTATCAAGTCCATGTTGATTCATTCCCAAGGCTTATTAAGAATGGGTAGAGGTTGGTAGAGTCCTGCATTTGATGAAGTTCCCTTTGCCTTTTGACATATTCCACACTGCTCCACATACCTCCTCACATCCCTTTGCATCTTGGGCTCATAGTAGAACCTTAACACAAGGTCTAATATCTTATTAAGGCCAAAGTTCCCATTAATGCTTTCATTGTGCTTCTCTTGTATGAGATTCTCCCTCATAGATCCCCTTGGGATGCACAACTAGTAACCTTTGAACAATAACCCATTTTGCAAGGTATATTCAGAAAATTCACTATGGAAATGATTGTCAAAGTTTGTACATACCTTTGAGGCCTCTAAAAAATTAGTGTTGTCCTCATATAAGTCATTAAACCCATCCAATACTTTTATTTGCAACTTGATCTCTTGTACTGTCAACAACCTCCTACTTAGAGAATTTGCCACCTTATTGTTTGTCCCCTTTTTGTGTTTGATGGTGAAAGTGTAGGACTGCAAGAACTCCATCCATTTGATGTGCCTAAAAATTAGCTTCTCCTATGATTTAATAAAGCTTAATGCTTTTTTATCTATGAAGACAACAAACTCCTTAGGTAATAAGTAATGCTTCCACTTCTTGAGGGCTTGTAAAAGTGCATAGAGCTCTAGATTATATGTTGAATACCTTGTCTAAGCTTCATTAAGCCTCTCACTGAAAAATGTTACTGGCCTACCCTCTTGGATTAACACTGTTGGAACACTTTTAGAATAAGTGAGAGGGGGGAGGGTGAATTAGTTATCCAAGGTCTTGATGTATAAATAAAACTTTTCACAACTTAGTGAATCCGTATAACATTCATATCCATGCATGCATCCATAAGATTATGAAATCACTAAAACTTGTAGGTTACTATCAAATCAACTTGCATAAATGTGAAGCATGAAATATAAATGATTCATCAACACACTTGACACAATGATTTATGTAGAAACCCAATTTGGGAAAAACCACTAGTAACATGCTACTCCTTTTCACTCTTTTGAAGTGATACCCTGTGAAAGACCGACCTTGTTAAAGCTTACAATACACACAGTTAAATGTGACCTAGTTAAGGGATTTCAATCACCCTATTAGAAGTGAGCCTTGTTAGAGGACATTAGGCCATTCACTTGGAATGCAACCTAGTTAAAGGATTTACAAATGACAGTTAGGTCAACCTTAATCCAAAGGATTTACCCTAGACTGATACAATTATTAAAGAGTAACTGTAGAGCTTTGATCTAATACAACTTACAACTTCTCTTGCATATTACAGATCTCTATTTAGTCATTAATTCTACTTGTCTTTCATAACTTTGATAGCTTGTTCACCCTTCAAGCATTCATCTCCTTATGCCTTCTTGCTTACCATGTCATTGCAGACTCTTCTCTTAGGTCACTTGATGAAGAAAAATCCTTGACTCCTTGTCTCCCTTAGGTTCTTGAACATGAAATTTTTTCTTCATGATGTGACATTCCTATAAGTAGGAAATTAAAATATTTTTCCATTCATTCTCCATCATTCAATTTTGGGTTAAGATGGATTAGGTAGGATACAATGTATCTACCCCATATCTCATATCTCTTCTAGAAACTTCTCCTAGAATGCATTTTGAATTCACCTAAAAATGGTTTACCTCAAATTTTGTGCCACAAGCTCATCAATCTTATCTTCCTCCTGGTTCACAAAATTCAAGAAAACAAACTTATCAGCTCAAATTCAAAAAATCTTTGATCTTTAAAATAATGCAGCAGCTTGGCATTATCAACCTTCTAATGCTTGGCACATAGTGTGTCGCTTGACATCAACTATCATATCATGTGGCATCAACTAAAGTTTATTAATTCTCAGCATAAACTAAACTTTACTCAACATCAACTATCTTAATTGACATCCACTACAATTTTCTTTTACTCGGCTCTAACTAATTTTTTTCTCGGCACCTACTATCCACTCGGTCAAGCTTGGCAAACAAACTTTATGTAACTTATTCTTCTAACCTTTCTTAGTGTAGCCAAAATTTGCAACCTTAAGTAGATTATCAATACATCATGTTATCACTATCTTAATTGATTCTTGTACTTCATTACATAATCATAAATCAACATTTCCTCTAGGTGCTATTGTTACATCTTTTGATTAAATCCTCTTCATCAATCAAATAAGTGATAGTACTTAAATTTTATAAGTAGTTGTCATACCCACAAATAGTAGGTTTGACATTAGTGACAAAACAATGATTGAAACACATAGTCTTCTTCAACAATCTCTCTCAACAATCTCCCTCTTTGATTAACTTCATCAATCCATTCTCAACAATCTCCCTCTTTGGCATTGATGGAAAACCAGACTGATCAACTAAGTCAATCAAATGATGAACATTTTTCTCAACAAACTGACTAGGTTAAAATAGTAAGACAATACCAACAATAAAACTTGTACCAAAATTTCTGCCTCTATCAACAACTTCCATCTTTTGATTAGGTTACAAAAATTCTTCTTATAAGTTCGTTTGAGTCCCTTCTTGTATCTTCCTCTTACTAAGTATATTAGAATTTCTCCCTCTTTCTTACATTCTTCTCTATATTTTTCATCATACATGTGTTTTCTTTTGATCAACAACACAAAAATTATCTCCCTCTAAGATTAGTTACTTTCTCCAACTCTTGAATGAAAATCTCTTGATATCTCCCTCTGATATAGTTTCTCTAATATAGTTTCTCCCTGTAATCAGTAAATCTTTTGCCCCCTTTTTTTAATACTATTGATTAGCAACATTGTCTCCCTCTAATGATGATTAGTTTAATATACATTCTCCCTCTTTGACAACAATGCCAAAGACATATGCCAAAAACTTGTCATCTTAACATTTAGATATAGGCATTTTTAGTTTCTCCCTATGTCACCTTGCTTGTGACTAATTTGAAGTTTTAGCTCTTTGATTACATTAGGTAGCTCCAAAAGTAGGATCCATTGACTCAATTTTTAATATATGGAAATCAACTTGTTTGATGTAGTGCAATCCTCTTGTTATTTAGATAACTTTTGATAGGGGCATCACCCCTAGTTTACCTCTTAGATACTTATGAGAATCCTTAGGTAATGGTTTTGTGAAGATATCAGCAATTTTCTCCTTTTTGTTAACATATTTCATCTTCACCTCTTTATGTTGAACTAACTCTCTCAATTTATGATACTTGATTGCAATGTGCTTTGTCTTTGTGTGACAAATCAATAGATTCTTTGATATTTTGATAAAACTTGTATTATCACAATAAGGTATCACTGGCTCTATGAATTCTTCCTTCACTCCTTTGAGTAGCTATTTGATCCATATAATATTTGTACAATTTATAGTAGTAGCAACATATTTAGTTTCAACAGTAGATTGTGAAGTACAATTGTGTTTCTTGCTAGTCCATGTAACTAGTCTCTTGCTTAAGAAGAATGCTCCTACACTAGTGCTCTTTCTATCATCAATGTTTCTAGCCCAATCAGCATCAATGTAGGCTCTCAATTCAAATTTTTCATTCTTCTTGTAGAATAGACCAAACTCTTCTATTCCTTTTAGATATCTCATTATTCTCTTCATAGCCATTAAGTGATTCTCCCTCAGAGAAGCTTGTAACTATCCCTATAGATGATGTAATGTTAGGTCTACTATGTACTACATATTGCAATTTTCCAATCATAGACTTGTACATTGTTTGGTTTGCCTCAGTTGAATCATCATTCTTTAACAATTTGTGTCCTATCACCATAGGTCTACTTAATGGTTTGGAATCATCCAATCCAAAAGTTTTCAATATTTTCTTGGTATACTTTGATTGAGTGATGTATATATAGTATTTCATCTGATATACTTGCAAGCCCCCAAAAAATTTGATCTCTCCAAACATAGACATTTCAAATTTTTGCTTCATCTGATTTGCAAAATGCTTACATCAAGCATCTTGACCTCCACATATGATATCATCAACAAATATTTCAAATAACAAAATACCTTTGTCTTTTTCTATCTTTTATGTATAGATTGTTGTTATCATCAATCCTTTCAAATCCAATCTTCATAAGATAATTATGAAGTCTCTCATCCATGCTCTTAGTGCTTGTTTCAAACCATATAGAGGTTTGTGTAGTCTACATACCACGTTCTTATTGTGAACATCAACAAAAGCTTTTGGCTATTCTATGTAAACTTCTTCCTCTAATATGCCATTTAGAAATATAGATTTAAAATCCATCTAATAAACTTTGAAACCTTTGTATGCAGCATAAGCAAGTAGAGTTATCACTCTTTCCAATCTAGCAACAGGGACAAATGTCTCTCCATAATCAATTCTTTCTTCTTGTGCATATCCCTTGCAAACTAATCTTACTTTGTTTCTTGTGACTTCACCATTTTCATCTAACTTGTTTCTAAATACCCATTTGGTACCAATCACATTTTTGTCTTTTGGCCTAGAAACTAGACTCCATATTTTGTTCTTCTCTATTTGTTCAATCTCTTCTTCCATGGCTTTGTACCAGTCAACATCTTCTAGTACATATTTTTCTATTTTGAGTTCCTTCAAGCTCAACAAGCATGTTTTATTTCTCAATCTATTTCTTGTCATTGTGCTAGCATCTTTATCTCTAATGATTTGAGTACCAGGATGATGTATTTTGACATACTTAGATAATCTTTGTTCAATTCTTGTTTCTTCATTTTTTCCTTCAACTTCAAAATCATTATGTATATCTCTGTTAGGTATCTCAACATCTCTTTCATGTGGACTAATTTTAGAATCAGAATGTGCATCTACTTTATTTTGTAGCTTGACATCTAAATGCAACTTAGTTCCTAAATGCAACTTGATATTCATAAGGTTTGACTCAACAATCACTGTAACTTTTTGTTAATTTGTAACTTGATTTGCATCATCTTCTTCAGTAGGCATTCCTTCATAAAAGTATACAAACGATTTGTACTCTTCTAGCCTTTTCATTGGTTCAACCTCATATACTTCTGTATATTCATCAAAGTTCACATTTGCACTTTTCACAATTTTGTTAGTGTTAGTACTCAAACACTTATAAGATTTACTTCTTGTGGAGTATCCTAGGAATATACCTTCTTCAATTTTTGCATCAAGCTTGCCATTCCTAATGTCTTTAGGAATGTAACATTTACTTCCAAATACCTTAAAGTATTTTACATTGGGTGAGTATCCATACCATAGTTTAAAATATGTTGAATGTGTACCTTTCTTGATTTGCACATGGTTCAAGTTATAGACAGTTGTGCTTATAGCTTCTCTCTAGTATTTCAAAACAACATTCTTCTCCATCATGAGTATTCTAGCATATTCCATTATAGATCTATTTCTTCTTTCAGCTATTCCATTTTGTGGAGGGGTTCTAGGGGAAAATTTCCTCCTTTTGATTCCTTTGTCATTACAGAACATCTCAAATTCATTTGATGTAAATTCTCCTCCTCTATCAGATCTCAAACATTTCAAACTTTTTCCTATTTCATTTTCAACTCTTGCCAAGTACCACTTAAACATTTGAAAAGCATCAGATTTCTATTTCAAAAATATAACTGTCATCATCCTAGAGTAATCATCAACAAATAACATTATGTACTTATCTCCCTTGTAGCTTTGCACTTCAATTGGTCCACACAAGTGAGCATGAAAAATCTCTAGTATTCTTTTAGAGGTATACATTTTACTCTTAAAACTAGACTTTGTTATTTTGCCTAACTGACATTGTTTGCACATTACATTGTCAGGCTTCTTCAAATTAGGAAAACCTCTATTTTTCTTCATGTTACTGATACTATCCATGTTATCAAAATTAACATGACATAAACTTTTGTGCCATAATCATACATCATCATCTATCTGACTAGTAGCTCCTTTTATTGCACTAACGACTTATTTTATTCTAGCAACATATTGAGCAATATTCTCACCTTCTTCCATACTCATATCATCAAACTTACCTCTAAGACTCTCAGATTTGGCTCTTTGAACATTTTTTATTTCCTCCATAGATAGTGTGTAGAGCATCCCACATTTTCTTTATAGTGTCACAACCTTTGATATCATCAACTTTGGCATAGCATAGGGTAGATGCAATCTCCAACATTGCCTAATTGTGTTCTTTCTTCTTCTTCTTCATATTTTTAGTAGTTAGAACTCTAGTTGGATCAACATGTTCCACATAAATGGTAGATTGTGCATGATCCCCAAGTCCTCCATGGTGTAGCTTCATCAAACATTCCATGTAGGAAAGTTATCTCTATTAAGCTTGGGTACATTTCTTTTTGACATCTTGATCTTTGTGCTGCTAGTACCTTCAAACTAGTCCTCTTAAGTAGATGGCTCTGATACCAATTGTTGGAATACTTTTAGAATAACTGGGGGGAGTGAATTAGTTATCCAAGGTCCATATGTATAAATAAAACTTTTCACAACTTAGTGAATCCATATAACATTCATATCCATGCATGAAACCATAAGATTATACAATCACTAAAACTTGTAGGTTACTGTCAAATCAACTTGCAAAAATGTAAAGCATGAAACATAATATATTCATCAACACACTTGACATAATGATTTATGTGGAAACCCAATTTGAAAAAAACCACTAGTAACATGCTACTCCTTTTCACTCTTTTGAAGTGATGCCTTGTGAAAGGCCAACCCTATTAAAGGTTACAATACACATTGTTAAATGTGAATTGGTTAAATGATTTCAATCACCCTATTAGAGTTGAGCCTTGCTAGAGGACTTTAGGCCAACAACTTAGAATGACACCTAGTTAAAGGATTTACAAAAGAATGTTAGGTCAACCTTAATCCAAATGATTTACCTTAGATTGATACAATTATTAGAGAGTAATAGTAGAGCTTTGATCTAATACAACTTATAACTTCTCTTGTATACTATAGATCTCTGTTCAGTCCTCAATTCTACTTGGCTTTCATACTTTTTAGCTCTAATAGCTCGTTCACCCTTTAAGCATTCATCTCCTTAAGCCTTCTTGCTTAACATGCCATTGCAGACTCTTCTCTTAGGTCACTTGATGAAGAAAAACCCTTGACTCCTTATCTCCCTTAGGTTCTTGTCCATGACAACTTTGCTTCATGACTAGACATTCCTATAAGTAGGAAATTAAAATATTTTTCCCCTCATTCTCCATCATCCAATTTTGGGTTCGGATGAATTATTTTGGATACAATGTATCTACCCCATATCTCATATCTCTTCTAGAAACTTCTCCTAGAATCCATTTTGAATTCTCCTAAAAATGGTTTACCTCAAATTTTGTGCCACTAGCTCATTAATCTGATCTTCCTCTTGGTTCACAAAATTTAGGAAAACAAACTTGTTCACTCAGATTCAATGAATCTTTTATCTTATAGCAACTTGACATTATCAACCTTTTGATGCTTGACACATACTATGTTGCTCGGCATCAACTAAACTTTACTGATGCTCAACATCAAATAAACTTTACTCAGCATCAACTATCTTGCTCAACATCCACTAAAATTTTCTTTTACTTGGCTCCACTTAGTTTTCTGCTAAGCTTGCACTAAATTTTCTTGGCACCTACTATCCACTTGGTCAAGCTTGGCAAACAAACTATATGTAACTTTCTCTTCTAACCTTTCTTAGTGTAGCCAACATTTGTAACCTTAAGTAGATTATCAATACATCATGTTATCATTGTCTTAACTAATTCTTGTACTTCATTACATAATCATAACTCAAACTTTCCTCTAGGTGCTATTGTTACATCTTTTGATTAAATCCTCTTCATCAATCAAATAAGTGATAGTACTTGAATCTTATAAGTAGTTGTCTTACCAACAAATAGTAGGTTTGACATTAGTGACAAAATAATGATTGAAGCACATAGTATTCTTCAAAAATCTCTCTCAACAATTTCCCTCTTTAATTAACTTCTTCAATCCATTCTTAGCAAACACTACCCCAACTACTATGTTGCTAGCATCACATTCAACCACAAATGGATTCTCAAAACTAGTCAAAACCAATATTGGTTGAGTTTCCACTTCTTTCTTCAACCTCTCTAAACTTGCATCTATTTATTTGGTCAATGTAAATTTGGTCTTCATGCTTCCTTTGATGATGTCATTCATTGGTGCAAAAATCTCACTAAATTAACCTTCTTACAACTTCCTATAGAACTGTATTAGTCCATGAAAACTTTAGACCTTAGTAGTAGATTTATGAGTAGGCCAACTCAAGATTGCCTTCACCTTGTCCTTGTCCATTTTTAGGTTCTCTTGGGATACTACAAAACCCAAATACACTAGTTCCTCCTTCACGAACTCGCTTTTCTCAAGGTTCACTGTCAACTTCTCCTCTTGAAGTTTTTTCAACACCATTTCTAGGTGCTTCATATGCTCCTCCCTTG
Organism: Cupressus sempervirens; assembly: GCA_028749045.1. NCBI lineage: Eukaryota > Viridiplantae > Streptophyta > Pinopsida > Cupressales > Cupressaceae > Cupressus > Cupressus sempervirens. The sequence continues at coordinate 25,718,455 of CM053784.1, forward strand.
TCTTATTGAAGATGAGGATGTCATCCAAATACACAACAAACAAATCTCCTATATAATCTTTCAAATCCTCATTCATGAATCTCATGAAGGCACTTGGTGCATTGGTAAGGCCAAATGTAATAGAGGTCCTCAATAGTCTTAAATGCAAACTTTCACTCATCACCCTCCATCTTAATATGATAATAGCCACTCTTAATATCAATTTTGGAAAAGTATCTAGCTCCACCTAAATAGTCCATTATATCCTCTATACTAGGAATATGAAATCTATATCTAATTGTGATTCTATTGATTGCCCTAGCATCAATGCACATTCTCCACTTACCTCCCTTTTTAAGTGCTAGGAAAATTGGTACTACACATGAACTGATGCTCTTACTAATCAACCCCTGATCAAGAAACTCTTGGACTTGTCTTAAAATTTCCTTTTTCTACTTTGGATTCATCTTGTATGCAGTGATGCTCCTAGTATGAAGTCAATTTGATGACTTATGGCTGTCTTCAAATCACAAATTATATCATTGAATTGATACAATAGGTTTTGCACCTTTATAGGTATAGGTGCTTGTGAAGATGAATTCTCCTCTTTAGGCTTCACCATGATGACATACTTACTCATTCACCTTCCTTCAAGTCTTTAAGGAACTCTTTACCACTCATAAAAAATGTTGTAGTAGTAGCCTTCTCTACCTTATCTTCTTCCACTATGGACTGTATCCTATAGGTGACCCCATCCTTCTTGAAAGAATACTTGTTTTCCTTCCCATGATGCACTACCTCCTTATCATACTACCAAGGCCTTCCTAATAGTAGATGAAAAACACCATGAGAAGAACATCAAATAGGATATTTGCTTGATACTTACTAATGGTGATGTCTACCCATACTTGTTCATTACTAGAGTATTCTTCCCCTTGTTCAACCAAGTCACCCTATAAGGACACACATGGGGAACATTTGTCAACCCAGGCTTTTGTATTGCTTCCTCTAATAATATATTTTTAGTTGAACCCGAGTCTATGATTACCTTGCATACTTTACCTAGTATCTTACAAGTAGTTATGAATAGTGCTCTTCTCTACTTGGGTTCCTCCCTTACTACCTCCTTAACCAAGACTCTCCTCAACATGAGGTTCTTACCCTTCTCTATGTCAAAGTCTACTTCTCTTGCTTTGTGAGTATCCTCCTCTTGGATATAGATAATCTTCTCCTCTCTATAGGATGATGGTGCCTTCTCTAGACACCTATAGGCAAGATGCCCCAACTTGCCATAGTTGTAACTGTATATGAGAAAATGTTAGGATGCTAATAGAAACCAAATTTAAATAAAGCTTCTACAAACTAAACAAAATTCATAAAATTCAAGATAGACTAAGATGAGCTCTTAATTGAGAATATGAACCATTAATGGGCTCTCTCAATAAGAAGCTCTCTTGTTGAGTAGCTTTGTCTAAATAGATAGGATGTATGCTCAAGCTTTATGCTTCAAAAAGGGCTTCAATGGATGATTGTGGATTTTTGGTGTGGATAGATGGCTTTAGTATGGATTTGGCTCTCAAAATAGCATTATAACTTTACTTCATGAATTGTGTTATTTTGCAAAGGGGAAGGATCCAATTTATAGGCAAGAGGCTTGAGGGATTGAGGGCTAAGATGCAAGGATGGGAAAAAGCTTATGGAGGGCTCAGATTGCATGAGAGGAGAGCACATGGATTGTGCTTCATGTCACATGGTGAGAGGATGGAGGAAAGGGGAAGGATGAGTCAACAAAGGAGGCTCAAGGGATAAAATCTTCATAAAGACCCTCATAATGACTTGTAAGAGCAATAAAAGGGCTTGTAAGAGTCATTTATGGCCTAGTGGACTTCATAAAGTTTTATGGTTGAGATATTTTGAGGGTGATGAGAGCAAATTTGACTTGGACTTGATTAGGAAAGTTTTAAGCTTTTTTAGGCTTGTGCAAATGATTAGAGGATGGATTAGGATGGTTTAGGATTAGCTTAAGGATAGGCAAGTGGATGGCATTTAATGAGGGTGGGTGAAGGAAGAGATATTTGTTAACTTTGGCTTGGGTTAGTAAGTTTTAACCCATGTTTAGGGAATGTGACAAGGTTAGGAGGGGATTAGGATTAGGTTTAAAGACATCTTCTAGAAGAGTCTAGATTTTGGATGAGGATAAAGACTTTCTAGAATAGTCTAGAATTTCCTAGGATGAGGATGAAGACTTTCTAGAAGAGTCTAGAACTTCTTAGGGTGAGGATAAATTAGATTTTTAGGAAATAAATAAAGTTTTATTTATTTCAAGGGTTTGGGTTGAGGAGATATTTATTAAAACTTTTTTAATAAACATGAGGATTAATATTTAATCTTAATTAAATATTTTGAGTTGGGATTAGGGGTAGGAAATGATGGGATTAGCCTTTAATCAAAATTAAAGAAGGATTAGAATATTTTGGAAGAGGTTATTGGTCATAAGGAAATTGGCCAACTTTTGGGAAAAAAATAAATTTTTTATTTATTTTAGGATTTTTGGTCAATTTATTAATTAAATAATTAATAAATAAGGAAATAATGTTTAAATAAGATTTAAACATTTTTGGGAGGGATTCCTTAATTAAATATTTTTAATTAAGATAAAGGGATTTAATGGCATAAAAATTAATTAATTAATTAAATAATTAATTAATTAATAAATGATGATGTCATCAAGACTTTTTCAGAAAATAAAAATACTTTATTTTCTAAAAGTTTTTTAGGTGTCTACATTTTGCCCCTCTTTGATGTGATGCCGCAAGTGGCATGACATCAAAGATAAGAAAATAAGATGCCCAAGGCTAGAGCAGAAGAGGAGAGAATGGACTATGAGATGCCCCCTCAAGAAGGCAGCGGGGAGAGAAAGCGAGGCTTGGTGGCTTCTTGAAAAACACAAGAATCTGGGATGAGCAAGGAGACTCAGATTGGCAAAGAGAAGGGGCTGAATTAGCTCAAACTCTCACTATGGGAGAATGATAAAGGAGAATCAGATGCACAAGAGGAAGCAAGCTTAAGACCTTAGGGAAGGTGGAGGATGAAGGAGCAGAGCGCTATAAAAAGGAATCCAGGATAGGGAGATGGATGAGGGGATTATAAAGCTGATGGAACAGGATTTCAAAGAGTTAGATTGGCGGAAGATGGGTTTTGGAGATCCCTAGGACTAGGATTGTGGATCTCAAAAGATGAGGCTTGGTGGGTTGATTTGGATTGGTGGATCCCTAAGACTAGGATTGTGGATCCCTAAAGCTAAGAGTGATGAGTGATTCAAAGAGATATTGATGCATCAGCTAGGGTAGGAGAGACAGATGCTAGATATGGGTGGGGGATAATGGAGATGAAGGAAAACCATTGAAGCTCTTTGAGCGGGGGGATACTTCAAAGAGAAGTACCACCATGTAGTTGAGCACTAGATTTGCTATAGGACTATTGGTTAATTGCCAAGGTTACCAAGAACATCAAGGCCTTTTCACCAACCGTCCAAAGGACTAACTAACTCAAAACAAACACACAAGGATTGCCCCAGCATCACACATGAATCCTAGAGGAAGCAGTGTGGAAATGACACTGGAGAGCCCACAAGCAGAAAAGAAAAACAAACGAAAGACCTGATCAAGACCTTACACTCTAATTGCCCCATTCGCAGCATACCATGATATGGAAGATCGTGGCAACCTTGAGGAGGGAACAAGGAGATTGCTTGGAAAAGATACTTCAAGACCCAAAAGGGAAGATCCCAAATCAAAAGAAAGTGAAAATCCAAAAGAGAGCCGTTTGCCAACGAGATGGGTAGGACAAGGCACTAACGGACCAAGATCAGACATGAGGAAAGCTATATCCTGCAAGGACCTATTGGAGAGCACCGAAGCTGGTGGATTTGGATGAGTGATGCATCTGGCAAGCTGAACTAAGAAAGATAACACTTTGGTGACAGGAAATCTAGCTAAAGGATGCATTGGAATAGCTAACCAAGATGTGTGATGGGTGCAAGATGCTGATCAAGGACAAACTGACATGAACGCTGGATAGATACAATGGTACTAAGTTAAAGAGGATGTACAAGCTGATGGACCAAGATATGTTACAAATGTACAAGTTTGTTCATGTTTTGGTTTTTGTGAGATGGAAATGTTTGTGAAGGATGGGATGTCTATAATAGGTGATAGGTGGATAGGTAGATGGTTTGCGAAAAGCTTAAGGAAAATGGAATTTTGTGTGTGCACGTGATAGTATACAAGCTAGGATACAGGATTATTTATAGGCTGGAATATGGTACAAACCTTGGACAAGATTTGGATAGACAAGGTATGGTACAAGATTTACAAGGTATAATACAAGCTTTGGTACAAGATTTACAAGCTGTACAGGAGGTATTTACAAGCTTCATCAGATTTTGGATATTTGGTTGGAACACCAAGGGAACAAGCAAGTGTGTCTTATGGGATGGTGGGTAAATGGATGAGGGATAGGGTAGTGATAGATAATGGATTAGTCTTTAGTACACAAGGCACCTGAATTACCAGGTTTTCACCAAGGTACCTATCCAAGGTGCTTGAATTGCCAAGTTTTCACCATTGGACGCTTATTTCTCTTTACTATTTTTTTCTTTTGTATTTTTCAAAAGCTAGGTATACCAAGGATCTTCAAGCATAGAACTTCTTGAGATGAATGATGTTAGTAGGATCATTCAAGAGTTCTCCTTCTAGTGTAGATAGCTGATAAGCTCCAGAGCCAAAGGAAGCAGTGACAACATAAGGACCAAGCCATGTAGGTTCAAACTTGCCTTTCTTTTCTCGATCTACTTGGACTTTCATGTTTTCTTTGAGGACCATGTCACCTGGCTGAAAGTGTCGTGGAAGCACCTTCTTGTTGAAATTTCTTTTGAGATGAGTTTGATAGACTGTGAGATGATCATAGGCTTGTTGCCGCTTCTCGTCTAAGAGATCTAGCTGGGTGAGTCGAGCTACTCTATATTCTTCATTTGATATTTGCCCTTGCAAAGATATGCGCAAGGAGGGAAGTTCAACCTCTATAGGTAGTACCGCTTCGGCACCATAGACTAGGGAGTATGGAGTTGTGCCTGTGGATGTACGGAAGGAAGTTCGATAGGCCCATAAGGCTGGATTTATTTGTAGGTGCCAATCACGGCCGGAATCATTGACAACTTTCTTTAGAATTTTGAGGAGGGTTTTGTTAGTTGCCTCTGCCTGGCCGTTACCTTGTGGGAAATATGGGCTAGAAAAGCGGTGATGGATGCGGAGGGAAGTGCATAATTCTTCCATGTTGAGATTTTCAAAGTTACCTCCGTGGTCGGTGAAGATGGTGGATGGGATGCCAAAGCGGCAAACAATGTGGTACAAGATGAACTTGGAGACCTGAACTCCTGTAGCTGAGACTAGGGGGACTGCTTCCACCCATTTAGTGAAATAGTCTGTAGCTGTTATTATCCATTTATGTCCATCAGATGAGAGGGGTGTGATAGTTCCAACTAGGTCAAGGCCCCAACAAGCGAAAGGCCAAGGTGGTGCAATAGGCTGTAGATCCTGTGCCGGAGCGTGCACAAGATTTGCATGCTGCTGACATGGGAGACACTTTCTGACAAAGTCACAAGAGTCTTCTTCAATGGTAGGCCAATAGTAGCCTGCTCTAAGGATTTGTCACGCTAGGACAATACCACTCGTGTGGGCACCGCAAAGTCCAGAGTGTACTTCCTTTAACACCATCGCGGCCTCATTTTGGTCTAAACATCGAGAGAGAGTATCGTGATAACCCCGACGATATAGGGTATTGGCTATGATAACATAGCGGGATGATTTTCGGATGAGGTTTTGGCGTTGGGTATGTGTGAGGTGAGGGGATATGATACCATCGTTAAGGTAAGCATGAATCTCATGGTACCAAGGGGATTGGGGACCAACCAAGATACAAACACGGTTTGAATCCTCATTCGCATAGGCGGGTGTGAGGAGCTGCTCCACTAAAAACTCATATTGTGTAGCTGCTTGGGGAATTTCCAAGAGCGAGCCTATAGTAGCCATAGCATCTGCTGCTTTGTTCTGTATTTGAGGCACTTGTGTAAACTGAAGCTTTGTAAAATGTTGGGTTAGCTGATCAACTAGCTCTTTGTAGGGTAATAGCTTTTCATCTTTGGTTTGATATTCATTTAGGGCTTGCTTGATGATGAGCTGAGAATCGCCAAAGATTTGTAGCTCAACAATGTTCCATTCTACAGCTATCTTTAATCCTGCTATGAGGGCCTCATATTCAGCTATATTGTTGGTGCTAGGGAATTGTAGCTTGAAGGCTTTTGGAATGTAATCTCCTTGAGGTGTGACCAACAATATTCCTGCCCCTGATCCATGAGATGTGTATGAGCCATCAAAATAAAGTTTCCATGGGGGTTGTTCTTCAATTAGACAGATATGCTCATCTGGAAATTCTGTGATCAATGGATAAACATCTATTAGAGGTGCATCAGCTAGGTGATCTGCTATAGCTTGCCCTTTGATTGCCTTTCTATCCACATACTGGATGTCAAATTCACTAAGGAGCATAACCCATTTGGCCAAACGGCCTGTAAGTGTTGTTCTAGAGAGCATATACTTGAGAGGGTCAATCTTGGAGACTAGTTGGATGGTATGACTTAGCATGTAATGGCGAAGCTTTTGAGTTGAGAAGACAACTGCCAAACAAGCTTTTTCCATAGGAGTGTAATTGAGTTCATAACCAACTAGGGTTCTACTGATGTAGTAGATGGCTCTTTCTCTTTTGTAGTCATCAAGCTGTGCTAGAAGTGCCCCTAGAGCAGTAGGTGTTGCCGATATGTACAAAATTAGGGGACGACCAGGAATTGGTGGAACCAAGATAGGGGGATTGATGAGATACTGCTTGAGATGGTTGAAGCTGCACTGACATAAAGGATCCCAATTGAAGTTCTCATCCTTCTTTAGTAAATGTGAAAATGGTGTACACTTATCTGCAAGCTGGGAGATGAAACGCCGAACAGATTGGAGCTTTCCTTGAAGAGAGCGAAGTTGTCGCAGTGTCTGGGGAGGAGGCATGTCTAAGATAGCCTTGACCTTCTTGGGGTCGATCTCTATACCTCGTTTAGAAACTATGAAACCTAGAAGCTTGCCAGATGTGACCCCAAAGACACATTTCTTGGGATTCAGCATGAGATGATATTTGGCTAACCTATCAAAGACTTTCTCCAGGTCAGCAAGGTGATCCATGAAGGTATGAGACTTGACCAAGATATCATCCACATAATCCTCCAAAATGCTATGGATGAGATCATGAAAAATGGCTGTCATAGCTCTTTGATAGGTAGCCCCAGCATTCTTTAGGCCAAAAGGCATCATGTTGTAGCAAAAGGTTCCCCAAGGGGTAGTGAATGCTGTCTTATGTTGATCCTCTTCTGCAATCTTGATTTGATTATACCCAGAAAATCCATCCATGAGGGACAAAATTTCATGTCCAGCTGTAAGATCTACAATCATATCTATGTTGGGCAAGGGAAAATCATCTTTTGGACAAGCTTTGTTAAGATCTCTAAAATCAGTGCAGATTCTGATGTCACCGGAAGGTTTAGTGACAGGGACCATGTTGGAGATCCACTCTGAGTAGTCGATAGGTCGGATAACCTTAGCAGCTAACATTCTTTCTAATTCAGCTTTGACCAATAATGCCACCTTGGGGTGCATTTTTCTAAGCTTTTGTCTGATGGGCTTGATCTTTGGATCAACTGCAAGATGATGAACTACAAGCTTTGGATCAAGTCCTGGCATGTCCTGATATGACCATGCAAATTGGCCAATATTCTCTCTTAAGACCTCAAAGAGGAGGTCAGCTTGGTCTTGTGATAGGGACGCAGCAATGTGAACAAGTCTGGGGATCTCTGAAGAACCAATGTTGACTTCTTGAGTATCCTCAATTAGAATAGAAGACACCTCTGGTCGATTATCTTGAGGAGGCAATGCTAAATCCTCATGTTCTTCTTGTGGCTCTGGATTTTTTTGCTGAGGGGTTCTCTTCGTTGCCTTAGCTAGTCTCAGATTCACCTTAGTTCCAATTTTGGGTGTATCGGAACTAGGTTGGGGATTTTCTCCAAAATACCCCTTGGGATCTAGCTTGTAGATATAGGCAGAATCTGGCTTTGTTTTCTTGTGAGGAGTTTCAGCTCCCATGAATCTTAGAAGTGCCTCCTCTGATGTGAACTCATCGATGTGTATGACACTTGGTTGGTCCCAATCTATGAGTTGTGGATGGGCGAGTGGTAGGTCAATGAGGTGGATGGATAGTTCTTGGAGAACAGAGTCTCCAAGGGAGATTTGGTCTAGGATATCGTCGTAGGCTCTCTTTTCAACTTCCTCAGGAATGTCTTCGATTTTGACAAGGTTGCGGTGAATGTTCGAAAAAGCATGACCGTTCTCATTGGTGCCCCCAGTTGTGGGTATGCCAAAGCCAAGACCTGACTTCGATTCCCACTTATGTGCGTCGATGGGGCACTGCATGCCTCTTTCTTCTGGTCCTAGACCACCACCTTGATAGTTCCATTTGTCAGTGATGAGCTTATGTTCTTGGGGATACTTTTGGCTGAAGTGATCAAGGCGTGCTTGATTTCTTTGAGGTGCATCCTTATGTAACCATTTGTTGATATCTGGAGTGAGCTCCTCATGAAGAGGGATTTTCGAGGATACAAAGGTTGTTGGGCCAAATTGTTTGTATCGAGGAGGTGGAATTTCCTTAGCTTTGTGATATGTCGGTCGTCCATGGGCATGTGGATCAAGTGGGAGTGCCCCGACAACAAATGCATCTGACAGACTATACTCTCCACAACCTTTGTTATTGATCTTCACGGTAGACAGGGTAGAGGCGAGGATGGTTTCTGGGTCATTATAAGTGTGGGATGAGCTGGCGATGGATGTGCCGATATCAATTCCAGGGCAATGGTTTGTATATGAAGCTTCAACTACATTGCAGTAAGCAAAGGGTTCTGGATCAGCATGGATGGTTACCTCAGTGCCCTGATGCGGAAATTTGACGCACTGATGGTAAGTGGATGGAACAGCTTTCATGGCATGAATCCATGGGCGACCAAGGAGGATGTTAAATGGTAGGTTTAGATCAATAACATGGCAGAGTGTCTCTTGGATGACTGGCCCAACCTTGATTGGCAGCAAAATAGTTCCTTCTGTGGTTCTTTCCAAGTTGTCATAAGCTTTGATGGTGATAACCTCACTGATGATATCTGCCTCAGTATACCCAGCTTGTTTTATGAATTTTAGGGTGCAAATATTCAAGGCTGATCCATTATCTATCATTACTCTTTTCACAGCAAAGTTGGATACCATGATGGCTATGCGAAGCGGAAGGGTGTGATCTGGCTCGACCACGGGTATGTCGGTGGGTTTGAATGATAGGGCACATGAGGATGAGAGGTGTCCAACAAGATTACAAAAATCAGTAGCATTGATATCAGAAGGGACACGAGATTCTATGAGAGCACTGTCAAGGATGTTCTTGTACACAGGACTAGTGCGAAGAAGGTCTAAAATGGAGATTTGGGCTGGCATGTTCCCAAGGTGTTCCAAGATATTGTACTGGCTTTTTGATGGAGCTGATGGTGTTGGTGTAACAGGTGGGCTTGCGATGTTAAATCGTGCTCTTTGAGTGGTGACTGCACACTCATTGTTTGGTCCTTGGATATTGATAACATTGACGGAAGGCCCTTTCTCGGATATACAACCTATAAGGCTACCATAGTCTATATAGGATGAAGTGTGGTCATTGTTCTTCCCATGCTGTTGGTTTGGCTGACGGTTGTTGGTGTTGTTGTTGTTGGTTTGGATAGGTGCTTTTCCAAGATTTTGGTTGTGGTGTGGAGGAAAAGCATTTTGATAGATCTGTAAGCCTGCATTGGGAGAGGTTTGGGCACCAACAGTGATTTCCTTCCGATCAATGAGGTCCTGCACATAGTCTTTCATTTTCATGCATCTGAGGGTAGTGTGACCTTTTACCCTATGAAATTTGCAGTACTCATTATCTTTGTACCATGCAGCTTTGGATTGGCTTGGGTCAATTTGCTGGGTAGGAGGAAATTTGATGAGGTTTTCCTTGACTAATTTCTCAAAAATGACATCCAATGGCTCACCAAGGGGTGTATAGTTTCTAGGTGTAGGTTGGGATCTAGGCTTTTGTCCTGCAGCTACATTGATAGCATTAGCTTGATTGCTAGACCCTTGGAAGTTGGGTCTTGGATTGTGGTTTTGATAGCTTTGGTTATTCTGTTGTTGGTAGTTGATAGCTTGTTGATTTTTTGGTTGATATGGTGGGTTGGACTGGTTGTGAGAAGGACCAACAATATTCACATGTCTGGTGTCAGTGACGCCATCTGTTGCAACGTGCTTGTTTTTGTTCCAATACCTAGACTTGTCATTGGAATGTGATTGATTTTGGTTGGCTTCCTTGTAAAGCTTGACCACACCATCTTTAATGAGTCCTTGCTCAAGGATCATTCCTTTCTCTTTGATATCTTTGTAGGTTTGCAAACAATTCATGGTCATGTGGTGAGCCAAGCTAGGATGGGCATTATCAATAAACATTTTCACCACATGGCGTTCTGGCAATGTGCAGGATATGCGGGTGGTAAGGGTTTGCCATCTTTGCAGGTATTCGGCAAGGCTTTCTCCACCTTTTTGCTTGGTGTGGACAAGATCAACTATTGATAGCTCTGTTTCAACCAGATGGGCATATTGGGCTACAAATGCCTCAGATAATTCAGCAAAGTTTTTAATTGTGCCATAGGGGATTCTATAAAACCATTCAAGAGCTGGTCCAGCTAAGCTTTTGGGAAAAAGGCGCAAGAGGAAGACATCATTGTATGCTACGTCCTGGCAGTGCATGTAAAATTCTTTGATATGTGTGACAGGGTCTCCTTTTCCTCTGAATTTGTCAAATTTGGGTACCTCAAAGTGTTTGGGAAATGGTGTCATGGTAATGGCTCTGTCAAATGGGTAAGGACACACATTCTCAAACTTGAATGTCTTCGGATCATTCCCTTCTTGGATGGCTTTCAGAGCTATCTTCATTTGCTCCCATTCTGAATTGATAGGTGATGGCTGGGGTGCCCCCAATGTAGGAGTGCCTTGAGGTAGGTATGTGCTGGATGGGGCCACTGAATATGGATGGCTATGATGGATTTGCTGATAGGGATTGTACATTGTTTGGGCAGTTGCATGATGGATGAAAGGTTGCTGAGGGGGAGGTGGCGCATATTGCTGCATGTGTTGTGAGGCTTGCTGTTGATATGGGATTTGAGGTTGGGATTGAGGAACATAAGCTGGCTGTGGGATAAATGGATTGCTTTGTGGAGGTAAGGTATAAGATGGTTGAGAGGCTTGGGGAAAGGATCGGGGGGCTTGTGGGGTTTGACCAATATATGTGGGTTGTGCCCCCATTTGGGATGGTATCTGCAAATAATTGGTGGTTGGCTGGGGTGGTGGATTACCTCCTAGAAGTGGCATTGAAAAGTAGTTGGTAATTGGAGGTAATGGATTAGTTGGTGGTGGAGGTGGTGGGGATTGAAAGCTTGGGAATGGAACTGATGGGGTTTGATAGCTTTGTGGTTGGATTTGGAAGCTTGGTAGAGTGGTGGCAAGGGCTGGGGTCACTTGGGAGCTTGGTACAAAATTGGTAGTAGCTTGTGGGATTTGATAGCTTTGTGGAGTGAGGGTAGTAGCTTGTAGATTTGTGGCTAATGGTATTGAGCTCCCAAGACCTAATGGAAATGATGGGATTGTGCTTTGGGCTGTGGTGAACAAGCTGGGGGTGATGAAAGGTTGATTACTTGGCCCCATGGGTGGCATCCCTGTTGTATATTGCTGAGGTTGGCCAAAGATGCTAGCGCTGATTTGTGAGATGGGTGGATTTGGAAGGCTGGGTTGGGGAGCAGCAGCAGCAATAGTGAAGGGGGTGAACGGTGAGCTGTTTTTGGTAAAGGGGGTTTGGAGCGAAGAGGTATGAACCAAGGATGGAATGGTGGTGGATGGGTTGGCTTGCGGCATGGAGATTTCAACTTGGGTGGATGATGGTATGTTTGGGTCTGTTGGATCATATGGATTGGCTGGAGGCTCTTCTTTTGGCATATATTGAGGATAATTTGGATCATAAGAGCCTATGGGTGGTGGTAGCTGCCCAAACAATGGGTGAGATGGATCTGATAATGGAGGGGGTCTTCCAAAGTCAAAGGTTCCTACATTTTCCCTTCGAAAATTAGCCATGATTGTCTCTTTGTTCTTGTCTATAATGGCATTTACCAATACTGCATTTCCTGGTTGGTTCATGAAAGCTTCAATGTCAGTACATGATGGCATAGCTTTCTCTGGGCTGAAGGATGGCTGAGTGCTCAAGGGGGGTGAGGTTGTTCGATCCAAATGATAGGGCTCCATTGTTTCTTTCTTCTTGGCTAAGCGAGTGACGGGTGGCATGAAAAATGCTCCTAGGGATGAGATGCAATAATGCTGATGGATGCAAAAGGGGGAAGGCTTCTCTATGCAAATGATTTCCTAGGTTAAGGCAAAGCTATATGACAAAACCTAAGGAGGATTGGGTTGGAGATTCTAACTTCAAAGATATGTTGCCAAAGCACGAAAGGTCTGCTTTCCTATGTGCAAGCTTGGTGGTGATTGTGTCAACTTAAGGATAGACTGATGATCCTTTAGGAAGAACACGAGATTGACCACTTGTGGATCCCAACCTTTAGCTCAAGGTGATGAGGGATAACAAGTGACAAAGCTGGATTACCCTAGACAAAGCTCTGTCAAAGGGATAACCTTGGTGAGATTGATGGATTTGGAAGATTTTAGGAGTGGCAAACTTTTGGCAAAAGTGACAACAATTTTGAAGGCTTGGATGTGTGGTGTTGATTGCTGGCTAGATGGTTTGATTCTAAATGAGATGGATGAGCTAATAATGCTTAAGGGGATAACCTAAGATGGCTAGCTTTTCTACAAAGATGACTCTAAAGTGAAGCTAATCCAAGAAGATGGGGAGAAACAAGGGTGTCTAATCATAGAAATCATGCCTAGTTGGTAAGGCATAAGCAGGATTAACTCCTGGATGTTGGCTAAATTTGATGGTGTGCTCTAACCAGGCTTCTTGAAGTGCTTCGTCGGTAGCTTTGTTCTCTTCTTTGTGGAGTTTGGCAATTCGTGGGCTTGGTGTTATTTCTTTTCTCTTGGCTGAAAGTTCTTGGTATGCTAGAGATGGTTTGAGTTTAACTTTGTGGAACTTCTGTTTGGGTTTGGGTTGCTCTGACATCAATTTCTAAATCTGCTTGGCTTTGAGAGATCTTGGTTGTTTTGCTTCAACTCATTCAACTTTTGGAATAGGCAGTGACTATGCTAAGTATGCCCTAAGCTAGGATTGACCAAGTTTGGCAAACATTCATTCAACAAATAAAAGATCAAGCAATAGATAGAAACAACCAGATAGAAGTTTTTGATTCTCAAAAAGTGATACTTGCGCCAAGGAGTGTGTATGTTCTACAAATGTTTTGATCAGTAACCTCAAACACATTAACATCCTAGATGGTTGTCTACAAGGTTGACAGTTGGTTTAGCTAAGGAGTCCTCGATATACCCAAGGTACGTGAGGCCCAAATCCGTAGATGAGACCAAAAAGATGTCACACAGCCGAGAGGAGCGGTAACCCACTTCTCCTCTTTCACTTCTCAAGGGTATAAAGTTCCTTGAGGCTTAGCCCGAGTGACAAAATCTTGATCCCAAGAGAGGTGTCTTTCGATTCACCTCCCAATTCTTATACTCTGCCAGAACGCTGGAGTTGAGGTCGTCCAAGGGGTGATGAAATCCCCAAGCAGGCCTCCTAAAAAGAAACAAGGTTTTGGATCTTAATCTTATGCACCCAAGATGGCCTCGAAAGACCACAAGGGGAGAGAAGACTTGGATGACCTTGGGCTAAAAAACACACTTGTTCTTTCACCAACTGACTCTTATGTGTGCTAATCTAGACTTTGCAAGCATTCGTGTTTAAGAGACAATGTTCAATTCCAACTTGAAGCGCCAACAAAAGTAAATCGATCGAAGAATGCAAACAATAAGAAGAGTTAGGGTCAACAAAAGCAAACTCGCGCGCCCAGAGGCCCTCTACGTCAAGTATCGATTAATTTTCTTTAAGGAATTCAAGATTGAGTGTGAGTTTGTTTTAAGCCCAAAACAAAAGTGTGTGAGATTCGATTTCAAGCGCGTGCCCGGAGGCTCTCCACGTCAGTTGTTGTTCAATTTTAGTGCCCAAACTTGAAGTGTGATCGATTTAATCTAGAGTTTTGATCATTTAAGAATTTTGATAAAGTTAAAGCAAACATTCAAAGACCAAGTGAGTGAGTTAGATTGTGGAACATTTAACACCTTTTTCAAGTAGACCCATCCCCATAAATGGCGCTGAGATTGCAACCAATGGTTAATATTTGATGGGTGATTAGAAAAGAGGTGAGTCCAAGGAACTACTCAAATTGATTTTTGCAAATTTGTATTTTAACTTAACAAGGTTTCTTAAATGTCCAAAAATCAAACTTTACCTAGATTGCATTTGGAAAAGAGATTTGTTTTGTTCAATTTTTAGAAGCTCCAAATGAAGTGTTTGATATTGCAATGGTTAATTGATCCGTAGAATTCAAGATTGGATTTGTTGTTTTAATCATGCATTCAAGGAAAATTTGATTTTAATCCATGGCATTCAAGAGTGATTTTAGCAACATGCATTCAAAGAAAAGTGGTTAAACATTCAAGTGTTTTCTTTTGAGCATTCAAGATTGAGATTTTGTGTGTTGTTTTAAGAACTTTGAAGTGCTTTTTTTTAACCTTAGATCATTCAAGATTGTTTTGGACTCAAAAGTGAAAATGACTCTTTGGACTTTGGTTTTCATTCAAAATTTTGTGTTCTAGTTTGCATGTTTTAAGCCCAAAAATGATATTCCTAGATTGTTTTGATGCATGAAAATCCTAAGAAACATTCAAGATTTTGCAATAAGACATTTGTTTGGAACAAATAACAAAGCTTTTAGGACAATTTTTGGCAATCATTTAGGACTCTTAGTTTTCATGAAATTTTTTAAAAGAACTTTAGTGTGCACTTAGTGTTGATTTTGAACCTTTTGAAATAGAAACTTGAAGTTCTTTTTAAATTCCCAAAAATGAAGTGTTCCTAATCTTGCATGAATGCATCTAAAACCTTGATGTTGCAAGGATGCAAATGATTAGATTGGTTTAGTTTCACTTGTTAAAAGATTTTTTCTTTTTTGCAAATTGTTAGTTTTTCAATGGATTTAAGTATGATTTGGGGGTTCATTTTAAGCACTAAAAAGAAGTGTGTATGATTTTGCTTCCTTAACAAAAAAAAAATGGCCAAGATCTCCCACAAGAAGAAGAAGAAGAAGTAGATGGAATAAGAAGAATATAGACAAGAAGAGGAAGAATAATCCCAAGTGCTTTCTCCACCTATAAGCTTGAAAAATCTGCAAACACTATGAGATTGACTATGAGTTCCTTTGTCTTCTTCATGCTCATGTAGACCTACAAAACCAATTTATACAATCCTACCAATCACAAAAACAAGAAAAATTAGCCAAAATCAGCAAATGACATACAAAACTTGACTAAAAAAGCTAATGAAGATGACCCATGCGGGGTCCCACCGGGCGTGCCAAAATGTATATGAGAAAATGTTAGTATGCTAATAGAAACCAAATTTAAATAAAGCTTCTACAAACTAAACAAAATTCATAAAATTCAAGATAGACTAAGATGAGCTCTTAATTGAGAATATGAACCATTAATGGGCTCTCTCAATAAGAAGCTCTCTTGTTGAGTAGCTTTGTCTAAATAGATAGGATGTATGCTCAAGCTTTATGCTTCAAAAAGGGCTTCAATGGATGATTGTGGATTTTTGGTGTGGATAGATGGCTTTAGTATGGATTTGGCTCTCAAAATAGCATTATAACTTTACTTCATGAATTGTGTTATTTTGCAAAGGGGAAGGATCCAATTTATAGGCAAGAGGCTTGAGGGATTGAGGGCTAAGATGCAAGGATGGGAAAAAGCTTATGGAGGGCTCAGATTGCATGAGAGGAGAGCACATGGATTGTGCTTCCTTATAGCCAATCAAGGAGTGACACATGTCACATGGTGAGAGGATGGAGGAAAGGGGAAGGATGAGTCAACAAAGGAGGCTCAAGGGATAAAATCTTCATAAAGACCCTCATAATGACTTGTAAGAGCAATAAAAGGGCTTGTAAGAGTCATTTATGGCCTAGTGGACTTCATAAAGTTTTATGGTTGAGATATTTTGAGGGTGATGAGAGCAAATTTGACTTGGACTTGATTAGGAAAGTTTTAAGCTTGTTTAGGCTTGTGCAAATGATTAGAGGATGGATTAGGATGGTTTAGGATTAGCTTAAGGATAGGCAAGTGGATGGCATTTAATGAGGGTGGGTGAAGGAAGAGATATTTGTTAACTTTGGCTTGGGTTAGTAAGTTTTAACCCATGTTTAGGGAATGTGACAAGGTTAGGAGGGGATTAGGATTAGGTTTAAAGACATCTTTTAGAAGAGTCTAGATTTTGGATGAGGATAAAGACTTTCTAGAATAGTCTAGAATTTCCTAGGATGAGGATGAAGACTTTCTAGAAGAGTCTAGAACTTCTTAGGGTGAGGATAAATTAGATTTTTAGGAAATAAATAAAGTTTTATTTATTTCAAGGGTTTGGGTTGAGGAGATATTTATTAAAACTTTTTTAATAAACATGAGGATTAATATTTAATCTTAATTAAATATTTTGAGTTGGGATTAGGGGTAGGAAATGATGGGATTAGCCTTTAATCAAAATTAAAGAAGGATTAGAATATTTTGGAAGAGGTTATTGGTCATAAGGAAATTGGCCAACTTTTGGGAAAAAAATAAATTTTTTATTTATTTTAGGATTTTTGGTCAATTTATTAATTAAATAATTAATAAATAAGGAAATAATGTTTAAATAAGATTTAAACATTTTTGGGAGGGATTCCTTAATTAAATATTTTTAATTAAGATAAAGGGATTTAATGGCATAAAAATTAATTAATTAATTAAATAATTAATTAATTAATAAATGATGATGTCATCAAGACTTTTTCAGAAAATAAAAATACTTTATTTTCTAAAGGTTTTTTAGGTGTCTATAGTAACACTTCATATTGCTGAAATGAAAGCCCTTGCTTCTATTCCCATATCTATTTGTGCCCCCATTGTTGGATCCTCTTCCTCTACTAGAGCCTCCCCTTTGACTAGTTTCACTGGAATGCTCATTCCACTTGGAATCCCCATAGCCTCTCTATTCATTGGTCCTTCCATTAGAACCTTCTCTTGAGCCTCCTCTAAAGTCTTTACCTTTGCCTCTTTTTTTGGAACTTGATTATCCTTTCTTCCTCAAATTATCTTCTACTTTCCTAGCCATTTGAAAATAATTCTACAATATGGTGAGACTTAAAAGCTCAACTTATCCTGATGTAGGACTAGAAAATAGGCTAATGTGTAACATACTACGAGAAAATCACCAACTTAATAAGCATACATTAACACCCTCTAGTCTACCATGAAAGAAAAATAAATAAAAGGAAGAACACAAAGTTAAACTCCCTCTTTCACTTGTAGCTCCCATGTCCTAATTTATTCTCCATGTGATGTAGCTCCAATTTCCTATAGTGCATACAATTAGGAAGAAAAATCCTAAGATAATGATAATGCTATGTGAATGCTAGAAGATGTGATTTTTGTGTGTGTGTGTGTGTGTGTGTGTGTGTGTGTGTGTGAGAGAGAGAGAGAGAGAGAGAGAGAGAGAGAGAGAGAGAGAGAGAGAGAGAGAGAGAGAGAGAGAGAGAGAGAGAGAGAGAGACTAAGAATCTTAGGACTTGAAAAGACTTAAGAATTAGGGACCATAAATGAGAGGAAGAATGCTCATTTTATAATCAACATGAAATATGAGAGCATTGGATCTGTCACCTTGGATATGTGACTTGGCAAGAGATTCCTTTGAGAATCCATAACACATATGACACAAGACGCCAAATGTAGGATTGTATGATGATTGGAAGTCAAACATGCCTAAAATGGAAGAGGATATATGATGCATCATATGACACCTCAAATCCACTTAAAGCCAAGAATCTATGACAATGGAAAAAAAACATAGCTATGCATAAGGGAATAAGAATATATCAATTATGACATATCTTAGCCAAGTGTGATGATATAATCCATGATGTGTTATGTCCATGTGTCACGATGATGTCTATATTATGTGGGATATTTGAATTGAAAATCCATTATCCCACACAAATAGAAATTAGTAAAAATGGAATTAATGGAGAAAAATATGACTTAGGAAATTGAGAATTTCTATGGTTTGTGAATGATGGACCAATTAATTAATAAAATTAATTAATTGAGAAGGTTAGTTATGAAGAATAATTAGTAATGCAAGATGAAAAATGATTAGAATTGACATAGGATTAAATTATGGGTTATTTAATCCTATAGAGAAAGTTAGTAGATGATTGGGCAAACTGATTAAATAAGTGCAACAATATCCTTTGATAAAATATGATGATAATGGATATTGACTAGGATGGTGATAGATAGGCCAAAGGCATGGTCAAATTGATTGATTGATTGAAATTGATAACTTGCCGAGGACACATGACATGAATTAAAGATATGTAACATTTAACTGACATTGTAAAATGCTACAAGATCAAGATTGGTTAATAAATTAACATTGACAAACACTGTCAATATTATTTAAATAGTTGAAAATGCCATGATATAACAATGAGAGACTTAATAATGTCAAAGATTAGATGATATGAATGATAGTTTAACCTAGCACTAAGAGCCATGACAATACTACGGTTAGATTGATAAGATTTGATAGATTGACAAGTTTCCAAGGCACTGAAAGCCTTAATAATGCCTAAGATTGAATAGATAATGATTGATTTGGGATGTTTGACATGTTTTGGGTTGATTAAGATTAATTCTAGGTGATTTTAGGTTGATTTTATATGATCACAAGTTGATTTGAAATGGTTATGAAATGATTTGCAATTGATGTGAAAGAGAATATGAATGATAACAGACACTGTTGAGATACAATCAAGTTGCCCAAAAGATCAGAGTTAGTGGAATGAGAAAATGGGATGGATTATTATGAAAATGTGATGAAACCATAGATGTGAACCATTTTTGAGCATCTACATTTTACCCCTCTTTGATACAATGTGATTTAGAGCATTGTGTCAAAGAATGCTGACAAATAAGTCACAACAACATGCCCCAGTAATGGTGGTATATATTGACACCCCCTTAAGAAATTGATTGAAATAGGAATATGATAGGTCAATTTCATTGACAACAAGAATAAAAAACCATAGCAACTGACGGGTCACAAATCAAAACTAAAATGTGAAAGTTATGGGCTCCAAAGTGTAGAATGGAGGTCGATCGGGAGCCTGAGAGTAGTTTCAAGGGTTACCACTAAGGATATTTACCAAATAATTAAAATGATAGCTTAATTTATTCAAAACAAAGATAAAAATCCAATACAACTAACGGATTACAAATTGGAGTTGAAACACAAAAGTTATGGCCTTCAGAGTGCAACATAGGGGCTACGAGAGCAGTTTTGGGCATCTAACTACCCCAAGTGCACCCAAAACACACCCAATGTGCCTAGTGTGCACTTGGTAATCTCAAGTGTGCTATGACAGTACAAAGTGCACCCATGGTGCACTTGGGAAGCCCAAGTGTGCTCTAAAATTCTAGATTGCGCCTCTGAAGGCTCCGGGGGCTAAAAATAGCCCAATTGGACTTAGAATGACCTAAAACTTTGTGTGCATGCCCAAAATGGTGGAATTATGTCATAACATTGGTAAAATAAGTTAAACATGGTCACATTTTGTAAAACCTAGTCAAACAAATTTGAAACTAAGGCTGGACTAGGTGGAAAGCCCTTGAAGGTTGACAGCCAATGTAGGATGATGCAAGAATGTAGGAATGCAAGATGAAGATGATTTGGTGTATCAAAATACATGATCATGGTGTTGGATGAAGAGATGAATGATAGAAGACTAGGGAGAATAGATGAAGACCAATTAGAATGAGGTAAAGAATTTTCTTTCAGAAAGTGCACTATATGTCAAATGGAGCTTTATTTTGATATGGAAAATGGAATGAAACACATCATGGCATAAAAGGCCAAAGCACAAATGCAAACCTTTTGCATAAACAAGCACGATGCAAATAGAAAATGAACTTTTCCTTTCTGAGGCATATATATATATATATATATATATATATATATATAGACTATCAAAGGTGCATTGTAATAGAAAAAAGAAGAAGATGACCATGAACCATCCTAGCCACTCTCAAAGATCAGTTTATATCATCAAGTGGCATAGGAACATGATTGAAGAAAAATAAAGCAAAAATAAATCACTCACTAAATAGCATGAGCCAACAACTATCCTTGTCCATTATCGCTTGCTTTCTAGTGTTTTAAGTCTTCAGATAGTGTTTGATAGATTGATCATGTCATAGTTTTGTTTATGGGTCTAGTTGATAGGTTCATAGTGACACATTAGATTGATTGTCGGTTCACATTGTCCAGATAGTGTGATTGTCTTCAAAGTATAGTTTTTTGAATTTTAGTTTGCAAAAGTGTGAGTGTTTATGAAGAGGGGGTGATTATGTACAAGGTTTATTACAAATTTTTCATGGGTTTTGTGATTTTTAGGGTATTTGAGGATATTTGATGTTTTTGTGTGATTGGTTTCTTTAGGTGATTTAAAGATTTTTAGTGTTTACTTCAAGATGTTTTATGATGTTTAGAGATTTTTTTAGGATATTTTACAAATTTTAAAGATTATTTTAGGACATTTTATGATTTTTAGTGATTATTTCAGGATCATATTCAAATTTGTGGGATTTTTTCAGGATCATATTTGAATTTTTAGGATTTTTTCATAATCGTATTTAAATTTTTTGGATTTTTTTTAGGATCGTATTTGAATTTTTAAGGATTTTTTTAGGACATTTTACAATTTTGAATGATTGTTTAAGGATTGTATTTAAATTTTTAGGATTTTTTCAGATTCATAAAAGCATATACAAGTGTTAGCTCCAATCCATTTTGCAATAAGTCCAATGGATGAAAAGTGCTTAGTGCTATGCCCCCAGTTCAAGTTCAAACTCATGCACTATGTAGGTGATATGCCCCTAGACAAGACTCAAACTATGTACAAGGCCAAAGATAGAGTATGTATAGATGAGTGATCCTTAGGTAAGATAACAATGGACATTAACCAATTTGTAGGCCATGATCAAGGACCAGGGATGTCTTGCAATATGAAGGATATGATCAGGGAATGACAAAAGGGGGAAAAACTAGATGGAATCCTGATAGATGGAGGGGAATGACTGATTACACATGGCACCTATTTGCCACATTTTCACCATGGTACTTGCCCAAAGCACCTGTTTGCTAGATTTTCACTTTTGGATGAAATTTTTCTCTTGACTCAAATTTTCATGGTAAGATGCTTGTTTGCTAAGTTTTCATCAAGGCATCCATTTTTCATGACTTTTTTCACTTTTTAAAATTTTTTTTCATGACTTTTTGCTCTTTCTTTTGATATTTTTGAAGAATTTTTTCAATTTTTTTGATATATTTTTAGGACTTTTAGGTGGTATCACAAATGTTGCTGATGAATGCTGAGAATAAATCTATTGTTGGTGCTACTAGCTGATAATCTTTGGGCCCACAACTGACAATGACTATGTAGGAGTCATTCCAAGTCATTAGCTAAGATCAAACTACTGGAAAGGCCTCGAGATATATTATTATGTATCATATATAAGATAATGTTTGCCTCTTGCGAATCAAGGTATCTTAGGATAAATGGGTCAAAGGATTATTTGTATGGGATGTCATTGACAATGACATATGCAAAAGGGTTATTGGATAAAGATTTGATCTTGGGTGTTGGAAAAATTAGGTAGCTAGATTTGGGGATAAAAAACTAGATATAAGGGAGGATTGGGAGGATTGAGACCAATGACCTTCCACATGAAGGCTGATTGAGAGAGCTCAAAAAGACTTTGTGGTATGTTGAACACTGTAACACTTATATTCATGGCATCATCTTGTTTATCTTGTATCCTTAGGAATTGCTTAGCTTTTGATTTTTCATGGTCTAATGACAAATTTCAATTTCTAACAAGAGACCTACTTTTGTCATTTTTTTCTCTTTTCTCTTTGCAACTAGGAGGTGGACTTGGCTTCCCAAAATATGCCAATGTGTTCACTTTAGGAGAAATTACTTCTTTATGATCACCAATTTTAATGCCTTCATATATTTCAAATTCTATTGTAAGAGCATCATCATTTTCAAATCAATCAAAAATTAGTGGTCCACGTTGGTCCCAATCCAATAGTTTAGCATAACTTGAAGGGATGTCATCATCAGTGTTGAATGGGCTTTGGTTGAAGGCATATATATGGATATCTGATTTAGTGGTATAATTGGGGTCATGATTAGAAGCTGAAGGACTGTTGGTTTCAAGTTGGATATCCTTAGATGCCTTTTCATCATTCAAAACATCCATAATCTTATATGTAGGTACCATAGTACTAGGAGGACCTATTCGTAATGGTTTAAATCCAAGCCCCAAACTAGGAGGTCATCCTTTCACAATGATAGGTTCAACTATTCCTTGTTTCTGACATCCAAGACCACTATATGCATCATAGCCTTATTTTTGCATGATAATAAACCCATGTCCATACTTGTTAGGAGATACCAAAGTGGGTTTGTGTTTTTCTTTTTCTTTCTTAATGCATATAGAAGTATTCTCATCGATAGAAGTGGTATTTTGTTTATTGATATCCAAATGTTGTTCTTGAAATAGTTGTGATTTACCATGAGCTTAGAGAGAAATTGGTGTCTCCCTAATGTGGGATACTTGAGACATAAAGTATTCTCCACACCCATTGTCTTCAATCTTCATCTTTTCCTTGGCCTTATTGAGGAGTATATCAGCATCCACATATTAAGAGGAATCTATGGGTTGTGCTTCATTGTTTGTTGGGACTTGGTATGTAGTAGCATCTCTTAGATTATCACAAAACTAGAAAGGATCTAGATCACTAGGGATGGTAACCTCCACATTGCCATAGGAAAACTTGAGAAATTGATGATATGTAGATGGAATTGCTTTCATAGCATGGATCTAAGGGTATCCTAGTATCATGTTGCAATTCATTTCAATATCTAGGACCTGAAATAATGTATTCTCAGTAGCTAGACCAACTCTAATGGGTAATATAATGATTCCCTTGGAGAAGCATTCACCACCATCATAGGCTTTTATTGTGATTCTTTGAGAGGGATCCACATCATCCTCAGAATAACGCAAACTCTTGACAACTTTAAGGGTACAAATATTTAGCCCTAATTTTCCATCTATTAGGAAATGTCTGACCTTGGAATTATGGATAAGAATTCAAGATGAAGGGGACCATTTTGGTTAGGTCTATCCTTAGGAATATCTCGAGGGGAAAAGGTGATACGTTGTGAGGAAGATAGGTTCCCATCCATAGCTTAGAACTGGGCAATATCGATGTTATCTAGGACTACTGGCTCCTTAAGGGCTTGATCCAAGATCTTCTAATATTGGGGAGATGCATGTAATAGGTATAAGATGGATATTTGTGTAGGGGTCTTACTGAGTTGTTCAACAAGGCTATAATTAGATGAAGTAGGAGTAATAGGTCTACTAGGGGTGCATGTCTAGTAGAGGCATTAGGTCTAGATAGAGCTCTAGGTAGGGTGATCTTGGTATGGCATGTAGTGACAAAAAAACAAGGGTCTTAAACATTTAAGGTGAATGTGGATATGTGGGAATCAAACTCATTGAATAGTTGATGGTGTAGTCATACCCAGTGCATGTGTAATTCACATTGGCTTATGAGTTTTAGTTTGGATTGGAGGGTTTCTCTTTGTCATGATTTCAAAAAGGAGCTTTGAAAATAGTGTGATCAGAGTTGGATGCTAGTAGTGATGAATTAACTATGATCACACATCATCAATAAGGTCTTGTATTGCATTTTTTAGTTGGAAACATGGTGAGGTCTTATGTCCTTTAGTGTGGTGGTAACCAAAAAATGTTTTGTCATCCCATCAAGAAGCTTTAGTTAGTGGCTCATATTTGATTGGCGGTAACTACAAGAAGTTATTGCTAAGTAATTGTTGAAGTGTAGTTTCAAGAGGTATCCCCAATGGCTTGAATTTTCTATCTTTGGTTCTATGATGTCTTCGAGGTCCATCTTGTATGGAAGTCTTAATTTTCTGTTGTGGAGGTGATGTTTTATTGTGAGTTTGTGAATTCGCAGGGTTCACACCTTTCAAAGTTAGTTGAGGTTGTGTTGTGTTAATTGTACGTGCATCCAAAATGCTATCATTGGTTACTTTCTTGTTATTGGAGAAATTTTTTGTCTTGTCATTAGATGAGTTGGTGTTTGTGTTTTCTTTGTTCATCTTGAGGATTCCTTTACAGATAAGAGCATCTTCAATACTAGCCGCTTTTTTTATCAGTTTAGAAATGGTGCTTGGATTTTTGATTTTGAGTTCATACATTAAGTTGGTGACTAAGTTTTAAATGCACAAGTTAACTTCTTGTTCTTCAAGAATGTCTAGTGAGCATTGACTGACTAAGCTTCTCCAACATATAAGAATGTAATAAATGGTTCTCTTGTATTTTGTTTAGTTGAGCACAAATTAGAGAGTGTCACCTCATTTGTAATGTAAGGCAAAGTGGGAGATGAACTTGTCTACCAGCTTTGACCAAGATTTGATAGTACCAGTAAGTTTGGAGTACCATTCAAGTGTGGGCCTACATAGAGAATGAGGGAACAATCTAATGAGGTAAGTGGGCTCATCACTGAGTTTGGTACAAGATGCACAAAATTCTTAGATGTGATCAATAGGGTTGTCATTTTCTCAATATTTTTCAAATCTTGGAGCTTCAAAGTGTTTTGGGAATGGAGGCATAGATAGACTTTTATCAAATGGATTAGGACGTAGGTCCCTTTTTGTATATAGAGCCTATTTCTTTTGGACTCTCAATGCCTCAACTTGTTTGGAAATTTGTTTGAATTGTTGTAATAGTTCTTCATTAGGGTTTTGCATGATAGTCTTCCCTTAAAGTCTTTTGTATCTATGAGTAGATCATTTTCTATGGTGATAACTATGTCTACTTGGTTCTAACATTTCTATGTCTGATGAATCTAGTGATGTGTCATTAGGTGGTGGAGGTATGTTAGTACCTCGAAGAAAAAAGGGTCCCTATTGTGATAGATGTTGGGGTACTTGTTATGGTATATTCTATGGTACTTGTTGCAGTATTGACTATGATTGTTGTACCATGTGTTGTTGTTGTGCCATTTTTGTGGTTATTGTTGAGATACCTCTATTGGTTGCATGTGAGACTATGTATGTGACTATTGTTGTAGAGGTATCTGTTGAGGTTGTTGTGGCACATGTTATTGTTGTAACAAATATTGTTGATATGTAATTTTTTTCTCAAGGCATCTTTGGTATTCCAACTGTTATTTTAGTTTCTCTTGTTGTTTAGCAAACATGGTTTCTTGTTGTTGGAATTGTTGTTGATACATTGTGTGTAAGTCAAGTGGATTTACATTAGATTGATGTTAGTACGCAATATGGACATGAATTTAAAAATTGTAATTGGTGTTTTTGAACCACTTTGAACCTTAGTTAAAAGTGGTTCAAATGGTTCAAATAATTCATCCTGCAGGTTCAAAACAAGAAAGGTTCAAACTCATGGTTCAAGGTGTAGAATGGTCAATCCAGAAAGGTTCATAATTCATGATCAGATTCCATCATTCAAAAGTTTCAAAGGTTCAAATGAAATTAGTGGTTTGATACAAATGTATTCAGAGGATTGTTCCAGAGTGCAGATTATTCATTCAAAAGTTTGTAGATTTAGAGTTTCAGATTATGATGATTTAGAAGATTTAGAGTTAGTCATCTTACAAGTAATCTAGAAGACCTAAGTAAGGTTGACTTCTTGATCCATGTTAGAAGATTTTTAAATTAAACTTTGAAGTCCTATTATGAAGCCTTGATCAATAAAATGAGAACTCAAATGTCCTATTTGGGATTATATTACTTTGACATTAGTGAGTATCAAGTTAATAGCCTACTAGGGAACTTGAAAATGAAGATTGAGTAGTATGTCATCGCATACGATGGTCGGTAAATTAAGCAACTCATAGACTAAAAAAAATAAAGCACTAATGGTTTGATGTTGATACCTTACTCATCCCATGGTTTTGATTTGGAAGCTAATAGCATTAAAATTGAAATAATAGATGAGCTTGGGTCTTTTGAAAGAAAGCTCATGTAGATTATGGATAGTTGAAGAGAGATCTCACTACTCATGATGTGCAATGCATCACTATTTTCTATGCAATGCCAGGAAAATTGCCCCTTCTTCTCTACCTTCTTATCAACTTTCTATTGGGTGTAATTGGTATGGTATTCATATATGGAATTTTTCTACAATAACATGGCAGTCAGGCATTTCTCTGATTTTATGGATAAAGAAATTTGTGAATAAGATTAGATTTGCAAGGAAAATATTTGAATTAAGGGGACCAACACATGGGGATGTATGAATAAGAAGATAAGAAGACATTGAATAGGTGTATTAAATCTATTCTCAAGGGATGCACATATTGGATAGGTTATCGGGCTTGGTGGAAAAACCCAATTTCTCTTCACATCATCTACACTTGGTGACTTGGAGTAGAAGCTTGAACATGCAAAATATCAAACTATGGTGGTGAGTATGTAGGACCAAAGAATGCAAGAAATTTGTGTGACAACATATTCAAGTTTGGGATAGTGATCATTCCCAAGACACTGGTCCTGCATGGAAGAAAATTAATTACACTTACCTTAATGTTCAATAGCTAGGAAACTTGTGGTACCATGACCACACCTTGGGGTTAACAAGAGTTAACCTTTTAGTAGGATTGGTTGGTGCATATACAATTCATAGCCCCTCCTTTGAGAAGGCTATGAAGCTTCCAACTGGTCCATATGACCACAGTCTTGTTCTCTTCCATCACAATTTTAACAATGATGGATCTCTTTACATGAACTCCATAGGAAACAATCCTTCAATTCATCCCTAGTGGTAGTCACAATACTTTGGAGATATGATTGTAGTGAATGGGAAGGCATGGCCTTACATGAGTGTGTAGAGAGAAAAATACTATTTCAGAATTATAAATGCAGCCAACGCTAGATATTTTACATTGGCTTTAAGTATCTGATTGTCTATGATACAAATAGGATTAGAATCCACATATTTACACTGGCCTACAACTATCAAGAAATCAGTTCTAGGTCCATCAGAGATTGCAGGCATAATCATAGATTTTAATAAATCATCTACCAATAAGGTCATCTTAACAAATAGTGCACCATACCCATACCCTGAAGGAACTAGAGTAAATGATCTAAACAACCATGTTTTAAATTTTTTCATTCAAAGCATGAAGTCCAAAGTTGATGATGGTGTTCCTGGGACTTTGTTTAGGAATCCTCATGCCAATAAGAATGAATCTGTAGAAACATGATACATTACCATGTATGAGTATGATAATTCTAAGAATAGAATGGGAACAAGTATGTGCTTCAACAACTTAACATATGATGCCCCTATCACTGAGACACCTAAACAAGGAGCCAACAAGTGTAATGCATAGTCATACTTTCCATATTCATCTTGGTTTATTTGTAGTCTTGGAGTAGACATGATTGTTAAACATGATGGACTTCCAAATGTACATGGAGATGATCAATGATATAATGATGTGCAAACTAGAAAAGTATGCCAAGGGAAAAGTGATTCCAACCCTTGCTAATGAAGGCAATTGGAAGAATGTAGTTAAGACACTCGCAAGTATGTTTGAAATACCATTCTTATAAAACATGACTATCATGGTATCAAGAAATGATGCAAATAAAGATACCAACAGAGGCATATGCATCTACAAACTCATATATCTATATCTATATCTATCTATCTATCTACACACACACACACACACACACACACACACACACACACACACACACACACACACACACACACACACACACACACACACACACACACACACACACACACACACACTTTATCCCATGGGATACTAATAGTGACAATAGTGAAAGAAACTATGTTTGGAGGCTTTGATACTTCAATAATATCACAGGTAGTTTTGATAGGTGAAAATACATAGAGGACCAAGCTCATTTTTGGTGAATATTGGGTTTCATGAAAGAAAATACAATATATTTATAAGGAGTTATGCACCCAAGCAGTAAAATCAAGCCACTTGTCATCACACTTTAACAGAGGCTTGTGTTTACATATCATAAGCAACACTTATGATATTTTAATGAAAAGGATAAAAGAAGACTCCTGTTTGGGAATAATTGGTGTGTTTAATTAATTATATAAACTCAATAGGTAATAAAAATGCATATCATGGAATCTGAAAAGAAAGAAGATAATTCCAAGGCATCGGAGGAGTTATTCCAAGAATCAGTTACCCAAACAAAAGACAGTCCACAAAGAGATTTTTAGTTCTCTAGAAAAAAGAAGAAAAACTTTGGAGCTATAGAAAAATAAAGCTTTATTTTGCTAGACTTTGTGTTGCTTATGAAAGGGGAATTTGATTTCAAATGTAATGTATGGGGGAGGGTTTACATTTTCTTCTAGATAGTAAATTTGATGTAGTGTGTAATAAGATCTATGTAGTATTTTACATCTTAAAGAAGGGAGATTTGAAAGATGACTACAACTAGAACTTTATGTTTAGGCAGTTTACTTTCCACTGATGGTTGTCTTTTTGTAAATTTTAGTTTTCTTTAAGTGCATTTGAGGTTGCTATTTTTTGAACACATTCTAAAATCAAGATCTCTTTGAAGCTTTGATTTTTCTTTTCTTGAGAGGATGGAAGTTGTTCCTTTGATCTTTGTCCTTTGTAATGTAGTATACAACAAATTAACTTTGTGTAATCTATTGTATTTTGTTTCCTTTCTTTTTAGTCATTAAGTTTATG
The DNA here is from genome assembly GCA_028749045.1 of Cupressus sempervirens. Taxonomy (NCBI): domain Eukaryota; kingdom Viridiplantae; phylum Streptophyta; class Pinopsida; order Cupressales; family Cupressaceae; genus Cupressus; species Cupressus sempervirens. The sequence continues at coordinate 25,747,756 of CM053784.1, forward strand.
CATCTATACTGTATTTATGGTTAGATGTTAGGAATCCTTTTGTGCTTTTTGGTCAAAAGAATCCACACTTAATTCCTTGTATATCTTATACAGGGAGCTGTACTCAATAAAATTTAGATGAAGGTTATCAATCCAATGATAACCTATCCAATTGTTGGTGCTAATTAGTCCTCTCACTTGGGCATTTAGGGTTAGATACACATGCATTTTCTCAAAGGACAATCTATTCACTAACAATTGTGTGTTAGGGATGTTGGATGCTTGCACCACTTGAGGTTGTTATTGTTGTGGTTGATGTTGTTGTTGATATGTTGAGTGTGTGGTGGAAATGTTATGTCCTTGTACTACTATAGGTTGATGTTTTTGGCGGAGTTGGTTATGTCCTTGAGAATTGATCATCATGTTTGGGTTGTTGTTTTGATACCTTTGTGTGTTAGAGGCTTCTCCTAGGGACATCATATTGACTTGACAATGTGGCATGTTTCTTTTTGGGAATGGGTGTAATGCAAATAAGACTTTTCCTTTGTGCATCAATAGGGATTGTTGTAATTGATGTTTCACATAGTGCACTCATGGAAGGCTCCATAAAATTTGACATCATAACATATGGTAGAGTTAGGAGCAAAGGTGTGCTTTGTTGATTTTCCTCCAAAGGAGGTATGTTTGGCATCCCTAGAGTACAAGTCCCTTTAGGAACATCTTGTTGTTGCATCATGCGATTGAGATCAAGTCTTAACATCCTTTTGGGATATTTAGGAAGAGTCTTGTTTCCCTTTATTGGTTGTGGTTCATCAAACAAGGGATTACTGTTGATATCTTCAAATGTACTTTGGAGGATTTTGATGGTTGATTCTTGATGGGACCTTATAGGTGTCATTATTGTGTTTGAAAACTCTAAAGGTTTTTTTTCCCCCTTATCTAAGTCCAAATTGATCATAGGCTATATGGTTTTTAGTGTTGAATTAGTTTGATGTTTGCACTTGGGCCCCTCCAAGTTTGGGTTGAATTTGACAATTTATTAGGCTTCCAAAAGTTTAAAGTTCTTTTAGAAGGTTTTATCTTGACAAGCCCTAGCCATTTCTTCATCTGTGATGCCACAATTAGTGTTACAGTCATCACTTAAGTGTATAGTACCTTGTTGTGTGTTTGATGTGTTAGAGCTGAAGGTAATTTTGTTGGGTTTGTTGAATTCAAAGGAGTGTGTTTTTTCATCATCAGGTGTGGTTAGTACACTTCCACCTCTAGGTGGTATAAAAAAAAATATAGGTTCAAAGTTAGGACTCCATTGAACCATCCCATATGTAGGAGAAGTGTTGGAAGGAAATCTCATGGTAGGTGTGTTGCTTAGGGTTTGTTGTGTCATCCATTGATTAATGTGGTCTTGTGGACACATGTTTAAGGGGTCTGCAAGTTAAGGTTGTGATGCTTCAATTTGGTCTTTGTCAAATGTTTTTTGGGTTTTCTTGCTCTTCTTTGGTCTTGCATGAGGTTTTGGTTGTGTTGGCACCTCAGAAAATAAGGGTTGATAAAGTTCTTTAGGTCTCTGAGGTTATTGTGTCCTAGTGAGTGCTGGCATGATTCGTAAGGATGTAGATGTAGTGGAGAAAAACCTAAATGGACTCCCTACCTCCCAAGTGCACACCTAAACTACCAACTATGCTAAGACAGTACCAAGGCACCCTTGCTATAGTTGGGGCCTTAAAGGTAAGTAGTTGGTAAGTATAAGGTATACAGTTGGTAAATAGAGGTGCAAGGGTGACTAAAATGCAAAATATGAATTATTTGAGTGATTTTGAGTGTTTTCTAAGGTTTAGGGATGCAAAACAAGCTATGGAAGTGAAGAGTAGGTTCTGGAACCTAGAATGAAATCCCTAATTACCAAGTGCACTCTAAAACTATGAACTATGCACTAAAACTACCAACTATGCACTTGGAAGTGGGTATGTGAGATATGAGTGTTTTTTTGGGTTTTTAGATGTTTAGGGATGTTATGCAATGTGAGGAAGTTCTAAATGAGCTAGGGTTTTGATATGCAAGGTGTAAACATCCTAAGAAATCATGCAAATACAAATTTGAATGGCATTTTGGAATTTTAACTAAAGGGTATGCAAAATGAAGATTAGGGTATGTAAAATGAAGGTTACCATTAGATTTTGGACTTGGTAATGATGTTGGAAGTTGATCTATGCAAGGTGGAATATGAAAGGGATGGTGTGCTAAGGTTGATAGTGATGTTTGGGTTATGTAAAATGAGGATAGATGATCAAGGAGACAAGTTGGTTGATAGACAAGTTGATAGGGTTGGATAGTGGGAATGATGCTAGGGTTTTGAACAATGCAAATGAGGGGGATATACCACTAGGGTAAGTCAAAATGACATTTAGTGACACTAGGAATATGAAAATGTTATGATAAGAATATATGCAAGGTTTTGAACTTAGGTGAAATCTTTGAAAGGTATTAACCTAAGAGTTTAGAACTATGACAATAGGCTTTGGATCTTGACCAACAAGAGACAAAAGTGAAAAGAAAAAAATGAAAAAGTCAAATCCATCTCAACATAGATAGATTTTGACCAAATGAAATGATAAAATAAATGGAAAAATGACCATGGTCAAGATCCATTATCCATTAACACAATGAAATACTCTAGGGTTCATACTTTTGTTGAGATTTTGGAGTAAATTCAAAGGTTTTGGGTTCAAAATGATGTTTAGGTCACTCAATATTGTGACTATGTTGAGTGGATATGAAATATGGAAATTTTTTAAGATGAAAAATGAGATTTTGGGTGCAATATGTTGTTTTGGGTCATATGCAGAATGAGGACCTACAAAGGCTTCTAAATGCAGTTTTAGGGTACCAAAATGTAGTTTGGAGGCCCAAAATGGTCATGCAGGTACCCAACTATGCTCTGATAGAATCAAGTGTGCTCCAAAAATACCAACTACACCTATGGTGTAGTTAGGCCTAGTTTGGGCATAGTTGGTAGTTTCATGGTGCAGTTGGGAAGTTGGATTGAATTTTTGTTGATTCTAATCTGGATGAATGTTAGGTTGCTATACTAGAGAGTTAGGATGCTAGGGATGATGTTATTATTGGGTAGGAGATGTAGGATGAAGGATATGGCCTAAAGAATGGAGTCCTAAGTGATGAAAATGATGGCTACTAGAGGCAGAATGCAGATCAGGGCCTGTTGAGACAAGGGGGCCTACCTAGGTACCTAAGGACACTACTAAAGCCTCAAAATGCTATCTAGAAGTACAAAATTGGTTCGTAGAATATTGAGTGCAATAAAATAGAACCAAATACACCTATGGTGAGTTGGGGCCAGTTTGGTTGCAGTTGGTAGTTTCAAAGCACAGTTGGGAAGCTGGGCTGAAATTGAGGTGATTTTGGAGTTCTGTGGTTTCTAGGTTGATGTTCCAAAGAGTCAAATGACAGAGGACAATGATAAGACCAGAATAAAGGTTCTAAATGATGTTTAGGACACCTATAATTAGGGTTAAAGTGTGCATTATGGAGGTCAGGTATGCAAAGATGCAAGATGTAGATTTTGAGGTTGCAATGCAAAGACTAAGGGATGCAAACTAAATCCTAACGGATGCAATATGAAAGATGAGGGATGCACAATGAGGAATAGAAGATGAAAGATAAAGCCTAGATAATGAAATTATGAGGCTAAAACTAGGGTGAATAAAAGTGGGTGTTATAAAAAGATGAAACATAAGTTACGCCAAGCACTCCTAGTGATGTAGTCTTCCATGTTTTCAAATTTTTGAAGGTTTTGGACCAAAGTTTGCAAAGTTTGACAAAGGTTGTAACAGTTTGATAATGTTTGATGTTTTGAAAAGGTTCAAATGATATCCAAGGTGTAAATTTGAATGTTGGCTTTTATCTTGATTAATGTTTTACACACACGCAAGACACAATAAGACAAGATTAACTATTATTAAAGTGAAAAGACACACCACAACCTAGGCTTTAGGATTGTATCCAGTAGATTCCTACTTGAACCAAAGTTCATACACACTAATATAAAGAAAAAAAACTTATAATCTTGGCACTATAGGCTCCCTCCTAAAGTGCACTCACTTCTCGGGGCTACCAAGATCTGCTTCCCAAGGGGCATGACTTCCCAAGGGACTATTGTCTCTACTAAGGATTGTGAGAATGTAGGATCTCTTCATGGGCATGGGTGACCCCTTGAGCTAGTGGATAGAAAGGTTTTTGACCACTAAAATAAGGTTTTTAGTAAGGAAATTCCATTCAAAAAGTGAATCATAAACTTCCTTAGAAGGTCTCCCAGTCCTCAGAACCAAGGTTTGATGCACCATAAGGGTATTGGAGGAGAGATGTCATGTAGTTATACCACCGACACAACTTTCATTGTAATTGAGTTTTATATAGTAGCTAGAACATTGAATTGGATTTAGCCTGTTACTACTCTGAAGTCATCCCTTAGCATATCCAATATCAGATATCTTGGTCCAAGGCAGGCTTCCTATAGAAGTCACACAGATATCTCTTACACCCAAGATCCATAAATGGTGAGGGGAGGGGATATTACCATTTAAATCCTAGGGTTTTAAACACCATAGATATGTGAATTAGAATAGAAGAGTTCATTATATACACCAAAAAAAGTGTTATTTAATCTAGGAAATCCACATACATGGTTTTGACAAGCACATAGGGTCTTCGACAAGGTCTTGCAAACAAACATTAGTATTTTTTCAATGATTTGTCTTCATGGAACAATTTACACATGCTAAAAATAGACCTTAGTAACACAAAAACATCTAATCTAGGTTCTAGAAGTAAACATAAACCCTACATGTAGATTATGAGTGAAATGTGTGCTTTCTATGAACCATCTACACTCTAACAGAGCAAACTGCATCCCAGAAAGTTAGAATGGCTCACAATGCCCCTAAGTGCACTCAAATAGTGCTAACTATGCCCATGGTGAACTTGGGTCTAAGAAGGGCATAGTTGGGAGACCAGGTGCAGATTGTGGGGAATAGGGCCCTAAACAAGACCCACGAACTAGAATTTTGAAAACTACTCTACTAAGTGCACCTAGATAGTGTAGACTATGCCCATGGTGTAGTTAGAGCCTAGAAGGTCATAGTTGGTGGTTTCCATGTGTATTTGGTAAGTTGGGAACAATAGATGGGGGTTATGGTGGCTCCTAGGCTCCTAAAATTGCCTCGTAGGGGTTCCAAGTGCACCCTGACAGAGTAGAGTACACCCTAGGATAGAAAGCTAACATAATACATAAATGAGAGCATAAAATCATATTATTAGGCCCCCTAATTAGAATAGGTGTGATAAAGGAGAGAGAATAAGCATTATACTCCTCCAAGTGAGCTCCTTCTTTACACCAACAAGCACAAACAAAAGAAACCCAGGTTAGTTAAGCATGTTCATGTTAGGTTCACCAATTGTAGGACCATGAAATAGGCTAATTTATAACATACTATGAGAAAATCACCAACTCAATAAGCATACATTGGCACCCTCTAGTCTACCATGAAAGCCAAATAAAGAAAAAGAAGAACACAAAGTTAAAACTCCCTTTTTCACTTCTAGCTTCCATGTCCTTCTTTCTTCTCCATGTGATGTAGCTCTAATTTCCTATAGTGCACATAATTAGGAATAAAAAGCCTAAGATAGTGATAATGCTATGAGAATGGCAGAAGATGTGATTTTAGCATGAGAGAGAGAGAGAGAGAGAGAGAGAGAGAGAGAGAGAGAGAGAATGACTAAGAAGCCTAGGACTTAAAAAGACTTAAGAATTAGGGACCACAAATGAGAGGAAGAATGCTCATTTTATAATCAACACAAAAGATGAGATCATTGGATTTTTCAACTTGGATATGTGACTTGCAAAGAGATTCCTTTGAGAATCCATGACACATATGACACAAGAGGCCAAATGTAGGATTGTATGACACTTGGAAGTCAAACTTGCCTAAAAATGGAATAGGATCTATGATGAATCATATGACACCTCAAACCCACTTAAAACCAAGAATTTATGACAATGGAAGCCAAACATAGATATGCATAAGGGAATACAAATATATCAATTATGACATATCTTATCCAAGTGTGATGATATAATCCATGATGTGTTATGTCCATGTGTCACGATGATGTCAATATTATGTGGGATATTTGAATTGAAAATCCATTATTCCACACAAATAGAAATTAGCAAAAATGGAATTAATGGAGGAAAATATGACATAGGAAATTGAGAATTTCCATGGTTTGTGAATGATGAACCAATTAATTAATAAAATTAATTAATTGAGAAGGTTAGTTAGGAAGAATAATTAGAAATGTGGGATGGAAATTGATTGGAATTGACATAGGATTAAATCATGGGTTATTTAATCCTCTAGAGAAAGTTAGTAGATGATTGGCCAAACTGATTAAATAATTTCAACAAGTATCCTTTGATGAAATGCGATGATAATGGAGATTGAATAGGATGATGATAGATAGACCAAAGCCATGGTCAAATTCATCAATTGATTGAAATTGATAACATGCCAAGGACACATGACATGAATTAAAGATATTTAACATTTAACTGGCATTGTAAAATTCTACAAGATCAAGATTGGTTGATTAATAACATCAATAGACACTATCAATATTATTTAAATGGTTGAAAATGCCATGATCCAACACTAAGAGACTATAAAATGTCAAAGATTGGATGATGTGAATGATAGTTTGACCTAGCACTGAGAGCCGTGATAGTCCTAAGGTCAAATTGAAAAGATTTGGTAGATTGATAGGTTTCTAAGGCACTAAAAGCCACACTAATGCCTAATATTGAATAGATGATGATTAATTTGGGATGTTTGACATGTTTTGGGTTGATTAAGACTAATTTTGAGTTGATTTGATATGATTTTGAGTTGATTTGAAATGGTTCCATAATGATTTGCAATTGTTGTAAAAGATTATATGAATGATAATAGACACTATTGAGATACAATCAAGTTGGCCAAAAGATTAGAGTTAGTAGAATGAGAAAATGGAATGGATTAGTATGAAAAGATGATGAAACCATATGTGAACCATTATTGAGCATCTACACCTAAATAGACCACTTAAGGCTATTTAAGTACCTTACCACCTTGATGCTCTCTACCTCCTATACCTTTGACCTTAGAGCCAAATTTTAGAACTCCTTAGTGTAGGTAGTCACATCAAGGTCCTTTTACTTGAGATTCTACCTCTACTTATGAATTTGAATCTCATAGTCTTCTGGAAAATAGGTCTCCCTTATCTTTGCTACCATAGCCTTCCAATTGGATATTGGTTTCTTCCCTTTACTATCTCTCTCCTCTTGCACAAACTTCCACCATGTCAATGGTTGACCTCCAATCTAGATTTTTCAAATCTCACCTTTTGGGCCTTTGTTGTCCCCTCACACTCAAAGTAGTTTTCAATACTTTCAATCCATTCTAGGACCACCTCTACATTAATCTTTTCATGGAATAGTGAGACATTTTCTAGATTCTTTCCTCTAAAGGCCTTGAGGGATTTGAGGAATGGTTCTTGTTCACCAAGTGGAGGATCTGGTTTAGGTATTTCATCCTCTAAACTCACCTTCTCTTTACCCTTTCTGAAGTCTTCATCTTCTTTAGCTTGGACTGCATCTTCCATCTCCTTTAACTTATATTTCATCTCTTCTATGGCCTCATCAACAAACTTGGTCTTCTCTTCCATGAGATTTTTTTTCTCATCTAACTCCTTTTCAAAATCTCCATTGGTGATCATCCTTGAAGATCCACTCGACTTAGTGGAATACAACATAACACCACAAGCCACAATATTATGGCTTTGATACCACTTTGATGGGGAGATTCTTCACTCTAGAGCTTTCTTGCTCTACCAAGGCTACTCTTGGAATACTTAGGGATACTAATCCTAACCTCAACCTAGAGGACCCATTCCTAATCCCATTTCACCAAGAAACTCTCCCAACAATTCATATTTCCATCCTCCACCTTCAATTCACCAACTATGCAATTTTTGATCTAGTGAGGCAAAACTTCACCAAATGTACCTAAAGGGCCAAAAGAAAGTTCAAACCATCTTTCCATTGTTCTTACCATATTTCATGACATTCTACATAATTTTTTTAAGTCTACCATACTCACAACTCCAAATTTCTCTATTTGCTCTTATAGCCCTAAGAGCCCTTATTAGCTCTCCTAAAAATAAGAACCTGGCTATAACTCCACAAACCCTTTAAAATTCCACTTGGTGTCTTTAGGAATTTGATTCATAATGAACTAGGCTTGAATATTTTTTAGGTCTTAGGCTCCTATGGTGACTATACAGTATGGCTCCAGAAAACCCTTATTTCAAGGGTTTCAAAGGCAATGACAATGTAGCTTTAACAAATTTGCACCACACTCCACAACCAGACTCCTCCTCTAGATTATGGAACCTTAGCATGCTACTCCTTCATTAACTAAGCATGATTGGCATGTGTCAATACTCTGAATTCACCAAAACTCTATTATAGGCTTTCATTGTACCTTACCAAGCCTTTCTTGCTTGCTTAGGGCTTGCTTGTAAAACTAGTTACTTGCCTTCTGCAGACCCAAAAAACATTATTTACATAGTATAGAGAGGCCATTTCTTGATTCCCAAAGGCCACGAATTTTCAACTGTGGGAAGTCAATCCTTAGCCATGTTTAGTGTTGATACACAAAACTAGATATTCATGAAAGTAAAATCTAGTTAATTTTTAAAGCCTTATAAAATGTAATGCCCCACTCGGAGATCCTTGGAACAAGGATTCAATACAAGAAAAGATTTTTTTTTTGCAAAAATGAATGCACATGACAACATCATATAGGGATCAAAAGGATTTCAATGAAAGAGCTTACCAATAACACGAGCAACCAACGAATCTCCAAATGCCACTACCAAACACAAATTACAAACCATACAGGAATGCAAATGATACAAATCTGATAACATATTGAATTCAAAATGAATTTCCAAGGTATTTGAGAAAACCATAAAGGATAACCAAAAAAAATTTGAAAAACTTTCAATCGAACTAAAAATTGCCCACTGTCTGCCCAAATAGGTTTTTATAAAATCCAGGTGATACTTTCCAGTATCATATGACCTTTCTAATGAAGGCATGTGATACAGTTAGGGTTTGGGTGACACTTCTCAAGAAGGAGTGTGATACTGTACCAGTATTGTGCAACCTTTCTCCAAGAGACATACAATACAATAGAGTGTTCAACGATAGAGTTTACAAGGGTATGCAATACTTTCCAGTATCACATGTTTCTTCTCCTTTGGACATGAAATACTTTAAAGTATCACCCGAATGCTGAGACATGGTCACCTAGAGAAAGAAAGAATTACTCTAAAGGTCAAAACAAGGGGTAAAATAGGCAAGTAAACCTCCACACCAAGGAGTACTAGATCCACATAAATTGAGGAGTGAACACTTGAGTGCAAAAATAACAAGATGCCATGAACAAGAAAGAGGAACTTCTATCCATCTATACAATAGTAGTAAAAGAACATACTAAAAGAAACATCATAGTGTATAGAAATAACATTGCAATGTATAGAAAACAACATCGCAATGTGAAAAAAAACCAAACTAAGTACGTAGTTCCTCCCAACCGTTAATGGCATCAAAAGACCATCATGGGTCCTAGCCATCCCCCACGCGTAACATCCCAAAACACTGAAAATATTGTTAGTACTATCACAACAGGGACGTCACTACTAAGACATGCTACAACATAAGCATAAGAAAATCTAACATGCTAGAAGTAAAGCATAAGATAATCCTACAAAGTAGATAACATCAAATATTACATGCTAATCATGATAATAAGGAATTGTGATAGTAACTAAAATCATCTAAACATGATAAAAAAGCATTCCAATGAAAGCATAAGTCACAAGAAAGCATACTCTAGAACCCAAAGTACTAAGTGAAAATATCTAGCAATGGTCGCACTAGGACAAAGATTGTCTCTGTACACTGGTTCCTAGTAGTGGTGTAGGTAGCTATGCCTCCCAACCACATGGCACCCATAGGTCCACACCCATAGTGCTGATGGAGATAATGATCTTACCACAAACACACATAAAACACACCATCCATGGCTAACACTCATGCCATATGGTATGATGACTAAAACCAAGAACATACACAATGCAAGTACAATAGGTCTTGGTCAAACACTCAAAGGACTACTAAGTAGGTGCTGACATCATTGAGAGTTTCTTGGCATCAACAAGCCCAAGCTAATATTGGCAGCTCAAACTTCCCAACAGAAGGAGCACATCCTAAACCATTTTATTATCTTAAGTTTTAATACCACTCACACATTTTATTTAGCTATCACTTAATTAAAAATTCCTCACCTCCACCAACCCTTTGGGTACAATGATCACCAGGTTGTAGGATAGAAGCTCCCTCCATATGCTACCCTACCCTACCCATGCTCATCCAATGATGAGTGCCCTTAGGCATGCAAATTCCCAACCCAACCCCAATGATCATAACTTCTAGAAGTACCATGGAAGATCAGGCCTCACAAGTCACCTGAGAAATGTATGCACACGTACTTGTGTGTGGCACAACACCATTATGAAGACCATAACACAAGGACTAGATGATAACACAAGTGAAATATCACTCAATTGAAATAACTTGGGAGGACAGACTCTACAAGAATCCCCAAAGAAAATAAAAACATACATCATGAAACCACTCAACTGATGTCAATCTGGGGGTATTGATTCTACATGAATCCCAGTGATGCAACAAGACCAAACATCATGAACTCACTCAACCAGCCTCAATCTAGGAGCATGAATTCTACACGAATCCCAGTGTCCACAAAACAAGAACAAAGGTCTAAAAGAAACCATAACAACATGTATGAAATCATTCAATTGAAAGAAAAGTCCAGAGTACGAATGCAACACACATACCAATGCAAAAATAAAAGTGAGATCGTATAGGTAATCCAAGTCCACGACCAACATCACGCCAAGAAAACTTGAGAAAACTAGGCAACACATAAAATGAGGTAAAAACCCCAAAACTTAAAAAACTTCAAAATTAAAAACCATTTGGCCTTTGTTTAAAAAAGCCCCAAAAATCTAAAAAAATTGAGTTCGAACACCATATGCAAGAATGGCTAGCATAAAAATTCAAAAATCCAAAGCCTCATCCCAAAAAATAGGGAAATGCTCATATCTGATCAATTGGGTAGAACCAACAAATATAAATAGAGGGGAACACTAATTCTCAACATCCTAACAAATGGCTATCAAAAATAGAAGCTAAAACAAAGTAGAAACAATAAAACAGGAGAGCCCTACCTCACAGCTAAAAGGGAAAAATGGAAATTTGAGCCATAAAATAAATAGCTCGCAAAAGTGGCCAAAAATTGTGGAAATCCAAGGTCTGCCTGAGCTCAATCCAACAAGCTCAACCTTACAACTATCCCATGCCTGTAGCTCCCACAATGAACAAAATAGTCAATCCTCATGAAGAGAATTTTGAATTTTACTCTCCAACTTTCTGATTCAAAAGTGAGAAGTGAGGAATTAAATTCCTTTTTGGATATTTATTCACTTTTCAAGTGAATAATCGATTAGGACAATCAACTAGCCAACCTAGTTAAACCTCAAATTGACCCAAATGAAAATAGGTTATTCCTATTAATGGGAATTCATCTATGGAAAAGCTGCTAGAAATTAAAATAAATAAATTAAATTCCCAAAAACCCAAAAAATAGAAATTTCGTTAACAACTTTTGCAAATATGCGAACTTATAAATGCACAGACACGCTTATTGGACTAATTACATAATGCAAATGAGTTTGGATTTAATAATCAGAAAAATTATTAATTAAACAATTAAAATAATGATACGTCAACCATACAAGGACGACATTGGTAAAATATGAATAGTTGAATCATTAACTCCATGTGCCACTGCCAGGGATACAAATCCTGCACACTAAATAACATGATCAAGTGCAATTGCATATAATAACATAGCCAAAGAATTAAATGCATTAAATCACCCAATTTAATTATATCAAAATAATCTATTTACATCACTCACATTCGCATAAAGCATAACAATGCAGGAATGAATTAAATAACCATAGCATTAAATCCATCACATAACATAATCAAAGATATGTTCAAATATCAGATAACCAAATATCATCATAAAACACACTATTATCTCAAAATGACATCATCATGAAATATGATAAACTAAATAGCATACTAGTCTAACATCTGTGATACTAAAATTGAAGTATTAGATCTGACCCTCAGGTCATCTCAAGTGTAAAACATAGCATGAGTAACAAGTATCTCTTAGATCAAAATATAACAAGGTAAATATCCATAGCACATAACCAATGAATCCAACATGGACAATCTATTTCTAATTATTTAAGCATTTAATAATAGTTGTTTACACAACATGAAAAAGGAATTTACAACATATAAGCAACCATAGTCATAATCATGACTAACTACTACTATAGGAACCTAGTCTAGTGTAGCACGGTAATAGTACATAATGCAATCTCTACATACATCTCAGGGTAATTACATAACAACCTCATGATACCACATCGATCTTGGTAACCATTGGCACAACATTAGTGAAGCAAAAGTCACATCATAATCTCAGAAATCAGCCAAAGCATAATCAAAGCAATTGATATAGAAACATAAATGCAATCACCTCAATGGTGTAGGCGACTCATGCTCATAATCATGATCCCTTCTCAAGGAGAGATCAACAAGGTTGCATCCATTAGGATGACATACAGAACTCAAATGGGAGAGGCACTACATAAAATGAATTCTTGAGAGAAAAAAAAGTATGCAAAGAATTAGGAAATAATCCCAAGACACTATTCCATGCAAAACATTAAGTTATTCACTTCAACATCTTTGTTCAATCCTTCAAATCATGTTTTCTATAACACAACACTCTCCTTCAAAATCTGATTTTTGTACAATTAAGTGTCCAACCCCTAGAAATAAATTGAGAGGTGTTTAAATAGGTGTCCTCTTCCATCTTGGCCTCTGGTTTGAGCCATAACTGACCATATAGTTCATTCTTCAAAATTGTGCACAAAGTTGCTATGCAATTTTGCAAAAATTACAAAGTTATCAATGAGCAACATTTTGACAACTTTTGCAATTTTGCAAGTTGAGCCTTCAAACTTGACTAGTTTGTTTTCAAACCTTATAAAATAAACCTAAAACACATAAGGACCACTTTTGAACACATCTTTCCCATTTTTGGACCTTTTTTCAATATTTTTCCTTATTGAGAAACTTCTAAGAAACTTTTGCCTATCAGGACCTAATTGACATAATTTGACTCACATTCCAAATTCTACCTATCCAAACCTCCTAAAATTATCTTTTAACTTTATTCTTAGTCCTTATTTCCTCAATGGCTAGTTAAACCATTTAAAAACCAAAAATGAGTTAGGGTTTCACCTTTACCCCTAGGTGCTCTTGTACCAAATAATAAGATCAGAGAAAGTACTATCTCTTTATCAACAAAAGGAAAATATGAACCATCATAATCTTTACAAGGAAAATTAATTTCTTAGATAGAGAAATATGTCAAGATAGCATAGAAAAAAGAGAAGAAATCAAAAACTCTACATAGGAGATAATTATCAATAGTTCTAAAGAAGGCACACAAACAACACAAAACAAAAATTTAGAAAAAAAGATAGTTTTAGGACCAAATAAGAAGGAAAAGAAAGGAAAAAGCAACATGGATGATGACTTAATTAATAGTACCAAAGAAAATATAGAATCTCAAGATGATTGGATAGAAAAATAAAAAATCAAAATTAGAGAATTCAACATTAGGAAGAGAATTTTTTATGATGAAATATTGGAACCATCATGTCTAGAAAAGAAAGAGCAAGATGGAAAAAAATTAGTTGACATCCCCATAGAAATAGAAAATATATTTAGCAAATATGGATCATTAAATAATAAGGAAACATGTCAGCTTCAAGTAGATGCAATGCAAGATTGGGAAGAATTTGGTGTACGGATACAAGCATATTGGATGGAAGATCAAATGGAGGATAATGAAAAGGAAAACCAAGCATAGACTATGGAGACATGTCTTATTGTAGAAGGAAATATAGAAACTCAAACCAATGATCTAATAATACAAGAATTAATAGAAGAAGAAGAGGATAAAGATGATTGCACAATATTAAATAGTGTACATAATGCACAAAACAATCTCAATAAACTAGGCATTAAAAAAATATGGATGGCCTAGAAAAACCAAAATGTAGAAAAATAAGTAAGAAAAGGAGTAGGAAAAGGCTTGCTAAACTTAGAAAAATAATAGGTATAGCTGAAAAAAATGATCAATGATATCCTTAATGCAGGTAAGGGGAAGACCCTTCCCATAGAGCCATGAGGTTCAATACCTTGAATGTTAGGGCCCTAGACTCCCCTAATACAAAGTTCTTTCTAAAGTGCAACCTAACATTATTTGAATTAGAGATAATACTATTACAAATAACAAAAATTAACAAAGAAGAAGGAGAAAAACTTTTAAAAAAACCAAGCTATTGGAAAAATGAAATGGTGGAATATGCAGGAGCATTTGGAGGATTAGTATTTTTTTGGGATCCAAGAAAGGTAGAATTAACTCTTCATAGAACATATAAAAATTGAATGGGTGATAAAGTCAAAAGCTTCAAAAGTGGTATTTAGTTTATTAGAATAAATATTTATGGATGAACTCTTACTATAGATAAGAAGATAGTATGGACATAAATAGAAAATGTTTTGATTACTCTTCCAACAAAAAACTTTATCTTAGGGGAAGATGTTAACACACTTATAAGCCTTGAAGAAAAACAAGGTGGTTCACAAATAGTAACACAAGTTATATCTGATTTTAGAGAATGGTTTGTAAGAAATTCCTTCATTGATATTCTAATATCAAATGGGGTTTTCATATGGATAAACACGTGGAGAGGCTTTTGTCAAAATGCATAGAAGGCTTGATAGATTCATCTATAAAGGTGATTTTATTTCTTTTAATTTTTCTTTCTCAACATCTATTCTCTACTACAACAGTTTAGATCATTTCCTTATCAAAATGGAAATAAAAGAGCAACAAAAACTAACTAGAAACCCCTTTAAATGTTAAAAGATATGGTTTCTTTATGATGAATTCTTACAACACATAAACAATTGGTGGCTAGAAAAGGATTATGAAGGATCTAAAATGTTCTATTTTGTGGCAAAATTGGAAGCCTTAAAACAAAAAATAAATAAATGGAATAATGCACATTTCAACAATATTTTTAAAGAAAAACTAGATAATGAAGAACTTATTAAGAATAGTATAAACAATGATAAATTTATAAAAGAAAAATAAATACTAATAAAATGTGAAATAATTTTGGCTAAAGAAGAAATATATTGGAAGCAAAAGTTGAGAGTAACATGGCTAATAGAAGGAGATAGAAATATGATTTTTTTCACAAAAAGATTAATAGACTATATATTAATATAATAACTAAAATAAAAGATACTATGGTTTAGGTGTTGGAAGATTGCAAAGATTGATGGAAGATTGGAGATTGGTTTGATGATAATATGTTACATTTATGATAGAGTTTTTTTGATGTCTTTTGTGGTATTTGACAAAAGAATATCAAAAATATTAAGTTGGTACGGACAACTAGTTGAGCATGATAACCACTCAAGGTTATGGGAGATAAATTGGAGTATTTGGTATATGCTGTTAACAAAAGAAAAAAGGAGAAGTCTCTAAGAAGTTATGTAAGTTTTAATGATGCTTGTTCTGAGATAGAGTTTATAGAGGCATGTTTTGGTAAACTTGTTATATCTCTTAGCAAATTTGATATCTTGAGGATCAAGGTTGAGGACATATAGAAGACATGTTGAGGATGATGTGGCTAAGATAACTTGTCATAGTATTGTGTGTACAAAAAGTTATTCAAGTTGCAAGGTTAAGGTTATCACTAAGTGTAATGTGTTCTTAATGTGGTCTTATAATAATTAATTGAGAAGGACTAACAACTGACTTAGGAAATTTTTTTATGGACTCAATATAAAGGAAGGACATTTTTCTTTATCAAGACATGTTGATATGATTGAATAATTGATGATAAGAAGCAAGAAGTACAGAATGTGAAGTTCAGTAGAGTAATGCAGAAGTGAAGGAAACTTCATTGCCAAGGTTTTGCTAAGTGATCTGAGGTTTGGTATTTGGATCTAAGGTTTGTGACCTGGTCTACAAGGTCTATCAGTGATTGGTCCAATTGATAGGATAGAGGAAAGGACATCAAAAAGAAGAAGATAATAGTAAATTTCTTGTTTGAGTAGTGAGCTCTTCTTGTAGTTGAAATTGCATGTTTGGGTGGTAGGCTCATCTTGCATACATTGTACCACAACTCCTAATAGGGTTAGCACAACTCCCAATAGGGTTAGAATCTCCTAATAGGGACTCATTTTACTAAATATTGTAACCAACTCCTTATAGGGTCTATTCTCTAATAAGGAATATTTACATTAGTACATCATCTTGTGGGCATCATTCCCACCAGAGTTTTCCCTCTGATTAAGGGTTTCCCTAGTCAACATTTTTGGTGTAATTGTTTATGGGCACATTATTATGGTTGTTGTTTACTTTGGTTTAATGGTTAAGTTTTTTTAATGAAGATAAATGTTTTAATTGTTGGATAAATAATTCACCCCCAAATCCCCTCCCCTTAGTTATCTTGGTGGACTATTATTTCTAACAATTGGTATTAGAGCATCAGGTCCTTGAAGAAAAATTTTAACAGCTTTGCAAGATCAATGGTGAACATATTCAGAGAAAATAGTCCTACATTTGACTGAAGAAATTTTAACACATGAGTTATGGAAATTCTTGCTGAGTTATCAGATTTATGTAAAGAGTAGAGTATTGAGTTTATAGATCCAAAATACTTCTATTGTATTCAAGGGAACAATAACACAAGTGAAGATAGATCTAGAACAAAAGATGACATAAAGATAAAGGAAGGTATTGATCTACTTCTAAAGAGAGAACCTGAAGGTATGCATTTTTTTTTTTGTTGGGCATGTAAATAGTTTGGCCATTTTTCAAGTAAATGTCTTAAGAGATTGAGAAAAGATAAAAATAGTCTACTTTTTGATAAAGTTGAGGAATTTAGAGAAAGTATGGAAAGATCCTTGAAACACTATGTCAATGAGTCTAGATTGGTTAATGAAAAGCATGTATATCAAGAAACAACTTGGGTGACTATTATGGAAAGTGCTAATGTGAGAATTGATGAGAAGTTCAAAATACAAGAGAGAATAGTTGATTACAATTTAGATGATGGTGATGTTGTTACTAAACCAAGGAATGATGAGATATTTCTTGAGACTAACAATGATTTATAGAATAAAGGAGAGAAAAGGTAGGAACAAAGCTCAAAACCTTTAGTAGAGCCAAGAGTTGAGATAGAAACTCCTAATCTAGGAAAGAACATGATAAAGAATCACCCATCTGAACAAATCATCAGAAGCAAAGACAAAGGTGTTATGAAAAGAAGTAGAGTTAATGAAGAACTATGCTTGATATCTTAAGTTGAACCTAAGAATGCAGATGAAGGATGTAAATATCACTATTGGAAGCAAGCCATGAAAGAGGAATTGGATTAGATAGAAAAGAATGAGACATGGGAATCGGTCCCTAGACTAGTAGGCAAGAATGTGATAGGAACTAAGTGGGTATTTAGGAACAAGGTGAATGAGAAAGGAGAAGTTGTAAGAAAGAAAAAAAGATTGGTATGTAAAGGTTACTCACAGAAAGAAGGAATAGATTATGAGAAGACTTATGCTCCAATGGCTAGAATAGAAGCTGTAAGATTATTCTTAGCCTATGTAGCACAGGATAAATTCAAAGTATATTAGATGGATGAATGGAGAACTTGAAGAAGAGGTATACATTGAGTAGCCTGAAAGTTTTCCTTTGATAGATGACAAGGACATAGTATGCACACTAAATAAAGCATTGTATGGATTGAAGCAAGCACCCAAAACCTAGTATGCGAGGTTAGACAAACATTTGACATTGCTTGGATATAGCAAAGGTATGATAGATAGTAATTTTCATTGGAAAGAAACTGATGATGGTTTGATTATTTTGGTAATAATTGTTGATGACATTATATTTGGAGGTAATGATAAAGAAACTGAGAAGTCTTTAGAAAGAATGAAGAAATAATTTAAATGACTGTGATAGGAGAGATGAAATATTTCCTAGGATTGTAGATTGTATAGAACAATGAAGGAATCTTTATTTCTCAGACTAAGTACTTGAGAATTTACTGAAAAGGTTTGGTTTGGAAGCATGTAAACCCATTGGAACACCTATGGTAACTGGACACAAGTTATCTACTAAGGATGAGAACCTACTGTTGAGTAGAAGAAGTACAAATATATGCTTGGAGGATTGCAATATCTGACTCACACAAGGCCATATATAACAAACATAGTTGGAATTATTGCAAGATTCTAGGCTAATTCTAGAGAAACAAACTATGTAGTAGTGAAAATGATATTTAAATATATGAAGGGAACATCTAAGTTTGGATTATGGTATGATAGAACTAATAATTTTACTCTAAGTGCTTATATTGATGCAGATTGGGAAGGAAATATGGATGATAGAAAGAGGAACTTTCTTTCTTGGAGGAAGATTGGTTTCTTGGTTAAGCAAGAAGTAGGATTGTACATCTCAAAGTACAACAAAAGTAGAGTATGTTGTAGCAACAAATAATCACAATCAAGTAATTTGGATGAAGAAGATGTTGAAGGATATAAAGATAGAGATCAATGACCCTGTTGTTATACATTGTGATAACACAAGCATGGTAAATATGTCTAAGAATCTATTATTGCATTTGAGGACTAGCACATTTCTATTAAATATCATATGTTGAGAGAAAAGTTGTAGAAAAGAGAATTAGATTGGAGTATGTGAATACTAAAAAGAAGATTGCAAATATATTCACTAAGCCTCTTCCCAAAGAGACTTTTGAGTATTTGTGAGGTATGCTTAGGGTTATGCCCCTTCCTACATTAGAGTAAGAAGATGCAAGAATGCATCAATTCAGGGTAATAGGGCACCATTGTTTGTCTAACTAGATGTTGATGCTTCTTGTATGGGGGAGTATCTATGATGGACAAAGTCATTTAGGACTCTTATTGGTGTTGTTTTGAATATTGTCTTTTGATACTTGAGCTGAGTAAGTATCTATTAGAAGTATTAGTTCACCAATATAACTGAGGAGGGGGGGGGGGGGGGGGGGGGGGGGAGGGGGGGTGAATAAATTATATATCAATCTTAATCAATTCTTACTTTATTAACCAAAGTAAATAGAAATCATAAAGAAATGTGCATACACACATACACTAGATATGTTGACTAGGGAAACCCTTGATCAAAGGGAAAACCCCGGTGGGAGTGATGCCCACAAAATAATGCACTAATCTGAATATTCCTTGTTAGAGGATAGACCTTGTTAGGAGTCTGTTACAATGCTTAGTACAAAGAGTCCTTGTTAGGAGACTTTGAATCCTTGTTAGGAGATTCTAACCCTGTTAGGAGTTGAAGAAGGCAGCTAAACCCACTATCCAAACAACTTCAAGATCAGATCAATAAACCAACTATCCAATTGATCTCAGTACTATTCATTTTAGAATAATAGATGTGGAAAAATCTATTTTCTCTTCCTATATCTAGTATGTCAAAATCCTTCACCTTCAGATCATGCAAGTAGATATGGAACTCTTTAGTAACTCTTAAAGTCACTTACACACATTAGCATATTACTCTACTCTTCTACTTCACAATTTGCAAGTCTTCTCTACTTCTCGATCACAATTGCTGTCTATAGAACTTGGAAAACACCTTTCCTTTATACCATACTCAATTATTAATCTTTAGAGTCAGCTTCATACACTTAACATTCATTTGAGTCAGCTCCATATTTAATTAAATGAAATACACATTTAATTAATGTTGTCAACTCAGTTGTTTCCAAACTTTCACACGTGTGACTTCCATACCTACACACTTACTGACATCATCAATTGTCAGTGTACACCCTCCAATTAACTATGTGACCCTTTATTCCAAGCACAGTGTGTTATATTGATCATACAATAGAGACTATTTTCCCAATGCTTTATTTCCCTATGGATCTCTATAAATCATTAATATCTTTTGTACATTGTTGATTTAGGTTCTGTGCACTTGACCACATGTAAAATACATGTTGTAGTATATGCTATTAACTAAATATGGGTAGATACACAATGTGATTCCCTCAATACATAGATCTTAGTTTGCTGCTCTATCAATCTTACTATGTTGTCATCAATGACAAACAAAGTCATAACACTATTTTGCAATATTTTCTCATAGCATCAGCATTCATGCTGACAATATCCCCCTTTGGCATTGATGGAAACATAGATGAAAAATATCTAGTTCCAATAATACCAATTATTTTTCTTTATCAATCAATTCTTGCTTCATGTAACACTACTCCCCCATAGTGCAAGTTCTCTTGTTTTCTCATATCACTTTCTCTCCCTTTCTAATTTTTTTCATATAATTCTCTCTCCCCCATTGACATCAATGTCAAAGGTAGTACCAAAATTAAACACATAACAATCTATTAGCATGACCACAAGCCGATCTGTTGCTTTACAATCTTTGCATATGATTGAATAAAAAAAAGTATCTAAACATACTATTGTATACTAATTACCTATTACCAAGAGTCCTTGACTAACTTTGTTCATCACAAATACTCCCCCATTGAGGAAGCATCAGCATTCAGTCTAGTCTAACAATGATGTTGTGTACCTTGGACTAACACACTTCTTCATCTTCTACTCTGAGCTAGGTAGGGGCATAACCCCAAGCATACATCTCAGGTATTCAAATGTGTCCTTTGGTAAGGCCTTTGTGAAAATGTCTACAATCTATTCCTTAGTACTTATGTATTCCAATCTGATTTCTTTCTCTGCAAATTTTTCTTTCAATACATGATATTTTATAGCAATGTGCTTAGTCTTAGAATGCAAAATAGGATTCTTAGACATGTTGATTGTACATGTTTTATCACAGTAAATGATAATAGGTTCTATGAATGTGATTCCAATATCCTTCATCATCATCTTCATCCATATGACTTGATTATAGTTGTTTGCTTTTGCAACATACTCTTTCTTTGCATTACTTTGTGAGGTACAATATTACTTCTTACTAAGCCAAGAAACTAATCTTCCTCCAAGGAAAAATGCTCCTCCGCTAGTGATTTTACTGTCATCCTTGTCTCCTACCCAATCAACATCTGTATACATACGGAGAGTAAAGTCACTATTTGTGTCATACCAAATATCATAATATGATGTTCCTTTTAAATATCTAAATATTCTTTTCACTACTGCATAGTGATATTCCTTAGGATCATCTTGAAATCTTGCCACAATTCCAACTATGGCTATATCTAGTCTACTATGAGTCAAATACTGCAATCCTCCAATCATAGATCTATACTTCTTTTGTTTAATAGTAGGCATCTCATCTTTGCTAGATAATTTATGACCAGTTACCATAGGAGTGCTAATAGGTTTAAAACTTTCTAAACCAAATCTTTAGTGTAAATCCTTTAAATACTTGGTTTGAGAAATAAAGATACCTTCTTTGTTTTGAACAATATGCAATCCCAAGAAAAATTTCATTTCAGCTATCATGCTCATTTCAAACTCATTCTCCATGCCTTATGAGAATTTGTTACTGGCTTCATCATTTCCACCAAAAATGATATGATCAACAAATACAATAACTATCAGCAAACCATCTTCTATTTTCTTTAAGTACAAGTTGCCATATGTTGTTCCTTTAGCAAATTCAAGCTTTGCTAAGTATTTGTCGAACCTTGCATACCAAGTTCTTGGTGCTTGTTTTAATCCATATGATGCTTTCTGTAGTCTACAAACCATATCTTTTTCTTCTGTTAAAGGAAAATGGTCCTTTGGTTGCTCGATGTAAACTTCTTCTTCAAGTTCTCAATTTAAGAATACTGACTTAACATCCATCTGATATACCTTAAAATTCTTGTTTGTTGCATATGCTAGGAACATTTTGATTGCTTCCATTCTTGCTATAGGTGCATATGTTTCTTCATAATCAATTCCTTCTTGCTAAGAGTAGCATTTGCATTTGAGTCTTGCCTTGTTTCTTATCACTTCTCCTTGTTTATTCATTTTTTTTCTGAATACCCATTTAGTGCTAATCACTAATTCCCATGTGTTATTTTTAATTATCTATTGAAGTTCTTCCTTCATTGCTTCTTTCCAATAATTATCTTTGATTGCTTCATTTATGCTTCTTGGTTCTACTTGAGATATTAGACATAGTTCTTCATTAATTCTACTCCTTGTCATTACCCTCTTATCTTTACTTCCTATTATTTGATCAATAGGATGATTTTTTATCATGTTTCTATTTGGATTAGGAGTTGCTGCTTCAATTCTTATCTCAGGTATTGCACTCTATTCTTCTCTCACACCTTCAATTTGCACATTATTCTGCAAGTCATTGTTAGTCTTGAGAAATAACTCATTACTTCTATTAGCCTTTCTAGAGTAATCATCTCCATCAGAGTTGTAGTCCATTATCTTTTCCTTGGTACCAAAATTTTCATCAACTTTAACATTTGCACACCCTACTATAGTTTTTGTTCTATAGTTGAAACATAAGTAAGCATTACTTTTCAATGAATAACCAAGAAACATACCTTGATTGATCCTTGGATCAAATTTACCAATATCATCATCTCTTCTGATGTAACATTTTCTTCCAAATATCCTGAAGTACTTGACTAATAGTGAGTGACCAAACATAATTCATAGGGATTTTTGTCCATACCTTTCCTAATCTACACTATGTTTAGTGTATACTACTATATTGACTACTTTTCTCCAAAAGGTCTTTGGTACATCATTCTCAAATAACATAGCTCTTGCTACTTCAGCAATTGATTTGTTTCTTCTTTTAGCAATCCCATTCTACTTAGGTGTATGGGGTGAGGATAGTTGTCTCCCGATAACATGTTCTTCACAATAGATATTGAATTCTCTAGAGGTGAATTCTCTTCCTTTGTCTGATCTTAAGATTTTGATCTTAACTACAGATTCATTTTCAACCTTGTTATTAAATATCCTAAATTTCTCAAATGCTTCTAATTTTTCTTTAAGAAAAGCTACCCACATTATTCTAGTGAAATCATCAACAAAAATCATAAAGTAATTTTCTCCATAGAATCCTCTTGTTCTTGCAGGGCCACTTAGATCTGTTTGTACTAGTTCCAGCTTTTGTGTAGTACAAAACTACTTGCTAGGGAATGAGACTCTTTTCTATGTAGCCAAAATGCATTCCTTACAAATAGTGTTAGTGGGCTTAGAGATTTTGGGAAAATCTCTCACAGCAAGTGTATTACTAGACTTCGCATTGTTATCAAAGTTAATGTGAAAAAATCTTCTGTGCCATAACAATCCTTGCTACTAAACATGCTATTTCAGTGGAGTTTAACTAAAATACATTACCTCTAGTTTTTGTGCCAGTACCAAGTAGTTTTCCTTCCTTGTTCTTGATAATGCATGTATCATTACCAAATTCCAATTGATAGCCTTTGTCCATAAGCTATCCAACACTCAACAAGTTATGCTGAAGTCCATCAACAAAATAAACATCATCAATATATGTTTTACTATCAATTGTTATAGATCTAGTTATTGTAATATGACATGTTGCATTATTCCCTACTTTGACAATTCCTACATCATAGTTTCTAAATTTGACAAAATTTCTCATATCACTAGTCATGTGATTTGAACAACCACTATTAATGATCCAATCTTTCTTTTCAACTTGTGAAATTAGTGCACTTTCTTCTCTGATTTATCTATCAAGATCTATTGGAAATATTCAAGATATGATAGGTTACTGAGAGGGGAGGGGTGAATCAGTAACCTCAAAACTTTTAAATAATTCAGCACTTTAACCATATATACTATTCACCATTCATTCATCTAATCTACTGCATATATGAGAGATCAGACATTTATAACACATGTACATAGTGATTTGGTAACCCAAAAACCTTCCAAACAGAAAGTAAAACTGGGGTGGGGATGATACCCACAAAACTTCGTTACTATAGTATGAAGTTAGCCTGTTAAGGCTTGCATTGACCACTTTTGGTGATCTTCCCTATTAGGAGCACAAAGGACTGCTAGGTCCACCTTGTTAGAGGATTTACAAACATACAATGAAGTATGCACTCTGTTAGGAGATTTATACAAAGACTGTTAAGTCTACCCTGTTAAAAGATTTACAAAATTGATTCACCTGTTAGGAAGAAATAGTTGATCTACTTACAACTTGATTTCTAATTAGATCCTTGAAGTATAGATCACCTCTTGTGATTGATGAATCTTTACAGCTCCTTGTAGACCTTGCCGAATACTCTGCTCTGCTACTAATTTGCTTTTATTCTTCTCAAAACATTACATGTCTATCTTGATACTCTCATGCATACATTGTAAATGATATTAAACATTACATATCAATAATTACAATTTCAAGGTCGGCCAAAACACAAGTGAACAAAATATTACTGAGTCAGCCAAATAGTAGAAAACTCGAGTTCTTCAAGCTGACTTGGTAACCTTCTAATAATAGGCATCCACTACATTACTTGGCATCGTCATGCACTCGGTAAAAGTAGAAGCTCAGTCCATACTAGTCACACAACATAGCTTGAAACTTGGTAACCATTGGAGACTCGATAGATATAGTATCACTCGGTAAAAATTGAATCCTTCGTTTACCTTGCTTTCACTCGGTAAGCACTACACTTTCATTACTCGATAAACACTAGACTTCCATCACTTAGTAAACACTATGAAGCTCAGTGAACATTGTATGCTTGGTAGATATTTTTGGGCTACACACCCACTTGATAGCTTCATGAATGCTCGGTATGAACTGCTTGACTGCAGACTCACTCAGTAGCTTTAGGAATGCTCAGTATGAACCACTTAAGTGATGAACCTACAAGGTAGCCACTGAATGCTTGATATACAATGTAGCCTGAGTGATGAACTTGGTAATCATTTAGAATCAAGTAAGTGTTGTCACTAATAACAAATAAAATATAATGCCAACAATCTCCCCCTTTGGCATTAGTGACAAAACACTTATAAGCCAAAACATATGTACATAACCTGACTCAATGAATTTTGGTTTTTCAAAATTGATCTTTGTAGAAATACTGTATATACATTTCTATATATCTTCTTGATGACTTATAATATATATATATAAAGATACTTATGTACACATGTTAACTCTATTGAGTGCTAACTCCCCCTTTCAGTTGCAATGATAACTCTCCTCATTTATTATGTTGAATCTCTCCCCCTTTTTGACAATAATGCCAAAGGACTACATATATAATTTATATGACTACACCAAAGTGAAATAGAAAATCTTGATGTACCTTAAGGATGGTGGAAAAAGTATTATCCCAAGTTTGCTGCAAAATTTGATGGGTAGAGAGAGCAATTTGAACTTCTACTGATAATTGGATCATGTGATCAGCCACTGAGAAGTTTTGATCTTGGACCAATGTTTTGCAATGAGCAATATGTTTCTGCATTGTGTCCATGATAGGAAGGATCATGTTCTGGATGTTTATGAGTGTAGACCAGATCCTTGCTTCCTCTCTCAATAGTTCTACCTATACATCTATCAAATATCTGATTTTGGTGTGATGGGAGGTTGTGGAGGAGGAATCCACCTTTAACTTGGATGCACTTGATTGTATATTAATGTCAATCTTATTTAGCTTATCCTTTATTTCTTTAGTAAAACCAAAAAAATCACAAAGTTTAGCAAAAAGTGATGCTGCATTATTAAAAGAATTTTCAAAATTACACAAAAATGTTGACAATTCAACCTGCTTGATTGCTATCTTTTAAGCAATATGCTCTAGCATCTTATTATCAAATTTCCTTTCAGCTTTTTCAATTAGTTTCTCTTGTCTGGAAGAATCTTCATTAAATTTCTATACTGCCTCTTCTAACTAAATCAAAATGTGTTGAGTAGAATCTACTTCAACAGCTATAGCATCTGTAATTATATCCTTGGCATTCTATATTATTCTGTATTTCTTATCCCTTTCTGATCTTAACTATTTCTGCATAGCTTTCATCTCTATGAGTTAACTGGCTACACACCCACTTAGTAGCTTCATGAATGCTCAGTATGAATTGCTTGACTGCACACTCACTCGGTAGCTTTCAGAATGCCTGGTATGAACTATTTAAGTAATGAACCTACAAGGTAACCATTGAATGCTCGGTATACACTGTAGATTGATTGATGAACTTGGTAATCATTCAAAATTGAGTAAGTGTTGTCACTAATGAAAAATACAATATAATGCCAACAAGATCATCCTCTTTTATAGCTACCAATCCTAATTCATCTTCACTTTTTCTTTGATTAGATTCTTCTTCATCTTCTTCTTCATTAGCATATAAATTTTTTCTAGATCTCCTAGATTTGAATCTACCCTTAAACTTCCTTTCTCTTTTAGGATACTTAGATGCATAATGACCATATTCATTACAAGTCCAACATTTAAAGATATTCTCAACATCTTTTTCTCTTTCCACAAGAAGAGCCACTCCTTCTTGGATCTTTTCTTCAATGGATTTGCTGCTACTAGCAATGTCTCCCTTTGTTTTTGTGCTCCTTGCTAAACCAGGTTTGATGTTTAATGCACTGAATGCTGTCTCAACTTTTGCCAATTCTCTAAACTATTTTAGATCAAATTATACAACTTTTGATCTACCATGTCTCTTTGGTGAAAAGAGTAGTGCAAGGTACCATTAGTTGAATCATTTGTGCTATTAACTTGAAAGGTGGTGTCAAAATTTTCAAGATCTTCCATATAACTTCATCATCAGATTTCTTTCCATCAAGAGATGTGATTTTTGCAACAAACTCAGATATTCTTCCAACATAGCTTCTCACATATTCATCTTCCATCATTCTAGCATATTGAAATGTGCAATACAAATTTTGCAACCTAATTCTTTTTGCATGTGTATCACCTTCATAATTAGCTTCTAAAGTTTTTTGAATTTGATGAGATGTTTTAAGTAGTTTTACCTAACTATAATTACTTTTAGGTAATGCTGATAGTATTGCTTCTCTTTCCCTTATGTTGCACATAAATACTTCTCTCTATTCTTTGGTGTAGGTTTCAAGATTGTCTTCTTCTACAATGTTTTTGGATGTCTTGGTCACAAGCCAATATCCTGGTCCCATGCACAAGAGATGAGTCTTCATTTTATCCTTTCAACTATCATAGTTTGTGTCATCAAATCTAGGACTTTCCTTTTTGAACATATTTGCCATGGATTTCCCAAAGCTATTTAAACTTTCTTTCAAGGACCTAATTCTCTAATACCAATTGTTAGAAGTTATAGTTCACCAATATAACTGAGAGGGGAGCGGGTGAATTGGTTATGTATCAACACTAAACAATTCTTACTTTATCAACCAAAGTAAATAACAATCATAAAGAAATGCACATAGACACATACACCAGATATGTTGACTAGGGAAACCCTTGATTAGAGGGAAAATCGTAGTAGGAGTGATGCCCATAGAATAATGTACTAATCTGAATATTCCTTATTAGAGGATAGACCATGTTAGGAGTCTATTACAATGCTTATACAAAGAGTCCCTATTAAGAGACTTTGAATCCCTGTTAGGAGATTCTAACCATGTTAGGAGTTAAAGAAGGCAACTAAACCCATTGTCCAAACAACTTCAGGATTAGATCAACAAACCCACTGTCTAATTGATCACGATACTATTCCTTTCAAAATAATAGATGTGAAAAAATCTCTTTTCTCTTCCTCTATCTAATATGTCAAAATCCTTCACCTTCAAATCATACAAATAGATATGGAACTCATTAGTAACCCTTAAGGTCACTTACACACATTAGCAGATTACTTTGCTCTTCTACTTTACAATTCGCAAGTCTTCTCAACTTCTTAATCATAATTGCTAGCTCTAGAACTTGGAAAACACGTTTCCTTTATACCATACTCAATTATTAATCTTTAGAGTTAGGTTCATACACTTAACATTCATTTGAGTTAGCTCTATTTTTAATTAAATGAAATACACTTTTAATAAATGTTGTCGACTCAAAATTATTTCCAAACTTTCACATGTGTGACTTCCATACCTGCACACTTGCTAACATCATCATTTGTTAGTTTAATCCCCCCAATTAACTACTCAATCCTTTATTCCAAACAAATTGTGTTATATTGATCATACAATAGAGATTATTTTCCCAATGCTTTATTTCCCTGTGGATCTCTGTAAATCATTAATACCTTTTTTCCACTATCAATTTAGGTTTTGCACACTTGACCACATAAAAAATACATGTTGTAGTATATGTTGTTAACTACACATGGGTAGATATGCAATGTGATGACCTCAGTACATAGATCTTAGTCTGCCGCTTTGTTAATCTTACTATGTTATCATCAATGATGAACAAAGTCATAACACTATCCTGAAATGTTTTCTAATGGCATTAGCATTCATGCTAACAATATCAATTGTTTTAGAGTTTGATGCAAAGATGTTGGTTGCTGAAACATTTGACATTGATGTGAATGGGGGAGAATTTGGCATGATAAACATCATACTATAGGAGACAAATTCGACATCATATTATGGGGAGAAGCATTGCAGAAAAGTATTATACTAGAGTAGAAGTTTGGCAGTACACTAAGGAAGATGTTCAACATAAGCAAAGTATTTGTAATGACAGTTTGGTATAGAGCACATTGAGGTATATCAGTGGGGGAGTATGATTGATGAAGAGGATTTGAAGACTGTCTATCTTTTGTTGGTATTCTTGGAACTAAATGTTTTTCATCTATGTTGCCATCAATGCCAAAGGAGGATATTGTTGGAAGATTGGAGATTGGTTTGATGATGATATGTTACATTCATGACTAAGTTTTTCAATGATGTCAACATAGCATGTTTGATGTCTTTTGTGGTATTTGACAGAAGAATAGTAGAAAGATTAAGTTGGTACATACAACTAGTTGAGCATGATAACCACCCAAGGTTAT
This sequence comes from Cupressus sempervirens, assembly GCA_028749045.1. Classification (NCBI taxonomy): domain Eukaryota; kingdom Viridiplantae; phylum Streptophyta; class Pinopsida; order Cupressales; family Cupressaceae; genus Cupressus; species Cupressus sempervirens. The sequence goes on from CM053784.1 coordinate 25,777,160, forward strand.
TGGAGATACTTTAGGGTATATGGTATAAGTAGTTAATGTTGGAAGAAGAAAGGATAAGTCTAGAAGAAGTTATGTAAGTTTTGGTGATGTCTATTCTGATATAGAGTTTACAAAGGCATGTTCTAGTAAACTTGTTATATCTCTTAGTAGAGTTGATATCTTGAGGATCAAGGGGACATGTAGAAGACATGTTGAGGATGATGTGGCTAAGCTTTCTCATCATAGTATTGCATGTATAGAAAGTTATTCAAGTTGCAAGGTGGTAGATTAAGGTTATCACTAAGTGTGATGCATTCCTAATGTGGTCCTATAATAACTAATTGAGGACTAATGAATGACTTAGGAAATTGTTTTATGGTCTCATTATAAAGGAAGAACATTTTTATTTAACAAGATACGTTGATATGATTGAATTCTTGATGATAAGTAGTAGAAAGTGTAGAATGTGAAGTTGAGCAAAGTAGTGTAGAAGTGAAGGAAACTTCATTGTTGAGGTTTGGCTGAGTGATATGAGGCTTGGTATTTGGATCCAATGTTCATGACCTAGTCTACAAGGTTTGACAATGATTGATCTAGTTGATAGCATAGAGGAAAGGATAGAGGAAAGAAGAAGATAACAATAAATTACTTGTTTGAGTAGTGAGCTTTTCTTGTAGTTGAAATTGCATGTTTGGGCAGTGGGTTCTTCTTGCATTCATTTTACCACAACTCCTAATAGGGTTAGAATCTCCTAACATGGATTCAAAGTCTCCTAATAGGGACTCATTATACTAAATATTGTAAATAGAATCCTAATAGAGTCTATCCTCTAACAAGGAATATTTATATTAGTACATCATCTTGTGGGCATCATTCCCATCAAGGTTTCCCCTTTGATCAAGGGTTTCCCTAAGTTTAATTTTCTATGTGCACATTTTTATGGTTGTTGTTTACTTTGGTTGAATGGTTAAGTTTTTTTAATGAAGATAAATTTTTTAATTTTTGGATAACTTATTCACTCATCCCTCCCTCTCCTAGTTATCTTGGTGGACTATTGTTTCTAACATTAGGAGGTAGACAACCCTAATCAAATAGAAGAAACCTTTGTCAAATATTATTCTGATATACTAAATAACTATAAATACTCTGATTATGTGGCTGAAAATAAAATGTTAAAAAATATCCCAAAAGTAATATCTATTGAAGATACTAAATATTTAAATAATAAATTCACCTTAGAAGATTGAAGTAGTTCTCTTTTCTCTCAATTTAGATAACTCCCTAGGACTAGACAATTTCTAGGTTTTCTTCTTTCATAAATATTTGGACATCTTAGGTAATGACCTATGTGAGGATTTAGAAGCTACCAAGAATTCAGGTTCATTATTATTAAAGATTCACAATACATTCCCATCTCTCATTCCTAAGAAACCAACCTTGAATTTCTAGGGGATTTTAAACCAATATCTCTTTGCAATATAGTCTACAAAATATTTTTAAAAACTGTAAGGCCCCTTCCCTAGTACCCTATTGTAAATCCTAATAACATGAATATGATTAGACATAGGAAGAGCTAGAAGATTAAATGTCACATTTCTACCTCTTGTGTATAGAATGTGAATTTTATATGGTTGTCATACACCTTATGATAGAACAATGGTAAGTAGGTCTTGGGATTTAAGTATGCCATGACTAGCATTTTCCTTACCAATATGAACCAAAAATCTTATTGGGACTGATATACATTTTATTCCTTGTCATGTTAAGTATCATATTCTAAATTACATTAGGTTGATAAGCTAAGACCTATGGAATAATGGATCAAGTTGTCCTAACTTAGAAACTATGTCGATAAGTTCATGATATTTTATGGTTTATTAGGATAATTAATTTAGATGGCTAGTGTGGAAAGATGAATCGATACCAACTCTTGTGAATAATATTAGTAGTTATAAGATGAAAATTGTTATCAAATTTGGATAAAGGTTTACATGGTAGAACTCGATATGATGTAATGTGATAAGTCAATTAGGTGGATATCTCACTACTTACAAGGAAAGATTTTATGAACCAATAAAATATAATCGATTTATTCTATGTTGGATTCTAAAACTATGTGACATGACTATGCAAACATCTTGTTTACTTGACATAATTGATACACTTTATAATTATCTCATAATGATAATGAGATATTGTTAATAACCAAATTATATTTAACTGAATCAAAGGATATTAGTGGAGATGTTTACATTTTGAGTGATTTTGACCTAGAATATGTATTTGGAACTAATTTTCATGTTGATTGATTTAATAGTATAGATTCAACATTTCATCAATGCGATTGAAAATAGATTATGATGTGGTTCAAGATGTTAGTCAGATCATTTGACTAGATAGTAATAATGATATAAATATTCTGATATCTTAATGTTTGAGATACTATATGAAAATGTTTAGAAAGTAAAGTTGGTTAGGATAATTGAGTATGCTAATGTGAATTATTCAAAATGAAGCTTTTCATGCACCTGTATACATGAATTTTATATGATTTTTCATTGGGCTACTAATGTTTGAGTTTAGTGTTTAGGCAATTGAACCATGGAATTTTATTGGGAAACCAAGGCCCAAACTTATGTGGACATAATATAGCCAAGGTGAATCTTTGGAAGATTCAATGCCTCATTGTGACGTGTTTATTTCATAAATGTAAGTTGCATGTGTGTAGTAAACATATACTCATGAATGAATTAGGGACATGTCATTGTGATGTGTTTTAATGTGTTATTTGACATTTGTAAATTATTTACTTGTTGATGACATGTCACCTAGGGTTTTGGTCATGGCAACACTTAACCTTAAACTAAATGCCCTTCAAAAGTTTTAAAAAAATCCACTTGGAGAGAGAATAAGATGGGTCACCATCAAGGGGAATTTCAAATTGAAACTTGACAAGGATTTTAGAGGGTCAATAAGTGGTCCCAAAGTTCTTTTTTTTTGTGAAAATAAGCTACTCATATGTTAGCATAACCTCTTAGGGGCCTAAATTTGACCATTTTAGTGCTCAACTAACCTAGGGGACCCTTTAACCAATGCATTCTTATACCAATTCGAAATTTGAGTTGTCACATGATTTTAACCTTTCCCTCACATTTGGTCAAGGTCCTATGTTTAGAAGAGACCATAGTGTAAGAGAAAGTGGGCTTCATGTTTTTCCAAAAAGAAAATGGAGATAGTGGGGTTGGAGATCTTCTTAAGGGAGTTTGGACAAACTAGTGGTTGTTTACCCACTCTCTAAGTTTTGAGACAATTAGGGTTTGGGGAGGAAGCTAAGGAAATAGGGATCTCTTCAACAACTTTCATTTACCATTAGCTCGGACAAAGGTTGGTGCCCATTCCATGATCATGATTGCACTTGTTCATTATGTAGTATACTTGTTGTGAATGGAAATATGTAATGTATGTGGTGTTGTTATTGTTGTTATGTGTAAATATTGTGATGAATTTCTCTTGCTTTTTCTCTTGATTTTGTGTATGAAATGGTTATGGGTGTGAAGGCTTCACTCACCCTGAGGAGCGAAGAGATGCCTTGGGTGAAGGGGCTAGTTGGGCTCAACATTGAAATTGGTAGATTCTCCTCTTGGAGAGGGTTTTTTTGTTCATGGAGTATGGGCTCCATTGAAGCCATATGCCTTGGTTGATAGCCTTGAAGAGGAATTTGTATCATGGGAGGTATAAGTGTATTGATGTGACAAGGAGGATGTATTTTGATAGTCAGGAAGGGGCATTGTGCAATTACAAATGTATATGTGTATATGGATATGATATTATCCTCTTTGGAGAGCCCAACTTCACCCATTGTTTCATGATTCCAATGGTGAATCATTGTGTTAAACCTTCAAGGGTTTGTAAATGTAATGTGAGAATGAGTTTTGTATGCATTGTGAATGTTTAAGTGTAACCTATTTGAGTTTTGTTTCCCCTACTCGGTGGGTGACTTTGTAGAAGCCTAGGATGGGAGGTGAGCCTCAATGGTTCTTTTGTGAATGGTTTTGTAGGACTTATGCTTATTGGATCAAAGGAAGAAATCTACTATCTACCATGTATTAATGGAACAAGAAAGGGATATGTCAATGTGTAATGTATTTGAAGGGATGGAATCCTCATTATGTTCATGTATATTTTATTGTAAAAGTGGAACCCTCTACTTGAGTCTTTTGTCTATTGTATTTTAAAAGTGAAATTATCACCTTGTGTACATTGTGGTGAGTAAATAATCCATAAGAGGAACCATGAAGAAATTTGGGATTTCTTCCTCCATGGATGAAGAAAAAGATGTGTCATGATGTGATGTATTTAAAAGTGCAATGTTTTCCTCAATGTCATTGTGAAATGTGTTGTGTTGACAAGGTCTCCATTGTTGTTTTGTGAAATGTAATGTAAAAGAGGATCTTCATTTTAAGTATATATCATTGTGAATATGGTGTTGAGCAAAAAAAAATGCTTGTCAAAGGTTGATTTGGTAAATAAAAGTTACCATACATACGTTCAAAGGAAACATCATCTTAGTTGTGTCATTGATAGAACAAGAAACCAAATAATTCTTTATTGAACATGATTCCTAATGCATTATCCTTACTAGATAAACACACTACTACAAAGAAAGTGGAATCATTTGATCCAACTTAATGTATACAAGAAAGTAGTATCAGTTTATCACACTACTGAGATTCAATAATACCATGATGATATAGAGAAGAAAATGAAGAATAAGATAGGTTAGAACATATATGTTGAAGAAGAAATTTGCTGTAGGTATGCATTTTATTCTCTGTCTTTTGTATGGAATAAGAGTGATAAAACTCCCAGCAAATATAGACTAATATAATAATGAGAGGAATATCCCAAGGAATCTATTTAATAGTAAATTAAAAAGGAAGACTTCATTAATAAAGGATGACCTTCTCAGAAGGTGAATAAATTGGAATTCAAAGAAAAACCCATGACTAAAATCAATATATTATTATTATGTCACTTTCAAAAAAAGGCATCCCTTGCACTTTATTGCATAACACCTACCTATAATATCACCTACCTATAATATATCCCTAACTAAAAAGTGCTACATTATTATAAGTAAAAAATTACACTAAGGAAAAAATTAAATAAATAATAATTTGGGGGAAAACTAACTTGGGAATCACCCCCTTTTCCCATCCTTTTGTCCCATCAACGATCTTTCATGCCTAGCACTCTAACCTAGGTGCATGATTGAATACCATAGCCTCTCTCACTTGGACTCAGGTCATGAGATTATCTAGTTGGCTAGTATGTGTTGAGGTACGTGTCATTTGGAAGGGAGAGTATAGTTTGTGATTTGAAGGGGGAGGCTTGGTGATGTGGAATGTGGGGGAGTTACGAGAAGATGCTAAGAAGTAAAGGTTAAAGAAATAGGTGAGGGCTTTAGAACTGTGTCATGGACAACCATGTGGGGTATAGGAGCAAGTAGTAAGTGGGGAGGGTAGGTGGTCAAATTTCTTGGGATAGAATGTAAGAAAATAAATGAGGGGTTAGGATTAGTATTAGATAGAAGTAAGTTTAGGGAATAGTGTTATATGAGGAAGTGTGAGAAGTAGTGATTAAAGTAAGAGAGTGGAAGGATATTAAATTTGCTATGTTCCCTTGTGAATTAGCATGTAAAAATAGAGTTAATGGGCTATGTATTAATGGTAGTATTAGGAGGATGTGTGAAAATCAAAGGGGTCGGCATAGGAATAGAAGAATTTTAGTAAAAAGGTATTGTATCATAGTGGAGTGTATAGTATTTTATTATTAAAAATATAGTCAATAGTAATAAGGGTAGAATTTCATTATTAGATATGTAGTGGTGTTGTATAAAGTGTTAGCTTTTATAATAATTGGTGGGTTATAGCTAATGAAAGAAGATTTGGTTTTATGTAATTTAAGATGTAAGGAGAATTATTTATTTTGTAAATGATTAAGTAGAATTAGCTAGTAGATTTCAATTTGATGATTGAATAGTGCTAGTAGGGTGATAAAAATAATTAATGTACAATGGTAAAATAAACATATATATACACACACAGATTATGAAATTAGTATCAAGGGGCTTAAAAAAACTATACATAGGATAAGATACAAGAGAAAAACATTTATGCATCTTATCACAAGAGTATAATATAATGTAACCCTACCTTAGAAATAAAGTTTGAGATCCAACATGAATATGGATGCTATCACGTATAACCATTTCAATCAATGTGACTATGAATCCTTTCTAGAATAGATTCTTACATGATACTTTACTAATACAACCATATATTTAAGGTCAGGATGATAACCTTATTGGATACCCTTTTATTGGTGATTATTGTAGGAGTTGATGAAATCCAACTCCACAGTTCACCAAGATCACCTGCATGCAAATAACCTATCAAAAGGAAACGACGAAGGAAGAGGTGGAGATTGAAAAAACCCTAAATGAACTTGAGAGAGAACATTGCAAAAAAATGAAAATGTATTTACAATGAGAATGAGTTGTGAGTTACAAAGAGAGAGCCCAAATATAAAAGCCTCATGGAAGCTTGTAGAACAAGCTAGAAGGTGGTAGAAGATAAGGTTGAAAACTAAGCACTCTTCCACAAAAAGGTGGAACATGCTAGAAGGGAACAAACTCTCGTGTTGTCAACAACTCATCACTACAAATATTAACTAAATGCATTAACCTAAGTAAACTTAAGTAAATAGAATAAGTAATAAATAAATAATTATTTACTCTAACACTCCCTCTTAAGTGCAACTTAGGGGAATTCCTTAAGCTCACAAAACTAAGATGAAAATGTAGAATGGGTCCTGACAACGAGACCATGTTAGGTACCCATGTATAATGCAAATAAATGCAACCTTTGAAAATGGGGAAAGAGAGAAAACCTCATGGGAAAAATCCTCCCCCAAAAAGAGGTAACCTAGTGAAGGACTGAAGAAGCCTCCAACTAGAGAAATGTTCCATAAAACAAGAACAAATAGTGATCATGAAGAGCATCACTAAAGCATGAAGAAGCTACAAAATCAGCCATCTAAAAGAATTTTCTGATCTAAATAACCTCCATGGAAGAAGAAGGCACAAACTGAGCATGTCTATATGGTAAATGATCCATCTCATTGAAATGCATAGGTAGCCAACCACTGCAATCACCTCATATATAGGATCAACCACTGAATACATAACTCACACTATTGAACCATCAAACCAAGGATGCATTAGAACAACAACATAACCCCCCCTTAATGCAGATAGGGTGAGATGACATGTAACTAAGAAGGTGGGCCAAAATCCTCTATAGACAGAACCAAGAATGACAAGAGAGGAAGAGGTATAAACACTTATAAAGAAATGGTCACATAGACTCTACATGGGAAAACAAAAGAAAGAAGACCTAAAAAAAAAACAACTATCCCCCCATGGTGCTTTATAAAAATAGTGCAAGTACAACTATCTCAAAACAATGTTCATGAACCTCAAATGCAAGAGTGACACTTTATCTCAGTGCGTATATGTAAAGGTGCTTACAAATGATGTCTACAATGATTAGAAAAAGAAAAAAGCTGATACAAAAGATAGTACAGCCCAAAGCAAAAGATTCCATGCCAAAAAAATGATCCTCAGACCTAAAACACCCAAGATACCCACCATAGAGAAAAAAGCCAAAAACATGATAGAAAGAGCATGGGGTAGAATCAAAGGAAAAAGATCACATTTATGAAAAGATAACAAAACCAACTTTCCAAAAATATAACATTTTCAAAAAACGGACATGGGACACAAAAGATATGCATGCTAGAGTCAAAAATAGAACTTCGGACTTTAACTACAAAAATAAGCAACTAAACTACATCAAAACTTTAAAATACGTACATTTCTTCATCTCAAAACCATCTTTTTGGTGCTTCTTTTAGATTGGAAAAATACTTCCATATGCTCAAGATATGGCCAAAAAATTGCAAGTAGGTCAAAATGACCTTGGAGATCCTAGCAAGGGTGATGATGTAGGGTAAATCATGCTGACATCAGAAAATTGTTAGAAAAAATTTGATAGTTTCTAGACTGTCACAACTCACCAAGATCACTTGCATGCAAATAACCCATTGAAGGGAAACCAAGAAAGAAGAGGTGGAGCTTGGAAAAACCATAAACAGACTTGAGAGAAAACATTGAAAAATAATGAAAATGTATTTACAATGAGAATGAGTTGTGAGGTACAAAGAGAGAGCCCAAATATAAAGGCCTTGTGGAAGCTTTTAGAACAAGCTAGAAGGTGGTAGAAGATAAGGTTGACAACTAAGTACTCTTCCACAAAAAGGTGGAACATGCTAGAAGGGAACAAACTCTCGTGTTGTCAACAACTCATCACTACAACTATTAACTAAATTCATTAACCTAAGTAAACTTAAGTAAATAGAATAAATAATAAATAAATAATTATTTACTCTAACAATTATACCATCCAACCTTGTAAGAAAACACCCTTATGGAGATAATTACTATTTTCTATTTGTCATGATTGACAAACTAATAGATCCTAATGAATACTAGAATCGTGAACTTGAAAGAATAGATTTTCTTTCAACCAACTTATTGATGTTGCATTGATAGATTGAGTCATCAGATTGAGAGGGAAATTAGTGTCAGACATTTGATCAACCTATATAGAGATCACTCCCAATAATGGGTTGCAGCATGTGATGAGCATAACTGCTACCCAAATACCTTGAGGGTATGAGTGTCGAATGCTGAGCTTTTTGATAACCTAGTTGCAAATGCATATGTCAAGATTTGACTTCCTAAAGTGATCTTCTGAGCAAAAAAAAGAAGAAATAATGATAATAATAATAAATAAAATAATTAATTAATTTTTAAAAAAATTTAAAAAAATTGTGGTTGTGTTTTTGCCCTGAAAATTTGGGCATGATAAAAACTATCGCAAATAGACTAAAAAAGTACTAAAAAAGCCAATCTTAGAAGAAAATATAGGTTTCGCTTCTAATAGGTCTATTTACAATGAGATAATCATCATTCAAGAAATGATTCACTCAATTCAAGTTAATAAAGAAACATGTATGTTAAAGAAATATGAATTCTCTATAAAATAATGGAAGCATTTTTTTATCGTGTCAATGGATTAACCTAAACTTCAACTGTATTTCAAATCCAAAGATCTCCTTGCTAATCAATGGAAAACCCAAAGGTTTTTTCAATATATCAAGAGGTATTATATGCACCTTAAAATGGTCGCCTAGACTATGGGCCCCCATTCTTCAATTTACCAATTTCCTAAATCAATTTATTAATTTCTTGAATCAATGCATTGCAATAATTTATTAAATCAATTCAACTCATTTTCCTTGATCAAATTGTAATTAATTTAATTATTTCAATATTTCCTAAGGTTTGATCATCTTATTCTAAATCTTATTTAATTAAAGGAAAATTCCTCTTTTAATTAAATAAATAAAATCCCCACTTAAATCTCTCTTTTGAAAAAAAGGAAATAAATTAAATATAAATAAATAAATAAATCATTTTGTCTACATGTGAATGCACATATCTCTAAATGGGATTGCTTTTTTACCTCTTTCCACTTTCTTCTCAAAGACTCCTCTTTTCTCATTGGTGGAATTTTGTCTCACATGGATCAAACTCTATTATCACATATTGGTTGTGAGAGGCCTCCCACCTGCACATTCTCTTTTATAAGGAGCCCTCTCCTTCTCATTTTCATATAGAGAAATATAGAGGAAGATTTTATTGTGATGCTACAGGTTTAGAGAGCAATTTTGGAGGAGTTTGAGCATTAGGGTTTGGATATTGGAGCTTCATTGTAACTTCTCTCTTCTTGTCTTATTCCCTCTTGCATCCATGACTTCCAAATCAAGTTTCATCCTTACATTTTAATATTATCTTAGAGTCATATTTTTTTTCATAGATTAATATTGCATTGTTATTTCCTTTCAAAGATTGGATTTCTTTTTTTGCATTTCTGTGCATTGTTATCATTTAGATTAGCTTGCATCTTCATTTTCATTCATATTTTGATCCTTGAATCTCTCATTTTATGGTGTACTTGCATGGGCACAAACTAGGTCAAACTAAGGGCCTCCATTACAAACCCTTCCACTGCATGAATAGAGAGCTATGGACCACCATTTGAGACCTCATTCTTGAGCAATCTTAGATATAATGACTCATAGAAGTGTGTCAACATTTTAGCACACATTTTTTGGTGCCTACCATGGGGATACCCACCTTTACATGTTGGTTTTGGCTATTTTTGGAGCTAATCCCCTTATGCAAATTTGTTTGGAGATGAAAAACCCTAGATCTTAAAGATCTGATCATATCTCCAAAAAGGCTTGTTATTTTGGTCTAATTTTTTTTTTTCAAGTTGGCAACATATTAGAGAAGCTTTAATTAAAATCTCAATTTTTTTTGAGTTAATTTATATCTTTTTATAAATTTTTCTTTATTTTTAATGAAAAATCATTTTTGGGTGCATATTAGTAATGTTTTTGGAAAATTCTATAGTTTTGGAAAGGTCTTTGAATTATAAATAGGGAATTTTCTTTGTGTTTTGAGTTTAGAGCTCATATGAGGGCTCAAATACTCAATTAAAAAAAATTGGTCTATTTTGAGAAAATGGGTCCCTAGGGCACCAATGAAATATATTTTTCTAAAATTTTGACATTTTTGGAGTGGTGTTTGTTTTTTAATATGGGTCTCTTTCTTGTATTTAGGGTTTTGGATATAATTCATGGCATATAGGTCCAATCTTGTTGACTAGGTCAAAAATCAAAAATAAAAAAAAATAAAAAAGGGCATTTAATGATTAACTTGCATTTAATTTCCACAAACTTCAATGCATGATATGAGTTGTCAATTTTCATGGAATCAAATAGTTCAATATATTTTCATGTTAATTTTCCTATTTCTTTATGATTTCATGCACTTTATTGAAGTTTGTGAAGGTAACTTGGAGGTCTAAAGAGAAAAAAATGGGAAAAATTAGAAAGCATGAAATCAAGGTGCACACATTCCAAACCTTCTCATTTGAATTATAAAAAGTGATTTTTTTTCATTGTAAAATATTTTTCTTTCTTTTGTCATTGGTGTGTCTTCTCAACATTGAAAAAAGGGCTTAAAATGAATCATTCACATTTGGATTTGAGCTCAAAATAAAAAACCCCTTTTGTCTTTAAATTCCAAAGGCTTTCTTATTGATGTTATCTTCTTGTGTCCTTGTGAAGGAGTTTAAGGAGAACCTAAATAAGGGATCTTGATTTTTGTTTTTTTAGCAGGCCTGCCTAGAGAAGTGATCACTCTAGGGGACAACCTCAACTCCTGCGTTCTGGTAGAGTATAAATAGTGTGGCTTGAATCTAAAGAAAAGCCTCATAGAAGTAGTAATATTGTCAATCTTGGATAAGCCTCAAAGAATTTTATGCCTTTGGGAAGTGAAGGTGGATATTGGGTTACCATTTGCTCCCATCTATTTGACAAGATTCTCTTTCATCTATGGATTTGGGCCTCACATACCCTACATATATCGAGGACATCCCCTAGTTGAGCTTGTGAATATTTATAGAAACTTGAATAGGTTGTTGGTGTGTTTGATGTTCTTTAATTCTTAGAACCCTCCCACTTTGAAAAAAAGGGGACACATCCATCAAGTTGAGCCTTAAGGATTCTTTCCTTTTATATGCTTTGAAAACCACTATGGGCTTCTAACCCTGTGCTACCAAACCTCGATCAAGTCTAGATGATCATTAGATCTCCTCTATCATTAAAAAGTATCTATACTTACCTACTATTCTCCCTAGACATAGGATAGGTGATCATGAGTTCTCCTCTATCATTTAAAAGTATCAAGACTTATGTGCTAGTCTCCCTAGACACATGATAGAAACAAAGAAAGTGCTAGAGAAAAAGATTGTATCATTACATGAATCATCCTTAAGAACTTTACATAAATGTGAATCATCTTCTTTAAGGTATAAATATTCCACTCTAAGAATTCAATTGTCTTCATATTATAGATCCAAAGACCTCTGAGAGAGAAAACGAGTAATAAATCCTTTGAGAATATGCCAATATTTCATGATGGGCATGTCTTTGACCGATATGAGAATGACAAAAATAGTCCTAGACATACTTTTGAGAGAAATTTTACTCCTTTGGGCTTTTCATATGACATGGTGTTTGAGACCTTAGTTATGAACAAGATAATTACTTTAACATACAATTTTTCTACACCTTATGAACCTAAGTTAAAACCTTCATGGTGAAGAGATGATCACTATTGTGGCTACCATAGAAAAAAAGGTCATAAAACTAAAGATTTTATTTCATTTAATGTATAATTCAAGATCTTATCAATGATAGAACCATTGATGTTGAATTCCTAAAGACTTATGTAATGAAGATGCTTCTCTTGATCAAGATCATGTTGATGAACCTATGTTTAGTGATGGTTTCCTTGATACTTCCATTTCTTACAATACTTATGTATCTCCTCAAACTTTAAAGCTATCCAACATTATTCCATCAAATAAAGGTCCTAATTCTTTTCATGTAGTTTCCTATAGTTATCCTCAAAGGCTACCTCCTAAAGAAACTCGAGCTAATTTTTACTTGGCTAAAAAATCTTTCCATGCTTCTAATACTAAAGATCCTCAACCTTCATGTAGTGTTATGTCTACTATGCACACTTCTTCTAGTCATTCATTACACCTTCAAGATCCTATCATGCAAACCTCATATACTCCCTTGTCCTTAGAAGTTGACCCATGTCAAGAGGACTCTCAAGAAGATCAAAATAAAAAAGTCAAGAAAGATTAAGATCAAGCACCCCTTCATCTCCTTCAAGATATGATCCCTCCATATCCTATCTCTTATCCACCTCCTAAGTATGATGAAGACACTACTTCCACTATTTCCCTTGCATTTACTAAAAATTGTGAGCCTATTTTATCCAAAGAAACTTGTCAAGATTAATGTATCCCTTCTCGTTCCACTTTAAAACTATGCCGAAGATTCAAATACTCCTATCAAAGGTGTTTTCTCCTATTAAAGATACTCATGAGTCTATTGATGGTCTTGGTCATATTACTCACTCTAAAGATACTAATATCCCCATTCACCATCCCTTCACATCTCCTAAATCTATCCTTGGTCCTTATCTATCAAAGCTAAATCCTTCAAACCTTCCATCTATATTGGGACCTTACGTTCCTTCATCTCCTACTTTTAATCCTATCTCAACTCCTAGCTCTCCTATCATGCCTCAAGGTCAACAAAGACACTCATCCTTGATGAAATATCATTCATTTATCCATATGAACTAGTCATATAATCCTTATTCATCCACAAATCCCAAGTCTTTTGGAAGCAAATTGGGTGCTCAATTTAAGAACAAACATAAGAATCCATTAAAAAATGAATATCACTATGTCCCATCTAATCGACATGTGAATGAAAAGAAAGAAAGAAAATTCAAAAGACCACAAAGGCCTACTACCCAAAGAGATGAATCAAAGAAAATATGGATTCCTAAGTTCATCATTGAAGAAATGCATTCTAAAGCATCCAAAGGAAAAGAAAAATCTAAAGCTATATGAATTCCAAAGTCTCTTTTGAAAGACTTGAATATTGAAAATACTTCAAAGTTGACATTAAAGCTTCCAAAGACTTCCACTCCATCTTCTTCAAAAAATCTTCCTAAGAAGCTTCCAAAGGCTTCCACTCCATCTCCTTCCAAAACTCTCTTACTTCCTCATATATTTAGACATCAAGCTATTTCCTCCATGATTACTCCATAATTTTACAACCCTTCAAGTTGTGTGTTGATGTTGATCTTGCCTACTTTCTCACCTACCCTTATGCAATCTTTTCAAGCCTACACTTACCTACTATTCATATTCCTTCTATTTTTCCAAAGCATCAAACCTTGTCCTCCATATACATTATCTACCATCTCCTTTCCATCACCCTATTAGCATATTTGAGCATACCTTTCTATGGTCTTGGCTTATCATGGCTCATCCTTCCTATAGGAGCACTATCTAAATTGAAACAACTTGAGCTCTTTCTAAAAACTCAAAAATTCAAAAAAAAGAAGAGGAAGAAGAAAAATGAAAAAAGTGAAAATGTGCCTTGTTGAAAACCTAGTAAATAGGCACCTTGGTATCAAAAGTAAAGATAATTAAATTCATCCTATGGTGAAAACCACTTCTTTTGGTGCCTTGAATAATTACCATGATGAAAACCTGGCAAATAGGCATCATGTGTAATTATTCCTTAATCCATCTATCCTATATTTCCTAATTGATCTTGACAATGTTGAGCTATCCTTGCATATTGGCTATTTTATCCATCAAATTCCCTATTATGCTTTCTTGTTCACTCATAGCCTTCATATGTAGCTTCATTCTTATTGATCTATCCTATCATTATCCTATCCATTTGACCCCTTGGTCTTGATCACACAATGAAAAACAAGGTTCTTGGGCCTCTTGACATGCCTACTTTTTTGGACTACATACTTTCATACTATCTTGGATATTAGTTTCCACTTCTTATCCCCCATGCTATCTCCTTTTATGGGTTTCTTTTCTTGTCCAATACATGCTTCATATGGCTATCTTTCCCTAGCTTGGGTGTTCTTGAGTAGTTAGTCCTTGAGGACCACTTTCACTTACTTCACACTTATTTCTTATTCATCTTATCTATCTCACTACTACACAATACCTTACACCTTCCTTGACAATGGAAAAAAATATTGTGATCTTGCTCGAGAGTGAGTAATCTCTAATTCATTCTAAAAATCCAAAAAAAAATCTTATATGATGCTAAAAAATCCGAAAAAGCATAAAATGCCTTGAAAAAATGATCATCTCAGTGATGACTCTAGAAATAGGAGCTTTGATGTATCACAAAAAAGAAAATCAAATATCTCAAAAACACAATTTTTTTTTAAAAGGTCCTGAAAAATCAAAAAATGATTCTTGCCAAGTGGTGAAAACTTAGAAACAAGTGCTAATTAAGACCCTTGGACCTATATCTATTAGCATATCTCTTTGTGATCTAAGCTTAATCCATTTTGCTTCATATGTTCTTTTAGTATTCCTAGTTTGGAGTTGATCCTGGTCTAGGTCTAGGGGGCATAGGTGGTCTTTTGCTTTATCTAGGGTCTCTTTGTTGCATTGGCATTTCTTTGGCAACTCTTTCAAATAAAGTTTTTCAACACTTCCCATTGACATCAAGTGTTTCTCAACACTTGTTATATACATTTTCTATAATCTAGGATGTTGTGATGCTTCTTACTGACAAATTTGATGTCCTAAGGAAAGTAGTCACATGACTTACACACACACACACACTTAAAATTGGCTGAGATTTGTTGGCTTAATTTTCTTTTGTGTGTTGTCTATGATGATTTATTTGTTGAGTATTCCTTGTCTAATAAGTCTCTCAAGGATGTCATGGACTAGAGGAGTTGGGGCATGTGGAATATTTTTCTATTCTTTCTTCTAATGGGTGTGGTCTTAAAACTCTAGAGTCTCTTTTTGTCCCCTTGAAACACTTAAGAAATTTAAGGCATCATCCTTGATTGTTTTTGTAAAACCATTCTTATGGTCATCCCAACATCTATGCCTTGATGTGAGTGTGGTTTTGTTACATTAAATTGGGTAAGCTAACATCAAAATCATCTTGACCTTTATGTCTTTGATGCTTATGTTAGAATCTTTCCACATTCCAATCTGATATAAATCACATTCTTATCTTCATAGTTGTGCTTGTGACTAGTGATGATTGTGTGATTTTTTTATGTTCGTTGATAATGGATCAATGATGAAAATTATTTTTTTAACATTCTCTAATGAATGATGAATACAAAATCCTATGTTATAGATACTCTTTTGCAAGTACACTTTTGCATTTCCATGTAGCTTGCATTGTTAGACTTCATGTTAATTTTAATTTTTAGGTTGCATTATGAGTTTGAGAGGATTTTCCTTCATCTTTCTTGTGGAATTTTAATCAACTATGGTCATGTCTTGATCTTCATTTCCTTATCTTCTTTTGCAATCTCAATCAAAATTTTCTCTCTTAAATAGTTGATTTATTTTGAGGCATTCTCTTTCTTGACAAAAATTCTCTTTTTTCTTTTCATTTCTTTCCACTCTTCCAAACTTCTATCTTCCATTTTCTTTCACCTCACTTCTTTTCTTCTAATTCAACTTTGGGGAATAATCTTTCATGCTTGATTATCTACCTTGGTTTTGTGATCCTTATATTTTTCATTTTACATCAAGAACCTTATCTTTTTTTCGACTTGATCAAATTTATCAATTTTTTGTTTCTCCTCTATCTTATTTCAATTTCAATCATGAGGGGGCAATAACTATCAAACTTCAATCCTTGATTTAGCTTTACTAATCTTTGTTCTACCTGGGACAACCTTGTCTTTGTCAAGACAAAATTGTTATCAATTTTTTTATTCTTTGTCCTGATGTGTTCCTAAGTTGATCACAAATTTGTGTTGTTTTGTGATCCCAAATTGACCTCACACTTCAACTGCATTCTTTGACTACATGTGTTCCTGAAATGATCACACATTAGTCAAAGAGAGGCAACTGTATGCACACTGAAATGGTCACCTAGACGGTGGGACCCCATTCTTTAATTTATTAATGTCCTAAATCAATTTATCAATTTCCCAAATCAATGTATTGCAATATTTTATTAAATTAGTTCAAATCATTTTCCTTGATCAAATTGTAATTAATTTAATTAATTTAATATTTCTTAAGGTTTGATCATCTTATTCTAACCCTAATTTAATTAAAAGAAAACTCCTCTTTTAATTAAATAAAAAAAATCCCCACTTAAATCTCTCTTTTGAAAATAAGGAAATAAATTAAATATAAATAAATAAATAAGTCTTTTTTCTCTACACTTGAATGCACATATCTCTAAGTAAGATTCCTTTTCTTTCCCCCTCTTTCAACTTTCTTCTCAAACACTCCTCTTTTCTCATTGGTGGAATTTTGTCTCACATGGATTAGACTCTATTATCCCATATTAGTTGTGAGAAGCCTCCCACCTCCATATTATCCTTTGTAAGGAGCCCTCTCATTCTCATTTTCATATAGAGAAATATAGAGAGAAATAGAGATAAATATAGAGAGATATAGATAAATATAGAGGAAGATTTTATTGTTATGCTACAAGTTTGGAGAGTGATTTTGGAGGAGTTTGAGCATTAGGGTTTGGACATTGGAGCTTCATTGCAACTTTTCTCTTCTTGTCTTATTTTGTCTTGCACCATGGCTTCCACCATCAAGTTTCATCCTTGCATTTTCAAATTATCTTAAAGTCATATTTGTTTTCATAGATTTATATTGCATTGTTATTTCCTCTCAAAGATTTGATTTTTTTTCTTGCATTGCTTTGCATTGTTATCATTTAGATTATCTTTCATCTTCATTTGCATTCATATTTTGATCTTTGAATCTCTCATTTTATGGTGTACTTGCATGGGCACAAACTAGGTCAAACTAAGGGCCTCCATTACAAACCCTTGCACTCCATGAATATAGAGCTATGGATCACCATTTGAGATCTCATTCTTGAGCAATCTTGGATGCAATGACTCATAGAAGTGTGCCAACATTTTAGCACATAGGTATAAGACAAGGTGACCCTATATCACCCTTTCTCTTCCTTATCATGGTTGCAGCCTTTGGTAGAGCCATAAAGAAGGCTTAGCAAAAAAAAAATTAAAGGCATCAAAGTGACAAATGATGTGGCCTAGATAATACATCAAAAATTTGTGGATGATATAATTTTTCTAGTAGAAAGTACAAAGGAGGAAGCCAATCAATTTAAGAAAAAAAATTAAACATATATGGAGGCCTTAGGCCAAAAGTTAATGCAAGCAAATTAAAGATATTTTTCCTTAATACTCACCTAGATCTAGAAAGGGATATATGCAATACTATGGGATTAAAAAAGGAACATTCCCTTGTAAGTATCTTGAGATTCAATTGGAAAAAGGACCTAGAGAGAGTAAAACCTAGACCTTGATTTAAAAAAAAGGGAAAAAAATGGAAAGCTAGAAAGGAAAATGGCTAACTAAGATTGGTATATCTACAATGATAAAAGTTATTTTATCAATAATACATACTTACCAAACGTCATGTTTATTGTTACCAAAAGGTGTTAAAAGAAAACTTGAGTAAATAGAGAAATTTATTTTGGCAAGGTACACATGACAAAAAGAAACAAGTTTTGATTAAATGGAATCAAATATGTAGACCCAAGGAATATGGTGGTTTAGGTATTGAAAATTTAAGTTGGAAAAATAAGGTATTAGGGGCCAAAATAGCGTGGATAATGTATCATGACCATGAGACTAAATGGGTGAAAACATTTTACCATAAATACCTGAACAATCTTTAACCTACCTCTTTTTTTTAACAAAAAATCCACCTAAAGGCTGAAAAATTTAGAACTTTATGCATGATTCAATGTCAACATCTAATTACCAACAATCTTATATGGGACATAGATAATGGACAAGAAGCATTATTTTTCAAAAACTCATGGGATACCCTTCCATCTCTAGATAGCTCTAATTTACCTATCAACATTTAAAACATACTCTAATACAACATTAGGCCCCAAAAGGTAAGGATTATAAAGAGAAAATAAGAGAAGATAGGTATAAATGATGTGTAGACACATAAAATCATCCCAAACACTATATTAACTTATTTAAGATTTTCTTTTAAATTATAATTAATTATATTTTCCATATTCTTCTACTTATTTAATTAAATAGGTTCATTTCCATATGGTATTGAAATTTAATTTAAATGCATCCCCTCTAGTGTGTTAAATTTATTAAATGTACAGTGCTCTATAAATCCCCTTTTAAATAAATCTCATTTTATTTAAATCCCTCCACTCTATTAAGTTCTCTAATCCTATGATTAAATTAAATCTTATTTAATTTAATCCTAATCCCATCCTAAACCTAGTCTACCACCCATCACTTTCATCCTTCTAAATCTACGCATTAATTAATCCCACTTAATTGTCCTAAACACCTTTCTAAACACCTTTTAGCTCCTAAGTGTTTCCTCACACGTGTGAGAAACTCAAGGTCCAATAAAGCTTCCATTTTATTAATTTATTCAAAAGTGTCTTACACTCTTACACACTTGTCCCCCTTACCTTTCTCCAAGGTTTCTCACACATGTGTGAGCAAACCTTGAGCCATCAGTTTTACTAAAAGAGTTTATGTTAACCTTTGCATGATTTGTCTCCTTAATCCATGTGTCTCTCTTGTGGCACATATATGGATTCCACATAGATGCCACCTCCTCAAGGCCTCTCTCAAACCTATAAATAGAGCCCTTGTCTCAAGCATTTCTCATCTCCTCCATATGCATTATTAACATACGAGTTTAGAAATAGAGATTTCTGGTGAATTTTACTGATTTTTATGTATTGTTACTAACCCTTTCATAGTTTCTAGATTTTAGTTCATTTGTATTTTTAACTTAGTTTTATTTCTTGCATCCACATTCATATCCTTTGAATGCTTTCAAGAATGGTTTCTTCCATAGCCATTGCTTGAAGTGTTCTTAATTTATCTTAGCATAGTTTCATATTGCATATCATTTATCAAATCACTAGATTCCATAGTTGTATTTGAGGAGAGCACATCCACATCTCTCATTCTTAAGCACACTAACAAAGCCTCTTATGAGAACCCTTGTTGAGATACTTTGAGGTTGCATGATGATTCTAATTTTTTGGTTGCATAAATTTTAAAACTCAAGTTTAACATTAGTTGAATTTTAATTTATTTTGAATCTTTGATATGCACATGTACAACTAATGTTTTCTTGCTTACATGTGCTCCTGATAGGTTAGGTTTTCATATATACATTTTGGCATGCCTGGTGGGACTCATGTCCCTCTTTTATTTCAAAATTTAATCAAATAACTCAAAAATCCACTATAAAAACTGCACACTTTCATCTCCATTAGGATGCAATGTTGTCTATGTACATATTTTGTCATCTTTGTAGATCAACATCTCCATTTATTAGCATCTCCACTTGTGTTAGTTTCACAAAACAATCCAATCCTGCAAACATTTTTTGTTTTGTCATCTTTACTACCTTACTGACATCTTCGTGACCTATTTTGTCATCTCCAAAGTTTACCATACTATCATCTACATAGTGGATGGCTAGAAAACCAATGATATTAATAGTTTGTCATCTCCAATTATTTAACCTATTCTATCATCTCTATTGTGGGTAACTAAATATCTAGAGTCTTCACTTATCATCTTCAAAGTTTGGCCTAGTACTGTTGTTTGTGTTGTGGGATGCCAAGTCAAAAGTTTTAGTATTCTGTCATGTTCAATGCTTTGTCATTTGTGTATTTTGACATCTTTGAGACTAGTTCTTTCATCTATGACTACAAAGTATTAGTGAAGAGGAAACAATACTGCTTTGTGATATGTCATCTCTGTTGTTTTATCATTTGTACCTATTGTTTATCGTCTCCAATTATTTACAAAATATCTTATATTTTTTGATACCTAAATTATAATTTGATTGACATGAATGATTTTATAATCTAATTTTCATTTGAGGAGACAAACCTTGGAGATTTATAGTGATTTTAATTACTTGAAAAATTTATAGTGATTTTAATCACTTGTATAGTTTTTATGACAAATGAACTTGTATGAATTAATCACTTTTCCTTGGAATGTATGTTGCAACTAAAATCTAAACCAAACAAACTCTTGAATGCATTTAAGGTAACATTGTACATACACTCTTGAATATTTTAAGGCAATTTATACACATTTCATTGGAATTAATGTTTCTCAAACACACTCTTGAATGCTTAAGGATCAAAGAAGAATATGATGAAACACCTTGATTTGGGTTTAAAAAATGTTCATATAGTCTTGAATGCTTAAGGGGCAAAGAAGCTTGCTATGAAACATTTGGATGTGGTGCTTAAAATGAATACATTCAATCTTAAGGGAATTTGTTTCATTCTTGTCAATTTTCTTATGTTGAAGATGATTGATTTACTTTTGTTGATGAATCCTCACTTTTTATAATGTTGATGATGTTGTCATGTTGGAAAGAACAATGCATGCTTAAACACGAGTTTTTTCAAAAGTATATAAAAAATCTAAGCTTCATTGGAAAAGGACAATTTTCTTTTAAACCTTGAGGCCACTTATGTATTCTCTTCTCTCACACCTTTGGGTGATCTTGAGTGCAAAAGAAATAAGTGGTCTTTTTTTAATGTTTTAGGAGGCCTTCTTGGGGATTTCATCACCCCTTGGGACAAAATCAAATCTAGTGTTCTGGTAGATTATAAATATTGGGGGGTGAATCCAAAGACACCTCTCTTGGAAGTAAAATTTTGTCACTCTTGGCTAAGCCCCAAATAATTTTATACCTTTGGGAAGTGAAGGTGGAGATTTGGGTTCCCATCTCCTATTGACTATGTGGAACTATTTTCTTGTATCTATAGATTTGGGCCTCACGTACCTTGCATATATTGAGAATGCCCTCTAGATAATATTTGTACATCCTAGTGGTAACCTTATCAGGATTATTGATGTGTTCAACGTGCTTGAGTTTTTAAACATCCAAAACAAATACCAAACATCAAATAAGTCCAAAAATGAGTTAAATGGTCAGCTAAACATTTAGTGAGTAAAATGGTTATAAGTGGGTCTTCTTGAACTACAATTATTTTCAGGAGTTCTTATACTTGGTCTAGCATTTTAAATTCATTAGGTCTTTTTGTCACAAACTTTTTAACAAAATTTTCATGCTTGGTTTTATTACTAGGTTTTTTTTGTTCTTGCCATCACCGACAAAGTCAAACTTAAGAAGGTGAAATTATCCAAACCATTTTCCTACAAGGAAAGGAAAAACCTAGCACACAATGATGAATAATTATGATATGCTACCAAAGACATCAAGAAAGAAGAAGCTGAACAGGACCGTTATGACAGAATCTTATACAATGGTAAACTTCAAAATTGGTTTTCTTTCCATGGAGTAAACCTAGAATTTTTGTTTCTAGTGAGAGAAGATTGAGTTATCCGCATAGTGAACACATCACCCTCATTTTACACATCAATCTATTTCTAGTCTTCCATTTACAAAATTTCCTCTAGAAAGCTTGATAATTTGGACCTTAATCTTTTGGCCTAAGAACATTTTGGTTACAAAAATTTTGAGATTAACACTAGACCTTTATCCACAAAGAAAATATTTATCATAGTTACACTCACTCATTTGGGATCACAAGTCCATCTCCAAATAGTGAGTAATCTATTTAGTGTCCTATCTTGCCTAAAGATCACTTGTCCATATTTGGTAAGGGAAAGATACTTTTATCCTATATCACACTTGGTTTTCCAAATCAATAAGCTATTTTGTTTACATTTAGGTTGTTGGACTCTTTATCATATAAGGTTTAGTTTCTCTATCACATCTTCTCTTTCTTCCACAATATTCTACCCATTGGTTTGGTCATAATTGTATGGTACAAACATGATTTGATAGACTAACATTTAATCCTATTCCACCTTTATTGGAACCACTAACACAATAAGAGATGTAGAATCATTTTCCTCTATGATTAGTCTTATTGGGGAACACATTCCCCCCTAGTGCAAACTATTCCTAGCTCAACATCCACACAAGAACTACAAAATCCTTTTTGAAACACCACTTTAGGGAGTAACTCACATGATGTTGAAGAAGTGTACCAAGATGAAGATTCCATTGACAATAATAACAACCCTAGTGGTGTCCAAACATTTCTTGCAGATCCATACAACTTGAAAATGTTAGAAACATTTATTAGGGAAAACAAGACAGGGATCTTCCTAAACCTAGTTAAAGATGGTGTTAATGTCCCTACAAGTTTTGAGGAGAGCACTTTGTTTAGACAAATTATCAAGGATGGCATTCCTATGTTGCCAAATTCAAACATAGCCTAAACATCTACCAAGGAAAAAGAACCTATGGTGAGAACTAGTTCCATACCTACATCAAGTGCTTCAACACAACCCACATTCCAATTAAGTGCAGAACATATTCAACAAATAATTAGTGCTATGCCTAATACTACTACACATGCTAGTATTTCACTGTCAACCTTGATACGTCCATCTATAAGATGCTTAAACATTAGGAAAGTACCTATACAATAGATGAAAATCTTGACACAACTAATACATTCCTCTTATTTACAAATGCCAATAAGTATGATGAAAATGTCTTTGCCAATTCTACTAACTACATATTAATACATTGGCCAAAGTGGTGCACCATCACCTCTACCACCTCATAATATGTTTGGGAATCCATACAACTTTGGAGGTGGGTTCATCAATTCCCAACAATCACAAATGCAATCAAACCAAGATCTAGCCCAACAGTTCCATGAACTTCAAAATTTTGTCCATAACATGAACAACAAAGGGGTGAAGGATTTCTCTTTTGAGAAAATTTGTCCCATTCTATTTGACAAATCCATCAACATGACACCATTTCTACCAAACTTTGAGATTCTTAAATTTGACAAAGACATAAGAGAAACGTGTCCCATCACACATCTCAAGGAATTTTCTGTCTTATGTCAAGAAGTGGCCTACAATGAGGATTATCTTAAGAGGGTCTTCACAAGAAGCCTTGGAGGCCCCACATTTGAATGAATAATGAACTTTCCTAGAGGTTCCATCACCTCTTTCAATAACTTGATGGGGAAATTTGTAGCACAATATTCTCACAACATTGAACATCATGCCTCATTGAGTAATTTGTGCAACATGAAACAATGAAATGGTGAAACATTTTCCAATTTTCTACAATGATGGAAACATCTTGCTAATTTCATGCCATACAAAATTGAATATTCCCACCTAGAAGACATATTTATCAAGAATTTGATCCCAGAGATGTCTTTCCAATTGAAGATAGCTAGTCCTGAAGACTTTGTCACATTAGTCAAGAAAGGAAAGAACATTGGAAATGGACTCTTAGACAAGGGTTCCATTAAAAATTATAGCTTTTCATCCTCATACAATGACACAAACAACAATAAAAAACTGAAAATTTGGTCCAAAAATAAAGGTGTTACCCATGATGGTGTCACCGATGTCAAAAGTGTACAAAATATTCAAGGTGGAAATAATAACAACAAAAAAAACTATCATAAACATAGCAACAACAATTCAAACTATGGAAATTAGAATCAAAATCAAAACAATAATTAAAACGACCAACAGTCTCACAATCAAACACAATTCTTTCCCTACAATAACAACAATAATAACTACAATCATGATTATAACCATAATTGAAAGTTCACTAGCTTTCGTGAACCCTTAGATGAAATATTTTAGAAGTTAGTGGATCACCATTTAATGATATTTCCCAACACATGACCCTTTGATGAAAATCAACCCAAATCAAAATGGTATAGGGAAAATGAATATTGCAAATACCACTACATCAAAGGACAAGACACAAACATGTGTATCAAACTCAAAGTCTTCATTCAAAATCTTGTTGGTGATGGGGAAATCGAGGTTGAAGGAGGGCCACTCTCTAAAAATGATAAACTAAAGATATTTCAAAACTTTTTTCTCAACCACAACAATACAAACAATGTCAATCAAGCTTCCATGTTTGACGTGCTACATCATGACTATTCTACTAACCACATATCAAGATTTGATTCCTTACATGGTAAAATAGAAAAAAATGATATATGGGGTTTCGACTCCATTTGTGGCCACATTGAAGAAGTAGACACTAATGTAAATACCCTTGTCATACAAGTTACTAATTATTGTGCAATCATTTAGTGGGGAAGAATTACTTTCCAAGCTGCCACTCCCAATCCCACTAATCCACCAATTCCACATGCACCTATTGCACCATTTACTTCACAAAGATCCACTTCTTGTTATGATGTCCTCTCTTAGTTAGGTAAGACTCCTACATAGATATCCATTCTAGAGCTTCTCACCACCTCACCTATCCACAAGGAAATTCTGGAGACTGCTTATTTAGAGTCTCATATTCCTAAAAACATTAATGTATCTCAATTGACTACCATGATTGGAAATATTTTCACACAACAAAGCCTTTTCTTCATAGACAAAGATTTCCAAGGTCTTAATCAAAACCACAATTTTTTGGTCCACATTGAAGTCCTTATACAATGACATAAAATAAAATGAGTCCTTATAGATAATGGATCTAGTTTGAACCTTTGTAAATTGAAGATGATCCGTTTCTTGGGGCTTCCGTAAGACCTCCTAGATATCAATAAAAGGATAACAATTAAAGCATATCATGAAAGAGAAAGAGAATCAAAAGGAGTTATCATTCTACTACTAAAGGTTGGTCTAATTGTAATCAATATTGAATGTCATGTCCTAGATTTTGACTTACCATATAACATCTTGCTCAGTTGACATTGGATACATTCACTAAAAGTGGTCCCATCTACATATCATCAATGCTCAAAATTTCCCCACCAAGGAAGAGAAGTCACAATTCTAGGTGATCCTTTGCCTTTTTCCTTTTGTAAGAGATTGGAAGGTGCCCCAACAAATTTTTGTCTAGTTAGTGAGTTTTCTAAGGTCATACTAGCATGAATGCTGATGCTATGGGGGAGCATTGTAGAACATTGATATGATGTATTCATGAATGTGTTTTTCATTGATGACAACATAGTAATAATTTTGTAAAGACTAACGAAGCAACATACTATGATTTTTGTATTAAGAACATTATATTACTTATCTGATAATGCGCAGTTTCTAGTGCATACTATAGTATGTCTTTGTTACAAGGGTAACTACACAAAACCTAATTTGATAGTGTATGGAAGATATGATTGATATATAATGAACTATATGGAAATATAGTATTAGGAAAGTAGTTCCTATTGTGTGATTGCTACAGTTCATCACAAATATAGTGAAAGGTTGTACAGTTAAGTAGAGACAATATATTGGTTGTTGATGATGTTAGAGAGTGCACATGTACAAAAGTCACAAGTGTGAAAGTTTATTTATAACCATGAGTTGATAGCATTAATTAAAAGTGTATTCATTTAATTAACGTACTATAATTAAGTGGGAAGATGACTCAAGGATTTATTATTGAGCATGGTATAAAGGAAATATGTTTTCTGTGTTTAACACATAGAGAATAGATAAGACATGAGAATTATTTAGCATTAGAGCACTACAAAAGAAAATTGACTTACCAGTGTCTGTAAGTGACCTTAAGGATTATTATTATTGAGTATAGAATTCTAGATAGACAGAGAAGTAAAAGCTTTTTTCACATTGATTATTCTAAAATGAGTAGTATCGAGGTCAATTGGATAGTGGGTTCATTAATCTAATCTTGAAGCTATTTGAATAGTGGGTTTAGTTGTCTTCCACAATTCCTAATAGGGTTGGCACAACTCCTAATAGGGTTGGAATCTCCTAACAAGGATTCAAAGTCTCCTAACAGGGACTCTTTGTACTAAATGTTGTAATAGACTCCTAATAGGGTCCATCCTCTAACAAGGAATATTTATATTAGTACATCATCCTGTAGGCATCATTCCCACTAGGGTTTTCGCTCTGATCAAGGGTTTCCCTAGTCAACATATTTGGTGTAATTGTTTATGTGCATCTTTATGGTTTTTGTTTACTATGGATGAATGGTTAGGTTCAAAGAGGATAAATGTTTTGGTTGTTGAATAACTAATTCACACCCCCCCCCCCCTCAACCCTCTTAGTTATCTCGGTGGACTATTGTTTCTAAAAATTGGTATCAGAGTGTCAGGTCCTTGAAGAAAAAGTTTAACAACCTTGGGAGATCTATGGAAAACATGTTTAGAAAGGAAAGTCTGAGATTTGATGGCACCAATTATGACAGCTAGAAGAATAAGATGAAGACTCACATTTTGTGCATGGGTCTAAGATATTGGCTTGTAACCAAGGCATCTAAGAATATCATAGAAGAAGAAAATCTTGAAAGTTGTACTGAGGAGAAAAGAGAAGTATTTATGTGTAACATAAGGGAAAGAGAAGCAATATTGTCAGCTCTAATTGAAAGTGAGTATAGTTAGGTAAAATTTGGAAAACTTTAGAAGCTAATTATGAGGGTGATATACATGCAAAAAGAGTTAGATTGAAAAATTTTCATTGTGCATTTCAAAATGCTAGAATGATGAAAGATGAATCTATAAGAAGCTATATTGGTAGAATATTTGATATTGTTGCAGGAATCACATCTTATGGTGGAAAGAAACTAAATTATGAAGTAATATGGAAGATCTTGAAAAGTCTAATGTTTCCTTTTAAGACAATAACGCATATGATTCAACTGATGATACCTTGTACTGAGAATTTCACCAAAGAAACATTGCTTGGTAGATTGGAAGCTATAGAATTTGATATAAAACAATCTAAAGAATTAGCAAAAGTTGAGACAACTTTTAGTGCATTGAGTGTTAAACCTAGTCTAGCAAAGAATACAAGAGCATGAGAAGACATTTCCAACAACAACACAACTATTGAGGAAAAGATCAAAGGAGTATCTCTTCTTGTGGAAAGATAAGAAGATGGTAAGTACATTTTTAAGCATTGGACATGCAATGAATATGGTCATTATGCCTGTAAGTGTCCCAAAAGAGAAAGGAAGTATAAGGTAAGATTCAAACCTAGAAGACCTAGAAATTGATTATATGCTAATGACGAAGAAGAAGAAGAATTTGATCAAAGAAAAAGTGAAGATGAATTAGGATTCGTAGCTATAAAGGATGATGATCTTGAAAAAGAAATTAGAGAAGAAAGTGTGCTGATTTCACAAATTGAAAGTAAAGATTGGATCATTGATAGTGGATGTTCACATCACATGACTAGTGATATGAGAAAATTTGTCAAATTCAAAAGCTATGATGGAGGAATTGTTAGAGTAGGGAACAATGCAACTTGTGACATTACAAGAATTGGATCTATCATACTTGATGGTAAAACAAATACTAATGATGTTTACTTTGTTGATGGACTAAAACATAATGTGTTAAGTGTTGGACATCTTATGGACAAAGGTTACCATTTACAATATGGTAATGACACATGCATCATCAAGGAAAAGGAAGGAAAATTGCTTGGTACTAGCACAAGAACTACAGGTAATGTATTTCAGTTAAATACCACTAAAATAACATGTTTAGTAGCCAAAGTTGATAATAGTTGGTTATGGCACAAAATATTTTGTCACATAAAATTTGATAACATTGTGAAAGCTAGTAACACACATGTTGTGAGAGATTTACCTAAGATCACTAAGACCACTAACATTGTTTGTAAGGAATGTATCTTGGCTAATTAGAAGAAAGTTTCATTTCCTAGCAAGCAGTTTGGTACTACATAGAAGCTGGAATTGGTCCATACATATTTAAGTTGTCCTTCAAGAACAAGAGGATTTTATGGTGAAATGTATTTTATAAATTTTGTTGATGATTTCACCAGAATGATGTGGGTAGCTTTTCTTAAAGAAAAATTATAAGCATTTGAGAAATTTGAGATATTCAAGAACATAGTAGAAAATGAATCAAGAATAAAAATCAAGAGCTTAAGATCTAATAGAGGAGGAGAGGTCACTTCTAGAGAATTCAACATCTATTGTGAAGAGAATGGAATCAAGAGACATCTATCTTCACCTCAATCACTTGAGTAGAATGGGATTGTTGAAAGAAGAAATAGATCAATTGCTAAAGGAGCAAGAGCTATGTTATTCAAAAATAATGTAGAAATTTTTTTTTGGAGAGAAGCAATCAATACAACAGTACACACTCTAAACAGAATATAGATCAGAAAAGGTGTGGAGAAAACACCCTATGAGTTATGGTTTGGATATTCACCATCAGTCAAATATTTCATAATATTTGGAAGAAAATGTTACATCAAAAGGGATGATGATATCGGTAAGTTTGATCCAAGGAGGGATGAAGGTAGGTTTCTTGGCTATTCATTAAAAAGTAAACCTTACAAATGTTTCAACTATAGAACAAAAACTATAGTAGAGTGTACAAATGTGAGAATAGTTGAAAATTTTGGCACCAAAGAGAAGATAATGGATTATAAATTTGATGAATATTATTATTTTGGGTTGACCAATAGATGTAATGAATTATTTCTCAAGACTAACAATGACTTGAAAAATAATTTGCAAACTAAAGAAATAAGAGAAGAATATAACATAGTACCATAAATAAGAGTTGAAGAAACAACTCCTATCCTGAATAAGAATATGATAAAAATCATCCCGCTGATTAGATAATAGGAAGTAAAGAAAAAAGAGTAATGAAAAGAAGCAGAACCAATGAAGAACTATGCCCAATATCTCAAGTAGAACCAAAGAGTGCAGATGAAACAATCAAGGATAATCATTGCATGAAAGAAATGAAGTAAGAAATTGAACACATAATAAAGAATGACACATGGGAACTAGTCCCTAGACCTAAGGACAAAAATGTGATTGGCACAAAGTGGGTATTCAGAAAAGAAAAAAAAGAATGAACAAGGAGAAGTAATAAGAAACAAAGAAATACTAGTATGCAAAGGCTACTCTTAGCAAGAAGGAATAGACTATGAGGAAACATATGCACTTGTAGCAAGAATGGAAGTAGTCAGAATGTTCTTGACATATGCAAAAAATAAAAAAATTCAAGTTATATTAGACAGGTGTTAAGTCAACATTCTTGAATGGAGAACTCAAAGAAGAAGTTTATAATGAGCAACCAAAAGGTTTTCCTTTGATGAAAAAGAAGGATATGGTTTGCCGATTAAGGAAAGCCTTGTATGGATTAAAGTAAGTACCAAAAACCTAGTATGCAAGGTTAGATAAATACTTAGAAAAGCTTGGGTTTGCTAAAGGAACAACAAGCAACAACTTGTACTTGAAAGAAACAGAAAATGGTTTGTTGATAATCATAGTATTTGTTGATGATATCATTTTTGGAGGAAAGGGTGAAGCCCATAACAAATTCTAAGAAGATATGAATAATGAATTTGAGATGAGTATGATTGGAGAAATGAAAATTTTTTTAGGATTGCAAATTGTTCAAAATAAAGAAGGTCTCTTTATTTCTCAGACCAAGTACATGAAAGATTTGGGCTAGAAGATATAAACCTGTTGGAACTCCTATGGTAACTAGTCACAAGTTATCAAGCAAGGATGAGACACCTACTATTGAAAAAAAGAAGTACAAATCTATGATTGGAGGATTGTAATATCTAACTTATAGTAGACTAGATATAGCTAATGTAGTTGGAGTTGTGGCAAGATTTTAGGCTGATCCTAAAGAATATCACTATGTAGTAGTAAAAAGGATATTCAGATATCTAAAAGGAACATTTGATTATGGCATTTAGTATGATAGAGGTAATGATTGTACTCTTTGCACTTATGCTCATGCTGATTGGGTAGGAGTTATGGATGATAGAAAAAGCACCAGTGGAGGAGCATTCTTTCTTGGTGGAAGACTAGTTCCTTGGCTCAACAATAAACAAGATTACACTTCACAGAGTACTGTAGAGGCAGAATATGTTGCAGCACCAAACAACTGTAATCAAGTCATATGGATGAAGCATATGATGAAGGATATTGGAATTACATTCAAAGAACCTATTATTATTTACTGAAATAACACAAGTATAGTTAACATGTCTAAAAATTGTAATATTGCTATCAGGATTTAACTATGTGATTTTGAGTCAAACTCATTGACCCATGTTTCATGAGTAGAGATTCAACATGAATCCATATCTCATGAGAATAAATGGAACTCTTAGCACTCATTGGATCTAGGTGATTTTGAGTCAAACTCATTGGTCCATGTTTCATGACACATAGTTAAATCTTGATAGCAATATCACAATTTGACTTGCTGTGGAAATTATCTCCTACTTATCAATTGACAAGCTTAAGGGGCTTTCTAATAAATGACTCAAAAGGCACAACACTTGGTGAAGGTTTTTCAAATAGGGTTGCAAGGTTGTTTAACCATGGAGGAAACTTTGTAGTTAAGCACACTTAGGTTGGAGTAGTACTAGGATGGTTGACCTCTCGAGAAGTCCCAATGCTTCACCCTTGTGAGCATCACCTAGATCCAATGAGTGCTAAGTGTTCCATTTATTTTCATGAGAGATGGATTCATATTGAATCACTACTAATGAATCATGGGTCAATGAGTTTGACTCAAAATCACACAGTTAAATCCTAATAGCAATATCACAATTTGACTTGCTGTGGAAATTATCTCCTACTTGTAAATTGATGAGCTTAAGGGGCTTTCTAATGAATGGTTCATAAGGCACAACACTTGGTGAAGGGTTTGCAAATGGGGTTGCAAGCTTTGAGTTTAACATGGAGGAAACATTGTAGTTAAGTGCACTTAGGTTGGAGTAGTACTGGGATGGGTGACCTCTCAGGAAGTCCTAGTGCTTCAACCCTATTATCACCACCTAGATCTAATGAGTTCTAAGAATTCCATTTATTCTCATGAGAGATGGTTTCATGTTGAATCACTACTCATGAAACATGGGTCAATGAGTTTGACTCAAAATCACACAATTAAATTCTAATAGAAATATCACAATTTGATTTGCTATGGAAATTATCTCCTACTTATCAATGTCTAAAAATACTATTTTACATTCTAAGACTAAGCACATCTCTATAAAGTATCATGTGTTAAGAGAAAAAGTTTTAGATAAAGAAATTAGACTAGAGTATGTTAACACTAAGGAACAAATTTTAGATATTTTCACAAAGGCCTTACCAAAGGATACATTTGAGTACTTAAAAGGTATGCTTGGGGTTATGCCCCTACCTACTTTAGAATAGAAGATGCAAAAGTGCATTAATCTAGGGAAGAGAGCACCATTGTTAGACTAGACTAAACAATGATGCTTCCTCAATGGGGGAGTATCTGTGATGAACAAAGTCACCAAAGGACTCTTGGTAATTGGTAATTGGTAGGGAAAAATGTCTCTAGACTCTTAAGTTGTTTATGGATTTATATACAAAATTTGTAAAGAAACAAACTGACTTGTGGTTGTGCTGGTAAATTATTATGTCTTTGAGCAATTGAATCATTTGTGTATTACCTTTGAAATTAATATCAACAGGGGAGAGAGTGACAAAAGCATTCTATATAGTTCAATTGGGATGAAAGTAGAACATGATGAGAAAGAAGATGTACATTTGGTATTCTTGGAACTTAGATATTTTTCATCTATGCCACTGTTAGTGAATAGATTGTCCTCCAAAGAAATAAACACACATTAACTCTAAATGCCCAAGTAGGAAGACTAATCAACACTAAAAGTTGGGTCACTTCACAATTAAAAGAGTGTAAGCACCCTCTAAATTTATTTGGGTACAACTCCTCATAAATGATTTATAATGAATTTGAATATGGATGCTTTTAACTAGAAAGCACTAAAGGATTAGAAGCATCTATCCATAAACACAGAGTAGATGCGTAAACTTAATAATTGGAAAGAAAAGAAAAGTAAAGAACAATAGATTAAACAAAGTTCATTTGTTGTATGCTACACTACATAATGAAAATGAAGAATATATCTTCCATCCTCTTGAGAGAATTAAAAATTAGATCTTTAAAAGATATTTTGAAATGATAATATAATAAGTAAACAGTGACATTAGAATGTATTTTAGAGAAAACTGAAAATGATGCAAAGATCATGATCAGTGGAAGGAAAATACATCATAATCAAATTTCTGATGTGATTATCCTCCAACCTCCCTTCTCTGAATGTAAAACACTGCAAAGATCCATTTACACATTTACAACCAAAACCACTATCTAAAGAAAAACTAAAACTCTTTTCAAGATTACATTAACAATCAAAATCTATTCCTATCTCAAACAAATAGTTTAGAATAGGAGAATTAACACCTGCTTTACTTCCCCCAGCCAACAACAAAATAGAATAATCTAGAAAAATTTCCCTCCTTGCTATAGCACATAGTTTGTAGTCTGGAAAAGAAAAATGGAACTAGGACCCCCTCTCATACTTGTTGAGGCATATTTATCTTTCCTTGTTGTCAGTCTTTATTTAGTTTTAGTAACTGATTCTTGGAGGGATGTATTCTATCACCTTTTTTATATCTTTATTTATCGATGATATAATGTCTATCTTCTTTTTATAATAATTAGATATCTCAGTTTATAATTTTATTAAAGCTTCCTATTGGTCATCAAATTATGATGGACTTTATAAAATTCACTCTAAATCCACATGGTATATGGGAAATGAAATGATGTGGGTGACTGGGAAACATCATTCATAGTTCCCCTTTATGATTCCAATGATCACGTTCTTATATTAATGATCTCTGATACTTCAATTTGTTGAGAAATGGTAGTTCCATCACTCATGTATAGGAATCCTTAACCATTATTTGTCACCTTCTGAGTTACCCCTCGTGGCTTTCACTTATTAATAGTTCTCAATTATCAAGCACACATGGAATGGAATGCACATCTGATGCTGAAGTCAATGTGGCAGGTCTTCAAAACTGAACATTCTTTCCATTATTCTCTATCGAGATTCATCAGAGGCTCACATACTTCCATCAAACCCATGATCTTCACTACAAATTGGGCTTCACAGCCATTATTATAAGAAAATTCACCACTCAACTTTGGTCTTACCTTATGGTCTCCTATAGATCAAGATCTCTTCTCTAAAATATGTGCCTCTTCTCCATTATTAGTTAGGACAATGGCTTCTTCCCATTATTAGATGTAAGCACCAATGTCCACTATCTTTTTGGTTCCTTATGCTTTTCACTATCATTGAGTTCCTCTAATATTGATGTCAAGCTTCATAATCATTTGTAGACAGGCTGAAACTGGATCTCACCACCCCACAACTTCAACACCACACAACTTGCACATTCAAGCCTAACTATTGGAATCGGTGGATTGAGCTTGTAATGATATCAATTTCCATCAACTTCAATTCATTCTATTCCATCAACAAATGAACCTCCTTGGTATTGGGCTTCCTCTATCTACATTGCTGATACTTCTCTCATAACCAATTCTTTGCAATCATTTCTTCTCAAACTTATGAATATTAGGTACAAGAATTTCAATGAACCCTTAGCTCTCCATCTTAAAACTAAGCCACACTCCTTTATTTTTATTAGTTTATTCATGGCTAGCTAAGGTTGATAACTATAAGGCCTCTCACTATTCATGTTGACTCTATAGTTCTAGCACAAATAGGAACATTCACCACCTTTTGGGTGACCATCAAAGATTGATTCCCACATAATAGTGGTATGTCAATTCCAATTTTCCTTTCTCAACAATGGTTCTTGGAAACTGCTAAAGCATTCAATCCATGCAGACACAATATACAATTATCTTCATGTAATCATTGAATTGACTATCCTTAACTTGAAACTTGAAACAAACATTATATGCTAATGAAAAATTATAAAATATGGCTATCTGGTTGTCGCCATTTCTCTATTCCAAACTCAATACAAAATATACTCGAATAGGCAATCTATCAAATAGTTCATGTGCTCTATCGATGTAGACCTCAATGCCATTCATGAGGGTCAAATTACTTCCATCAGTGCCTTGTGTTTGGAATCTTTCATTGTCAAAAATGAACTAAATATAACTAATTTGGTTCTTTTCTTCTTTGATGATGCTCGATAGGTATATGCTCATGGAAATAAAGAACCCTCATTTGTATGTGCCAAACATTTGATATCATTATTAGGAAGCTTGATATGTTCAAAGTTTGCAAAGCCCCAAATGAAGTCCTTTCCAAATATTTACCAATGAATGTGAATCACTAATTTGAAATAGAGTCTCCCAAAACTTGAGGAAAATTGGAAATTGGGATATTATTAAGGGCCACTAGACTTCTGAAATGAACTTGGTCCATTACTTTCATATTTGAAACATTTGATCCTTCAAACTTGTGAACTCACAAACTACATTTCTGAGCTGGCCATGAATTCACTACATTCAAACCATAACATTGTGTCACCTCTTGATACCTTTACCTTGTGCTTATGAAAATAATGGTATCCACATCAACATGTCAAGTATTTAAATCTTAATCTAAAACTTGACATCTTGAATTTGTAACATAGAATTTAAACTTTGAACTTCAACCTTCAAATCACTATGCTTTCATTCTGAACTTGCATGATGAACCACTTTGAACCACTTTGAACCACTTTGAACCAAGTTCAAATTAGTTCAAAGAGGTTCAAAACTTGAAACTAAAAGTTTAAAATTATGGGTCCATATGTGTACCAACAAGGGCTCTAACTATGAGATTATTTTTTATGCAAAAATAGAGAACTCCAACAATCTCTAGAAAAATATGAGTGCCTTAGGCATTGGGTAGATATATTCAGCAAGAAAACTAAGAGCTTCTTGTAGAGAGGTAGAGGGGAGCAGGGAAAAATCAACTAACCAAAACACCTAAACTACCAACAAGCACAAAGCTTGCACATTATTTAAACTACCACTATGCACATCAAAA
This sequence comes from Cupressus sempervirens, assembly GCA_028749045.1. Classification (NCBI taxonomy): domain Eukaryota; kingdom Viridiplantae; phylum Streptophyta; class Pinopsida; order Cupressales; family Cupressaceae; genus Cupressus; species Cupressus sempervirens. Next base: position 25,812,915 of record CM053784.1, read on the forward strand.
AGACATATTTTACAAAGTATATACAAAGGTAGGAAGAGAACCTACCATAAGAATCGGAAGAAAGAAAACTTTATGTGAATCCATTTACTGGTTAGGAGAAGTAGGAGCCTTTCTGCATCAGCAAACCATATCTCAATGGAGCAGCTCCAAACCATTTCTTAATGATGGCTCTTTCAATGCCAAACTTTAAACTAAAAAGACACATGCATATGCTGATCCATCTCTCTTTTTTGAACGGCCATAACTCATCATAGCACTCTTCTTTACTTGAGAATTGATCTTTCACATTCACAAGGTTAGATTCCACTCCATGTTGAAAAACATAAAATGTAGAAATCTCACCAAGAGATGATGCACAATACCTAGAAATGTTGTCATGAAGATTCAATTCCTATGCATGGTCATGGTGAACTTGCAGCCATAATGATGCCTCATCCACAATCAACCATTGAGTATCTATTTTCTTCATCTCTCTCAAGAACCAAATGGTCATCAAACATGCCACAAATTCCATCTTTTTCTCTTTCCAAAATGCCATCACATGTTTTGGCATTTCTCCCACAATCTAAATCATTAAAACCATGTATAGATGATTGAAAAGAAAAATGATCAATAAATCCTTCATTCTCAATGTGATTTGAATGGACACTTGATTTATCATCAAAAAGATGATCTATGATTTCTTTTTCCTCATTATGGAAAGTGTCTCTCAATTTATTAGCTGAATCATGACTAGGTCAAAAAGAAACTTTATACCTCTTTTCTTCAAGAAGGAAATCAACACAAGGAGTCTCATCCAAAGGTATTCTCACCTCATCTTCACTAAGAATTGGATCATCATCAAATGGGCTGACTTGAGAGAGGTCTTCTGGTTGAAGAGATAACAAGAATTTATCAATGATTTCTTCTTCTTGATCAAGGAAAGTTCCTCTCCATGCTTCAATTGGGTTATCTATAGGCTAAGTGATTACTTAAGCATATTAATCATGAGAAGGAAACTCTTCCACATGCACTCTCACCTTGTCATAATTACAAATTTCATCCTTAAACCAATTAGATATTTCCATGGGCTGATTATTAATTTTCAAGCGTGAGGAATTATCTTCATCTTTCATGTGTGTGGAAAGTTCACAAAGACTTTCCAAAGAAAGATGAATACCATCATTTTCATCCACTTCATTAAAGGTCAAAGGTTGGAATTCCAGTAGCAAGTTGTCTAATCTTTCATAATTAGTAGATTTTGAAACAAGATGACCATTATCACTCTCAAAATTGAAACTTTCAAAACATGGAGAGAAAGATTTAGAGGCACCTTCTTTAAAATCAGCAATACTAATAGGATTTGCTGCTGCATTATTTCCAAAGTGGAAAGATTCTGGGATAGGGTTGTTTTCAGCATTCACATGGAAGGAGCCAATGTCCCCACAATGTCTCATGACACTTAAAGATTCATTTTCGAACAAAACATCACTAGAAAGAATTTCAATGGAGTTCTTAACAAAAGAATAATCACCATGATCTTCAATTGGAGAAATTTCTACATGGGGTGAAGAAAGATCTTGAGACAAGATTTCATCATTATTTCTTACCCTTTCTCCATTATTGGCACATACATTCTCATCCATTGAAACTGGATCAGCATGAAGCTGGAGTAACTCTAGCTATACTTCTTAGTCACTCATGACAAGGTGATTGAAGTACATGGGTGAGACTAAGATAATGAGAGCTTCATCATCATCCACCTCCAAATGCTTGTTCAATCGAGACACTCTCTCCTCAAGTTCTTGCAAGGCTTTCAACTTGTGAAATCTTGCACAGAGGCTTTTCCATAGTGGCCAAGACAAGTCATTATCTTCAATGCTTATATTATTCTAGATACCCTGAGAAATACTTCTTTAAAGCTATCCACAAAGTCACGCAACACTTTATCATCAACTTGATAAAGTTCCAGGAGAGAAGGGTCTGGCCTTGATCTTCTCATGACTTTTGTATCTAGCATGGTCTTCGTATAGAGTCACCAATCTCTTGCACATCGAGATAATCATAAAATAAGGAAGCATATATTAGGCACTTAAATTTTTGCTTCAAGATCACTATTAGAGTTGCCAAAAATCTGTTAGTGAACAAATTGTCCTCCGAAGAAATAAACACAAATTAACTCTAAGTGCCCAAGTAGGAAGACTAATTAACAGTTGGGTCACTTCACAATTGAAAGAGTATAAGCGCCCTCTAAATTTATCTAGGTTCAACTCCCCCTAAATGATTTACAATGAATTTGAATATGGATTCTTTTAACTAGAAAGAACTAAAGGACTACAAGCATCTATCCATAAACATAGAGTAGATGCATAAACTTAATAACTGAAAAAAATAAAAAAATCAAAGAACAATAGATTACACAAAGTTCATTTGCTATATTCTACATTACATAATGAAACCAAAGAATATATCTTCCATCCTCTTGAGAGAATTAAAAATCAAAGCTTTAAAAGATATTTTGAAATGATAATATAATAAGAAAATAGTGAAATTAGAATGTACTTCAAAGAAAATTGAAAATGATGCAAAGATCATGATTAGTGGAAGGAAAATACATCATAATCAAAGTTTTGATGTGATTATCCTCCAACTTCCCTTCGTTGAATGTAAAAGGCCGCAAAGATCCTTTTACACATTTACAACCAAAACCACTGTCTAAAGAAAAATTGAAACTCTTTTCAAGATTACATTACATTAATAATCAAAATCTATTCCTATCTCAAACACATAGTCTAGAACAAGAGAATCAACACATGCTCCACTTCCCCCAGCCTCACAAGAAAATAGAATAATCTAGAAAAAATTTCCTCCTTGGTGTAGCACACAGTCTATAGTTTGGAAATGAAAAATGGAACTGGGACCCCCTCTCATACTTACTGAGGCATATTTATCTTTCTTTTTTGTCCGTCTCTCTTTAGTTTTGGTAACCGATTCTTGGAGGGATGTATTCTATCAGCTTTTTTATATCTTTATTTCCCAATGACATAATTTCTATATTCTTTTTATAATAATAAGACATCTCAATTTATAACTTTATTAAAGCTTCCTATTGGTCACCAAATTATGATGGAATTTATAAAATTCACTCTAACTCCCCATGGTATATGGGCAATGAAACAATGTGGGTGATTGGGAAACATCATTCAAAGTTCCCCTTTATGATTCCAATGATCATGTTCTTATATTAATGATCTTTGATACTTCAATTTGTTGAGAAATGGTAGTTCCATCACTCATGTATAGGAATCCTTAACCATTATTTATCACCTTCTAAGTTACCCCTGGTGGCTTTCACTTATTAATAACTCTCAATTATCAAGCATATGTGGAATGGAATGCACATCTAATCCAAAGGTCAATGTGGCAGGTCTTCAAAACTAAACATTCTTCCCATTATTCTCCATTGAGATTCATCAGAGGCTCACATACTTCCATTAAACCCATAATCTCCACTACAAATTGGGCTTCACAACCATTATTATAAGAAAAATCACCACTCAAATTTGGTCTTACCTTATGGTCTCCTATAGATCAAGATCTCTTCTATAAAATACGTGCCTCTTCTCCATTATCAGTTAATATAATGGCTTCTTCCCATTATTCGATGTAAGCACCAACATCCACCATCTTTTTGGTTCCTTATGCTTTGCACTATCATCGAGTTCCTCTAATGTTGACATCAAGCATCCTAATAATTTGTAGATAGGTTGAGATTGGAGCTCACCACCCCATGACTTCAATGCCACACAACTTGCACATGCAAGTCTAACTATAGGAATCAATTGATTTAGCTTGTAATGATATCAGTTTCCATCAACTTCACTTCATTTTATTCCATCAGCAAATGACCCTCCTTGGAATCAGGCTTTCTCTATCTACATTGCCAATACTTCTCTCATAATTTATTCTTTGCAATTGGTTCTTCTCACACTTATGAAAATTAGGTACAAAATTTTTGATGAACCCTTAGCTCTCCATCTTAAAACCAAGCTGCACTCCTTTAGTTTTATCGATTAATTCATTGCCAGCTAAGGTTGATAACTATCATGCCTCTCACTATTCACATTTCCTCTATATTTATATCACAAAAAAGAACATTCACCACCTTTTGGGTGACCATCAAAGATCGGTTCCCACATAATAGTGGCATGTCAACCAATTTTCCTTTCTAAACAATGGTTCTTGGAAACCACTAAAGCATTCAACCCATGTAGACATAATATACGATTGTCTTCCTATAATCATTTAACTATTTGTCCTTAACTTGGAACCCAAAACAAACATTATATGCTAATGATATATTACAAAGTATGGCTCTCTAGCTACTAGCATTTCTCTATTCCAAACTCAATATAAAACATACTCGAATAGGCAATCTATCAAACAATTCATGTGCTCTACCAATGTAGACCTCAATACCATTCCTGAGGGTCAAATTACTTCCATCAGTTCCTTGTGTTTGGAACCTTTCATTGTCAAAAATGAACTAAATATAACTAATTTGGTTCTTTGCTTCTTTGATGATGCTCGATAGGTATATGCTCATGGAAATAAAGAACCCTAATTTGTATGTGCCAAACATTTGATATCATTATTAGGAAGCTTGATATGTTCAAAGTTTGCAAAGCCCCAAATGAAGTCCTTTCCAAATATTTACCAATGAATGTGAATCACTAATTTGAAATAGAGTCTCCCAAAACTTGAGGAAAATTGGAAATTGGGATATTATTAAGGGTCATTGGACTTTTGAAATGAACTTGGGCCATTACTTTTACATTTGAAACATTTGATCCTTCTAACTTGTGAACTTGCAAATTGCATTTCTGAGCTAGCCATGAATTCAGTGCACTCAAATCACAATATTGTGTCACCTCTTGATCCCTTTACCTCATGCTTATGAAAATAATGGTACCCACATCAACATGATGGGGATTTAAATCTTAATCTAAAACTTGACGTCTTGAATCTGCAATAGAAAATTTGAACTTTGAACTTTGACCTTCAAATCATTGTGCTTCCATTCTAAACCTGCATGATGAATCAATTTGAACCACTTTGAACCAAGTTTGAAGTAGTTCAAAGAGGTTCAAAACTTGAAACTAAAAGTATAAAATTATGGGTCCATATGTGTACCAACAGTTGCCATCAATGCCAAAGGGGGAGATTGTTAGCATGAGTGTTGATGCTATGGGGGAGCATTGCAGAACATTGATATGATGTATTCATGATTGTGTTTGTCATTAATGACAACATAGCAATAAGTTTGTAAACACTTATAGTGTAGCAAACTGTGATTTTTTTTATTAAGAACATTATATTACTTGTCTAATAATTTGTAGTTTCCAGTGCATACTACAGTATGTCTTTGTTACAAGGGTAAGTGTGTAGAACCTAATTTGATAGTGTACAGAGGTATGATTGATCTATAGAGAACTATATGAAAATAGAGTATTAGGAAAGCAGTTCCTATTGTGTGATTGCTATAGTTCATCACAACTATAGTTAAAGGTTGTGCAATTAACTAGAGATAGTATATTGGTCGTTGATGATGTCAAAGGGTGTGCATGTATAGAAGTTGCATGTGTGAAAATTTATTTTTAACTGTGAGCTGACAACATTAATTAAGTGTATATTCATTTAATTAATGTATTATAATTAAGTGGGAATCTGACTCAAGGATTTATTATTGAGCATGTTATAAAGGAAAGATGTCTTTCATGTTTAACACATAGAGAGCAAATAAGACTTGTGAATTATTGGGCAGAAGAGTGCTCAAAAGCAAAGTGACTTAGCAATGTGTGTAAGTGACATTAAGGGTTATTGTTACTGAGTATAGAGTTCTAGATCTGATTGTATTGTATGAAGGAAAAGAAGTCCAACATACTAGACAAAGGAAGAAGTAAAATCTTGTTTCACATCTATTATTCTAAAAGCAATAGTACTAAGGTCAATTGGACAGTGGGTTCATTGATCTGGTCCTGGAGCTATTTGAGCAATGGGTTCGAATTTCTTCCACAACTCCTAACAAGGTTGGCACAAGTCCTAATAGGGTTGGAATCTCCTAACATGGATTCAAATTCTCCTAATAAGGACTCTTTTTACTAAATGTTGTAATAGACTCCTAACAATGTCCATCCTCTAACAAGGAATATTTATATTAGTACATCATATTGTGGGCATCATTCCCACCGGGGTTTTCCCTCTTATCAAGGGTTTCCCTAGTCAACATATCTGGTGTAATTATTTATGTGCATCTTTATGGTTGTTTTTTACTTTGGATGAATGGTTAAGTTTAAAGAGGATAAATGTTATAATTGTTGAATAAATAATTCACCCACCCCCCTTTGCTACTCTCAATTATCTTAGTGCACTATTGTTTCTTATATGTTATAACTAGATCTCTCACAATAACAGAATCACCTTCCACAATAATACCAGAGTTATCCAATATTGAATCTAGTTTCCATAAAGGAAAAGAGAAGGTCGAAGATATTAAGGTCAATACTACAGTGAAGAAGGTTACTATTTTTGAGCAAGGAATGGGAGAGTATAAGATTGAAAATACCTTATGTGTTGAACAACTACCACTCTCCCCTTGATCTTTTGGAAAACCTTCCCAAATGCCACCTTCTAAAAATAAGGGTACTATGCATGTTAATAAAACAACCTTTGAACATTGGGGTTCACTTAGCGATGAACACTTGGAGTTTAATATCTTAGATTGGCTATATTTTGATGGAAAAGATGATCCTATGGAATTCCCTAAAGATAAGTATGTCAAGGCTCCTCCCATCATTGAAAACATGGGATATTATGACACCAACATTCAATCTAAAGAAGATGTAATTAGACACCCCTTGAGGCTAATAGCTATCCTAAAGGATGTGGTTTGGGCTCCATCAAGCCCAAGGTATTCTTTGTTGATAACTATTGTATGACTAAACCTGATTTTGAGATTGAGGAGGAATTCTTCAAAATACCCTTCCAATTTATTGAAGATGACCTAGATAACTACATCCATGCCATTACCATAGCCAACCTTTCATCTACCAACTTACCCCTCACTAACCTTGACATGATAGACTAAGAACTTCAAGACACACCACCGGTTCTTGATATCTATAACTTTGACAAAGTAGTGATGACACTCTTTGGCCTTTAGAATCTCCAAGATTATGAACATGAGATATAATACAATGAGGAAGCCTACTTTGGTAGCAAATTCAACTCTCTTAGTTGCAAAAATGAAAAAGAAAATCAAAATAAAATATAGAAGAAATTTCCTCTAGTGAAAACTCTTTTGGAGCACTTTTGGATGAAGAAAAAGAAAAAATAAAGACACATCTTCTAGTGAAAGCTTCCTAGAGGCACCAGAAGAGGGAGATATTGACTTTCCATTTAGATCTTTACCACTAGAAAAGTCATCTATATTGGATGTAGATACAATTCTAGTTAACTTGGGCATGATAGATAATCCACAAATCACATACATTGCAACTACCCTAAGTCCCAAAGAACAAAAAGTGATGACTGTATTCCTACAAAAAGGTAAAATCAAATTCATATGGACATTATAGATTTGGTTGTGCATCACCTAGTTGTAGATCCAAAGATTAAACCCATAAAGAAAAATTTATGCAAGATGCATCCTAAGGTGTCATTTTTGGTCAAAGAAGAACAATAGAAAATGCTAGAAGCGAAATTCCTTTGACCTATTGATTATCCTAAGTGAGTTTAAACATTGTTCCTATAGGTAAAGCATCTGGGGGCATCCACATTTGTTTAGATTTTTGGGATTTAAATCTTGCATGTCCCAAGGATGATTTTCCAAATCTTGACATAAAAATCATAGTTGATTTGACTACTAGACATGAAATTTGGTCCTTAATGGATGGTTTCTCTAGTTACAATTAGATGAAAATTGCAGAAGAAGATCAACATAAAAGGACATTTACTACCCCATGGGGAACCTTTTGTTACCAAATCATGCCTTTTGGCTTGAAAAATGCTAACACCACCTATCAACATGCAATGAATACAATCTTCCATGATCTTCTACACATCATTATGGAGGACTATGTTGATGACATTCTAGGGAAATCTAGGACACATGATTCCCACATTGTTGTTCTTACCACCATATTTGAGAGATTGGAGAAATACAAAGTGCACCTAAATCCCAAGAAGTGTGTTTTTGGGGTCCAATTAGGAAAGGTGTTAGGTTACACAGTGTCAAGAAGAGGTATTGAGATAGATCCCACCAAAGTGAAAGCCATCATGAAAATGCCTCCACCTACTACATTGAAACAACTCTATAGTTTTCAATGGTAGTTAAAATCTATCAAATGGTTTGTGTCCTAGTTAGTAGATAAAGTTCATCACCTCCAACATTTTCTTCAAAAAAATACTATGTTTCAATGGGATTGCCTATATTAGAAAGCAATTGAGCAAGTTAAAGTATACTTGGCTAATCCACCAGTTCTAGTCCCTCCAATTGCAAGATGACCATTGATTCTCTACATTTTTCCACTTTAGTTTCCCTAGGTACTCTTTTAGCATAACTAGATGAAAAAGGTAATGAGCAAGCCATCTACTATCTTAGTCAAACATTAGTTGGCTATGAGTTGAACTACACTACAATTGAGTGAGCTTGTTTGGTGATAGTCTTTTGCATGCAGAAACCACATGATTATATGCTTAATCACATTATACATCTCATAGCTAAGATAGATCCCCTCAAATATTTTCTATCAAAAGCTTCCTCACTGGTCATGTTGCAAAATGGGTTTTGATCTTAAGTGAATTCAACATTGTCTATAAAGATCACAAGGCCATTAAAGGACAAGTCATTCCAAACAACTTGTTGAAGCTCCTCTTCAAGAAGATCATCCTATTATAGAAGATTTTCTACATGACACAATTATGATTGTTACTCCTAGTACATAATGGAAACTATATTTTGATGGTTCCTTCACACAAAAAGGATCGAGGGTAGGAATTTTCTTTGTTACACTACAAGGAGACCTTATTCTTAATTCTTATAAGATTTCATTCCCTTGCACAAAAAAAATAGATAAGTATGAAGGATTATTAATAGGGATCTATCAAGCTATCAAATGGAATATTAAGAGCTTACTTGTCTTTGGAGACTCTCAATTGGTCATTAGGCAAGTCATAGATGAATACTAGACAAAAGATGAAAAGTTGTTGCCATATCATCAGATAGTTGAAGATCTTAAATAACACTTCACTGAGATAGTCTTTAGTAGATACCAAGGACTAATAATAAATTAGAAAATTCTATGACCACCATTACCTCCATGATCTCCATGCCTGAGTACAGTACTAAGTGTGAGTTTATTGTTGAGAATCTTTTTCTTCCTGCTTATGAGAAACTCAAATTAGAGCTGGTGTGTGAGATTGTCAGTCTAAGTCTCCATGGTACTCTAATATTTTTTCCTACCTTCATCACAAAACAATCCCCATAACCCTTTCCATGAACCAAACTAAAACCTTCATCTATCACACTACCCGATATACTATCCTAAGTGATACACTTTTCTAAAAACACTTTGATGGAACCCTCCTTCGATCTCTCAATTTAGATGAAGCCAAAACAATGTTAGAAGATGTTCACCAAGGAATTTTTGGTGCTCATTCTAGTGGCCTTATGTTAGCAAAAAATCTCCTCAGAATGGGTTACTATTGGCCTACTATGGATGTTGATGCATATCATTTTGTGAAACAATGTGTTCCTTGTTAGCAACATGGAGATTTGATACACACTCCCATCCAAGACCTTAAACCCACCATCATAGCATGACCCTTTTCCCTCTAGGGATTTGATCTTGTTGGTCAAATATATCCAAATTATGCAAATGACCTCAAGTCTATTATTGCCCCCACTGAGTACTTCACAAAGTGGGTTGAGGCTATTTCTTTAATCTACACCACCAAAAAATAGGTTTCAAAGTTCATTTTAAACTACATTATCTTTCATTTTAGTCTCCCTCAAGACATCATGACTAATAATGGAACTCCTTTAAAAAATTAGGAAGTTTCCACATTGTGTAGGAAACTCAAAATCACCTAGCATTTTTCCACCAAATACTTTCCCTAGGGAAATGGCCAAGATGAAACCACCAATAAAACCATTATGAAAATCCTAAAGAAAACTATTGATGCAGCTGGTCATGACTAGCACCTCCAAATTGCTTCCACCTTACCACACCTCCATCCTTACTCCCACAAGAGCCACCTCATTTTCCCTTGTTTATGGTTTTGAAGATATCTTACCCATCAAAATCAAGCTCCCTTCCCTCAGAATTTCCCTCTAGAATCTAATGTCCGAAGAAGAATACCAAGTTGCTCAGTTGCAAGAGCTACAACTCCTTGATGGGAGATGCCTCAATGCCCTAATCTACCTCTGCATATATCAAAATTGCCTTCAATTCTAGTTTCACAAAAAAGTCAGATGTCAAGAATTTGAGGTGGGTGACTTAGTTTTGTGGCATAACATGGGAAAACTCTAGATCAATGAAAAGAAAGGAAAATTTGAAGCTACTTGGCTTGGCCAATTTATCATTACAACCAAATATGGTTCTAGGGCATATCAGATTTCCACTTCAGAGGGAGATCCTCTCCCTAAGCCTGTAAATATCTAAGACCTTAAGTGGTTCTATGCTTGAGTTTTGTAGTTCATGTATATTGTTGTTATAGTTTCATAAAACTACAAAAAAAAAATTAAAAAAATCCAAAAACATTTGTAAAATGTTCCTAAAGAAATGATTAAAATTAGAAAAAGTTCTTGAAAATAGTTTGTTGGTCCATTATCTATAAGGCTCATCTCACTTCACTACATTCACACATTTCATCCCATATTTGTGCAAAAGTCTTATCTGACTTGTGCTTTTGTTGCATCTAATAAAAGACCTCTTGTCTATGAGGCATCCTTTCACCTTCACCTTTCAAAAGACCTCTAGTCCATGAGGCTCTTTCACATTGAATATTTGTCCTACCCCCATTATACTGAGCTTTTTCCCACAATAGTGACTGCAAATTTCTTTTTAAAAATCACCATTTGAGACTTAACAATTCAATAAATTGTTCTTTTCATAGCCATTGCCAACAAATATTTGCGAAAAAAAATTTAGACAAATAAATTTTCATCTGATGAATCATTCCTACACATGGCACTACAACCTTCACTTTTGGGACTTAACATTCTTAGAAGGAACTATGGACTGATTGACTACTTGGTCATGAGGTTTATCTTGGTTGATTTCATCTTTGTGTATTAGTAGTGACCATATATGATGTCCCTTAATTTTTCATATCTTGGTATCACCTGAATGGTTCCAACTGACTACATGTTTTGTTTGCAGTATGATCTATTTTTATGATTCTTTAGTGCATCGATGTCAGTTTTGAGTTATGATTATGCATTTCTCACTAGTGTGTTAGCATACTTTCCTCCAAGATCCCTAAAAGTAATTTGGGTGTGCCTAGACCTCTCCAGTGTGTATATGACATTTTTTCCATCATGACTATGAAAACTACATATATTGTCCTAGAGTATCTATTTTTGAGAGTCTAGTCCATGCAAAAGAATCTTGTCATCTATGATTCTATAGCATTGGGTGCATAAGTCCTTTTGCAAAATCAAACTAGGTGTGCTCTTCCATATAAACACAATTGAATCCTTTGTTATCATGTAGCTAGGATTCATGTAGTATAGGATTTAATTGTTGTGCTCTACTTGAGACAAAGGTTCTATTTATTCCCCCCTGCTATGCTAGGTTACTTAATTTGTAAGAGTTAACAAGTTTGACACAAAGTCCACCATTTACCTCTCATTTATTTTTGCATTTTCATTTACACTTTGTGCTTACATCATTTCATTTTCATATTTAGCTCATTCATGATTTATATGTTATTGACATTTTCATTTAGGATGCATTCATGATTCATATTGTTGCATTCATTATATATTATATTATACATCTCATTAGGTCACATTATTTGTTCATTACATTAATCCATTAGATATCATCATCATTACATTTGGTGATATACACATCATGATACATCTAAAGGAAACATATAGTAAGCCTATACATGTGAAATAATAAAATGCATACATCTCATATATCGCCATAGGACCTACATTATCCACACATTAGTCATCATATATGCATCATAGGAAACATAACATCACACACATCCTATATCACAATGTTAGTAACAACATCATAAACATAATAAATATTGTAGTGCCTGCCCCTAGTTCGCATTTTGTTATCATTGCTGAACTCTTTTGGAGCTAGTCTTATGTTGATGGATAGCAGCATTGTTATGAGATTAATAGATATTGTGCTATGGATTCAGCTTATTGTGTGATTAGATTACTTAGATTTTGCATTTCATGTATGTATGATGATTATTTTTAGTGTTCGCAATTGTTGATGGTGATTATTACATTGCTTTCAGTTATTAATGATGATTAGTTAGATGGTTTATTATCATATGTGTTTTATTATGGATACTTACCCCATACTTGCATGTGTATGGTGTGTGTTTTTGCTTTGCATGTTTACTTTTTTTATGGCGTGTCTGATGTGGTTAAGGAAGGGAGTCGTAGTCATCTGCTAGTCGGGATCTACACGATGCACCACTTCCTGCCATTGCCTATTTAGTTTAGTATATATTGTGCTTGTACATGCATGGTTTTTATGCAGATTGCAGGTACCGAGTATCGACTTCCCTGAATTGCCAGGATGAGCGTACCCTATCACACTATCTCAATGATAAGAGAGGGGAGATAAATTCTCAAGTCCAAATCCCAACCTTTTAAGCCATTTGTTCTAATTGGAAAATTAGGACAAGTATCTGAGTTGAGTACCCTCTGAATATGTCGGATGACATAATTCATGATATTAACCTTGGTTTGATTTTGTATGTATTTTGGCTATGATGGATTTTCATATTTTTACCTTTGTGAGTCTTTGGAGTATTTTCTATTAATTAAGCCTAATTAAAAGATTTAATTAATGGTTTAATTAAATGCAAAATTAATATGATATTTTATTATTTATTTTATTTAATTAATTGAGAAATTAATTAAATAAAATAATTAAATTGGAAGATAAAAATTATAATATTAAATTTGGAATGTGACAATATTTATTTTAATAATAATATATTTGGAGTTCATTTTTAAATAAATGACTAAATAATATTATTATTAAAGCTAATAAATATTTTAGCAATTAAGTTTTGGAAAATAAAATTTAAAAGTGGAATTATTAAAGTTTGTGCATGAGATTTAATAAATAAATAAATTAAATTGGGAAGAATAAATTAAATATTATATTAATTAATATGCATTATTTTTAATATTGGCTCACATAGGAGTTTGCAAATTCTCAGGAGTTGTCATGTAGATAACACAGAAGTTTGCACTCTAAGAATGCATAAGTTGTCTACACTTAGAAGTTAGCATTTTATTTGAGCACATGGTGTCTACAACCTTAAGACTTATCTAGAAAGTTGGAGAAGGCTCAAGCTTAGTTGTTATGCTTATCTTCTAATTGTTTCTAGAGACACTCTAGATGCATCTTAGAGGCCTTTAAATAGAGGCTCTCCTAGTGTGTTTGGACAAGGGGAAGTAGAAGCTGAATGGAAGCTGCAAATTACAAGCTCATATTCTTCTTCATATGCTCATATATTTTCTACATGCTTTTATGCTTCATCTAGCACTTCTAGTTACTTGGAGATTCTTGGTTGGCTTGGATCTTGGAAGGATTGCGAATGATGGAGAGGGGAAGGATTTTCCATGGACTTCTGAGGCATGGTGGATTAGCATCAGTGTCCAGGTTCACTCGTGATAATCACATATTCTCTTTGCACTAATTCCCTTCTTGTCTTCATCATGTCTATTTTATGTGTCTGAATACTCTTGTGTTAGAATCTACAATTTAAATTGGAATCTAGATATTTTATTTGGTTAAGAAGAAAACAATAAGAAAACCCTAGATCCAATTAAGGAAGAGATTAGATCTAAACGGGTTTGGGTTCGAATTAAATTTCAGATTAACAGGGATTGAATTTGAAAAAAATTGATAGAAGGTTGAATTGAAGATATAATATCTGACTTACTTTGACTTCTATCTGATTTATGCAAACTTTTGATAATCATGATATTCTTAAGATAAAATAGATCTATTCAATTATACTCTGATTGAGATCTTGTTAAAAGCAATACAATCAACTAGCTGAATAGGCTAATATATAGCAAGGTTGCAAGGGTGAAGATAATACCCGTGAGACTATTTCCATTGCAAACACATTCAGTCATCTCTTCGGCTTTCCATCAGGATTCTGATTGTCGTCATCGATCCAATTCAGAGATCCGTTCCCTAGGTCCAAGTGATTTTCATCACATCGAGTCAAATACTAGAGTCATTCAAATAAATTTGAATTAACTGCAACTTGGTTCTAGATAACGAAACCCCAAATGTCCCTTATTATATTTATATCATAACAACTCCTGAATTCCGCAAAATGTTTGAAGTGCATCAAGCTGTTAGATATTACTATGACTACAGGGAAGTCACTAGAGTGACTGGGACCTATGACCAATACTTTCTAAATATTTACTGTCTTTTAGCACGAAAGGGCTACCTTCCCAAGGGTTCGTTTTAGTGTAAATCATTTGGAGAGAAGGACAGTTCACAGATGAAAATCGTAATTGATAATTTAGTGAAGATTTCCAAACCGAACGAAACAATATCACTAATGGAAATGAAATGTCAAAATTTTCTTACGGCTTATGGCGAAGATAGGTTGAAGTGGCTGTGCACTTTGCAGAGGCCAAGTTATTGATGTACTTATTATGATCTCAGCCTCTTTGGGTAGTTCTTTCAAAACTACCGTATGTCTGTGTTCACAGACTGCACGACCCCTATACGGGTAGACGTCTGCATTAACGGTGCTCGTATTAAACTTAATCATGGGTGGGGGTGGCAGTATATTGAATTTGTGTTTATGTTGTTTTATATATGTATATAAATCGTATTACATAATATACGTTTTTAGTATATAGTTGTTAATCATATGATGTTACATTTATATTATTAACTTTAGCAAATGCTATCTTGTATATTAATAAGCTTTATTCAATAAAGTGTTGGTTAATAGGAACCGATATGATATATTGTGCAATAAGGAATTATTGATGGCTTTTGAATAATGGGGTTAATTGAGGATACAAATATGTATATTGTTATTAATTAATAATTGTGAAAATAATTATGAAAATAATTATTAATTAATAATTATGAAAATGATTATTAATTAATAACTTAAGTTTATTTGCAAAGGAAGAATTGGGTATCCTATTTGAACCTTTAGAAAAGTTTTATTGAAGCTAAAAATGGTATTGGGTGGAAATTGTGAGTTTTGTAATTTGATGGGAAGTACATACTTGGGTTAATAAGAAGCTTGCCTCTAGAGGATTGATTTAGGTCAAGGTGAGATTATTAGCTTAAGTGACCCAATCCATATTTAGGCTTTCATTAAGATGTTATTATTATTTTATTTACAATGTAGAATATGGAGATATTAGTCACCTTTAATATAATTCGTTATTCATGATTAACAAGTTACTATTAATTTGAACATCAATAATTTTGATGAGTTTAATTAATTATCAAATAATTCGATTAGATTTAATCTAGTGGAGATTATTTAATGATTGATTTTAATCAATTAATGAGTTGTCAATATAATTAAATACGATAGAGATTTAACTAGGAAATGATTATCATTAATACGAAATCGTTAAGAAAGATGAATTTAGTCATTATGGATAAGATTTCTAAAATAACTTGTTAATATTATTATTATTAAAATATTAATATTTGTGTATTGGATTGAAGTTGACATTTTACGTACAAACTATTGTTAGTCAACTGATATTCTTTGGGTTGATAATTTGGTTGTGAAATTATTAATTAAATCAATTAACTAGAGCTAATTGGATTTAATTAATAATTAAGTTAAGTAATGGAGATTTAATTGATATAATTCTTTTAATGAGATTGTAGAAATATTGATATTAAAATTGATAAGTTTTATGACTTGAATTATGATTTTAGATATTATATGATTGTCAATGATGATAACGATTGAATTAAAAGGCTTAAATTTTAATAATATTTAATTAAGTCTTAATTAAGAATTATTAGAATGATAATAGGTCATGGATGGTGTGCCTATGTTAATTGATGGAATTAATTGATCATTCTAATTAAGTTATGATATCTTATTCGAAGAATGATAATTGGTTCTCTTATAATTTAACAATTAATGATCCTTGATTTATGTGAAAAGTTGAAGTAACGATAAGATGAGTTGATCAATTTGAATATGGATCATGGTTAAAATAGAGGAAAATTTAATTAAAGGTCAATGATGATCATTTAATGAGAAAATGATTATCCTTAAGTTATTCGTAGGATAATGTCATCGGGGAACAATCGGGTTGACTTGTAGGTCAAATAGTGAAACTTAGACATTTGAAGTATACTTGAAATAAAAATTGAAACTCTACAAATTATTCAATTATGAGATTTTAGTAAACCAAAACATTTGTTTGCATCGTGTATTCTGTATGCTTCTTGTTTTGGGTTTTTGGGTTGACTAGTGTTGACCAATCCTAGGTTGTTACTAGAGGCTCGGGGGTTATGAGATGTGTTGGTATGTTGATCTTATTTGGTCTCGATCTTTATAATCCCAACCATGGTTATGTGATCATATGCTCTATGAAATGTTTGTATTTGTTCACCAGTCTTCATGTGTGAAGCTGAGATGTATGTGTATGAGACACTTGAGCTAATCATTTTTGAGTCATCGATCAGTTATCCTTGGATTATTTTCTAGTCGCCATGATGGGACTGAAATGTGGATTTATTCTTGATGATGTCATTTTGTGACATGTTTGACTCAACCATTTTGGAGTCTTCGATCAGTATGATTTTGAGATATTTGATTAGTATGATTTTGAGATATTCTTGGTTGCTTGTTGAAGAACCAATGGATATGGCGATTATTTTGAGATATATTTTGGTTATTGAGAACCGATGGATACTTATGATTATCAGTGATGCCTTCAGTTGCCATTAGAAAATTGTTGTGATCATGATTTTCTATGGATATTGCTCATGGAGATTTTGATGATTCTTATCTTGGAGATTTGATGATTCTTATTGTGGATATTTTTGATGATTCTTTTTATGGATTATCTTTTGGATTTTCTTTACAGTCGCTTGTACAGGACTATGGTGATTATGATTCCATGAGCATTAGAGTAGGTTTCCTACATGTCATTGTGTGCCTCTGGGAAGTAGATGTCAGTTGTTTTGTGATTGGAACCTTTGAGTAGTATACTTTTAGGATTCCTGGACTTAAAGAGATTTATGCTTTGTGTTATTGATATCTTGTTTGGGACTTGAGATTATCTCCTCAGCACGGTGGGAGTGGACCACTTATTTACCACGCGGTCGGGTGGTAGTGTTTTATCACTCTTATCATTTGAGATCCGTCTGAGACACCGTGGTTGGAGTATTCTTGGTTGGTATTTATCTTCATTATTCTCTTGGAACATTATGATTGATGATATACCTTATGATGGATGTATTTACTGGTATGTTTCTTATATTGATGATATGCATATGTTAGTTGATGTTATCTTATGCTTTACTTTGCATGTTAGTAGGATGTTTTAGGAGTGACATTCCTACTATGTTTATAGCCGATGATCTCTTCGGTGCTTTGGAATGTTATGCACGGAGGGATGGCTAGGATCCATGATGGTCTAATGATGCTATTTATGGTTGGGAGGAACCGTGCACTTAGTTATTTATATTTGTAATATATGGTTATCTTTTATGATGGATGTTTATATATTTATGATGATGATGTATCATGTATTGTTATGGTTTCATTATGTGATGGATTAATATTAGATGATGATGTACTTTATTTACATGGGTGTTTATTCTCTTAAGCTTTTCATACCTTGTAACATGTATAGTGGATGATTGAGTAATCTAAAATGTACACTTGTATATTGTTTAAGTACATTGGATGCATCATTGTTATTTCATAAGGATGTGATGTTAGATGAATAATTTATGATTAGAAGTAATTCAACATTAAGGGATCTTTAAAGAATGTAAACTGTTATGTTATGTTATTTTTCAGTTGGATGTTACTATTGCTTCTGCAAGTGTTGTGAATAGTTTATCTTTCATGTTTAAAAATAAAAAATAAAAAAATTTGTTTGTCAAACTTAGTGAAATTCTTTGGACCCCTTGGCGGGGCATTACAAATATCATATGCATCAGAAATCATCATCCATATATGTATAGACTCATCAAATCTTGTCATATATATTCAAAAGTATAAGTGTCCATGTACAGTCCATATACAAAAGAATCATGTAGTACATTGTACATAATGCATCATCAAAAACTTGTTGCATTCACATCACTATGTCAAAAATGAAAGCTTTAGGTATAATGTGGCTGGCTATGAGGGCCCTGCCTCCCTGTCTCCCCTCCTTGTGGAGGACTACCCTATCCTACTAAAAAAATTGACTTCTGATGACCCCTTGTGGTCCATGAGCTGGCTACCTCCTAGAACTCTAGCTCCCATTGATCTATTAGCATGACATCATGATACAATGACCTATAGTAGGTCACCTCTCACACAGCTCGTACCTCATGCCCATGTGTAGTTAGTACCTCCTACATCATGATAACCATACCCCCAGTCTACACTATTAGCCTAGAAATATGATGCTGGCTATGATACTCATCCACCTACCTCCGATAGGTCTCCCTCTCTACTTGTAGGGTTGCTACCTCTTGCTAAAGAGTATCTATCTTGACTAGCTCATCCATCTCTGCTTACATAGTAAAGTTGTTAAACTCACCAGCATCCAACCTTGCCTATAGCACTATTAGGGCCTCCTATGCACTATCTTCCTTGGCCCTCTCTACCCGTATCTCAACCTATAGCCAGGTAATATCCACCTAAGTAGTTGCAGCTCGGGCACTCTTAGCTTCTACCTCCCCTTGTAGATAGACAACCATGATCTAGAGGCTATCCCACTCAACCCTCACTATGTTTGCATATGCCTACTGAGGTGGCCTTGGTGGTACATGTACTTGTGGCCCCTATACCTATGGACCCAACTATGGTCCCTACCCTAGTAGTGGACCTGCTAGTGGTGGAACTCTCCGTACTTGTGGCCTCTACTATGGTAACTACCTTGGTGGTGGCCCTTCTACTGCATGTACCCCATATCCTCCTCTAGCTCCGTCTCCCCTAACTCATGGCTACTCTACTAGTGGAGGTGCTCCTGGCACTGTTAGTCTCAAGGGCTGATGAGTTACCCACCACTATGTATATGTGAGTGTCATACGCACATCTCCCATATTCTGTCCATGTACCCATGGCACTAGCTACATGCCATGCCATGAATCCCTCACCAATCTTAGAATGGTCCCATGACCCCAAAATCTACCATACTCTTGGGATAACACTAGATATATGAACCTATTTGGTATAGCATCCTAAATCTATCTAAACTATTGTTGCACCCTAGAGGGCATATATCTCATAATGATGTGTACTGTCTGGCCAATCAACTAGCAGTTTGTTTGTGCATATGGGAGATAAATTTGATTATCCATGCTATCCTCTCCCCTTGCTAGCAATGTGCCACCCACCACTCACTACCTACATATGACATCCAATCAAACATGATGATCTGGTCTAAACACCTAATCTAGAATTCTACTGACTCAGTGGATGTGTACTAGATCAATGGCCTATACCAATAGGCATAGGGCTCACTAGGAAGTCATGCCTCCCATCTAGTATTGGGTTGGGTCATGCCTATGTGCTCCTATGACCATACCATTAGTAAAGTCACACTTGGAACTATAGTTCACTATGTCATGTATGTACACATATGAAGATTATAATAAAGTTGGGCCAGGATGGTTTGGGCCCAGTAGAAAGTTGTGCCATCATCTTGTAGAAGAGTGCTCAAAACTTGCATCCATCTGATTTGAAATCGATGTCTAGCATGGTCCAGTATGATCCTCCATATGAGTAAGGCCATATATAGAGCATGTCATGGAAATCTCCACTCTAGTGCCTCACTCCATATCAACCATGATCATTTTATAGGTAGCCTCTATCACTGTCACCCAAAGCACTCCGCAGATAAGGATTTGCACCCTCTAGGACATACTCTGCATATTGACTATGGATCGACACTCTCAATATCTTCCATACATCTAGTAAGGTAATTTTCACCTCTCCTATAGGAAAATGGAAGCTAGAAGTCAATGTATACCACCGGTTTATTAGTGTTGACAATTGTGTTAAGTGTCCCCTTAGATCTTGTCACTCATGAGCATGCTCTAGTCTACATAGTTGAATGTGTCCCCACTTTGCCTTTGTGAGTCTCTCCTCTAGCACCATAGTCAAAGGAAAGTGATCCTATGACTGAAATGTCACCATTTCCATTTACAACATAGACATGCAATAGCTAGTTTACTATATGTTTTTCACTATTTTTGCTTATCTAAGCATTGGGCATCATGCTCTGTTCCCTTTGCAGTCATCCTTTTCACCTAGACCCACTAATTAGTCCAAGTCAATGGAGGCACTAATCCATGTAGATGTGGATTGGTGAAGATAAAAAAACCATGGAGACATCGATCTGCCATCTTAGACACTTTCGCAGATGTCAATTTTCTCATCGATAGATGTTGTTTTGTTGTCTGCATAGTCGATGGTACATAAATCATCATCTTTGACTCTATCTCTACCCCCCTTTTCCCTCTTTTTTATCTATGAAAATGACAAGAAGAACCTTGTCATCTTCAAAGATGACAAGATGTATCCTATCATCTCCACAGAGCTACTTTCCTTGGTTTGTCACCTGCAAAGAAGATGGAGTGGAGAACTATCACCTCTGTCTAACCCCATTTTTTTCTCATTCAATCTGCAATAAATGCCAAAATTAAATGTGTAATTAAAAATTTAACAAGTAGGTATGGTCCACTTACCAGTGGTCCCATGTCGGTTGACCTTTGGTGCTCTTGGAGATGCTCTTCAAGCTATAGTCTCTCAATCGGATCCATCCTTTGCTCTAGTTCTATGATATCTAGGTGTGCAAATGACTCTTCCATGTGCCCCTTGGAGGCTTATATAGGCCCTCTAAGGTCCCCTTTTGAGTCTATACCCTTTCCTTGGCCATGTCTACCCTAGTTTATCCCAAGTCATGCAAAATGTTCCTCTATGCCTTTTTCCTACCCTTTCTTTACTTCTAGAATCCTTTTCTTGAAAATTGTGAAAAAATTATTTTTTGCTCTATTTCCATGAATGGGCACCCTCCTCCCCTATCATTGCTATGACACAACTCCTAGGACTCCTATCCTCTCTAGGGAAATCTATATTTTCTTTTCTTTGATATAATATCATCTTGACATCACATCAAAGAGGGGCAAAATGTAGACACATAAAATCATCCCAAACACTATACTAATTTATTTAATATTTCCTTTGACATTATATTTAATTATTAATTAATTAATTATATTTTTCATATTATTCTACTTATTTAATTAAATAAGTTCATTTCCCTAAGGTATTTAAATTTAATTTAAATGCATCCCCTCTAATGTGTTAAATTCATTTAATGCATAGTGCTTCATACATCCCCTTCTAAATAAATCTCAATTTATTTAAATCCCTCCACTCTATTAAATTCTCTAATCTTATGATTACATTAAATCCTATTTAATTTAATCATAATCCTATCCTAAAACCTAGTCTACCACACATCACTCTCATCCTTCTAAGCCTACCCATTAATTAATCCCACTTAATTATCCTAAACACCTTTTAGCTCCTAAGTGTTTGCTCACACATTTGTGAGAAACTCAACACCCAATAAAACTTCCATTTTATTAATTTATTCAAATGTGTCTTACACTCTTGCACACTTGTCCCCCTTTCCTTTCTCCAAGGTTTTTCACACATGTAAGAGCAAACCTTGAGCCATCACTTTCACTAAAAATGCTTATGTTGACCCTTGCATGGCTTGTTCCCTTAGTTCATGTGTCTCCATTATGGAACCTATGTGGATGCCACATAGATGCCACCTCCCCAAGGCCTCTCTCAAAACCTATAAATAGAGCCCTTGTCTCAATCATTTCTCATCTCCTCCATATGCATTGTTATCATGCTAGTTTAGAATTAGATATTTCTAGTGAATTTTTGTGATTTTTATGTATTATTACTAACCCTTTAGTAGTTTCTAGATTTCATTTCATTTGCATTGTTAACTTAGTTTGATTTCTTACGTCCACATTCATATCCTTTGAATGCTTTCAAGCATGGCTGCTTCCATAGCCATTTATTGAAGTGTTCTTCATTCATCTTATCATAGTTTCATATCGTATATCATTTATCAAATCATGAGATTCCATAGTTGTGTTTGAGGAGATCACATCCACATCCTTCATTCTTAAGCACACCAACAAGGCCTCTTATGGGCTTCCTTCTTGAGCTGCTTTGAGGTTGCCTGAGGATTCTATTTCTTTAGTTGCATAAGTTTTAAAACTCAAGTGTAACATTAGTTGCATTTTGATTTGTTCTGAATTTTTTATATGCACATGTACAACTAACATTTTCTTGTTTATGCATTCTGTTGATAGGTTAGGTTTTCATGTATACAAGATGACACATGAAATATGTAATGCAAAAAAACATTTTAGATGGAGAAAAACAATAGTTGAACAATTTTTGAATAATAGATAAGTAAATAAAAAAGAGAGAAGAGATAGATTAATTTAGGGAGGAGATAAGAATGATAAGTACAATGTTAAAATAGGTTATGAAATAATTGTTAATTCTCAAAGATGAGAAAAAATGGAAATTCCTCTTAACTTATGTTGAGATACAACATGTCTTCCTAAAGATGACATGTTCCTATGATCTGCACTTCAAAGTAGAATCCTAATAGTTGATAGATTCATGAAAATAGGGTTTGAAGGGCCTTCAAGATGTGTGTTGTGTGAAAAAGAATCTAAAACTATGATACATCTTTTGTTTTAGTGCCCCTTCTCAAATATATGTTGGAAATGGCTTTGTAATAAGCTTAATTGGCAAAAAACTCTATCTAACAATATTTGGAATTTCCTAAATATTTGGCCTCAAAAAGGATCTCCTACGGTCTATAGTGATATGGAAAATATCCCCATCCAATCCTCTCTAGGAAATATGGAAAGAAATGAATAGAACAATCTTCTCAGATGAAAAGATGGACTTTCAAACTATTCTCAATAAAGTGGAGGTAAGTATTGTAGATGTTGCGAACAATCACCTAAGAAACATATTCAAAGAAGGCTCTTTCTCTAATTGGGACGCAAATATGTAGAAGAATTTATATTAAAAATTTAATTAATCCCCAATCCAATAGAATAGCCAGGGTTAACTGTAAATGGGAACCTAGACCCCAATTTGATGTTTGATGGTACTTTGAGGGGCAATCTTGGGGTTATAGGATTAGGATATATCATGCAAAACAAGTTTGGCTCTTGGGTGGCTAAATGAGATAAACATCTAGGGATGACATCCAATTACCTAAGAGAATTGGAAGCCTCTTATAGAAGGGTTGAAGTTGAGTTTTGAGGAAGTTATTACTAAGTTAATTATTGAAGGAGGCTCTTAGATCATCCTTAATGCTTTAAATTAAAAAAAGCACCCTTAATTGGGTTCTTAAGTCTAAATTGGAAGAAGCTACTCAATTATTGGATAAATTTCATGAGACTAGATTTTGCCAAATATATAATGAAGGTAATAAAGAAGAAAATGTCTTGACTAACTTAGGGGCAAACACTAGTACATTTGGGTCCCATTTTTGACCTAAATTATCTATGATAGGTCAATTTGGCTTGTCAAATTCACTTTTTTTTAAATATGATCTTGAAAATGTCAAAATTTTTGATGATAATTTAAATGTTTATCTAATTTTTGACGTGAGTTAAGTTTCTTGTCAAAATTTTGGCAAAACTTAAGTAATTTTGTTGAAATTTTGATGTTATCAGGATATAAAGAAAAAGAAAAGAAAAGTGAAACTTCATTGTATTTTGACATGGAAAATTATAGGCATGTGGGTGGGTTGAAGGGGAACAACTGTTGATCAATACTATTGAAGGTAATTTTGGTTTGATCACGTTAAAACTTTTTTTTTGATAAAATTGATGCATATAATAGGTAATATTGTGATTTAAGAAAATGTTTCAATGACATTTCAATGGTATTTCATCTAGTGTGCTTTGAATACAAGTCCTACAATCACTCCATAAGAAACTAGTGTATACATATAAACTAACTATACTATTTTTACTTAATATAAGATTCCTTAAAGCTTCCTTAAGATTTAAAATAGGATAATACAAAAAGATATACAATCCTAACCTAGAGATTAGGTTACAATATAATGTAGATTTATGATTATGGAAGAAACATACTTACTCCTTGGCTCCATGCTTCATGGGGTTGACATACCTACCAAAACCTTTATAGTTTTCATTGTTCCCCTCCATAATTTTACTTTACTCATTTCATATGATGAAGGATCCTTTCCTTATCTATCACAAAAACTCTGCCATATGAGTTAGTGGAAGGAATTTCAATACAACTTCTCTAACACAACCTTAGGCCCAAGAGAGAAATCTCTTGTTCCTCTTGTCCTCATGCTTCATGAGGTGGTATACCTAGTAAGGCCTCATCATTCCCCCTCATTGCACTTTCTATCCATTCCCTATATTGTAAATAAGGTATACAAAGTACCGATCCCGTATAGATCTGATTTAAGGTGATAGTATGCAATTTATTGGTATTTATATGATGCATAAACAATCCAACATAGTATAATGTAGTCATAATATAATGCATGGTTTTTTATTAAGCCCTTAGAGGCTATTTTATTAAGGAAGAAAGAATTATATTTGATGGATTTCCCACTCAATTTGATGTAGGTGCATCCAGAGGTATAAGGGCAATCCTATGTCACCTAAAAAAAATACCTAGACTTATTTTTTGTTTCATGTGTTTTCATTTCTAGATACCCATTTGTGTCAAATAAAGGTTCCAACTCTCATAGTTCAACTATTAGTGTTCTAAGTTAGAGTTTTTAAGAACCTTGGGATACGTGTAAATACCAAAAAAATAGGACTATGTAATTGAGCCATAATTATGGTGAGTTAGAAGGTGCAATTTGGAGCGATGATGGTAATTGTAATTTAGAACATTTCAGAAAAAGAATCAGGTCAAAAGGCCCCATAGTTAGGAAGTTACTGCAGTTTTTCAATTTTTGGAGACCTCCTAAGAATGCTTCAAAGTCAGGTTTGAGGCACAAAATGATCTCGTACGGCCCTAAAAAATGGGGGACAAGAAAAGCTAGTCCATAGGGCTATAGAGCACTTTGAGAGCTTTTCAAAAATGTAAACGGATCGTCAATTAGAACCACGGTTCAAAAGTTATGCCTCCTAGAAGTTTGGCTACTATTTCTAGATTCTTCTAATTTTGAGTCGACTTCTAATGCAACTTTTGGAGCCTTCTATTTTGGTGGTGTAAGGACATTTTTTGCATTGTAAGAGGCAGTTCAAAGTGGAGTTTGAGAGGAGGTACTGGGAGAAGAAATTATCTCCAGATTTATATTATTGTAAGCCCATAGGGCATGTTTTGGAATCTATTTTCTCTACACTAAGTGTATTGGCATATTTTCATAGTTAATAAATTTTTCCCTTTCCTATTGTGTCCATTCTATTCTTGGGTTGTGTCTGCATCAAGTGGTATCGAAGCAGGTTTTCTTGAGTGTGTAGACAGAGTGTCGACTGTGAGGTAGTTTGCACTAGGATTGCGTGGTTGTGGGTTTTGAGTAAAGAAGATGCCTCCATGAAGAAAGCGAGGTGGAAGGGTTAGAGCTATTAATCTTGAGGAGGTTAGAGCCCTCCAAAGGTAGGTTCAAGTGTTGCAAGAAGAGCTCTATAGAGGAACAAATGTTGCCGCAGGAGACGAAAGTGAGGATGACAATGAAGAAGAAGACATTGGACACAAAGGGGAAGTTGAATGAGAAGTTTTGAATTAGGAAGAAGAGAGGCTTTTTAGGGCCATTAATAAGTTTGGAAAAGACCTACAATTGATGTAGGTGTATTTTTAGGAAATCTAAAACCAAATGAGTTGATCAATTGGATCAATGAACTAGAGGAGTACTTTGAGTATGAGGATATCAGCAATCCAGATAGGGTTAAGTTTGCAAAGGCCAAACTGAAAGGCCATGCCAAAATCTGGTGGCAAGAGGTTCAATTGGAAAGAAATAGAAGAGGAAAGGAGATCACAAGGTGGCATCACATGGTGGACAAACTAAAGAAGCAGTTCATTCCTGTTGACTATGAGCTTGATTTGTTTAAGAAGATGCATGGGTTAAAGCAAGCGAGAAAATTAGTCCAGGAATATACAGAGGAGTTTTACTGACTTCTGATTAGATCAAGGCATGCAAAAGAAAATAAGGAGAAGGTTGCTCATTATATTAGTGGGTTGCGACCTAGCATCCAAGATGAATTAAATCTGGTAAGAATGACTAGCATTGAAGAGGCATACTAGTTTTCCTTGCGAGTTGAAGAGAAGCTAAATAAAAGGTTTGAAGGGAGACAAAGAGGGTGTGGTCAAGGACGAAGGGGTAGTGGTAGGTCATCTGGAGGCCGAAATGAGACCCAAAAGAAAAATAAAGATGTGGGTACTAGAAGGAACCAGAGGAATGAAGGTTTCAACTGCTCCTGTGATCAAGACTTTGGAGATTAGAGAGGAAGAGGTAGAGGATGTGGACAAGGTTTAGGAAGAGGAGTTTTTCATAGTACCTATTTTCATTGCAATGAAGAAGGTTATCGTGCCTTTGAATGCCCTCAACAACAAGGAAGGATAGATAGGAGAGCTGAGGGTCAAGCTAAGGTTTCTCATGTGGATGAGGATGCATAGTCATCACGTTCAAAGGATGTAGAAAGAGGAGAGACTTTAGTAAATGAAAGGGTCCTACTAAGTGGTAAGATTGAACCAGGACAAAGGAGGAGTCTATTTCATACCAGGTGCAAGTGTGAGGATAAATGTTATGATGTGATCATTGATGGTGGTAGCACTGAGAACTTGGTGTCAAAGGAGATGGTTTCTAAGCTGAAGCTCAAGAGGGAGAAACACCCCCAACCCTATTAGATCGCTTGGGTGAAGGATGATCATAAGGTCCTGGTAAGTGAACAATGTTTAGTGAAGTTCAAAATTGGGAGTTACCATGATGAATTTCTCTGTGATATTATTCCAATGTATGTCTGCAATCTATTGTTGGGAAGATTGTGGCAGTTTTATAGGCATGCAGTACATGATGGTCATGCAAACACATACTCTCTGACAAAGGATGGATTTTTCCACAAACTAAAGCCCATGACAAAGGAAGGCAAAAAGGTATGCAACAGTGCTAGGATTTATCTTGTTGATGGAAGAAAGTTTTTGGATGGCATGAAGCACCAGCGTATGTGTAATGCTTTGATTCCTAGAAAAGATAAGGAAGGTAGTAGTGAAATACCACTTGAAATTTCAGATTTATTAAGTGAGTTTGGAGATATCATCTCTGATAATATTCTAAAAGGATTGCCACTAGTAAAGCAAATCAGTCATCAAATAGATTTAATTTCTGGAGCTAGTTTTCCTAACAAGGCTACTCATAGGATGACTCCTGTTGAAACTAAGGAGCTAAAAAAACAAGTTTAGGAGCTATTGAGGAAGGGTTTGATTCAAGAGAGCTTGAGTCCATGTGCAATACCTACAGTACTAGCACCAAAGAAGGATGGGGAGTGGAGAATGTGTACAAACTCTTGAGCTATAAACATGATAACCATCAAGTATCGATTTCCTTTGCCAAGAATGGATGATCTTATGGACTGCTTGAGTGGAGCTCAGTACTTCACAAAGATAGATCTCAAGAGTAGCTATCACCAAATAGGTATACAAGAAGGAGATGAATGGGAAAATGCCTTCAAGACCAAAGAGGGTCTTTATGAGTGGCTAGTCATGCCCTTTGGATTGACGAACACCCCAAGCACCTTCATGCGGCTTATGAATGAGGTACTTAAGAAGTTCTTGGGAAAATTTGTTATTGTCTATTTGGATGATATTTTAATTTTCAGCAAGACCTTGGAAGAACATTTATTGCATATTCGTAGTGTCCTTGAAAGGTTGAGGGAAGAGAAACTATTAATTAATCTGAAGAAGTGTAGCTTTGGTAAAAAAGAGTTAGTCTACTTGGGGTTTGTTGTATCACCTGAAGGTCTCAAAATGGCTCCAGAGAAGGTAAAAGCCATCTTGGAATGGCCTACTCCAATGTCTACTACTGAGGTAAGGTCATTTCATGGTCTGGTTAGTTTTTACAGGAAGTTCATTAAGAATTTTAGTGGCATATGTGCACCCTTGCTGACACAATAAGAGGGGATAGAAAAGAGTTCAAATGGACTGAGACAGCTGTGAGAAGGTTTGAATTGCTAAAGAAGAAGGTGAAAAAACAACCTATGTTGGCACTTCCTGATTTTAGTAAGGTGTTCTAGGTGGATTGTGATGCTAGTGGTAGTGCTAATGGGGCTATATTGAGCTAAGAAGGTAAGCCTATTGCATATTTTAGTGAAAAATTAAATGATGTGAATAAGAAGTATTCTGTTTATGATCAAGAGTTCTATGCAATTGTTCAGGCCTTAAAGAAATGGAGGCATTCTTTATTGCCAAAGGAATTTCTTTTATATACTAATCACCAGGCATTACAGTACCTAAATAGTCAAGGTAAATTGAACCAGAGGCATATGAAGTGGGTAGAGTTCTTATAGAGCTATACATTTGTGTTGAAGCATAGAAGTGGAAAGTCTAATAAGGTTGCAGATGCATTGAGTAGGAGGTAGTTGTTGCTTACAGTAATGCAGGTTGAAGTAGTTGGGTTTGATAAACTCAAGAATCTATACCCTAAGGATCCTAATTTTGCTGAAGTGTGGAAAGCTTATAAGGAACCTATTGTTGTAGATAGAACCAAGTCGCTAGACTATTTGATTAGAACCTGTTGTTGTAGATAGAACCAAGTGCATTCCAAGGAGTTCCATAAGGGAAAATCTGATCAAGGAGAAACACAGTGGAGGGATGGCAGGACATTTTGGTTGAGATAAGACCATTGCCATTCTTAGAGAACATTATTTTTGGCCCCAAATGTCACATGATGTGAAGAATTTTGTACAAATTTGTCAGGTTTTTTAGGCGGCTAAGGGATTTAGTCCCAATATTGGACTATATTAGCCATTGCTTGTTCCATCAAAGCCATGGGAGGACATAAGTATGGATTTTGTTCTTGGATTGTCAAGGACACAAAGGGGTAATGACTCAGTATTTGTGGTGGTTGATAGGTTCTCCAAAATGGCACATTTCATTCCATGCCACAAAACTCATGATGCTATCCATATTGCAAACTTGTTTTTTAGAGAGGTCGTGAGACTACATGGTCTCCCAAGGAGTATACTTTCAGATAGAGATACTAAATTTGTGGGATATTTCTAGAGAACATTGTGGAAAAAGTTGAGAACGGACTTGAAATTCAGTTCCACACATCACCTGTAGACTGACGGACAGACAGAAGTGGTAAACATAAGTCTAGGCAATTTACTGAGATTTTTAGTTGGGGATAAGCCCAAGGGATGGGATTTGATTCTACCACAAGCGAAATTTGCTTATAATAACTCTATAAATAGTAGTACTAGTAGATCACCATTCCAAATTGTATATGAAAGTAGCCCAGGGACTGCACCAAAATTAAGGAAGATGGAGCAAGGGGAGAGGACAAGTGTTGAAGCAGAAGAATTTGTTGAACATATCAAGCATCTACATGAGAAGGTCCAAGCACACATTATCAAGATGAATCAACAATATAAAGTTAGGGCTGATCAAAGGAGATGACATAAGGAGTTTCAAGTAGGGGATCTAGTCATGGTACACTTGAGAAAGAAAAGATTTCTAGTAGGTACTTACAACAAGCTGAAGATGAAGAAATTTGGCCCCTACAAAATTTTGAAGAAACATGACTCAAGAAATGCATATGAGGTGGAGTTTCCAGATGGAATTCACATTTCTCCAATCTTCAACATTGTAGATTTAATAGAATATCATGATGGTGGTGTAGATGAGGAGTTGATGCTGGAGCCATGTCCAATTCCTACTTCTAAGAAGGAGGAGATAGAAGAGATTTTGGATAGTCATGTGGGTAGGAGTACCAAAAATAGGAAGTATGAAGAGTACCTGGTTAAGTGGAAAGGACGGTCGATAAAGGACTCAACTTGGATATCAGCAGCTGAGGTTTCCCATTTGGGATTTCCTCTACCATCCATAAAGTGATAGGGTCACTTTTCAATCTACCTTGGGTGTCTGATGCAAGAGCATCCAGAGGTATAAGGGCAATCCTATGTCACCCAAAAAAAAATACCTAGACTTAGTTTTTGTTTCATGTGTTTTCATTTTTGGATACCCATTTGGGTCAAATAAAGATTCCAACTCTCATAGTTCCACTATTAGTGTTCCGAGTTAGAGTTTTTAAGCACCTTGGGATACGTGTAAATGTTAGAAAAATAGGACTATGTAATTGAGCCATAATTATGGTGAGTTAGAAGGTACAATTTGGAGCGATGATGATAATTGTAATTTAGAACATTCCAGAAAAAGAATCAGGTCAAAAGGCCCCACAGTTAGAAATTTATTGCAGTTTTCCAATTTTTGGAGACCTCCTAAGAATGCTTCAAAGTCAAGTTTGAGGCACAAAATGACCTTTTATAGGCCTAAAAAATGGGGGATGAGTGAAGCTAGTCTATAGGGATATAGAGCACTTTGAGAGCTTTCCGAAAATGTAAAGGGTTTGTCAATCAAAGCTACGGTTCAAAAGTTATGCCTCTCAGAAGTTCGGCTACTATTTTTGGATTCTTCTAATTTTGCGCCGACTTCTAATGCAACTTTTGGAGCCTTCTATTTTGGCATTGGATGCCAACTAGCACTTTGTAGAATGTATTCCTAATACTTAACCTTTGGGGGTCAATTTAAGGACATTTCTGGCATTGTAAGAGGTAGTTCAAAGTGGAGTTTGAGAGGAGGTACTGGGAGAAGAAATTATCTCCAAATTTATATTATTGTAAGCCCATAGGGCATGTTTTGGAATCTATTTTCTCTGCACTAAATGTATTGGCATATTTTTATAGTTAATAAATTTTTCCCTTTCATGTTGTGTCCATTCTATTCTTGGGTTGTGTCTCCATCACAATTCATGGAATTCCCCCTCAAACTTCAACCTACATAAAACAAAAATGCAAAGAAGGATGACATGGTATAACTTGGTACCTCTCCTGGATGCTTTGGTCAACCTAAAAAATCTACAGTACATTAAAACCTACCTTGGATCACTCAAGTGTGATTTTGGTTTGGTAAAATAGTTTCAGTACAAAGGAGTTGGGAATTGTAAAATATTTATTAGGAGGTATGCAATTTTAAAACAAATAATGAGTGAGACAAGATATTAGCTTGGATAAATGTTTGAATAGAGAGTCTTAATTATAATTTCATTCTTGAGTAATGAGACCTAATTCACATTCATTAAGTATTTCATGTCGAAAGATTATTCCTTAGTTCTATAAATTTAACATTTAGATGTAAGAAGAGATATAATAATCGCATTATTGTGCAAGAGTAGAGTAAAATTGGTAGTACATATACAAGCTAACAATGGAGAAGTTTTTTGCAAAGTATAGAAAGTTGACAATGTAGAACTAAAATGCATGTCTCATGGATAGTTATGTTGATTACTTCAAGAACAAGTAATTTATCATCAAAATTTAAAATCATAATGTAAGACTTATAATTATTGTTTCAAAATTTGTCATATTAATCTTATATATTAGACACTTGGTACAAATTACTTAGGAAAAAAAAATAGTATCTCTATATAAATGCAATTAGATTTAGTAGAATGTCAAACTCTTAGACTGATATACAACAAAGAAAATTGCATATGAATACAAAAAAGCAAATTGTTGGGCATATGAATACAACCAAAAAAATTGCTAGAATACAAAGGTCATGTAATTGTTCATCCAACTCCTAAAATGTATTGTAAGCATATATAAAACTAAAATCAATAGTATATATACAAGCGATGTAGTAGTTAATATAAAACTCAAATTAATAGTACATATCAAAATCTAACAATATAGTTATTAAATACATTTTTGTAGGTATATGAATACAACAAGAAATTTTGGTGGAATGGATAGGCCATGTAATTGTTCATCCAAGTAATGAAATGTAGTATAAGCAAATATAAAAGTCAAACATTCCTAAGTCTTGATATAAAGTTCTGACAAACAATACCAAGATGCTCCCTGTGGAAGTTAAGTTTCCTTTGTTCTTGCATTTGGCTATGTATATAGTGAATTTTTTAATCCTCTTAATGTGACCTAGCTTGCTACAAGATAACAATTGGAACTTGATAGCCATTCACTGAACTAAGATTCAAAGCAATGAGGAGATTGATGCTGATTTAGAAACCATGATGGAAATATCATGTGCAAATTAGAAAAATGGAAAATAAATGTTAACAAGACTTGTTACCTTAGTTAAAGAGAGCAAGAATTACATGACCAAGAGCTTGCAATATAATAGAGAAGATTGAAGTGTTGAAAACACAAAGTAGTTAGATTCCAAGTGTGGTGGAGGATTTCAAGAGTAGTATGACAACTCAAATTCCAGCTAAAGCTATGACATAAGATTGTAGATTTAATATTTCAAGTGCTAGAGGTAAGTAGAGTGAGCATCGGATGTTTTTGAAGTTGGAGTTGTAGACACTGTGTACATTAAGAGAAGAATAGTACATGTAGTGGTCAGTATGTAGGAGCAACACTAATATGGAGCTGTAGCTAAAAGAATTTGGTATGGTTGTTTGTGAAAATATAGAAACATATCTAGGTCAATAGATATAACTTCACAAACTAAAGAAATACATTTTTAAAAAAAATGACATTACAAGTGAGATAAAAAAGAGACTTACATCATGAAAACTCAAATTGAATGTTTGAAATAAACCCCAAACCATCATTTACAAAACCCTCAATATGAAATAATGTCTATAATGTGCACATATTTTCTTCCAAACCTAGACAGGAAGTAATTCAAAGCATTAAATATGATAAGAAAGTATAAAAAAATATAGAAATGCCTTGAAGAAGGTGCAAAATTAGGTAGGCCTCTTACCAAGAAGAATTTAATTAATGCATTTGCAGATAGAGAGGTATGTCAAGTATATAAGCTGAAATTAAATGCAAAGTAATACAATTTTTCTTTAATATTTTCTCTCAAGTCTTTGATTTCCTTGGTCATTTTGTGGTATAGATGATTTTTTACCAATGATTTGGCATGAAGACACTACCTATGTCTTTATGTAAAGTGGAATATCTATGTCTATATAGTGATATTTTTCTAATGAAATCTTTTCTTATGATTATATATATGTATTTTTATTGTATAATTCATTTAATTTTTTTAAATGCCACGCTTACTAAAGAGATAATAATATTTAATTATTTAATTATTTTAGATTATATACATGATGTACTACTAATGCTTGTATGTTTATATTTGATATAATTTTATAGCCCAAATATTTCCCTATGAATAAAGTCCACACCTAACAATATGAACCCAAAGGTGACAATTGCTAGATTGTGGTCTCAGTTCAAAAGAAAATGTGATGGAAAATGTTATTGTCCTTGCAAAAAATGCAAGAGCTTAAAGAATCGAATAATTTTAATCATAATAGCTTAGAGACATTGTAGGCAACATGATCACATTAAAGAGGGCAAGTATTTTCGTCCTTTGGTAAATGTGGATTTCAAGCTGGTGGAACATGGACATTTGAATATCAAATTAGAAAGTAATTCTACCATGAAAGAAGATGAACTTGAGGTAGAGAACACAATTGAAGATGTTGGTATTGGCATAGCTAATAAAGTGCCAGATAATAGGATTAAAGATTATGCTACTAGCATAACAAATGAAGATGATGATAGTCACGCATATAATGATGATGAAGAGAACCTTGATATACCTATAATTGAAAAGGCATATGAGCCCTATACCAAGGCTCTAAAATAATGCTTCTCTCCATAGTATTATTACCAGTAAACTTCAAGGTTATAAATGGTATATCCAATATAGAAATCTCACGTATGCTAAGGTATAGTATCATTTTGGTCATATTCTATGTTAGCGTACCATTAATGTTCTTTATATTAACATTTTTATTATTATAGGTTGATAGGTGAGTGTTTGTTACCACCGTCAAACATTCTACCTTGCTCTTACCAAGAATTATCGGCCATTATGAAATATATTGGAATGAAGTATCAAACAATACATGCATGTCCCAATGATCATATTATTTATATTAAACAATATGAACTAGTAACTCTATGCCCTGATTGTCACATTAGTAGATATTGATCAGATCAAATAACTAAAAAGGTGCCTTGCAAGGTTCTTCGATACATTCTCATTATTCCATGTCTGCAACAATTATTTAGGTGTACTAGCTTAGAACAATTTATTGATTACCATGTATGCAATAGAAGTCAATATGACATTATGTGAATTCTTGTGAATGGTTCTACATTTAAGGACATAGAAGATAGGTGGCCAATATTTAAAGAAGATCCTCATAATTTGAAGCTTTCTTAAGAATAGATGATGCCAATCCATTTGGAGAGATGAAATATGTTTACTTAGTCTAGCCTATTTTTGTTATTAACAATAACATTCCTCCTTGGATGTCTATAAAGAGGGAGCACATAATGCTAGAAACAATTTTACTAGGTATTTTTTCCATTTAATAATCATCTAAATCAATTTATAAACATAGTATTAAATTGGCCATAATAATTTTTTTTTTTTATGTTCATTCATCTAGGTAAGTGCCAAGTGAAAGATATGAATGTATATATTGAGGCCTAGATTGATGAGTTTTTGGATTTATGGAATGGGATTACTATGTATGACTTCTATAGACCAATTGGTGAAAGACAATTTCAATTCTATGCAATGCTTGTGTGGAAAATACATGATGCCCATAGACTAACACATTTTTGTGATATGTAAAACTATTAACACATTTTTTGTGATATGTAAAACTATTAACACATTTTTTTGGTATGTAATAGTGCGAATCCATTTTTGTTGTATGTGATAATTGTAATTATGAATCTTCTAGTACACATTTCACCCAATTATACTCAAGCTTGTAGGTCTTCAGGCAAAGGAAAAATTTGCATGTCCAATTTGTGGTCCAAAGATGAAGTCACGTCATTCAAAAAGTTTAGGAAAGAAGGTATTCAATGAGCATATACACTTTCTCTACAAAAATCATAAGTATTGAATTATCGAAAAAATATCTTTTCAATGGGAAAGAAGAGACAACATCAAATCCATGAAGAATGACACCTCACATGTGGAAGTTCGAATACAATAGCATAAATCATCAAGGTAATGTCATTCCATCTGATGCAAGTTTTTGTATGGAATTAAAGTTTGGATATTGTCTTTTGTTTAGCAATGATGTAATTGATGTTCGTGAAGGTTGTCAAAGCATTGATTAACAACTTCCAAAAGGACTTAAAAGCTATCCTAGACAATTTAGTATGTTGTCATACTATGAGCACCTCCCAATCATGCATTTTTTTAATACTATGCATATTGGAAAGAATGTAAGAGAGACACTATGGAAAATATTGGATGGAAGGCATAGCATAGAAAAATTGGTCAAAATTTGTAATGACATTGATGAATCCAACTATGCATTGAAGTCTTTCCTTGAATCAAATAGCAATAGAAAGCAAATTAATATGAGTGTCATTCCTTGGCTATTAATGCAGCAACAAACTGATGCCATATTTGAAGCCATAAAAAAAACTAATTTTTTCACAGGATTTGTTGCAAACATAAGAAATCTCATATCAAAGAAAGGTGATTTTGGGTTAGGGTTGAAAATGCATAATTGGCATACCTTCATTGAGGTAAGTCATGTTCTTCTCTATTTACAATAAATTTGTAAAACATCATGTACTTTTGATTGATTTTATAATATATTGAAAACACAACTATTATTATTGCAATACATTCTACCTCTATCTCTCCCACAGAACTTTGACAACATGAGTGTCAACCATGTTAAATATGATCTTGGGAAATACATGAGGTTTAGAAGTGTTATTTGTTAGATTTTTTCTATAGATATTATTTTTGCATCTTTCTCTTCTTTTTCTATAATTTATTGTATAATTTCTTGTAGAGTCTTGATAATATGTTTATGTGTGATGAATATCTTCTAGGTGGTTGTCATCTAAAGAAATTGTTAAGAAAAGCCATAAAGAATTGGAAGAGTAAAATTCCTCAGCTTTTATGTGAGATGCAAAAGTGTCTACCTTCAACTTTTCTCAATGCACAAGAACACTACCTCATACATCTATTTGAAGAGATTGAATTGTGTGGACTTATACCAACTAGGTCATTGTGGATGGTTGAGAAGCAATTGAAATTTTTGAAGGGCCTGGTTTGATAGAGAGCACATCTTAAGGGTTCCATGGTTGAGGGATATTTAGTCTACTAGACCATGGTGTACATTACTGAATATATTCCCAAGTTTGCATCAAAGATCCATGTAGATCGCATTTGGGATCCCAAATCCATTAACATATTTGAAGGGGAGTACTTGATGGGGAAAGGTAGATTGAGGAAAGTGAGAGGTAATTATAATATGTTATTGTAGTTAATTAATTCTTATCCATCATCAATATAAGTTGTTTCTAGCTGGTTTATTAATTTTATATAGTTTTTCGTGAGTGGGATGCACTTCATTTATATATTGCAAACAACCTTGCTTAATTCGACAATGGCATGGATTGAATGATCTCAACAAAATGGTCACTCATTACCATGGGAAGATGTTGTTTCATTGGTTAAAGAAGCTCATCGTAATAGAGATCCTAATGTTATGCCAATGGTAATTGATTTAGCAAATGGTCTAAGAGGTGGAAAGGTACATATAAGTTAATCTATCATGACCCATTTGTTTAATATCAACTCATAGATGGATGCATAATTTTGACATGTTTGAAAAATAATAGGTCAAGCACCACAAAGCTATGTACTACAATGACCATAAATTTCACATAAAAAAGGTGGATGACACCAAGAGAACTTGTGATTCTGGGATAACTGCAGTCTTTAAGGTCGCCAATATTTTGTCTAGAAAAAACATGCATCCTCAGTAATCTAAATGTAGATACTATGGCATTCTAGATGATATAATTGAGTGTGACTTTAATTCCTTCAAACTAATTCTATTCATTGCCAAATGGTATAGGCTACAACTAAATCAAAATGATCCTGATAGAACTTTTATCGAACATGATAATGGATTTACAATGATTAATGTAAGGTCATTTGAGCTAGTTTGAAATGAGCTCTATGTTCTTCCAAACAAATATAAGAAAGTGTTTTAATTTTTCATCTACATAAACCAGCTTGGTCATTTGTTGTTAGACATGATTCAAGAGGAAGAATGATAAAGTATAATGCGATTGAAGAAGATGATACCAAAGAATTGGAAGATAAAGCAGATGGTGATGATGACAAAGATATTCATGATGATGGTGATGGAATTGATGATGATGATGGTGGTGGTGGTGGTGATTGTGGTGGTGTAAATGATGATAATAGTGGTGATGGTAATGGCGATGGTGATGATGACAATGAAGACAATGGTTACAGTGACGATCATGATGATGACGATGGTCATTCTGATGATTTGGATGATGATGATGATAATGATAATTTTCATGATGATGAGATGGATGAAGAAGATGATTAATGGAAATTTATTAGGTGTTTATTAGGTTGAAATATTTGTTAGGATGCTCAATTCTTGGTGTTGATTACTTATAATGTGTTTTTTGTAGAAGTAACAAATTGAAAAGTATACAATGATTATGGTGTATACATATTGTTCATGTTATAATCTATATAATTTGTAGCATAAGTATCATGTAATTTGTAACTAACTTAAGACAAATGATTTACATATGTAGGAAACTATGCCCCTTTGACAAGGATCATACACAATGACGTGGATAAGAAGGTATAAGTTTATTACATGCTTTCTTTCTCTTTACCTTCAACATTAACTTTAGGAAAACTTCATCAATATTGGCCTCATTTTATAGTAAGATATTTCACTCCTTCAATTATATCTCTTATTTGATGTGCTATAGGTACCACCAAATAGGTATATGTCATATTTGTCTTCCTTGAGTGAGGTAAATGTAGGAATAAAAGAGCATAGTGAGACATGTAGTAGGTCTACGAAAGAGAGACAAACTAGAGGTCAAAAGATTAGAAGAAAATTTAATAAATGCATGCAAATTTTCCTTGCTCAAGAGGGGTTATGTTCTTATGATGATGAGACAAAGGGTGACACTAAGGTTCCCTTGAGGTACACACATCTTTAGAAAGACTAGGTACCCAAGGAATTACCTCCAATTAACATTGATTTTTATTTTAACGAGAAGATATATCACATAGCTCCATCATCATTACATGGTTGGTCCTATTTTCCATGCATGGCATAAAGTTCAGTTATAAAAAAGTTGTTGAATTGATGGAGTATGTAGGACCTGTTAGAGTGGGGTTGCCATTGCATGAAAAAACTATTTTTTCAATGCCTTCTACAACCACTCAACTTATAGTACACAGGAGGTGATTAAGCCCTTGTCACAAATTGTGAGGGGAGTGTTGAAAAAATTTCCAAAAATCTCCCCCTTAGCATTACCCAAGGGTCTGAGGATTCGAACTTGTGACCAAACTTTGATACCACTTGTTAGAGTGGGGTGCCATTACACCAAAAGATCAATTTGTGAATGCCCAATACAACCACTCAACTTATAGTACATATGAGGTGGTTAAGTCCTTGTCACAAATCTTGAGGGGAGCACTAGAAAAATTTCCAAGAGGACCTTGTTACAATTACAATAATTGGATGTCGATAGTTCAATATAAAAAAAGCATGCATAGGTATGCACTATCAACAAATTATCTACAATGGAAAGAAAATGATCAGAGTAAAAGACTTGTTGTGTACATTGATGGAAGGTTAAAAGAAAGAGGTAACATTAATTTTTTTATAAATAGTACATGTCCTAGGTCAACTAATACATGGCCCAGTTGGGTAAAAACATAAACTCGTGTCACCCTTTTACAAAGCAAAAGGCTAACAAAAGTATACTTGATCACCTTCAATGACATAAAACTAGTATTATTATTTAGAATTTAAAAATAAAATAAACTAGTAAAATATGTAGAAATGGATGAAGTTTAAGATTATAATTTTTAATAATTATTTAGAATAAGAACTGATATAGTTTCCTATTTTTAAAGATAACTGTTTAGTTGCTGCAAAATGCTGGAAATTAGGGGTCTAGTTCCCACCACAAAATGACATGGAAATAAAATTATTTCCCTTTGATCTCAGACTATGTTATCAATAACATATGTAGCTAGAAAAATCAAAAATAAAAATTGACTTTAGACCCATATTTTCTCTTTTATATTGATTCAAATTTCAACTTATTCAAATTGATAGTTTTCATCTCCCACCACATATTTCAAAATAAATGTATTCCAACCAAAAGAAAAATTATAGATTCTAGAAGAGGACTCTCTCCTCTAGAACATCATATAGTTTTAAAAAAAAATTGATATGATTTAATATTTTTTTCTTTCTCAAAATCGATATCTTCTCGAGTGTTAAAATATGTACTTGTAGAATTTTTTAATTACAATATACTATATCTTATTAAAACACTATGAAATCTATATGAGATTTTTCATGACTTTGAGCTCTATAAAATAGTGTTTATATGTTTTTAAAAAAAATATAATAAAAAATAGTAAGAGTTATTGAAATGTTAGTTTTCTAGAATAATTTTATTTCTTTAGTAATTGGATAGTGACTAGTATAAAACATGCATTTAATAGACATTTCCAATTGGAAAAGTGTAAGACCATATATAACTTAGCTAGAATAAATTTATGAAGATCATGTTTTGAAAAAAATTAAATTTTAGATAGAAATACTCAAATTCAATCATTTTGATAAGTCAACCTAAAAGATGGCATAACTTCGTACTTTTACCCAGTTGCATTTTTGAGGTGTGTAAGGGAAACCATACTTTTGTATGTGTGATAAAATCAATAAGTTCAGGGGAAGCGTTGTTAATAGATTAAAATTTGAATCACATAGATACAAAGAAAGTTACTATCATGGGATGTGTACATACTATATATATTTAATATTTAAACTAATTACTTCCAATTAGAACTCCAATATATAATGTACCATTTTATTAATAAGTTTTTTTGCTAAGTCAACTATTCCTTTCATTATGCTAATGTTTTTATATACATTCTTTGTCATAGGGAAACATGGTTGATCCATCGGATGATAGAGGTAGGGATGTTGCTCACACCCCTTCTCCAATGCATGTAAACCTTCTGTATAAAAAATTGTGCAATTATAATTTTACAAAATTTCATATTATTGTGTTATTTTTATTAAGGTTTTGGACTTGTTTCGATTGTTTCACTAATTTTTTGTCATAATTTGATGCTTAGGAAAAGGGAAAACAACATATTACACAAGAGAAAATAGTTGTCGATATGGCGGCCACAATATTATGTGATGATGACATTGCATATACTAGTGACCCTATAAGCATGTGTAAAAAGAGCCTTAGGAGCATCAACTACAAATTTGTGGGCTTGTGATGGGTCCAAATCCAATAGAAGAGAAAGAGGCCATAAGAAATGAATTATGTCATAGAGAATGTTGTATGGAAGTAAGCAAAAATGAATCTTTTGCTAGGACAATAGTTCAATGAAGCTTTTCATTTTATACTTATTTATGGATCATGAACCACAATATGTATGTTTTGTTACAACAATTTTTGAGACCTTAATGAGTTGTTCCACCTAACGAGGGTACTAGTGTAACTCCTACATGTATGTGATTTCAATTTTCAATCATCAAAAGGGACATTATTTTCTTCATGATTATTATTTATAGTTTTATATTACTATTGTCATGTTTTTGCAATCTATATTTTAAAAAGACAATACATTATATATATATATATATATATATATATATATATATATATATATATATATATATATATATATATATATATATATATATATATATATATATATATATATATATAAGAAATGAATTATGTCATATAAAATGTTGTATGGAAGTAAGCAAAAATGAATCTTTTGCTAGGACAATAGTTCAATGAAGCTTTTCATTTTATACTTATTTATGGATCATGAACCACAATATGTATGTTTTGTTACAACAATTTTTGAGACCTTAATGAGTTGTCCCACCTAACGAGGGTACTAGTGTAACTCCTACATGAATGTGATTTCAATTTTCAATCATCAAAAGGGACATTATTTTCTTCATGATTATTATTTATAGTTTTATATTACTATTGTCATGTTTTTGCAATCTATATTTTAAAAAGACAATACATTATATATATATATATATATACATACATATATATATATACATACATATATATATATATATATATATATACATACATATATATATATATATATATATATATATATATATATATATATATATATAGAGAGAGAGAGAGAGAGAGAGAGAGAGAGAGAGAGAGAGAGATTATTTTTTAGGTGTTGATGATGTGCATATGTCTCCTTCCATGAGGTCGACCAATAGTCTAAGATTTCTGACTCCATGATCGACAACAAGGAGAATGCAAACATCCACACTTGCTGCAACTAGAGATGGTAAAACCTTATTTTTTTACATCTTTATTTTTGAATTAAAAAGAAGCCAAAATAAGGGGTTGGCCCATAAAACAAACAAACTAGTCCACAACCAGTAGGTTACTACCAACCAAATTACTCCCTACCACTTTTAACACAAAAAAATTGTTCAGAAGAATGAAGATAAAAGTATCAACATGCATTAAACAACTACTGCCTATACTAAAACTACTAAAACTAGGAAAGCATAAAAACAAAGGCACCACTGCCTTAAACCCAACAAAGTTTGACAACCAACAAATTAAAAACATAGAGAGCTAGGTTATGTGTTATGTGTTAAATTAACCACCAACCAAGATTACCCCCTACTAAAACTACATTTTGTTATGTGTTAAATATGATTTGATTTGTACTTTCTTGTTCATTTGAGTATAATATGGCATTGATTAACTTTGTGCAGGGATAGGTACACCTTCATGATGATATGACAGATACCAGTACTGGTGATAATTTACCAACCTTTCCTGGAATAGCTCATGTTACTTCTACTAGATTGTTGGAGGCATGATTATTGATGGCCAAGAAAGATATGATTCCCTTAAAATTTCCCAAGCTTATGAGTACTTTAAAATTGTAATTATTTAGAGTGTAATTGTACTTATGCATAACTTATTTTTGACTAATGATCCCATAATAATTTTGTAGGAAATGATTTTTTTATGAAACTTTTTATGATTTAACATTGAAGATATTTGGGCTTACATTACATAAAAGGTACGTAGCTTGATATAATTGGTTGCTACACTTTTCAATTCATCCATTTGTTGTAATATATTTAAGGTACATAGCTTGAACTAATTTTTTTATCTAACAATTTTGTTTTTTGTTAAAAGGTGGAATGAGAAAGGCCCTGAATTAAAAGATCAGCTCATAAAAACTATGGAGGCGCTCTTTTGTCAAAATATTTTGAACAAAGACCAAATTTTTAAAAAATCTTGCAAACATCTAAAGACTATAAGAGACCAATGCAGAAGGGCTTTAAAGCTCAACCTAAAGTATGAGCATTGTTCTATGGTTCCAAACCTAGAGTGGAATGAAATCATTGAAGATGCAAAAGAAGTAAGAATAAGAGGTAAAGGAATTAACCCACCACTCAAAAAAAATAGGTATGTGATAGTAATAATGTAAATATGCACAAATTAGTAATATTAATATTTATATAATCTAACATATTTCAAAGTTTACATATACAGGCTGTAGTACACATTAAAGGCTATACAAGATAGGAAAGAGAAGGTTGGTCAACACCATCTTGGCTTTGGTGGATATTTGAAAATTCACTCACACCTTGTAAGTAGCAATAAATGAAATTTTATATCAATTTTTTAAATATAAAAGTACAAATAAGAAATACATTCAATATTGGTGATATTATGAAAAAAATATAGGAAATTGAATTTAATCTAGCACCCATAGAAGAGGACAAACAAATTGGCTTCAAGAAAGGCTATAAAGCGGTGGTTTCCTGCCATCGCATAGATTCTAGTGGCCAAAGAGATGTAGAAGATTTTGGTTCACTGGTTCACACATAGGTAAATAGGCATAATGAATAGTAATATATATTGAGAACTTCATTAGAAATAATATATTTGATGTTCATTTCAAACATTGATAACAATGCACGCATGAAATTCATTGTAGTCATATGGAGCTAGCTAACTCCTTATTCCCACCCTAGAAGTGGAACATCAACCCATGGATGGAACCAAACCCCAAACCCTAGAGACCTATATTTTAGTGGGGCATAGGCGATAGGGATCAATTGGAAGGAAGAAGGTGATTGGGTAGGCTAATGCCAGGGGATCCATAGAATGAATCTTACTTATGATGACAAAGGCATCCTACACATGACAAAGGCCTTGATGTGCATCACAATGATATGGGTGCATATTCAATTTCTATTGAAAATTAATTATGTAATTATTAATAAAATTTAACATCTTAAATTACAATTGGTGTAACCTTTATGTGATAATTTTTGAGTATGTAGAGCGTGATGTTAGTGTTGAGCATGTTGAGGTTGGAGCTAAACAAAATGTGATAGTAGATGATGTGACACTATCAGGTAAATAAATTTCCTTGTTATGATCTTTAGATTAATGAAATACTTATAACATTAAAAAATATATTTAGAATGAAACTCATTTATTTCTTATTGTAGGGGCACATTAGCCTTGTCCTCAAAGAAAGAAGAGGAAGCCTCATGTCACAAGATCAAAACCACAAGAGCCATAAGAGAATGTCTAAGATAGTTATGATGTTCCTATTAGCCTTTATCTTCAACAAAAGAAAACACAAAAGAAGAAATGAATGTTAAAAACCTTGTTTGATGATGAATTTTTGTGAATGTTGCTTATTAATGAATTTTATGTCATGTTATTGAATATTGTTATGTGATTATAATGATTGATGTGTTCATGGATAGTTGATGAATGTTTATGTATATTAATGAATTATATGTCGTGTTAATGAATTTTATGTAAATATAATGATTGATGTGTTCACAAATTATTGATGAATGTTTATATGTATTAATGAATTGTATGTTGTGTTAATGAATGTTATGTGATTATAATGATTCAATGATATGCTTCTAAAATGAATCAATGACATATTCTCTTAGTTGTTAATGGGGAATTGAGAGTGATTATAGTGGGGGGGGAGGTCAAATGAGCTTTTACCTTCACGTGGTTGGCCTTGTTAAGTAAAGA
Source organism: Cupressus sempervirens (assembly GCA_028749045.1). Taxonomy (NCBI): domain Eukaryota; kingdom Viridiplantae; phylum Streptophyta; class Pinopsida; order Cupressales; family Cupressaceae; genus Cupressus; species Cupressus sempervirens. The sequence goes on from CM053784.1 coordinate 25,857,845, forward strand.
ATATGAAAGGATTCTTGAAACCAAGTGAAGCTCAAACTAAACCTATCAAAACTAAATAGAAATATATGGTCCCATCAATTCTTTCCAAATGCCTTACCAACTTTACACTTGAATAAACCTTCACTAAATCATCATAACACATTCTAAATGGGATTAGATGGATCAAACTCATTTGTTGATTACAAAGGCTTTATGAACATACTCCCAATGGAAGCTTCACCATTTCCATCATAATCTAATTTGAATGTCATACTATGAGTGTGGCATAATAGTGACACATGAAAGGATCCAAACCTTCCCAACACACACTATATATTACCATGACTGTCACTATCATGGTCAAGACATTATGATAATGTTTTTTCTACACAAGGACTCAAAACAAATTAAAAGCCATTTCCATCCAATGTGAGGGTTCATCTCATTAAACTTCATGGAATAATAGAAGATTGTCATTTCTTCCATGTTGATGTAGATGTGTCTAATTGGCTATCATTTCTTCCATGCTGATGTAGATGTGTCTAAGATTCTTCCTTGGCATTGTCAATACTTCATCCTACTCAATGCTCTTCATCTGGTCAAATATCTTCATTTTCATCATCATAGCTGCATACATATGTAAACTCACAAAGTATGCCACCCAAAGACACTCTTCTGTCTTCGTAACAATAACATATCCAATCTCCATTCTTGCATGATCTTCTCATGACCCATCACCAACACCATTAATGCATTCTTTTCATTGAGATCATTTCTTCTACCAAATTGCCACTTACCTCATGCCATTCCTTTTCACATTGTAAGTCTTCATTCACCATCAAGGTTACATCATTAGCCTCCCTACCCTTCTCCTCACTCAAAGAACTCATCATTATCCAAAACACCACTAACTCATAATACTCAAGCCCCATAGGGCTTGATTCCTTGCTATCATCACTAGCACCTTTGTCTTCCACATTTGCTTCAACACCTTGAACCTCTTCAGCACTAGGTTCTTCATCTTCTTCACCATCCATCACTACTTAAACATCTTGAACCAACTCATTTTCAAGTTGTTCATCCTTTTGTTGCTTCAAACCCATCTTCCTCTCCATGGCATCAAGCCTCATTATATATCTCTTTATCGATAGTATAGCTAGATACCTCCTTTCCTCATATAATTTTTTCCTCTTCTTTTTTTTCTCTCTTTTCTTCTTTCCATTACTCAACAATCCCTTTAATGCATTGTTATATCAGTCAAAATATATACATATGCTTTAAATGCTGATTATAAGTGTAATTTCTTCTAGAATAGAATTCCTTAGTGACTTAAATGCAAAAATTTAGGAATGAAATATATGATTTATGGAGGGTCATCTTGCATGAGGCATTTTTTATTTGTAGGTTTTTCCCAAGGATGGTGGTTCCATTCATATATTTCAGCTTACAATAATGAAAGTATTATTCTAAGATTTGGAAATGATTTTTATAAGATAAATCATCTGAATTGTGCTTCCTAATGAAGTCCACTTAATATGTTATGGAGTGATATTTGAATTTTACAAATAGAGATATACGTGTAATTTTACTATTTGAAATTACACTTATCTTCTTGTTTTGAATTAAATTACACTTATCATCAGACTTTGAGATCTTCTATAGACCAATACAATCTACTGAAACGAACCTCCACATTTGTAACTACCCTATAAATATAATAGACTTATTTTGTTTCTTAATCCCTCATGTTGTGAATTTGACAACTTACACCATTTTTGCAATTTTAACATGTATTTCTTATTCCATTACATCAAATAGCCTCTTATTATACCTTTAGACTCAAACATCAACTGAATTCTAAAGCTATTGTTGAACCCATCTATTAGCCCTTGTTAGTCCTATTTGCTCATATTGGTAACATTGAACATTTTGACACATTTTTTATTCAAACTTCATTCAAATGGCTCTAATGGCCATGGTTACTTTGAATCACTTTATTTTTTTACATTTTGTGATTTTTTTTTTTGCAAAAAGAGGGGTAAAAATTTATTAAGACAGAAAGGAATACAACAAGGAGAGATCAACAAGGAGCTTGATCCTGAGCAACAAGATCATCAAATTCCTGCACCATCTCAAAGGACAGTTGCCTCCTATCCCTAATATTCCAACCCGAATCATGACTAGATACCCATTTGGGTAAACAATCAGCAGTTCTATTCCATTCACGAGGAATATACGTGAACCTAATGAACTGAAAAGAGGAAGAGAAGAAAAGAATCTGCTTAACAACAGTGGCCAACTGCCAACTAACATCCTCAAGCTCTTGCGAAGAAAGCATGTTCACCACCACCTGGGAATCAGACTCACAGATAATCTTACTCCATCCCCGCAAGCAACACTGTTCCACAGCATATAAAATAGCCTGAGCTTCCATGAGATTGTTAGTATAATCACCCTTATGAACTGAGAAGAAAAATTTAACATCCCCAGAACTACAACGAGCCACTCCGTTACTAACCTTCGTTAGGAACAAATCTTTGAGTATTGACCTTTTAATATTTAATAATTTTCTTCAACTTGTTATTTATTATTTATTGAATATAATGTGATTTTTCACTATCCATATTTAGAAATATTATGCTGATTAATATTTTTTTAATTAGAAATAGTTTTTCCTACATTGTTTGCAACATATATAAAAAAGATAATATTTAGATTATTTATTTCAATCATCACCTAAGTGTAGAATCTTTAGCTAATTAAATAAAAAATACTAAATAAGTATTATGTATATTTTACTTTTCAATATATTTAATATTTTACTTTTTAATATATTTATCTATATTAGATATATGATTATTTACATTAGTAAAAACTCAACGACTTTAAATAGATAAAGTATTAGTTTAGGTTTAAAATTGAAAAATAACAAGTTATATGTAAAGAAAGATTATGTTATTTTATTTTTCTATTTGGATTCAAATTCAATGTAGATTTTTAAATGAATAGAATATTTAAGAAATATTTCTATTTATTTTCTTATTTTCATGTAAATCAATTCAAACATCTATATCTAAAATCTAGATGTATTCAATAATTTTTTTACATTTTAGATACATAAAACCTTTCCAATTTATTTGTAAATATATAAAAATAACATTTCTATTTATTTTAGTTTTTTCATACTTGTTATTATATCATATTTTAATATTATAAGAAAACTAACAATTGAAAAACATAGATTGATTGATTGCTCACATTTTTATTAACATTTTGGGTAGATTTTATTTGTACAATTCTATTTTATTTTTAAATTTTCTTTGTCAACTATTTTCATCTACAATTCTCTATTTTTTATTAGTTTCATTTACAATTTTCTAACTTTTAGTCTTTGACATTATACCATAGTCAATTAATTAGTTTACTTAGTAGTTTTTTAAAAATTTAGCTAAGATTGATTTAAATCACTTTTAAACTCTTACATCTTATATATAATTATATATTATAGATAATTACTATTCTATTTGTTAATAATATTCATTATTAAGCCGATAGGCTATTTGTGGGAACTTTGTTCTCGGAAATTAAATTTTTGAAGGAAAATTTGCAAGTTGGCGGAAAAAGTTGTCAATTTGACCAGAAAATTGAAGATCCTTCCCGTTAATTATTTACCGACCATTTTTTTTTTATCTCCCTCCACTTTTAACTCTTGTTTTGATATATTAGTTGTTATCTCCACTTTTAACTATTGTTTTTCTTTTTCTATTTATTAGTTGTGATCTCCACATTAGCTCATGTTATGATCTATTCATTTAACTTTTGATTTTTAAAATTGATTTAGATTTTAATATTTTAAAATTTAATTATTTTTTTAAATATTAGTTTTTTTTTTTTTAAATATTATTTTTTAGTTTCTATAATTTATTTAGTCAATAGAATATTTATTTTTGAAAATAAAAGTGACCAAAAACAAGGGGGTCGGCCCTTACAATCAAAAGGCTAGTAACCAACACATTACCAGCTAGTAACAAAAATAGACAAATAGAACAGGAGTACCAGCAAACAAAGACTTATACCATAAACCAAAAAGCTAGAATCATAAAGGAAACAACCTAGCTACTAACCACATAGTCCATAAAGGTACCTAGGCCTAATAAAATCATAAATACAACTGATTACCAGCAAAACCATATCTACCATAAAAGTATATAAAGTCTTTGGATCCTTAGATCCCCATAATTGAACAGAACTAAAAAAAGACTTAGATTTCTTTTTTCCCTTTTCCCCTTGCATGAAGTAGAATCCGGGCCCAGTCATCGGCAAGAAACTTGAAGAGTAATTTTTTGTCCTCCATGTCCGAGCCAACTTCCTCGTTCTCATGTGCTAGCAATTGGAGGGTAGTAGCAGCAGCATGAGTAACTTTAAGTCCAAACTTGGAGAAGGTGAAAAACCCCTCCTCCAAAGCTTTGACCCTTTCCTCCAGGTTCATGTAATGCTCCTCCACTGCCTTAGTCTCCTCTTTATGCTCCTCAACCTTCTTTGCAGCAACCTCCTTCATTTTCTATCCCTGTGGTTTATCCTGCAACACCCGTGGGTTAAAGAAAATCTTCGAATTTTCCTTAACAAGGGAAAAAATGGTAATTGGGAAATTATCCTTTTTGCTCATCTCATCACAAAAAGTAATAGGTTTAAGTGAGAAACTGGTTGAAACATGGGTTGTCTCAGTATTCCTATCTTTGTCGTTCGACACTTGAGTTTGAGTATCATCCATCAAAATGTTCCTAGAATTGAAACTTTTTTCCCCCTCCTCATTACATTCATCCTTTTTGGAGTTGGAGATATTTTCCTCCTCCCTTTTGTCACTGTTATTGCCTGAGCTATCTTCTTCAACTTCCTCAATTGGGTATCTGATGGACTTCTGCTTAACCCTAGCCTAGGACTGAGCTAACCTACCAGACCTTCTTCTTGCTTTTCCCCCAATATCCTCACCAAAATCCTCTCCAACAACCTCAACCACCTTCTCAACTTTAATTTTCTTGTTTCCCTTTTGTTCTAGGGCTATGTCAAATTTTTTCTTTTTCTTAGTATCCTTGCTAGGAGATGGCCTAGGAGTATAGATTTTCATCCCCGTATTGGAGCTCAGGGGGAAAATCAGACTATGGTGGGGGTTTTCCACTACAACCTCTCTAGGGGGACACAAAGCTAAGTGGAACTGATATAGACAAAAAATTAACCCCTGATGAATAATGGTGAAGTTTAAGCCTTTACTCTTTTTTTCCCTAACATCATTAATCATATCCTCGAGCGAATGCAGAAGGAAAAATGGAATGGAAATGAAATCCCTATTTCTAAAGTGATTCAACAAAGGAAAATGATAATAATAGCACACTCCAAACTTGCCTTCCAGTGTGAGATACTTCATCAGGACCAGACACACATTGATGGGGACACAACCCAACAACAGAATGGAACCAATAGAAAAGGGAAAATTATATTAACTGAGAAAATAAGCTAGTATAAACAGTGCAGAGAAAATAAACTTCAAAGCATGCCCTAAGGGCTTACAATAGCATAAATCTGGAGATGATTTCTCCTTTTAGTACCTCCTCTCAAACTCCACTCCGAACTGCCTTTTACAATGCCAGAAATCTCCTTAAATAGACCCCGGAGGGTTAAGGACTAGGAGTACATTCTAGAAAGTGCTAGTAGGCATCCACCGACCAAATAAAAGGTTCCAGAAGTTGCGTTAGAAGTTGGTGCAAATCTAGAAGAATCCAGAAACGGTAACTGAACTTTCGGGAGGCATAACTTTTGAACCGTAGCTCCGATTGACGAACCATTTACATTTTTGGAAAGCTTTCGAAGCGCTCTATAGCCCTATGGATAGCTTTGCTCGTCCCCCATTTTTAACCCTTTTCAAGGTCATTTAATGCCCCTAACCTGACTTTTAAGTATTCTTAGGAGGTCTCCAAAACCTAAAAAACTGCAATAACTTTCAAATCGTGGGGCCTTTTGACCTGATTCTTTTTCTGGAATGCTCTAAATCACAATTAAATTCATCTGGCCAATTCACACCTTCTTGGTCACCAAAATGATGGCCAAATTGCATGCTCCTATTTTTTCAAGATTTTCAAACACATTGATAGTGAAACTGTGAGAGTTGGAACCTTTATTTGACCCAAATGGGTATCCAAAAATGTAAAGACATGAAACAGAAACTAAGTCTAAGTACTTTTTTTTTTTGAGTGACACAGGATTACCCTTATACCTCTGGATGCTCCTGCATCACACATCATCCCAGGGCTCTGGTAACTCATCCCTTTTAAACCCTCCTCTATAGCGAATCAGCTCCTCATTCTCCGTAAAGAAGTTATTCATGCTAGCCTCATCCAAGACTTTAGTGAATTTCTTCCATTTTTTGCCCTTCACAGTGAGTCCTGTTGTCATGGCAATTACCTCCTCCGTGACTTGAAATGTAATGCCATTGATTGTAACCTTCCTATCATTCCAATTATTCACAAATTGTAACGCATAATTTTCATCGTACCTAGCCATGGACATCATATAGGGCAAAAAACCCCCTTCTTTTAGAAGATACCAGGTCGCCATCCTATCCTTGAAGTTCTCTAATCTTGTTGATTCCAACCGATTCAGATCACCTCCCATTTCAATTCCTCCACTATCCGGCCTCTCTTCCTCAGAAATATGCATCAAAAATTTATCACTTTCAAATTCTTTGTGGCTACTCTCTTGCTTAAATCCTTTGAGGGAATAGGGATCAAAATTGCAGACCCGTGTATGATGTGCTCCAGAATCCCATAACATCTTATTATGAGATTCATGGGTATTAAAAAGCCTAATTTTCTCTCCCCATCAATTTCTGACATCCCAATCCATAATATCTATCGTACTTCCTTTTGGAGAGTGATTTGAAGCTTGCAACGAGTTACCATAATTACAAAAAGGTAATTCCCTTAATTCGTAATTACTCCACTTGTCATTTGTACAACCACATCTGTCTCTTATTTCCAAAATGCTAAAGTTTAATTTAGCAACAAGTTCTCCATCTTGCCAAATTTGGCCTTACTTTTAAATTTAGTGATCACCATTTTGAATTTTGCCACCTTTTTCCTTGGATATCAGCATCCTTAGATTTTCGTTGATATCAACTAAATTTTCCCAGCACATGTTGCCCTAATGTTAAACCCCATGGCAGCCGCAGCGTCTGCCACTTGATTACCATCCTGGTAGATATGTTGCAGGTGGACCATTCTCATTTCCTCCAATATATTTTTAATATCTAGGATGATATTTATAATCTTCCATCCCAATGTTGCCTCCCCCTTTACCCAATCGATCACTAGTTTGGAGTCCCCTTCTATAGTTAACTCTAAAATGTTTCTTTCCCTAGAGAGTTGAAGACCCCATAATAATGTCGTAGCTTTTGCCACATTATTGTTGCCAATCCCCATCTAGCCTGCATAAACCAATAGCACATCACTATTCCTGTCTCTCAGCACACCCCCAGCCACTCCCTATCCTCCTTTCGTAGCTCCATCAAAATTTAGTTTATACTGTGTGATGGTGGGTGGTCTCCATATTGTTTGTTGTCTCCTCCTCCTAGCGAAGTTTTCAAAAAGGAAGAAATCCTCTTGACAACCCCAATTCTTAGCCACAATACCTTCAAGTCTTCTGGGTTCCTCCTTTGGCATCTTGTATTTAGCTACCCTTAGATTTTCCTTCAACAGTTTGTTCATCACTCCAAAAACCACTTCAACCGTCCTATTTTCCTCCCTGAATATCCTGTTATTCCTTTCTTTCCATATGTGCTAGCATACATATGGTGGGATAATCTTCCATAAAAGGATTAGTCTTGGATGATGGAATGGGCAATCCCAATTATCCACAAACTATCCCAAGTTATCTTTCATGACCCAAGCCACCCCCAATCTTTCCCAAACCTTAGTCCAGATGTCAACCGCAAACTGACATTCAATGAAAAGGTGGGAAATACTTTCTTCCTTTTGTTCACAAAGGTAGCAATGGTTTGTTATGTAGAATCCCCTTTCTTTCAAAGTATCAATTGTTAAAAAATTTTCATGTTGAACTGTCCACCACAAGAAATTAATCTTAGGTATAAGGTTACTGATCCATACCTTGCTCCATGTAGTTGGGCATAGTTCCTTATTGAACATTAAGGTATAAGCAGATTTGACAATGAAGTTCCCATTCAGAGTTAAATCCCAAGCCATGATATCCTCCTGTGGCAATAATGGGAGTCTTTGTTCCTTTATTAGTTCTTCCAGTTCCTTTATGAGAATAACTATCTCCTGTGGATAGTCCTCCTTATACAACTTCTTCCATCTCCTCCCTTGATCAATGTAGTTTCCCACTTTAACCCCTATGTCCTCCTTAAGGAGTTCCATTAAACCACTATATTTACTTAAGGCCAACAGTTTCCCATCCGTCCACTTGTCTTCCCAAAACCTTATATTGAAGCCATTGCCCACAATCCACCTCAATCCTTCTCGTAGCAACCCTCTATTTCTAACAATGTTCTGCCAGATCTTTGAACCTCCTGGGAGGTCATTATTATATAGGTTCCACCGAAAGAAGGTATTAGACAAATATTTAGCTTTCATAATATTTCCCCATCCCATGTTTCCTTCTACCAGTCTCCATCCAATTTTTGTGAGAAGAGCTTTATTAAGGTCTTTCATTCTTCTAATCCCAAGCCCCCCCCCTTAGCTTTTGGTTTACACACCTCCTCCCAGTTGACTAGATTCAATTTATTTTTCTCTTCAGTCCCTGACCATAGGAAATTCCTTTGAATTCTCTCAATTTTCTCAGCCATATTTAGATTAATCTTAAATATGGATAAGAAATAAATAGGGATTCCCTGAAGAGCAACATCAATCAATTATAGTTTTCCAGCATTGCTTAATATCTTCCCTTTCCACCCTGCAAGCTTCTTTTGAATTCTCTCCACTATTGTGTTCCAAAATTCATTAGAAACCTCCTTGGTAGTGAGGGAGAGGCCTAAATAAGTGTCTAGGAGGCAAGCGGATTGGCAATCCAATATTTTCCCAATCCTTCTTTGAAGTGAAGAATCTGTGTTAAAGAAATAAATCTTGCTTTTATGGTAGTTTACCCATTGCCCTGAGCTTTCTTCATAATTATGTAAAATCATTTTCCAGGCTTCAACCTCCATGATTGAGGATTCCCCAAATAGGAAGCTATCATCCACAAATTGTTGTATAACCTCAGCTTCAGCATTAGTGGCTAGTTTAACACTTTTAATGCAGCCCAAATTCACTAATTTATAGAATGACCTTCCCAAGACTTCTGCTACCATGATAAATAGGTATGGTGAGAGCGGGTCACCCTATCTTAAACCTTTTCCTGCCATTATGTTACCCCATGGGGACCCATTTAGTAGGATGGAGTACTGCACTGAGCTCAACATCAACATGATCAGGTTTATAATCCTATTGTTAAATCCAATTCTTTCTAGTACATCCTGAAGGAAGTCCCAATTGACCTTATCATAAGCTTTGGAAATGTCCAACTTGAATGCCATTCCTGGTTGCCTGCTCTTTTCCATTGAATGGATAACCTCATGGGTTGTAATAACCGCATCAATGATCTGCCTTCCTAGCACAAACCCCTTCTGAGGAATACCAATAATTTTTTCCAAGAAAGGCTTTAATCTATTCACTAAAACCTTGGCAAAGACCTTGTAGATAGTATTACATAGACTTATAGGTCTAAAATCAATCAAATTCAGAGGATTGGATTTTTTTTGGAACTAGGGCAATAAAGGTCTTGTTTATGCTCCGTAGTAGTTTACCTGTTCTGAAAAAATCCCTAGTCGCCCAAATTACCTCTGATTTGATCACCTCCCAGAAATGCTGAAAGAAAGCAGGTGGGAAACCATCGAGGCCCGGGGCCTTGAAAGCTTTCATTGAGAACACTGCCTTTTACACTTCCTCTTCCGTGATCTTACCAAGGATCAGATCATTTTCCTCTTCTCTTATACTCCTTGGGATTGAATTAATCAGACTTCCCCTGATCACCTGGTTCCCAGCAAAGTTATCTTTCTTAAGCGCCTTACTAAAGTGGTCTACCACAAGTGGTCTTCAATAGAATATTTGTTAGACATATTATATTTTTGTATTTCTCTTATTAATTTTTCATAATAGATTTTTTGATTGTTTTTTAAATGATATTTGATAAATTTAATTTAAATAATTAATATTTATTAATTTATTTAAAAGATTTTAGTAAATATTATGTTATTTAAATTAAAAATGATTAATAATCTAATTTGTTCACATAAGATTATATTTTAAATATCCACTTTTAACTATTGTTTTTCTTTTCTTATTTATTTTAAAAATAGTTACTTGTGATCTTCACATTAGATTATGTTGTGATCTCTATTTATTAAACTTTTGATTTTTTAAATTGATTATTTTTATATTAGTTTAGTTTTTTCTTTAAATATTATTTTTTCAATTTCTATAATTTATTTAGTCAATAGAATATTTGTTAGAGATGTTGCTATTTTTCATATTATTATTTTGTATTTCTTCGTAATAAACTTTTTGATGGGTTATTTTTTTAAAATGATTTTTCTAAAATTTGATAAATTGAATTTAATTGTAAAATCTTGAAATTATTGAACACGTTTCTTAAGCAATATTCAAATTTCCTAAATATTGTAAATTTTATATCTATGTTTTAATATTCAACTTTTTTATTTTTGTATTTTTATTTTTAAAAAAACTTATATTTACATTATTTAATGTTCATTCTACATTTTTCTCTTAAATCTCATCTCTTATCGGCGCACTTTTTGCATGTACAAAAGCATGCGACTACTAGTTATAATTATGTTTAATATTGTACTTAATATAAAATACAATAATGTTATAATGATGTTTACAATCAAAACTTACATTAATAAATTCAAATAAAATTTAAATGTTATAAACATAGTTAACTATATAGTTCAAATCATTTTATTTGATATAATTATTCATTAATCATCATTCAATAATTTTATTTATTTTTAGTTGAGATTGGTTTACATTACTTTTCAACTCATATATCTTATATATAATTATATATTATTGATAATAAATGTTTATACTAAAATAAACAATGACAAATAGGTGACACTTTTTCTATTTTCATTTAGTTAATCTGAATTATGTTATTTAGATCCAACTAATTGTAATAATCAACATAAGGATCAAGGTGGCATAAAATTTCTGACATAAAGACACATCTTTATTTTATAGAAAAAATAAATCGCTAATTTATATTAGTAAAAAATAGCTTATAAACCCTCCATTTAAAAAAGAAAAAGAAAAAACAAACAAAGCAAACAACAAAACAAAACAAACCTAACCTAACCTTATGCTGAATTTTAATTAATGTACCTTACATATCTTGGAATTTATTACTCACATCCAGCTCCAATTATATAAGAAAATATAAATTAAGCAGTCAAAGCTTGTTTAGTGAGCATTCTTGTTGCATCAGGAGAGCGAAATGGCCAGAAGGTTGACTCATCCAAGAAAATGCGAAGCTTATGATTGCTCAATTGTAGACATGGATGTGGCGTGAAAGCATATTGCTTGACGACATATTGGACAAGAACAGAGATAAAATTCGATATCGCCAACCGCAATGGTCCAAAAGTTTGAAAAACAAGAATATGGTCACCCAAAATTTTAAATTGGAATCCTTTTCTTCCCAGTTTCTAAATTATATTTTTGAAGTTTTTCTATGCAAGTTTTGAAGATATTTGGAATATTTTGATTATGATAATTAAATATATATATATATATATATATATGTAAAACTAAAATATTAAGTTGTCTCTTTGTATTATAAAACAAGGTTGCAATGCAGCTAATTTTCAGTTAAAGAAAATATGTTAAAAAAATATTAGATGCATATAAATATTAAGAGATTATAAGTTTTTGGTTGAGAGAATCTAAAACATAGAGTTTTTTATATATATTTTTATTTTTAAAAATGTATCATTATACATATATTCAACTAATGTATAAGTAATTCTTTTGGAAAAAATTAAAACTTTTATTTTTACTAGCATGTTACATCAAACATAACCTTATAAAACTGAACACTAATAAATTGTTATCAATAATTATGCAATTCTTAACAGAAAAATAACTTAAAATTTTCAAATAGTTAAAACTTGTACATGAAATTATATTTAGTTTTATAAATTTTTAATCGCAGTTAATAACATATTTTTTAATTTTATTTTATTAAAATAATTTATGATACTGTAATATTTAATTAAAAATAAATAAATCTAAAATTTTAAACTTTTAAATTTCGTTGGAATAAATTATGATATTTTAGCATTAATTATTATTTTTTGTATCTACTAAAAATAAAAAAGACTATTCACACTTTAGCTTATTAAGTCTTGCTAGGTTTCGAAAAAAGGCTTATATTGCTAAAATGTTTTTAGCCAATCAGATTTGAGAAGATTAATTTTTTATAATTATTTTATTAATAATTTTGCAACTTCACCAAATATTGTCATATTATTAAAAAAATAATGAAGTTTGATAATAAAAAGAACTAAAAATAAGATATTAATAATAACATTTGAATTTTTAAATTTTTTTTTTTTAATGAAAGACATAAAGAACCTATAAATTAATTAATATTAAAGAAGTGTTTACATCATAATTCATAATAGCTATAGAATCTTTACAAATTTAGTCCAAAACACTGACTAGGCACACCAATCAATCACTATGTCTGACCATGAGTCACATTTTGTAGAGTTGGGCGTATAGCTAATTACTCACATACAATTGCCAAACTGTCGATACCAAGATGCACCAAAAGCCAACCCCAAGGTAGAAGTAAATAAACCCTTGTCATGCCAAGATGGATGAATGATGAAGTAAAGAGATGTCTCCCTGATCAACAATGTGAAAAAGAGTAGGGAAAAAAATTCTATTTTCAAATTAGGAACAATATTCACCAGACCTTTATCAATTGCCATATTTGCCATGTAATAAATTAATCTATTACCTTTCTCTATATGTGTGGGAGATCACATAAGAGCAAAACTTGTCCAGCAATGTCCAACACTTTTAAACTAAAAGAGGGGTAAAATTTTTATTGAATATCAAAGAGAGCTAAACATCACAAGAAACAAAGAGAACTACAAAGCTTTATCCTGGTCCACAAGTTGATCCAGCATCTAAGATAAATCAAGGGGAAGCATCCTAGGATCAAGAATGTTCCAAGACGGCCCCTGTGCAGAGGCCCATTTAGCTAGACAATTAGCCACACCGTTCCACTCACGGGGGATATGCATAAAGGACACAAAATCTAGAGAATTGCATAATTGAATGATCTATTGAATAACCAGAGCCAAATGCCAATCCTCATGCACAAGGTTCCTATCATGCAATAAGTTCACAACCACCCGCGAGTTAGTCTCACAGATGATTCTTTTCTAGCCACGTAGACAACATTGTTCCACTGCAAGCAAGATAGCCAAGGCTTCCATGAGGTTATTAGTATGGTAACCCTTGTATATGGAAAATAAAAATTTGATATCACCAGAACTATCACGCCCAACTCCCCCAATACTAGCCGAACTAGGATTTCCTTGAGAAGAACCATCAGTGTTGATTTTAAGAGTGCCTGCCGCAAGAGGAGACCAACGTCCCTGATGATTAACACACTGAGGGTGTTGCTTAGCTCTATTGCCAAAGCAGGTGTGGGGGATCGAAGGAGAGCAACCCTGAAGAGGAAAGGAGAGGCGAGAGTAAATACCAACATCAATAGGATCCAAACCCCCATCGATGTCACATTTAGCAAGGAGTGTTTCCTGAAGAGAATTAACAATTTTCCCCCACAGGTGTCTGATCTCAAACTTCAAATCATGAAAGATCCTTTTATTCCTCTCAAGCCAAATATGCCATAAAATAAGGGAAGGGCCAATAGTCCAAGCAACTTGAAGAAAAGAAGTCTTGGAAGGGGAATGGCCCAAACAGTCCCAGAATTCAGACAAAGAGGACACATGCCAGCACGTGCATCCCCACACACTCCACCAGAGGTGCCAAATCTGTTCGGTAAAGGGGCACTGGAAAAAAAGGTGAGATACAGTCTCTTCACTATTGCGGCAGAGAACACAGATGGAAGGCTCCTGGGAGCCTCGCTTGCAGAGATTATCCAAAGTGAGACAATGATTGTAAACCAAAATCCAGAGGAAAAAGTTACACTTAGGCCATGAAAAACTATTCCAAACTTTCTTCCACCAAGTGACCTCCACCTCACCAAAAAGTTGCTTTGTCAGTGCAAGGTACCTAGAAGAAACATAATACTTTCTAGACGAAGCACCTCCCCAAGCCAAAACATCAGGTCCCTGCAACAAGCTGCACTCCCTAGAAGCCAATATCTGCTATAGCTAGAGCCAATCTCCCAGTGAGCCACCCATAGGCCAATTAGAAGAATTCTTCCATCTATAACCCACAGCAAGGCCCAAGTTAAAAGCCTCCTTATAATGAGCCACCTTAGTCCATCCAACAGAAAGGAAACAATCACAAAGAGCCTGCAAGTGAGGATGAGAGGAAAGGAGAGGAGGATGCCCATTCCAAGAATCACTCCAAAATAGAGCCTCAGTGCCTCTGTTGCAGATCCAAAATAAACTTCTCTTCACTAGGTGAGCACCAATCTTGAGGGTATTCCACACCATAGAGCCTCTTCCCTCAAGAGAAAATCGGGAAACTTCTGAAGGTTCAACACCAGGTAAATACTTATGTGACAGGATACGGGCCCAAAGCTACGAATGACTAGTACACCAATGCCAATAGAGCTTGGCAGCAAGAGCTTGACTGCACAAGATAGCATATCGAAGGCCAAGGCCTCCTTCCTTTTTTGGCCGACAAACAATATCCCAATTGATGAGGCTCCATTTGGTATGTTGCAAATTGCCACTCCAAAGAAATTGGCGAGAGAGGGCATCAAATGCTTTAAGATAATACACTGAGGCAGCCTGAACCATGCTTCTGTATATGGGAAGAGCTTGAATTATAGATTGAAGGAGTGTCACCCTACCAGCAGTAGAGAGCCATCTGTGAGTCCAATTATTGACCCTTTGTCGAAGTTTGTCAAGCAAGCTTTTCCAAAAAAGCCTAGGCTATCTACCCACCACAATAGGGACCCCCAAGTAAGTTAGAGGGAGAGACGCAATCTAAAATCTCAAGATATTAGCAATCCTTCGCTGGATTGGCTCAGGAGTGTTGAAGAAAAAAATAGAGGACTTGTGGTCATTAATGTTTTGCCCAGAGACAGCCAAATAAGTATCCAAGGTGAGCCGAAAGGCTTTAACTTCCCGAATCTGAGCTCTCCCAACAAGGGCAGTATCATCAACAAACTGAAGGTGAGAAAGAGCAGGCAAACCATTTCCCCATTGCCATCCTTGAATAAAATTTTGGGAAACATGAAACTTGATAAGTCTACCAAGTCCCTCAGCCATAATGATAAACAAATAAGGTGAGATGGGATCTCCCTGATGAAGACCTCTAGAAGCCCCAAAAAGCTCTATCGGTTCACCATTAAGAAGGACCGAGAAGGAAGGAGTAGTAACACAGCTAAGAACCCATCTAACCCAATCTTGACTGAAGTCAAAAGCAAGAAGAACTTTTCGCAAGAAATCCCAATTGACTCTGTCATAAGCCTTAGCCATATCAAGCTTAATAAACATAGCACGTTCCTTGGAAGTACACATAGAGTGAATAGCTTCAGAAGCAATAACCACCCCATCCAAAAAAAAATTTCCTGCCACAAAACCCCCTTGTTCCTCAGAGATAACCATAGGAAGGCAAACTTTAAGCCTCTTTGCTAGGAGCTTAGTGTTGATTTTATAGACCACATTACAAAGAGCAATGGGTCTAAAAAAGTCCAGCTCATTAGCCTCTTCCTTCTTCAGAATAAGGACTAAGAAAGTAGCATTCAAGGCCCGAAGCATTTCTTTGTTGGAAAAGGACTCCTGAACCACATCCAAAAGGTCATGATTGATAATATCCCAAAATTCTTGAAAGAATTCAACAAGGAAACCATCCAGCCCTAGAGCTTTGCCCTTCCGCAAGCTGAAGACCACCCCCTCCAATTCAGACATACTAATTGGCCTCATAAGAGAATCATTCATCTCCCTGGTCACAACATAGGGAATAAAAGACAAGATAGTATTCTCCTCAATTTCTGTTGGAGGTAAATCATCTGAAAAAAGAGCAGAATAAAACTGAATAGCTTCCCTAGAAATAGCTTGAGAAGAAGTCAATGTCCAACACTTTTGAAATTATAATGTAATCTCCAATTCTAACATGATCTCTGTTGAACAGCTTGAATTATGAGTTGAGAATCCCCCTCAATATGGATCTCTGAAAAACCCACTTGAATTGCCATTTTAATACCATTAAGAAGAGCGAATGCTTCGGCTTCATAACATTTGACTATTATAAAGAAACTTTTATGTAATATAAAATTGAAATTGTTTTATAATGATTACATTATAGACTATTAAATATGATAATTGGAGAATACACATATGCATTCTTAAGAATTTCCATGTAAAAAATATATCTCTTAAATTATTGAATAACATTTTATGTTGAAGAACATTCATTTCATAATTATACTATACAAAAAATTCTATACTATAGTAATAATCAGAACATATAAAAATAATAATTAAAATATTAAGTTATCTTCTTTGTGTTATAATAGATTTTTTTTGAAAAAATAAAAATATTTTAACAAACTACTTATAGTCATAAACTACTCACTAAACTCACGATTGATATTGTCTAAATTAGAATAGTACTTAGATGAATGACCTTTATGATCCAATATTTCATTTCATTCTCATTATAGATCGTATACACTAGTACTCAATAAATTAACAAACAAGATTCCTAATAACAATATCATAGTAGACTAATTAATTTCTTAAATAATTTTATTACAATAAAATCTATAGTTTAAGAATTATCTAATTAAATGACAAACGAGAGAATCCAAGCATTATAGCCAGTGTGGGTGACAAATGAGAGGATTCAAGCAAGCCAATTTGCTTATGCGGGGTACCAAACGATGTGATCTCCGCACTGTCATATGAATTAACCCTCGTAAAATTACGTGGAGAAAACGCATTCAATGGGGCAACTATAGTCTCAATCCAAAAGTTAGACGATAAAGATGTTCTTATTGCACAATATGCAATGGAACAACGAACCCAGCTCATCTCCAATGTATAAATGTGAGATGAAGGGTACTTTATCTACTAACAAATTTTGTAAACTAAAAGCAGATTTTGAACTGTGTTAGGCTTATGTTGGAAGAATTTTTCTTCCATGAATTATTATGCCTATATGTTTCGAAATCTATGTGCCTTGTAATCATTTTATGAGTGTTGTAATACTAAAATCAGACCTCATGATCTGCTAAATTCATGCTGGCAATTTTTTTCTTGATTCTGTTGAAGTGTTAGCATGCTTATTTGTTTTTTATAGTCCTTGGCCTGAAATCTTCCAGTATAAAGTTGTTGTTGTAGAAGATGGTATCATAGCTAACAGCACGATTTAACAGTGCTTGTGTACACTTTGGACACCCTTGTACTTTTGATTATTTTCAAGACCCAAATGTTGTTTTAAAAGATTTCTGTAATTCATCCAATTTTTTGGATCATTATCCCCTTTCCTGTGTTATATAGTTGTCTAATCACTACAGCATAATTGTGGAAAGATGGAGAAGGAATTGACAGAGGAAAAAAAGATGGAAGAGGGCAGGGCTCTTGAAGAAAGTGCTGAGAAAGATGACAAGCATCTTATTACACAGAAAGAAGAAGAGGCAGTACAAGATGGTGGTCAGCCTTTGCAAAAGAAGACCAAGAGAGTAGCTACTTTGGATGTGTTTAGAGGCCTTACTATTGCGGTATTTCTACTAAATCTGTATTGTATAATCCAACTTAAAGATTGAAGACACTGTATTTGATATTTAGAAGTATGAATTTAAAACATGATGTTGTCCATGGTGCAGATAATGATTCTAGTGGACGATGCAGGAAGTGTATACGAACGTATAGACCATGCTCCTTGGAATGGCTGCAATTTGGCAGATTTTGTCATGCCCTTTTTTCTCTTCATTGTAGGAGTTGCTATAGCACTTGCTCTCAAGGTATATCAATGTCTTTGCTCTGTTTCATCTGTTTTAGGTCCTAGACTAGGAGTTTGTTTTTCTTTGATGTACCCACTCTGTTCGTATCCTTTGCATATGTGAAATATACTTCAATTTTTGTTCTTAGTTGAACTGCCTAGAATTATTGGTGACCGAGGTTGTGTAGATTCGCTTAAATTCTATTTGAAAAAATAGAAGCTTGCTCTAAACCTGAAATAGGAAGCCAGACAATTGTTTGCTACTACATCCCATCCATTCTATGAATGCAAGGATTTCTTAAGACAAAACATCGAAACAGAGAGAGAGCTTTGTTGCAAGTAAAATGATCTTTCAGAGAAAGGGTCATTAGGGGATTGTAAGCAAGGGAATGGATAGATTTTAGTGATGTTCCCAGAATTGTATGCGTATAACTCGTGCATTTCATTGATATTTTATTCATAATAGACTCTCATACTTAGAGTAATCATAAGCATCAATGAGACGCTTCATGTATAACAGTTTGAATTGCCTATATTTGCAGAAAATACCCCACGCAGGAGCTGCGGTAAAGAAGGTTATTGTGAGAACTTTGAAACTTTTCTTTTGGGGACTAGTATTGCAAGGTATGTAATATCAATTATGTACATACAGTTTTTTTTTCCTTAGTATACAACTATATTTGATATTTGTTAACTTTGAACTTGCAGGAGGATATTCGCATGCTCCTGATGATCTTTCATATGGAGTAGATATGAAACAAATCCGTTGGTGTGGTATCCTTCAGGTAAAAGTGTTGTTTTTCTTTCATTCAGAACATAAATCTGACTTTCAACAAAATTCATGCACTATTCACAGATCTACTGAAGAATTTATGCTAGCATATACAATTCATATATTTATAAACTGACTAGCATAAACATGATTATACCATGAGCAGCGCATAGCATTGGCTTATTTGGTGGTGGCTCTCGTAGAGATAGCAACTACAAAAGCAAGACCTGTAGATCTACCACCTGGACATTTTTCTATATTCAAATACTATGCTTGGCAATGGTAAATACAAACTAAAGTTTCACACAGCTCAGGGTATTTTTTGGTTTAGGCCTAAAATGGTTTGATCCTATTGACCATTGGGTTTATTGGCTTATCAGGCTTGTTGGCCTATGCGTTTTCGTGGTCTATTTTTCCACATTATATGGAGCTTATGTTCCTGATTGGCACTATTCTCATAAAGATGGAAAGAGGATTACAGTAAGCAAATTTAATCATTTATCTGTTTGTATGTAGGTCGTACGTTTGAAAAATTTGTCGCCTGAGTTTCGTTTGTTTATCTGATTTGATTTGCATGTATGTGAGTTTCCTTCAATTTTAACTGTATACACACGATTGACAAGCATAAGTATTGTTTTGTTGATGGTAGGTGAAATGTGGTATCAGAGGCCATTTAGGTCCTGCTTGCAATGCTGTGGGTTATGTTGATAGGCAAGTTTGGGGTATAAATCATTTGTACAACCAACCAGTCTGGACAAGACTTGAGGTATATTGTACATCGCATGAATCAGAGAGGTTTGAATGCTTACTTTTGATTGTTCTTTACAAATGCCACGACCTAAACTACTCAAACATTTTCAATTGTAAGCGCAGGCCTGTACTGCTAGCTCCCCAGATTCAGGACCCTTTCGTCAGAATGCTCCAGAATGGTGCCGTGCACCCTTCGAGCCAGAAGGGCTCTTGAGGTTTTTCACTTATTTTTCAATCGCTTTTAATCTGTACTTAATTTCAGACTTGTATTGCAACTAAATGAGTTTGAGAACTGAAAATGAAGAAGGGGAAATAGGACCTTATAGATCTATTGTTCCTCACCTAAGTATAGCTTTTCTGATAATGGAAGTAACTGAGCTTAGCCTGAATTTCATTATCTCAATGGAGAAAATTCTAAAGTTCAACTAATCCTTGAGCATATGAAAATCTGTCTTTATAAAGTCCTTGTAAGACTAAATTACAAACGTTGCTTATCCTAAACTCAGTATAATATGTACACCACTAAATATGACCGTCCATCAATAATGTAAGAAGAGCAGATTTATGGAAAACACTTTATTGTTATGATTTATTACTGCTTTGCAATTGTACAACCCTAAACTAAGAGGGTATGCCTAAGGCCATTCTGCCTACCCCACCCAGTATTACAGCGAGACAAATCCTGGCAAGGAAAGCCTTTATAGAAAACCAATGATCAAATGGTATATATCCATCCAACTGTGGACATCAATAGCACCTGATAGGGAATGTGTTTCTTCCGATTCTCTTTGCTCTAGAGAAAAACACTGATCAGAGATTCATTTTATTGAAAATTAGCTTTCTCTGTTTTCCCTTTCTCTGTATGCAAAACTTTGAATGGGTGTCCATCTTGCATTCTTAAGGTTCGCATAAATATCAGAAAGAAGAAATAATCAAGTCTAGAAAAAGTAAAGTAAAATTTCTTATAACAAACAAATGGCTTCAAAGCAAATTTCTAAGAGCCTGGGAATTGGATGAAAACGGATTGAAGTTGCTAAAAATAACTTGTAGTTATACATTGGATGCCCTATTGTTTATCTGAATCTCACGGAATTTTGAAATGAGCTTGCCTACTAATGAGCAATTTGATGAAATCTTGATACTAATTTTTTTATCTTTTTGATGCTCGCAGTTCTATATCAGCCATTTTGAGTGCAGTCATTGGCATCCATTACGGACATGTGCTGATTCATTTCAAGGTTATATGAAAGCTAACTTTCCTGCAAATACAACGTAAAATCTTGCACTATTCTGACATGCTATGTAAATCTAATATACAGGATCATGCTACGAGGCTGAAGCATTGGCTTTCAATGGGAATTGGACTGGTAATTATTGGGATTATCCTTCATTTTACAGATGGTGAGTGAATAGTCTTATATCTCAAAATCGTTTACACACTTCTATATATAGTAGCACAAGCACTGTCCTGACGCTGACCTGGCTTCACAATGAACATGTTTCAAGTTTATTTCTTGGGACCTGAATGTGAGAATAATGACAAATAGGACTATTCATATATATTAGTTAGAGAGTTTTGGCTTACTTTTTAAACTTGCACGCACAATTTAAATGATGCCATATTGACTGTTTTCCATCTGTGCAGCTATTCCATTGAATAAACAATTATACAGTTTCAGCTATGTTTGCTTCACAGCTGGGGTCGGAGGAATTGTATTCTCAGCTTTCTACATTTTGGTATGTAGTTGGGCACTTAAAAAAAGTATCAGACTTGAAAATAGTATTTTCATTTCTTCTATGTTCAGAAATGACATGAAGTTTGCATATATAAGCTTAATACATAGCTTCTTGCCTGAATTCCCCTGCATCCTAAATTAATTAATCAATTCAAAATGAGCAAGTCGGGGAGTCAACAAACCCAAAGGATGGCCATAAATTCCAGTCTTAGAAACTAAATTTCAACAGATCAATAATCAGACCCCCCTTGAAGAAACAATGAAAGCATGAAATTAGCTTTGAGTGAATTGTGCTTTTTCAATGTTTGTACAAAATCCCTCGATAAGCTGCATTTTAACATTTTTAGGGTCAATTTGAACAAAAAGTAGGGCACAAATTGTTGGTAGCTATAGAGTGCCCCCAGCTTAATAAAAGGTTTATTTCAACATTTGTTCATTTAAGAGACCTGAAATCTTTGATGATTTCTAATCTGAACCATTTTTTTCCCATCGTATATCATTAAAACACATCAACAAATCCTAAACCTTTTGAAAGTTATGCTTAAATGTAACTTTCAGCATCTTCTATTTTTTACAGATTGATGTTTGGGGAATCAGAATACCGTTTCTATTCTTGGAGTGGATGGGGATGAACGCCATGCTCATCTTTGTCCTTGCTGCACAAGGCATATTCGCGGCTTTTATAAATGGCTGGTATTACGAAGGCGAAAATAATACTCTTGTAAGTGCTTGGATAAATGTTTCACTTACAATGGCTACTGTTTATTGTGAAATTACTTCTTCATGAGCATGATCTGTAAACATAGAGAAACAAATAAATTGGAGTTAAGCATTAATATAAGCTGTTACTAAGAAATTTAGACAAGAAATTGAAGCTGATCTATTGAACAAATGTACAGGTGTACTGGATCCAGAAGCATATATTTTACAATGTATGGCATTCATATAAAGTGGGGATGCTGCTTTATGTTATCTTTGCAGAGATTCTATTTTGGGGTATCGTTGCAGGCATTTGTCACAAACTAAGGATTTACTGGAAGCTCTGAGTCATGTTTCTTTCTCTTCGTTTTTGGTCTGTCAAATTTGTCAATGTGCTTGAGATTTTACTGTGTGCCCATTTTGAATAGTATGAACTGATCTCCCATATTGAAAAGATTTCATTCTGAAAGCGTGAATCCCCTTGGTCGGTTCTTTGTCAAATGTGGCAATTCTAACTTACTGAAGTTGGGCTTGAGTCTGTTCTCTATTTTACAGCTCTACATAGCTGGTTTGATCTTCCTCAAAATCTCATAAATTGGGGATTGTGGAAAGAAAATCCCGATGAAAAATATATGCGTGGAATATTGTTTGAAATATATTTTGTGGTTTAAGGATAATTGATAACAGATGTCACTATTTACATTCTTAGTTTTTATCGATAGATCATCCACTATGATCTGAAATGCTGATGTTGATTAACTCACACACAAAACTATTCATATATTATATTTTTGTGGTGTTATGTTTGAAATTCTCTTGATAACATTAAATTAATGAAGGCTAGACGAGATTGATAGATTTTATTCCATTCATTTAATGACCACTTAAGCAAAGAAAATTGTGAAAAATATAAAATTCATTGTTTTTTAAGGTGTCGATTTCTCTTATGTTTGAAAGAGCCAATAAAAAATATATAGTTTAATTGTTATTAAATATATTGACTTTACTACAAGCTTTAAATTTTTAGCATTATAAGTATACCTATACACTTTTTCTCTTTTTTTTGTCAAGTAAGCTCTGCCTAGGGGGCAATACCCTTTGTATTACTGAAAAAAAAAAAGATTACATAGAATGTAGGAGTTATCTCTCCATTTACAAAACTAGTTACAAACAAGCTATGCTATCCATTTCAATGAAAGAGATACCCAATCCCTTTGCCAATAGAGAGTAGCCTTGTTGTTACTTCTGGTGGGAATAGGTTATCATTAGCTTGACAAAAGGTCTTGAACTTACTCATGTTATACTATTTCACAACACATGTCTTAAACAACTCCCATGCCTTCTTCATTAGTTTTTGCTTACCATCGGCTTCCAAACAAAATAGGCTCAACATACCTCCACCAGAGAGGTTGGTGTCAATTAAGTCCAAGGCAATAGTCACCTCCAAATCAATCTCTTTTGCAATCATTCTTCATATCATGTCATTTGCAGTCACCAGATGTCCCAATACTTGGATAATGAGCTGAAAAAGATCAAACACCATCTTCCCATCATGCACATGGCCTCCTATCCCCTAGTCCACACCCAACAAATCGATCATGGTTGCCTTTTCTTGATCATTGGCATGCTTGAAAATTTTGGATACTATTGATGTCAGTTTTGTACCATTACATAATGTATAGCAATTGAATACTTGATATGGAATATCAAACACTCAATTCCTCTCTTGAAAAGTTAATATGAAGACATGAGAAAAACTCCAATGTTCCTTACACTTGTGGATACTAACTCAATTATATCGATGTGATTTGTTGGTAATCACGTAGGTAGTCTTACGTTTTTCATTCAAGGATGACTTAGGTTTTAGGATGTCGGTGATGATTTTGTATGAGTGCCAAATGATGTTGATGGTGGCAGTGATGGGGGGTCTAGTGCCAAATAATGTTGAGGGTTGTGACGATGGGGGCAATAACACTCTAATGACTTTTACCTTCCTAACTTTCTTAGAATGAAATCTGACTAATCAACTACTTGCTACTCTACTCCTACTCCTATGAATGGAAAGATTAGCAAATGGGCAAGGATTGAATCTGATGAAAGCTAACAAGCAGCTCTACCTCTGTAGATGCAATGATTCGAGGGAAAAGGACTAGTTTACCACTCAAGCCTTCCTAACAAGTTGCTAGGATGCTAGTGGCCTAGTTATAGGTCCCTATCAAACATCCATTAATATCACCATGCAACTATCCATCTATTCTTACTATTACTCAGCAACCTTCTTGCAATGAAATCTACTTTAACAGCTTCAAAGGAAATCTAATTCTAACTATTGGAAGTAGAAACCATACAATAACACCAAATGTTCTTAATCACCATACAAGTCAAAACAATGATAAAGAGAGGCAATTTTGGTATTATCTTAGCAACAATTTTCTTTGACCCTTTACAAATGAGAGAAAATGGCCTTATATAGAGGCCAAAATTACAACCAGTAGTAGAGATCAAGAGGCAAAATCAACAATCCAAATTGGATCCTAGAAACCCTAATTAGGGTTGCCACCCCATCGACCAATGAGACAATGCCACCTCATCAATGGACCAATAAAAAAAAAGAACAAGTGGCAACCAATGAGAAGACACCAAAATGGTAGCCAATCAGAACCAGACACCTATCCTACCCAAGAAGAAGGAGAATTTGCCACTTAGGCTTACATCAAATGATCTTCCATTATGGTTCTACCCTTTTCTTTCATATTTTTAGCTAAAAAAATGAACTTGGCTAGCTTGTCGTTGACTTCCTTCATGGAAGGGAAACGTGTATGTTTCATCTTGAGCTCAACTGAATTTATCATGTTGCTTGCTTCTTGCAATATTTTCTCATGATCCTTCTCATATTTTTTCGTGTATCTGATAAAGGCATTGAGGGAGGCAAGGGTGCCCAAATGTTTCTTCTTGATTGCAACCTTCCCCAACTCATCCAATCTCGATCCAAATTCTATCTCATTGACATTCTCCTCTTCGATATCTTCAAAATCAAGCACAGCCCCAACATCGCTCATCATGGTTGAAATAGAAGTTTCAATGCCTGGGCTGTGTTGTGTAACTTCGTTCCGTACCTCTTTAAGTATTCTCCATCTAATAGTCAAGGCAACAAACCAAGACTCCACCATACTCAATCCTCCTTCATCCATCAACTTGGCTCTCTCCAAATATTTCTCTGTAGCTCAATGAATGTCTATAGCCTAGGAAAGGCTAAGTCCTTAATTGGAAGGAAATCCTTCCATTCACCTCTAAATATTTTGAATTTATCTCTAATAACCACTAATGACCTGAATGTTGAGACAAAGGAAGACAAGAAATTTTATCCATCTTGGATTGTATCATGGATCCAATCCTTGACTCATGCAGCTAAGTTGATATCTCTTCTATGTTGCTCCCACTGTCTTGAGGAAGGGTTGCCTGATGCAACTATTGGATAGGCTGGCAATCTCTCCAATCCTTGTTCTCGACCTCCAACTTTACAATCTTTTCATTTTCCTTCCTCAACCTTTCTCTGATTGAAATCATGCCTTCTTAGATCTCCTCACATTCCATGTCATCCATGATTCTTCCCAATTTATGTTCAACTATCTCATATTCTTGAGCTATAATCTCATCCAATGCCTTGTCAACTGTTGGTATAGCAATTTGAACTTTTTAGTGACCATCATTGTCACTCCTGACTAGCTTTGCCACCATTTTTGCAATTTGTTTCTGGTTCTTGCTATCACCCTTTTCTACTAATCCTTGGATATCTTCAACTGTTCGGACAGTCAGCACCTTGCCTCTTGGCATAAGCATTTTTCTTAACCATAACGGTGTAGTGCATCTCCCCAAATCTTGATTTGGATCGACTAGCAAAGCATCACCAATAGCCTCAAGCACTTGGCTTATCTCCTTAATATCAATTGGCCTATCTTCTTCTTCACTAGTGACTGTCTCATCATCTCCTTGTTGATTCTCCAAGAGAGGAGAGTACTTAGTGCTATCACTGTAACTGCTTGATTTTGAATCAAAGCTCACCTCTACCATGGCCCCTTGTCCACTTGTATTATCTTCTTGGCTTCTAGCCTCAATTATGCTCTCCCTTGATGGTGCTACATTTTATTTCTTTGCTAGAGGTTCCCGATGTTCTTTACTTTTCTCAGCCTCCAAACCTCTCATCTCGTTCTTAACTATTCTTTGTTTCTGACTACTGACCTCACCTTTCTGTTTGACTAATTTTTCTAGACCTTCCTTTGGTTTCATCTTCTCATAAGTAAGTGTACCCTCTAATTTTGTAATTTCCTTAACTTCTCATTATACCATGACTCTGTGTGTAGATCCATTATCCTTGTAATTGCCTCCAAGGAAGGATCTTGATGATCATCCCAATCCATAGATTCAACTCCATTCCATCCATTGTACTATAATCTTCTCTAAGCATATTTTCATCATCTCCTAATTGATCAAGAATATCAAGGCCTCTCCATATGATTGCCCTCATCATGTTCATTGACAATCTTGAGAAAGCTAGCTTTCTCACATGAAAATCATCCTAGGCATTGGCCCAATAATCTTCTATAGTAGGAACATGTTTGAATGTAGTTCCATGAGATGCCTTGATGAGACCATTAGGATCGAATCCTTATCTTTCTCTATACCATAGTAGATGATACCATTCTAACTAATTCTTCACATCTGCAAACGTGACAGGATTGGGACAACTATCATTGCCAATTCCAAATAAGAAGGTAATCCCTATCTCACCTTTAAGTTTCATCATTTTGTCATAATGCTCAAGTTTCCTGGCCAACTCCATCAAAACTACCTTTTCGGGTGGGCACCTTGAAAATCTCTTGGGACAAACTATACTTCATGCTACTCTAATATATGTGAATTGTGGAAACTGGATGAACCAACTCCCATACTTCTTAATTTTTTCTTCTACTTCTAATGAGAGCCTCTTAGTAGGTGTCCCTTGCAATATCCTTACTGTCTTCATGACAAAAGAATCATAAAAAAATTTATAATCCTTATTGTTGTGCAAATGAAATTGTGGATAGCACTCGTGCACCAAACATTGACCCAACCTATTGCCAATTACTCCTAAGGCCTTAAGTCTAGGATTTTCATACAATCTCACAATTAGATAGAAAAAATAGGACCCCATATGGAATTGCTTTTGTTTTTGCATGGTCCTAGATTGCAATTCTAAATTCTTGCTTATAATCCTAGCCCAATCAAATCTTCCTTTTTCTATTTTTAATTCCATCAATAAAATAGTACATCCAATTCTTGAATTACATACCTTGAGCTAAGCCCATGATCTAGCTAAGAAGCACAATGAGATCGCCACACTTTGATTTTAAATTTGACATGGTGAGCCTTGATGATCTGGTAACTCCCCTCTTGCCTTCGTATAACCAATTTTTCTTTAGGTGAATGAAGAAAGCTTCTAGATTATCTTGAAATAACTTAGCTGCCTGATCCATCATTACCACTGTCATGCTTTTATACTAGGGAATATTAAATGCTTCTTTGGCCACTTGTCCTTCAATGTTGGCCAACACTCTCTTTCCTTCATCAAAAATTATGGCCTTAGTAACAATATCAAATCAGGATGCACATTCCATGACCAATTCTAGACAAGGTAAGGTAGGAGGGAATGTTGTCGCATGTACAATTCTACTCTTGTAGATCTTCTTTGCCATGGGGGATTATCCTTCCTTCAATCCATCCTTTAATTGTATCATGTTCATTGTATCAATATTGGTATCACTTATTCGCCTCACTTTCGAGAAGAAGGTGGTCTTAGGCATCATGTATTCCTTGTCTTTTTTGGTGTTCATTCCCTTTGGGTTCTTGCTTGCACTAACATCTATCATCCTAAACACTTATTTCTACCCCTTTGTTCTAAATGATATGGACTACACTTATCGATCTCCAACCTTCTTTCTATCAATGGAATCTAGCTTCTTTCTTCCTCACTAAGTCATATCTCTACACTTATCAATCTCTAACCTTCATCCTAGGGGTTGGACTACCACTTATTTTTGCCTCTTCATTACCTTAGGATGGACTACACTTATATCTACCAACTTCAACCTAGGGTGGTCTAGCTTATTTCTGCCTTGCCAAGTGTCCTATCATGAAATCTACACTTATCTCTCCAAACTTCAACCTATCAATGGGATGATGAATGCAAGAAGAATATAAGGGAAATGAACCAAGCAAGACCAAGGAGTGGAATCCAGCTTTAAAGCAATCTTCACCTCTAAAATGAATAGAATTTTACCTTAATTTTGTCTTTACCAATAACCGGGCCCTCTTCAAATTCAAATCAAATTTTGATATTTGCAAATAATGATTCCCTAGCAAAAATCAGATCTTGGATCATGTATCTTCTTTACCACATAAATTGCCCAAATCTAGGGCAGAAATTCATTGCCTTTGCAAAAATTAGAACTTTGAGAAATTTCTCGAGCACGAGAAAATATTTAGATCTACTCCCAAATCGTTTAGGGTAGAGATTCATCCAAATTGGAAGAAGGAGAATGGTGCCAAGCAAGGAAAATCTACTCCAACAAGAAAATCGCCTAGGTTGGAAATTGGCTCTTCATGAAAAATTGCCCAACACATGAGGAGGAGGAAGGTGGAATGAGGAGATAAGAGGGGGGAACCCCTCTTATACCACAATTTCATGTCTCTCCAAGCTGGCCAACTTTCCCTGGAGGAGAACAAAATTAGATTAGCATTCTTACTAATGGCCAAGACTTAAATGTCATGCTAAAATTACTTATCTTAAATTGAAATTACCCCATTTAATTGCCGGTTGTGATAAAAAATTGCAAAATAAAATAAGGAAAGCCTAGGAGATGCCAATTTTTTTTATTTAAAAACATTTTAGCAACTAAAATATCATTAAAATTCAATTTAGCAAGCTAAAATCAATTTTCAATTCTAAATTACCAATTTTCTTTAGTATTTCTAGAAATCTTCTAGGCAATATTTCAACCAATTTACTAAGATTTTGCAATTTAATCCTTTTTCAATTTTGCAATGCAATTTTAATTTTTTAACCAAAATAAATCACTTTCTAGCATCCAAAAATGATTTTCCCATTTTGATTTCACTATAAAAAAAATTCTATCTTTACCAAAAAAGTCAAGATTTCCTGAAATGACTAAATCTAACAAATTCATTTTGAAAATGTTCAAGCTTATACAATTATTTCAAATTTTCAAAATCTATCTAAGTCCCAAAATTTACAAATTTATTCTACTGAACATTGTTCTAATCATCAAAAAAATGTTGTTTTTGAAATTTGTTTGGCCTAAGGATAAAATTACATTTTCTAGAAAATCAAAATTTGCACTGAGTGAAAAAAAAATTGCATCCCTCCTTCCTAGCCCGAAGGCATCCAAGGTGTAAAATTTTCAAATTGAAATTTTTTGGACAACTCTAAAAAAATTGCTAAGGCAATCAAAAAAATTCTAAAAATCTGCAAAAATTGCCAAGGCTTGCCCGGAAAAGGGGTTCCCCAAAATTTTTGGGGCGATGGTGTGAAAACTTCACAACATCTAGCATCAACCCAAAGAAATGTTCCTAAACATTTCAAGAATAAAACTTCTTAGAACAAAATTCTTAGGATGGCCTACTTAAGGATGAGCACTCAACAAGGGAAAGAACTCTCAAGTTGAACCTAAGTACCCTAACCATATGTTACTCACATGTGTGCAAATGATTCATTCCCTGCTCGACAAGAACTTGATAATCTCTCAGATCCATTAAACTTAGCTATTATAATATCCTTACTTCAAAAGAAACCTGGATAGAGCCCATCTGCCAATCAGGCATCTATAGCCTTGATAGAGTTATTATTATGGCACCACAATCATGGTTCTACCTTTAGTGACTATTTTTATAGCACTGACAGAGATGATTGCACACCCTTGAACCAAATTTCATCTTTCTTTTCACTTTGATATTGTTGCCTTCCCTTTTGCATAAATTCTTTTTTTTTTTCCTTTTCTAAAATATTTCTCTTTTTTCTCAATCTTTGTTCGGCTTGTGGGCAATGAAACCTATGGAGGGTTTGGAAGACCACAGTGGCTTTGAATCAGGTGTATGATTTTTACCAATTCTAACTTCACTTCAAAACACCAAGAACTCAGAGCAATTAAGTGTGAGTATAATGTTGTAACCATGTCAAAGATAGCTTAAGAACCTCTATTGAGTTTGACCCAAATTTAGTACAAGTCCTACCATAAACTAATGACTAAGCATACCGTTAATCTCTAAACCTTGCCCAATCTATTCAATAAATGATATGATGAACTCTATTTTGTCACCAAAAATGTAAAATCTACACACCTCACCCATAAGTAATAACATGGACCCCCTTTGCACTTGCAAAATGCCAAAACCAAAACTTCCTTCGAATTGAGGGATGCTAAAAGATCCCAAGTCAAATGATTTGATGCAAATCAAATTCAAGCTCCCTCACAACACCTAAACTAAACAACTAAAAGAAATCTATAGGTAAACTAAACAACTAAAAGAAAACTTCTCTAACCAACTAAAAGGGAAACTACTCTACCCAACTAAAAGGGAAACTACTCTACCCTTTGGACCAAATGGTCCAAAAGAAACTCTACTCTAAAGAATGGAAAGCAAACTAAATTACTCTCTTGAACCAAATGGTCGAAGACAAACCTACCCTAACTATTTACAAGACTCTAAAGGGACAATACTAACCGATATATTATATACGCTAGATCTAGCATAGTTTCTCATGATGTTCAAAACTAACAAGGTTTGGGTGATAGTTCTTAATCTCACAAACTCATCCTTATACTCTAAAAAAAATTTGGTCACCTCAAACTCAACCTAAAGAAAATTATCATGCAAGATCAACAATTGAGAAAATTCATTAGACCATGATCTAACTACAAACAAGTTTTCTCTCCAAAATTTCCATAATCAAAATAACAACTTTTACAACTTTGAACATTAAGAGATAGGAAAGAAACAACCTGACATGACTTAAATTCAAATGGAACCTACAAATTCTTCATGACCTTAGGAGGTCAAAGTTGGTGGTGGACCATCCTAATAGCATCAACACCAAACTTGAAAGTGATCAAGGCAAGGTCAGTCATGAAGTCAAGGCCTTGAAACATCCTTCTAGAGGGCTTGTCCTTGTGAAACATGAACCATTCATCCTTGTGAATCTCCTCAAGTGTATCCTCAAAAATCAAGGATTTCTTGATATTCTCCCCATTAAACACCTCTCCAAATTGTTCGAACACAATATCCAATTGTAGCATCAACCCAAACTATTCTTTGTTTTCCCTTTCTATGGGAGTAACTTGATCACCACTTAGCAATTCTTGCATATCCTCATCAATAGGAGCTTCATCATCTAGCATGTAATTTCCATTTGAACTCTCTTTAAGAACATCTTGTAATTCTTTATATGGACTCTCACCAAACATATCACCTTCAAGACTGATAGGAGAACCATCATACATCTATGTGAGTTGCCCATCAACTTCAATTTCAAGTGGAAAATTTTTTGGAGGTTGAAGTTGATGGTGAATCATGCCACTTGCAACAACTTGATCACCTTGAAAGGCTTTGGGAAATGAATCCTTCTGTTTTTCTTCCATAGGATCTTCAAGCATCCCCCCAAAGAATGTAGTGGAAATAGTGCCTTGTATTGGTTTATCAAAAAATTTCTCATATTTGAACTCTCTTGTGATATCCTTTGACTCCTTGTCCAAGTCACCGACTTGATTATCTTCCTCTGTAAGGATATTTGAAACTTCATGCAACTCATCCTCAAGAGTCACCCCTTGAATTATGCATGAAGGCTCACCAAAAATCTCCTTTTCATCCACCTTTCAATGTTCCTTTTGTAGTTCTTCGTGTGCCCTCACATGTTGACCTTTTCCTACCATCCTTTCTCTCCCTTGGATAAATTCAATTGTTTCCTTGATTTTCTTGTCAACCTCTCCATCTCATGATATAATGTGTGAAGGTTCATCCACTTGGTTATCTTGAACATTAGAATCAACCATATCATCTTGATAAATCTTACCCTCTTCATTCTTTGGCATCCAACTTAAAAGCTAAAAGAAATCTTTACCACCCCCCACTAATATTTCTTCATACCAACCCAATTGAAACTTGACCAAGTTAATGGTGTCTTGGCAAGATGGGCAAGTAGATTCTGAATGTGAGAGATTATGTAAACCACACCAAGACCTTCTTTCATATATATATTTTAGTTCCCAATTGATATCCTCTTTGAAAACAATAAAATCTTCCTCTGAATTGACAAAGACTATAGGCTCATGTATTTGTGAAAAATAATTTTTTTCTCTTAATGCCAAGTCCACTCTCAAGAGAAACACAAAAAAACTAGCTTCTCATGATTTGTAGTACCATGTATCCCACACTTCCTTGATGCTACAAGTTAAGAAAAATCCCATGGAGGTAACCTTTTGTTCAAATCAAACCAAATGGGAAGAATGTCCACTTGCCTATCCATTGAGAGACCTTTCTTTCCTTTTTTTTTTTTGAATTTTTTGATTTCTTGAATTATTTTTCACATTAAAAGAGATCTTTTATCTCAAGTATGACTTTGAAAGCTCATTCCTTGTCAATCTCTACTCTAAATTTCCAAGTTGATCCAAGAATGAAAGTCATTCAAGCCCTCCTTGTGGTTCTAGATAATGTTGATTGCGTGAGGAGGAGGTAATAATGCTTCTAATTTTCAAATTTTTTCCAAGAATGAATTCCAATTTAGTCCTCCAAAAATTCAAAACTTCAATTCAACCTTCCAGTGAACTTCAATCAAGCCCTCCTTCTGGTGCCTGAAAATGTTGATGTTAGTTTTGTACCAATACATAACATATAGCAATTGAATACTTGATATGGAATATCAAACACTCAATTCCTCTCTTGAAAAGTTAATACTCATGAAGACATGAGAAAAACTCCAATGTTCATTACACCTATGGATACTAATTCAATTATATTGATGTGATTTGTTGGTAATCACATAGGCATCCTTGCGTTGTTCATTCAAGGATGACTTGGGTTTTGGGATGATGGTGATGATTATGTATGAGTGCCAGATGATGTTGATGGTGGCGGTGATGGGGACACTAGTGCCAAGTAATGTTGAGGGTTGCGATGATGGGGGAAATAATGCTCTTATGACTTTTACCTTCCTAACTTTCTTAGAATGAAATTTGACTAATCAACTACTTGCTACTCTACTCCTACTCCTATTAATGGAAAGATTAGAAAATGGATGGGGATCAAATTTGATGAAAGCTAACCATTGGCTCTACCTCCATAGATGCAATGATTCGAGGGAAAAGGACTAGTTTACCACACAAGGCTTCCTAACAAGCCATTAGGATGCTAGTGGCCTAGTTATAGATCCCTATCAAACATCCACTAATATCACCATACAACTATCCATCTATTCCTACTCTTACTTAACAACTTTCTTGAAATGAAATCTACTTTAACAGCTTCAAAGGAAATCTAATTCTAACTATTGGAAGTAGAAACCATGCAATAACACTAAATGTTCTTAATCACCATGCAAGTCACAACAATGATGAAGAGAGGCAATTTTGGTATTATCTTAGCAACAATTTTCTTTGACCCTTTACAAATGAGAGAAAATGGCCTTATATAGAGGCCAAAATTACAACCAACGGTAGAGATTAAGAAGGAAAAACCAACAATCCAAATTGGATCCTAGAAACCCTAATTAGGGCTGCCACCCCATTGGCCAATGAGAAGATGCCACCTCATCAATATACTAATGAAAAAAAGGAAAAGTGGCAACCAATGAGAAGGTACCAAAATGGTAGCCAATCAAAATTAGACACCTATCTTACCCAAGAAGGAGAATTTTTCTCTTGGGCTTACATCAAATGATCTTCTAATATGGTTCTACCCCTTTCTTTCATATTCTTAGCCAAAGAAATGAACTTGGCTAGCTTGTCATTGACTTCCTTCATAGGAGGGCAAAGTGTATGTTTCATCTTGAGCT
Organism: Cupressus sempervirens; assembly: GCA_028749045.1. Taxonomy (NCBI): domain Eukaryota; kingdom Viridiplantae; phylum Streptophyta; class Pinopsida; order Cupressales; family Cupressaceae; genus Cupressus; species Cupressus sempervirens. The sequence continues at coordinate 25,892,105 of CM053784.1, forward strand.
TAGCTAAATTCATCATGTTGCTTACTACTTACAATGTTTTCTTATAATCCTTCTCATATTCTTTCATGTATCCAATAAAGGCATTAAAGGAGGCAAGGGTGCCCAAATGTTTCTTCTTGATGGCAGACTTCCCCAACTCATCCAATCCTAATCCTAATTTTGTCTCATTGATGTTCTCCTCTTTGATATCTTCAAAATAAAGCACAATCCCAACATCACTCATGATGGTTGAAATAGAAGTGTCAACGCCTAGGCTATGATATACAATTTCATTCCATACCTCTTCAAGTATTTTTCATTTGATAGTCAAGGCAACAAACAAAGACTCAATTGTACTCAATCCTCCTTCATCAACCAACTTGGCTCTTTCCAAATATTTCTCTGGTAGCTCAATGAATGCCTGTAGCCTAGGAATGGCTAAGTCCTTAACTAAAGGAAATCCTTCTATTCACTTTCAAATGTTCTAAATTTATCTCTAATAACCACTAATAACCTAAATGTTGAGACAAAGAAAGGAAAGAAATTTTTCCAATCTTGGATTGTATCATGGATCCAATCCTTGACTTCATGCAGCTAAGCCAATATCTCTTCTATGTTGCTCCTACTGTCTTGAGGAAGGGCTACCTGATGCAACTATTGGATAGGCTAGAAATCTATCCAATACTTGTTCTCAGCCTCCAAATTTAGAATCTTTTCATTTGCCTTCCTCAACCTTTCTTTGATTGAAACCATGCCTTCCTAGATCTCCTCACATTCCATGTCATCTATGATTCTTCCCAAGTTATGTTCAATTATCTCATATTCCTGAGCTACAATCTCATCCAATGCCTTGTTAACCATTGGTATAGTAATTTGAACTTTTCAGTAACCATTATTGTCACTCTAGATTACCTTTTCTAGCATTTTGCAATTTGTTCCTGGTTCTCTCTATCACCCTTTTCTACTAATCCTTAGATATCTTCAACTGTTCAAACAATCACCACCTCGCCTCTTGGTCTACGAATTTTCCTTAACCATAGTGGTGTAGTGCATCTCCATAAATCTAGATTCGGTTCAACTAGAAAAGCATCACCAATGGCCTCAAGCACTAGCTTATCTCCTCAATATCAATTGGCCTATCTTCTTCTTCACCAGTGACTATCTCATTATCTCCATGTTGGCTCTTCGAGAGAGGAGAGTACTTGGTACTATCACTATAATCGCTTGATTCTGAATTAGAGTTCACCTCTACCATGGCCCCTTGTCCACTTGTATTATATTCCTAGCTTCTAGCCTCAATTATGCTCTCCTTTGATAGTGTTGCATTCTATTTCTTTGCTAAATGTTCTTGATGTTCTTTACTTTTCTCAACCTCCAAACCTTTCTTCCTATTCTTGACTATTCTTTAATTCTGGCTACTACCTTCACCTTTCTATATGACAGATTCTATTAGACCTTCCTTTGGTTTCATCTTCTCATAAGTAAGTTGTACCCTTTGACTTTTTCATTTCCTTACCTTCTCATTATACCATGAATTAGTGTGTAGATCCATTGTCCTTGTAACTGTCTCCAAGGAAGGATCTAGATGATCATCCCAATCCATGGATTCAACTTCATTCCATCCATTGTATCATAATCTTCTCTTAGCACATTTTCATCATCTTCTAGTTCATCAAGAATATGAAGGCCTCTCCATCTGATTGCCCTCATCATGTTCACTGACAATCTTGAAAAAGCTAGCTTTCTAACATGAAAGTCATCTTGGGCACTAGCCCAAAAATCTTCTATAGTAGGAAAATGTTTGAATGTATTTCCATGAGATTTTTGATAAGACCATTAGGATCAAATCCTTGTCTTGCTCTATACCATACTAGATGATACCATTCTTATTCTTTCTCTGTAGATGCAAAGGTGATAGGATTGGGAAAACTATCATTTCCAATTCCAAATGAGAAGGTAATCCCTATCTCACCTTTAAGTTTCATCATTTTGTCATAATGCTCAAGTTTCCTAGCCAATTTCATCAAAACTACATTGTCGGGTGGGTACCTTGAAAGTCTCTTGGGACAAACTATATTTCCTATTACTCTAATATATGTGAATTGCAAAAATTGGATGAACCAACTCCCATACTTCTTAACTTTTTCTTCCATTTCTAATGAGAGCCTCTTTAGCAGGTGTCCCTTGCAATATCCTTACCATCTTCATGGAAAAGGCATCATAAAACATTTTATAATCCTTGGTGTTGTGCAAATGAAGTTGTGGATAGCACTAATGCACAAAACATTGCACCAACCCATTACCAATTACTCCTAGGGCCTTAAGTCCAAGATTTTCATACAATCTTGCAATCAGATAGAAATGATAGGACCTGATATAAAAATGCTTTTGATTTTGCACAATCCTAAGTTGCAATTCTAAATTCTTTCTTATAATCCTAGCCTAGTCAAATCTTCATTTTCCATTTTCAATTCCTTCAATAAAATAATACATCTAGTTCTCAAATTGCATACCTTAAGCTAAGCCCATGATCCAACTGAGAAGCACAATGAGATCACCATACTCTGATTTTAAATTTGACATGGTGAGCCTTGATGATCTAGTAACTCCCTTCTTGCCTTTGATAACCAATTTTTCTTTAGGTAAATGAAGAAAGCCTCCCAATTATCCTGAAATAACTTAGCCACTTGATCCATCATTACCATTGTCATGCTTTTATACTGGGGAATATTTAATGCTTCTTTGACCACTTGTCCACTAATGTTGGCCAACACTCTCTTCCTTTCATAAAAAATGATGGCCTTAGTAACAATATCAAATTGGGATGCACACTCCATCACCAATTTCAGACAAGGCAAGGTAGGAGAGAAAGTCATTGCATGTACAATTTTGCTCTTGTAGATCTTCTTTGCCATGGGGGATTGTCCTTCCTTCAATGTGTCCTTTAACTATATCATGTTCACTGTATTGATATTGGTTTCACTTATTCACCTCACTTTCAAGAAGAAGGTGGTCTTAGGCATCATGTCTTCCTTGTCTTTTTTGGTGTTTGTTTCCTTTGGGTTCTTGCTTGCACTAACATCTACCATCCTAAACACCTATTTTTGCCCCTTCGATCTAAATGATATGCACTACACTTATCAATCTCCAACCTTCTTTCTAGCAATGGAATCTAGCTTATTTCTACCTCACCAGGTCCTATCTCTACACTTATCAATCTCCAACCTTCAACCTAGGGGTGGGAATACCACTTATTTCTACCTCTTCATTACCTTAGGATAGACTAAACTTATATCTCCCAACTTTAACCTAGGGTGGTCTAGCTTATTTTTGCCTCACCAAGTGTCCTATCATGAAATCTACACTTATCTCTCCAATCTTCAACCTATCAATGGGATGATGAATGCAAGAAGAATATAAGAAAAATGAACCAAGCAGGAAAAAGGAGTGGAATCTACCTTTAAACCAATCATTACCTCTAAAATGAATAGAATTTTACCTTAATTTTGTCTTTACCAATAATTGGGTCATCTTCAAATTTTGATATTTCAAGCCTCGTTGCATATAATGATGGCCTAGCAAAAATCATAATTTTGACCTCCTTGAAATCACCCAAATTTACCAAAAAAATTAGATCTTGGATCATGTATCTTCTTTACCACATAAAATTGCCCAAATCTAGGGTAGAAATTCATTGCCTTTGCAAAAATCATAACTTTGAGAAATTGCCCAAGCAAGAGAAAATATTCAGATCTGCTCCCAAATTGCTTAGGGTAGAAATTCACCCAAATTGGAAGAAGGAGAATGGTGTCAAGAAAGGAAAATATTCTCCAACAAGAAAATTGCCTAGGATAGAAATTACCTCTTCAAGAAAAATTGTCCAACACATGAGGAGGAGGAATGTGGAATGAGGAGATAAGAGGAGGGGGAGCCCCTCTTATACCAAGACACTCGCCATCTCTATGAGGGAAAAGGATGAATATGCTTCTCCTTAAAAAGAATTACTGACTGAAATGTCTACAAATATGATTTGACATAGGATGTACAAGGGCCACGTGACAATCTTTTGCAAAGCCATTCAATCTGACTAATCTTTGCTATGAATCCTAAAGAAAGATTATATCAATGTGAAAGTGGAAGAGAAAGGTCCCAAACTTGTGAGAAACTCCACTTCTAGTAGGCTAAGCATCACCTTTTGTCATTATCCAATGCCTTTAGTCATGAATGATTGAATGTCCTCTGAAAGAATCTCCTTCAAATACAATGACTTGTGATCACCGTACTCAAATCCCATGACTTCATTACATTCAATCACAAAATTCACTAGTAGGTTTGTCGCCTTGTTATCTTCTTGGTAAACATGCTGAAGCTGAAATTCACCCATTGATCTCAAATGTTCTAAGATTTTAAGGATCCAATCTACCAGTCTCCATGATTGGAAATCCCTCTTTGCTAATCCATTGATGATGACTATTGAATCTCCCTCGATGATCAATTTGAATATTCTTTTTGATGCACACCATCTAGGACTAGTTTCCAACACAAAGATCTTTGCAACATTGTTTGAAGTGATTTCAATGAGACTTGCAATTACTTTGACCAACCACCCTTCTTCATTTCAAATGATTATGCCAATCCCACTTCTACCTAGATTAGCTCTACTAGCCTTGTCAAAATTTAAGTTCAACTACCCCTATTGAGGAGGCTACCAAGTAACTAAAATTTTAATTTCCCTCTTATCTCTCATGAGGTGATCCCCTCTAGATTTGAATGACCATAAAACTTCCATATCATGATCCCATTCAGATTACTATCTATACTTCAGCCCTTGGGTCCTAATGTTAACAACTTCTTCAATGACATCTTTAATCTTTTCTTTGCAGAACTTCAACTCTCATTTCTTTCTCTTCAAAAATCCTACAGTTTCTCTCTTTCCAAATATGTCATACTAGCATAGATGGACTTACTATCTAGAGAATTCTCCATTTGGAAAATCTTCTATCCAATGGCCATGATAACAAAAAATCTCTAAACAATTCATTCCTAACCACATTCCAATTCAATCTACCTATTAACCACTCTCAACATTGCTACGCAAAAGGACACCAAAGAAGGAGATGGTCTGCCATCTCCTCATTCTTCTTGCAAAAGGTGCACTAACTCGATCCCTCAATACCAATGCTCTTCAAACAATTACCTATGAGAATCTTACTGTAAAGAGAAATCCATAGAAATGCTCATGCTTTTGGAAGCAACCATTTCTTTAACAAAGAATCAAAGGCCACTCAAAATCTTTGGTTCTGAACCTCTACAACTCATAATCGAGATTGACCTTATAATCCCCTGATTTAGATGCATTCCACAAAAGTTGATCTTCAAGATCTAAGGGAATCATAATTCTAGTTGAAAGGAGATCAGATAATTTCCTATGATACTCTAGGGAGCTTGATCCCACCAATTTCCAACTAACTAGAAAATAATTCTCTTGACTACTAAAATAATTAGCTACTTTTCCCCCCCATCACTGCTTCTATTTTAGTCACCCAATTAATATCCATGAAATAATTGATAAGCAAAGGATCTTCATTCCAAGAATCATGCCAAAACATCACTCTACACTCATTTCCTATTTTCCAAGTAAGATGTTTAGTAATGACATTTTGCCTATTCCAAAGGAAGCACCACTTATGAGATCCTTTGTTCATATTGGTCACTTTAAGAATTATGACAAGGTTAGTAGAGCCCAAGTATTTAGCTATCATAACTTTACACCATGGTTTCTCTAGATATTTATACATCTTCCATGTCAATTTAGCTCCGAGAGCATGATTCTATAGTCCCACCTTTTTCATACCAATACCACCATCCTTTTGGATTTGTAGGCCACGTCCCAACTTATGAGCAGGATATTTTTCACTTCCTTTGATCCTTCCCATAAGTTTTTTTTAACAAACCATCAATGGATGTTGTTTCTTTGTTAGTCATTTGATAGACTAACATGTAGTATATAGGAATGGTTGATAGCATTGATTTGATCATTAGTATTCTACCTGCCTGAGATAACCACTAAATTTTCCATCCTAAAGCCTTCTCTTGACATCTATTTGATATATCCTCCCATATCTTAGGGTCAAACCTACTTGCAAATAGAGGGACCCCAAATACACAATGGGGAATTCACCTGCAATGAATCCCAATACATTAATAATATTATTCTGCAGGCTTCTAATTGAATTGAGAAAATAAATCTTGGCCTTCAACCTATTCATACATTGTCTCAAACCCCTTTCATAACTATCCAACACGTCCCTAATTATTGGCGCTTCCCTAACCAAAGCCTCCCCAAGAAGCACAGTATCATCAAAAAATTGTGAGTTCAAAATCAATTCAAAAACATTATGGATAAGACTCCCTTTCCACGGACCCAAAATTGTTTGTTTTCTAATGTTCCTACCAATCACTTTTGCCATCAAAACAAAAATGAATAGAAATAGAAGATTTCCTTGCTTCAATCCATTGGTTGCTTGAAAAAAACCACAAAGAGAATCGTTGACCAAAACCAATTATACCTATATACATGTTCATATTGATATGTTCTATTTAATATTACATTATGAAGAGTAGTAGTGTAATATTGAAGAAAATAAAAAGAATGGTGGTAAAATGGCACATCTACAAATTATAATTGGATCAAAAGTGTGTGTGTGTGTGTGTGTTTACACAAACACACACAAAAACACACACAAGAATATTAAGAAACTAAAGCAATGGTAAAAGAATAGTTATTGTTATTTACTAATGTCCCAAAAAATCCCTAGGGTTAGAATAATCAATTAACTCCCAACCAATGATAATGCATCTTTTTGAAAAGTGAAATTAAGGGTTGTTGAACATGGATTAAAGAAATAACTACTTCTAGGCAGGGAACTTGGTAGATTCAAGCCAAGTAAAAGCACCTCTACATTTGTGAGAAGAAGCAAGGTAGCTTGAAAGTTTCACTTCATTCACCATAAACAATATTATTCCTTTGAATTATTAGAGAACAAAAGTCACAAGAGCCATGACAGTGGAAATCATTGTCACCCTTGGTAAATTGTCTTTGCCCACACAAACACCCTCAAGAAAGAGAGGGAGAAATCACTATACCATTGATATCAACTACTAAAGATGAGCAACTTCAAATGCAAATTTACTAGCATGCACCTAAATATGTTAAGCATAGTAGAGAAAATCATGAATTTAGTGTACACATAGAAATGAAAAATGATAGAACAATTAGAGATAAGAGTTGTATTTCTATTTTTCTAAATGTTGAAGATAATTTCCAGCCTAAAAGCATCTTGAATCTAGGTATACTTAAGTTGGAAATAAGGTATATCTCTAAGGAAAACCACATGTCAAGAAAAAGAAGTAGGTCTAAAAGGTCTAAAAAATCATGGATCTAATTTTAATATTCTTGAGTAGTAGGAAAACCTCAAAAAGGTGATTGGAATTCTCCACATGTCTTAAAAATATGCATCAAGGATTTCCAAAACCTATATGAGCCAAGTTCTTCCCAAGAAAGGTGATGTAGGAGCATCCTTGGGTATTTAGCAATCTTGTATATTGGATTGGTTTTGACCTTGGAGTTAATGGATTCGGTTGAAAGGAGGTGTAGCTCAGTCATTATAGGGGTAGTTCTTGATTGTGGTTTCACTCGAGGAACCCAGTGACTGAATGAACTCAATTATTCTTGTGGTGCTTGGTTTACGTGCTTGTTATGTGTGCTTAGTGTATACTTGGCATGCTCAATGGTTTCTATTGATGCTTAGTGGTTTGGTTGATCGAATGGGTTTTCTTGGGAGATTTCATCGGCCAACTTGGTGCATTTAATATGTGTAGCATGTGATCATGATGTGGATTGAATGTGGGATGTGTATGGAACTATTTGGGGTCTTGGTTCTTTCTCCTATTTGCATTTAACAATTGTTGTAAACCGACTAAGGCATGTTATGTTTATTTGGGTTCTAGATGATTCTATTTGTAATAGGTTGACTCGTGGTTGTACAAGTATAAAAGAGGGGTCTGGGTAGTATTGTAGGTCATCTATTGGGAGTCAACTTGAGAGGAGTCATTGAGGAGTTGAGAATTTAATAGATCTAATAGTTGAGTGTAGGCTTAGGAACAAGACAATTTCTTGGTGTCTTGCAAGCATAAGTTTATATCTTTGTTGGGGTTTCTACCAGATTCTTGTATTGTTACAGATTTGGGCTAGCTAGCATTTATTATTGTTACTGTAATTGCTTTGTATTTGAATGTAACCTAGAAGGCTTTACATCCCAATGTGCATTGTATGTAATCAACTATTTGATGAATAAGAGTTGGAGTTTCTATCAGATTTTGTATCTTGTGTTGTATTTTTGTTCTGTGATTATTTGTTAGAGAAGATTGTTGAAGTGTGGTTGCAAAGATTCTACACAATTCTTATTGCATATATGTGTTCCTCGACTTGTGAAACCCTTCCTCATTATTTTTGTGAGGTGGTAGTTCCTGATCTTACTTGCAAGCAACTTGGGTTTGTTACTAGGTGCTTGGGTGGGATTTGTTGCACAATGTTTTTGAATAAATGTATAGGTGTACTACCAGAAGCATATATTTTACAATGCATGACATTCATATCGTGTGGGGATGATTCTTTATGTTATCTTTGTAGAGATTCTATTTTGGGGTATAGTTGCACGCATTTTTCACAAACTAGGTATTTACTAGAACAAGTCATGTTTCATTTTCTTCACTTTTGGTTTGTATAATTTGTTCACGTGCTTAAAATTTTACTATGTTTCCATTTTGTAACTGTATGCATTGATTTCCCATATTGAAAATATTTCATTCTAAAAAGTGAATCCCCTTGGTCGCTTCCTTGTCAAACGTGGTAGTGCTAACTTACTGAAGTGAGCTTTGAGGCTGGCTATTCTCTATTTTATAGCTCTACATAGTTGGTTTGATCTTCCTCAAAATCTCACAAATTGGGGATTTTGGAAAGAAAATCGTCATGAAAATATATGCAGAGAATGTTTGAAATATACTCTTTGGTGTGATATTTGAAGCTCACTTAATAACATTAAATAATGCATTTGAAGGTTAGAGTAACAGATTATAAATTATACTAAAGTGATCCATTCATTTATGATTTAAAACTTAAGCAAAGAGGGTCGTAAAAAATATAGAACTTAGTTATTTTTGAAATGTGGATTTCTCAAGGAATAGGCTAATCAGTTGGACTTCTTTAGGCCCATTTCTCTTTGTAATGTGGTCTATAAAATCATTACTAAGCTCCTTGCAGAGAGGCTTAAAGTTTGCCTTCCCATGGTTATCTCTGAGGAACAAGGAGGTTTTGTAGTAGGCAAACAAATTTTGGATGGGGGTGGTTATTGCTTCTGAAGCTATTCACTCTATGAGTGCTTCCCAAGAACGAGCCATGTTTATTAAGCTTGATATGGCTAAGGCTTATGATAGAGTCAATTGGGGTTTCTTATAAAAACTTCTTCTGGCTTTTGGCTTAAATCAGGAATGGGTTCAATGGGTTTTGAGCTATGTTACTACTCCTTCATTCTCGGTCCTTATTAATGGTGAACCATCAGAGCTTTTTGGAGCATCTAGAGGTCTTCACCAAGGAGACCCATTCTCTCCATATTTGTTTATCATTATGGCTAAGGGACTTGGTAGACTTATCAAGTTTCATGTACCTCAAAATTTGATTCATGGATGGCAATGGAAAAATGGATTACCCATTTTGTCCCACCTCCAATTTGTTGATGATACAACCCTTGTAGGAAGAGCTCAGATTCGTGAAGCTGAAGTCTTTTAGCTCACCCTAGATACTTATTTGGCTGCTTTTGGGTAGAAAATTAATGATCAAAAGTCCTCTATTTTTTTCTTCAACACTCATGAGCCTATCTAGCAGAGGATTGCTACTATCCTAAGGTTTCAGATTCAATCTCTTCCTTTGACTTACTTGGGGGTCCCTATTGTGGTGGGAAGATAGCCTAGGCTTTTTTGGCAAAATGTGCTTGACAAACTAAGACAAAAAGTTAATCATTGGACTCATCAGTGGCTCTCTACTGCTGGTAGGGTGACACTTCTGCAATCTATGATTCAAGCCCTTCTCATATATCGTAGTATGGTTCAGGCTGCCCTAGTGTATTTTCTAAAGGAATTTGATGCTTTTCTTGCCAATTTCTTTGGAGCAGTAACCTGCAAAATACCAAATGGAGCCTTATTAATTGGGATACTATTTTCTGGACAAAAAAGGAAGGAGGCCTCGACCTTCATTTTTCTATCTTGTGTAGTCAAGCTCTCACTACCAAACTCTATTGGCACTGGTGCTCTAGTCAGTCTCAACTTTGGGCCCGTATCTTGTCATACAAGTATTATCTTGATGTTGATCCTTCTAATATTTCCAGGCTTCCTCTTGAGGGAAGAGGCTCTATGGTGTGGAATACCCTCAAGCTTGGTGCTCACCTGGTGAAGTACAATATTTTTTGGATATGCGATAGTGGCATTGTGGCCTTCTTTTGGAGTGACTCTTGGGATGGGTATTCTCCTCTATTATCCTCTCATCCACACTTGCATTCTCTTTGTGATCTTTTCCTTTCTTCTGGATGGAATACAGTGGCTCATTATAAGGAGGCCTTTAACCTAGGCATGATTGTGGGTTATAGATGGAAGAATTCTTCTAATTGGCCGTTGAGTGGCTCTCTAGGGGATCGGTTGGAGTTATCTTAGATTTTGGTTTCTAGAGAATGTAGCTCTTTGTAGGAACTTGATGTTTTTTCTTGGGGAGGTGCTTCTTATGGGAAGTATTATGTTTCTTTCAGGTACCTTGCATTGACAAAGCAACTTTTTGGCGAAGTGGAGGTCTCTTGGTGGAAGAAAGTTTGGAATAATTTTTCATGGCCTAAGTGTAATTTTTTCCTCTGGGTTCTGGTTTATAATAGGTGTCTTACTTGGGAGAATCTCTATAAACAAGGCTTCTAGGGGCCTTTCATATGTGTTTTATGCCACATTAGTGAAGAGATTGTTTCTCACCTTTTCTTCCAATGCCCTTTTTCCAAATAGATTTGGCACCTCTAGTGGAGTGTGTGGGGTTGCTCTTGCTGGCATGTTTCCTCTTTGTCTGAATTCTAGGATCGTTTGGGCCACCCTCCTTATAAGACTTATTTTCTTCAAGTTTCTTGGTCCATTGGTCCTTCCCTTATTTTGTGACATATATGGCTTGAGAGGAACAGGAGGATATTTCATGATGTGCACTTTGAGCTCAGGCTCCTATGGGGGAAAATTATTAATTCTCTTCATGACACTCTCCAAGCTAAATGTGACATTGTTGTTGGTTTGGATCCTATAGATGCTAGTATTTACTAATGCTTTTCCTTTGCTCCTCACGGTGATATTCCCTTTGCTCCCCACACTTGCTTAGCGAGTGGAACTAGGCCGCACTTGCATCTTGTCAATTGTGAGGGGCATTGAAGTCCTCTTGTAGTTGGAGTTCTTAAAATCAACACTGATGGTTCTTCTTGAGGAAATCTAGGGCTAGCTATTATTGGAGGTGTTTGGTGTGATAGTTCTAGTGATATTCATTTTTTATTTTCTATTTACAAGGGTTACCATACTAATAACCTCATGGAAGCTTTGGCTATCTTTGTTTTAGTGCAATAGTGTTGTCAACATGGCTGGCGAAGAATTATCTACAAGATTGACTTCCAGGTGATTCTCAATTTATTGAATAAAAGGAACTTTGTGACTGTGTATTGGCATTTGTCTCTAATTATTCAATAGATCATTCAGCTATGTGTTTCTTTGGATACTATGTCTTTTATGCATATTCCTCATGAGTGGAATGGTGTGGCTGACTGTTTGGCTAAATTGGCCTCCGAGCATGGGCTGCCTTGGAACATTTTTTATCATACGATGCTTCCCCTTGATAAAGCTCTATAATTCTCTTTTTTTCTTGTTTTTTTCTAATCTCTTTCATTTTCAATAAAAAATTTACCCCTCTTTTAGTGAAATGTGGATTTCTCTTATGTTTCAATGAGCCATTCACAAATATATAATTTTAATTGTTTCATTTTTTTAAAAATGAATAATCATTTTCTATTAATTTAAAACATAAAGTTACATATTTATATAAAAAAAATTTAGGGGATATTAAATCATAAATATCAATTGTTCATAATAAAAATTTAGTATAAAAGTCCTCCTGCAAGAGTAGTGCTAGCCAAAGGAGGAGGATCATGTTTATCATCACAATTTTATACATCAGTAGGGTTAGGAGGGTTTGGAAGAGACTATCCATCATTGTAATGGATCCAACCTTAATATTATTGAATTGTGGAAAAGAACTCAAACAAGTAATTGGGGTTCTTCACATGTCTTCAAAATAGGCATCAAGGATTGTCTTCCCAAGTTCTTACCAAAGAAAGGCCCTAATAAATAATACACAAGGAAAAGTAAGCCAACTTAGGGTTCATAATATCTAACCAAATGCACACAAATTCATGATGTTAAAACTTGATACACATCAAAGGACACACCAATAATGATTTACTTAATCTACCATGGGAAAATGAGGGGAAAACCACAAATGGCCCTTTTTGACACCTATAGTTTTAAATGGTGCATCAAAGTAATATTTCTAATCATCATCAAAACATTTAAGAGACTTATTAAATTTGATTTTAGATTGGACAAAATTGATGGACAACCTTACAAATTCTTCCATTTTGTAGCCTATGCCCTCCATTAACACATATCAAGGTAATTTTTGAATTCCCTTGCATACATTTTCATGGTTTGTATCTCCTTTCACATTTGGTCATGTGTTCATCGACTTTTCAAACTTGATTAATAAGTTTCATCATTTGCAAAGTCATAGTTCCAATTTGGGCTTTGAAACCCAAATTACAAAGTCATTTTTAATTTGGGGTTTATAAACCAAATTGTAAACTCATAGTTTCAATTTGGCATATGAAACCTAATTAGTAGAGTTATAGCTGAAATTAGGGGTTTAAAATCTTATTTGAAAAGTTGATTTTGGGTTTTAAATCTAACTTGCAAGTCATAGTTGTAATTTAGGGTTTAAACTCAATTTCTAAGTCAAAGGTTCACTTTGGGGTTCAAATTCTCAATTTGCAAAGTCATAGATAAAAATTTTCCATGAAAGCCAAATTTTAAAAATCAGAGTTGCAATTCCAAGTTTAAGACATGACTAGCAAGTTATAGTTGCATTTTAAGGTATACAACTAGAGTTGCAAATTCATAGTTGTAATTTAGGGTTTAAAACCTAATTTGTAAGTCGTAGTTGCAATTCAAGGTTTAAAACTTGAGTTGTAAAGTCATAGTTTGATGCATCACCCAAAAATATTGTCTAATTTTCAATAAGGGCTACTTTTGTGCAAAGTTACTATCTATGAAGATTTGCCATTTTGAATAAGTTGTTTGTTGGACCTTAGAATATTCTAATTTCTTCCCTAGAGGTTTACTTTGGTTATATCATATTGCTTGTAAAGTTTCATTGAAAGATCAAGTTTGGTTTTGAAGATATTGAAAATATTCAATTTTGGGAGAAGGGTTAGAAACATTGAATTCATTTTTGAAGGCTTTATAGGCTCTAAAAGGGGTCAAACCTTAGCAGATTTTCATTTTACAACTTAATAATTCTAGGAACTTCTTTTTATTTTTGAAATGGGGTAATAATAGTCAATCAAATTAATGAGTGAAGAGTTATGGCCTCTAGAAGTTACACTAATTAAAATAAAAAACTAAAAAAATTTCAAACACTCATTTGAGTTCTAAAAGTTTTTTGGAACCAATTCCAATGTAAGAAAAGATAAATAATAATATTTATGGATGGTCAACCTTAAATTTTGGGTTTAGAATTTCTAGAACCTTCTTTGGCGGTTAAAATCTCCTTATACAAATAAGGTTTGTAGGGTTATCTAGGGTAGTTTTAAGGATGTATATGGTGGCTTTGGTTTCCTAAATATCATAATTCCATGTCATTGGAGATAATAGAAAATAAGTCTCATGTTCTTGTAATTGTTTGGTTATATAAAGAAGGTTTGTAGGGTTATCTAGGGTAGTTTTGAGGATGTTAATGGCTACTTTAGTTTCCTGAATAATGTAATTCTATGTCATTGGAGATAATAGAAAACAAGTCTCATGTTCTTGTAATTGTTTGGAGATAATATAAAACAAGTCTCATGAGATATGGATTCATGTTGTATCACTACTCATGAAACATAAGTCAATGAGTTTGACTCAAAATCACACAGTTAAAATTCTGATAGCAATATCACAATTTGACTTGTTGTAGAAACTTTCTCCTACTTATAAAATGATGAGCTTAAGGGGCTTTGTAATGAATGGTTAATAAGGCACAACACTTGGTGAAGGTTTTACAAATGGGTTTGCAAACTTTGGGTTTAACCATGGAGGAAACTATGTAGTTAAGTGTGCTCAAGTTGGGGTAGTACTAAGATGGGTGACCTCCCAAGAAGTCCTAGTGTTTCACCCTTGTGAGCATCATCTAGATCCAATTAGTGCTAAGTGTTTCATATATTCCCATGAGATATGGATTCATGTTGAATCACTACTCATGAAACATGGGTCAATGGGTTTGACTCAAAATCACACAGTTAAAATCTTGATAGCAATATCACAATTTGACTTGATGTGGAAATTATCTCCTACTTATCAATTGAAGAGATTAAGGGGCTTTCTAATGAATGGTTCATAAGTCACAACACTTGGTGAAGGTTTTGAAAATGGGGTTTCACACTTTGGGTTTAACCATTGAGGAAACTCTATAGTTAAGCATGCTCAGGCTGGAGTAGTACTAGGATGGGTGACCTCCCAGGAAGCCCTAATGCTTCACCCCTGTGAGCATCACCTAGATCCAATGAGTGCTAAGTGTTCCATTTATTCTCATGAGAGATGGATTCATGTTGAATCACTACTCATGAAACATGGGTCAATGTGTTTGACTCAAAATCGCACAATTAGAATCCTGATAGCAATATCACAATTTGACCTGCTATAGAAATTATCTTCTACTTATCAATTGATGAGCTTAAAGGAATTTCTAATGAATGGTTCATAAGGAACAACACTTGGTGAAAGTTAATCCCATGGAGGAAACTCTGTAGTTAAGTGCGCTCAGGCTAGAATAGTACTGGGATGAGTGACCTCCAAAGAAGTCCCGGTGCTTCACCCCTATGAGCATCACCTAGATCCAATGAGTGCTAAGTGTTCCATTTATTCTCATGAGAGATGGATTCATGTTAGGTCACTACTCATGAAACATGGGTCAATGAGTTTGACTCAAAATCACACAGTTAAAATCCTAATAACAATATCACAATTGTTTGGTTCTTGCAATTTGGTGTTATTTCTCTATTATGTTATGTGTGTTTGTGTTAATAATAGAAGTAATCTTTTGTTGACCCTATGGCAAGATATATTGTCAATTGGTGACAAACCACTTAAGCTGTCCAAGAAGGTCAATTATTATTGCAACCAAGCTTTCCATCAGAGAGAAGATTTTAGTGTAGCCCAAGTAGATGAAGGTATACTATGTTAACCAAGCTAACAGTATATTTGGTGTTATTTCTCTATTATGTTATGTGCCTTTGTGTCAATAACAAGAGTAATATTCTATTGACCCTATGGCAAGACATATTGTCAATTAGTGACAAACCACTTAGGTTAATATTGCAACCAAGCTTTCCATCAAAGAAAAGATTCTAGTGTAGCTTGAATAGATGAAGGTATACTATGTTAACTAAGCTCATAGTATAAACCAAGTTACCTGAGTTGTCAATAGAAACCAAGTTCCCAGTGTGAACCAAGTTCATAGTATTAGTTGAGTTCTCTATGTAAACTGAGATAACTATTGCCCCTTTATCAGCTAAGTGTCACAAAGTTATCTGAGCATCCAAGTAATAGTGTCACCTGAGTTCACTATATTTCCTGAGCATTAGAAAAACATCAAGTATAGTATTGCCTGAGCATTAGTATCTAGGCTGACCTAAAGGTATAAATTGATTATTATGAAGATATCTATTGTGGGAGCTAATTTGGTAAAGAGTTATTGTTTGAAGGGTATATAAGGAAGAAAAAATCATTTATCTAAAGTGTGAAATATGTAAGTAGTGTAATATGAGATATATCTAAAGACAAGGAGTGAATATGAAGTAGATTAAGTAATTAGCTACAAGGTAGTATAAAGGGTAGAGCAGAGACTCATCCATCAGAGTTAGCTGATCATATTATTCAAAGGGTCTAATTCAACAAATTAAGTTGCAAAGTAGAGATCATCTTGTTGATTCATCCTAACAAGTGCATCAATCAAATCATCTAACTAGGTGGACCTAACAGTACTTTGTTAAATATCTTAACAAAGTAGATACTTCACTATATTGTAAAATCCTTTCACAAGGTGGACTTAACAATCCTTCATACTCCTAACAAATAGATCACTAGAAGTGATAAATTGTAAGCCCTAATAGGCCAACTATATTACTGTAGTAGTGATTCATTGTGGGTGTCATCCCCACCCCAATTTAACCTTCTATTTAGAGGGTTTCTAGGTTACCATATCTTGTGTCAAAGTGTTATGGAGTTTATTTCTTTATTGCTTTATGTTCATGCATGAAAGTAGATTATATAACCTAAAGAAGTAAAGTAGAAATAATCTTAATGAGAAGAGTTTAAATGGTTCCTGCTTCACCCCCTCACCCCCCCCCCCCCCCCCCCCCCCCCCCCCCCCCCCCCCCCCCACCTTAGTTACTTGCTTGTCATTACATTTCCAACAATTTGTATCAGAGAAAGGTTCTCCTATCAGAGGCTTAACAACTAAAGACTAAATATCAGAGGAAACAGAAGTATACAAGTTAGAGAAAGCTGTTGACAATCAAAAACTAGATCTAAACATGGCTATGGAGCAAGTCAAGAAACTCAAGGAACAACTCACTCACTCTCTGAAAAGAAGAAAACAATTAGCTATATAGATGAATGATAATGTCTACATTGAAGAAAGAATAGAAGATCTATCAGAGAAAGAAGTTTAGAAGAAGCAGATGCAACCATAGAAGATCTACTGGTGACAAATGTCACTCTACAAGAAGAAGTAAGAAAAGAGAAAAGAGAAAAAGAAGTTCACTCAGTCAGGCTATGTGAAGTCATAGAACAAAAGAACAAAGGATTAAATGATAAAGAAATTATAGATGAAGATAGAAGACTACTTGCTACAAGACTAGAGGAAAAGACAAATGAAGTTCAATAGTTATTCCAACATCAAGCAGACATGGAAGATTAGCTAGATGATGCAAATCAAGGAATCACAAATCTAAGAGCAGACAATGAGAGACTCCTGAATGAAATAAGAGCTGAAAAGGAACTAAATGAAAGAAGATTGAGATCACAAAAATGTGTGAATCAACAATATGGACAAATCCTTAATAGACCAAAAGACACTAGTTAGATTAGGGAATACTAATCAAGGAGAGTTATCATAGAAAAGAGCATAAAAGAACATCATAGAAAAGAGCATAAAAGAACAAAAGGCCTACATGCAACACTTGTGGAAAAATAGATCATACATAAATTTTTTTTGGGATCAATACTATTAAACCCAAGTTCAAAGGTCACTATTACAATTGTGACAAGTAATCTCACAAGGAAAATGAGTATAAAACCAAATCAAAGTTTGAAGGGAATTGGCTTTACATGTCACAAACAAGGTCACAAATCTTTAGAATGCAGGTCAAACACTCAACACAATGGAACTTTATGAAGATCATTTATTAGTTGGGACTACAATAAATGGAGAAGATGTCATTATTGTGGAGAATATGGACACATTGGAGTTAATTTTGTAGACTTGCATTAGAAAAAGAAATAACAATATGAGATGCTCTATATGCAAAAAGATAGGTCACTTGGAAAGAAACTATATGAATAGAGATATAGAAAATAATGGGGAAGAAAGCAAAGCCAAGTCAAAGATTGAAGAAATTAGAACTTAGAGGAATCATAAATGGGTAAGGAAATCAGAGGAAAGCCCAAGGAAAGAAGCTATCATCATCCAATCCAATTAGTTGGGTGAAGCATACCCATCCAACTAGGCAGTTAAGGAAATGATTGGAAGTGAGAAGTCAAGAAAATCTTACATCGATCAGTTCTAGATGTGCAAAAAGGGAGCAACTCAATTCAGCATAGTAAGATGCACAAGGTTAAGTAAAAGAAATATGTTTTAACCAAGTTACAACTTAGTTGTAACCGAGTTGCTTGTTATCACTGAGCAAGACAAGTTAGAACCTAGTTCTAACCAAGCTATGCAATGATCATTCATGCTGATCTTGAATGACTTAACTGAGCTATTCTACCTACCACTATACAATGCATTTTAGAGGACCTAAAATTTGAAGTTCTTTTAATAAAAGGTGAATTTTAAGAGTTTTATTTCTTACCTTACATTCAATTTTTAGAGTGATTTTGAGTCCTCAAGCAATCAAAGAGAGAGATGATGCAAAAAGAATTTTACATGTTGTGAATTCATCTCTTAGTAATAAGTATGGCATCCAACTCTAGTTTGAAGGTGAAGAAGGGTTGAGAAATGTTGGTAAAAAATGTGGTTTGTGAGGCACCCAAATTCAAGCTCCATCCCAAATTACCAAGAAAAATGATCCAATGGGAGCACACTTAGCTTTACCTCCAAATATATTGTTGATTAATGATATCAGGCCATTCTATAACTACACTATTCAAGACACTACAAAATTTGGTGTCAAATTGCTATGACAATTTGCGAGGATGCTATAATTTGTGGTGATTTTCATTTTTTTTTTGCAATTCTCCCCAATGTCATCGCAATACCGATGTTGGCATCACAATTGTGATGCCCCCATGAGTATAAAAAGAAAAAAGAAAACAAGATATAAATAATTTTCCATTTGTTTTGATTGTGGAGAGTTGTGCACAAAAGAGGTGGAGAGCTCCAAATGAGGGTGGAGAGATGTAAATATTTTTATGCCCTTATGATTGATGTATTTGGTTGCTATGCACTTGTGATCTCTACCACCATCCCCTTGCTCTGGGATTTCATTGGTGTGTCATGGGCTTGCTTTGTGATTTCATTTATGTGTTGTGCCCTTGTGATCTACATGCCCTTGCTCTAAAATTTTCTTCAAGGGGTGAGAAGAGGTATGTATCTAAACAATTTTTTTTATTCCTTGTAAACATGTATGTCTTTATATTTCCTTCTAAACATGTATCTATCTATATAGTCAAAGAGATCTCTTTTAAGGTTCTTATTACATATTATCTCACAACAAAAAAATGATCCAGCTACATACATATTTTAGAATTCAAATAATAAAACAATAAACCTCACTCAACCTATGCTAAGTGACTTACCTCAAGATCTTGCACAAAAATAATGTAGACCATGAAAAATGGGAAAAGTTCACAAGAAATTTTACAAAAACATATCATAGCAGATATTTTTAGAAAGAAACAAGCCATAACCTAGTTAAATTTGTCTAGTTGCTAATTAGTTAGGTTGATTACAAATTCCTTTAGAACTGTCATAACATTAGGTACAATAAAATGAACAATCATCTTTACCAAAAATGATCCAACTGCACACATATTCCAGAATCTAAATAATAAAACAATAAAACTCACTCAACCTATGCAAAGTGACTTACCTCAAGATCCTACACAAAAATAATATAGACCATGAAAAATGGTAGAGTTCACAAGAAATTTTACAAAAACAAAAACATATCATAGTAGATATTTTAGAAAGAAAGAAGCCATAACCCAATTAAATTGGTCTAGTTGCTGATTAGCTAGGTTGATTACAAATTCTTGTAGAACTGTCATTAGATTAGGTACAATAAATGAACAATCAGCTTTACCAAAAATGATCTAATTGCATAAATATTCTAGAATTGAAATAATAAAACAATAAAAATGACTCAACCTTTGCTAAGTAACTTACCTCAAAATCCTGCACAAAAATAATGTAGACCATGAAAAATGGGTAGAGTTTGGAATAAATTTTACAAAAACATATCATAGTAGATAGTTTTAGAAAGAAACAAGCCATAACCCAATTACATTAGCCTAGTTATTGATTAGCTAGGTTGATTACAAATTCATGTAGAATTGTCATTAGATTAGGTAAAATAAAATAAACAATCAGTTATTTCGAGCTAGTAGGATCAAATACAATTTTTGAAGGTATTGCATATGCAGATACATCACTTGCATGCTAGGCATGAAGTGTAT
Source organism: Cupressus sempervirens (assembly GCA_028749045.1). Lineage (NCBI taxonomy): Eukaryota > Viridiplantae > Streptophyta > Pinopsida > Cupressales > Cupressaceae > Cupressus > Cupressus sempervirens. The sequence continues at coordinate 25,912,415 of CM053784.1, forward strand.
TCCCTAACTTAAAATGAATGGTTGGATATGAAGGCTCCATAAACTAGCCCAACAATGGAAGCCAAGAATGTAACCATGCATGTATTGGAGTCTCCCTACAAGGATCCCAAGTATCTAGTTCCAATTTTAATTATGGGTGGTTTCATATTGAAATGTGGTTTGAAGGTAATGGTTTGTAAGCATGGGTACTCTCTTTGTTGAACTCTTTTTTTTAGTTCTTATACATGGCTATATCTTGAGAGTTGTTGGATATCATAATGTATTCAGATATGGTCTATTGGGACCCTTCTTTTTTCAAAACATTATGTAGGACATAGGTTTTCCAAGAAAGTCTTCCAAGTGAATGAGATACATATTAAACTAATGTAATCTTTAAAATTAGTAGTATGATATTCTGTTTCTCATTGTCTTGTTATTGATTTTGGTGTGGAAAAATAAAATACAGAATTATATTACATTTTAAATAGGGTTGTCTATGATATTATGTTTAATTCATAATTATAATTAGACACTATATGACTCCCTATTTGAATTTGGTTCCCTCTATTTTTTGCTGAAACTTTATGTACCAAGATCTTACTTTGTGCATACTTTGATCGTGATAAGTATATGATGATTAACTAGTTTAGTATTTCATTAAATAACATCATACACACAAATTATTTATTTAATTGAATTCCTTTTTGAGTTTTTTATTCATATATTTTCAACCACTTTCCTTAGTGTTATCCTAAGATGATATGGGCTTTTCTATGCATCATGAAAATAAGGAAAAAGAAACTGAAAATCTATTCTACAACATATAACAATAGAGAAACAATATAGCTAGGAGAAGAAAGGATTTAAGTTAGTTGAAGATGGAGAAATTATTTTTCAATTGAAAATAATTTGAACAATTAGTTGTTCCCAGCTAGCAGGATCAAATACAATTTTTCAAGGTGATAAAATTGCATATGTAGATGCATCACTTGTATGCTAGGAAGTGCATTCCCAAATTTATAAAAAATGGTTGGATATAAATGCTCTATATTCTAGCCCAATAATGGAAGCCAAGGATGTTGAAGAATAACTTCACTAAAGAGTTGAGTGAAAGGAGTTGAAGAAGCAAGTTCTTCCTCTATGTAAATGCCATAATCATGAGGCTCATTCCCTTGTAGAAGCCTCTACCACAATGATATTACCTCTAGACCTCTAAACATATGGAGAGAAATTTTTTTGGTCAACAATAAGGTCCTTTCAAATGATGATCAAATAGGGCCCTAAGGCACAAATGTCTTGGACATTAATTTGAACACCCAAGATCTTGATTAAGGACTTCAAAGTCATGAGGATGAACTAGGTGAGATCACCTCCCTAACATGGCTATCAAAGTGAATGTGATTGGGACAAATAAAAATATCCCAACCCATCTAATATCAACACTATGTTCTTGCTTCTGAGATAACAGTTCTTCAGGTGCATTTTATTGTAAAACATTAATTTTTTTGAACAATTGTAAACTCTTAGAAAATACATTCTTGTTTTCTATTACCATTGATGGTCTTCCCTTGAAAAAAATCAAAATGAAGAGGCATAGATACACCAATTTTTTTCTTTGAAAACCATATATGCAGATATAAACATTAAGTACAACATGTCCAATATTTTTGTAGATATGCACATTAATTACACCAAATTTTTCTTTCAAAACTATATGTGCAGATATAAACATTAAGTACAACATGTCCAATATTTTTGCAAATAGACACGTTAATTACACCAAATTTCAAAACCATATGTGTAGATATAAAAATTAAGTAGATGACGCTTCTACTGATCATGATGATGATGATGAGGAGGAGGAGGATGATGATGATGATTATAACCTTTTACTATTTATAATTCATATGTGATGCTAATCTTTGATGTAATTTTAAGTATATGTATCATGTATTTTTTAGCTAACATAAGACAATTGATTTACTATTGCAGAAATAGGAAGCCCTTTTACAAGCATCCCATACAACCTCATGGATCATTAGGTATAAGTTAGTACACCTCATAGAGATTAATGTCTTTTACCATTTGTAAAATATCTCTCTCAATGCCACCTATTTCTCTTATTTCATGGAGTGTACATACTAGCAAATAGGTATTTGTTAGATTTGTTTTCCTCAATCAAGGAAAATGTAGGAATGGAAGAAGAAAGTGAGACATTTAGTATGTCTAAATCAAGGAGATTGACTCGAGGTAAAAATATTAGAAAGAAACTCAATAAGTGCATGAAATTTTTCCTTTCTCAAGAAGGGCCATGTTCTTATGATGATAAGAGTAAAGATGACTTTGATGTGCCCTTTAGGTATAAACATCTATAGAAACAATGAGTCCCCAATGAACTTCCTCCAATAACCACTAATTTTTGTGTTGGAGAGAGGATATATCACATAGCACCATCCTCATTACATGGTTTGGGCCTATTTTCCATGGATGACATGAAGATCTTTTAAAACAAGGTTGTTGAATTGATGGAGAATGTCAAACCTTGTTATGATTATAGTAGTTGGATGTAGGTTATTAGATATAAAAAATGTATGTGTACGTATGCACTTGCGAAAAATTATATACAACAAAAAGTTAGTGAACAAAGTAAAACAATATTTATATACATTGACGGAAGGCCAAAAGTATCAAGGAATATTTTAGGTTTTATAAATAGTACATGACCTACATCAACTAAGAAGTGACCCAATTGCATATTTGAGGTGTGTTAGGAAAATCATGTATTTGTATGTGTGATAAAATCGATACATGGAGGCAAAGAGCTTCTTATTGATTAAAATTTGAATCACATAGATACAAACAAAGCCATTATCATAGGCAAGGTGGTACATACTATGCACATTTAAAATCAACTCCAAGCAATGAAGATAAACACACCATTAAATTTGTGTATTTTTTTGCTAACTTAGAATAATACCATGTGTTTTAACATGTCTCAATGATATTTTTTGAAATATAGGGTTATAGTATGGATCAACAACCATAGGATATGCATGACAGTGAGGGTTCTTCTTCTCAACAGGTAAAATTTATTGTTGTTGTACAAATTAGATACAAGACATATGTTAATGCATATTTTTTATTATGTTTTATTCTTCACTATTATATTGGATTGATTTTAAATATAAAGCTAATAATATTGCTCTTGCAAATGAGTGCTTGTCAAGACAAGAGAAAGGAAAAAGTAGTCCACGAGGATGAGGAGTTGCACGATGAGTTGGTTGAATTTATTATTGATTCTTGGTTCAGCCCCTGATCCTATAGTTGCATTTAAAAATTTGATTAATGATATAGGAATAAAATTATCACAATTGGCATTAACTCAAACTTAGACTACTACATCACAAGATATGATTGATAGGTTGGTGAACCCAGTTTGCACATATACAATAAGTATTAATGTAGTTTTTAATTATAACAAAATTTCAATAATAATTTTTTTATAGTATACTCTTTTATTTATGTCATTAAATAAAATGTATGTGCTATTTTTTTAGAGGATGCTAAGGAGATTTAGAGGTAATCCCCTAGAGGATGATACTTTAGGTGGTTCAAGTACATTGCATGTTCTATCCTACACTTATGTTTTGCTCAAACAATATTTTTCTTAATAGCTATAAAAATATTGTTTTATTGTCCTCTAACAATATAATTTTTCAACTCCTACCATTTATCCTTTGTTCAATACACTACTTGCTACAAGGAACATAACTAAAGAGGCACTGTTGAGTGCACATTTGATAACACGTAGCTCGGTGACAAATGTGGTGGCACTACCTCTTAGTAAGCCAATTCCTCTTTTTCTCTCTCATTTTTCATGTGTTTATTTGACTTAAACTATTATTTCTTAGGGGGAATTTTGTAATATTGGATTCATTTTATGCAAGAGGCAATGAAGACCTTCCTAGGTGTTCCCATGTTAGATGTATGGGAACATTAAAGAATTGTGATCAATTGTTCATTAGCAATAAAAATGATCTTCCCATGAAAGTACCCTAACTTCCAAGTACTTTAAAGATTGATCCTTCTTTTACTCTATAATCTTATACACATAATCAAATGCACTAACCTCATGTGCAGTCCCTTGCAATAATTACTAATCACATTTTTTTTGCAAGGAATAATATATTTTATGAAAAACTTAATGATGAATGTTTGCATATATTTTGGCCGACCCTATGCATAGGATATCACATTTTGATTTCATTACTAGATCATGTTTCCTTAATTTGATCAATTTCTTCAAGTAAATTAAAAAGTAGCTTTAGTTTATTTATGAACCTAACAATTTCTTTTCTTTTCTTAAAAGGTGGAATTTTCAAGCAAAAGAGTTAAAGGACCAACTCATTGATGCCATGGCAACACTTTTTGGACCCAATGCCTTTCTAAGAATTAGGCTCCTTGAGAAAGAGAGCTAAGCCTTAAAGTATATTAGCTTCAACTACGGGACCAAAATGAAAAAAACCCTTGTTATTAGCAACCCCACTATATTCCCATTATTGAGTGGGAGAATCTTATAAAAGATGCCACTGAGGAAAAAATATTAGATGATGGAGAAAAGATACCAACCAAGGAAAGAAGGTATGTCATAATATTATGAATGAGATTATGTAATAATTACTCTTAATACTTATGTGATCTAACATATTTCAAGCTTCACATAGGTTGCTTAACACATCAAAGACAACTGAAGCAAGAAAACAAAAGCACGGGCAGCACAAGCTTGGCTTGGGTGGATATTCAAAACTTGTTGCACTTATTGTAAGTATAAGTAAATGAAAAATTATATGCAAATATTTATAAATTGTAAACAATTTGGTCTTTGATGAGACTGATTAAAAAAATTCATGATACCAAGCAAAAATGTAGGACATGGAGTCTCTAAAGAGGATAAGAAATTAGGCTACACAAAAGGATATACAACTGTGGCTAAACAACTTCGAGCAATGAGTGTGCAAGGTTCTTCTATTGGATCTATCGATGAGGTAAATAATTCAATTGATTTTTATTTCAAATTAAAAACTTTAGAAATTGTTGTATTTGATATTAAATTCCAAAATTATAAGTTGTTGTATTTGTTTAAAGTAAGGAAACAATGATTATATATTTTTTAAACTTTAAAGTGAATATATTTATACATATTAAAATGAATAATTAAGATTTATATGTATATATTGTTGATAAATGCACTAATTATTTACATTGGATTACAGCCTGCCAATCCTAATACATCAGCAGAGCACTGTAGAGGTGGAAATTTGAATGTGGATCATAGTACTCGAGGTATATATTTTCTATTCAATTTTTTATTTCTAAATTATTAATACAAGTAAACATTTTAAATTGAATTTGGTGTAGTAATATAAATTAAATATATTTTTAAAAATTTAAAGTGAATATATTTATACATATTAAAATGAATAATTAAGATTTATGTGTTATATATTGTTGATAAATGCACTAATTATTTACATTGGATTATAGCCTACCAATCCTAATACATTAGCAGAGCATCGTAGAGGAGAAAATTTGAATGTGGATCATAGTACTCGAGGTATATATTTTCTATTCAATTTTTTATTTCTAAATTATTAATACAAGTAAACATTTTAAATTGAATTTGATGTAGTAATATAAATTTAACTATAATATGTGTTGGAATTAAAAAAAATCTTGTATTGCAGTTACAGGGGATGCATAGGTTGTTCTTGATAAGTGTGTTGAGGTCTAAGCCGGCAGGCAAGATGATGTGATTAGACAAGGTAAAGAGTGCTACAATGTTCTTTAAAATCTTTAAAGTCTTATTTAAAAAAATAATATCAACCCTTTTATTTTTTATTGCAGAGGACTTTCCTTTGCAAAGGACAAAGAGTGCATGTTCACAGGTGAGAAGAAATATCAATGATGACATGGATATGCCTCTACAATAATATAGGAAAGGACAAAAATAAATAAAAAATGATTCATGTAACTTATGTAACTTATTTGATAATGATTGATGTTTATGTATATATGTTTTATTGAATGTTCATGTGAAAGTTGTAATGAATCTTATGTTTCAATGTTAATGTGAATGTTCTACTGAAATTAATGTGTTAATGAATGTTATCATGTAATAATTCATGAATGTTAAATTTTATTAATAGAATGAATGAGTTTTAGATGTTAACAGGGAATTTAGATGTTGGGGGGGTGGGGAACATGAGCTTCCACCTTTACTTGGTTGGCCCCGATTAGTCAAGAATATTAAACTATTCTTGAAACCAAGTGAAGCTCAACATTAACCTATGATTTCATGACAACTAACTGTGTGAATCTGTTGGTTTCAGGCAATGTAGAATGACGTCATAGTCAAACTCATTTATTTATGAAATTTAGTTGCAATGTATGAAGTATTCAAAAGAATGGCTTACAATGGGATTGCCTCAAACTCTATTGTTTCTATTTATCTTCAATCATGTTTTAATTGAATTTGATAACTTTTGTTGTAAATTGGGAGACATGAAGAAGAATTTGAATAGTGGAAATAGATGATAGTAGATCATTCTAAAGTATACATTGATTCATGAGATACTCTCATTATTTATTTTGAGTGTGGTGATATGTTGAATAATATTATAGGAAGGAAGCAGAGGATTCTAAAGTTTGGTCAAAGATTTGTCTTCAAAACATGGTCAAATTAGCAAAGGAGGCCACTACAGTATGCCATATACTTGAACCTATGTTCCATTTTTTGTATAGTGGGAAACACTAGTCCTAGAATGGAATCACATGATGTGTTCTATATGACATGTAACACTTAATGGAGAAAGCAAGTAACATTTATATTTTCACCATTTATAATCCTTGTTGCAGATTTCAATATGCAAAAGTCAAACTTCATTTGCTACATTTCTAGATAGGTTTATATATGATATCTACTAATTTGAATTTTGAATTTTACTTTCAAAAGACTTCAGTTAAATTATAATTTATATTTGAATTGTTTCCAAATGTCAATTTCACCTTTTCATTTTAATATTTTATGGTATTTCATGCTTTTTTGTTGGTCAATTTGCAAGCCATTCTAGTCATTTTATATTGTCCATGCTCATTAAACATCTTGATCACAAAAATGTTGTAACACCAATGAATGTTTGTCAAAAATCTGGCCAATGTTGAAACTTTGAATTCTCAAATATTTGTAGGGATTGTGGTGAAGTCCTCATTGAATTGGTGCTTAGCCAAGATTAATATTAGAATGCTATAGGACTATCACACTTCATAGAGCATCATAAACATTTACTTGGCAGCACTGATGTCAATGACATGTTATTATTTAGTGCATTGAAAGACAAACATTATCATATTCCTTTGGCACTAGACAAATAACACGCTTCCATGCAAGAATGGCATCTTATTTGGCAACAGTTACTCAATGGTGTGATTGTGACTTTGCAAATAAGGTTGAGCTTAATTCATCCTTGATCATAGAATAGACTCATTGATTACCTTCTTTGTCAAGCAAGAACTAAAATTTTAATGTTCCTTATAGTGATTAATTCACATTCTTCATAGGAGGGTCTATTCTTCTATTTCCTAGCCTCATGGTTATCCATCTTGCACGTAGGTTACACTATGATCTTGCCTGCTATTTTTTGATTTTTGAGTATAATCATTTCCTCAAGAAAGCACAAAAAACTCTTGAGATATCCAAGTTTGTATCGACAAACATCAATAGACATTATTTCAAAATCCATAGAACTTGCCATCATAGAAGAGATATCTCTCTGAATAAATTTGATCTTTCTCTTAACCAGGCTCTAATACCATGTTAAAGATCCCATTTAAGATTAGAGTTCTAATTATTCATTAAGTCTAAAATTACCAAACACCAAAATGATAGAATATTAATGGATTTCGATATCTCTCTTAGCTTTGAGAAATTGGTATGAGTATGCTATGAAGGAGACATGTCATGAAAGGACATGTCTCCATGATGCGGAGCCATGTTCATTCATGGCATGGCTTAAGTACTAACTAATCAAATCATAACAATGACCCAGATCAAATTAGTTAACCTTAGCTATTATTATTATAAGCTCAATTTTTCATGCCCAAAAAAAACATGAGGGCAAACACACACACACGCACAACAATTTTTTTTTAAAAACTTTAATAATTAAACCCAAATTCCCTAAGATGATAAGTTCAAAATGATAAAAAAAACTAAATTACGTTCAAGGTAGATACAAGGTCTCTGATCAAACTATTAAAGCTACAACTTAGTTGAAAGCCCCATACATAATAGGTTGACAAAAGTTCATTGCTAAATTAATTAATTAATTAATTTAAACAACTAGTTCAATTAGCTAAAGGACTTAACATTTTATTAATTTTAAATACCCTCTTATTAATACATTCTTAGAATGGCGGCAACCATAATTAACAATGATTTCAAGTCCTATTAACTTTATTCGATAGCAACCTATTTAGGCAACAAGTAAATGAACAACTTAATCAATTGATTTGGATATTCAACTATGATAAAAACTAATTGCTCGAATAGTTTAGAATAACACTTTAACTAAAATATCATCTTACACTTAATCTCACAACCTATGTTTTAGTAACAATCTATTTAAGAACAATATAACCACTAACCCCAAGATGAACTAATTAACTAATCTCTTCAATTAACTTTGGTTAATACAAAAATTTGAGTCAATAACCACTAATTACTAGAATTAAGCACTCTATATTATTTCCTACACAATCAATAGATCAATATCTAAATTAAAACAACCCGATATTCCAATCATAGAAATAGTAATTTTTTTTTTGTTCTATATGATTCAATATTGGAAACAATTTAGCACTAAATTATAATGATATTAATGTATAATAATATAAAAAAAGAAATCTAATTACAATTTACTTATACTAAAATCTAAGAATTAAACAGTACTAAAACACATTAAAAAGAAACTAAATTGAAAGAACATACAAACAAATTAAATGTCCCATGCTACCAATTTACATTAAAACCAACTCTTAAACATAGTAACCCAAACTAATTTAGTAACACTAAAACTAAATCCTATTTTTAATCTAACTAACCTATCACTCAATAACATAAAACTTTAAAAATTAATGCTAACACTAAGTAATACTATAACTATCTTACATAACAAAACTTAAAACAAAACACACTAACTTAATAATAATTAACATGTCCTACTAATTTAAGTCAAGCATATTAATTTAATTATAAAAAGAACATGTTCAAACTACTAAACTCACAGTAATTACATTGCAAAACAAAACAACTAATACTAAACTAAATATCCAAAGCTGGTTAAACACATAAAACCCTATACCCTACCTACTTCCCTATTCTCTTGGCCACTTGGCCTCCTCCCTGTCCCACATCCCAAGGAGCTTTGGGGAGACTCCAAGACACTGAGCACTGCCCCAAGTCCACTAGGTGCAAACCTTGTCCCCCAAAACATGTAGGATAAGCCTCCATGATGTGTGCACTTGGGAAGGAGGAGTTGGGGAGTGTGTTGAAAAGGTGGAGTAGAGAGTTTATGTTTTTTTTAAAAACTTATGTGCTTGCATGGACTTAAATGTCCATCTCAACCTTTTCCCATGCTCGCCCACACAGTCCATGCGAGACTTGGGGGGGCGGGGGGGGGGGGGGGGGGGGGGTACAAGGCCATGTCTATCATTTATTTCGCTGACTATGGAATGATGAGTGGTGTGGTGGGTTATAGGATAGAGGGTGGGCAATCAATGTATACAGTTATATATATATATATATATATATATTGCATTATTTATTTGTTTTACATCAAATTTATTTATTTTTATATTTAAAGGATTTGAAAATAGATTTTTAAAAAAAGAATCAATTGGAATATGCTCTATTGTCCCAAGGATTAAATTTTTGTCTCTCATACAAATTCTAGAGAGAAAAATGCTCTTGGATCTATACCTTTTTTTTTGAGTGTAGAATATTTTCTAACAAGCATAATTTCTCCAAGGCATATTTTTCTATCTTAAGGATTTTTTTATACAAGGAGGTTTATATCTTCTTCCTCTTCAAATTGAACTCACCAATTCTTTTGTTAACAAGAGGGTTGAATAAATTTTGTTTATCAATTACATAAGGTTTGTTTTATCTCCCAATAAGCATGAGTCAAATTGAAAATTTCAACATAGCAAAATTTCTTCCTTAACATAATTGAAACTTGAGAATTGCATAGTTCAAAAACATCAACATTTAAACTATTCTTCGACACAATTATACATGAATTGAAATAACACATGATACAATGCAAGGAGGTTTTATCAATCCTTTCTCTCTATTAATTAACCTAGTTCAAGGCTCCATCAAGAAAGAACCAGTAAGAAAACTCGATGTTTTTGCCAAATACATCAAAATTTAAAATACATTTTTACATAATGTTACAATTCAATTGAATTCTATTCTAGGTCTTTCACAAGAGGTCTTTTCCAATATCTTCAATGCATCAAGGGGATCATGGGAAAGACAAGAACTGACCTAGAGGTAAAACAACATATATGATGAACAATTCAAGCATGCATTCCCAACCTGTTTTTGCACAATAGGTTCAACAATGAACCAAACTAGGGGGGAGGTGGATTTTTCTAGTAGGAGATGTCAATCACCATACCATAACATAGCCCTTTCAGGGCTAAAACTCAAGAACTTTCGTTCTTCTACAAATGCCCTTTCGAGGCCAATATAACAAGGATTTTTATTCCTTCCCTTCTTCAAGAATTCAAATTTTCATACAAGGTATGTGATGACAAGTAGGGGCCCATACACCCTACCCTATTTCCTTCTTCTCACCATGAGAGGAGATTCTACACTATTGAGGTCCAACTAAGGCCCTTCCCCCATACTTGGCCACTTCTTCCCTATCCAAGGGTGAGTAATACCAAAATAATCCCCATGAAATTCCCTCAAAATTTCAAAGTAAAGCATAAGAATGACATCCAAGAACAAGTTAAGATCCCTCCCAAAACACCCTCAACACACATACAAGCAATACAAAGATCATCACAATGACTTATGCATGAATCAAGCATGAACAATAAGAAGAAACATGATCAAAAGAGTGAAGAACCCTACCTTCACAAAAAGTTATGGTAAAATGACAAGTTGAGAAGAGCTTATCCTTCCTTTCCTTCAATCTTCAAACTTCTCTCTAAAAGCTAGAGATTGGGTAACAACCCCAAAACTTCTCCAAAATGCCTCTAAATATGATCCTAACCCAACTAGACTTTAGGTAACCCCAAGGTGGAGTTTGAGTCACCAACTCATGAAGGAGGAAAATCAATTTTCGCAATCAACCAAAAGTAGGGTTTTTGAGTGACCCTTAAAGTCAACCAAAGAGGCTAAGGGGGTGGAAAGTACTCCCAACCCACACCCTTGCCCCTAAGGTACTTAAATTTAATGTTTTTAGGCCTTAAAGACTTAATAGGAACCAATCAAAAGCTAGGAAAATTTTAAGACTATATAAAAACCTTCAAAGAAAGACAATGCAAATTAGCACAAATAGCAAGGGGTTCAGTTTCATCTTTCCATTAGGTTTCTCGGCTAAATATCCTGCACACTCATTACACACATCAGTAGTTCAAGAAATCACATGCATATATGTAAATTACGTATCAAGAAAATCATGTAAATTTAAAACATCCATCTTTCTAATAATCAATTGTTTATCTCATTCTACTCATATTTTTTACCATTAAAATTGAAAAATCAAAGTGTTAGTTCTACATTCATTTACTTCATCATTATATATGTTCATAAAGCATTAAATGAAAAAATCAAATATCTAAAAGTAAAGCATCACACATCATAAATTAGCATAATAATGTTCAATGCATCAAATAATGTCCCACATATTGAGTCATGAGTATCAAAATAATAATGTATCAACTATGCTACGATGGGTCGGGGTGAGGCCTCACACAATTTGTTGATATGCATAGAAGAAGAATGGATAATAGACCTGATCCCTTTCATGTATCAACATTATTGTAATTGATCCTTTCTTGACTGATTTTATGCATAGATATCAGATCATTACTTGATCTGTTACAAATAAGGACAACAATTAGTAAAATTTTGATCCTCTCCCAAGTTGCATTTGTAGGACTTGTCTAAAAATAAATGTAGTTGAAGCTCTATTAGAATAGAAAAGAATCTTAAACACAAAATAAAAAAATAATTATATAACACAACACAACTCTATTAAAATAGAAAATAATCTCTTTTATTCCATTCTCAGCCAATAAAATTTTCTAGAATTTTTTAGGCACATATTGGAGACAACTAAATAAAGAGTGGTGTTTAGCCTATTTCTTTTCCATACAACATATATGTGTAAGCTTGAAGAAGAGATGCCCAATATTGTACTTGTGCCCTTCCCATATGATAATTTAGACATTTTTTGAAGGGTCCTCCTCCACAACATAATTGTTTGAAGGGTCCTCCTCCACTTTCTCTCCTAGAAACAATTTTTAAAAAATATTTCAACAAGTCATCACAATTGTGATGACCCAATTCAACAAAACGATGCTAGATGAACAAAAATTTTATCGCATGGCATATGGTCATTGCCATTACGATAGATAAATGTGACAAATATCTATTGCACCCATGACAATGCTATCACAAAATATTGCAAGTGCAACACCAAATTTGACGAATGACCATCGACCTTTGAGCATGAACATGAAACTGTTAGATGTCATAATTATGATGGTAGTCTCTCACAATTATGATAAAGTGATGAAAAAGTTGTGGCCTTACCTTTGGCCAAATTGCAAGAAATTTTGGCATCCCAATTGTGACAAACAAGCTTGTTGTCACAATTTGTGATGCCAAAAGTTTAACACCCATCCAACAGGAGCCAATTCTTGGTATTGTCATTTGGGCAATGGGAGGCTATCACAATTGCAATAGCCTACCATCACAATTTGAGTCCAAATGTAGTAGTTAGAATTAGGTACATTTGAGATGAATGAAGTATATAATGCCCTATGTGATAATGGAGTACTGAAGCCCAAACATAGACATCTAGAGTTTAAGGGTTTAACACATGCCCTATACATTTCAACGGATTTCAAAATAAAGTGGATCAGATAGGTTTTGAGTAGAGTTCATGACATGCCCTTCTAGCTTGAGCAACCTATAAAGATCATGAAGAATATGGTTCACCAAGTTATGAAATACCCTATGTTGGATAGACCCAGAACAACCAAAACCCTAGCTCATGGTGAACTCACAAAGAAAATCCTAGAAGAATGGGATGTCAAGGGAATGAAGTTGAACAATGTCACTGACATGGAGATCAAATTTGGGATTCATGTCATTACACACAAGATCCATAGTTTAAGAAGACCTAATAGTATTCCTTGTGAACCAGTTGACATGGCTTATAAGATTGTGAAGAACATTATATCTTTTGACCTTATTGAGTTGTAGTTGAGCCAACTAGGCAAAAACATGGAGAGCATTCGGGCATCAACGAAGAATGTGTGTACATTTGGATCTCTCCCTGTTTGTTTGTTTTTCTATGTTCAAAAGTTATTTCCACCAAAAGGTAGTGTGATGTGGAGTAAGGATAGGCTAGTAATCTATCAGATCAATGATCTCATAGAAGAATTAGGAGAAAAATTTTATGGTATAATGGATGCATACTTTAAAAACTTCAAGGAGAAAATGCAGAACATGTATAGGATACCTCAACAATTGGTTGAGTAATGTTGACTATGACAATACTCACATTCAAGAAGTCATATCTAGGATTGCATGGGTAAAACCCTTGCAATATGAAGTAAATATAGATTATACAAGGGATATCATAGAGGCTCCTATAAATGAGCCCATTGTATCCCAAGGAAACATATTTTGGTACTTATGATGAAGCCAAGACCATGATATCTATAGAGATAGAGATTCCTCAATTCTTGAAAAGAGGAAAGAAGAGGATGGAAATGTTGAAGAAGAATTTGGAAAAGAAAGATGACCCTCTCATGCTCACTGAGCATAAAGGTGAAGATGAAGAAGAAGACAAGGGAGAACAAGAAGAAACAAAAGAAGAATAGGAAGAAGAAGAAGAACAAAAAACCTCCAAAGAAGAAAGGGAAAGTGATCATAAGGGCACCTAAGAAGGCTATAGCTAGAAAGATAGCTACCCCTATAATCAAAACTATAAGAAAATCCAAAAGGAAGATGAAACTTTAGGATGATGATGACGAAGAGGAAAATACTCATATTGTCCAACTAAAGAAGCTCCCACTATTCTTTGAGAAACAAGTGAAGATATTAAGAGAATGAAGTGTCAAGTTTTAAATACTTCAAATATGAATCTAGAGGTAGAGAAGGACAAAAAAAAATAGAGGATGATCTGGTGGAGAAAATGGCCAAATAGAAATATGAACCAAATGAGTTAAAAGGCCAAGCCCTTGATGTCCTATTAAAGGAAGTTACACAAAGATCTACAAATATTGTGAAAATAAAGAGGGACATTAGAGAGAAAACCTTGAAGAACATTATGCCTAACTTTTCAAATGAAGAAATCAAGGACTTAGAAAAGCATGAGAATAGGAACAATCCAAGATTATAGGTGTTTCAAATTTTGACAAATAATATTGAAGATGTTGAATAGTCCACAACAAATTTTTGGAAAACCATTTTTGAGGAAGAAGGTAAAATGAAGAAGGATGAAGAGCAAGAGGTATAGACTATAGAGGAGTCTGCTATAGAAATGATGGAAACTATTGTGATTGCATCTCTACCCTCCACTCTAATCCAAGACATTGCTACATCCAGTGTAGAAAATCAGAGAAGGAATAGAGTCTTCCATCCATCGAAGTAGGAACTGAGTTGTAGACTCAATCTACCTCTAGGATAACTTTAATCAAGTAGAAACCAAATGATTAAGACAAGGTTGACAAGGCAAAGAAGAAACTAAGTGTCAACCAAGTAGAGAAGAGAAGAAGGACGAGGAAAAAGATAAAGTAATCATAGTTTCTCTCAATGGAAAAGGAAAGGAAAAGGAAATGATCTCTAATGAGATTGACCTTGATACTAAGATTATGACTAAAAATTGGGATCAATCAAATCTCACTGCTGATCAAATGGAGATCCTGAGAGGTCTATGGAGGAAAAGAGCACAACAAAGAAAGTTAAAGGAAAAAAGAGACGAAGACAATTTTTTTGAAGACATCAAGGACATATTTTTGGATGTTATTTGAATAGATATAAATAATAAAGCCCCCATTATTGATAAATTAGTTAATATTGTACATAAATTCAATAAGGACATAGATGGGGAAGAAAAACTTCTACAAAGGGTAGAAAGAAACTTTGAAAATAATATTTTGGAGAATGTAGAAAAGAAATTGTTATTGATCAAGTGGAACTCTCCACTCTTATTGGAACTCTTGAAGGAGTTGTAAACAATGTTGTGTCCTTGTTTACAAAATTGTGTGATAATTCAATTTTCACCAAGAAATGAAAGACAAACTAACCAAGATTGATGGAGATTTGAAGATTGGTGCTAGTTAATTAGCACTTGACCTGAGTTCTAGCTCAAATCATTTTGTGAAGTTCAAATTTTTGTAGGAAGAATTATTAAGGGAGGAAGCTAGAATAAGGGCAACCATATCAGACATCCAAAGTATGATACTTCCTCACATGGATGTGATGTAGAAACATTTGGCACATGCAAAGATATTAGTTCATGACAACAAATTCTTAGTTGTGGATCTCATGATGGAGCTATCAACTACAATCCATATTAAGCTGTACATCTTAAAGATACTACAAGAAAATTGGTATAAAACTATGTCTTTAATTTTGAAAGTGCATAATGATTTCCTCACACATTTTGGTCTTACCTTCTAAGTATATGTTTTGAAATTTGTAACAAAAAAAGGGGGATAAATATTGGAATATGTATATGGGAAACAAGATATTGAGAGGGGAGTGAATCAAGATCTTAAACTTTTGACTTTAAAATCAATTCCATTAAATCATACCCAATTCATCGATAAAACTTTAATGTTGAAACATAAATTAAGTACATAATATTAGGATTAACCTCAGAAAAAAATAAATTTTTTATGCAAATATAAACAATATCAAAAAATATTGAATCACATAGAAGAGAACACAAGACACCAAGATTTAATGTGGTTCACCCAATCCTTAGGCTACGTCCACCAAACGACGAGTCCAACATTATTACGATCCAGTGATTACAACCTAATTACAATTAGTAATCCCTTGCATCTCAATACACTAGAAGAAGCAATTTTCTCATCACGCATAATAATAGATACCTAGCCCTAAGACCTTTCTATACAAGTATTTTTTACCACTTTAGGGTTACAACACATCAACCACATGTTGGCCATGAAGTATGTATAGTACTTCCCTAATCAATCAGAAAAAACTTACTCATCACATCCATAATATTTCAACACATAACACAATAATTTGGTTATCCAAAAACACTTCAAGATGAAGGTAAAACTGGGGTGCGATGAAACTCACAAATCTTCACTATTGCAACAATAAAGTTAACCTATTAAGGTTACAATCTTTGATCATAAGATATGATCTACCTATTGAAAAAAATTATTCAATTATATGTTTTCTTTAATGTTAAAAAAATTGGCAAGCCTTTACCAAGTAGTTAGTGATAGATGAGCTCACTTGGGCATTGAAGGCAATTTCATGTATGTGTCGAGTGTTCAATTATAACCAAGTTCAAAGATAGTATTGACCGAGCTTAGTCAGTTAATGAAGCTAAGTTTGTATTGACCAAGTTTAGTTGGTTATTAAAGGTAAGTCATCATGAAGTATTTTATAATTGAGTTGGCTCAGTTAACGTCAAAATTCCTATTCTAACCAAGTTGGTTAGAAAAAAATGGGATCATTTATGTTAAGCGAGTACTTAATTCTATATTAGCTAACTCATAGGATATTAAGTTAGATAAATTTATTGGTTAGTACATAAATGAAATGTCCTTTTACTGATTTTTTATTGATATTTCCAGCCTCAAATTAGAACTTTAAAATCAAACAACCAATATTACAAAAATATGCCAATTTCCCAATAAAACCCAAATCGGGTATGTCCAAATTAGTGCCAAAAACTTCACAACTTCACAAATTATTAATAAATCTGAAAATGGACATTTTTATAGAAATTTCAGCAGCATAATAGCCTAAAAAATGACATTTCCAGATTTGTATAGCCTTTACACGACAGCTCACAAATGTAGGGCAAAACTATGCTCAATCGAGCTCCCAAAATTAACACAAAAATGCTCAAAAACACCACAAAACACTCATCAACTATCTCAGAAGTTTAATCATGACCCAATAAATATATTCAGCTCTATTTTAACATCATAAAGTCTGAAATACAGCAGCAAACCAAACTGATATGAAACACTCAACTGAAAACCCAAACTCAAACCAAAAACAACCCCGAAAACACCCAAATCGGCACTATCCAGCACAAAGGCAAACTCTGTATGAGCATGCACATGGAATGGCTTCAAAATCCTATCCTTAACCTTCTTGGAAACCTGAAAACTCCCATTCTTGGGTCTCCTTCTCCAAAGGTTTGGCAGCCTCTGAAGAACAACAAGAAAATTAGCAAGAATCAAGATGTAGAAAATGAGCCCAAAATGCCTCCAAACCCCTTTTAAAGAGGGAATAACCCTAACTCACATCCAAGAGGGGTTAATAAAATATAATTTAATAATAATTTTTATTTATTAGTCCATTGGTTTCCAAAGATTAACCCCTTTTTCCGAAATTTCACCTTTTTGGAGCCTGCCTGCCTTAACAAAGTTTTTTTTTTTTTTTAAGTATTTGAATAGGGGACATGACAAGTCCTCCCCTCCCAAATATTGCTTTTCCTCAAGAAATGAAGGTTGGAATTCTCAAGAATATGTTCTCCTTCCCAAGTTGCATCCTCTAGTGGTAATCCTTTCCATTTGACCAAATGCTCTATGATGCTCCTATTTCTCAACCTTTTCTCCCTTGTATCCAAAATCTCTTCTGTTATCAAAACTAATTTCCCTTCATCATCAAGAGGTGGTAATTTTGTAGCTACTATGGTTTTCTGGCCTAGAACCTTCTTTAAGCAAGATACATGAAAAATATTATGTATTTTGTTGTTTGGTGGGAGCTCCAATTCATAAGCTACCTCTCCTACCTTCTTGATGATTTTATAAGGCCCATAGAACCTTGGCTTGAGTTTCTCTGCCCCACTTCTCTTCAAGGTGCTTTGCTTATATGGCTGCAACCTAACAAATACCAAATCTCCCACCTCAAAATATCTTTCAATCCTTTTTCTATCAGCATATATCTTTTGTTGGTTTTGTGCATGTTGTAGATTATCCTTGAGGGACCTTATTATGTCTTGGCTTTGCTTGATGAAATCACTTGCTGTGGGTACTCTGCTATCGGAAAGTATTAGATCAACAAAGGAAAGGGCATCATAACCATAAAGAGTATGAAAAGGAGGCATACCAATAGACATGTGATGAGATGTATTGTAACAATACTCCCCTAGGTGTAACCATTTTACCCAAGCATGTTGTTGATTTGAAACATAGTTCCTCAAATATCCTTCTATCCATTTATTAACTATCTCTGTTTGTCCATCTGTTTGAGGGTGATAGCTAGTACTGGGAGTGAGTTCAGTTCTTTCCAAATGAAAGAGCTCCTTCCAAAAAGAGCTGAGGAATCTACTGTCCCGGTCACTAACGATGTTTCTAGGCAAACCATGTAATCTAAAAATTTCCTTGAAGAACAATTCGGCCACTTGTGATGCCTTGAAATCAGATGTGATAGGAAAGAAATGTGCATACTTAGTTAGTCTATCTACCACCACATATATGCAATCCTTACCTTGAACCTTGGGCAACCCAGTGATGAAATCCATGGAAATACTTTCCCATTTTTGTTCGGGAATAGGAAGTGGCTACAACAACCCTGCAGGAAAATTTTGCTCACTCTTGCTTTGCTGGCATACCATACATTCTTTAATGTGTTTAAGGACATCCTCCTTCATACCCTTCCATGAAAACCGCTCTCGAATTTGCCTGTATGTCTTGAAGTATTCCTGGTGACCAGCCAAAGGTGTGTCATGAAAGGCCCTCAATATCCTCTCCTTAGTTTTTGACCCTGGTACTAAGAAGATCCTGTTCTTGTAATAAATCAATTCATCAACAACCGTGTACCTATTATCATCCACTAACTTATCCAAAATATTGGTGGCAAATGAATCTTTAGCATACTCTAAAATTATGGAGACTTTCCAATCAGCAGAGATAGATGATAAGGAACACAAAGTGGGCTTTCTTGAGAGAGCATCAGCAACCACATTATTCTTTCCTTTCATGTATTCAATATCAAAGTCATAAGCTTGCAATTTTCTTACCCATTTTTATTGACAATCATTCAAATCCCTTTGGTTCAAGAAGAACCTGAGGCTATTATGGTCTGTCTTTACAATGAATCTCCCACATACCAAATATTGTCTAAACTTATGAAGTGCATGCATGATTGCCAACATTTCCTTATCATAGATGGAGTACCCTTTCTCTGATTGATTTAATTTTTGACTCTCAAATGCTATTGGATGTCCCCTTTGAGTTAGGACAGCCCCTATACATTCTCCCGAAGCATCACATTCAACAACAAAAGGTAAAGAGAAATCTGGAATTGCAAGCACAGGGCATGAACTCATTACCTCCTTAAGCTTATCAAATGTTTTTTGTGCCTCTTCTGTCCAAACAAAAGCTCCTTTATTTGTCAAATTAGTCAAGGGGGCAGCAAGCTGAGAAAATCCCTTGGCAAATCTCCTATAGTAGCTACACAACCCGAAGAAACCTCTCAACTGTGTAAGATTAGTGGGTGGAGGCCAATCCAAAATTGCCTGGATTTTTTGTTGATCAACCTATACTCCTTTAGAGCTTATAATATGTCCCAAATATAGGATCTCTGTCAAACCAAACTCACATTTAGATAGCTTAGCATAGAAGGATTGCTGCTCCAAGATTCCCAAAACAGTGTCTATGTGCTTTAGATGCTCTTCCCATGTTTTATTGTATATCAAGATATCATCAAAAAATACCAAAACAAAATTTTGAAGATGCTGATTGAATACTTTATTCATACAAGATTGGAATGTTGCAGGTGCATTAGTGAGTCCAAATGGCATAACAAGAAATTCAAAGTGCCCATAGTGACATCTGAAAGCAGTCTTTTCCACATCTTCACTCCTCATTCGGATTTGATGGTAGCCTGATCTTAAGTCAATTTTTGAGAAGTATACAACACCATGTAACTCATCAATGAGTTCATCTATGCGTGGTATGGGATACCTATTTTTTATGGTCTTCTTGTTTAGAGCCCTGTAGTCTATACACATTCTCATTGTACCATCCTTTTTCTTGACAAGTACCACAGATGATGCAAATGGACTAAAGCTAGGCCTTATGAATCCCATGTCCAAGAGTTCTTTAATAGTTTTTTCAATTTCTTCCTTATAACCTCTTGGATGGCGGTATGGGGTTGTTATAACTGGTTTGGCACCCTGTTCTAACTCTATAACATGCTCAAAACCTCTATCTGGTGGTAATCCTGGAGGAAAATCATTGAAAACTATACTATGCTTATCAAGAATATTTTGAATTTCAAAATGGAAATTACCTTGATTCTTTGGAGAGCTTGTTGGTTGGATTATGACTCCTACTGCCCATGTTACTTGTCCTCTTTGAAAAGTCCTCTCCATCCTCTTTGCAGAGACCGCCTTAGGTGCTCCATTTGATAACCCTCTCAATATGACTTCTTTCCCATTGGAATGAAATTTAAACTCCATAGTTTGATGGTTCATGTAATAGCGTCCGATAGAGTGCAACCATTGAACACCCAATACAAGATTTGTCTCCCCAATACCAACCACATAGAAGTCATCACATAACTCATAATCTCCTAAGGTCATCTTGAGATGTTTCACCACCCGTGTGCAAGGCATAGTGAATCCATCAGCTACAGTAACATTGAATCCCTCAAAATCTTCTGCTTTAAGCCCTCTTTTCATGACAAATCCCTCATCAATAAAATTGTGAGTTGCCCCACTATCAAGAAGAACAGTCAACCTTTTCCCTGCTAGTACCCCTCGAATTCAGAAGGGATGGTATCTTGGGACTCCTGATAATGCTGCTAAAGTGCCATCCTTGCTGATTTATTTTACTTTCTCTTCTTCTACCTCCTCCTTAGTATCATGAAATTCCTCATGCTCATCTGAATCAGATTTTGAAGCAACTTCAATATAGTGCACTTGACCTTCCCCAAACATCTGTGTCCTGGAACCCATGGTTCTCTACAAGTAAAAGAAAGCTTTTTCCTTCGTAATTCACTCCTAGTCTCTTCATCTACCTTCTTTTTTGCCACATTTGTCACATCTTTTGGTGGTAGTGTTGGGAAAGTCTTTTTCTAAAAATTTCCCTTATGTTGCCAAAGATTTGGGGGTTTTTGATTAGTGATTGATTTCATAGGCACGCAAGTTTCAAGTTGCAAGCTTCTTTTGATAGCTTCCTGTAAGGTTGAGGGTGAGAAAGCCTTAACCAAACCCTTAACAGAATCTTCTAAACCATCAAGAAAAAGATAAATGATCCTCTTTTCACTCATATCAGGTACCATAACAGTCACTTTTTGAAATTCTTCTATATACTCATTAACTGATTTGGTTTGCTTCAACTTTGACAATTCTTTAAAGTACTCTTCATCATCCTTGAGGTCAAATCTATCTATCACCCTTTGACTGAAATCTTCAAATGTAGTTACCTAATCATGACCTTGAGTAGTCATTCCATGATACCACCAATCATAGGCTGCATCTTCCAAGTGTAGACTTGCAAATTGAATAGCATCACTCTCTTTCATGAGGTTAAGTGTGAAGAAAGTTTGTAATTTTTGTAGCCATGCTCTAGCTGAAATTTTATTTGTTCCATCAAAAGTAGGTGCTGTAAACTTGCTTATTTTATTTTTGAGCTCTCTTCCACTTGTGTCATGCTCCCTCCTGTTCTCTTTCGTGGGCATCAAAGCATTCATCATATCCACATATTCTCTAAAAGGAACTGAACTACGAAAGTCATCATCTAAGCCATTGTAAGTAGCTCTTAATGTAATCAAATTACCTATAACCTCTTCCACTGGATTAATGGCTGGATTTGGTACTGGTGGCTCATCTACAGGCAAGAAAATAGATTTGGTTGATTTAATGGTGTGGATCTCTCATTTTTCGGCTCCTCTGAAGTGCTCCCTTTCTCATTAATCGATGCAATTCCTTGTAATTTTTCTGTCAATATTCGCAAAGCCTCTCTAGTTTCCGCCAAACCATCCACTGTTTTCTTCTGAGTATTTTGGATGTCTTGGAAGAATTTCTTTGCCATCTCATCTGGATCAGCCATACTTTTTTCTTCCTTGGATTTTGTACTTTTGCTTTCAACTGGGGGTTTGATCAAAATTTCTTTATTCTTTTGTCACTGCAAATATCTTTTTTCTCTTTCACTTAGTTGGATGCAATCATAAAATATGACATGCAAGATCTGGTTAGTTATCAAAACTTGACATGCAAGATCTGGGTAGTTGTTAAAACTGACATGCAACTTCTACAAACCCTCAGGCTGGCAAGATCATGGATCTGATACCATTGAAATGTCCCTTTACTGATTTTTTTATTGATATTTCCAGCCTCAAATCAGAACTTTAAAATCAAACAACCAATATTACAAAGATCTGCCAATTTCTCAATAAAACCCAAATCGGGTATGTCCAAATTAGTGCCAAAAACTTCACAACTTCACAAATTATTAATAAATCTGAAAATGGACATTTTTACAGAAATTTCAGTAGCATAACAGCCTAAAAAATTACATTTCCAGATTTGTATAGCCTTTACACAACATCTCACAAATGTAGGGCAAAACTATGCTCAATCGAGCTCCCGAAATTAACACAAAAATGCTCAGAAACACCACAAAAAACTCATCAACTATCTCAGAAGTTTAATCACAACCCAATACATATATTTAGCTCTATTTTAACATCATAAAGTCTGAAATACAGCAGCAAACCAAACTGATATGAAACACTCAACTGAAAACCCAAACTCAAACCAAAAACAACCTCGAAAACACCCAAATCGGCACTATCCAGCACAAAGGCAAACCCTGTATGAGCATGCACATGGAATGGCTTCAAACTCCTATCCTTAGCCTTCCTGGAAACTTGCAAACTCCCATTCTTGGGTCTCCTTCTCCACAGGTTTGGTAGCCTCTGAAGAACAACAAGAAAATTAGCAAGAATCAAGATGTAGAAAATGAGCCCAAAATGCCTCCAAACCCCTTTTAAAGAGGGCATAACCCTAACTCACATCCAAGAGGCGTTAATAAAATATAATTTAATAATAATTTTTATTTATTAGTCCATTGGTTTCCAAAGATTAACTCCTTTTTTCGAAATTTCACCTTTTTGGAGCCTGCCTGCCTTAACAAAGTTTATTTTTATTTTTAATTATTTGAATAGGGGACATGACAATAAAAGAGTATTCAAGCTAACTTGACAAGGTGAATCATATAAATAAAAGCTCAAGTTGAGGATTGAAGTGTAGAGATGAAGAAGATGAATTATAGAAGTGAATTGGAAGGATATTTGTAAGAGGAAAAAGTCATTGAGTTGACCAAGATACAACAAACATTCTGATCAAGGACAATCAAGTAATCAAGCCAGAATAGAGATCTGAATTAGAAAAGTCAGTTGCATTAGCAATCAGGTCAAGTCATTGTTACTCTCTAATATTTGTAGTAGTGAATCAAATCTCCTAATAGAGTTAGCCTAATAGTTATTTAGAAAATCCTCTAACAAGGTGACATTTTTAGATTGAAATTTCTAAAAGCCTCTAATAAAGCCACTTCTAATGGGGTGAATTAAATCCTCTAACAGGGTCACACCTAACAGTGTGTTTTGTAACCTTTAATAGGGTTGGCTCCTAACAACACTCACTTCAGAAGAGTGAAAAATAATAACTAGTTGCAATTGGTAGTTTTCACAAATTGAATTTCCACATTAAATATTGGTGTCTCTTGTGTTCATGTTATTTCCTTTATGCTTCTACAACTACTTCTACAACTAAGTTAATAAAGGCTAATCACATTAAATATCTTAAAATCTAATTATTCAATGTTAAATAAATTTCAACAAGGATTTGTTTTAAAGTTGTGTTGACATCTTAAGGAACTTGAATTTTTTCTTTTGCAGTAACTGATTCAACCCTCCCCTCTCAGTTACTTCTTTCCATTTCTAACAATGGGTATCAGAGCTATTGGTGCTTGCAAATAAGGTTTCAAGGACCTAAGCTAAAGATCAAAATGTCTTATAGAAGGAAAATTCCTAAGTTGAACCAAGATAAGTTTCAAGCATGGGAGGAACTCATAAAGCTGCATTTGGTAACCATTGGAGACACGTGCCTAAAATACCTAGAGAACAAGTATGTGACACTTTTTAGACCTTTGTGTATAGGCCAAATTGTGGAAAAGAAGAATTACAACATAATGGTGATTGAAATTGCTTCTACTCTCAATTATGTTGAATTTGATGAAATCAAAAAATGTTCTACTACTCATGAAATGTGCATCAAGATAAAAGATATATGTGGAGGAGATGAAAATATGAGGAGAGTTAAGGCAAAAAGTCTAAGAGGTTATTTTTATCAAATGAAGATGAGAGAAGATGAAAAAATTACACAATACAGTGAAAGAATCAAAGCAAGTGTGAGTGCAATCAGAGCCTTAGGAGGGAAAATAGATGATATGATAGTGGTCAACAAGGTACTTAAAACTATTCTTCCTATTTATGCAATCAAAGTTTTAGCTATTCAAGAAATGAGATGTGATCCCAAAACTGATAATTTTGGATGCACTAGTGGAGAAGTTGACAACCTTTGAGTTAGAAAAATTTGATAACTATGTTCCTAACTTTGGTAGCATTGAGTCTGCATTTTAAGATAAAATATCACTAAAAAAGAAAGGTGGAAAATCTAAAGGCAAATAGTTTGATAGTAAAGATGAAGTTAACCTTGAAACCATTGAAGCCCTACTTGCAATAAGATTTCCTAAAGGAAAAGGACAGTACAAAGGTAAAATGTCCCTAATCTATTTTTCTTGTGAAGAATTTGGTCACATTGTTGCAAGGTGTCCTAAAAAAGAAGGCAAAGAAGAAAAGAAGTATAAAAAGTAAAAAGGAAGGAAAGATTTTAAAAGCTACAAATATAACAAGGATAAAGGTAAAAAATCTTTTTACGTGGCTAAAGAATCTAATAGTAGTGGTGATAATGAAATGGTTTACATTGCTATTAAAGATGAATCATATGATGAAAATGATAAGATGGCCCTCATTTCTCATATTAGCAAGAATGAAACATGGATCATAGATAGTGGTTGTTCAAACCACATGACTAGTTACAAAACACAATTTGAGCACTTAGAACACTATGATGGAGGAAGTGTCAGATTTGGAAATGATGAACCCTATTATGTAAAGGGAAAAGGTTGCATTGCATTAACTAATGAACTCAGACATGATAATGCATACTGGGTTGAAGGACTGAAACACAACCTACTTAGTGTGGCTCAATTGAAGAACATTAGATTCAAGGTAGAATTCATGAATGGAAAGGCCAGGCTACTAAATCGAAAGGGAAATCTAGTTGGGACTAAAAATAAAACAAAAGCTAATCTATTCTATCTAGATCTAACTAAAAGTTCATGTTTCCTAGCACAAGTAGAGGAAAGTTAGTTATGGCATAAAAGATTATGTCATGTGAATTTTGATAACCTAGTCAACATAAGCAAGAATAAAAATAGTGAGAGGCATTCCAAGTCTAAGGAAACTTGATATAGGCATGTCTAAAAAGTGTCAAATTGGGAAGATGGGAAAGACAAGTTTCAAAAGAAAGAATTATCATTTTGAAGAAGTTTTGGAGCTAGTTCATATAGATCTTTATGGACCTGTTGGCATAGAAAGATACTATAGAGATAATTATTTCATTTAATTTGTTGATGATTATTCTAGGATAATGACAATGATGTACTTGATTGATAGATCTGAAGCCTTTCAAAAATTCAAGTGGTATCTGGCTAGAGTGGAGAAATAAACATGAAAGAAACTAAAATGTCTATGGTTAGATAGAGGAGGAGAATTGATCTCAAATAAATTAAATAAATTCTATAATCAAAGAGGAATCAAAAGACAAGCATCTACACCTAGTACACCTCAATAGAATGGCATAGTAGAAAGAATAAATAGATCCATTATAGATTGTGCAAGAACACTAATGATAGAGAAAAATGTTGCAATCAAATACTAGAAGGAAGCAATTAGTACAATAGTTCATATCTTAAACCAAATTCAATTAAAGAAAGATAAAGATCATACATCTTATGAATTATGGTATGGCTATAAACCTAATGCTTATTATTTCAAAGTATTTGGAAGCAAATGCTATATCTTAAAAGAAATAAGGAAAGAAAATTTGATGTGAAAAGTGATGAAGGCATATTCCTAGGATACTCCAAAAAAAGAAAAGCATATAAACACCCAAATCTTACTAGTCATAAGGTTATAGAAAGTGCACATGTAAAATTAATGAGTTTTCAAAAAAGAGTGAAGAACAAAACAAAAAGGAACTGGAAAACTACATAAACTTTGTCTACTTTGAACCTAATACTTTACTTGAAATTCATGCAAATACAATTGGAAATCAATAGTCTTCACCACCTAAGTCCCCTAAATCACCACTTCAACTCAAGTTGCAGTCAGTTCAACCCATGTCATGGTCTGAGGGACCTAGGTCTCAGTCAAAAGGACTTGAGTTTCAAATAGTGGAACCCAAGTCACAGTCTAAAGGACTCAAGTTACAAACAGTGGGACCCAAGCATGATTTAGAAGATCATTTTGAGCATGGTGAATCAAGTGAATTAAGTCCAAAATCTAGAAAGAAGGTGTTAGATTGTGGTGACTGATCAGGAAAGTACTGTACATACTTCATAAATTTTTTTTGGAAGTAGCCGACATCGACATAGTAGCCGACATATTATGGCCGACATATGGCCGACATGTTATAACCCTAAAGCGGTTTAATACTTGTATAAAAAGGGCTTAGGGTTGGGTATTTTTTGATATGTGGTGATACGAAATTGGTTCTTGCGGCAGTATTGAGCTGTAAGGGATTACGGATTGTAATCAGGTTGTAATCACTGGATTGTAATAAGATCGGACTTGCTGTTTGGTGGACGTAGCCCAGGGATTGGGTGAACCACGTTAAATCTTGGTGCCTTGTGTTCATTTCTGTGTGTTCTATTATTTTTTGTTATTGGTTATATTTGCATGTAGTTTTTATTTCTGTCCGTGGTTTATCCTAACAAGTGGTATCAGAGCCTAGTTGTTTCTCAGTTATCCTCTGCAGGAAAGTCTCACGGTTAAGTGGGAGTCTCACGGTTGAGTGGGAGCAATGGCAGATGATGGTAAGCTGAGGGTTGATAGGTTTAATTGGCAGAACTTCTAGTTATGGAAGATGCAAATGGAAGACTATTTATATCAGAAGGATTTGTGGAAGCCGTTGGAAGGAAAAGCCAAGAATCAGGGAACTATGTCAGAGGCTGAATGGGATCTTTTGGACAGAAAGGCACTTGGAAGCATTCGGTTATGCTTGGCACCATCGGTGGCATTTAATATTACAAAAGCAAAGACGACAGAAGATTTGATGAAAACCCTAGTGACACTGTATGAAAAGCCCTCCGCTTCAAATAAGGTATTTCTCATGAAGCGTTTATTTAATATGAAAATGGCAGAAGGTGGATCTGTTGCAGATCATTTAAATGGGTTTAATACTATTACTAGTCAATTATCTTCTGTGGGTATCAATTTTGATGAAGAAATTAGGGCTCTCTTGATTTTGTGTTCTTTGCCTGAAAGCTGGAATGGCTTGGTAATGGCGGTGAGTAATTCTGTTCCTGGATCTAGTACCCTAAAATATGATGATGTGATCGGTGTTATTTTAAGTGAGGAAACTCGTAGAAGATCCTCAGGTGGATCTACATCAGGAAGTGCTTTAAATGCACAAAGCAGGGGCAGAACGACTGAAAGAGGAAGTAACTCTGGAAATCGTGGGAAATCAAGAGGAAAGTCAAAGGGGAGGAGGTCTCAATCGAGAGGACCAAATGATTGCTGGTACTGTGGGAAACCAGGGCACAAAAAGAAAGATTGCTGGACTCGAAAGAAAAATGAAGGAGATAAATCAGATGGAGACAAAGAGGCAAATGTGGTAAGTAACAAATCCGAAGAGGATGCTTTGCTTCTGTCTTTAGAGAGTGTTGATGATTCATGGGTTTTAGATTCTGGTGCTTCTTTTCATGCTACACCTCATAGAGGTTATTTCATTGATTATGTCCAAGGGGATTTTGGGCTTGTTTATTTGGGGGATAATGAACCCTGTCAGATTGTTGGAAAGGGAAAAATTAAGATTAAGTTGCAGAATGGGAATCATTGGCTACTACATGAGGTAAGACATGTTCCAAAACTAAGTAGAAATTTAATTTCAGTAGGGCAACTCGGTGATGAGGGTTGTGTAGTTACTTTTAATGATAAAAATTGGAAGGTTTCAAAAGGTTCCCTTGTAGTAGCAAAAGGTGTGAAAGTAGGCACCTTATATCTTTGTACAGGTCATATTGTTCCTTCTACTTTGATTGTTTCAGAGAAAAATGAATATTCAGGAACAATTACTGCAGATGAGCAGGGAGAACAAATAGCTGCTGTGGATTCTGATACAGCGCTGTGGCACAATAGACTTGGGCACATGAGTGAGAAAGGTATGAAAGTACTTCATTCAAGGAAAGTTTTACCAGGTCTAAAATGTGTGAATATGGATTTCTGTGAAAGTTGTGTGTATGGAAAACAAAAGAGAGTGAGTTTTGTAAAGACAGGGAAGGAAAACAAAAAGGAGAAATTAGAACTTGTGCATACAGATGTATGGGGACCAGCTCAGGTATCTTCCCTTGGTGGCTCTCATTATTATGTTACATTTATTGATGACGCAACTAGAAAAGTATGGGTTTATTTCCTTAAACAGAAATCTGATGTATTTCAAACTTTTAAGAAATGGAAATGCTTGGTTGAAAATGAGACTGGTAAGAAATTAAAATGTCTCAGATCTGATAATGGTGGTGAGTATTGCAGTCATGAATTTGAAGATTATTGCTCCACTAATGGTATTCATAGACAAAAAACTATTCCAAGGACTCCACAGGAAAATGGAGTGGCTGAACGCATGAACAGGACTATAATGGAGCGCGCAAGGAGCATGAGGTTGCATGCTGGGTTGCCCTTACACATGTGGGCGGAGGCTATCAATACTGCAGTATATTTGATTAATAGAGGTCCCTCTACTCCTTTGGGCTGTGGTATTCCAGAGGAAGCATGGACTGGCAAGAAGGTGAGTTATTCTTTTCTCAAGACCTTCGGTTGTGAAGCTTTTGCTCATATAGACTCTGAAAATAGAACCAAGCTAGAAGCTAAATCAAAGAAATGTGTCTTTGTTGGATATGGCATTAATGAATTTGGTTATAGGCTTTGGGATTTTGAAAATCATAAAATTATAAGAAGCCGGGATGTCATATTCAATGAAAAAGTGTTGTACAAAGATCTGTTGCAGCAACATGAGAAGAAAGAAGATGATTATGTAGTGCTGGATGATACTCCAAAAGCTGATGTTCCAGCCATTCCTCATGATGTGCCACAACCGCAACAACAAATACCACATACACCAGTGAATGTTAGACGGTCAACAAGGCCAATTAGACCTCCACAAAGGTTTTCTCCCTCTTTGTATTCTATTTTACTTACTGATGCTGGTGAACCTGAAAGTTATGATGAAGCTGTGCAGGTGGATACTAAGATTCAGTGGGAGTCTGCAATGAAAGATGAAATGGACTCTTTGCTGAAAAATAAGACATGGGATTTGTGCAAGTTGCCTGCAGGTAAAAAGGTTTTACAGAATAAATGGGTTTACAGGTTGAAAGAAGAGGAAGGAGGTAAGAAAAGATTTAAGGCCAGGTTAGTTGTAAAAGGATTTGCACAGAAAAAAGGAATTGATTTTGACGAAATATTTTCTCCTGTTGTTAAAATGACTTCTATTCGTACTGTTTTAAGTCTTGTGGCTACTGAAGATTTGCATTTAGAGCAGATGGATGTTAAAATAGCCTTTCTTCATGGTGATTTGGATGAAGAAATATATATGGCTCAGCCACAGGGTTTTGAGGTCAAAGGTAAGGAGAACTTAGTGTGCAAATTGAAGAAAAGTTTATATGGCCTGAAGCAAGCACCTCGGCAATGGTATCTGAAATTTGACAGTTTTATGCATGAGCATGGATATAATAGGTGTCATTCAGATTACTGTGTTTATTTTCAGAGGTTGGATGATGATAGCTACATTATTTTATGTTTATATGTTGATGATATGCTTATAGCTGGGTCTAACATGGATCATATTAAGGGGCTGAAACGCCAATTAGCACATGCATTTGCTATGAAGGATTTGGGGGCAGCAAAACAAATTCTTGGTATGAAGATTTGCAGAGATAGGAAGAACAGAACATTGACGCTATCTCAAGCTGATTATGTTGAGAAGGTGTTGCAACGTTTCTCTATGGAGAATGCTAACGCTGTCAGCACACCTTTACCTGGTCATTTGAAATTGACTAAGGAGATGTGTCCCAAGACACAGGAAGAGGAGGATAAGATGTCCAAGGTACCCTATGCTTCAGCTGTAGGAAGTTTGATGTATGCTATGGTATGCACTAGGCCAGATATTGCACATGCAGTGGGAGTCGTTAGCAGGTATATGAGTCATCCAGGTTTTGAGCATTGGAATGCTGTCCAGTGGATTCTTAGATATTTGAGAGGAACATCCAATAAGTGTTTACACTTTGGGGGCTCTACTACTGATTTACAGGGCTATGTTGACTCAGATTTGGCTGGGGATATTGATACCAGGCGGAGTACTACAGGTTATGTCTTTACTGTTGGTGGGGCAGCCGTGAGCTGGGTTTCTAGGCTACAGAAGATTAATGCTCTCTCCACTACAGAGGCAGAGTATGTTGCTGCTACAGAGGCCGCCAAAGAGATGATATGGCTTCAGTTCTTCTTGAAAGAATTGGGACATCCTCAGAAGGATAATTTTTTGTTCACAGATAGTCAGAGTGCCATTCATCTTGCTAAGAATTCAGCTTTGCATTCTAAGACCAAACACATACAGTTGCGGTACCATTTCATTCGGTCAGTTTTGGAGGATGGACAGTTAAAGCTAGAGAAGATACATACCAATGAAAATCCAGCAGATATGTTGACAAAGGTTGTCACAAGGGAGAAGCTGAACTCCTCTTCAGCTTCAGTTGGTCTTTTAGACTAAATGTGAATAAAAGAACAACAGAGTCCAGGGTGGTTTGATCCAGTGGGAGCCCCATGCGGTAGTTGTATTGCTACAGGATCAGTCTCCAAGTGGGAGATTGTTGTTTAGTGTGGAGCCTGATCAGTCCCCAAGTGGGAGATTGTTAGATTGTGGTGACTGATCAGGAAAGTACTGTACATATTATGGCCGACATATGGCCGACATGTTATAACCCTAAAGCGGTTTAATACTTGTATAAAAAGGGCTTAGGGTTGGGTATTTTTTGATATGTGGTGATACGAAATTGGTTCTTGCGGCAGTATTGAGCTGTAAGGGATTACGGATTGTAATCAGGTTGTAATCACTGGATTGTAATAAGATCGGACTTGCTGTTTGGTGGACGTAGCCCAGGGATTGGGTGAACCACGTTAAATCTTGGTGCCTTGTGTTCATTTTTGTGTGTTCTATTATTTTTTGTTATTGGTTATATTTGCATGTAGTTTTTATTTCTGTCCGTGGTTTATCCTAACAGAAGGAACCTATACTTGCTAGATATGTCAAGAGGCATCATGTACCCAAGAAAATCATTAGAGATTAGTCAAAAGACACAATGACAAGGAACAAACTAAAGGTACATGTTTTCTTGCTGAGTTTGAACCTAGAATTATTAAAGATGCATTAGATAATGAAAGTTGGATTGAGGTAATGAATGAAGAGATTGAACAAATTGAAAGGAACAAAAATTGGACTCTTGTTCCTAGACCCAAAGACAAAAATATAATTGTCAAAAAATGGTATTCAGAAATAAGTTGAATGAAATAGGAGAAGTATCAAGGAACAAGGCAAGGTTAGTATGTAAAGGTTATGCTCAAAAAGAAGGTATTTATTATGGAGAAACATTTGCTACTATTGCAAGAATAGAAGGTGTTAGAAAACTACTTTATTATGTTGCACATAAAAGATTCCAAGTATATTAGATGGATGTAAAGTCAACTTTCTTGAATAGATTCCTAGAAGAAGAAGTCTACATTAAGCAACCTAGAGGTTTCATAGATCCTAACAAAATGGATATGGTTTATAGATTACACAAAACTTTATAAGGTCTCAAACAAGCCCCTAAAGCCTAGTATGAAAGATTGCATAGTTATCTAGTAGGAATTGGTTTTCAAAGGATAAATGACAACATTCTATACAATAATGACCAAAAAAGAAGATATTGTTGGCATAAATTTTTGTAGATGATATGTTATTCACTAGACTATTGAAAATAATTGATTAATTTTGTATTTTCTTTGATGTTACACAAAATGTCATATCATTTCTAGTCTATGTATGCTAAGCTCACTTAGGTGATGAAGATAGTTTCCTATGTCTATCAAACATTCTAGAGTTTGCCAAGTCCAGAAGATAGTGTCTACCAAGTTTACTCGGGTGCCAAAGTAAAGTTTGCAGAAGCTGAGTGTTAACTAAGCTCACTTGGTTAATGAAGAAAATGTTGGATGGAACTAGTGTTAATTGAGATAACTTGGTTACCAAACAAACTTTTTGAGTATGTAGTGTTAACAGAATTCACTTGGTTAATAGGGGGATACCAAAATTATAAAAAGTGGTACAACATGAGAATGTGTGGCTGACTATAGCAAGGGGAACCATTTCTGAGTTGGTGTCTACAAAACAAGGTTAGCTAATGAAGGATTTTTTTTTTTTTTTTTTGCATATTAAGTTCAATTGATTTGATTGTTGGTTCTAGTCTACTAATGAGATGAATATTAAGTATTCTAAGTTGTATTTTGCTAACTTGAAAATGTGTAAGATATAAATGTAAGATCAAGTTGAGGATTGAATGTGTGGAACATAACAGAAGATTTGAAGGTGCTTAAAGGAAGCAAAATGAAGGATAAGCATAATATCTTTGTTGAGCTGCAAAGATACATTCAATCAGGAAGGATAAAGTATACAAGCCAAAATTGAGATTTATAAATAGAAATTCAGTTGCATTAGAAATTAGGTCATATCATTGTTTCTTTCTAATCATTGTAGTGTTGGAGTGATCTAAATATCTTAACAAAGTTGGATTAATAGCTATTTGTAAATCCTCTAACAAGGTGACATTTCTATTTGAAATGTCTTAAAGGCCTCTAACAATGCCACTCCTAATAGTGTGATCAAATCCTCTAATAGGGTCACACCTAAGAGTGCATTTTGTAATCTTTAACAGGGTTGGCTCCTAATAGGTCTCACTTTAGAAGAGTGAAAATCAGTATCTAATTGTAATTGGTGGTTTTTCTCAAATTGAGTTTGCACATTAAAACTTGGTGTCACTTGTGTTCATGCTATTTATTTTATGTGTATGCAACTAAGTTAAATTTAAGTCACATATAATATCTTAGGATTTTTATGTTAAGTAGTTGCTAAGTTATTTCAGTATTTACTGAGTTACAACATTGGCTAGTGTAAACTAAGCGCACATGTGTTTGCTAAGTTATTATAGAATACAATTTAATCAGAGTTCATATTTTAATTTGTATTGACATCTAAGAGATTTGGGATTTATTTTAGTGGTAACTAATTCACCCCTTCCTCTTAGTTATCCTCTTATGTTTTCAAAAATTGGTATCATAGGTTTTGGTGCTTGTAGATAAGGTTTCAAGGACCTAAGCTAAAGATCAAGATGTCTTACAGAAGAGGGATCCCCAAGTTGAATAGAGACAACTTTGCAGCATGGTAGGAACTTATGAAGTTGTATTTAGCAACCATTAGTTATTTAGGTTTGAAATATTTAAACACTGCTTACAAAACTCCTACTAGTACAATGGTTGTAGGAGATATTATTGAAAATAAAAATCTTAATATCATGATGATTGACATAGCAACAACTCTTAACTATGTTGAATTTTATGAAGTCAATGGATGTGCTACTACTCATGAAATGTGGATCAAACTGAGGATATCTAGGGAGGTGATGATAATATGAAGAGAGCCAAGGCAGAAAGCTTAAGAGGTTAGTTTGATCAGATGAAAATGAGAGAGGATGAAAACATTGCAAAATATGTTGAGAGAATCAAAGCCAATGTCAGCACTATCAAAGCTTCTGGAGGAACCATTGAAGATGTAATAGTGGTAAGAAAGGTACTCATAACCCTTCTTCATATCTATGCAATCAGAATGTCTACTATTCAAGAGATGAGATGTGATCCAAATAACAAGATAAATTTAGATGCTCTAGTTGGAATATTAATTATATTTGAACAAGATAACTATGATAATTATACTCATAGTTCTAGCAATCTTGAGTCTACATTTGAAGCCAAGGTATTGTAGACACCTAAATTTGATTACACTGCTTTAGTAATCCTATTTAGTTATATCTAAAGGCATCATTAATTAAATTTTTATTTAATTAATCCTTTGTCATCCCCTAGCTGATTAATTTAATTAATCATCTATAGTCCTAATTGATAAATCAAATAACCTATCATTTATCAATTAAATCCTTTTCTCCTATTTAAATCCAAAAATCCCCATTTATTAAATAAATCTATTTGATAAATAAAATCCCCAAATCTAAAACTCCTAACCTATCCCTAATCCTCCATTTAGCCTAATCCACCCCATCCACCCATACTAACCTAGCTTAGCCACTAACTCACCCACCCTCATTAATGCCATCCACTTGCACATCTCTAACATCCCTAATCTAATCCTAAACTCAAGCCTAATCCACCCCCTAATATTGTCACATTCCCTAAGCAAGTTTAAGACTTTCTTAAACCAAATCAAAGTCTCCCCTCAAAAATCCCAACACCAAGTCATGAGTGCTCTTACAAATAAAAGACTCTTACAAGCCCACTCATGACTCTTACATCCATCTTCCACACTCATTCCTCTTACATCTCTCTTACATACTCAACCCCACTCATCATGCTTTTAAGCAACCCTTTACCCTACCCTCTCACACTCATCCTCCTTGTGACAAGTGTCACCTTCCCATTGGTGCTAAACAAGCACAATCCATGTGCTCTCCTTTGAATGAATCCTAGCCCTCCTTAAGCCTTCATCTCTCCTTGCATCTTAGCCCTCCATCCCTCAAGCCCTTAGCCTATAAATTGAATCCCCTCCCAAGCCATTTCAATCACAACCATTTGAGTAAAGTTATCATGCCCTTTTGAGAGCCAAAAGCCATACCCATACCCTTATAATGCCAAATTGAGAGCTCACAAAGCTACCAATTTACCATTACCCATCTCCACCATTGAAGAAACTTTGAGCATCTTGAGCATACATCCACATCAAAGGACACATCTACAAAATCAAGAAAGCATGGAGTGTTTTCTCTTTTGAGGTATTGCACTTCTTGTTTGCTTTTCTTTGTCTAAACATACATGTGAATTTAGTTTTAGTTTGTGAATATTTACTTTATTGTTAATGTTCTTTGCATACTAAATCTTGTTCTACATTTTGGCACGCCCAATGGGACCCCACTATGGGTCATTCATTCATCCATTTCACCCTATTTTTTGTTTTTATAAACTAACTATCTAATTTTTTTGTTGTTTGAGTGGGTTGTAGGGTGTTTTTCTTGTTTTTGCAGGTTAAAGAACGCACTTGGGAAGAAGACATACCCTCAAAAATCTAAAAATAACAAAAAAATTTGGAAAAAATCTGCATTTTTAAAGCTTTTTTTGCGTAGTGTCATCTCTGTAGTTTGGCGTCTATGCCTGTAAACTATCATCTCCCCTAGCTACTCTATTGTCTCCACAACCAAACTGATGTCTCCGCCTAGTTTTTTGCTGTCGGCGTTGCCACTAGACTGTCGTCTGCGCATTCTCAACTGTCGTCTCCGCAGATCAGCATCTCCGCCAGCTACTCTATCGTCTCCGCAACCTGAACTATCATCTCCGCCACTGCCAACCTAGACTGTCATCTCCACAAATTAGCGTCTCCACAAACTAGCATCTCTACTTGTCTCCTTTTTTTTTGTGCCACAAAACTGATCTGTTGTCTCCGCTTCTTTCTCTGTCATCTTCGTAGATTGGCGTCTCCACAGATTAGCATCTTCAAATTTTGGCGTCTCCGCCTATTGAACTGTTGTCTCTACCTATTTATGTTGCATTTCTGCTTTAAAATATTTATTTCCGTAGGATTTAGACCATTTTAAGCATTTTTACGCATAGAAAAAATAGCAAAAAAAGTTAAAAAAATTTTTCCCATAGTTAAGCTTTCATTTTTTAAGATTTTGGGTGACTAACTAAATTGCTTTTTTTGTCTCACTGCAGGTTGGAGCACATATGAAACCACTAACCATGTTTCTTCCAGGTTCTCATGTTGCTAAAAAATGAACTTGAATGTTTAATCATTTGTCTTTGAATGCATGTTGCTAAAATGAACTTGAATGGTTAAACACATTTTTCATTGAATGAATGTTGCTCAAAACACACTCTTTAATGCCATGGATTAAAATCAATTTTTCTTGGAATGCATGCTTAAAACAAACAAACTCAATTTTGAATGCAAAGAATCAATGAATCAATGCAATATCTCACACTTCAATTTTTGGGGCATTAAAAAGAACAAACAAATCTCTCTTTTGCATGCAATTTAGACAAAGTTTGATTTTTGGAAAATTAAGAAACTTTGTTAAGTTAAATACAAATTTGCAAAAATCAATTTGAGTAGTTCCTTAGACTCACCTCTTTTCTAATCACCCATCAATTCAACCATTGGTTGCAATCTCAATGTCATTTATGGGGATGGGTCTACTTGAAAAAGGTGTTAAATGTTCCACAATCTAACTAACTCACTTGGTCTTTGAACGTTTGCTTTAACTTTATCAAAATTCTTAAATGACCAAAACTCTAGATTAAATCGATCACACTTCAAGTTTGGGCACTAAAATTGAACAACAATTGAAGTGGAGAGCATCCAGGTGCACGCTTGAAATTGAATCTCACACACTTTTGTTTTGGGCTTAAAACAAACTCATACTCAATCTTGAATGCCTTAAAGAAAATCAATTGATACTTGACGTGGAGCGCCTCTAGGCACGCGAGTTTGCTTTTGTTGACCCTAACTCTTCTTCTTGTTTGCATTCTTTGATCGATTTACTTTTGTTGGCGCTTCAAGTTGGAATTGAACATTGTCTCTTAAACATGACTACTTGCAAGGTCTAGATTAGCACACATAAGAGTCAGTTGGTAAAAGAACAAGCATGTTTTTTAGCCCAAGGTCATCCAAGTCTTCTCTCCCCTTGTCATCTTTTGAGGCCATCTTGGGTGCATAAGATTAGGATCCAAAACTTTGTTTCTTTTTTTAAGAGGCCTGCTTGGGGATTTCATCACCCCTTGTATGACCTCAACTCCAGCGTTTCGATGAAGTATAAGAATCAAGAGGTGAATCAAAAGACACCTCTCTTGGGATCAAGATTTTGTCATGCAAGCTAAGCCTCAAGGAACTTTATACCCTTGAGAAGTGAAAGAGTAGAAGTGGGTTACCACTCCTCTTGGCTGTGTGACATCTTTTTGGTCTCATCTATGGATTTGGGCCTCACGTACCTTGCATATATCATGGACTCCCTAGCTAAACCAACTATTAGCCTTGCAAAAAACTATTTAGGGTGTTAATGTGTTTGTAGTGACTGATCAAAACATTTGTAGAACATACACACTCCTCAACGCAATTATCACATTCTGAGAACCACAAACTTCTATCTGGGTGTTCCTACCTATTGCTTGATTTTATTTTACTTGTTGAATGAATGTTTGCCAAACTTGGTCAATCCTAGCTTAGGGCACACTTAGCATAGTCACTGCCTATTTTAGAAGTTGAACGAGTCGAAGCAAAACAACTGAGATCTCTTAAAGCCAAGCAAATTTAGGAATTTATGTCGGAACAACCCAAACCCAAACAGAAGTTTCACAAAGTCAAACTCAAGCCATCTCTGGCATACCAAGAACTTTCAGCCAAGAGAAGAGAAATAACACCAAGCCCACGATTTTCCAAACTCCACAAAGTAGAGGACAAAGCTGCCAACGAAGCACTTCAAGAGGCCTGGTTAGAGCGCACCATCAAATTTAGCCAACATCCAGGAGTTAATCCTGCTTATGCCTTACCAACTAGGCATGATTTCTATGATTAGACACCCTTGTTTCTCCACATCTTCTTGGATAAGCTTCACCTTATAGTCATCTTTGTAGAAAAGCCAGCCATCTTAGGTTATCCCCTTAAGCATTACTAGCTCGTCCATCTCATTTAGGACCAAACCATCTAGCCAGCAATCCAAAATCTGCACATCTAAGCTTTCAAAAATTGTTGTCACCTTGCCAAAAGTTTTCCATTCCTAAAATCTTCCAAATCCACCAATCCCACCAAGGTTATCCCTTTGATAGAGCTTTGTCTAGGGTAATCTAGCTTTGTCACTTGTTATCGCTCATCACCTTGAGCTAAAGGTTGGGATCCACAAGTGGTCAATCTCGTGTTCTTCCTAAAGGATCATTAGTCTATCCTTAAGTTGACACAATCACCACCAAGCTTGCACATAGGAAAGCAAACCTTTTGTGCTTTGGCAACATATCTTTGAAGTTAGAATCCCCAACCCAATCCTCCTTAGGTTTTTTCATATAGCTTTGCCTCAACCTAGAAAATCATTTGCATAGAAAAGCCTTCCCCCTTTTGCATCCATCAACATTATTGCATCTCATCCCTAGGAACATTCTGCATCTTCATGCTAGCCGTCACTCGCTTAGCCAAGAAGAAAGAAACAATGCAGCCCTATAATTTGGATTGAACAACATCACCCCCCTTGAGCACTTAGCCATCCTTTAGCCCAGAGAAAGCTATGCCATCACCTACTGACATTGAAGCTTTCATGAACCAACCAGGAAGTGCAGTATTGGTAAATGCCATTATAGACAAGAACAAAGAGACAATCATGGCTAATTTTTGAAGGGACAATGTAGGAATCTTTGACTTTGGAAGACCCCCTCCATTATTAGATCCATCTCACCCATTGTTTGGGCATTTGCCGCCACCCATCGGCTCTTATGATCCAAATTATACTCAATATATGCCAAAAGAAGAGCTTCCAACCAATCCATATGATCCAACAGACCCAAACATACCATCCTCCACCCAAGTTGAAATCTCCATGTTGCAAGCCAACCCAGCCACCACCATTCCATCCTTGGTTCATACCTCTCCACTCTAAACCCCCTTTACCCAAAACACCTCACCGTTCACCCCCTTCACTATTGCTGCTGCTGCTCCCCAACCCAGCCTTCCAAATCCACCCATCTCCCAAATCAATGCTAGCATCTTTGGCCAACCTCAGCAATATACAATAGGGATGCCACCCATGGGACCAAGTAATCAGCCTTTCATCACCCCCAGCTTGTTCACCATAGCCCAAAGCACAATCCCATCATTTCCATTAGGTCTTGGGAGCTCAATACCATCAGCCACAAATCCACAAGCTATTAGCCTCACTCCACAAAGCTATCAAATCCCACAAGCTACTGCCAATTTTCTGCCAAGCTCCCAAGTGACCCCAACTCCCGCCACCACTCTACCAAGCTTCTAAATCCGGCCACCAAGCTATCAAACCCCATTAGTTCCATTCCCAAGCTTTCAATTCCCACCACCTCCACCACCAACTAATCCATTACCTCCTATTACCAACTACTTTTCAATGCCACTTCTAGGAGGTAATCCACCAATCCATCCAACCACCAATTATTTGTAGGTACCATCCCAAATGGGGGCACAACCCACATATATTGGTCAAACCCCACAAGCCCCCTGATCCTTTCCCCAAGCTTCACAACCATCTTATACCTTACCTCCACAAAGCCATTCATTTATCCCACAGCCAACTTATGTTCCTCAATCCCAACCTCAAATCCCATATCAACAGCAAGCCTCGCAAAACATGCAGCAATATGTGCCACCTCCCCCTCAACAACTCATCATCCACCATGCAGCTGCCCAAACAATGTACAATCCCTATCAACAAATCCCTCACAGCCATCCATATTCAGTGGCCCCATCTAGTGCATAGCTACCTCAAGGAACTCCTACATTGGGGGCACCCCAACCATCACCTATCAATTCAGAATGGGAGCAAATGAAGACATCTCTGAAAGCCATCCAAGAAGGCAATGATCTAAAGACATTCAAGTTTGAGAATGTGTGTCCTTACCCATTTGATAGAGCCATTACCATGACACCATTTCCCAAACACTTTGAGGTACCCAAATTTAACAAATTCAGAGGAAAAGGAGACTCTGTCACACATATCAAAGAATTTTACATGCACTGCTAGGACGTGGCATACAATGATGTCTTCCTCTTACACCTTTTTCCCAAAAGCTTGGCTGGACCAGCTCTTGAATGGTTTTACAAAATCCCCTATGGCACAATTAAAAACTTTGCTGAATTATCTGAGGCATTCGTAGCCCAATATGCCCATCTTGTTGAAACAGAGCTATCAATAGTTGACCTTATCCACACTAAGCAAAAAGGTGGAGAAAGCCTTGCTGAATACCTGCAAAGATGGCAAACCCTTACCACCCGCATATCCTACACCTTGCCAGAGCACCATGTGGTAAAAATGTTTATTGATAATGCCCATCCCGGCTTGGCTCACCACATGACCATGAACTATTTGTAGACCTATAAAGATATCAAAGAGAAAGGAATGATCCTTGAGCAAGGACTCATTAAAGATGGTATGGTCAAGATTTACAAAGAGGCCAACCAAAATCAACCACATTCCAATGACAAGTCTAGGTATTGGAACAAAAACAAGCATGTTGCAACAGATGGGGTTACTGACACCAGACATGTGAATATTGTTGGTCCTTCTCAAAACCAGTCTAACCCACCATATCAACCAAACAACCAACAAGCTATCAATTACCAACAATGAAATAACCAAAGCTATCAAAACCACAATACAAGACCCAACTTTCAAGGGTCTAACAATCAAGCTAATGCCATCAATGTAGCTGCACGGCAAAAACCCAGATTCCAACCTGCACCTAGAAACTATACACACCTTGGTGAGCCATTGGATGTCATTTTTGAGAAATTGTCTAAGGAAAACCTCATGAAATTTCCTCCTACCCAACAAATTGATCCAAGCCAATCCAAAGCTGCATGGTACAAGGACAATGATTATTGCAAGTTCCATAGGGTAAACGGTCACACCACCCTCAGATGCATGAAACTAAAAGATTGTGTGCAGGACCTCATTGATCGGAAAGAAATCACTGTTGGTGCCCAAACCTCTCCTAATGTAGGCTTACAGATTTATCAAAATACTTTTCCTCCACACAACAACCAAAATCTTGGAAAAGCACCTATCCAAAACAACACCAACAACCGCCAGCCAAACCAATAGCATGGAAAGAACAATGAACACACTTCATCCTATATAGACTATGGTACCCTTATAGGTTGTATATCCAAGAAAGAGCCTTCTATCAATGTTATCAATATTCGAGGACCAAACAATGAGTGTGCAGTCACCACTCGAAGAGTGTGATTTAACATATTCGGCCCACCAGTTTCATCAGCACCATCAGCTCCATCAAAAAGTTGGTACAATTCTTGGAACACCTTGGGAACATGCCAGCCCATATCTCCATTTGAGACCTTCTCCGTACTAGTCCTATGTATAAAGACATCCTTGATAGTGCTCTCATAGAATCCCATGTCCCTTCTGATATCAATGCTACTAATTTTTGTAATCTTGTTGGACACCTTTCATCCTCATGTGCCCTATCTTTCAAACCCACTGACATACCTGTGGTCAACCCAGATCACACCCTTTTGCTTCGCATAGCCATCATGGTATCCAATTTTGCCGTGAAAAGAGTTATGATAGATAATGGATTAGCCTTGAATATTTGCACCCTAAAATTCATAAAACAAGCTGGGTATACTTAGGCAGATATGATCAGTGAGGTTATCACCATCAAAGCTTATGACAACTTGGAAAGAACCACAGAAGGAACTATTTTGCTGCCAATCAAGGTTGGGCCGGTCATCCAAGAGATTATTTTCCATGTTATTGATCTAAACCTACCATTTAACATCCTCCTCAATCGCCCATGGATTCATGCCATGAAAGCCGTTCCATCCACATACCATCAGTGCATCAAATTTTTGCATCAAGGCACCGAGGTGACCATCCATGCCGAACCAGAACCCTTTGCTTACTGTAATGCATTTGAAGCCTCCTATACAAATCATTGCCCTGGAATTGATATCGGCACAGGCATCACCAGCTCATCCCACACTTGTAATGACCTAGGAACCATCCTCGCCTCCACCCTATCTACCGTGAAGA
Organism: Cupressus sempervirens; assembly: GCA_028749045.1. Classification (NCBI taxonomy): domain Eukaryota; kingdom Viridiplantae; phylum Streptophyta; class Pinopsida; order Cupressales; family Cupressaceae; genus Cupressus; species Cupressus sempervirens. The sequence goes on from CM053784.1 coordinate 25,955,360, forward strand.
TCAATAACAAAAGCTGTGGAGAATATAGTCTGTCAGATGCGTTTGCTGTCGGAGCAATCCCACTTGATCCACATACCCATGGATGGCCGACATATCACAAAGCTAAGGAGATTCCACCTTCTCGATACAAACAGTTTGCTCCAACAACCTTTGTATCCTCAAAAATCCCTCTTCATGAAGAGCTCACTCCAGATATCAACAATTGGTTACATAAGGATACACCTCCAAGAAATCAAGCATGCCTTGACCACTTCAGCCAGAAGTATCCCCAAGAACATAAGCTAATCACTAAAAAATGGAACTATCAAGGAGGTGGACTAGGACTAGAAGAAAGGGGCATGCAATGTCCCATTGAAGCACATAAGTGGGAAACAAAGTCAGGTCTTGGCTTTGGCATACCCACAACTAGCGGCACAAATGAGAATGGTCATGCTTTTTTGAACATCCATCGCGACCTTGTCAAAATTGAAGACATTCCTGAGGAATTTGAAAAGAGAGCCTACGACGATATCCCAGACCAAATCTTCCTAGGAGACTCTGTTCTCCGAGAACTATCCATCCATCTCATTGACCTACAACTTGCTCATCCACAACTCATAGATTGGGACCAACCAAGCATCATACACATTGATGAGTTCACATCAAAGGAAGTGCTTCTAAGATTCATGGGAGCTAAAACACCTCACAAGAAAACAAAGCCAGATTTTGCCTATATCTATAAACTAGATCCAAGGGGTATTTTGGAGAAAATCCCCAACCTAGTTTTGATACACCCAAAATTGGAATTAAGATGAATCCAAGACTAGCTAAGGCAGCAAAGAGAACCCCTCAACAAGAAAATCTAGAGCCACAAGGAGAACATGAGGATTTAGTATTGCCTCCTCAAGATAATCAACTAGAGGTGTCATCTATTCTAATAAAGGATACTAGAGAAGTCAACATCGGTTCTTTAGAGATCCCCAGACTTGTTCACATTGTTGCACCCCTATCACAAGACCAAGGTGATCTCCTCTTTGAGGTCTTACAAGAGAGCATTGGCTGATTTGCATGGTCATATTAGGACATGCTAGGACTTGATCCAAAGATTTTAGTTCATCATCTTGCAGTTGATCCAAAGATCAAGCCTATTAGACAAAAGCTTAGAAAAATGCACCCCAAGGTGGCATTACTAGTCAAAGCTAAATTAGAAAGAATGTTAGCTGCTAAGGTTATCCAACCTATCGACTACTCAAAGTGGATCTCCAACATGGTCCCTGTCACTAAGCCTTTCGGTGACATAAGAATCTGCACTGATTTTAGAGATCTAAACAAAGCTTGCCCAAAAGATGATTTTCCCTTACCCAACATAGATATGATTGTAGATCTTATAGCTAGACATGAAATTCTGTCCCTTATGGATGGATTTTTTGGGTATAATCAGATCAAAATTGCATAAGAGGATCAGCATAAGATAGCATTCACTACCCCTTGGGGAACCTTTTGCTACACCATGATGCCTTTTGGCCTAAAGAATGCTGGGGCTACCTATCAAAGAGCTATGACAGCCATTTTCCATGATCTTATCCATAGCATTTTGGAAGATTATGTGGACGATATCCTCGTCAAATCTCACACCTTCATGGATCATCTCACTGACCTGGAGAAAGTCTTTGATAGGTTAGCCCAATATCATCTCATGCTAAATCCCAAGAAATGTGTCTTTGGGGTCACATCTAGCAAGCTTCTAGGCTTCATAGTTTGTAAACGAGGTATAGAGATCGACCCCAAGAAGGTCAATGCTATCTTAGACATGCCTCCTCCCCAAACACTACGACAACTTTTCTCTCTTCAAGGAAAGCTCCAATCCATTCGGTGCTTCATCTCCTAGCTTGTAGATAAGTGTACACCATTTTTACATTTACTAAAGAAGGATGAGAACTTCAAGTGGGATCCTTTATGTCAGCGTAGCTTCGATCAGCTCAAGCAGTATCTCACCAATCCCCCTATCTTGGTCCCACCAGTTCCTGGTCATCCCTTGATCTTATACATATCAGCAACACCTATTTCTCTAGGGGCACTTCTAGCACAGCTTGATGACTATGGCAGAGAAAGAGCCATCTACTATATCAGTAGAACCCTAGTTGGTTATGAACTCAATTACACTCCTATGGAAAAATCTTGTTTGGCAGTTGTTTTCTCAACTCAAAAGCTTTGCCACTACATGCTAAGTCATACCATCCAACTAGTATCCAAAATTGATCCTCTCAAGTATATGCTCTCTAGAACAGCACTCACAGGTCGGCTAGCAAAATGGGTTATGCTATTAAGTGAGTTTGACATCCAGTATGTGGACAGAAAGGCAATCAAAGGGCAAGCTATAGCAGATCACCTAGCTGATGCACCTCTAATAGATGCATATCCTTTGATCATAGAATTTCTAGACGAGCATATCTACCTAATTGAAGAACAACCCCCATGGAAGCTTTATTTGATGGCTCATACACATCTTATGGATCAGAGGTAGGAATATTTCTGGTTACACCTCAAGGAGATTATATTCCAAAAGCCTTCAAGCTATAATTCCCTAGTACCAACAATATAGCAGAATATGAGGCTCTCATAGCAGGATTAAAGATAGCAGCCGAATGGAACATCACTAAGTTACAAATCTTTGGTAGGTCCTAAATGAATATCAAACCAAAGATGAAAAGCTATTACCCTACAAAGAGCTAGTTGATTAGCTGACCCAGCATTTTACAAAGCTTCAATTTACACAAGTGCCTCGAATGCAGAACAAGGCAATAGACACCATGGCCACTATTGGCTTGCTCTTGGAAATTCCCCAAGAAGCTATGTAGTATGATTTTTTAGTCGAGTAGCTCCTCACACCTGCCTATGCGAATGAGGATTCAAACCGTGTTTGTATCTTGGTTGGTCCCCAATCCCCTTGGTAACATGAAATTCATGCTTACCTTAACGATGGTATCATATCCCCTCACCTCACACGTACCCAATGCCAGAACCTCATCCAAAAATCATCCTGCTATGTTATCATAGCCAATACCCTATATTGTTGGGGTTATCATGATACTCTCTCTTGATATTTAGATGAAAATGAGGCCGTGATGGCATTAAAAGAAGTACACTCTGGACTTTGCGGTGCCCACACGAGTGGTATTGTCCTAGCATGAAAAATCCTTAGAGTAGGCTACTATTGGCCTACCATTGAAGAAGACTCATGCAACTTTGTCAGGAAGTGTCTCCCATGTCAGCAGCATGCAAATCTTGTGCATGCTCCAGCACAGGATCTATAGCCTATTGCACTACCTTGGCCTTTCGCTTGTTGGGGCCTTGATCTAGTTGGAACTATCACACCTCTCTCATCTGATGGACATAAATGGATAATAATAGCTACAGACAATTTCACTAAATGGGTGGAAACAGTCCCCCTAGTCTCAGCTACAGGAGTTTAGGTCTCCAAGTTCATCTTGTACCACATTGTTTGCCGCTTCGGCATCCCATCCACCATCTTCACTGACCACGGAGGTAACTTTGAAAATCTCAACATGGAAGAATTATGCACTTTCCTTTGCATCCATCACCACTTTTCCAGCCCATATTTCCCACAAGGTAACGGCCAGGCAGAGGCAACTAACAAAACCCTCCTCAAAATCTTAAAGAAAGTTGTTAATGATTCCGGCCACGATTGGCACCTACAAATAAATTTGGCTCTATGGGCCTATTGAACCTCCTTCTATACATCCATAGGAACAAATCCATACTCCCTAGTCTATGGTGCCGAAGCGGTATTACCTATAGAAGTTGAACTTCCCTCACTATGCATATCTTTGCGAGGGCAAATCTCAGATGAAGAATACATAGTAGCTTGGCTCACCCAGCTAGATCTCTTAGACGAGAGGAGACAACAAGCCTATGACCATCTCACAGTCTACCAAAATTGTCTCAAAAAAAATTTCAACAAGAAGGTGCTCCCACGACACTTTTAGCTACGTGACATGGTCCTCAAAGAAAACATGAAAGTCCAAACAAATCGAGAAAAGAACGGCAAGTTTGAACCTACATGGCTCGGTCCTTGTGTTGTCACTGCATCCTTTGGTTCTGGAGCCTATCAGTTATCTACACCAGAAGGAGAACTCCTGAATGATCCTACTAACATCATTCATCTCAAGAAGTTCTCTGTTTGAAGATCCTTGGTATACCCAGCTTTTGAAAAATACAAAAAAAAATAGTAAAGAGAAATAAGCGTCCAATGGTGAAAACTTGGCAATTCAGGCACCTTGGATAGGTACTTTGGTGAAAACCTAGTAATTCAGGCACCTTGTGTACTAAGACTAATCCATTATCTATCACTATCCTATCCCTCATCCATACACCCACCATTGCCATAAAACACCTGCTTGTTCCCTTGGTGTTCCAACCAAATATCCAAAATCTAATGGAGCTTGTAAATACCTCCTATACAACTTGTAAAATCTTGTACCTCAGCTTGTAAAATCTTGTACCAAAGCTTGTATTATACCTTGTAATTCTTATACCATACCTTGTATATCTGAATCTTGTCCAAAGCTCATACCATATTCCAGCTTGTAAATAATCTTGTATCCTAGCTTGTATCCTATCACATGCACACAAAGAACCCCATTTTCACTTAAGCTTTTCACAAACCATCTACCTATCCACCTATCAACTATTATAGACATCCCATCCTTCACAAACATTTCCATCTTACAAAAACCAAAACATGAACAAACTTGTACATTTGTAACATATCTTGGTCCGTTAGCTTGTACATCCTCTTTAGCTTAGTACCATTGTAACTATCCAGTGTTTGTGTCAGTTTGTCCTTGATCAACATCTTGCACACATCGCACAACCCTTGGTTAGCTATTCCAATGCATCTTTTAGCTAGATTTCCTGTCACCAAAATGTTATCCTTCTTAGTTCAGCTTACCAGACGCATCACTCATCCAAATCCACTAGCTTAGGTGCTCTCCGATAGGTCCTTGCAGGATATAGCTTTCCTCATGTTTGATCTTGGTCTGTTAGTGCCTCGTCCTAACCATCTTGTTGGAAAATGGTTCTCTGTTGGATTTTCACTTTCTTTTGATTTGGGGATCTTCCCTTTTGGGTCTTGAAAATATCTTTTCCAAGAAATCTCCTTGTTCCCTCCTCAAGGTTGCCACGATCTTCCATATCATGGTATGTTGTGAATGGGGCAATCAGAGCATAAGGTCTTGATCATGTCTTTTGCTTGATTTCTTTTTCTGCTTTTGGGTTACCCAGTATCGTTTTCACGCTGTTTCCTCAAGGATTCATGTGTAATACTGGGGAAATCCTTGCGTGTTTGTTTTGAGTCAATTTTTCAGTCCTCTGGACGGTTGGTGAAAAGGCCTTGATGTTTTTGGTAACCTTGGCAATTAACCAATAGTCCTATAGCAAATCTAGTGCTCAACTACATGGTGGTACTTCTCTTTGAAGTATCCCCCCGCTCAAAAAGCTTCAATGGATTCCCTTCATCTCCATTATCCCCCATCCATTTCCAGCATCTATCACTCCTCCCCTAGCTTATGCATCAATATCTTTTTGAATTCCTCCTCATGCTTAGCTTTTTGGATCCACAATCCTAGTCTTAGGGATCCAACAATCAAATCAATCCACCGAGCCTCATCTTTCAAGATCCACAATCCTAGTCCTAGGGATCTTCGAAACCCATCTTCTTCCAATCTGACTCTTTGAAATCCTGTTGCATCAGTTTTATCACTCCATCATCCATCTCCCTACCATGGATTCCTTTTATAGTGCTCTTCTTCTCCATCCTCCCCCTAATCCTAGAAATTCTTAAGCTTGCTTTACTATTGTGCCTCTGATTTCCCTTTATCATTCTCCCATAGTGAGAGTTTGAGCTAATTCAACCCCTCCTCTTTGCCAATCTATGTCTCTGCTCGTCTCAATTTCTTGTACTTTTCAAGAAGCCATCGAGCCTCATTTCTATCTCTGTCACCTTCTTGAGGGGGCATCATCTAAGTCTAGTCTCTCCTCTTCTTATCTGAGACTGGGGCAACCTTGTTGCTAAAACATCTTCCTCATGTCGTCTTCACTCGAACTTCTTTGAAATAGTGTTGTCTCAACACTATGTCAAAGAGGGGCAAAATGTAGACACCTAAATTTGATTACACTACTTTAGTAATCCTATTTAGTTATCTCTAAAGGCATCATTAATTAAATTCTTATTTAATTAATCCTTTGTCATCCCCTAGCTGATTAATTTAATTAATCATCTATAGTCCTAATTGATAAATCAAATAACTTATCATTTATCAATTAAATCCTTTTCTCCTATCTAAATCCAAAAATCCCCATTTATTAAATAAATCTATTTGATAAATAAAATCTCCAAATCTAAAACCCCTAACCTATCCCTAATCCTCCATTTAGCCTAATCCACCCCATCCACCCATACTAACCTAGCTTAGCCACTAACTCACCCACCCTCATTAATGCCATCCACTTGCACATCTCTAACATCCCTAATCTAATCCTAAACCCAAGCCTAATCCACCCCCTAATGTTGTCACATTCCCTAAGCAAGTTTAAGACTTTCCTAAACCAAATCAAAGTCTCCCCTCAAAAATCCCAACCACCAAGTCATGAGTGCTCTTACAAACCATAAAAGACTCTTACAAGCCCACTCATGACTCTTACATCCATCTTCCACACTCTTCCCTCTTCCACACTTATTCCTCTTACATCTCTCTTACATACTCAACCCCACTCATCATGCCTTTAACCAACCCTTTACCCTACCCTCTTACACTCATCCTCCTTGTGACAAGTGTCACCTTTCCATTGGTGCTAAACAAGCACAATCCATGTGCTCTCCTTTGAGTGCATCCTAGCCCTCCTTAAGCCTTCATCTCTCCTTTCATCTTAGCCCTCCATCCCTCAAGCCCTTAGCCTATAAATTGAATTCCCTCCCAAGCCATTTCAATCACAACCATTTGAGTAAAGTTATCATGCCCTTTTGAGAGCCAAAAGCCATACCCATACCCTTATAATGCCAAATTGAGAGCTCACAAAGCTACCAATTTTTCATTACCCATCTCCACCATTGAAGCAACTTTGAGCATCTTGAGCATACATCCACATCAAAGGACGCATCTACAAAATCAAAAAAGCATGGAGTGTTTTCTCTTTTGAGGTTTTGCACTTCTTGTTTGCTTTTCTTTGTCTAAACATATATGTGAATTTAGTTTTAGTTTTTGAATGTTTACTTTATTGTTAATGTTCTTTGCATACTAAATCTTGTTCTACAGGTATCACCTTAGAAGAAAGCTAAAAATTCTAAAAGAAAAAAATTTGAAAGTGAAGAGGAAGACAATTCTGACAGTGATCTTGAATCCATTGAAGCATTACTTGCAAGAAGGTATCCCAAAGACAAAGGAAAGTATATAGGTAAAATTCCTTTAATTTGTTTCTTGTGTGAAGAAGTTGAACACCTTGCTTCAAGATGTCCAAATAGTGAAGACAAAGATGAAAAGAAGCACAACAAGTACAAAAAGGCAAGAAGGATTTCAAGAATTTCAAGGACTACAAGGACAAAGGTAAGAAATATTATTTTATAGCTGAAGATTCAGATAGTAGTGAAGATGATGAAATTGTATATATTGTTGTAAAAAATGAATCTAATGATGAAGGAGATAAAATGGCACTTATCTCTCATGTTAAAAAGAATGGTATATGGATTAATTATAGTAGTTTCTCACATCATATGAATGGTGATAAAAAAAAGTTTGAACACATGGAACATTATGATGGTGGTAGTGTGAGATTTGGAAACAATGAACCTTATTGCATAAAGGAAAAAGGTTGTATCTCACTAACCAATGAAGTTAGATGTGATAATTCTTATTTGGTTTAAGGAATAAAGTATAATATACTGAGTGTGACGCAATTGAATAACATTGGATTCAAGGTAGAGTTCATAAATGGGAAGGCCAAACTACTAGATGCAAAAGGAAATTTAGTTCAGTTCGAAAAATAAACAAAAGGTAATATATTCTACCTAGATCTCAGTGAAATTTCATGTTTTATTTCTCATTTATAAGAAAGCTAGTTGTGGCATAAAAGGTTATGTCAGGTAAACTTTGATAATCTAATCAAAATAAGAAAGAAGAAAAGAGTAAGAGGTATTCCTAGCCTTGGGAAACTTTATATGGGCCTATGCAAAAACTATCAAATTGGTAAGATGGGAAAGAAAAGTTTCAAAAGAAAAGATTATCATTCTAAAAAAGTCTTCGAGCTAGTTCATACATACTTATGTGGACATATTGGAATGGAGAGTTATAATTGAGATAAGTACTTTATTCTTTTTATTGATGATTATTCTAGAATGATAAATGTAATGTATTTGAATGAAAAATCTAAAACATTTCAAAAATTTAAGTGGTATTTGGCAAGAGTAGAGAAAGAAACTGGAAAGAAGCTAAAGTGTTTGAGATTAGATAGAGGTGGTGAATTCATTTCAAATGAGTTCAATGAATTCTATATTGAAAGAGGAACTAAGAGACAAGTATCAACCCCTGGTACACCTCAATAGAATGGTATAGCTGAAAGAAGGAATAGATCTATCATGGATTGTGCAAGAAACTTGATGATAAAAAAGAATGTTGCAATCGAATACTAGAGGAAGCAATCAGTATTGTAGTGCATACCTTGAATAGATTATAGTTGAAGAAAGAATCAAGTGAAACTCCTTGTTAAAAATGGTATGTCTACAAACTTAATGTAAGTTACTTGAAAGTATTTGGTAGCAAATGTTATATCTTGAAGGAATCTAGGAAAGATAATTTAATTTCAAAGGAGATAAAGGAATATTTCTAGGATACTCTTGCAGAAGTAAAGCATAATTTTTTTTGAATTTGTCAACTCATAAGATCATAGAAAGTGCACATGTGAAAATTGATGAGTTTGTAGAAAATAGTGAAGAAGAAAGCAACAAAGAACATGAGGATTACAAAAAGTTTGTTCACTATGAAGTTGATATATTTCCAAATCAAATTTGAAGTTAGGAGGCCTCACCACCCAAGTCCCCAAAATCTCCAAAAGCTATCGAGTTGTAACCAGTGCAACCTGAGTCATAGTTTGAAGGACCCAAGTCATAGTCAGAAGCTATCGAGCTATTGCTAGAGCCAACTAAGTCTAATGAACTTGAGTCATAGATAGTGAGACTCGAGCTTGATATAGAAGTGTTGAGATAATGGGTTTTGTACACATTGCATAATATTGTTATTTTATTTTATTATGTAATGTTGTACCTAGATGGATGTGTAACATGTAAAGATTCCCATGGGATGTGCTTGATGAGTTGTATTGTAAAATTGTGATAATATTTCATGCAATTATTAATTAAAATTCTAATATTAAATGTGGGGTCAAGGGGTTAAGTAGTACATGGTTTTAGCACATGGTTTATATAATACCACTTGGTGCTTTTGTGGGACTTGATACTATATAAGCAACCTCAAGGGTAGTTGTTGTATGTAAGAAGAAGAAGAAGAATGGAAAAAGGAAAAGAGTCGAGTGAGATTAGGCTTGATAGGTTAGCCAAGGGAGAATTTGTTGAAGGTTGGAAGCATGGCATGGGATGTGCGAATTTATGCTTGTTCACATAGATTGCTCAATTGTGGCTATGGGTTTGAAGGCTTCTATGATTGTATTGCAATAGTTTTTTTTTTGTTGAATAATACATGGTGATGGATGCTTTTAGAGGTTGGGTTTTTCCCTTAGTGAGGGTTTTCTAGGGTATATCTTGTGTCACATTTTTGTGGGTATGTTGATTATTCTCTTGCATATGAATTTTAATTGCATGTTTATTTCATGTCTATTATGGGTTTATATTTTTTGTTGCAAGTTTCCTTGCAAGTGGTATTAGAGCTATGGTTTTACAATTGTAACCCTAGATTGAATCCATGGGAATGCATGAGAGGATAAAAGAAAGGGCAAGATATATGAGTTGTTTATTGCAGATTTGAGGGTTTTGAGTTTGTTGTTATGATAGGATATTGGTAGATTTTGGACATGTGAAATTTTTGGTCAAAAATATTTTGTTGGATGTTTCATTTAAATGAGAGTTTTAGTGGGTAGCTTGAAGAAATGACCTCCTGGGTAAAAACAAACCTCACCATTGGATCTAGGTTGATGTTTCCATAAACTTTGATATATAATATGCCCTAGTTTAGCCATGTTTAGAGGAAATGAAAGAGTATTTTAGTTTCATCTTGTGATGGCCATCAAATTTAATCTCGTCAATTTTTTTGTCACAAAAAAGAAATTACAATGAAAATGGTAAAAAGACTATCTTAGTAAAATAACCATAACTTTCTCTCAGGATATCAGATTTTAGACATATTATAGGCATTGAAAAGCTAATTCAAAGCACTAAAACTTGATGTAGGTTTGGTTCTATGATTTTAACATTTTTTTAGGTTTTATGAGCCTAAAAGTTAAACATTTATCTTGAGCACAAATTAGGGCATAACTTGGGCATATGGAGTCAAATTTTGGACTTTAAGTAGTCAACAAAAAGCTCTTGGATAGCTCTACATATTGGTTTACATTTGATGCAGGTTTGGTATGGTTTATTTGGTGATATATTAATCTGAATAGTTTATAGTATATACTGACTATGGTAACATTGTGAGTTTATGACATTGTATATTTTGGAGATCTAAGATTTCATGTTATTGTATACTCGGTTCATATTTCAGATTGGTCTTATGATGATATGGTTATCAGTGTTTGGTTTGGATATGCATGATGACTTGTTGGGTCTACAAGTTGTGCAACATTGTAAGTGGTCTATACTTATAGGTTGCATTTATAGCTTGGATATGGGTTGTTTTTTCCTATTGATCTAGCATTATTAATGAATATTCAAATTGGTAGCTTGGACTTGGGTTGTATATACCAAAATTCACATGATTTAATGATTTTTTTCTTCATGCAGAAGGGATAAGATGTTATTACCAAGTATAGTCATGGTGGAGGATTATGATTAACTATTTCATGTTGACACGTTGGACATATTGAGAGTCAAATGCTCAATTCATGGATGTGATCATGGTGTCATGGATTTTGGCATGGAATGATTGGATATGCAAATAGCTTGGATACATGATTTAGTGGGAGCTTGTGGCAATGATGGGGTGATAGTTCAAGATTAGTTCCTGGTTTAGTTTATATCTTCTTGGGTTTGGAGATCTTGGTTTCACGTGTTGCTAACACTTTGGTTGTATAAGTGTAGACCTAAAGGATCTTCATGTAGGAGATGGATTTTATTATGTCATAGGTGACCTGGTACCATGGTTGAGTGGGAGTTGGTTTCATTGATATATTTATTAAGTGTTTGTAGATATTGGAGGTTTGTCTTAGATCTTGTTGCTACAGAAGCATCTTTGACATTTGCATGATACACTTGTAATCTTCATGGTGTGTGGAGATGGTTCTTATTGTATGTGGAGATGGTTTTCTTATGGTGTGTGGAGATGATTGCATCTTGATGACTCATGGGGTTCTTGGTAAAGGTCTTATTTGTGTTTTCATTTGACATGTTATCCTTGGAGTTAAGATGGTTTCATTTTTTATGTCATGGTATACTCTTGATACATTTTTAGAGTTTTGGAATGTTATAGTATGTTCATATGGAGCATGTTATCTCTTTGGTTGAGATGGTAAGATCATGTTGTCATGTTTATGTTCTTGAGGCCATATTTGGAGCTTTGACAATTATTTTGCTTTAGTTTCTTGGTATTAATTACATTGATCATTTGCTAGACACTTCATGATATATTGTTATGTTGTATTTGGAGTTGGCATGGATTGATTATTTATAAGTTCTTATGGATTCTTAGAGATGGTGGTGATTTTAATTTATGTTGGATTAGAGAAGTATTTTTTGGGATAGTTTATGATTTCAATAGGAGAGTCTAAGGATCATTAACCTGATATGGACTTGAGACAAGATTATTCTTAGATGAGTCTTGGTTGGAGACTTGGATACCTTGATGGGAATTATTATTCCCTACTCTTGGTCTACTCGGTAGTTTTCTACTTGAGAGCCCATTTTTTCTCTCAGGTGCATTATGTTTATGGTTTTCTTTCATGCATATGGATCTTGAGCTATGGTACATGAGTTAGTTCTAGAGGGTTCATTTGAGAGGTTGTTTAGCATTGGTTATCTCTATTTGAATATGTTTTTATGTTGGTTGAGTTAGGGAGATAGTTTTATATTGGGCATATTCCTTGGATTAGGAATGGTTATTCTTTGGTTTAGAAATGGTTTATGAGTTTGATATTCTTGTGTAAGGCTTACATCCATGAATAGTTATATGGTATGGTTTAGGTGTTGTTGAGGCTTCTTGTTGCAATTTTATGGAGGAGATCATACTTGTATAATTTGCATCTAGAGATGTGTGTAGAAGGACATGATACAGGTTATGATTTGCATGGTTTCTCTTTGGTCTTAGTTATCTTCCTAGATGTTAAGTTTCACTTACATTAGATTTGAGATTGGTTAGATTTTTTGATCACTGGTTTGTGCTCATGTATGCCATGTGAGAGATGACATGGTTATTCTTTTATATCTTTCCTCTATTGGTTGTAGAGAGCTTGGGAGAATTTTGGAGATTTTATATGAGAGTTATTCTTGCAAGTTATTAGTTTATATATTTTGGATGTCCTTGATATTACATGGATTCACTTCTTTGAGATGTTGTGAGTGGATTGGTTATAGATTTGAAATTATCTTTTGCAATGAGAGCTTCTTGGTATATATGTGGCAGGTATTTCTCTTGAGACTTGTGATTGTAGGTTGCAGATTGGATACATTGATGATGTGAGATTCACTTGGTATACCTTTTGGAGGTATGGATAGTTGGATGGGTTTGGTGCTTGTCATGGGTGCTATTTCAACTATGGATATTTTGACAACTTCAGATACATTTGATTACCTTTGGATTAGGTTTTTTGTGCTTGAGATTTCAGTTCATACAAGATTTTGTGATCTTTTAATGTGATAGGTTGGGTGGCTTTCTCTTTGGATGACTTCTATGTATGTTCAGTGGCAATGGCATAATAGGAGGTGACATCCTTCATGTTTGAGATGCTGGATACTTTTGATTTTGTTGTGAGTACCAGGATGAGGCACTTTGTGTACTTTGATCCATGATGGCGGATGTGCTAGGAGGGATTGTTCCCTTGGTAATTTATGTGACTATAGATTAACCCTATGCAATGTATACAACAAGTGTGAGATTGTTGAGATGATAGGTATTGCACACATTGTATAATATTGTTATATTATATTATTTTATTTTATTATGTAATGTTGTACCTAGATGGACATACAACATGTAAAGATTCCCTTGGGATATACTTGATTAGTTATATTATAAAAATGTGGTAATATTTCATGTAATTATTTAATATTGAGGAAAATAATTAAAATTCCAATATTAAATGTGGGGTCAGGGGGTTAGGTAGCACATGGTTAATACTACTTAGTGGTTTTGTGGGACTTGCTACAATATAAGAAACCACAAGGGTAGTTGTTGTATGTAAGAAGAAGAAGAAGAAGGGAAAAGGGGAAAGAGTCGAGTGGGACAAGGCTTGATAGCTTAGCCAAGGGAGAATTTGTGAAAGTTGCAAGCATGGCATCAGATGTGTAGATTCATGCTTGTTCACATAGATTGCTCGGTTGTGGCTATGGCTTTGAAAACTTCCATGGTTGTATTGCAATGATGTTTTTTGTTGAATAATACATGGTGATGGATGCTTTTGTAGGTTGGGGTTTTCCCTCAATGATGGTTTCCTAGGGTATATTTTTTGTCACATTTTTGCGGGTATGTTGATTATTCTCTTGCATGTGGATTTCAATTGCATGTTTATTTTAGATCTATTATAAGTTATGTGGAAACAATTATATTCTTTATTGCAATTTTCCTTACAAGAAGATCATGGTGAGGTTAGTGGAACAAATTTTAAATCCAAAGCACATGTGCTGGCAAGATATGTGAAAAGGCACTATGCACTTGATCAGATCATCGGAGACAAATCAGATGGAGCAATAACAAGAAATAAATTAAAAGGTACACATTTGCTTGCTAAATTTGAACCTACATCAGTAAAAGATGCATTGGATAATGAAAGTTAGATTGAAGTTGTGAATGAATAAATAAAGTAAATAGAGACGAATATGACTTGGACTCTTTTTCCTAAACCCAAGGATAAAAATGTAATTGGCACAAAATAGGTTTTCAAAAATAAGTTGAATGAAGATGGAGAAGTTCCTAGAAACAACGCAAGGTTAATTTGTAAAGGTTATTCTCAAGAAGAAGGTATTCATTATGGTGAAAATTTTTCTCCTATTGCAACATTAGAAAGTGTTATAACTTTACTATCATATGCAATGCATAAAAGATTTAAATTTTATCAAATGGATGTAAAATTTACATTCTTGAATGAAATTCATAAAGAGGAATTTTACATAGAACAACTTGAAGTTTTGTGGATCCTAGCAAAAAGGATATGGTTTGTAAATTACACAAAGCATTATATGGTCTCAAGCAAGCTCCTAGAGCTTGGTATGAAAGAATTAATAACTATTGGATAAAGATTAGTTTTCAAAGAACAAATGATAACAACAACCTATACATCAAAGAAGGACTAGGAAAGAAAATTGTGTTGGTTAAAATCTTTGTAGATGAGACTTTATTTATAGAAAATGATGATTAATGCAAGTCATTTTTAGAAGAGATGGGTAAAGAATTTGAGATGTCCATGTTTGGAGAGATAAAATTCTTTGTTGGATTATAGATCTAGCAGAAGAAAGATGGTATCTACACTACTCAATCCAAATATATCAAGGAGATACTAAAGAAGTTTGGAATGGAAGATTCAAGACTAGTTCAAACACCTCTGTCTATTAGACATAAGCTTCCAAAAATGATGATTCCAAAGAGGTGGATCAGACCACATACAAATCAATAATTAGAAAATTGCAATATGTAGTGCACACAAGGCCTAATGTTGCATTAGTAGTTGGTATGGTGGAAAGATTCTTAGTAAATTCTAACTAAAATCACATGATGGAAATCAAGTGAATCATGAGATATCTAAAAGGTACTAAAAACTATGGATTATGGTACAAAAAGGAGGCAATTTGGATTTGAAAGCATTCACAGATGCTAATTGGGTAGGAAATGTTGATGATAGAAATAAAATCGATGCTAGAGCATTATTTCTTGGTAAAAAACTAATGTCTAGGACAAGCATGAAGCAGAATTATATTTCTTAGTCCACAGCAAAGGTAGAATATATGGTAGTAGCAATTAGTTGTTCCAATGTTTGAAATGTCCCTTTCTCTGATTTTATATGATATTTCAAGCCTCTAATTAGATCTTTAAAATTAAACAACCAATATTTCAAAGATCCACCAATTTTTCAATAAACCCCAAATCGGGCATGCCCGAAATAGTGCCAAAAACTTCACAGCTTCACATATTATTAATAAATTTGAAAGTGGAAATTTTTTATAGAAATTTTAGTAGCATAACAGCCTAAAAATGGAATTTTCAGATCTTTATAACATTTACACAAAAACTCCCAAATGGAGGATAAAAATAATGCTCATCGGGCTCCCGAAAACTACACAGAATAGCCCGGAAACACCACAAAAACACTAATAATATATCATAGAAGTATAATCATGGCCAAATACATATATTCAGCTCTATTTTAATATCTAAAAGTCTAAAATATAGCAGCAACCCAAACTGATATGAAATACTCAACCAGAAACACCAAAATCTTACAAAAAACACACCCGAAAATCCACAAATCTGCATTGTTCAGCACAAAGGAAAACTTTGCATGAGCTTGCACATGGAATTGCTTCAAACTCCTATCCTTAGCCTTCTTGGAAACCTGAAAACTCCCATTCTTGGGTCTCCTTCTCCATAGGTTTGGCAGCCTCTGAAGAACAACTAAGAAATGAGCAAAAATCAAGTTCTGGAATGAGCCCAAAATGCCTCAAAATCCCTTAAAAGAGGGCATAACCCTAACTCACATCCAAGAGGGGTTAATAAAACATATTTTAATAATAATTTTCATTTATTAGTCCATTATCTTCCAAAGATTATCCCCTTTTTTTGAAACTTCACCTTTTTGGGCCTGCCTGCCTTAGAAAAGATTATTATTTTTAATTATTTGAAAAAGGGACATGACAAGTCCTCCCCTTCCAAATATTGCTTGTCCTCAAACAATGGCTAAAAAATAAACCAATCAATCCACCTGTATCTCAAATGTAGTCATGAACTATACTATTGTCAATTAACATAGGCTCCTGCAATATCCTCTGCAATATAAACAAGAGGAATCCATAATCAAACTGACAATTACTACTCAACCAAACTCCAAAGTCACAACTTCCATAGTCAGAAACCCATGAGACACAAACTCTTAGAATATCAAAATCCAAGTAAAGTGGACAAATCAAACTACCAACACAGTAAATACCATCAATGCATCCCACTGGCCTATACGGAATGTACAATCCAACTCTGCAACAATGATGAATGCTCCCAAATGAAACTGTACCAAGTATGGAGAATCCACACACTGTACAACTCCTTCAATCAACACAACTCTACAGATCACTAGCCACTGTCTCATAACCATAACTCCCATGCACCCTTGATGGTGAAAAGCCATCACAAGATAAATAGCAAGAAATGGAACCCAAATCAAATTTGTTTTCCATTAACTCCTCAACACAAGGATCAAATGCTAACTGATGTACATACCCTGCAATATAATGTTGATAAAAAAAACCAACCTTAGTCAATAGCTCACTATGAATAAGTGATACAACCCACTGTGACTGATCACCAGCTAAGTTAGGAGATGTCATAGCCAAAGGAGTAGAATCAATACAACACCCACCAAAGCATCACTCCAAAACTCCTGCTCTAAGTCATGTATTATCAAGCTGTCAACTACAAAACCTATCGCCATGTTGTGCCCATCACAACTCTCATCCTAGGGCATCAAATTATCCCATAATTGATGATAAGCACTAGGAACCAAAGTACATCTCTGTATCATCATCTCATCAACATGGTCATCAAAGGTGAATTGATGAGCATACCTCACAAGGTAATGTTGATAGAATGCACCAATCTCAATCAGTGGCTCAGACTACAATCCAGATGTAACTAACTACAATCGATCACTAACCAAGTTGGAACTGACTACTAGCTCTGAAAAAATTGTCAAGGGAGTAGTATTACTATCAAGAACCATGCCAACTGTTGGCTCACCAACATCACACATGGTCTTTGATACAACATCTCTAATTTTCATGCCATTAGTACTAGAGGTCACCACCATGTGAGGCATACCACAACAATCTGTTGAAGCACCCAATTCAACTGAACCTAACTTTAGTGGGGATGAACTCAATATGCCAATGTTAGTATCAAGGATGGATGCATCCCCATCTCCACTGTCTTTGACAATCTTGACCATGGACATCGTCAGATCACTAGACACCATAGCTTGTGACTATACAGAATCTAGTAAATACTGTAGTTGCTCTAACTCCATGGTCAACTTAGACAAATGAAACTGTGACTCCTTGAAAGCAAACTGTGTACTCTCAAGAATCTCAGAAGTCACCTCAAGCTGCTAAGTAAGCTCACTCACCTCATCTTCCTTGGCCAACAATGCATCGTATGCTGTACTGACCCACTCCATAAGATAATCTCTATCAGCTACCAACTGCATATAATCCTGTCTTAGAATTCAGAAAGCCTCCCATAAAGTGTAGAACTCTATCAAGGAAAGATAACTGCCTCCCTGCTCATCACTAATAGGAGAACTCCATCCATAAACTACTAACAATTGACAAACAACATCAAAATTTTGGCAAGAAATACCAATGTCTTTCTCACTAACTCTCAACTGACTAAACACATGATGGCACTGGCTAGACTGTATCCTACAAACCTCCTCTGATGCACTATCTAAAGGAGTATCCTCAAGGTTACTGGTCTCTAGAGTATTACCATCCATATCATGTGAATCAACTCCAAAGCTCATATCAACATACAGAGTATCAAAAATTGTAGCACTGCTATCCAACTCCTCTGTACCAAAAGAAACCACCAAGGAAACTAAGTCTTCAAAATTGCCCACTGCATTCTCTTGGATGTCATCAATGCCAATATGATCCTGAGACTCATCTGTACACACTACGAAATATGAAAGATCATCAACACATTCTAGCAAAAATGGTCGACTGGATATATGAACAAAGCCCAACATCAATGTATGAAAACTAATACCAACATCGGATAAGCTCCTGGCACAAGAAAAGACAACACCATGCAATCTGCTAATCAAATCCATGATAGCACCAAAAAATCACTACTACCAAAAAGTGTTAAAGATTTCCAGTCAACTGAATCCCAAACACCAATATAACAATCTCGAGTCCATATTCGTAAACTATAATTAGCTAGTAACTCAAGCAAACTCCTCACCTAAGTAATATGACCAATACCGACTAATTCCACATACCTATCTGACATTGTCCCTACATCCTGGATGTGAATGCAAGATGAACTCGCAACATTATCAATGACCACATATGATCTACTATTCACAAAAAGCTAAGTATCAGGAGTGCAAGATGAAAGTAAACTCAATTCCATGCCATGCTTATCCCCATGTCTCTCCCAGTCTTGTAATGCCAATGGAGTATTCACCAAAGAAGCTCGAGTGTCCTCAAGCTCGTGAGAAAGCCTGTCAACTTCCTCCTCCTTCCTCCTCAAGGCATTTGAATAGTCTCCAACAAGGCTAAGAAGATGGTCATGATCTAATAGAAGATGTAAATAACTCAACTTCATCGTTCCCATTCCTTCCCTAATTGCTTGTAAGTCAACACAAGAAGACTTTACCTGAACTCCCTTATGTCTACCCTATAACTGAATCATCTAAATGTGATCCTCTATCATATCCTACATCCTATCATGATGAGATAATGAAGTTAGAATACTATCTTTGTTCACCTTCAGCTGGCTGGACAAATCATGTGAAGTACTACCTGCCTCAACCTCATGTGACAAAGCATCTAACTATGCCTAGTACTCTTTCTCAACAAAGTCATGAATGCTCAATGTCTGCTCATCTCTACCAGGTAACTCACCATCATGCACAAAAACATCCTCATAATCATCATCTAAACCCACTACCTCCTATGGCAGAGTAGAATATGAGACCTTTGCCTGGCTATAAGCTAGTTTCTCAAACTCCTCATGCAAGTTCTTGGTAATTGTGTCAACTGCCCTGTGAGAAAATATGCCAAATAGAAATCTAGTCAACTTATCCACCTTAGCTGGGTCAAACAACATGTCATTCATCATACGGTGGTGCTCAACCAACTATTCAGACATGTCATGGCTTATTTTCCTAAGTTTATCTCGAATGTCTAAATAACCATCCTTCTTATTGTTCTGACTCTAGATATCAATTGTCCAAGATCGTGTCCTCTGAGACTCTGTACTATACCTGTCCATTCTGGATAAAGTAGATTGTAATCCCAATAGGTTATAAGTTCTTCAAACACCAAGAACTAACATGAAAATGATTAGAAGTAGCATGCAACCATAGATTTTGACATGCAATTAACTAGAAGCAACACGCAACCACCAAATTCACCAAGAACTAACATGAAAATGATTAGAAGTAGCATGCAACCATAGATTTTGACATACATCTAATTAGAAGCAACATGCAACCACCAAATTCACCAAGAACTAACATGCAAATGATTAGAAGTAGCATGCAAGATTTGGGTAGTTGTCAAAACTGACATGCAAACTTTTACAAACCCTCAGGATGGAAAGATCATAGCTCTGATACTACTAAAATGTAACTTTCTCTGATTTTATATGATATTTCAAGCCTCTAATTAGATCTTTAAAATTAAACAACCAATATTTCAAAGATCCACCAATTTCTCAATAAACCCCAAATCGGGTATGCCTGAAATAGTGCCAAAAACTTCACAGCTTCACATATTATTAATAAATCTGAAAGTGGAAATTTTTTATAGAGATTTCAGTAGCATAACAGCCTAAAAAATTTCATTTTCATATTTGTATAAAATTTACACAAAAACTCCCAAACGAAGGATAAAAACAATGCTCATCGGGCTCCCGAAAACAACACAGAATAGCCTGGAAACACCACAAAAACACTAATAATCTATCACAGAAGTATAATCATGACCAAATACATATATTCACCTCTATTTTAACATCTAAAAATATGAAATACAGCAGCAACCCAAACTTATATGAAATACTCAACCGGAAACACCAAAATCTTATAAAAAACACACCCGAAAACCCACAAATCTGCACTGTTCAGCACAAAGGAAAACTCTGCATGAGCTTGCACATGGAATTGCTTCAAACTCCCATCCTTATCCTTCCTAAAAATTTAAAAACTCCCATTCTTGGGCCTCCTTCTCCACAGGTTTGGCAGTCTCTAAAGAACAACAAAGAAATTTGCAAAAATCAAGTTTTGGAATGAGCCCAAAATGCCTCCAAACCCCTTAAAAGAGGGCATAACCCTAACTCATGTCCAAGAGGGGTTAATAAAATATATTTTAATAATAATTTTCATTTATTAGTCCATTAGCTTCCAAATATTATCCCCTTTTTCCGAAACTTCACCTTTTTGAGCCTGACTGCCTGCCTTAGAAAAGATTATTATTTTTAATTATTTGAAAAAGGGACATGACAATGTTGTTTAGTTCAAGAAATTGTTGGTAGGTATGAAGATATAAATCAAGGATCCAATGATTATATTTTGTGATAACACTAGTGAAATCAATATATCAAAGAATCCTATGATGCATACCAAAACAAGCACATTGCTATAAAATATCATTTTTTGAGAGAATTGGTACAAGATAAAGAGGTAAGATTGGAATATGTGAATACTAAAGAAAAAATTGCAAACATATTCACCAAGCCATTATCTAAGGATGAATTTTTGTATCTAAGAGATAAGTTAGGGGTCATCACCCTATTTGAAGCTCACTAAATGAAGTTTAGTGAAGCATTAACCAAAGCATGTTGAAGATTAGTCAGTTGATTCAGTATTGAAAAGGGCACATTGCATATGAATCAGTACATGAGGTACATTGATATTCACTAAATATTATCTTTGGCATGAGATGTCAAAGAGGTAGAATTTTTTTTTCATATCTCACAAAATTTTTATAAAGAGTGAGAGTAAAAAATTAATTACTTATAGAGATGTCAAAAAGGGAGAACTTCGTCTGATATCAAAGAAGGGAAGTTTTCTATTAGAAGAAGATGGTGAAGACATAGTTTTGTTGATAAAGGGAGAAACTAAAGAAATAATTTCACACTGATAGAGTGAGTTCTCATGAATGAGAATCAAAATGAAACTAAGGATATGTTTCTTAATTTATTCTTGCTCTAAAATTTCATTGTATTATGACATGTTGTGTTGTCATCAATGCCAAAGAGGGAGATTCTTGAAAATAATTGATTAATTGTGTATTGTCTTTCATGTTACACAAAATGTCATATCATTGCAGTTCAATGTATGCCTAGATCACTTGGGCAATGAAGACAATTTCCTATGTCTACCAAGCATTCCAGAGTTTTCCAACTTTAGAAGATATTGTGTACCAAGTTCACTCAAACATCAAAGAAATGTTTGTAGAAGTTGAGTGTTAACTGAGCTCACTTAGTTAATGAAGGAAATATTGGATAGAACTAGTCTTAATTGAGCTTATGCAATTACCAAATGGACTTTGTGAATATGTAGTGTTAATCGAGTTCACTTGATTAACATGAAAAAATCATTTTTGAGTTAGTGTCTACTGAGCAGGGTCAACTAATGAAAGATTTTCTTGTTTTGGCATATTAAGCTCAATTGATTTGATTGTTGGTTCTAGCCAACTGAGGAGATGAATATTAAGTATTCTAAGATGTATTTAAGATGACTTGACAATGTGTAAGATATAAATGTAAGGTCAATTTGATAATTGAATGTGTGGAACATAACAGAAGATTTGAAAATGCTTAAAGGAAGAGAATTAGAAGGATAAGAAGAATATTCTTGTTGAGCTGCAATGATACATTTGATCAAGAAGGATCAAGTATACATGCTTGAATTGTAATCTTTAATCAGCAATTTAGTTGCATTAGAAATTAGTTCATATCATTGTTACTTTCTAATCATTGTAGTGTTGTAGTGATCTAAATCTCTTAACAAATTTGGCTTAATAGCTATTTGTAAATCCTCTAACAAGGTGGCATTTCTATTTGAAATGTCTTAAAGACCTCTAACAAGGCCACTCCTAATAGGGTGATCAAATCCTCTAACAAGGTCACACCTAACAGTGTGTTTTATAATCTCTAACAAGGTTGGCTTCTAACAGGGCTCACTTTAGAAGAATGAAAATTAGTAACTAGTTACAATTGGTGGTTTCTCCCAAATTGGGTTTCCACATTAAATCTTGGTGTCATTTGTGTTCATGATATTTATTTTATGTGTATGAAACTAAGTTAAATGTAAGTCATAGATAATATCTTAAAAAATTTATGTTAAGTAGTTGTTGAGTTATTTTAGTATTTACCGAATTATAACATTTGCTAGTGTTAACTGAGTACATGTGTGTTTGTTGAGTTGTTGGAGAATATAGTTTAATTAAAGTTTATATTTTGATATGTATTGACATCTAAGGGATCTAGGATTTATTTTAGTGGTAATTGATTCACCCCTCCCCTCTTAGTTACTCCTCTTATATTTCCAATATGGACATGATGATTTATGCAAATATTTTTATGAAGAAATGAGTAAAGAATTTGAAATGTCAATGTTTGGAGTGATTAAATTATTTTTTGGCTTGCAAATTAAATAGAAGGATGACATCTACATTACTCAATCAAAGTACATCAAGGAGATATTCAAGAAATTTTGAATGGAGGATTCTACACCAGTTGGAACACCTATGTCTACTAGATATAAGCTTTCCAAAAATAATAATTTCAAAGAGGTGGATCAGACTACGTATAGATCAATGATTGGAAAACTTTAGTATGTAATACACACAAGCCCTGATATTGCATTACTAGTTGGTATAGTGGCAATATGTTTTGCTAATCCAAAGGAAAATCATATGATGGGAATTAAAAGAATTGTGAGGTATCTGAAAGGTATTGAAAATTATGGTTTGTGGTATAATAAGGGAGACAACTTAGAATTAATAGCCTTCATTGATGTTGATTGGGTAGGATGTATTGATGAAAGGAAAATCACTAGTCCTGGAGCATTTTTTCTTGGAAAGAGGCTAGTTTGAGAGAATTGGTGCAAGAAAAAGAGGTAAGATTGGAATACATGAATACAAAATAAAAAATTGTAGACATATTCATCAATCCATTGCCTAAGGATGCATTTTTGTATGTAAGAGGTAAGCTAGGGGTCATTCCCCTATTTGAAGATCACTAAAAAACTATTAGTGATGCATCAACTGAGCATTTGAAGATCAATCATGTTGGTGCAATATTATCAAAACATATTGCATATGAATCAGTACATCAGGTACATGGAAAATCTATTTAATATTGTATTTGGCATGAGATGTCAAAGAGGAAGAGTTTGCTATCATATTAGAGAAATTTTGTATCAGTGAGTTAGAGGGAGAGATTACAGTCAGAGAAGTCAGTAAGTTAGAGAAAAACATTCTAGGGGGAGAGATTGATGTTAGAGGGAGTTCTCATGGATGAGAATCATAATCAAACTAAGGATATTATCCTTACTTCTATTTTTCTCTAAAAATTTCTTTGTACTATGATATGTTGTGTTGCCATCAATGCCAAAGAGGGAGATTTATGAAAATAATTATTCAATTTTATGTTATCTTTGATGTTACACAAAATGTCAAGCCTTTATCGAGCAGTCAGTGATAGTCAAGCTCACTCGAGCATCAAAGGTAGTTTCTTGTATTTGTTGAGTGTTTAGTTATAACCAAGTCTAGAGATAGTATTGACCGAGCTCAGTTAGTTAATGAAGCTAAGTTTGTATTGACCAATTTCATTCAATTATCAAATATAATTTAGCATGAAGTATGTTCTAACTAAGTTGGGTTAGTTAACATTAGAACTCCTATTCTAACTAAGTTGGTTGGTGAATGAAGGAATCCTCCATGTTAACTAAGTACTCAATTCTATATTAGCCGACTGTCATAAAATTAAGTTAGATAATTTATTGGTTAATACAAGATGACTTAAGGGATGATAATTATTTGATTAAGAGAGTATCCAAGCCACCTTGACAAGGTGAATGATATAAATGAAAGATCAAGTTGAGAATTTACATGTGGAATTGAAGAAGATGAATTAAGAAAGTGAATTGAATGGATATCTGTAAGAGGGCAGAGTATCCAAGTTGACTGAGATGCAAAGAAGATCAAGTAATCAAGCTAGAACAAAGATCTAAATTAGCAAGGTTAGTTGCATCAGCAATCAATTCAAGTTATTGTTACTCTCTAATAATTTTAGCAATGAATTAGATCTCCTAATAGAGTTAGCCTAATAAATATTTAGCAGATTAAAGTGTCTAAAGAGCTCTAACAAGACCACTCCTAATAGGGTGAATTAAATCCTCTAATAGGGTCACACCTAAAAATGTGTTTTGTAACCTCTGATAGGGTTTCCTCCTAATAGGACTTAATTCAAAAGAGTGAAAATTAGTAACTAGTTACAATTGTTTCTTTTACCAAATTAGGTTTCCCATTAAATCTTGGTATCTCTTGTGTTCATGCTATTTACTTTATACTTCTACAACTAAGTTAATAAAGGCTAATTAGATTAAATACCTTAAGATCTAATTATTTAGTGTTAACCAAGTTTCAACAAGGATTTGTTTTAAAGTTGTGTTGACATCTTAAGGGACTTGGATTTGTTTTTGTAGTAACTAATTCAGACCTCCCCTCTTAGTTACTCCTTTAAATTTCCCACAATTCCTAATGAAAGGTTTGTCATGTTAAAGACTTAAAAGACTATTAAGTCTCACCTTGTTAGAGGATTTGACACTTACAATCTATTAGGAGATTTACATAGCTCTATTAGGACTACTTAGTTGAGAGATTTTCCCTATCTCAACCACAAAATAATTGATTCAGTACCTAACCCTTGGTATGCTCTGCAAGATGATATTGGGTCTCCTCTTTCCTATAGCTCTAATATAACTCTCCTAATCTAATAATTTTTCTTAGTCCTTCACTGCTATGATTGATCTATACTAGTTATGTCTCTATAACTTCACTTTTACTCATTCATATGTGCATACTCCTTACACATTTCTTCTCTCTCTCTCTCTCTCTCTCTCTCTCTCTCTCTCTCTCTCTCTCTCTTTGATTCTTAGGTCAGAATCCTCATTAAATAGACTTCTTGTTAAGTTTTTAGGTCTTGATCAATTGTAAAAACTTTATCTTTTTCTACTTACATCCCTTTTTCTTGTTGGTTGAATTGTATACCTAGGGATCCGTACCTTTTATAATGGCATGTAATCATCATCTAATCTAGCTCTAAAAATATTAAATTTCATAAAAATGTAGGCCAAAATGGTTTACATATGGGTTTGTAGCATTACAAACTCACATATCAAAACTAATTTACTTGGCACTTGAGTGCTATGATGCTCAGTCATGTATGATGTTACTTGGCTTCTATAAGTCTATATGCTCAACTCTTGATAACTTCTCAATAAGCTCTCTTCATTATATTGCTCAACTCATACTATATTCCTTGATTCATATATCTGCTCAATCTCTACTAAATTCTCAACAATCGTTGTTCTGCTCGGTATAAGTATTATCTACTCAACCTTTACTAGATAGCTTGGTCACAGTGTTGACCTTGTAATCTTTCCTAGTAATGATTTGCAAATGACTAAGTGTTTGCTCACTAATCAAAAACATAGGATTAGGGATCAACAATCTCCCCCTTTGACATTAGTGGAAAAAATACTTTGTCATGAAATCATTTCATTCCAAAAAATTTATTCTCCTTTTGAGACCAAAAGATGTGATTCTTTCTATGACTAATATCATATTTCCACCTATAATTCATAACTCTCCCTTACTTATTACTTCATCCTTCTTATCAATTTCATTAATTATCCCCCTTGTTTTTTTCACTAGTGGCACTTGGGGCTATTGGGGTGAATTGAAACTTCTCAAAGAATTTATGATAACTTGCCACAATATTGGCATAGCCTTTATTCCATCTATCTTGCATCTGTTCAAGAATTTGAAATTGAATCTTTGGCTTAGAAACTAGGTCAATGAATCTTGCTATGTGTGAAAAATTTGTGTCTTTCTTCAAAAATTTTGGCAATAAGTGAAGTTGAATTAATGCCAACTTATTTCTTATCTTTGCATCTTTATCTATGAGTTTGGGTAACCTTGTCTAATTGAATGCATGTTCACTAAAAGAAAATGAACTTGAACTTGTGTTCTTTCTTAATGAGTGAACATTAGCTTTCATGCTTGTATGCAATAGATCTAATGAGTGTGTAGTATCTTTTGTCAAGAAATATATCACACAATTTTAAGTATAAAGAATTGATGTTCTTCAAAATTGTTTCCAATTGTGTAATAGATGTAGAAAGCTTGACTTGTCTCTATACAAGTTCATGTGAGACTTTCTACAATAATTTATCTTTCATTCTTCTTTCAGACCATTGTAATAATTTCTCATTTGTCTCTATATCATCTGTTTGAACTTTGACAACTACATAAACTAGTTGATGGGTCAGTGCAAGAAGTTGGGTCTCACTTTTGGCCAAAAAGTGGTCTCACTTCAAAAATAAAAATTGTAATGCCCTAAACCTACTTTTTGAATATGTAATTTATTTATATACACATATGATAGATTTTTCTTTTGGTATGGCTCTTTGAAAACTACTTTTTCAAAATGCATGTTTCAAGACTATACCACTCTCATGTACGGACACCATAATTTGACATAAATAAATGATTTTTTTTTAATCCTTTTACATGAAGCTACTTGACACACCAAAGATTGATGAGAATAATTTTCTTCAATTTTTTAATGAATAATTTTATTTTTTTAAATTTATTGACGATTAAGCTAATTTCTAAAACATCTTGTGTACAGACACCATAATTTAATTTTTTTGGAATTCTTTTAACTTCAAAAGAATTGTGTGAAGATTGATGACATGTAAATTAATTTAAAAAATTAAAAATAAAAAAATTTATTAATGGTTTAGTGAATCTCACTATTTTATGTTCAAAAGATACTTTTGATTCATAAATAATGGAAAAATAGCAAATAAACTCATAACACTATAAAATTTATGTTTTTTTAATTAGAATAGTAAGACCTATAATGGATTTTCATTTTACATCAAAAAATTCAATGGGGACAACCATATAAAAATTACAACAATCCCTAAAATTGTCAATTAAATGCCGTAGACAAAATTTGGTTCATAAAGGCATAGTATTGGTCTGCCTTTCCCTAAGGCAAAACCCAATGCAAATTTCTACCCATGAAAAATTCCCACTCATGCAATTAAAATTGGGCACCCAATTTGTAATTCAAAAATTGGGCACCCGATTTGAATTTAGCCATTAACCAAATCTGGTACCTAATTATTTAAAAATTAGGTACCCAATTCTAATGTACTTTTTGGGCCCCAAAAGATGCCCCACAAAGCACTTTTTGATGATTGCAATCATTGAATGATAGTTACGATCTACAACAGTGAATTTTTGTCATAATTATTCAGTTTTCTTGTCATCTTCTATAATTTGTAAGCTATTGATTTGAATTCAAAACTAGTGCAAACATGGGATCAAAACAACAAAGAAAGAAGAAAATAAAAGTTCTAATAAATGAGGAGATTACAAAAAAAAAGAGAATGAAGCACAACATCAACAAGAGAGAAGACAAAGAATTAGAGAGTTTGGCAATGTTTCAGAGGAGAAAGACATTAAGGAAACCATGATGGATGAAGAGGTTGAAGAATAGAACCCAATACAAGAAGATTTAGGTGCACATTCTAATCAAATATTTAATACACGTGTGTCTCTAAACCCTAGAATTTTTTCTCATGATGAAATTGCTGATTTTTTAGAAGTAGGTTACAATTTAAATGGTTTAGATTTTATTCATGAGAATATATCTCCAAATGATGATGCACAACAATCTCCAATGAAAATGCATGCCCTGAAACAAATACCAAGAAAAAATGAAAATGAGATTCAAATTCCACATAACATCGAAAATGAAATGCTAATTGAAAATAACAATGGTATGAATGTAGACATGGAAACACCAATTACTGAACAAACATGTCAGAATGATATTGAAGTGTGTGAACATAATTTTTATTTTCCTAATGATGCACTAGATAATCTTGAGGGAATTTTTTCATGGAGACAAATTAGGACACATGCTAATAGATTATATACTAGAAATTTATTTTATAATAAGAAATTTGGGTTTCAATTTTAGTTGATGTTGCAACTAATTAAATTGTCTAAAATGTGAAAAGTAATGAAAAGGTTGGGAAAGCATGAAAAATCCAAGAATAAAAATGAGTCTTTAAAACAAGTTGTATCCATTGTTGCTAGTTCCTTTGATGTTATCGGTTCAAGAGAAGTCTCTCTAAAGATAAGAATGTAGCACATCAAGCAATAACAACAACTTTAGTTAACAAATCAACTACTAACAAAAGATTGATTAGTAACATAAGTGGATATCTTAATGTGAATCATAAGAATTTAGAAAGAGTTGTAAAGAGAAAGGGTTAACTTTGAATGTGATCCAGCAAATATTTTGTGGACTTCTAGTGGTAGACTCCTAAGATCTGATATGAAACTTACTAGTAAAGTCAAAAGTTTGGTTGAAAAGTTTTGGCATGATAATAAAAGAGTATTACCTAATTCAAGAGATGTTCTTAAATTGAGATTTGGCTCAAAAATATGTGATCCACATCCTAAACACCTTTTGGAAATGACTCAAACTAAATTGTTCAGAAAATTTTTAGATGAAAAGTGTAAACCATGGCATGTAAGGATTAACAAGGAAAGAATCACATGTTGTTGTAAAACATGTGTTAAATTCTATTACCATTATGATGTATTTTTATCTATAAGTGGTACCATGCATAATAAAGAAATTTTATATGAATGTAGTATAAAAATACTACCTCAAACTAAAAAGGATTTCATATTAGGTTTATTTTATAAGCTACTTAATGACCAATATTTTCTTCTCAATGCATGTCTTTCTCATACATGTGATATGTGTGGCAATATTTATTTCTTAGATGAATGTTTGCATGAAACTTCTTTACCTACTTTTGGACAACAATTAGTTAATTTAAAATATTCAAAACTATTGAATATGCATTAAAGGACGGGAAGATTTGAAGAAGAAGTGATCTAGTTACTAATAAAGTTAGTTGTCATGCATTTATGGATGAGTTTAAAAGTGTGATCATACCAAAATATGTTAAACACCCTCAATATGCTAGATGGATTGATGGATGATTTCACATATGTAAGAATATGTTTCCAATTAGTATTATACTTTCAGTTGTTGACTTTGCAGAGAGCTACACACTTGCACTGCAAGATGAGGTACAACCAGAATATTACAATTTAGTGCAAGTAATAATTTATATTCATATAGTTTATAGGTATGCACTTGATAGTATAGAGGAAGATTGAAAAAAATTGACAGAGTACCATTTCTATATAAGTGATAATAAACTTCATTCATCTGAGTTTGTCCAATATTGTTTCAAGGTCTTTTATGATAATCTAAAAGAGAGACAAAATCAAATGACACAAAATTGGATATGGTTAGATAATTATATAGGATAATTCAAGAATGCTAGAATGTTCTATTGGTTGAGTAAGACACATATGAAAACTAATATCCAACATGTGTGGAGTTTTTTTGAGGCTGGACATGGTAAAGGAGAACATGATGGTGCTAGTGCATGTGTGAAGAGAGCCCTTTGTAGAGAGCAATTAAAATTTGAGGATAAAGCCAAATTCAAAAATGTACATGAGATTGTGGAATATTGTAACAAATATTTATACATGAGATCAATTTAGAACTCTACAAGAAGACATTTCTTCTACCTAGTTGAAGAGAAGAATATCCTTTCAAGTTATGACTGTGACACAATTAGTGGGTCAACTAAATGGCATTCATTTAGGAGTTTAGATTCTAACACTTGGACTATATGAACTAGGGAGCTTGCTTGTTTCTTTTTTTAAAGTTTTCTCTTGTAGGTGAATGGGAAGAATGCAAGAATACATAATGGGTCAAAGAATGGAAACATAAATCATTAGCACCTACTAACGCACTTTTTCAAGATGATATAGTAAATGAAGGCCAGAATGCTAATTTTGCATTAGAAGACCATGGTTGTATTTTAGACCTCATACAACCTGGTATGCATAACTTAATTTTTTTTTTTGTGACCATGCTTTCATTTATATTATTTATTTATGTACATGTCATTAATATAATTCAAGTACATGTCATTAATATATTATTTATTTATGTACACATGTGATTAAAGTTTTTATGTATTTTATCTTATCTTGTAGGACATGTTTATGTTGTTATTGCACCTAATGATAACAATGAATATACTGAGTATTGGCTAGCTAGATGTGTGGATCCTAAGAAAAAATTGATATGTCATAAAGTAGATGATGATGGTTTTGAGTATCCAATTGAGTCTATTATTGTAGCTCCAACACCTAGCTACGTACACACCTAACAAGAAGAAATGATTTGCCAGCATTTGAAAACTTCCAATCAGAAAAGAAGAGTTTACACTATTCTAATTGGGTTGTGGCAATGACTATCAAATTAGAAAGATACAAAGGGAGACCCACCAATAAGGTATTATGGACAATTTCAATGGATGAGCACAAGACAATCATAGATGCATTACAAAAGAGATAGGATGTAGATGGTATAGTGGGATGGCTATATTTAAATCAAACACATGTAAGTTTTTTCTTTGTTGTGCTCTTTTTATATATGTAGTTATATAACTTAAATGTATGTATGCGTTGTTAATAGAAAATTAGAGACCTTATATATACTACTTATTTAGGTCTCAATTACAATTTATGCAAATTTAAATGTTTAAGGTGGATCGAACATCAACATCTTATGCAATTATGTATAGTGAGTACATACATTACACATATTTATATAATATAGATAGCTCTTATTAATTTATGCTTTTATTAACACATGTTTTTGTTTCAAAAATTTATTTTTGTCATGTCCCCTATTCAAATAATTAAAAAAAAATAAACTTTGTTAAGGTAGGCAGGCTCCAAAAAGGTGAAATTTCGGAAAAAGGGGTTAATCTTTGGAAACCAATGGACTAATAAATAAAAATTATTATTAAATTATATTTTATTAACCCCTCTTGGACGTGAGTTAGGGTTATGCCCTCTTTAAAAGGGGTTTGGAGGCATTTCGGGCTCATTCTACATCTTGATTCTTGCTAATTTTCTTGTTGTTCTTCAGAGGCTGCCAAACCTGTGGAGAAGGAGACCCAAGAATGGGAGTTTGCAGGTTTCCAGGAAGGCTAAGGACGGGAGTTTGAAGCCATTCCATGTGCATGCTCATACAGAGTTTGCCCTTGTGCTGAATAGTGCCGATTTGGGTGTTTTCGGGGATTGTTTTTGGTTTGAATTTGGGTTTTCAGTTGAGTGTTTCATATCAGTTTGGTTTGCTGTTGTATTTCAGACTTTATGATGTTAAAATAGAGTCGAATATATGTATTGGGTCGTGATCAAACTTCTGAGATAATTTATGAGTGTTTTTTGGTGTTTTCGGGCATTTTGGTGTTAATTTCGGGAGCCCGATTGAGCATAGTTTTGCTCTACATTTGTGATCTGTTGTGTAAGGGCTGTACAAATCTGGAAATGTCATTTTGTAGGCTGTTATGCTGCTGAAATTTCTGTAAAAATGTCCATTTTCAGATTTATTAACAATTTGTGAAGTTGTGAAGTTTTTTTTGGCACTAATTTGGACATACCCGATTTGGGTTTTATTGGAGAATTGACAGATCTTTGTAATATTGGTTGTTTGATTTTAAAGTTCTGATTTGAGGCTGGAAATATCATAAAAAATTAGTAAAGGGACATTTCAGTGGTATCAGAGCCGTGATCTTGCCAGCCTGAGGGTTTGTAGAAGTTGCATGTCAGTTTTAACAACTACCCAGATCTTGCATGTCAAGTTTTGATAACTACCCAGATCTTGCATGTCATATTTTATGATTGCATGCAACTAAGTGAAAGAGAAAAAAGATATTTGCAGCGAGAAAAGAATAAAGAAATTTTGATCAAACCCCCAGTTGAAAGCAAAAGTACAAAATCCAAGGAAGAAAAAAGTATGGCTGATCCAGATGAGATGGCAAAGAAATTCTTCCAAGACATCCAAAATACTCAGAAGCAAACAGTGGATGGTTTGGCGAAAACTAGAGAGGCTTTGCGAATATTGACAGAAAAATTACAAGGAATTGCATCTATTAATGAGAAAGGGAGCACTTCAGAGGAGCCGAGAAATGGGAGATCCACACCATCTAAATCATCCAAATCTATTTTCTTGCCTGCAGATGAGCCACCAGTACCAAATCCAGCCATTAATCTAGTGGAAGAGGTTACAGGTAATTTGATTACATTAAGAGCTACTTACAATGGCTTAGATGATGACTTTCGTAGTTCAGTTCCTTTTAAAGAATATGTGGATATGATGAACGCTTTGATGCCCAAGAAAGAGAATAGGAGGGAGCATGACACAAGTGGAAGAGAGCTCAAAAATAAAATAAGCAAGTTTACAGCGCCTACTTTTGATGGAACAAATAAAATTTCAGCTAGAGCATGGCTACAAAAATTACAAACTTTCTTCACACTCAACCCCATGAAAGAGAGTGATGCTATTCAATTTGCAAGTCTACACTTGGAAGATGCAGCCTATGATTGGTGGTATCATGGAATGACTACTCAAGGTCACGATCAGGTAACTACATTTGAAGATTTCAGTCAAAGGGTGATAGATAGATTTGACCTCAAGGATGATGAAGAGTACTTTAAAGAATTGTCAAAGTTGAAGCAAACCAAATCAGTTAATGAGTATGTAGAAGAATTTCAAAAAGTGGCTGTTATGGTACCTGATATGAGCGAAAAGAGGATCGTTTATCTTTTTCTTGATGGTTTAGAAGATTCTGTTAAGGGTTTGGTTAAGGCTTTCTCACCCTCAACCTTACAGGAAGCTATCAAAAGAAGCTTGCAACTTGAAACGTGCGTGCCTATGAAATCAATCACTAATCAAAAACCCCCAAATCTTTGGCAACATAAGGGAAATTTTCAGAAAAAGACTTTCCCAACACTACCACCAAAAGATGTGACAAATGTGGCAAAAAAGAAGGTAGATGAAGAGACTAGGAGTGAATTACGAAGGAAAAAACTTTGTTTTACTTGTAGAGAACCATGGGTTCCAGGACACAGATGTTTGGGGAAAGGTCAAGTGCACTATATTGAAGTTGCTTCAGAATCTGATTCAGATGAGCATGAGGAATTTCATGATACTAAGGAGGAGGTAGAAGAAGAGAAAGTAAAAGAAATCAGCAAGGATGGCACTTTAGCAGCATTATCAGGAGTCCCAAGATACCATCCCTTCCGAATTCGAGGGGTACTAGCAGGGCAAAGGTTGACTGTTCTTCTTGATAGTGGGGCAACTCACAATTTTATTGATGAGGGATTTGTCATGAAAAGAGGGCTTAAAGCAGAAGATTTTGAGGGATTCAATGTTACTGT
This sequence comes from Cupressus sempervirens, assembly GCA_028749045.1. Lineage (NCBI taxonomy): Eukaryota > Viridiplantae > Streptophyta > Pinopsida > Cupressales > Cupressaceae > Cupressus > Cupressus sempervirens. The sequence goes on from CM053784.1 coordinate 25,989,363, forward strand.
AGCTGATGGATTCACTATGCCTTGCACACGGGTGGTGAAACAACTCAAGATGACCTTAGGAGATTATGAGTTATGTGATGACTTCTATGTGGTTGGTATTGGGGAGACAGATCTTGTATTGGGTGTTCAATGGTTGCACTCTATCGGAGGCTATTACATGAACCATCAAACTATGGAGTTTAAATTTCATTCCAATGGGAAAGAAGTCATATTGAGAGGGTTATCAAATGGAGCACCTAAGGCGGTCTCTGCAAAGAGGATGGAGAGGGCTTTTCGAAGAGGACAAGTAACATGGGCAGCAGGAGTCATAATCCAACCAACAAGCTCTCCCAAGAATCAAGGTAATTTCCATTTTGAAATTCAAAATATTCTTGATAAGCATAGTATAGTTTTCAATGACTTGCCTCCAGGATTACCACCAGATAGAGGTTTTGAGCATGTTATAGAGTTAGAACAGGGTGCCAAACCAGTTATAACAACCCCATACCGCCATCCAAGAGGTTATAAGGAAGAAATTGAAAAAACTATTAAAGAACTCCTGGACATGGGATTCATAAGGCCTAGCTCTAGTCCATTTGCATCATCTGTGGTACTTGTCAAGAAAAAGGATGGTACAATGAGAATGTGTATAGACTACAGGGCTCTAAACAAGAAGACCATAAAAAATAGGTATCCCATACCACGCATAGATGAACTCATTGATGAGTTACATGGTGCTGTATACTTCTCAAAAATTGACTTAAGATCAGGCTACCATCAAATCCGAATGAGGAGTGAAGATGTGGAAAAGACTGCTTTCAGATGTCACTATGGGCACTTTGAATTTCTTGTTATGCCATTTGGACTCACTAATGCACCAGCAACATTCCAATCTTGTATGAATAAGGTATTCAGTCAGCATCTTCGAAAATTTGTTTTGGTATTTTTTGATGATATCTTGATATACAGTAAAACATGGGAAGAGCATCTAAAGCACATAGACACTATTTTGGGAATCTTGGAGCAGCAATCCTTCTATGCTAAGCTATCTAAATGTGAGTTTGGTTTGACAGAGATCCTATATTTGGGACATATTATAAGCTCTAAAGGAGTACAGGTTGATCAACAAAAAATCCAGGCAATTTTGGATTGGCCTCCACCCACTAATCTTACACAGTTGAGAGGTTTCTTCGGGTTTTGTAGCTACTATAGGAGATTTGCCAAGGGATTTTCTCAGCTTGCTGCCCCCTTGACTGATTTGACAAAGAAAGGAGCTTTTGTTTGGACAGAAGAGGCACAAAAAACATTTGATAAGCTTAAGGAGGTAATGAGTTCATGCCCTGTGCTTGCAATTCCAGATTTCTCTTTACCTTTTGTTGTTGAATGTGATGCTTCAGGAGAAGGTATAGGGGCTGTCCTAACTCAAAGGGGACATCCAATAGCATTTGAGAGTCGAAAATTAAATCAATCAGAGAAAGGGTACTCCATCTATGATAAGGAAATGTTGGCAATCATGCATGCACTTCATAAGTTTAGACAATATTTGGTATGTGGGAGATTCATTGTAAAGACAGACCATAATAGCCTCAGGTTCTTCTTGAACCAAAGGGATTTGAATGATCGTCAACAAAAATGGGTAAGCAAATTGCAAGCTTATGATTTTGATATTGAATACATGAAAGGAAAGAATAATGTGGTTGCTGATGCTCTCTCAAGAAAGCCCACTTTGTGTTCCTTATCATCTATCTCTGCTGATTGGAAAGTCTCCATAATTTTAGAGTATGCTAAAGATTCATTTGCCACCAAGATTTTGGATAAGTTAGTGGATGATAACAGGTACAAGGTTGTTGATGAATTGATTTATTACAAGAACAGGATCTTCTTAGTACCAGGGTCAAAAACTAAGGAGAGGATATTGAGGGCTTTTCATGACACACCTTTGGCTGGTCACCAGGGATACTTCAAGACATACAGGCAAATTTGAGAGCGGTTTTCATGGAAGGGTATGAAGGAGGATGTCCTTAAACACATTAAGGAATGTATGGTATGCCAACAAAGCAAGAGTGAGCAAAATTTTCCTGCAGGGTTGTTGCAGCCACTTCCTATTCCTGAACAAAAATGGGAAAGTATTTCCATGGATTTCATCACTGGGTTGCCCAAGGTTCAAGGTAAGGATTGCATATATGTGGTGGTAGATAGACTAACTAAGTATGCACATTTCTTTCCTATCACATCTGATTTCAAGGCATCACAAGTGGCTGAATTGTTCTTCAAGGAAATTTTTAGATTACACGGTTTGCCTAGAAACATTGTTAGTGACCGGGACAGTAGATTCCTTAGCTCTTTTTGGAAGGAGCTCTTTCATTTGGCAGGAACTGAACTCACTCCCAGTACTAGCTATCACCCTCAAACAGATGGACAAACAGAGATAGTTAATAAATGGATAGAAGGATATTTGAGGAACTATGTTTCAAATCAACAACATGCTTGGGTGAAATGGTTACACCTAGGGGAGTATTGTTACAATACATCTCATCACATGTCTATTGGTATGCCTCCTTTTCGTGCTCTTTATGGTTACGATGCCCTTTCCTTTGTTGATCTAATACTTTCCGATAGCAGAGTACCCGCAGCAAGTGATTTCATCAAGCAAAGCCAAGACATAATAAGGTCCCTCAAGGATAATCTACAACATGCACAAAACCAACAAAAGATATATGCTGACAGGAAAAGGATTGAAAGATCTTTTGAGGTGGGAGATTTGGTATTTGTTAGGTTGCAGCCATATAAGCAAAGCACCTTGAAGAGAAGTGGGGCAGAGAAACTCAAGCCAAGGTTCTATGGGCCTTATAAAATCATCAAGAAGGTAGGAGAGGTAGCTTATGAATTGGAGCTCCCACCAAACAGCAAAATACATAATATTTTTCATGTATCTTGCTTAAAGAAGGTTATAGGCCAGAAAACCATAGTATCTACAGAATTACCACCTCTTGATGATGAAGGGAAATTAGTTTTGATACCAGAAGAAATTTTGGATACAAGAGAGAAAAGGTTGAGAAATAGGAGCATCATAGAGCATTTGGTCAAATGGAAAGGATTACCACTAGAGGATGCAACTTGGGAAGGAGAACATATTCTTGAGAATTCCAACCTTCATTGCTTGAGGACAAGCAATATTTGGGAGGGGAGGACTTGTCATGTCCCCTATTCAAATAATTAAAAAAAAATAAACTTTGTTAAGGTAGGCAGGCTCCAAAAAGGTGAAATTTCGGAAAAAGGGGTTAATCTTTGGAAACCAATGGACTAATAAATAAAAATTATTATTAAATTATATTTTATTAACCCCTCTTGGACGTGAGTTAGGGTTATGCCCTCTTTAAAAGGGGTTTGGAGGCATTTTGGGCTCATTCTACATCTTGATTCTTGCTAATTTTCTTGTTGTTCTTCAGAGGCTGCCAAACCTGTGGAGAAGGAGACCCAAGAACGGGAGTTTGCAGGTTTCCAGGAAGGCTAAGGATGGGATTTTGAAGCCATTCCATGTGCATGCTCATACAGAGTTTGCCCTTGTGCTGAATAGTGCCGATTTGGGTGTTTTCGGGGATTGTTTTTGGTTTGAATTTGGGTTTTCAGTTGAGTGTTTCATATCAGTTTGGTTTGCTGTTGTATTTCAGACTTTATGATGTTAAAATAGAGTCGAATATATGTATTGGGTCATGATCAAACTTCTGAGATAATTTATGAGTGTTTTTTGGTGTTTTCGGGCATTTTGGTGTTAATTTCGGGAGCCCGATTGAGCATAGTTTTGCTCTACATTTGTGATCTGTTGTGTAAGGGCTGTACAAATCTGGAAATGTCATTTTGTAGGCTGTTATGCTGCTGAAATTTCTGTAAAAATGTCCATTTTCAGATTTATTAACAATTTGTGAAGTTGTGAAGTTTTTTTTGGCACTAATTTGGACATACCCGATTTGGGTTTTATTGGAGAATTGACAGATCTTTGTAATATTGGTTGTTTGATTTTAAAGTTCTGATTTGAGGCTGGAAATATCATAAAAAATTAGTAAAGGGACATTTCAATTTTGTAGGACCTCATTTGAAGAAATGTGTTGAATAAATTTTTTATTTTGAAATTGAAACATGTGCTAAAATTTTTAAATAAGAGTGCACTTCTATTTATGTCCTTCACATTGTGTTACATATATATGAATTTGCTTGTTTTAAGTTTATATGATTTCAGTTGTGTAAAATGTAGGAGTTCACTTCTATTTGAAACTTAAAGGTGTGCACTTCATATTAAAAATTCTTTGTCAATTCAACTAATTACCTCTTATATTTTTCCATTAGTTTTACATTCAAACATGTTTAAATTAATATTCCTATACTTTATTAAAATTATTGTTCATATAACATAGGACTTGCCTAAAGAAATAGGAGCAAATTGTTGAGGAGTGTCAAAAAGCCTATGAAGTGGCGGAACCAATGCAGGACCTTGAAAGGAAAGAGGAGGAGTAAGGTCTATCTTTTTTTGTCTTTTGGTTTTTTGTTTTCTACAAGTTTATTGCTTGGCTTTTTGTCTATCTTTCAATCTAGCCTCTCGGTTGGTTGTAGTATTATTTTTGGGCTTTTGTCATTTTATTTATTTCCCTATGATATGTAATAACTTTTGGGTTTTAGGAACCTTGTAAAACCTATTTTTCTTAACAAAAACATATACTAACAAACTATGTCATAACATGAATAAAATATATCACAATAAAAAAAACAAGTCATACTTACAACATGACAACATAATAATCTATACTACATACAATACCATGATAAGAAGTTGTAATAGTATATAACATGGTCTAACATGCCATAATATGATCTGTGAAGTCAAAAAATACATATAATATAATTAATACATATAAAAATATAATCTAAAGGTTCCAAAGCCTAATATATTTGATCTATAGTCCTCTTTACTCAATGTGAAGAGGACTTGGGTGAGGCATCATGTGTCACATCCTAAAAAAACAATATACATACATGCTTAATTAAAATGGGTTTCAAAATCTAGCTTGCAAATAAATTAAACATTAAGTACTTATTAAAAATAATACCACATGAGATAGGTGTCTACTCATAATAGGAGGAGGTGCACTATCAAAGCTACCAAATATGGTAGTGGTGAGGCCCTAAAATTTAGAATATATAACTTTTTAAAATTTGATAAATATCATAATGAACTATGTATGTATAAATTATGACAATACTAACCTGAAAGGATGATGTACGTACCTCCATCTAGCTTAGTCTTGTAGTCTTAGCAATAGTCATGGTGACATAGTCCTAAAATCATGGATACATAAACCTTGAGTCAAAATTATATATACATGAATTAAGAAGTACATAATTACACTACACTTTTTTGAAATAAAAACATATATATCATACCTGAGTAGTAGCCAGTGTCACAGATGTGTCTAGAGATATGCTACTAGGATGATCATCGACATGTCTGAAAAGGTCAAAAGGTGAAGGAGTTGAAAATAGACTATACTGCAACCTATATTGATAAGTACGATCCATCTCCTATTTGAAAAACCAAAATATATTATACATGAATCAAAATTGGAGATAAGTTTATTATAACAATGTGTACATAAAAATTGTACAAATTATTTTTCCTCAAACTTAGTTCATACCATAGCTATGTGAGGTTGTGCCTCACTGGTCAATGGATCAAGACCTATAAAAGCATAAGACAATGTAACATATAAAAATCCTTACAAAATAGGATAAAAATAATATATGAGAACATGTTATTAATTTGAGTTCCAATGTACATTATTTATAGTGTAATTCAAAGTGCATACCATATGAGAGATGCCAATGTCTGAAGGTCTCAAAAAAAGACTATACTGCCTCCTAGGAGGAATAGTATCATCCATCCTCTGTTAGTTGAAAATCAACATACATTAATATGGTTAATATAATTATGCATATATGTAGAAAGTAAATAGTTATGTACTTTATAAATTTTAAAATTAACTTTTTACTTGGTGCTCCTGACTTTCTCCCTCTCTAGAAAGAAGGTCAATAAATGACTCAACATTAATCTCATCACTACCACCACCATGAGCAACATACACCTCATCATCAAAACTAGTACCCTCAGCATCATGGTCATCCTATGCTACATTTTCATCACCTAGGGGGCCTTTGCATATATCTCTGCAACTGGTACAAATGTGTCCAAGTGGACAAATATGTGTCTCCTGCGTCCACTACTTTGCTAAATTGTTTGAAAGGATAGTCAATGAAGTAAGAGAAGATGACACTCCTTGATGATGGATAGGCATTGGATAACTAGTCCTGGAAGTGGTATGAGAGGCTGTGGACATATTCAATTCCTTGTATGATCATTGAGCTTTACCCCATGCCTATCTTGAGGCATTCCTCCACCAATTCTTTGAAATGCTCTAATATCAAAATAATTGGGTTTTGAACCAAATTCAAATTCAACCCACAGTTGCCAAAGAAAGTACATGTGTACTTCATGATTTACATGTGCTAGATGGTCAAATACCATCCACCACCACTCCCAAAATTGTTGTGATATAGTGGATACATGCACCATCTAATGGATATACGAGGCTTCCTCTCATTTATATGTTCACCCATCTTAGGGTTGACAAAATATGCTTTAAAATGCCCTTTATATAATTTCAATTAATGAACCTCTATATAGGATAGGCCATTAGAGTAGAATGCATGCATGTTTTGCCTCCATAATCTAAAGCTATTGAGGTCACTATCCAAATGCTCAATCAACTATACAATGCCTTGCATACTATCTACAAGGTGAAGTAGGTGGGGGGTGTTAGGGGTGGGATTCACACCTAATGGTCTAGATGTCTCTCATGAGGTTGTAAACGTTACACCTCATACTCTCCCTAAGCTCCTCTATGGTAGGTGGTAAAGGAGGACTAGGTGGTCATGGAGGTGGGGGTGGAGGTGGAGGTGGAGGTGGAGATGGAGGGGGCTGGGCTGGGGTGTGGATGGGGGAGGGGGTGGGCGTGTGTCCATCAAATATAATCTGCATATATGTAAACAATTCATAAAAAATTCACAAAATTACTATTTAATAAAATAAATCTAAAATATCAATGATATAGATGTACATCTTTAAAACCATAAAATTAAATTTAATGCATGTCTTTTTAACTACTTGAATATAAAAAAATTAGTTCTACATCTTTTTAACCATATCACTCTGAAAATAAATTTAATTTTATCTTAATCTACACCAAATAGAGTTAAACACTTAAGTAAACTTTAATCTTAAGGCTAGCATTTATGGAAATTATTGATAATTAAGGGTTTAGTAATTTATATTTTAGCATTTAGGGTAGTTATTGAGCAATTAAGATCTAGCATAATTTATAATCATGGTTTGGCATTTAGAATTAGTGCTAGGTTAAAGATTATGGTATCGGTTTACATCATTATTAGAAATATGATTATGATTATGGTATGTATTTCCTAGGATTTAATATGAATATTTAGCATTTATATTTATGTTTAGGTTTATGTCTTAGCATTTATGATTAAGGTTCAACATCAACATTAGGATTTAATATTTATGATTGTGGTTTGAGTTAGGAATTAGGGTAGAATAACTAACATTATGATTAGGGCACAAAATATAAGATTTAGGATTACGACTAGCCTTTTGGCTTGTCATTTAAGATTAGGCATTGGGATGTAGAATTATCTAGTTTAGGTTAAGATTTAGGATTCATGGATGATCATTTTTAAGATTAGAGTTTAGCAAGTTTAGAATTAGTGTTTATTTCAATTAGAATTAGAATTTGGGTTTATATGTTTTAGGATCACATGCTAGCTTTAAGGATTATGATTTTTAATTTGGTTAAGATTGGGATAATTAAGTGTTTAGTAATTTAGATTTTAGCATTTATGGTATTTATTGAGAAATTAGGATCTAGCATAATTTATAATCATGGTTTAGCATTTATAATTAGGGCTAGGGTAAAGATTATGGTATGAGTTTACATCATTATTAGAAATACATGAATTAGGATTAATCACATGTATTTTCTAGGAGTTAATATGCATGTTTAGCATTTATATAAAAATGTTTAGAATTATGTCTTAGCATTTACAATTAAGGTTCAATATTAACAATTAGGAATTAACATTTAAGATTGTGGTTTGTGTTAGGATTTAGGGTTATCCATTTATAATTAGGGTTGTGTACAAAATTAAAATTATGATTGGGGCACAAAATACAACCTATTTACAATTATGGCTAGTATTTTTGCTTATCATTTAAGATTAGGCTTTAGAATTTAGAATTACATAGGTTTAGGTTAATATTTAGGATAAATATGGATGATAATTTTAGAAATTAAAGTTTAGCACTTAGAATTAGTATTTAAAAATTAGGATTAGAATTACGGTATACATTTTAGAATCATGTGCTAGCTTTAAGCAATGCAATTTTTAATTATGGTTAGGATTAAGATTACTTTCCATTATGGTTATTGTTATGGTTAGGACTAGGGGTCAAGTATTAGGTTTAAGATTTGAAGTTACAATTAGAATTAGGGTTTAACATTTAGGATTGAGTTTATCATTTAAGAAATGGGTTAGGATACTTGTATTAGGGTTTGGAATTAATGATTAGGGTTAGGTTTCTCATTTTTAATGTAATGGTTAAAATTTTAATTAGTGTTAGGCTTAGGCTTAGAATTATGGTGAGAGTGAGATTTTACATCAAGGTTAATACTATGTTTAGGGTTAGTGTGTAGTTTTATAAATAAAGATATGGTCATTAAATTATTCAAAAATTTGTTGTAAAATTTATCTAACTAAATAATGAAATGATAAATAGATACATATGATGACACATAATTTGGAGTAGGGGTTTTAAAATTTTACATTTGATTTGGAAGGGAAACATGACTTATTGAAAATCCCAAATAGAATTTAAAAGATTCTAGGCTTACATATCATAATTAGGGTTGAGGTTGTGTTAAGTCCATTTGGTTATGATAATTGTTTAGGATAAGGGTTTTAGTTAATGTTAGGATTAGAGTTGGGCTTAGGATTAGGGTTTAGAGTTAAAATTAAGGTTTTAAGGTAAGGGACCACATTAAATACTTAGTTTTCTATTTAGGGTTTAGATTAAATTATTGTATAGTTATGGTTAGGTTGCTCAGTTAGACTTAGGAATATAGTTAGTTTCATGGTTGAAGTTATGATTTTTAATAGGGTTAGGCTTAGGACAATGGTTTAGGTCTATGTCACAATTAGTTTTAAGATTTTGTAAAGGTTGTTTCCGATTATGATTTAATAAATTTGTGATCACTTGAACATTTGATATATAGGTAAATTACTTAAATTATCTATTATTTGATATATTGAATTTAAAATTAATTTTAATACATAAAGACTGATTATTTATTATTTAAAAATTAAACTAAATTCTAATTTCTTCTTCTTTTTTAATCAAAATTCATACATGTCAAAATATGTGAATAATTGAGAGACTGCAAAACTCATAGATTTTTATAAATTTAATACATATACATAAAATATTAAACTTACATTCAATTCAAGCATACATATACATCACATTAAATACAATATTAAGGTTACATGGTTGAGTTTTAGAAATAACAAATTTTAGGGTATGAGTTCATTAAACTTGGTTAGGTTTACTACTAGGGTATGGATATGGGTAGCTAACATTATGGTTTATATTTACATTTACAATTTAGGGTCTAAATGAATGGTTTACATTTACATTTAATTTTTTTTTTATATGGTTTGCAAACTAATTTACAATTAAGTAAGTTATTTAATTGAAATAAATCTAAAACACCAATCTAATTACTTGTTTAAACAATCTAAACATCTATCTAATCATTAATCACTCTACCTTTTATTAAATACATCGAAACATCTAAAATAATAATTTTTAAATAAACATCTACAAAACACAAATTTAAATGAACAAATATAAAACTATTTAAATGAATAGATACAATAATCAAAATATAAAATTATTAACAATGGAAATGTAAAATTTTACATATTCAAAACAATATTAAACATGAAAAAAAAATGACAGAATTATAAAGCATAAAACTAAAAACAATGAAATAAAATAATAGAAAACAAAGTAAAATATGTAGCACACTGAGAAACAATAGCCAGGGGTCAACAGAAAACCAAAAATGGGCTCCCATTTACAATGACATTAAAATAAGCAAAAATGCAAAAAAAAATTAGTTTATATGTGTTTTACAAATTAGGTAACCAATTTTTGCACTAGTGTAGATATTACCTATTGTATAAGTACAATAGGTGTAGGTTTTGAAACCTTTGCACTCAACAAATGAATGAGAGCTTGAGTAGCCTCTTTCTCTTTTTGTGTAATTTCATCTTCTATTGACATTGTGCTTGAATCTTTCTCAAAATTGATTTCCTTTTTCAAAATTTGCATACAAGTCATTGGTGGCATATATAATTAATTCCTTACCAAGTTTCTCTGCACTTGTAGCCTCTATAAGTGGTGTGACAATAGTATCACCAGTCTTCTTGACTTCAAGATTTGGATATTCAATTACCTATAACAAGATTGGTTTTGTACAGAGTTTGCTTTAGTCCTTCATTTAACCTTGGATTTTCTCTTTAGTTAGTACATTTGGATTAGGTGGAGGGGTGTCTATGTCATCTTCAATTATGATAGTGTCCTTTTATTTATACCCACTAATAAATTCTTCAATTTATGTTGTCAACTTGGCCACCTCTTTCTTGTATTCATCTTTGAATTATATTGTATCTCGACCTTCCCTCACCTCTACAATTGGAGTAAGTACTCCAAATTCTTTTTCCTAGACTCTAATTTTTTCTTGCTTAGTTTTAGGAGATTTATTCTTTAAGACTTTGTATGCCATTTCCCTCTGCATAAACTTCTTAACAAAATCTTTAAGGGCTATAGATATGTGTGTCTTTCCCAAATTTGGAATAACTTGTACCAATGTTGTTTCTCTTATTTGATTCTCTGTGTCAATGCCCATATCCATTTCACATCCATTCTATTATCCAATTCCACTGGAACTCCATTTCCTAATTCCATGGGTGTATTCCTAAACTTGATTAACATATCAATTATATCTCCTTCAAGTCTAACTCGATCTTCATTGCTCAAAGACTCATATTGTAAGTCTTTGAGTGCCAAAATGCTTTTTGATTTTATCAATTTTTCACATACCTAATCCACAGTCATTGGAGGGGGTATTTTTACATTTAGCAGTTTTCTGGTCTCATCAAACTTAGTCTTTTCTTCTTCCTCCTCTTCTTGTGCAATGATCAACTTCCTCTTTGGTTTTGCTTGTTCACCTACCCGTTTTCTCTTCTTTGATGGGCTTCTTGGTAGTAGTTTAACAATAGGTTGTGTTGTTCTACTTCTAATTATGATCACCTTACCCTTTGGACTTGGCGGTGTCACTATTTATTTTATATCTTTCTTGAGGTCTTCCTTCACCTTAGGTTCAAGTACTATAAATTTTCTTTGTTTTATGGCCTTTTGCTTCACCACTACAAGCTCTTTGCCTTTTCCTTCCTTGGCCTCTAAGGGTTGACCTAAACCTTCTCCTTATCCCATCAAACTACCTTTGACAAATTTTCTTTTCCTTTTCTTTCTTTCCTTAGGTGTGTTAGCTTCAATAGTCAGCTTAGCAATAACTATTTCATATGTTCCAAACTACTCGACACTAGCATATGTCTTCTACCAATAATGTAGTGACTATTGCTGATATGTCATCAATATTTACCTCATAAGGCATAGGCCTTAGCCATGCTACCCTCGTATTACTACCTATGTATACACAAAATCTGTGTCCACAATGAAACATATTTCATCATAATATCTATCTACAACTGATTTTGGAATCCTCATCTTGTTCTTCATTTTAGTGTTGAATTATTCAAAATAGTTGTCCATGAATGCCTCAAAATTTTCTCCCAATATTTCTATTAGGGCATTCAACTAATTTTCTATAGTCCTATTTATGTCCCATCCAATCCTTCTAATAGTAGGAAAATAGTTATGTACATAGAAAAATATACAAACTAATAGGGAACCAAACTTACAAGATGTGTTCTTATCCTTTCTTACTGCTTCTAGGTTTTTTGTAAGTTGTTCTAACTACATCTCAGCAAGTCCATTTTTATGATCTTTCTTCATAATTTTGTATCCCAAATCAACTATAATACATGATAACTTGTTCGATCTACTCAATTGATAAAACTTGTGTGCAATCAAACAAACAACAAATTCAATTAGTGGATCCTCAATGTTGTCTATTGACATTCCATGACCATTTCACTTTTCCTTGATTAGGTTATCAATTCTATTCTATTTGCCACTTCTTATGATCTTTAGTCAATCCAATGTAGGATACCTAGTTACCCTTTGAAAAATTGTCTTGTTGATCTTTATTGGGTTTCCTTCAAACCATACTTTCATATTGTGAACTCATATTAGAAAAAAATTGACCTGTTTCTTTTTGAAAACTTTAGGAAAACCTAGGGCACAGGTTAGCCCTTTATTTGCAAAAATTTTGAATTCATCTTTCACATCTCCATCAATGCATATCTTGTCATAAGCTATCCTAATTTCAAAATCTCCAATCTCTCTAATCTTACATTGATAACATGATCTGATGTCTTGCACAATCAAGACTCTGGGTGAAATAGATGACAATGCTCCAACATTATCAACAAGAGTTTCAATATTCACTATGTTTCTAAAATTTGGTGGAGGTCTCTGATCATTCCTAATGATTTGTACACTACTATCCTTTATCATTTCACTTGCAAATGCCATTGTGAGCTAGGGTTTTCAATAATATCTTTTCAAAATATACCTTTACTAAACACCTTACTCTGTAATAATACTTACTTCACAAATTTTATGATAACTTTTTGTGATTCTTTGCTCTGGTTGTTGAAACTTCTTTGATCACCTTTAAATATTCTTGAGAGATCTTTGATCACTAGGTGAGAAAAATGAATATTCAAATTTGATATATACCTTCGATCTTTTGATTTAGGTCTACAATTAATGTCTTTGTACTTAGATAGTTTATGATAGATAGGCTTGGTCTTAACTTTAGTTTGGTCAAGGTTATACACTTAGTCATAACTAATTTACTCGATTAGTATGTAATCCTTCTTGATCACTTAGTATATATTGCAAGACTCAATCAATATAGACTATACTTTTGATGCTTGGTACTTTCTAAATATTCATTGCTAACACTTCCCAATGCATCTCCAGTTATACATATATATCTTTTCATCACTTTAATGCTAGGAACTAATGTAAAATATAGCTTTTAACTATACAATTCTTGTATACCTTCTTTCTTTAGTGAGATGTGGTGTAATCACAAGATCCATCAAATTAGGTTATCATAGTGTCTTCTTCTCTGCTACTTTTAGCTCTTACTATATCTATCCATGTCTTCTTTCTTTTTGGTTTGTCAGTTTCATTGCTTGGTGCTAGTGTAGATGTCCTAATTTTGTAGTCCTTACTAATGTGTCTCATCTCACTTTAAGACCAATGAAACATACAATCTCTCCATTTAGCCATTTCTTGTAATTTCCTTTGAAATGTGTCTTGATGCAATTCTCTAGAATGCATCCATATTGTCCACAATAGTGATGCAGGAGTATCCAGAGGTATAAGGTCAGTCCTGTGTCACCCAAAAAATGTACTTAGACTTAGTTTCTATTTCATGTGTTTTTATTTCTGGATACCCATTTGGGTCAAATAAAGGTTCCAACTCTCACAGTTCCACTATTAGTGTTCTAGGTTAGATTTTTTAATCACCTTGGAATACATGCAAATGTCAAAAAAATAGGATTATGTAATTGAGCCATCATTTTGGTGAACTAGAAGGTGTAAATTGGTTGGATGATTTTCATTGTAATTTAGAGCATTCTAGAAAAAGAATTAGGTCAAAAGGTCCCACGGTTTGAAAGTTATCACAGTTTTTCAATTTCTGGAGACATCCTAAGAATGCTTGAAAGTTAGGTTAGGGGAATTAAATGACCTCAAATAGGGCCAAAAATGGGGGATGAGTGAAGCTGATCCATAGGGCTATAGAGCACTTTGATAGCTTTTCAAAAATGTAAATGGTTCGTTAATCGGAGCTACGGTTCAAAAGTTATGCCTCTTGAAAGTTCGGTTACCATTTCTGAATTCTTCTAGTTTTGTGCCGACTTCTAACATGAATTTTGGAGCCTTCTTATTGGTTGGTGGATGCCAACTAGCACTTTCTAGAATGTATTCCTAATCCTTAATGCTTTGGGGTCTATTTAAGGACATTTCTGGCATTGTAAAAGGCAATTCAGAGTGGATTTTGAGAGGAGGTACTAAAAGGAGAAATTATCTCCAAATTTATGCTATTGTAAGCCCATAGGGCATGTTTTGAAGTCTATTTTCTCTTTATTGAATGTATTAGCATATTTACATAGTTAATAAAATTTTCCCCTTTCCTTTTGTGTCCATTTTGTTGTTTGGCTTGACCGCATCAAATAGTAATAACTGTACCATGTGTTGTAATCTCGATTGTAGGAATTAACTTTCTTTGTTGCACAGTTTTTTTTTTAGATGACCAGTGTGATTTATTCTTATGTCTACACACATAAGCTTTGTGTCCATAATTTTGACAATTGTAGCAATGATCTTGGAATCTAGATACCTTTCTAGTTGAATCTTTTGTCTTTGTTATGCATTTTTAAAAATTACCATTTGTCTTAGGCTGAAGATTTTTCTTACCATTTTTTCTTTTGCAAATGTTTGTTGTATGCCCAATTTTCCCACAATAATGACATTTATGTTTTCCTTTTGATTTTTCCTTCTTTTGTTCTCCACTTTTGGATGATTCTCCTTCTTGAGTAGCTAAAGATTTCTTGTATCCAAGTCTAGAGGTATCTTTTGCTCTTGGTTATTTCATCGTGTCTTCAAAATGTTTGATTGCTTCATTTGGTTTTTTCATCCTCTCCATGAGTTCCTTTTCATGCCTTAACTCTTTCTTCAATTGCTCATTTTGTAACCTTAGATTTGTGATCTCCAAATCTTTCATGTTTGCTTCTTAATTTGTAATTTCTAATTGGGTTATCATATCAAGTTAGGTATTTGTAAGCTTCTAAATTTTAAATGATGTTTCTTCATGTTTGATAGCTATCTACCTTTTGTCTTCTTCATCCATGTGCTTATCTTCCATTTATTTCTTCTTTTGTTTATTAACTTAACATAGTGCAACTGATTGAATTCCTTGTTCTATCTTGAGATCTTTTGCTTCCTTCACTAGGGCACTATTATTTTCTAGAAACTTTGTCATTGCTTCATTTTTGTTACCAATTTTTCCATTTTGTAGTAGTCCTTCTATATCAAATTTTTATATTGAGTGTCATTAAGCTGTATAACCATTTCTCTACTTCTTTTGAGGGATCTTAAAATTTTGACTTTAAAATTAATTCCATTAAATCATTCCTAATTCATCAATAAAATTTTAATACTGAAACATAAATTAAGTACATCACACCCATAATAGTTCAACACATAACTCAATAATTTGGTTACCCAAAAACACTTCAAGATGAAGGTAAAAGTGAGGCAGAGGTGAAACCCACAAATCTTCATAGTTGCAACAATAAAGTTAACCTATTAAGGTTACAATGTTTGATCATAAGATATCTTCAAACCACTAAAAGTTTTATCCTATTAAAGACTTAAAAGAGTGTTAGGTCTTACCTTGTTAGAGGATTTGACATTTATAATTAAGTAAGGACTCTATTAGAAGATTTACATAGGTCTATTAGGACCACTCAGTTAAGAGATTTGCCCTATCTCAATTACAAAATGACTAATTCAATACCTGACCCTCAGTATGCTCTGTAAGATGATATTGGGTCTCCTCTTTCCTATATCTCTAATCTGATTCTCCTAATCTGATAATTCTTTTAGTCCTTCACTACTCTATTTGATCTCTACTACTTTTGTCTCTATAACTTCACTTTTACTCCTTCAAATGTGCATACTCCTTATGCATTTCCTCCTCTCTCTCTATGTATCTTTGTGTATCTCTCTCTCTCTCTCTCTCTCTCTCTCTCTCTCTCTCTCTCTCTCTCTCTCTCTGATTATAGGGTTAGAATCCTCCTTAAATAGACTTCTTGTGAATTTTCTAGATCTTGATTAATAGTCAAAACTTTATCATATTTTTTCATTTACATCCATTTTTTTGATTGGTTGAATTGTATGTTTAGGGATCACTACCTTCTGTGATGATGTGTAATAAACATCTGATCTAGCTCTACAGATATTAAATGTCATAAAATGTTGGCCAAAATGGTTTACATGTGGGTTTGTACCATTAAAAACTCACTTATCAAAACTAATTTGCTCAGCACTTGAGTGCTCTAATGTTTGGTCATGTATGTTATTACTCAGCTTCTATAAGTTTGATTTCTTGGCTCTTGATAACTTCTCAATATGTTCTCTTCATTATATTGCTTGGATCATATTGTATTCCTCTATTCATATATCTACTTGGTCTCTACTAAATGCTCACAAATCTAAGTATTATCTACTTGGCTTTTACTAGATAACTTAGTCATAGTGTTCACCTTGTAATCTTGTCTAGTAAATGACTTGCAAATGACTAAAGTATTTGGTGACTAATTGGCAACATAAGCTTAGAGATAAACAATAGCATAGTATGTACTTATAGAGGAAACCTGTATATGAGAAATGTATTGAAGAATATGTATATGATGTAGACCAAATGATTAGTCAAACAAAAATAATTTTGAAAAATCCAAATCTAGGTAAGTTGTAACCAAGCTATAGTTTTCATTTCAAACTAAGTTACATAACCAACCACATGCAAAGGGGGATTTTTATAGAAATTTTTTATTACTCATATAACTACTCAAGATAATTTTTTTCCACTAATGCCAAAGGGGGAGCTTGTTAACCCTATGGCAAGATATATTGTTAATTAGTGACAAACCACTTAAGCTATCTAGGAAGGCTAGTTAATAATGTAATTGAGATTTCCATCAAAGAGAATATTTCATTGTAGCCCAAGTAGATGAAGGTATGTCATGTTAACCAATCTCACTATATAAATTGAGTTAAGTTCCTAGTGTGAACTGAGTTCACAATACTAGTTGAGTTCTCTATGTAAACCAAGCTAACTATTGCTCCTGAATCACCTGAGTGTCATAGAGTTATCCAAGCATCCAAGCAACAGTGTTACCCAAGCTTACTGTATTATCCAAGCATTAACAAAACATCAAGTGCACAGTATTATCCAAGCATCATTATTTGGGCTGACCTAAAGGTATAAATTGATTATTATGAAGATTCTATTGTGGGAGTCAACTTTGTATAGAGTTATTGTTTAAAGGGTATATAAGGAAGACAAATTCATTTGTCTAAAGTGTGAAATATGTAAGTAGTGTAATATGAGATATATTTGAAGACAATGAGTGAATATTGAGCAGATTAAGTAATTAGGCTACAAGGCAGTATAAAGGGTAGAGTAGAGACTCATACATCATAGTTAGGTAATCATATTATTCAAAGGATCTAATTTAGTAAATCAAGTTGCAAAGAAGAGATCATCTTGTTGACTCATCCTAACATGTGCATCAATCAAATCCTCTAAGCAGGTGGACCTAACAGTCATTTTTTAAATCTCTTAATAGAGTAGATACTTTATTTTATTGTAAAATCCTTTAACAAGGTGGACTTAATAGTCCTTCATACTCATAATAGAGTAGATCACTAGAAGTGATCAATTGTAACCTCTAATAGGCCAAGTTTATTATTGCAGTAGTGAAACATTGTGGGTGTCATCCCCATCCCAATTTTACCTTATTTTTGGAGGGTTTATGGGTTACCATATCTTTCATCAAAGTGTTATGATATTGATTGATTTATTGCTTTATTTTCATGCACAAAAGTAGATCAGATAATCTAAAGAATTAAAGTAGAAGTAATCTTAATGAGAAGAGTTTAAATAGTTCTTGATTCACCCCCTACCCCCCTTAGTCACTTGGT
Organism: Cupressus sempervirens; assembly: GCA_028749045.1. Taxonomy (NCBI): domain Eukaryota; kingdom Viridiplantae; phylum Streptophyta; class Pinopsida; order Cupressales; family Cupressaceae; genus Cupressus; species Cupressus sempervirens. The sequence continues at coordinate 26,007,496 of CM053784.1, forward strand.
TGTCGTTACATTTTCAACAACCTTTATCATAATTGTAATGTGAAATTTTCTTCATAATTGTGATCCAAGGTATACAAATATTGTGTATGTCATAGTTGTGATTTGGGGTTTTAAAAATTATTTTCAAGTTACCCCACACATAGTTGTAATTCAGGTTTTACAACCTAATTCACAACACCATTGAAAACTTATCAATTGGGTTTCAAAACCCAATTTGTACTTATAATTTGGGGTTTAAAATCTAAATTTTCTAGATAGCAATTTTGACGTCTATGTAGTTTCAAGGTTTGTCTCTAATGATACATAGTTTTTTTTAGAATTTATCCAACTATGGGATTCTTCCAAACCCATACTACAACTCAATTTTGGAGACCAGATTACACATAAAAGGACCTAGAGACTTTAGCTTGTACAACCTGTAAGGAAACTTGGCAACAAATAATATAACCGTTTCCACATAACCCATAATAGATCTGAAATAAATACGGAATTAAAATCCACATGCAAGAGAATAGACAACATACCCACAAAATGTGACACAAGATATACCCTGGGAAACCCTCATTGAGGGAAAAACCCAGCCTCCAAAAGCATCCATCACTATGTATTATTCAGCAAAAATACCATTGCCATACAACCATGGAAGCCTTCATAGCCATAGCCATAACCGAGAAAACTATGTGAACAAGCATGAATCTACACATCCCATGCCATGCTTTCAACCTTCACAAATGCTCCCTTGGCTAACCTATCAAGCCTTGTCCCACTCGAATCTTGCCTTTCTCACTCTTACTCTCTATACAACAACTACCCTTGTGGCTGCTTATATAGTAGCAAGTCCCACACCACCAAGTGGTATTACATAAACCATGTGCTAAAACCATGTTACCTAACCCACTGACCCCACATTTAATATTGAGCATTTAATTTTTTTCCCCAATATTAAATAATTACATCAAATATTTTCACAATGTTACAATATGACTCATCAAGAATATTCCATGGGAATCTTTACATGTTGCACGTCCATCTAGGTACAACATTACATAATAAAATAAAATAATAAAATAACAATATTATGCAATGTGTGCAACACCCATTATCTCAACAATCTCCCACTTGTTGTATACATTGCATAGGGTCAATCCGTAGCCACATAAATAAACAAGGGAACAATCCCTCCCAGCACATCCACCATCATGGATTAAAATACACCAAGTGCTCCATCCTGGTACCTACAAAAAAATCAAAGTATCCAGCATCTCAAACATGAATGATCTCACCTCCTATTATGCCACTCCCACTGGACATACATAGAATCCATCCAAAGAGAAAACCACCCAACCTGTCGCATTAGAAGATCATAAAATTCTATACCAACTAAAATTCCAAGCACAAAAACCTGATCCAAAGGTAATCACATGTATCCGTAGTTATCAAAATATCCATAGCTGAAATAGCACCCACAGCAAGTGCCAAACCAATCCAACTATCCATACCTCAATGGTATAACAAATGAATCTCATATCACCGACATATCCAATCTATAACCTGCAATCACAAGCCTCAAGAGCAATATCTGCCACATATATACCAAGAAGTTCCCACTACAAAAGATAATGTCAAATATATAACCAATCCACTCAACACATCTCAAAGAAGTGAATCCATGTAGTATCAAGGACATCCACAATACATAAACTAATATCCTGCAAGAAAAAACTCTCATAACAAGTCTCCAATGCTCTCCCAAGTTCACCACAACCAACAGAGGAAAGAGATAAAGGAATAACCATGGCATCTCTCACATGACATGCATGAGCACAAACCAGTTATCACAATCTCCAACCAATCTCAAATCCAATGTAGGCAAAACTAAACATCCAAGAAGATAACCAAGACCAGAGAAACCATGCAAATCATAACCTGTATCATGTCCTTCTACACACACCTTTAGATGTAAACTGTGCAAGTATGATCTCCTCCATAAAATCCCAACAAGAAGCCTCAACAACACCCAAACCATACAATATAAATAATCATGGATGTAAGCCTCTCACAAGAAGATCAAACTCAATAAAACCATTCCTAAATCAAGGAATAACCATTCCTAATCCAAAAAAAAATTCCAATATAAAACCATCTCCCAAACTCAACCAGGATAACAACATATGCACATGGAGATAACCAATGCTAAACCATCTCTCAAATGAACCCTCCAGAACTAACTCATGTACCATAGCTCAAGATCCATATCCATGAAAGATAAGCATAAATATAATGCAACTGAGAGAAAAACAATGGGCTATACCTCTCAAGTAGCAAATTGCTGAGTAGACCAAGAGTGGGAAATGAGAATGCTCATCAAGATACCCAAGTCTCCAACCAAGACTCATCTAAGAACAATCTCCTCTCAAGTCCATATCAAGTGATTGCCCCTCGGACTTCCTACTGAAACCATCAATCGTCCCAACAAATACTTCTCTAATCCAAGAGAAATCAGCGTCATCACTGTCTCTAAGTATCCATGAGCACCTGTAACCAATCAATCCATGCCAACTCCAAATGCAACATAGCAATATCATGAAGTATCCAGCTTATGATCAGTGTACTCAATACCAAGAAACTAAACCAAGATTAATGTCAAAGTTCCAACCATAGCCTCAGGAACATAAACATGACACCATGATCTTACCATCTCACCTAAAGAGATAACATGCTCCATATGAACACACCATAACTTGTCACAACTCTAAACGCGTATCAAGAGTATACCATGACATAATAATGAAACCATCCTCACACCAAGGACAACATGTCAAATAAAAGCATAAACCACACCTTTTCCAAGAACCCTGTAAGTCCTCAAGATGCAACCATCTCCACACACCATGAAGAAAACCATCTCCACATACCATGAAGAACCATCTCCACATACCATGAAGATAACCAAGAACTCCATGAGTCCTCAAGATCTAACCATCTCCTACTTGAAGATCCAAACCAAACCAGGAACTAATCCTGCACTGTCACCCCATCACTGTCACAAGCTCCCACTAAACCGTGTATCCAAGCTATCCATGACATCATGATGAAAACCCATCCTCTAACCATGAGAACCAACCAAGGCATCAAACTATCAAAGAACTCAAAGTGCACATTATGAGCTCCTCAAAAGAAACCAAATAACCATGATCCTCAACCAAGAAGATATACCACCATAACTAAATCAGAAATCCAAGCTAATGAACATCAAAGATGTACCTGTATAACCAATCATGTCATGCCAAAATCCATGACACCATGATCACATCCATGAACCGAGCATCTAGCTCTCAACGTGTCCAACCTGTCAGCATAAAATAGTCAACCACAATCCTCCACCATGACTATACCTGATAACAACATCTCATCCCTTCTACATGAAGATAAAATCATGTGACTTAGGGCATAGACAACCCAAATCAAAGCCACCAATCTGAATATGCATCAATAATGAAAGATCAATGGGCAAAGACAACCCATAACCAAGCTATAAATGCAACCTATAAGTATAGACCACTTACAACACTGCACAACTTGTAGACCCAACAAGTCATCATGCATATCCAAACTAAACATTGATAACCATATTATCATGAGACCAATCTGAAATATGAACTAAGTATACAATGACATCAAAACTTAAATCTCCAATGCCATAAACTCACAATGTTACCATAGTCAAAATATATCTATAAACTATTTAGATAAATATATCACCAAATAAATCATGCCAAACTTGCACCAAATCTAAACCAATGTGTAGAGCTCTCCAAGAGCTTTCCATTGACTACTCGAAGTCCAAAATCCGACTCCGTATGCCCAAGTTATGCTCTAATCTGTGCTTAAAATAAAAAACATCTGACTTTAGGGCTCTTAAAACCTAACAATATATCAAAATCACAGAACCAAACCTACACCAAGTTTTAGTGCTCTGAATTAGCTTTCCAACGCCTATAAGAACTCTAAAATCTGATATTCTGAGAGAAAGTTATGGCCATTTTACTAAGACAGTCTTTTTACCATTTTCAATACGATTTTTTCATTTTTTATTTTTTTCAGTGACAAAAATTCTGACAGGATTAAATTTGACGGCCACTGAAACCAAAAAATTCTTTCATTTCCTCTGAACATGGCCAAACTAGGGCATATTATATATCAAAATTTATGGAAATGTTGATCCGGATCCAATGGTGAGGTCTATTTTTACCCAGGAGGTCATTTCTACATGCTACCCCCCAAAACCCTCATTTAAAATGAGACATCCAAAAAAATTCTTTTGTCCAAAAAATTTCACATGCCCAAATATTTTAACATCCCATCATAACAGCAAATCCAAAGTCCTCAGATCTGCAATAAATCATTCATATATCTTGCCCTTTTCTTTTATCCTCATGCATTCCCATGGATTCAATCTAGGGTTACAATAATAAAACCATAGCTCTGATACCACTTGTAAGGAAACTTGGCAACAAAGAATATAACTATTTCCACATAACCCATAATAGATCTAAAATAAATACGGAATTAAAATCCACATGCAAGAGAATAGACAACATACCCACAAAATGTGACACAAGATATACCCTGGGAAACCCTCATTGAGTGAAAAGCCCAGCCTCCAAAAGCATCCATCACTATGTATTATTCAACAAAAATACCATTTCCATACAACCATGAAATCCTTCATGGCCATAGCCACAACCAAGAAAACTATGTGAACAAGCATGAATCCACACATCCCATGCCATGCTTTCAACTTTCACAAATGCTCCCTTGGCTAACCTGTCAAGCCTTGTCCCGCTCGACTCTTGCCTTTCTCACTCTTACTCTCTATACAAAAACTACCCTTGTGGCTGCTTATATAGTAGCAAGTCCCACAAAACCACCAAGTGGTATTGCATAAACCATGTGCTAAAACCATGTGCTACCTAACCCACAGACCCCACATTTAATATTGGGCATTTAATTCTTTTCCCCAATATTAAATAATTACATCAAATATTTTCACAATGTTACAATACAACTCATCAAGAATATTCCATGAGAATCTTTACATATTGCACGTCCATCTAGGTACAACATTACATAATAAAATAAAATAATAAAATAACAATATTATGCAATGTGTGCAACACCCATTATCTCAACACAACCTACCTTTAAGGAAACAAAGATGCTATTGGTGAAGATTATTGGAAACAAAAATGTTTCTTCCAAACACTTGTATACTTTCCTAGCATGCTTTATGTAATTTGGTTTTAAAATATTAAATGTTAAAAACATATTATAATTACATGTAACTACATTGCAATTCACAGTCAAGTGGAATTTTAGAATTGAATAATTTGAAGTTTCTTGTACTTTTCCTTGTTTTTCTCATAGTCCCAACTCTATAAATATGTGATTGGTCATTATCAATAATTATGTTTTGATAATGTGACAAAACTCTTCCCTTTTTAAAAAGCACTTCAAAACTTGGATTTTGTGGTACAAATTGAATTGCAAACAATAAAATAGGCAAGTTATTTCTAATAATTGTATTGAACAAGTTGTTTATGTGAAAACATTACTTATAGGTGATTGTGAGTATTGTAGTATTATCTAATAGGGATTCAAACCTAATATTGTTGTCTTTGAGATACTTATTATGTTTGGCACTATTTTTATATGTTCAAACTAAATAAATTTTACTCTTTGGGATTTTTTATGCTCTATGTTTGTGTGATTAAGATCTAGTCTAGGTTAGAAGCTTTTTAGCTACATGTATACTTCATCATTATTTTTCAATATTAATAAGAAGTCACAAATGGCCTTTGAGCTTTTGTGAACTTCATATTTATTGACTCTAATTTAATTTTGTTGTAGGAAAGAATCATCTATTCTAAGGAGAGATAATATGATTAAGGAAAGACAATATGATTAAGGAAAGAATAACTATTTTGAAAGAAGAGAATATAGTGAAGGTAACACCCTATTGTTAGTTTATTGTATATAATATTAGTTAAGTGTTAGTTGATTTAGTATCAATAACTAAATAAGCTCCCAATTATAATAAGAAAGAAATTTTCTCACACGCTATAGGTAAAATTACCATTTTTTAATTGAATGATTAAAAATAAATTACAAAATATTCACCTAATAGCTTTTGTTGACTTTATTCAAGATATAATTTTAAACTGACAAGGTTGTCATTGCACTAAAAGTTCAACATGTTTATACCCAATGCAACCACCAGACTTATAGAAGACAAAAGATGTGGTTAAGACATGTCATAAATCTCATGAGGGATGTTGGCACACTTTCAAAAATACCCTTCCCAACATCACTCCCCAAAACTTTCTTATATTTGAGCTTGTAAGGTCAAGCTCTAATGTTATAGTTTGTTAACCTCTAGGGTTGTCATTGTCGAAAAAGATCATCTCGTTAATGCCCAATATAACTACTAGACTTATATAAGACACATGAGGCAGTTGAGTAATTTCATGAATCCCACAAGGCATGTTGGTCCATAGATAATAATAATATGCATTCAAAATCCTCATACTTTTGGTTCAAGTGTACTAGTATACTTCATTGTAAATTATTTTCATGTAGTTTTTTATACTTTCACTAAGAACATGTAAAGTGGTCGCCCAAATTTCTTAGGGAAATATTTTTATTTCACTAAATTTTATACCACCCACACATGCTCTTCCTTGTGGATAACAAAATAAATTTCCATTTTTTTATATTAAAGGTAAGAAACAACTTGATGAGGACATCGTTGAATTCTACCTTTCATGTACCCATGTACAAAATGAAAGTGTAAAAGATATGCAATGTAATCTCTAATGAAATGAAGAAAGAGGAAAACCTCATGGGAAAAATAATCCCCTAAAAATAGAGATGAAAAAATAAGAAAAATTAATAAAGTGTCCTCCCCTTAATACCACAAATACATAACATCAATTTGTGAGAGCACAATATGGACTTCTAATGTAGGAGCATCCTAGGGAAGTTGACAATCCTATATGATGGGGATTTATGATTGGATTCATGGAGTTATGATTTTTGTATTTTATGATTGGTTCAAGGAATATTGGGGAACCTTTCATTAAGAGCACATAGAGATTGGAGTTATCATGTTGAAGTTAGAGTCATTTTACCTTGCTACTAGAGCTATATTTTTTGGTTTCTGCATGACTATTCTAGGCTATGTGTCTTATTATCCTTAATGAATGAGAGGTTTTTCACTTTAGGGATTGAATAGGTCCTATATTACTATCTTTAGTTAAGGATGCAAGTCCTAAATCATCATGAGTTGGTAGCTATAACCATTTTCCTAGCACATCAATTTTTTGCTAGTTTTCTAATCGAATTTTTGGGCATAACTTTTGAGATGTGTAGTGCCTCTCGTGTTTGCAATCTATACCTTGTTACATTTTGATTCAAGAGATACTTGTACTCATGTGATATTTTTTATTTGAGATGACCCAAGGGTCAAATGTTATACCTTGATTTTAGTATCATACATGTTAGACTACTATGTTGTTCAGTTTATTATATTTGCATGATGATGTCATTTTGAGATGACAATATGTTTTGTGATGATATTTGGCTATCCAATATTTGGACATATCTCTGATTATGTTATGTGATAGATTTAATGCTATGTTTATTTACTTCATTCTTGCTTCATTATGCTTTATGTGAATGTGAGTGATGAAAATGAATTAGTCTAGTATAATTGAATAAATGGTTAAATTAGGTGACTTAATGAATTTATTGCTTCAGCTATGTTATTATATGCAATTGAAATTGATCATGTGTGTTAGTGTGTAGGAATTATATCCCTGGCAGTGGCACATGGAGTTAGTGATTCAACTATTCATAGTTGCCAATATCATTCCTGTATGATCAATGTATCCTTATTTAATTGTTTAAATTAAACCTTTTAGTGATTATTAAATTTGAACTCATTCACATTATATGACTAGACCTGTGAATGTGTCTATGCATTTTGAGGTTCACATTTGTCACGAAAGATGTTATGGAATTTTTGTGATTTTGGGTTTTTGGTCTTTTTTCTATTATTAATTTTAATTTTTGGTAGCTTTACCATAGATTAATTCTTATTACTAGGAATAGCCTATTTTCGTTTGGGTCGATTTGGGGTTTAACTAGGTTAGTTGGTTATTTACCCTAATCAATTATTCACTCAAAAAGTGAATAAGTATTGATAGAGGATATTAATTCCTCACTTCTCACTTTTGGAAATTGAGAATTTGAGAGCTTTTTCCAAAATCCTCTTCTAGAGGATTACGTTTCTATTCATTGTAAGAGCTATAGGTGTGGGATCTTCGTGATGTTAGTCTTGTTGGATTTGGCTCGAGGAGACCCTGTTGTGCCCTAATTTCTAGCTACTACTGTGAGTTATTTATTTTATTATGTTGTTTCCTTTTTCAACTCATTTTGTTCTTAGGTAAGGCTCTCCCATTTTCTTGTTTCAATTTATTTTTTGGTTATGTTTCTAGTAGCTATATGTTAGGGGGTTGAGAACTAGTGTTCCTCTCTATTTTTTCTTGTTGGTTCTACCCAGTTGGTTAGGGATGAATGTTTCTCTATTTTTAGGATGAGGGTTTAGGGTTCCACACTATTATTCTAGCCACTTTTGCATATAGTGTTTGAACATAAATTTTATTAGATTTTCATGACTTTTGTTCCCTAAGACCAATTATGTCTTATTTTTGAATTTTTCTAGTTTTGGAGTTTTTAACTCATTTTGTGTGCCACCCTATTTTCTTAGGTTTTATTGGCATGATGTTGGTTGTGGACCTAGATCATTTTTTGGGATGTCATTTAAATAATTATTTCACTTTTATGTTGCATTGAGATGCATACCACATCCGTCCTCCCAAGCTTATTTTTGATCAGGTAATATTTTTCTTGTGTTCTCATCCAATCCTTGTGTTATAATCTTTGTGATAGTGGTGTGTCACACACAAGTATGTGGATTTGCATTTTTTGGGTGACTTTTGAGCCCTAATCTTCTGTGGTACTTCTGGGAGTTATGATAATTCAAGGTTGGCTTGGGAATGTGCATGCCTATGGGAACTCATCATTGGATGAGCATGGGTAGGGTAGGGTAGCATATGGAGGGTGATTCTATCTTGTAGCCTAATGATAATTGTGCCCAAAGGGTTGGAAAAGAAATTTTTAATTAGTGATAACTAAATAAAACATTGGGTGATAATAAAACTTAAGATAATAAAATATTCAATGCGAGAGCCTTCCATTGAGGAGTTGAACTGCATGATCTAAGCTTGGGCTTTCCAATTCCAAGTGACTCTCCATGATGTTAGCCCCTATATAGTAACCCATTAAGTGTCTGACTAGGACCTATAGTACTTACATTGTCTCTTGTTATTGGTTTTAGTCATCATTACTATTTAGCATGAGTGCTAGTCATGAACATTTTCTTTCTATGTGTTTGTGGTTGGATCATTATCTCCATGAGCATGACAAGAGTGAACCTATGGGTACCACATGGTTGGGAGGTGTAGCTACCTTCACCACTGCTAGGGATCAATGTATAAAGATGGTCTATTATTCTAGTGCAACCATTTCTCGATGTTTCACTTGATACTTTGAGTTTCAGAATATGTTTTCTTATGATTTATGCTTTCATTGGAATGCTTGGATATCATATTTAGATGATATTAGTTTATTTGATGCATTCCCTTACTATGATGTTTAGCATATGATTTAGATGATGTGATTTGAGTAGTTAGAATAACTAATTCTTTACTTTCAGCATGTTATATTTCCTTAAATTCTTATGATGTAGTACATTTTAGAAGTGACATCCTCATTAGATAGCACTGACAACTTGGTTGATAGTTTGGGATGTTATGCACAAGGGATGGCTAGGACCTTCAAGGTCTCATGATGCTATTATGGTTGGGAGTGTGAGGCCTCGCCCCGACCCATCATAGCATAATTGATACATTACTATTTTGATACTCATGACTCAATATGTCAGGACATTATTTGATGCACTAAACATTATTATGCTATTTTATGATGTGTGATGCTTTACTTTCAGATATTTGATTTCGTCATTTGATGCTATATGAATATGTATAATGATGAATTAAATGAATGTAGAACTAACACTTTGATTATGCAATGTCAATGGTCAAAAATGTGAGTAGAATTAGATAAACAATTGATTATTAGAAAGATGGATGTTTTTAATTTACATAATTTTCCTGATACATAATTTACATATATGCATGTGATTTCTTGAACTACTGATGTGTGCAATTAGTGTGTAGGATATTTTACTGAGAAATCTAATGGAAAGATGAAACGGAGCCCCTTGCTATTTGTGCTAATTTGCATTGTCTTTCTTTGAAGATTGTTATATAGTCTTAAAATTCTCCTAGCTTTTGTTGGTTTCTATTAAGTCTTTAAGGCCTAAAAATATTAAATTTAAGTACCCTAGGGGTAAGGGTATGGGTTGGGAGTACTCTCCACCCCCTTAGCCTCTTTGGTTGACTTTTAGGGCCACTCAAAAACCCTACTTTTGGTTGATTGCGAAAATTGATTTGTCCTCTTCATGAGTTGGTGACTCAAACTCCACCTTGAGGTTACCTAAAGTCTATTTGAGTTAGGATCATATTTAGATGCATTTTGGAGAAGTTTTTGGGGTTGTTACCCAATCTATAGTTTTTAGAGAGAAGTTTGAAGATTGAAGGAAAGGAAAGAGAAGCTCTTCTCAACTTGTCATTTTACCATAACTTCTTTTGAGAAGGTAGGGTGCTTCACTCTTTTGATCATGTTCTTCATATTGTTCATAATTTTATTCATGCATAAGGCATTGTGTTGTTTCTTGTATTGCTTGCATGTGTGTTGAGGTTGTTTGGGGAGGGATCTTAACTTGTTCTTGGGTGTCATTCTTATGCTTTGCTTTAAAATTTTGAGAGGATTTCATGGGGATTGTTTTGGCATCACTCACCCTTGGATAGGAAAGAAGTGGCCAAGTATAGGGGAAGGGCCTTAGTTGGACCTCAATAGTGTAGAGTCTCCTCTCATGGTGAAAAGAGGTTAGGGTGTATGGGCCCCTACTTGTCATCACATATCTTGTATGAAAATTTGAATTTTTGAAGAAGTGAAGGAATGAAAACCCTTGCTATATTGGCCTCGAAAGGGCATTTTTAGAAGAACAGAAGTTCTTGAGTTTTAGCCCCGAAAGGGCTATGTTATGGTATGGTGATTGACATATCCTATTGAGAAAATCCACCTCCCCCCTAGTTTGGTTCATTGTTGAACCTATTGTGCAAAAATGAGTTGGGAATGCATGCTTGAATTGTTCATCATATATGTTGTTTTACCTCTGGGTCAATTCTTGTCTTTCCCATGATTCCCTTGATGCATTGAAGATATTGGAAAATACCTCTTGTGAAAGACCTAGAAGAGAATTCAATTGAATTGTAACATTATGTAAAAATGTACTTAAATTTTGGTGTATTTGGAAAAGGTGTCAAGTTTTCTTACTGGTTCTTTCCCGATGGAGCCTTGAACTAGGTTAATTAATAGAGAGAAAGGATTCAGAAAACCTCCTTGCATTGTATCATGTGTTATTTCAATTCATGTATAAGTGTGTGGAAGAATAGTTTAAATGTTGATGTTTTTCAACTATGCAATTTCCAAGTTCCATTATGTTAAGGAAGAAATTTTGTTATGTTGAAATTTTTCAATTTGACTCATGCTTATTGGGAGATAAAACAAACCTCACATAGTTGATAAAAAAAAATTATTCAACCCTCTTGTTAACAAAATAATTGGTGAATTCAATTTGAAGAGGAAGAAGATATAAACCTCCGCTTGTATAAAAATCCTTAAGACACAAAAATATGCCTTGGAGAAATTATACATGTTAGAAAATATTCTACACTCAAAAAAAATACACTCCTAGGAGCTAATTGCTCTCTGGAACTTGTATGGAAAAAAAAATTGATCCTTGGAGAAACAACAGAGTATATTCCAATTTGATTCTTTTTTAAAATCTATTCTCAAATCCTTTAAATATAAAAATAAATAATTTTGATGTTAAAAAACATATAAATAATGCTTATATATATATATCCTAAAACCCACCTAATAAACTTTTAACCATTACTACCCCCCCTTCTCCTAAATCTCCACCTAACTCCTCACACCTATTCCATGATCCTAGCACATGGGAAGTGTGAAGAGAAGATCTTTAAATAATTAATATTGTTCTTTAACCCCCCCCAACACCTTTTTTCCAGGTGATAGATCGGACTAGGGGCATAGGTTAGAAGAGAAAGTAGAATCAACATTAATGCAGACTTGGCAACCCAACCACTTTAGCAAATTCCCTCCATGCGAAGTTCTTCCTCATACTAACCTTGGATAGTGTGAGATCCTCCTAGGTTGGCATCAGGTCAAGTGGCATGTTAGTTTCCTTGCATTCATATCAAACCCCTATTTAATGCATCCACACTCTCTTTCCTAGGTGCTCAACTTGAGGGCTTGCTTGTATTGGTAATGGGGGAGCAGATCTGCACCAATGCAGACTCAGAGATAGTGTCAGGGTCTTGGGTTCTACCCAAGGCTCATTGGGATGTGGGAGTTGAGTGGTCAAGTGGCCAAGTAGGTGGTTGTAGGTAGTTGTAGGTAGTGGTAGGGTTAGTATTAGTTTTAGTAAAGTTTAGTTAAGATTTTTGTTGTGGGTTAGTTTTGGAATACGTTTATTTTATATAACTTAATTTACATGTGTAGTTTTGAAGTATGGGCATTATATTAGTTAATTAGTTACTAAAAGTAGTAGTAATAGATGTTGTTCTTCTTAATTTGTTAGAAATTTACTTAATTTGCCTTAGTATTGAATAATTTTTAGATTTTAGTATAAGTAGAGTTTTAAGTTTCAATTAGATTTATTTTATAAAATTATATGTTAATATCATTATAATTTAGTGTTAATGTGTAGAGATTTTTACTTTTAAAGACAATAGTAGGAAGTGTTATTGTTGTTTTATTTAATTATAATTTCAACTTTAGCATTTTTAGATTAACATGAAGAGAAAGGAATTGGTATAAATAAATGAAGAAATTGTAGATGATGCTTTAAATTAACTAAAATGTTTATTTAATATTAGCCTTGATTTTTTTTTTTTAAGTTGTTAAATTAGAGTTCTATTAATTCAGGGGCATTCAAATCATTAAATCATGTAGGTTAAATGGTAATTGGCATAATCAAAATTATAATGATTAAAGCGGATAAGATTTAAATTTATTGTAAACAATGATTTAATATTGTTCTAAGGAGGCAAGATTTGTCTTAGGGTAATTAAAAGTAAATGTGTGCTATATCCTTCAATTAACTTAATTGGGTTTGTTTACATTAATTAATCAACTAAGCAATAAGAGTTCTAATTGTCATTTTAAGAGCGATTATAAATAATCATGTGATAGGCCTTTTTAATTAATTGAATTTTAATTTGTTTATGTTAATTAATGGATTTATCAATGAACATTTAGGTTAGCAACCTATGTCTTCTAGGTGTTATTATCTAAATTATCCTTTCAAACTTAGTAATCTTAATGTAGTAATGAATCAAATGTTGATACCAATTTAGTAATGAGTATTTAACTTTAACGATGTTTTCTTTCTCATGATTATAAACTTAAGATGAAATGTAGTAAACCTATTCCTTCACTTGCGAATCAACTCTTAAACTTTAGTGAACCTAATTATTAATATTTTAAAAAAAAAATTGTGTGTTTTCACCCTCGTATTTTGGATATGACAGGGAAGAACCGGACATGAGTTTTGTTATTCTTGTACATTGTGATATTTTTCCTATACACTACGATGTTTCTTTTAAGACATTATTTTTTGTTATGTGTCAGATGGTTAGATGTAGTTTGCATCTTGAAGTTATAGTCTTTGAGTGCCTATAGCTTGATTTGTGGATCTAATAATCTCGGTGTGGAGGAAATTCCTTTCTTAGCTTTTTATCAAGATGCTTTTTAGCTTGCTGATTTGGATCCTTGCATGAGATTGCACTTTCTTGTGCAAGAGTGTAAAATTTCACATGGTGTGCTAATATTTCTCACATAGTTCTCATTACTTCCTCATGTGAAACTCCACACTGATTAGGAATGTTTTGGCTGCTAGGCCAAGCACTTCCTTGTACCATTTGGTACATTTCCTCATGCGAAAGGTAGATTCTCATGTGGTGTGTTTTACTTTCTCGCATGAAATTCTATTAACTATGTTCTTCACACAAAAAATAGGGGAAATCTCCACTAGTTTTTTGGGAATGCAATTTCATGTTTTAAGTACCCTTTTGGTTTGCTTAATTTTCCATGCTTTGACAAATTTGAGATTCTTCATTTTGTTGTCATCTTGGGTCTTTGTTTCTCTATTTGAGTGTGTTAGTTTGGTAGTGGCATTTGGAGATTCGTTGGTGGTTAGGATTATGGTTAATTCTTTCATTGTGATCTTTGTGATCTTTTTATGTTGAGTGTCATGTAAATCCATACTTGATTAAAAATTAAAAAATTTATCTTGGCTTGTATTGAGTCCTTGTTCCAAGGATCTCTAGGTGGGACATTATAGAATGTGTACAAAATTATCCTTAATTATTGAGCCTTTTCTCACTTAGGGACTATAAGAGGACATAAATTAATACCTTTATTTAAGTGTACAAGTCCTAATTCATTCAAAGTGAGGAGATATCATTGTTTTCCTCGAGTATCAATTTTCATCTAGATTTTGTAGAAAATGTGGAGTTTTTCATCTTGCCTAGTTTCATATAATGAAATGGGATCTTGTTAAGTTAGGGAAATGTTATTTGGTCATGTGTGGACCTATAATGTAATTAAATGCTTGACTAGCTGACTTATAGCTTAGCTGGCTATATATGGAGCTTGAGTTGATGTAGAAATCATTATGAATGCTAATTATTGGAGGATGATTATTGTGGATCATGATTTGGATGATTCAATATCATTAGTAGAGGAGTAGTTGATATAGAAAATTTGGAGAAGAGCTAGTGGTTGCGGTTTAGAAACAACGAGGTTGCTTGGTGGCTTGCAAGCACAAGTTGAGATCTTGGAGGTTTCTACCAAATTTTTGTTGTGTTACAGATCTGGGCTAGCTACATGAATTGATTTGGATCTTTATGGATCTTGAAGAACTATTGTAATTCTTTTTATTTGGCCATAACCATGAAGGCCTTATATCCTGACAAATTAACTGTAATCAGTTATTTTATAGATAAAGAGTTGTGAATTATCAGATCTTGTGACATTGATTATTTTGCATTATGTGGTTTTTTTTTAGGGCTTAGACATCTCCATTGGGGATCTCCTACCTTGCACTACATTAGGTGGTATCAGAGTGAAGGTTTTTCCTAAGTGTTTGGATAGATCACCAAAGTTGAGGTAGCTTTGCACTAGGATCTTGGGTTGGAGAAGGTTAATCTTATGGAGTTGATTGACCTTCTAGATTAGTGGATCTATTGCTTAGGGTTTGAAAAAAAATGGAATATACCTCCAAGAATATTGGACCCTAGGGGAATTTATGATCTTAGTGATGTTGTGGAAGAAAGGATCTCATAGAAGATTAGAGCAGAATTCAGATTTGAGATTGCATTGATGAAGAGTGACATGATTGCTGAAATTGTGAGTGATTTAGCTGGTGTACCTAGGCATGTGAGTATCAATGATGGTTATGAGGAATTTTTTAAAGACTTTTAAGTTTCTAGATCAAGTGGTGGAGGTAGAACTGATTGTATATAGCAACCTATGGGAAATAGGGCTAGCTAATTTGCTAGACCTAGATCTCAATTGAAGTTGAAGCATAAGATGGAAGTTTTTATTTTCTCAAGTACTTTAAATCCTAAAGACCTGATTGATTGGATTGGTGAATAGGAAAACTACTTTGAGCTTGAGGATATTGAAGATCTACTCAGAGTAAGGTTGGTACAAATAAGTTAAAAGGACATGTTGCTCTTTTGTAGAAAGAATTCCAGTGAGATCAAGAAGAAGAAGGTGAATTGAAAGTCACTAGATGGAGATTTATGGTGACTAAATAGAAAGCTAAGTTCATTCCTACTAATTATGAACTTGAGTTATTTAAGAAATTAAAAAATCTTAAGTAGAAGGATATGACTTTGAAACATTATACAAAGGAATTCTACAACTTTACTATTTAGTCTAGACAAAGAGAATTGTCTAAGGAGGAGGTGGCTAGATATACTAATGGTTTGAGATTTAATATTCAAGATGACGTTGGTATGCTAAATATTTCTTTGGTTGAGAATGCTTATCAATATGCTTTGAGAGCAGAAGAGAAGTTGAAGAAGAGACATCAAGGTAATCATTGAGGAAAGGAGAAGTAGGATCACTTGGTAAATTGCTGCAAATAAATCAAAACATGTTGAATAGAGGAAAAGATCAAACAAAGGTGCATTTAAGGGTACTTTCTGTAGATGTCATGAAGAAGGACATAGATATTATGAATTTCCTAAGGCTGGTGATAGAAGAATTGCTATGGTACAAGAAGCTAAAGATTCAATAAATGAATCTAAGAAGGATGGGGATAACTTGATGATTCAAAGAGTGTTGCTTGAAAAGAGGAAATTGGAACCTTGTCAAAGGAGGAATTGTTCAAGACTTGTTGTAAGTTTGGTGGTAAGGTCTATAATGTGATTGTAGATGGTGATAGTACTGATAGCCTAGTTGCTAAAAAGATGGTTCAATAACATCCTTGTCCTTATAGGATTGGTGTTGGAAGCATGGATTCTAATAATACATCTATGGGGGAGTATTGTAGAAACATGATTAGATCATTATCATAATGGTATGTTACATTCATGAATGTGCTTGTCATTGATGTCCACATTCCAATTTTTTGTGGTATCTAATAGAAGAACATCAAAAAGATCAAGTTGGTATGGATAGATTGCTAAGTACTTTCACTAAGTGAGATTAAAGGGAGATACTACTAAGTGTCTAGTATATGTAGCTAACCTCACAAGAATAGTATATTAAGTTTAGAAGAATTTATACATGTTTTGGTGATAAGTATATTGAGATAGAGTTTATAGAAGCATGTTCTGGTAAATTTATTATATCTCTTAGTAGAGTTGTTATTCTGAGAAGCAAGGTTAAATATGTGTAGAAGACATGTTGGAGATAACATGGATAAGATCACTCATCATGATATTATACATACATAAAGTTATTCAAGTTACAAGGTGGAAGATTAATGGTATTGCTAAGTGTAATGTGTTCTTAATGAGGTCCTATAATAGTTAATTGAGAAGGTGTATTATCTTATTCATGGAATTATTTTATGGATTTGGTATAAAGGAAGGACATTTTCCTTTGTTATGTATGAATCCATGAATGATTACAAAAAGCACAAAGAGTGGAATAAAAGAGAAACAAGTTGAGAAGAAAAATAGAGTGAGGTTAGAGAGAATTTCATTGAGGTTTTATTGTGGGATCCAAGGTTTGATATTTGGATTCAAGGTTTGTGACCTGGTCTACAAGGTTTGATAGTGATTGGTCCAATTGATAGGATAGAACAAAGAGGTTATAGCATAGTATAAACAATTATTCTACAAAGAATAGTTGAGAGATCACTTGGATAGTCAGTTTAGTGGTCTTGTCCCAGAAGTTGTCTAGATAGTGGGTCCTTTTGCATTCTACAACTCCTAATAGGGTTGGAATCTCCTAACAAGGATTTAAAGTCTCCTAATAGGGACTCTTATGTATTGAATATGTTTATAGACTCCTAACAACATCCATCCTCTAACAAGAAATATATATATTGGTATATCTTTGTGGGTATCATTCCCATAGGGGTCTTCCATCTAATCAAGGGTTTCCCTAGTTAACAAATCTATTGTAATTATGTATGTGCACCTTGTTATGGTTGATTCTTACTTTGATTGAATGGTTAAGACTGATTCACGCCCACCCCCCCCCCCCCCCCCCCCCCCCCCTTAGTTATCTTGGTGGACTATTGTTTTTTAACAATTGGTATCAAAGCATCAGGTCCTTGAAGATAAAGTTTAACAACTTTGGGAGATCCATGGTGAACATATTTAGAAAAGATAGTCTAAAGTTTGATAGAACAAATTATGATAGCTAGAAGGAAAAGATGAAGACACACCTATTATATATGGGTCTAGGATATTGGATCTTGACAAATCAAAAAAGACAATTATTGTTGAAATTTCTTTGGAAACTTATATCGAGGATGAGAGAGAACTTTTGATATGTGACATGGGAGCTAGAGAAGCACTATTGTCTATACTTCCTAAAATTGAGTACAACTAGGTAAAACAAATTGATATTTATAAGATTTAGAAAGCTTTGGAAAATAGTTTTGAAGGTGATGAATATTCTGAGAAATTAAGGCTACAAAGATGGATTTGTGCATTTCAAGATGCTAAAATGATGGAAGATGAATCTACAAGAACATATGTAGGTAGAATATCAAAAATTACCATAGGCATCAGATCTCAAGGAGGAACCAAGGAATATGATGAGGTGATCTAGAAGATATTGAAGAGCTTAATGCTACCATTTAAGCAAGTAGTTCAAATGATATAGTTGTTGATCTCTTGTACCAAAGATTTTACAAAGGAAACATTACTTGTAATATTAGAAGCAACTAAAAGTGAGCTTAGATAGTCTGAAGAATTGACCAGAATAGAGATAGCTTTTAGTGTCCTAAACATTCAACCTAGTTTATCAAGAAGCACAAGTGCCAGACAAGATTTTTTTAGTAGTAGTAGATCTAATGAGAATAGGAAGATAGAAGGAGTATCCCTTCTGGTAAGAAGAAAAAAAGATGGTAATAAAAAAATTTAAAATGTTGGACTTGTAATAAGTTTGGTCATTATGCATCTAAGTGTCCTAAAAGAGAGAAAAAAGTATAAAGGAAAGTTCAAAACTAAAAGAGATAGATATTGTTTATATGTAAATGAAGAATATGACTCTAATGAATGAGTAGTAAGTGGTAGTAATGATAAAATAGGATTTGTAGCTATTAAAGAAGAAAGTCAAGAGAAAATGGCTTTGGTATTACAGGTTGAAAAGAAATTTGATTAGATAATTAACAGTGCTTGTTGACATCATATGATTGGTGATATGAACAAGTTTGTTGACTTCAAAAGTTATGATGGAGGCATTATAAGAGTTGGAAACAATGCAGCTTTAAATGTGAAAGGTATTCAATCTATAACTCTTGATGGTAAGAGTAACATTGAGGATGTATATTTTGTTGATGGTTTGAAATATAATCTTTTGAGTGTTGGACAACTAGTGGATAAAGGTTATCAATTACAATTCATAGAGAAGACATGCATGATCAAAGACAAAGATGGGAAGGTAATTGGAATGGAAACCAGATCTCAAGGTAATGTATTTTAGCTTAATCTCACTGAAATGACATGTTTGGTTGCAAAGGTAGATTAAATTTGTTATGATATAAGAGATTTTATCATATAAACTTTGACACCATTGTGAAAACTAGTAGTATGTTTGCAGTTAGAGATTTTCCTAAGATTGTAAAGCCTACTACCACAATTTACAAGGATTGTGTATTGGTAAAGCATAATAGAGCCTCTTTTCCTAGCAAGAAGTTTACTACTACAAAAAAGTTAGAGATTGTACACATAGATTTTAGTGGTCCTACAAAGACTAAAGGATTCTATGGTGAAAGGTATTTCATGATTATTGTTGATGACTTTTCTAGAATGATGTGGGTTGCATTTGTTAAATAAAAATATGAGGTATTTGATAAGTTCAAGATATTCAAGAATGGAGTTGAGAATGAATCAATTTTAAATTTTAAATGTTTAAGATTAGATAGAGGAGGAGAGTTTACTTTAGATGAGTTTAACATCTTTTGTGAAGCTAATGGAATCAAAAGACAGTTATCAACTCTGAGAACCCCTGAAAAAAATGGCATTATAGACAGAAGAAACAAGTTAGAAAGAGAAGAAACAAGAGCTATGTTAGCTGAGAATGATGTATCCAAGATGCTTTGGAGAGAAGTTGTGAATACAACAGTCTACACTATGAATAGAGTGCAAGTTAGGAAAGACACAAACAAGACCCCTATGAACTGTTGTTTGGTTACTCACCTATAGTTAAGTATTTCAAAATTTTCGGTAGAAAATTTTATATTAAAAGAGATGATGATGCTAGTAAATTTGATTCTAGAAGTGATGAAGGTATCTTTTTTTGTTATTTATTGAAAATTAGAGCTTATGGATGTTATAATATGAAACTAAGACTATTGTTGAAAGTGAAAATTTAAGAGTTGATGAGAAATTCAAGATAAAAGAAAGAATAGTTGACTACAATTCTAATAATGAGAATGTTGTTGTTACTAAACCAAGGAATGATGAAGTATTCTTTTAGACTAAAATATATTTATAGAGTGAAGGAGATCTAAGGAAAGAAAAAAGTTTAAAACCTAGAACCGAGATAAGAGTTGAGATAAAAACTCTTACTTCTAGTAAGAATATGGACAATAATCATCGACCAAAGTAGATCATCAGAATAAGAGGAAAAGTGTGATGACAAGAAGTAGAATCAATGAAGAATTATGTCATATATATCAAGTAGAACAAAAGAATGTAGATGAGGTATGTATAGATGACTATTGGAAGCAAGCTGTGAAAGAAGAATTGGATCAGATAGTGAAGAATGAGACATGGGAATTGCTCCCTAAACCACTAGACAAGAATGTGATAGGAACAAAATGGATATTCATAAACAAGATGAGTGAACAAGGTGAAGTTGTAAGGAGCAAAAAAAATTGTTATGTAAAGGTTACTCATAGCAAGAAGGAATAGACTACGAAAAAACCTATGCTCTTGTGGCCAGAATAGAAGCAGTAAGGTTATTCTTAGCCTATGTACACATAAGAAATTCAAAGTGTATCAAATGATGTCAAGTCAACATTTCTAAATGGAGAAATTGAAGAAGAGGTATACATATAATAGCCTAAAGGTTTTCCTTTAACAAATGACAAGGACATGGTATGCAGATTGGAGAAAGTATTGTATGACTTAAAACAAGCATCCAGAACTTGGTATGCAAGGTTAGACAAGCATTTGACAAAGCTTGGATTTAGCAAAGGTATGGCAAACAATAATCTATTTTGGAAAGAAATAGATGATGGATTGATTATTTTGGTAATATTCATTGATGATATCATATTTGGAGGAAATGATGATGAAAGTGACAAGTTTGCAAAAGAGATGAACAAGAAATTTGAAGTGAGAAATATAAGAGAGATGAAATACTTCTTAGGATTACAAATTGTATAGGATAAAGAATGAATCTTTATTTCTTAGACTAAGTATTTCAAATCTCTATTGAAAAGGTTTGATTGGAAACATGTAAACCAATTGGAATAGCTATGGTAACTAGACACAAGTTATCTACAAAGGATGAGACACCTATTGTTGAGTAGAAGAAATACATATCTATGATTGGAGGATTGCAATATCTAACTCAAATAAGGCTAGATATAGAAAATGTAGTTGGAATTGTTGTAATATTTCAAGCTAATCCCAAAGCACATTATGCAGTAGTTAAAAAGATATTTATATATCTGAAGGGAATACTAGAGTTTGGATTGTGGTATGATAGATCTAATGATTTCACTTTATATTGTTATACTAATGTGTATTGGGTAGGCAGTATAGATTATAGAAAGAACACTAGTGGTGGAGTTTTCTTTCTTGGAGGAAGATTAATTTATTGGTTAAGAAAGAAGTAGGACTATACCTCACAAAGTAAAATAGAGGTAGAATATGTTGCACTAACAAACAATTGTAATCAAATTGTTTGGATGAAGCAGATGTTGAAGGATATAAGGATAGAATTGAGTGAATATCTTATCATACATTGTGATAACACAAGCACAGTGAATATGTCTAAGAATCCAGTGTTGCATTCTAAGACTAAGCACATTTATATCAAATATCACATGTTGAGAGAGAAAGTTGTAGAAAAGGAAATTAGATTAGAGTATGTAAGCACCAAAGAGAACATTGTAGATATTTTCACTAAGCCTCTTCCCAAAGAGACTTTTGAGTATTTTTTAGGTATACTAGGGGTTATGCTCCTACCTACATCATAGTAGAAGGTGCAAGAATGCATAAGTCTAGTGTAATAGAGTACCATTATTTGTCTAGACTAAATGCTAATGCTTCCTATGGGGGAGTATTTGTGATGGACAGTCATCTAGGACTATGGATAGATGTTGTTTTGAGCAATATCTTTTGGACACTTGAGCAAGTCAAAGATAGTTGTTATAGAGATAGATGGTTGCTAAAACCTTTGAAATTGATGTCAATGGGGGAGAGATTACAACATGAAAAATAGTTTGATATAGAGTACATTGAAGGGAGAGATTTCAGTTGATATAAAGAACATTGAGGTATATCAATGGGGAAGAATGATTGATGAAGAGGATTTGAAAATAAAGGATAACTATCTTTTACTATTGGTATTCTTGAACTAGATATTTTCATCTATGTTGCCATCAATTCCAAAGGAGGAGATTGTTGGAAGCATGAATATTGATAATACTTCTATGGGGGAGTATTGTAGAAACATGATTAGATCATTATCATGATGATATGTTACATTCATGACTGTGTTTGTCATTGATGTCAACATAGTAGTTTTCTATGGTATCTAACAGAAGAAAAATAGAAAGATAAAGTTGGTATGGATAGATCATTGAGTACTTTCATCAAGCAAGGTTAAAGAGAAATACTACTAAGTGTCTAGTATATTTAGCTAACCTCAAAAGAACATGATATTTAGTCTAGAAGAAGTTATGCATGTTTTGGTGATGAATGTTCTAAGTTAGAGTTTACAAAAGCATGTTTTGATAAAATTATTATACCTCTTAGTAGAGTTGTTATTCTAAGAAGCAAGGTTAAAGGTATGAAGAAGACATGTTGGAGATGATGTGGCTAAGATTTCTCATCATGGTATTATACATACAAAAATCTATTCAAGTTATAAGGTGATAACTTAATGTTATCACTAAGTGGAATGCATTCTTAATGAGGTCCTATAATAATTAATTGAGAAGGTGTAATAGCCAACTCAGATAATTGTTTTATAGATTTAGTATAAAAGAAGGACATTTTCCTTTGTTATGTATGAATGTATGAATAATTTCAAGAAGCATTCTGACAATTCGATAAGTAGAACAAAGTGAAGTTAGAGAGAACTTTGTTGCTAAGTTTTTATTGTGAGATCTAAGGTTTGATATTTAGATTTAAGGTTTGTGACTTGGTCTACAAGGCCTGACTGTGACTAGTTTGGTTGATAGGATAGAGAAAAGAGGTTAAAGCATAGTACAAACAATTATTCTTCAAGGAATAGTTGAGAGAATAATTGGATAGTGAGTTCAGTGATCTTGCCCCAAAAGTTGTTTGGACAGTGGGTCCTTCTGCCTTCTACAACTCTTCACAAGGTTAACAAAACTCCTAACAGAGATTCAAAGTCTCCTAATAGGAACTCTGATGTATTGAATGTGTTTATAGACTCCTAACACGGTCCGTCCTCTAATAGGGAATATATATATTAGTATATCTTTGTGGGCATCATTCCCACTAAGGTTTCCCAAGTTAATAAATTTGGTGTAATTGTGTATGTGCATCTTGTTATGGTTATTGTTTACTTTGATTGAATGGTTAATATTAATTAAGGTTGAAAATTTATTTTAATTGGATAACTAATTTGCCACCCCACCCCCCCACACCCCCCCCCCCCCCAAGTTATCTTGGTGGACTATTGTTTCTAACAGTTGGCTAGTCACAAGATGAATATGCTTTAGAAGTGAGGGAGTAGTATCTTATTGATTTCCAGATTGGATAGTATAAGGATCAAGTGTTTTGTAATATTACTTGGTACACCTTGGCAGTATCATTGTAGGGTTGTGCATGATTGTGTCCAGAATATATTTACTATTGAGAAGGGGGTAGGAAGCATTCCCTGATTATTTTGCAAAATGGAGAGCTCAATAGGAACCTGAGTATTGTTAGCCAAGTAGAATTGAAGGATTTTCAAAGGATTAGAGATCAATGTGGAAAGAAAAGTTGTTCTTCACTAAAGATGGATGGGAGCATGATAGTTGTAGAAGAAGAATAAAGAAAAGAGTGTGCAATTTGATATGGTGGAGGGAATGTATGTAAACAACCAATTTGAGGTTTATGTATTGAACCCTAAAAGATGTTCTTCCAGCTATTAAGAACATCTTTTCTCCTCACCTGGGGTATCTGATGTAGGATCATCCTAGGGAAGCTAGGAATCCTATATGATGGAGATTTATGATTAGATTTGTGGAGTTATGATTTTTTTATTTGAGTATTTGTTCAAAGCATATTGGGTAAGTTTTCCTTACGAGCACATAGATATTGGATTTATCGTGTTGAAGTTAGAGTTGTTTTACATTGGTGCTGGAGCTATATTTTCTAATTTTGGTGTGCCTATTGCGGGTTGTGTATCTAACTATCTAGATATCCTTATGAAGAGTCCTAGATTAATATATTCATTTAATAACACAATTCCTAACTCATCATGATTTGGGAGATATGGTTATTTTCCTAGAGCATCAATTTCCTAGTAGTTTTTGTGTCTAATTTTTGTGCATGAATTTCAAGATGTGTAGGAAATTATCTTGAATGATTGAGCCTTTTCACACTTAGGGAATCAAAGAGGATCTAAATTAATACCTTTAATTAAGTACATAAGTCCTAATTCATTTAGAGTGAGGAGATATCAACATTTTCCTTGGTATCAATCTTTGTCTAGTTTTCACATAAACGTGTGCAATTTTTCATCTTGTGCAGTTTTGTATAATGAAATGGGATCTTGTTAAGTTAGGGAAATTTTATTGGATCATGTGTGGACCTAAATATAACTTGGTATTTATTTTTTATCATATATTCTATAGTTTTTGTTTAATCTACCATGGTGGGCCTATAATGTAATTAAATTCTTGACTAGCCGACTTGTGGCTTAGTTGGCTATATAAGGAGCTTGAGTTGATGTAGAAATCATTATGAGTGTGGATTATTAGAGGATTATTTTTTTGGATCATGATTTGGAGGAATATAGATCATCAGTAGAGGATTATTTGATATAGAAAATTTGGAGAAGAGTTAGTGGCTGTGGTTTTGAAACAAGGACGTTGCTTGGTGGCTTGCGAGCACAAGTTGAGATCTTTGAGGTTTCTACCAAATTTTTGTTCTATTAAAAATATAGGCTAGCTAGGAATTGAGTTATTTTGAAGAACTATTGTAATTTCTTTGTATTTGGCCATAACTAGGAAAGCCTTACAACCCCACACATTGACTATAATCTGTTGTTTTATGAATAAATAGTTATGAATTAATATCAAATATTGTGTTATTGTTTATTTTTCATTGTGTGGTTATTTTTTGGGGGCTAGGACATCTCCATAAAGTATTCTCCTACCTTGCACTACATAAACTTTTTATTATTTCCACAAATGCCAAAGTACAGAATTTTGAAATACAATATGAAAATTGCATGTGCACCTTCCTTAGAGTAATTTGCAACACATAGTTGTGAACTATCACCTAGAGTTGTCCTAGAAAATCTATAGGCCTTGTTTATATAGGAAATTTATATCACTTGGGAAGTTTCTAGACATCAAACTCTAAGCCTTGAGATTGACCAATCCTAGAAATACATATAGAGTCAGCCCAATATACTTTTTGACACTTACTTTGGAAATCTTGGTTAGCCCAAATTTAGAAGACCAAAACTTACAAATTATTACTTTGGTTGGCTATTATAACCCCATTTCAAAATCCTTGGCTTCTTATTTACATGGGTCAACTAAGGAAAACTCAAGTTGACCCCATTTTGGACCTTATCTAGAACTTCTAAGGCCTTCAAAATTGAGCCTAAAGTATTTGTACCAAAATTACATGCTAGAAATCTACAATAAATTCACAAATATTAATGATATGGCACTAAGCATCAATTGGCAAGCTAATATATCCAAGATGAACATCCACCTCTAAAATTAGAATATTCTAACCTCATATGACTGACTTACTAAGTAGGAAGACTCCAAAAACAACTACTCTACACTAAGGTAGACCTTTTTGAAGTAATATAAATGAAATATTTTTGGGTGATGCAAGATTACTCTTACACCTAGGATGCTCCTACATAAAAAATGCATGTATAGATGTAGTAATCAAGACCCCCCATTATGATATACATCATGTATATATAATAGAGAATCCCACTATAGGAGTGAAGAAGTGGAAGAAAGACCAAATAACCCTCACTCAAAGTAGAATGTACACCTATGATAGATTATCCATTCTCAATGTATAAACTAATCAATGAGTGTAGAACAATATTTCTCCCCTTAGGAAGAAAAAAAACCAAATGTACATCAATGAAGCCTCCCCCATCTATAGGAATACACCTCAAAATGTATGGTATATTTGACACCTACTCAAGTGTTCCCATGCAAATGTTGAAAGGTTCATCTTCTAAATCATGTGTACTATGCCACTCTATTGAGAAAGACAAGCCATGATCAACTAAGGATGAATGAGAACATGTTTCAAATACTCACATATATCCTCTGAAGAGAAAGTGACCTCCTCCAACTATTGTATCAAAGTATCCGCCATTATGTTAACCTCAAAAGAATGATCGAGTAGAGAATGAAGAGGAGCATCAACATGTTCCCTCACAACAATTGAAAAAGGATCATCCTAAAGAAAGAAGATGAATATAATTAGTAATGTCTCTCAAATCTTCAATGTAGAACTCCACATACAAACCTACAATATCTTTTAAGCGGTCATCCCATGGAAATCAGTCTTCAAGACAAGGTATTGTTAGATAACTGGAGAGGGTGAATTAGTTATTTCTAGTTATCATACTTACCCTTCAAACAATTTTAGTATCAATAAACCTTCATAAAATTTATCAGTAATCTCTTGGTGTAAACATTCAACTTATCATTTAACTTCTTCCAATCACTTTCTTCCAAACTATTAACTTACTATTGTTTTCATTACTAAATATTAATAAAATAGTTTATTATTACCAATCATAAACTTAGTTATTACCAAACTATAGTAAAACATAACACATGTAAAACAAATTGAAACACAAATAACATTTGCAATTTTGACACCATGATTTTAACGTGGAAAACCTGTGAAGGGAAAAAAACCACATGGGACCGGAAACATAAAAAATATTCACTCTTTTGAACTAAGGTCTAATATGAGCCAACCTTGTTAAAGGATACATACACATTGTTAATGTGACCTTGTTAAAGGATTTCACCAAAAGATCATCTAGATCTTATCACTCCTTAATTATTTCTAAAGATTGGACTTCTCAAAAGGACTTACAAACACCAATAAACAATGTTACCATATAGTATTTCAAAGACTTGTTAGGTCCACGTAGTATTCCAAGATTTTATTCTAAGTGGTTAAAAAGTAACAATAGAAATGATCAATTAAGAATACCAACTACTTTGCTTGTTCATCTCTATGTTCCTTGTGTTGAACATATAAAACTTTCACCACACATTCATCTCATGCATTCAATGTATAATATGAAATAACATGTAAAGCATGTATATCTAAAACATGTAAGGAAGCAAACATTCATACACATATAACACCATATATGATTACTCAAAAACCCTCCAAGTGAGAAGGTAAAACTGGGGTGGGGATGATACCCATTAATCTTCACTACTACAGTAATAAAGTGTATCCAATGAAGGTTACAATGTTTTGATCATGAGACATGATCTGCCCTGTGAAAGGTTTGACTCATTAAAGGCTTACAAAGACTATTAGGTCTCACCTTGTTAGAGGATTTCAACACCCTGTTAGAAGTTTCCCTTGCTAAAGGACTTTAACTAACAACTAAGCACCATATTAAAGGATTTCAATACAACCTATTCGAACTACTTTGTTAAGAAATTTTTACTGAAATCACCTATTAAAATGTCTCAGCATTGATCCTACAGTCAATACTTGATTGCTTGATAACAGATCACCTTTAAACAATTATCTTCTTAATCCTTCTTGACCAGATGTCTCTTTTTTGTATGCTATCTCTTTCCTCTATTTTGCTCTAACTGATTCTGCAATGTAGTCTCACTTCATAACTCCTTAGCCACCATGAATGCTCTA
This sequence comes from Cupressus sempervirens, assembly GCA_028749045.1. NCBI lineage: Eukaryota > Viridiplantae > Streptophyta > Pinopsida > Cupressales > Cupressaceae > Cupressus > Cupressus sempervirens. The sequence continues at coordinate 26,035,827 of CM053784.1, forward strand.
TTTGCACATGAAAACTTCTCTATATTCTCCATCAACAACTTCCACACTTACTCATCGAGAGTTTAGGGTTTTTCATCCTTAAGAAGACTTTGGTGACTTAGGGTTAGGTATCAATCTATGGTTGAGATTCATCCATTTTTCTACTTAATCCTTCCCTTTTTCTAATTGGTTGCATGTAACTGCATTAGGAATCCAACTTAAGATTCATCTTATCTCCAAAATATCATATTTCATCCTTAAGTCAGTTCAAAAATGGTTTACATAGTTATTTTTTCCATTATAAAGAAATATGTCAAAACTTTCTTACTCAGCTTATGAAGTCTTTGATGCTCGGCATACACTATTCTTTCTGTTGTGACTCAACATTGATATCCCTTAACAACCACTATTTACTTGGCTCTTGTGTCACTTGTATCCACTATTTTCTTAGCTTCTGAGTGACAGCACATGAGTGACTTGGCACTTATTGTGAACTCAGCATGCACTATAATATACATGTTGTGCTCAGCATGTACTACTTGTTTGGCATGAACTAAGTCAATAACTTAAGGGTGTTGACACTCACTTATCAAAACCAATCTAAGAGAAAAAATCTCCTCCTTTGAAATCAGTGTCAAAAACACTTGAGTATGCATTAATATCCTTAATCTCATAAGCATAACATATCTTTAACTCAGCTTATATTAAAAACTTTAAAATTTCAAAATTTTGTAACAACTAGTATACCTCAAAATTTGATAACTCCCCTGAGTTGATATGTCTATTTTGTATCCAAAATTATGTACTCCTACAAAGTAAATATGCCTCAACTGATGCTCTTTAACTTCATGTTGTTTTTTTGCTTGCTCTATTTTAGCTTAATCTATCTTTTCTCTATTCCTTTTCCTTTCTCTCTTATATTATGTCTCCCCGTTTCTTACTCTACCCCATTATCTTATTCTCCCCCAAAATATGTATCCCCCTTTTTGACACTTATGCCAATGGGTTATTCACTTATAATGTGTTTGTCCAAAAAGGATTTATGGACACCTATGATTATCTTGAGAGCTACATCCTAGTTCTTGAATGCTACATCCAAAGACTTGATTTAGATAGCTAGCTCAGCAGCAAGGTGAACTAGACCATCTAGTGTGGAAAAATTTGGGCCTTTCTTCATTAAGGTCTCGACATAGCCTAGTTCCTTGTGAAAAATTTCCATATGGGGGGTAAGAGTGGTTTGGATGCTAATTAATTTGGTCTTTATGTTGGCCTCATCTGCAAATAATGTAGCTAATTGACTTTGGGTTTGAAGCAATGTCCTGAGGTACTTCTTACTCTAAGTTGGATTCATAGGTAGTTTTACACCTAATAAATTGAACTGACTCTCTGAGCTCAAGATGTGACTCCTAGTTTCTTGGGTGAAGAGTGTTGGATTACACAATTTAGTATGCAATGAGAATATTGTAAAAATCTACCTTAGGAAAAAATTCATCCAAGACCAAGAAGCATAATAACTAGCACAAATAGACTAATAGAGTCTTATCAGAATAACAATATGATATTCAATTCATTGAATGATTGATTATACACTAGAGGTGCCTGTATATAAAGGCCTCTATGATTCATCTAGAATGTTTAGGAGTTAGCCATATGAGAAGCCTCACAACTAAGCACCTGTCCACTAGGAATGGGTTATCTTCCATTATGCACTAGAGTTAGTGCGATGATGAGAGGATAAGCCTACAAAGGTGTGCCACATAAATTTATGTTGTAGACACCATGTGCTTGATTAAGAGTGTGAAAAACTAAGTTTTCTACATGATGACTTAGTTGTTCATGAAAAATCTAGTGTTGTAGACACCATGTGCTAAAATAGAGTTTCTTGCTCCTCTGTTGTCAACATGACAACTCATATGGGTGCTCAAACTCCTAGGTGTCTAATCTAATAAATAATAAAATAATGCATTTACCCTAAGTAAACTTAACTAAAATATAAATAATAATTATTTACACTAACACCCACCCTTAAGTACAACTTAGGAGAATGCACATAAACTTACAAAGCCTATGATGAAATGCATAATGGGTCTCAGTTGTTGGAATATTCAAATGGGAAGAGTACTTTTGAGTGGGGGGGTGAATCAAAAGTACCACACTTTGAACCTTTCTAATTCTTTTTAAAAAATAACTAAAAATAAAATGCATGCATGTAAGCATATTAAAAAGTAAACACATGCATCAACACACATAGCACCAGATTTCATAACCTAGAAACCCTCCAAGAATAAAAAAGTAAAACTAGGGTGGGGATGATACCCGCAAAAATCATTGCAGCAATAATTATTTCACCACTTCTAATGGTCTACCCTATGAAAGGCCTACCTTATTAAAGGCTTTATACTATGTCAATAGGGACCTAGTTAAAGGATTTACAAACACTTTACATGAAGTGTCACCTTGTTAAAATATTTAGTCACCTCTTCAAAGGATCTACAAAATAGCTATTAAGCTAACCTACCAACATAGGATTTTCACTATCTAATACAATTGCTAGAGAGTATTAGAAACATTCGACCTAATTGCTTAAAATCTTCAATTGCTGATTTTAGGAACTTGATATGCTCAATCTGATGTGATCCTTGATTTATTTGGTATCTATTCATATCCCTCGTACTATTATAATTAGTTGGATGAGTAATTGCTGCTCAATTCATTAAGTCTGTGATGCCCCTACTATTTCCTTGTTCTGCAACTTTGCTATCTGCTTAGTAACTTCCTTAACTTCTATTCAGCAACTTAAAATCATGGGGTCTAAGCCTTCTTATAAAGACTTCATAGACTTAGGGTTATGTATGGATCTATGATCTATACTAAATCTTGAATTCCCACTCATTCCTTGCATTTTTCATTGGTTACATGCCTTCTCCAATTTTCTAATTGGTTACATGCTAATTGCATAGGAAATATACAAGATTCATTCTTATCCTTATTATCCTTCAGAATCTTTCTATGTCGGCTCCAAAAATGGTTTACATCTAAGTTTGTGAGGGCACAAACTTATATGTTGATTCTATGTTACTCGACACATACTAGACTACTAGTGCTTGGTACATATACTATCCTGCTTTTCTTGGAACCTATTGCATTCTATCTTCCTCAACACATGTATGACTCTAGCTCACTTGGCATATGTAGAATTCTAACTTACTTGGCATCAACTCTAACTTGGCACCTATATATCACTTGGCATATGTATGATGCTCGACACCTAAAGTCACTTGGCACTTGTTGGAATTCTAACTCGGCACATACTATGGCTCGACATACATAGTGTGCTAAAGTTCAATGTAGAAAGTGGTTAAGTGTGTTGACACTCAAATATCAAAACCATTCTAAGACCAACATTCAAATACTAGGACATGTTAGGTACCCAAGTACAAATGTTGAACACACAATGCAATACAATATCCCTGCAAAAGGGGAAAGAGGGAAACCCACATGGGAAAAACCCCCCCATTATGACATACATCATGCATACATAATAGAGAATGCCTTGATGAAACCCCCCCTTAGTGAAGGAACTCATGACGATGAGTGCTTGAAGAGAAAACAAAATCCAATGCCAAAAAATAACATTTCTCCCTTTAGGAAGAAGATACACCAAGTATAGGTGCAAATTTGCTTCCCATTGTGGATAGGAAGATGGAAGAGGGATCCAAATGTAGTATATGATAGATGTAACCTCTAAAGTCTGCTCAAATGTTGACAAGTCCTTGATGAATGAAGATGCCATGAACCAATCTAATAGATGCCCAAAATAAGGTGGCAAACAAGTTAACATGTCCATGAATGAATCTAAATCAAACTCCAAAGACAATGAAGCATCCTGATAGGAAGATGTAGGAAGAGAAGCAATGCCACCCCCTTCAATAATGTGTGCACACCTATGAAAGAAGCTTCTTGATGACTAAAGAAGCTGCACCATGAAAGCTAAATGATGGCCCTCCTTATAGGAAGAAATGGAGTCATAGGTGTTGTAGAGAATGCTTCCCAAGTGGTAGGAACAATCCTCAGAAGATATGTTGTCTGAGGAAACTGGCATACAATCTCCACAGACTAAAATGTCTCCTCATAAGTGAGAGAGTCCTCTTCCAACTGCTATGAAGAAGCCACAATCAAGTTAGTCTTGAAATAAAGCTCAAATGGTTGTGGGTCATAGTGTGCCCTCACAATGAGTGAAGAAGTCTCCTCAACAAATAGAAGATTGATGCCATTGATGATGTCTCCCATATCTTCAATGTGAGACTCCATGAATAGCTCAAATTTGTCTAGAAGAAAGTCATCCCATGAAGTTGAAGTAGGAAGATGTGGTGTATCCTACTGCATTGAATCAAGAGCATCTATGACTAGAACTAGATTAGTAGAATCAATAGGAGTATTAGGATGTGTGATCCCATCTTGAATTGGATGAACCATTACTAAAGCAACTAAAGATAGAATGTCCTCTAGAAATGGAGTGACTCATGGATCAACATATGCTTCTCAAAGAGCCATCCAAACATCATGATGAAAACTTTCCATACTAAGAGGAGAAAAACATTCCTTACTCATACTTCTATACATAAAGAAAAGAAGATGAGAAAGATATCTCAAAGTAGGATTTGGTGGAAATATCTTTGAAGATAGATAAGGAAACACTTTCATATGTTCTCTTCTTAAATGATCAATAATTAAGGCACTCCATTTCTGATAGTTCCTTGGTGTCAACTTTGGTCTTATACCAGACTAATATATGTGACAAGAATCCATGAGATCAATAAATGTATGCACCCCCAAAATGCAAAAATAATCAACCCACCCCCCCCCCCCCCCCCCCCCCCCCCCAATGTATGATTTGGCACTTTATAGGTAGTGTGATTACAATTGGGCACTTTGTCAATTTTGACCTTAGTGGACTTCTAATTTTTCTTTTTACAACCTTTTTTTAGTTCAAATCTATAACTTTACAATGTAGCTTAGAAATAAAACAAATTTGAAGCAATACAAAGCAAAGAAAGGACCTATTTCTGAAAGTGATATTTTTGTCCACACAAGCCTATAATCTGATTATAGATCTAGAAAGTAGAAAAAAAATTATGCACTCTCAAAAATAATGGAACCTAATTTGGAGTCTAGGTGAGCTTGTACTAAGCATTTCAAGTTGAAAAATGCAAGATTGGATAGAAATAGTCACCAAAAACTATAATTTTTAACAAATCCATGCACCAAAACCAAAAAATAATAACACTGCTAATTTTTTTAGGAAATTCTAGCCAAAATCAAAAAACATTGCACCTGATTTGGAGCCTAGATGACTAAGATATGGCCTCCCAAATTTGGACTGTCAAATCAATACTAAATCTAGAAATGGGTTTGATAAGAAAAACATGAGGTTAAATTTGACATCCAAACTGTCATCATATCAGTTCAATTTGGACCGCAGATGACGGTCAAATGACTATCAAATTTAAGACAATGTTTTGATGACATCAGAACAAAATCAACCCCTTGATGATGTGGCAGGTGATGACACTATTGACATTAACAGTGTATAGACTATATAGAAGGTACAAATTGTGATGACATCAATAGACATGGTGGGTTACTAAGTGACATGTGTCTATCTACTATGGATGTGTCATGAGGTGTTAACTATGTGTTGACCTGCCTACATAGTAGCTGACTAGATTGTAGCTCCACATGAAGGGGTGCTAAGGGAGCAAAGCTATCACACTAGGCACTAAGTAGGACCATGTGGTGGCTGACCAAAATTTTGTGTGGCACCTATGGGTGTGTGTTGCATGTCATTTGGTTGCTAGAAAATGCAAATTTGATTGTCAAAGATAATCTTCAATGGTTGGTATTAAAAATTGATAGGGACTTAGTCCCACATGCATGTGGTGGGCAGTCCTATGAGTGTTTAAAATATTGATGTCACCAAGGTAACAATGAATTGAGCTGCCAGTGGGATGTATTACTTGGAATGTAATGTGTATCGAGTGGAATTGAATGATGGATAACAAAATTTTATAAATGGCCAGATCTTGTAAAATGCCTAAATTATGTGATGCATCCACTGAACATTGAAGGAATATGTTGTGATGGGTAGTGAATATTCCATCTATAGGGGCTAGAATTTCACCACCTAGTTCCTACAAAAAAAATTTGAAAAAATATTCCAAAAAATACAAAGAAAAATTTAGATCTAGAAAATAAATTAATAGATCTGATAAATGACCATAGTAGATTTACAAATTGGGCCTTTAGGTGCTGGTTTGCAAAAAACAATTGGCTCAAAATTGACTATGGCCCAATATAGATGAATTTATAGTCAATTTTCACTGAATCAACACTCTAGATGCAATGGTGAGGTTTTCTTTAGCTCTAGATGCTCCCAATATCTATGGATTCTCTAGATTGGAGTCAAGGTATCCTTAAAGAGATAAAGTAAGATTGGTCTCCAATGGCTATGAAATGATGACTCTATGGCTCTAATACCATGTAAGAATTTTTCTTAGGGAAAAATTTACCCAAGACCAAGAAGCACAATAACTATCACAAATAGACCAATAGAGTATGATCAAAATAATAATATGATATTCAATTCATTGATTGATTGATTATACACTAGAGGTACTTGTATATAAAGGCCTCTATAATGCATATAGAATGTATAGGAGTTAGCCATATGATAAGCCTCAAAACTAAGTACATGTCCACCAGGAATGGGTTATCCTCCTTTAAGAAATGGAGTTAGTGTGATGATGAGAGCATAAGCCTACAAAGGTGTGTCACGTAAATTTATGTTGTAGAAACCATGTACATAATTAAGAGTGTGAACAACTATGTTGTCTACATGATGACTTAGTTGTTTATGCAAACTCTATTGTTGTAGACACCATGTGCTAAAATAGAGTTGCTTACTCCTATGTTTTCAACATGACAACTCATATGGGTACATAAACTCCTAAGTGTCTAACCAAATAAATAATAAAATAATGCATTTATCCTAAGTAAGCTTAAGTAAAGTGTAAATAATAGTTATTTATAATAACAAATATGTTCTCAAGTATCTTCTTCACATCCTCAACCTTAGTTACCATTGTAACTTGTGTCAGTGTTATATCACCTGATATCTTTTCATTTAATTTGCTTTGGGACTTCTTTTTCTGAGTTCATTCTAACAACTTAACATTTGTATCTAGGTCTTCAGTATTGACCTTCTCCACTATGACTATCATCTTTTCCATCAATGTCTTGGTCTTATTTGGATTTGGCAAACTAAATGCATCTAAAAATATGTCTTTGATATCCTACAGTGTCTGCTTCTGGTTGTGCTCCCTTCTAAGCATTTCTCGATGCTTCTTCCTTGCTAGAGCTTGTTGGAGTATACCCATTTGTTCTATGGTCATTGTATTATAATCATACTTTGGTAAAATGATTCCTTCATCAAGCCTCATATCTCCATATTTTATGACTTCCTCTACCTTTTATAAACTTGGTCTTGTTAATGAGACCTATAATAGTGTTGCATCTATGCTTGGCTTCTGAATAGTTTGAGTGGAAGAGTGCCAAATGTTGCTAAGGTTACCAAGGCTTAGATAGCTATTTTCTCCTTATATTGTGGTGTCATCTTGCTCTCTTTGGGCTTTCCCTATACTACCACAATGAATTGACTTGCACCTTGATCTTGTGATGTAGGTACAGATAAGTCTATTTTCCTTGTTTCTTGTTGCTCTTTAGTAGTAACTTGTGTTTCCACTATATATTTTTCAATTGTATCAATTTTTTAGATGTATCTTATGGAATTTTGACCAAATTTTGTGCATGAGTGACTTAAAGGATGATAGAAGGTGGTTCTCATGGATTCACCTCTACCCTTGTTGATTTAGTAACTTACTTGTGCAACTCATCCACACTAACTAGTATAGGATTATAACAAAGTTTTTCCTATGGTGTGGACTGATCTATGATCTTCTTGATATTTTCCTTTGTAAGAGGATTTATGTTCTATGTTGTAACATTAGAAACATCCTTAATAGTTATTTTTTTAGTTTTCTTACCTCTATACATTGAGGACTGACACTCGATAATTATGTGTCTTGCACACTCTATTCTTCATGCTAATCTTCCTCAATTGTTGCCTTGTCATCTATTTGTATTTATGTTCCTCCCTCAACTATCTTTTCTTGATCATGTTCTTTATTATGATCCTTTAGCTCTATGGGATCTTCCTCACCTTCCCTCACTCTAGTTAACCCATATGTAAGCTTCCACATCTGAGTGGTCTTCTTAACTACATCCTCAATGTTATTTTGTAAAATGCTAAAGGCTCTATATTTAGGTACAAACCTAACTACATATTTCTTCACATCCTTTGCAATCTGTGCCTTAATTAGTTCAAGCATCACTTGTGCTAAAGATGTTTCTTTAATTTGTCTCTCCAAGCTTAGACAATAATGCCATATTTGCTCAACTTTGTCATATAAATTTTTTGGCATTGAGTTGACAATCTCTAGTGGTGTAGTTTTGATTTTTTACATCATGGCATATATGGCTTCCTCCACTTGATTTTTCTCCATTTTACCCAAATTATCAAAATCAACATGTGCAAATGCTAATAAGTCTGCACTATTCTTAGCACTTCCACAAAAAAATTCAAGATCTGATAGGGGATTATAACTCACCACCTTAAATTGGTTGTTGTCATCTAACTTTGTTTTCTCCTCATTAGATTTTGCTTATGCCACATATTTTCTTCCTAGTCTCTTCTACTCTTGACCTCCTTGCTCTACTAGTTTGGTCTTCTCTTTTGTATTTTGTATAGTTGCATGTGTAGTAGCCCTTGTAATTATTGTAGTGGGCTTGGCTTGGCTTGGTTTGATAGTCTTTTTAGCCCTTGTCGCAAGTTGTGCCTTGGCCTTTCTCTTCTTTTTCTCTGTGGGAGTAGGTGCTTCATCTTCTTCTTCTTCCTTGGCATCTTTAGTGACTTTAGTTTCCTCCTTTTCCTACTGGTCCTCTCCCATACCTTGTGTTAGTGCAAGAGGTGCTTGTGTTTGGGAATCTTCTTCCTCTTCATCCTCTTCTTTCTCCTACTTGACACCTTCACCAAATTTAGCTTTTAGCTTCTTCACTAGCTTATCCTTCCTTTTAATAATAGAAGTTATCTTTAATTCCATGGTAATTTTGGACTTAGCCAACTCATGATTTCCAAATGCCTTATAATTTTTATCCACCTCTTCTACAAGTAATGTAGTAATAGTTACAGAGGCTTCATCCACATTTATTCCATATCCTAAAAGTCTCAACCATCTCACCCTTGGTGTAGCATCTTGTACAAAAGTATAGTTAGCATCCACTAGGAAACAAATGTCATCATATTGTTTCTCTACTAGTGACATTGTTATTCTCATTCTCTTCTTCATTGACTACTTTAAGTATTCACAATAGCTAGCATCATAGATTCAAAGTTCTCTCCTAATTGTTCAATGTATTCACCAATTTTCACTAGTACTAATCTGTTGGTTTTCCATGCAACTGTTCCAATTGTAAGGAATGTTTTTATATAAAAGAATATGCATATCAGCATAGAACCAAATTTATATTGTGCACTCTTTATCTTTTTGATTGCTCCAAGGTTCTCAATCAGTTGTTATAGTTGTAGTTCTGCAAGATCATATGTATGATCTTTCTTGACAATCTTGTATCCAACATCTGCTACTATATAGGGCACACTATTTAATCTACTAGATTGGTAAAACATGTGTCACACCTCTCTATCAAAGGACTAGTAATTGTATCAATTTCCACACCTCTCTTGTTCCATATAGCTCCAGTGTTCTTCTCAATCAGCTCCTTTGAATCACTTCTCAATGTCTTAGGCCAATCTAGGGTTGGGTAACAAGTAGCCCTATGGATTATCCTTTTAGTAATTTTGATAGGCCCATTATCTAGCCATAATGAACTATCATTAATTTGGCTTAGCACTATCCTTATGCATTCTTTTTTAAACACATTTGGAAAATCTAGGGCTCATGCCAACCCTTTCCTCTCAACAATTTTCACTGATATTCACTAGTACTAATCTAGTGGTTTTCCATGCAATTGTTCCAATTGTAAGGAATGTTTTTTATATAAAAGAAAATGCATATCAGCATAGAACCAAATTTACATTGTGCACTCTTTGTCTTTCTAATTGCTCCAAGGTTCTCAGTCAGTTTTTGTAGTTGCAGTTCTATAAGATCATATGTATGATCTTTCTTGACAATCTTGTATCCAACATCTGCTACTATACAAGGCACACTATTTAATCTACTAGATTGGTAAAAACATGTGCCACACCTCTCTATAAAAGGATTAGTAATTGTATCAATTGCCACACCTCTCTTGTTCCATATAGCTCTAGTGTTCTTCTCAAACACCTCCTTCAAATCACTTCTCAATGTCTTAGGCCGATCTAGGGTTGGGTAACAAGTAGCCCTATGGATTATCCTTTTAGTAATTTTGATAGGCCCATTATCTATACATAATGAACTATCATGAGTTTGGCTTAGCACTATCCTTATCCATTCCGTTTTAAAAATATTTGGAAAATCTAGGGCTCATGTCAACCCTTTCCTCTCAACAATTTTTAGTGATATTCACTGGTGCTAATCTGGTGGTTTTCCATGCAACTATTCCAATTGTAAGGAATTTTTTTATATAAAAGAATATGCATATCAGCATAGAACCAAATTTACATTGTGAACTCTTTGTCTTTCTGATTGCTCCAAGGTTCTCAGTCAGTTGTTGTAGTTGTAGTTTTGCAAGATCATATGTATGATCTTTCTTGACAATCTTGTACCCAACATCTGCTACTATATAGGGCACACTATTTAATCTACTAGATTGGTAAAACATGTGCCACACCTCTCTATCAAAGGATTAGTAATTGTATCAATTGCCACACCTCTCTTGTTCCACATAGCTCTAGTGTTCTTTTCAATCACCTCCTTTGAATCACTTCTCAATGTCTTAGGTCGATCTAGGGTTGGGTAACAAGTAGCCCTATGGATTATCCTTTTAGTAATTTTGATAGGCCCATTATCTAGCCATAATGAACTATCATGAATTTGGCTTAGCACTATCCTTATCCATTCTGTTTTAAACACATTTGGAAAATCTAGGGCTCATGTCAACCCTTTCCTCTCAACAATTTTTAGTGATATTCACTAGTGCTAATCTGGTGGTTTTCCATGCAACTATTCCAATTGTAAGTAATTTTTTTATATAAAATAATATGCATATCAGCATAGAACCAAATTTACATTGTGCACTCTTTGTCTTTCTGATTGCTCCAAGGTTCTCAATCAGTTGTTGTAGTTGTAGTTCTGCAAGATCATATGTATGATCTTTCTTGACAATCTTGTACCCAACATCTACTACTATATAGGGCACACTATTTAATCTACTAGATTGGTAAAACATGTGCCACACCTCTCTATCAAAGGATTATTAATTGTATCAATTGCCACACCTCTCTTGTTCCATATAGCTCTAGTGTTCTTTGCAATCACCTCCTTTGGATCACTTCTCAATGTCTTAGGCCGATCTAGGGTTGGGTAACAAGTAGCCCTATGGATTATCCTTTTAGTAATTTTGATAGGCCCATTATCTAGCCATAATGAACTATCATGAATTTGTCTTAGCACTATCCTTATCCATTCTATTTTAAACACATTTGGAAAATCTAGGGCTCATGTCAACCCTTTCCTCTCAACAATTTTAAATTCTTCTTTCAACACACTGTTATCACAGAGTCTATTGTATGCTTCCCTAATCTCCATATAACCAATGCTTCCTATTTTATAGTTATATAATTTCCTAATATCTTGATCCATTAAAACATTTGGTGGTGTCATGGATAATGTATCAGAAGGGTCTTACTTGTAATAAATATTAGGAATAGCTTTGAATATTGGTTGCTTAACTTTGTTACTTAATAATTGGACATTAAAAACCTCCTTTCCCTCTATATTCTTCAAACTAGATGTCATTTGTGAGAAACTAGATTTTATGAAAATATAAACTACGTAGCTTGACTCTTCATAAATACCTTATGAGATATGACAAACTAGTCTAGAATCATTGCTAAAATCTTCTATAATGGCTTTGGATAGATTTCCAAATTGCCTTCTACTCTCCTTGCTCTTTCTCAAATTTGAAATGATGGGAAATGAGCTAAAATCAATCAAATACCCTTTGAAAACCCTAAAATAAATGCTAAGTGCTTACATAGTTGTAAGCTTGACATCAACCAATTTCAAGCTCACTTAGCATCCATTGACATTCCATTCACTCGGCAACTACTACAATCTTGGCATTAGCTAGCATATTACTTAGCACACATAGGAAATATTTGATGCTTAGCAGTAACATGAAAAACTTAAAGATTTATCTTGGATTTCTAATAACATCTTGAATCTTTATACATTCTAATGTAATATTTTTAGTACTAAATCCTTTGGCATTGATGAATGATATAACCTTTGATTATCAGTCCCACATACCTCTTGATTGCCTAGTTTGATGAGGCATGATCACCTAACCCATTGGGTAAAGCAATCCCTTCTCCATTTGATGTATTGCAATCATCTTTCTTCTTCCATGTCTTGTTCATTTCATTTCTAATATTTTCAACATCTACCTTGCCTTTGTCTTTATCAAACTCATAGCTTGGTGCCTTTGACCTTGTTGGGAAATACATACTAATGTGACCAGTTTTCAAATAGCTAAAACACATGGTTTGACTCAACCACCTCTTGTAGTCACCTCTAAAGTGTGTCCTAATACATTTCTCAGGAACTTGTCTATATTCTTGACAATAATGACAACTATATCTTGTATTGGAATCCCAGTTATAAGAGTTGTCATTTTTCCTTACCTTTGTTTTTCTATTTGATGACCACATGGGTTTGGATCTATATTCAAAAGCTCTATGTCCATACTTTTGACAATTGTAGCAATACCCTTCAAATCTTTGCATGTGCATGGTCTTGGTTCTGCATTCATGTGCCTGATGACCTTATTTGTTGCACTTATGACAGTGAACCATGCTCTTATAATTGACATTCTGATTTATAGTTTTGCTTCTGCTCACATTAGTAGTATGTCCCTTCTTACCACAATTATGACAAGTAGTTGGAATTCTTACCTTTGTTGTTTCTTTCTTCAGAATTTTTGGATGACTCTCCTTCTTCAATGCTTGTATATCCCAGTCTAGATGTGTCATTAATGGATCTAAGGGATCTCGTTTGTTCAAAGTATCTAATGGCTTCATTAGGCTTATTGAAACTTTTAGCAAACTCCTTTTCCCATTTTAGATCACTTTGCAATTGTTCATTCTGTAGCTTTAATGTAGTTATCTCAATGTCCTTGACATTCAATTCATAGTTGGAATTCATCACTTGACTTAGAGTATCCTATTGCATGTTGGAAATTTTGGTTAGTTCTAATGATTTCTCTCCTAGTCTATTGGCCAAAATTCTTTTTTCTTCTTCAATCATGACTTTGTCTTCCATGACTTTCTTCTTCTATTCAGTCACCTCACATAATATTATGGCTTGTGCTTCTTGCTCTAACTTGAGATTTCTAACTTCCTCATCTTGGGCTCTATTTTTTTAATTAGATCTACAATTGCTGCATCAAATTCATTGGAGTATCCATCAAAAAAAAAACTTTACTAGTGTCTATCTCTTTGTATCGTGTGTCATTCTCTACAATAGCAATTTCCTTCCTTCTATTTAAGGATTTCTTTAGTTCTTCTCTTGCTTCATTTAGTTGATGTAGAATGAGATGTATTTTAATCACCTGATTCTCAATAGTATTTCCCAACTTATACACTTCCATTTGAAGATCTTTCCTCTAAGTTGCAAAGCTTCTCTTTTAGAGAACAAGGCTCTGATACCAATTGTTGAAATTACAATAGGAAAGGTAAACTTTTAGGGGGGGGGGGGTGAATGAGCAGCTTAAACTTGGACCCATAAAACTTTCACCACACATCCATCTCATTCATTCAATGTATAAACTGAAGTAACATGTAAAGCATGTATATCTAAAACATGTAAGCAAGTAAACATTCAAATACACACTAGTACAAAAATAACAATATATTACTAAATAAACTACTAAAATATGTAGATATGTGACTAATTTTGATCACATGACCAATGGTAGTTCATTGCTAGACATTTATCTCCCAACCAAATTTATGACTAAACTATTTTAATCATTGATTAGGTCATTGATTTAGTCATTTATTGTTGTTACTTGGTAGTTTATATGGTAGTTTATTTGGTAATGTTGGTAATTTATTTGATAGTTTATTTGGTAGTATATTTGGTAGTTTTTGGGTAGTATATATGGTATATATTTGGTAGTTTATTTGGTAGTATATTGGGTAGTATCTATGGTAGTATATTTGGTAGTTTATTTGGTAGTATATATGGTAGTATACTTCATTATATTTGGTAGTTTATTTAATCATTAATTTAGTCATATTAGGACACGATGGAATTGAACCACCATCCTCCTACTTATAAAGCAGGTGCTCTTCCATTGAGCTAGTACCCTTTAAAGTATAATGTAAACAAATAAAAAATTTGTCTTTGGGACATTAATTTAATCATATATTTAATTTATAAGCTAAGACTTAATTATCATTTTGATGTCATCCGTGTGATAGTTTTTCTTTCAATTAGTTATATAATTATTTGTGACTATTTAAAAACAAAGAAAAAAAATATAAAATAGAATCATAAATGGATAAGTAAGCAAGCTTTTAACAAGAAAAAAATCAATAAATTTTTTATTTTATAATTATTTGCATGCAATACAATTTGAAGTGATCAATATGAGGCAAAAATACAAATGACAATAAAAAAGTAACAAAGATTGCACAATTTAGATATACTTGAATTTAAATGTAAATTTGTTAACCAAATTTTACAGTTTTATTAATTTTTCATTTACACAGTTTTATCAAATTAATATTATTTAATCCAATTGGCAACAAAAATTACCCACAAAATCTTTACAATGATGGCATACACCAGTGCCTAAAATTCCAAAGGGGTAAGTCATAAGCAATCTAAAACTTTGGTACACAGTTTTCATATTGTGAAAGTGATAGAAGAAATTTTAAAAAATTAAACAATAGATTTTCATCATCCTCAATGCTACAAAACTATAGAATGACATTAAAAAACTACTATGATTTTCACATTTCTTTAAGTAATTTCATTTTTGAAGAGAGGCTATGAACTCAGCTATCATAGAATTGAATTATTTCTTACAAATCTATTTCCTCCCTTATAAATTTGGTAAATCCTTTCATGATTCCTTGTTTCTTATGCACCGGCCCTGCATCATCTATTTAGTTATCAATAGGTGAATTCAAATTACTAGCTATTACATTTTTAGGTATGTCCCTCCTGCTGATTGCAAAATAATTCATTTCTAGAGAGTTATAGGTCAATTGTACAGCTTCGGCTTTTGCATTTACTTTGCAATGCATAAGGCAATGATTGTCTTCCTTAGCCATACCAGTTTGTGTTCCTTAGCCTTGATATTATGAATTCACTATTCTACTATGACATACTATCTTTTACAAATAATAGTGCTGCACATTTTAAGTAAGTGCCCCTTTATGTGGCATACTTTTGCCTATGCTGTAATTTTTAATTATGCTTTTGAATCTATCTTTGCACTACTGTATTCTAGTGTCTTTTATTACTATTTTGATGATTCTCTCCATCTTCAATGACCATGTAGTTGTTTACCTTCCCTTTGCACTATTTTCCTTTATATGCCTTCATGACTTGTTAATTTCCTTGTGACAATTATTGGGATGCTCTATCAACTCTACCTTTGAGATATTTTGACTGTTCTTTTCAAACATTTTTTGTATTGTGGTGCATGACACTCTGACTACTCTCAATATTGTATGATCTTAATGTTCTATGTGTTTATGATATTTGACTACTATAATTGTTTGCTTTTGTATTCATAGATCACTATTTTGTGATCTTCACTATTCACTATTTTGTAGAAAAACACAGTGCTTTGTCTTCCATTAATGAAATTGCTCATACATCAAACTTTTCAAGAATGTTAACAAAAACTTATCACAAACATGGATGCTTTGAAGAAAATCAAAGAACAATTTACTACTTTAAATAACAACATTAAGATCACTATGGAAGGAATGGTTGCATAAACCTGTTTTACAAATAGAAGGCAAATCAGTGTTGTAGCATGTAGAAGTAATTTTTAAAATAAACATAAACATGTAACAAAATCTGATCAACTATTCTCAATCAATGGAAAAGTTAAACAATATAAGGGAAAGAGTGCCAATGATGGCATGGTCCATGGCATTCGATCAATTTTTGAATGCCAAATTGGTAATAGAGCAATTGGAGATTGGGTTGTATATCTACGAGGGGTTTGATGTCATTCCCAATAGACATTATGCAAAACATGGTAAAGAAAGCCATGATAGAGGAAGATGGAGAAGATTTGAGTGAATGCACATTGCACCTTAAGGAAGCCATTAATGAAGTGTGTTGCAAGTCGAGCATTAAAGCCTTTGTATCTTATATCCTCAGCCTTGGTTATGGTAAAATTAAGTGAACATATTGTATTTAGGTGTAATGCCTAGTCACTTGCAGATGAAAGAATTCTAAATTTATGCATCAGAATGTAACTGAGAAAAACTATGTTTATCAGAGTTTAATATGAAATTGTCAATTTGATGTATCTTTTTGTATGCCTAAATCCTAATGGAAAGCAAATGGCTTTGTTTATGGGAACCTTGAGAACCTTTATTTAATTATAATTTAAGATGAAGATAAAAAGTGTACAAGTCTCCATGCAAGATAGAATTAGGTATCATAAGAACCCTAAAAACCTTTATTTTGGAGGGTGATAAAAGAAAATGAACATTTTGATTAAATAATAACAATTAAAATGAAGTAGGTATTAATGATAGCCAGTGTAGATTATCACTCAGGGACTGTAATTTGATGCTTGGTTTGGCTCATATTGTTTAGATGTGTTTTCAGTTGCACACATGAATTTCAATAAGAAAAAAAATGTTTTTTTTTATAATAATGTTATTAGTATAGTACAGGGGGTTTCAAAGTTGTGGGTTATGAGGGCTGAGCTTGTATGTAGGTTGCTAAAGTTCATTTAAAGACATGTACAATGATCCTTCTAAACCTCAAATGGTATGTAGAGTTAAAAGTGTTCATCAAAATAATTTGCATTGAAAATGAATATTATATTTTTATTTAAAAAATTTAGCATGGATCGTTCTTGTCAAAAATTATGAAGGTTCAAAAAATTTGAAAAAACCCTGACCTAATGATTGAATGTGTAATGCAAACAAAATAACTTGCATGACACATTTTAAACTAGCACTAAAGCTTCACAAAAATATGTATGTGGGCAAGACTTGAATAGTTTTAAATGAATTTGGTGTTCTTAGGGGAAATTTATTGATTCCAAAATAAATATAATAATTAGTGATACCAATATAATTTAGTATACCAATATTTAAACTGCAGATTCTGAACCCCTCTACCAGATATGCAGTACTACAAAAGAAAGAAAGAATAAAATGAACTTAAATTTATTTCATAATATATTTACCTAGCTGAATTTGTTCTAGTATGAATTGACCACCCATGAAAAGTGCATTCTTAGCTTGAGAAGAAGTCGGTAGAGGTGGACAGAGTTGGAGCTGCAAGAGGATGAGAAGGCAGAAGCTGAGTGGGGAGACTAATGATTTTAAAGGTGTGTTGTTTCCGCCACAAAAGTGTGGTGTAGAGAAATGCAAGGGATTTCCCAGTTCCAATTGGCAACTCAAGGAGGGCATGGAAATGACCCTGTTTCTGTGCGTGGTTAGATCTAATATCCCTTATCTAGATTTACATCAATGCTATTCCCAATGATGATGTGGATCTAATTGAGGAATTGGCGATAATCAGTTGTTTTATTTGTCCAAGATCTAGAAAAACCTTTAAGGGCTTAGATTGCTTAAATATACTTTAATTACTCCCATATGATAAGCCAATTTGGATCCGCTTGTATAATCTCCAAATGGGATATTGATCAGGAATACAATGCTCCACTTATGATGAGCTTATCAGGAGCTATTAATGCCCAAATTCACCTTAATGAATAAATCACTAAAGCTCCCTTGATTTGGCTCCCATTTTGAACCACATCACCCACACTCCACTAACCCCTGCCGAGTAAAAATGACAAGAATGGACCCAAATTTTCTATTTCACACTGAAAAATCTTTAATAAAATCCTTGGTTACAACACCATTGCCCACGTCAAGCTTAATATCAAAAAAATCATCATTAATTCCTTGAAATTCACCATCTATATATCCATTTTTACTCCCCCCCCCCCCTCCCGCTTGCAAAATCTATAAATTAGTGTTTCAAATTGCAGCAATCGTACTCCCATTTAAAATGGTTGAGACAGAACTATAAAGCAAACAATCTGGTAAGGAAAAATCCCTTTTGTCAAGTGCCACATTGGTTGATGCATAATAGAAAGTGGTGTGTCATTTGTATCATTTAATATTAATATATATATTTTTAGTTATACTAATTAATATTTAAAATTAATTATATTTATCTCTTACCACTTCCAATCCAATGGCTAGACTGTTACGAC
Source organism: Cupressus sempervirens (assembly GCA_028749045.1). NCBI lineage: Eukaryota > Viridiplantae > Streptophyta > Pinopsida > Cupressales > Cupressaceae > Cupressus > Cupressus sempervirens. The sequence continues at coordinate 26,054,577 of CM053784.1, forward strand.
CTTTGATGGTAGGGTTGAGCTATCACTAAAGGCTTGGAGCCCTAAAATTGTACAATTCTTTTGTCTCCATTTAAGTTAAATTACATTTATACAATTTGTAAAAATTGAATCGAATTGCTTCTTAAATAACTACTTGACCTTAGGTTTTCAAGACACTCTTTTATAAATAATCACTTTTACAAACATTATGTTTCTTTAATCTAAATAGATTGAATCTAATTTCTTCTAAGATAACTTAATTTAGCCTTTTGAAATGAAATGAAATATTATAATTTAAAATATCCCTCAAAATGTAATTGAATTTTTAAAATTATATTTATTAATGAGATCGATAATAATTTATTTGATGCATTTGATATGCTAACATTAAAAGTTAATAACACAACAATAAGAAGAAAATCAAACCAGATTCACCTTTTAGTTAAAAATAATAATAATTCATTAACATAATGAGAAATAATAGTTATAAAGTGTAAATCTTAATATTTTTATGAAATATATGAACATCTGGAGACTAAACCAAGATATTTAAGCCATAATAATACAAATATTTTAGAATAAACTAATATAAGGTCCATGAAGGTTTAACTTGGGCACCCAAATTGTCCCACACTCCTAAATAATAAATTTAAATAATAGTTCAATAGCATCCCTTCATTGATGCTCATCTTTCATGACCATCAGTACAAATTTTTTAAGTTAGATGTCATAGAAGTATCAAAGATCTACTAATAATAGGCTACCATATGATCTCAAGGTTATAAATTCCCTCATAAAAATTCTCATATCATATTCTTGAATTTTAATATAAAATAATTATTTTAATATGTAACCCTAGTTAATCAACTTTCACTATCAAATTATGTAACAAAGAATAGTGATGTGATAATCTAGTCAAAAATTAGCAAATTAATATTTAGTGGATGATCAACATGACAATTTGTGCCCAAACTTAGTAGTCAATAATTATTTTAATAAATTCCTATAGTTACTTCACAATCCTAAAGAAAATATTGAGCAATTGAGGAAAATGATTTGATTGTGTAGTAATATATACATAGTTTATCTTAAAATAACCAAATGTTTATGTACAAAAGCAATAATCATTCATTAAGTCATCTCTTTTTGGGTGACTGGTTATTTAGTCATTTAATTTATCTAAGCTTATAATTTTACCAGATGACCACATTAGTCATTTATTTAGTCATTATATTAATATTTTACAAAAAAAATAGTAGAATTTTATCGCTTTTAGTCATTTGATTAAAAGATTTAGACATGTGACTAAACATTTTAGTCACTTAGTCATTTATTTGCCCAAATTCTACTAGTGACATATAACACTAGATATGATTACTCAGAAACCCTCCAAGTGAGAAGGTAAAACTAGGATGGGGATGGCACTCACAAATATTCGCTACTGTAGTAATAAAGTGTATCTAATGAAGGTTACAACATTTTGATCATGAGACATGATCTACCCTGTGAAAGATCTACTATGTCAAAGGATTACAAAGACTATTAGGTCTCACCTTGTTAGAGGATTTCAACACCTTGTTAGAAGTGTGCCTTGCTAAAGAAATTTAACTCACAACTAAGTAAGCAACCTATTAAAGGATTTCAATACAGCCTATTATGACTACTCTATTAAGAGATTTTGACTAAAATCATCTGTTAAAATGTCTCAGGATTGATCCTACGATTAGCACTTCATTGCTTGATAACAGATCACCTCTAAACAATTGTCTTCTTGATCCTTCTTGATTAGATGTCTCTTTGTTGTATACTATCTCTTTCCTCTATTCTACTTTAACTAATTTTGCAATGTAGTCTCACTTAATAACTCCTTAGCTACCATGAATACTCTATTTGTGCTTGTAAACTTCTCTATATTCTCCTTCAACAACTTCCACACTTGCTCATAGAGAGTTTAGGGTTTATTCTCCTTAAGAAGACTTTGGTGACTTAGGGTTAGGTATTAATTTATGGTTCACTTAATCCTTCCCTTTTTCTAATTGGTTGCATGTAATTGCATTGGGAATCCAACTTAAGATTCATCCTTATCTCCAAAATATCGTATTTCATCCTTAAGTTGGATCAAAAATAATTTACATAGTTGTTTTTGCCATTACAAAAAAATATGTCAAAACTATCTTACTTAGCATTTGAAGTCTCTAATGCTCTATATACACTAATCTTTCTAATGTGACTCAGCATCAGCATCACTCAGCATCCACTATTTACATGGTTCCTATGTCACTCAACATCTACTATTCGTTCAGCTCTTGAGTGAGTCGACACATGAGTGGCTCAGCACTCACTATGGACTTGGCATGCACTATAATATATATGTTGTGCTCAGCATGTACTAATTGTTCAACATGAACTAAGTAAATACTTAAGTGTGTTGACACTCACTTGTCAAAACCAATCTAAGATCAACACCTTGTTCTTTATTCTCTTTGTCTGATGTTTCACTTTGATCTCCTTCCACTCTATAATTTTGATTAGCTTAATTACACCTTCTCTTTCTCCTTCCTCTACTTAGTTAACTTGGCTCAACTATCTTCTTTTACCTTCCTCAGTAGTTCACATTTTTTATCTTCTTTCTTGCATTCGATCAACAATATGACCAAATTTGAGCTAGTGACCTAAAATTGTCATCAACATCTTAAATAATTTTCTCCATGCTTCCATATTATTTCTTATATTGCCTCTTAATCATAATCATTGATCTTAGGTTCATACCAATTTTCTAGACTTGAAACTTCATACAATGAATCTAGACACTCGAACAATACAACTTTTATAGAAATTTTCACTCATTCTTATCCTTCTTCAATCTCCATCATTAGATCCTTATTAAAATTTCCCAATTGTAAATCTTTCAAAAAAATTTGACTTGTTGCTTAGACCATATCAAACTTTCCAATATTTCCATCAAAATTTGGCCTTTGATTCCAATTCTCTATTTTTTTTCTTCTAGCTATTACTTGAAAAATAAAACATTTACTTGAGTAATATATAACTTGATTATCACTAGACTCACTTGAGAAATACAAAACTTATCTTTTACTTTTCCAATCACTTGGGAAACACTATAGCCACTCAATGAATACAATCACACTTCATTAACCTTGTCACTTAGTTAAGCTTCTATTCTTCAATATATTGCAACAATATATGATTGTAAAACAATCCAACCAATATTACATTATTACTATTCAACTCATTCAAGTATCCATTGAATACCATACATATCAATTATGTCTTAATAATAATTTTTTTAAATCCTCTTCATCAATCAAATGATATGGTACTCTATTAAGTTAGCATAATGTATAACAAACTAATACTTTGACATCAATGAAAATATAACATTTGATATGACTCTTTCAAATAATTCATAACATTACCTATTATATTATTAGTTGGTTCTAACATGAATATCCTACTACACAATATCTTTTGAATCCATGTCTATGTGAACAAAAGAATCATAAAGAAAAATAGTAGATACAATATCAATAATAGGAGAATAAATGGATGGCCCAAGAACTTGATTTTATATGATAATGCCAAAGTTCAAGTAGCCAAAGTTCTCCTCAAATTATGAATCAACAGTAGAAATGTTATCAAGATCTACTAAAGAATCATATTCATCATCATGATAAAAGTATGAAAAGTAGTATAGCTAAGACACATGATCAACCACCCCTGTAGCTATATATGAGAAATATGTTAGCAAAGGAATACTAATCTATTAAAAGAAAAAAGCATTAACTAACAAAACTACTATAACATATAAGAGAGACCAAAAGAGAAACCCTCAAATGAGAATATGAGCCATGGAATGGCTCTCTCAATGAGATTATTCTCTTGATGTATGTATGAGTCTAATGGATTAGTTTGGTAGGATTATGGGATGTATGCTCAAGCTTCAAACTAGCTTCAATGGAGATTTTTGGGATTTTTGGTGTGAATGTATGAGATTGGTATAAAACTTGGTCTTAAAATGGCATTATAACTTTAGCTCTAAAGGTTGTGATGAAATGGCTTGGGAGGGGATTCAATTTATAGGCTAAGGGCTTGAGAGATGGAGGGATAAGATGGAAGGAAATATGAAAGCTTAAGGAGGGCTAGGATGCACTCAAAGGCGAGCACATGGATTGTGCTTGTTTAGCACCAATCAGGGAGTGACACATGTCACAAGGTGAGTGGATGGAGAAAAGGGGATGGATGAGTCAACAAAGGAGGCTCAAGGGATAATATCTTCATAAAGACCCTTCATTATGGCTTGTAAGAGCTTGTAAGAGTCTTTATGGCTTTTGTAAGAGCATTCATTGTTGGGTGGTTGGGATATTTTGAGGGGAGTTGAGATTGTTGACTTTCCTTGGCTTAGAAAAGTCTTAAGCTCACTTAGGGAATGTGACAACATTAGGGGGTGGATTAGGCTTGGGTTTAGGTTTAGATTAGGGATGTTAGAGATTTGCAAGTGGATGGAATTCATGAGGGTGGGTGAGTTAGTAGCTAATATTGGTTAGTATGGGTGGATGGGGTGGATTAGGCTAAAAAGGGGGTTTATGATAGTTTAGGGGTTATTAAATTTGAGGGCTTTATTTATCAAATAGATTTATTTGATAAATGGGGATTTTGGAATTAGATAGAAGAAAAATATTTAATTGATAAATAATAGGTTATTTGATTTATCAATTAGGACTATAGATGATTAATTAAATTAATCAGCTAGGGGATGGCAAAGGATTAATTAAATAGGAATTTAATTAATGATGCCTTTAGAGATGGCTAAATGGGATTACCAAAGTGGTGTAATCAAATTTAGATGTCTACAGTAGCAAGAATTTTTCTAGTCTTCAAGACTCTAATAAAGAATAACTCTAGTGAGAATTATATAGTTCTTTGTATTTCTTCATGAGTGAGATGATAGATGGAAAGAATATTATGACTTAGGTGAGGTATGAACAACACATCTTTGAAGTATCTCTCTTCCATATATATATTTTCTTTCCCAATCACATTCATGTAATTATAATCTCCCATAAAAATATATGGACTACGACAAGGATCAAATGATGAAAACATAGACTATGAATATTTTATATGATATTGAGCCCCTAAATCTAGAAGTCATCTCCCTAGATCAAAATTTGAAGTAGAAATAAAATCTTGACCTTTTTCCTTTTGATCCTTTCCTTTATCAAAATGTGAATCTAAATAAGAGGATGAAGTAGTCATTCTTGAAGATAGACTTATTTGATTCTCCTTGAGAATATTCTTGGGTTCATTAATTTCCTTCTTATAGGAATAGTGTTCTTCATGTCCACTCTTCTTGCAATATGGACAAATGAACAACTCCCTCTTTGATGATTTCCCCTTATTGTTTCCTTGGGTGAGGAGATGTATTACTCTTTCTCATGTTATGTCATGTGTTGTCACTTTTTTTGCTTCTTTTTTCCTTGATTCCCTTGATTAGCCACCAATGTCGTATAATTTGAAGACTTGAGAGTTCATACTCATCAATTTTGATTGTTCCAAAATCAACATCTGCCAAAATGACTCAAATGAAGGTGTATTGAATGCACTTCACATGGTCAACTTGTGAGTATTGTAGCTTGAAACAAAGGCTACATAGTCTACAAGAAGATTGTCCATCAATATGATTAATCAATCAAGAATCCTTAATGGGAATAACATGATCTCTAAGTTGTTCTCACATCTCATTAGATTTGTTAATGAAATATTGGATTGTGTCATAGTTATTAGGATCCAATTTGAGAATATTTTCTTGAATTGTGAATCCCTTATCTATTAGCATGAATGTTGATGATACTACATTGGGAGAGTATCTTGAGCATTGGAGAATATTGATATGTTGTATTCATGACTATGTTTACCATTGATGTCAACATAGGATTGTTTCTATAAAGACTGGCAGAGTAGTAGATAGAGATCTTGATCGTATGGATAATGGTTTGATTGTCTGGTCATGCACAATTATGGACATGTTTAGCGCAATGTCCCAATGATGTGGTTAAGTGTGTAGATTTTAAGTCAAAGAAGTATGGAAGTTGTACCTAAATTATAGAGTGTAGTTTAGAGATAAAGTATTAGGAAAGTAGTTCTTGATTTTTTTTGTATGTCTTCCATCATAGATGTAATAAAGTGATGCACAGTCAAGTAGTGATAGAGTACCATCAAATGATGATATCAATGAGTGTGCAAACCATAGTATTGCACATGTGAAGTTTTGTATAGACTGTGAGCCAACAGTGTTATTGTAATTGTAATTAAATTAATTATCTTATTTTAATTAGCTAGGAAATTCTCAAGGCCTACTCAAGGAATTATTATGAAGATATGCTATAAAGGAAATATGTTTTCCTTGATTGTAATGTGTGATGTGTGTATCTATTATTACAAGAAAGTGCAAAGTGGAAAAAGAAGAAAAGTACTTACTAAATGATATCCAAGGGATTATTAGATGTGAGATTTGAGATCTACTTAAAAGATATGAAGGAATGGAGGTCTAGTTCATATGATAGAAATAGAGGAAGGAAGTACTTTTTAGTTCTATTGTACTGCAAGGAATAACACAAGGATCATTTGGATAGTGGGTTCATTGGTCTTTCCCTTGAAGTTATTTGGGTAGTGGGTCTAGTTGTCTTCCATAACTCCTAATAAGCTTGGCACAACCCCTAATAGGGTTGAAATCTCCTAACAGGGATTCAAATTCTCCTAATAGGGAGTCATATGGACTAAATGTTGTAACAGACTCCTAACAAGGTCTATCCTCTAATAAGGAATATTTATATTAGTACATCATCTTGTGGGTACCATCCCTACTGGGGTTTTCCCTCTAATCAAGGGTTTCCCTAGTTAACATATCTGGTGTTATTATGTATGAGTATCTTGTTGTGGTTTCCATTTATATTACTCATATGGTTAAGATTGTTTAAGGGTGTAAATTGTGATATTATAGTTGTATAACTGATTCACCCCCGGCCCCTAGTTATATCAATGGACTATATATTCTAACATTATCTTCATCCACTTTTCCATACACACTTTTAAGCTTTTCCCAAGCTTCCTTGGTAGTGCTCAAGGGTATAACATGAAAAAAAAATATTGTGTGTCTACTTCTCTTGTGACTCTAAAATCCATAGTCTTTAGTTTTCCAATCATTTAACTCCCATGTATCTACATTAGTACCATAGGGAATTGGAATTATCCCATTCACAAAGAGAATCAAACCCTTCTTCATTAATCTAATCCGTACATTATATTTCCATGTGGCATAGTTATGTGGAGTTTATTTTGGGAAGGAAGAAGAATCCATGATGAAAAACCTAGAGAGTACAAGAAAAACAAAAATACAATCACTCAAGACACCACCCAAATCAACTCAATAAAAAACCCCATCCTCAACCCAAAATAGATGCTTTAGAATTTTATACTTAGTGCATGTACAATTACCACTTATCAAAATGGACCAAAGTGAACTTCTGATTAAGATGTTTGGGTGAACTGACAAAACTACTTACCTATTTTTTTATGAAGAAAATTTGGTTGATTGGGAAAATTTCATTTTAGGGTCATTTGAGTGAAGAGAGGTCTTTTCTCAAAGGCCCATAAGGGTTTCAAGAAAACCCACCTAAGAGGGTTCTTTACTCAAAGGCCCATATGGGGTTCAAGTGAACCCACCTAAGAGGTTTCTTTGCTCGAAGGCCCATAGTGGGTTTGAATGAACCAACCTAAGAGGAGTCTTCACTTGAAAGACCCTAGGGGTTCCCCTCCCCCCTCCAAGACAAAACTTATCATTTTTTGTCCATGGGGGGTTCAATAAACCCCCCTTTGAGAAAAGGTTTTAGGAACCCTTCGTGAAAAGGGGTATTCCTATGAAGGGGTCACGAATGACATTTTTGGTGAAGTACATGAAATTTTACCACTTTAAGAGCTCAAAAAATGGCTAAATATACCATATTATAAAACAAAAAATAGAAGTCTTTTTCTCTTTAAAAGATCTTTCCAATGACTATACTTTTAGTATATATTGCATTTATCATACCTTTCTATTTTTATCTATATTAAATATAGGTTGTGTGACCATTTAAAAAACTCTCTATTTGAAGATTTGGAAAAAAATAGAAATTGAGGGATTTTTTTTTTAAATATGTATTTCAAAGATCTTTGTGCTATCTTTCTATCACAAAAATTAAAAATTGTATTTGTATTAATACAAATAAAGTTATATTGAACTAAAAAAGCCTGTCTAAATTATAATTTATTACACTTCTATTGGTTAACAATTTATTTTCCTTGATATTTTGGTTTGTACCTTGACTCTTGACTTTCCCAATGCCTTATGGAAAACAATGAAGTTAACAATAGAATGGGTCAGTGTAATAATCTATCAAACACCCCTGAATTGAAAGGTACAACTCCCTTATGAGTGCAAGATATGCAATGAATTTTTCTTTTAGGTTTTTGGGGTATGCTCTTAACCAGGGAGCAAAAGAGGTAAAAACCAAGTTATTTAACACTTCGAACAACCTAGGCAAAGAAGGGAATTAACTCACAAAATGCAATCTACTTAGACTAACAATGTAGAGAAATGGAAACATGCAAAATTGACTACAATAGTAGGAACATATGAAGAGATGATGAAACAAGTAATTCATGGATTATGTAGTTAGCTAATGTTTTGACAATAGTTGGATTGTCTATCCTTTAGCTACTCCAAACATCAGTTTCCTACGTCCTTATGCAATGAACTAAACTAAACACACACACCACGATGAACAATAGAGAGAATATAAGACATACTTATGTTGAATAGAGTAAGACGTATAATCTATTGAATGAAGGAAATAAAACAAAGTTCATACACTTTCATTCAACTTTCAATATTAACACATTCATTCCATATACTTTAGTCTAAACTAAATGAACAACAAAGCTACAAATGAACTCAGAGTCACACATAGTAATCCCAGCTAGAGGGATTTGCCCAAAGTAATTTTTTATGATCTTATTAACTTCATCAAAGATTACATTTATAAGCTTTCTAAAAATGGTTGGTTATATTGGATGATTACATTTGCAATTCATCTCTGAACATAAAGCCTAAAAATAAGACAAGCTTGAATCATTTTCCATTATAGAGATTACCAAAATACCAAGAATGGATAAAATTAGAAAAGAGAAGAAGAAGAATGACAGATGTCTAGAAAAGCATCAGAACATCTTGTCTTCTTAGAAGTAATTACTTAGCTCTATAAGCTTTCATTGTTTTAGTTACTTTATCCAGCTCTTCAAGACCTAGAATGAGGATATTGTCATCTTGGATCATAGAATAGTCATGCATTTCTATCAGTTCATCAATTCTAGCCACCCTTGATTGGAACTTCTCCATTTCTCTCCTTACAACTACATATACTATTGAGAGTTCCTAGATCTTGGACACTTGGAAGTTGAGAGGGTCAACAACTTCATCAAAAAATGTGAGGAACTTAAAATTCATTCTCTCAATGTCCATGAGCTTATCATTTGTTGATACAGAGAAATCTGTGTGCAAGATCTTCAAATATTAAAACAACTTTTCAATGATCTTTTATGCCAATTCATGCACATCCTTGAGTGCATCTATAGATCTCATAGAGATATCTATGACAAACTCAAGGGATTGCTTCTAGTGGAATAGTGACTCCTTACTAGTCTTTAGAATCCTGTGAGCAATGGCAACATTGGTCTTCATGTCTATCACTTCTTGTAGAAGGGCCAAATGCTCTATCAAGTTGTCTACTACCTTTTGTATGGTTGTTCAATGATCTAAAGCTGCCTCTCTAAGCGTGTGAGCATCCAATATTGGGCTTCCCAGATTCTCAACTAGTAGGGGATCTTGAGCCTTTATCTGATTTACCCATGATCAGCCTATTTTCCTAAATTGCCTTTCTTGTTGCAACTTGAATAGTAAGTTCTTTTTCTCCTCTACATTTGTTGAATTGACTAGAATAAGTACTCCCAAGTGTAGAATTTATTTATTGTAGTAGCTCTCTTTTTAAGGCATTCAATACTCCTTATCTTCTCTTAGCTCTTCTAGCTTGTCTCAAATTTTCTCATTAGTTGACTTCCACATATTCACCATGGAGTCATGAACTAGAATGCCAAGATCCAATGTCCTAATTTGGAAGTCATACTTTGAGAGCTCACGATTCCTTCTTTCTAATGCTCAATAATCTCAACTAACATGTGGTAAGTCATTGAATTTTTGCAATGGTCTTCTACTTTTTTGTTTTCTTTGATGGTTGGGAGGAGGTGACTCATGTGATCAAGTGCAATGATGGGGTTGCATCCTCACATCTCCTCTTCTTCCTATTAATGGTTCTATAGAGAGCACATTAATAGTAGATTGTAATGTAGATGCATCAAATAGCTTCCTCACAATCAATGGAGTTGGCTTCCTTTGGAAAGAAATAGGGAAGGAAGCTACCTTGGCTACTAAAAGGCTAAGCTATTCCCTTTCTAAGATGCTTCCTATTCTTGGCCATCTAGGGGGTTAGTATTGCCATCCAAATTGATGACTTGAATAGGGGAAGATGGCTAAGCCACCAATTTTTGTTGTTCCTTCCCCTTATTCTTGTCATCTTCCTTCTCTCTAGTCTTCTCGATGTTTGGAAGAGGGCCAACTCCATAGATATGGGTGAGTGGTACATTATTTTCTATAGGTTGTTCTCCTTGTTGGCCAATGGATTTTGATGGCCCTACAAAAGTTGTTCTAGTGGTTGTTGTGGTTGTAACTATGGCTAACTAGGTGATCCAACAAATACTCCACCCTTAGAACTAGTGCTCCGAGTCCTATTCTTCCATGTTTGGGTCCACTCCACCCATTTGTCTATTCTCTTGATTATCCCCTGCATGAGAACCTCCATGGTGTCAATGACTAAATCTACAAGTGGGGTAGATAGAATTGGTGTGCCCTTGATCTTCTCATAAGAAGTGAGGTGCATGTAGGCTTCATCATCTACAAGATTAGAGACATCAACATAATCTTTATATAATTTTATTTTATCAATATTGAGTCTTGACCAAAATCTCTCCAGATTCTGGTACTTGTTGAGACACCCAAACCAAAAATCTTCAATATTTGGGACATTTTTGTAGGCATGCCCTAACTTTAGATGATCCCTAACAAAATTTGTAGGATTATATTGAGGTTTAAGCACCTCATAATCTAAAAATTTAATCTTAGTCTCAAAACTCTTGAACAAATTTTGAGCATCTAATCTAGAGGCACATGAATATGAGCCTACTACTATGGGGAATGGAATCCCATAAATCTTCTTCACATTTGAAAACAAGGTATTTACTTCTAGTGTTGACAAAGTTCAACTAGAACTACCTGGTCCTCTAGATATCTGGGAAACCTCTTGGGAAATCTATCATAGGCTCCTATTTGAAAATAGGAGAAAGTCAGAAACTAGATGAATGAGTAACCAAACTAGCTTATAGTCAAAATTTCCTCTAGTGAGAACCTCCATTCTAGGCATCCTTATAATTCTTGGCACAACATCATTGTAAAAGCATCATTGACAGTAATGTACTCCTCATAGCTCCTTTATAGTTGCAAATGTGAGTAGAATTCACAAACCTTGGTACACACATCATAATTTTGGATGCTAGGGATTCCAAGCCGTAGGTGGTGGATTGCCAAAACATAGATTAAATAAGAGGACATGAAAAAATTCTCGTATCCTTTGGCTGATTGCAACTTGTTAGAAATAGTAAACCACCAATATAACTGAGAGGGGGGGTGAATTAGTTATATATTAATCTTGAGCAATTCTTATGTATTCAACCAAGTAAACAACTATCATAAAGAAATGCACATACACAATAACACTAGATATGTTTACTAGGGAAACCCTTGATCAAAGGGAAGACCCCAATGGGAATGATGCCCACAAAATAATGTACTAATCTGAATATTCCTTGTTAGATGATGGACACTATTAGGAGTTTGTTACAACACTTAGTACAAAGAGTCCCTATTAGGAGACTTTGAATCCCTGTTAGGAGTTGTAGAAGGTAGCTAAACCCACTATCCAAATAGCTTTAGAATTAGATCAATGAACCCACTGTCCAATTGATCTCGGTACTATTCCTTTTAGAATAATAGATGTGAAATAATCTTTAACTTCTTCCTCTATCTTGTACATCACACTTCTCCACCTTCAGATCATGCAATCAAATCTAGAACTCTAAACTCATCAATGGTAACCCTTGAGGTCACACATTAGTAGATTACTCTACTCCTTTAATTCACAATTCACAATTCTTCTTTACTTCTTGATCTCCAATAATGATGACCTAAAACTTGGAAAACATCTTTCCTTTATACCACATTCAATATTAATTCCTTGAGTCACCTCACCAATCTCAATATTAATTTCTTGAGTTGGCTCCATACTTTGTTATAAGTTAATTAATAAAATACACATTTAATTAATGTTTTCAGCTCACATTTATACACAATCTTTCACACATGTGGTTTATGTACTTGTGCACTTTTTGACGTCATCATTGGTTAGTGTACTACCTCTAGTTAATTGCACAAAACTTCATTCCAAATAAAATGTGTTATATCAATCATATAATAGAAACTATTTTTCCATTGCTTTGGTTCTCTGCAGTTCTCTATAAATCATTACTAACTTCTGTATGCAATTGATTTAGTTTCTATGCACTTGCCCACATGTCACATACATGTTGTAGTATATGCTGGTAACTGTGCATGAGCAGATGTGTAATGTATTGTCCTTAATACAGAAATCATAGTTTGCTACTCTGCTAATTTTACTAACTTATTACTATGTTGTCATCAATGAAAAACACAGTTATACCTCATGTTAGTGTTCTGCAATACGCCCCCATAATATCAGCATACATGCCAACAATCTTCCCCTTTCTTCATCACTCAAGTTTCTTCATGTAAATCTTTTATTGCAACACTTCTCCCCCATAGTACAAACTTTCTCTAATGTTTTTCATGTCACTATCTCCCCCATTGACATCAATGTCAAAGATTATACAAAAAAAGATCATACAATAATCTATTAGCACGACCACAAGCTGGTATGTCGCTTTACAACTTTTTCATATAGTTCTATAGACAACACAAGTCTCTGAAGATATTGTTGCACACCAATTACCTATTTCCAAGAGTCCTTGACTAACTCTGTTCATCACATATACTCCCCCATTGAGGAAGCATCAGCATATAGTTCAGTCTAACAATGGTCCTATATCCCTTGGACTAATGCACTTTTTGCATCTTCTATTTTGAGCTAGGTAAGGGCATAACCCCAAGCATACCTCTTAGATACTCAAATGTATCCTTTGGAAAGGCCTTTGTGAAAATATCTACAATCTATTCCTTAGTATTATTGTACTCCAATTTGATTTCTTTCTTAGCAACTTTCTCTCTTAATACATGATATTTTATGGCAATGTGCTTAGTCTTAGAATGCAAAATAGGATTCTTACACATGTTAAAAATGCTTGTGTTATCATAGTAAATGATAACAAGTTCTATAAATGTAATTCCAATATCCTTCATCATCTACTTCATTCATATGACTTGATTATAGTTGTCTGCTACTGCAACATATTCTACCTTTGTAGCACTTTGTGAGGTATTGTTTTGCTTCTTATTGAGCCAAGAAACTAGTTTTCCTCCAAGGAAAAATGCTCCTCCACTAGTGCTTTTTCTGTCATCCCTATCTCCAGCCCAATCAGCATCTATATAAGTAAAAAGAGTAAAGTCATTGCTTCTATCATACCAAATTCCATCATCTGATGTTCCTTACAGATATTTTAATTTCCTTTTTACCATTTCATACTGATATTCTTTAGGATCAACTTGAAATCTGGCCACAATTCTAACTGCTATGAGTCAAATACTACAATCATCCAATCATAGATTTCTACTTCTTTTGTTCAACTATACATGTCTCATCCTTGCTTGATAACTTGGGACTGGTTATCATAGGAGTTCCAATAGGTTTACAATCTTCTAGACCAAATCTTTTTAGCAAATCTTTTAAGTACTTGATCTGAGAGATAAAGATAGCTTCTTTGTTCTAAACAATCTGCAATCCTAAGAAGAATTTCATTTCTCCTACCATTCTCATCGCAGACTCATTCTTCATGTCTTCTAAAAATTTGTTACTGGCTTCATCATTTCCACCAAAAATGATGTCATCAACAAATACAATGACTACTAGTAAATCATCTCCTATTTATTTTAAGTGCAAGTTACTATCTATTGTTCCTTTAGCAACCCCAAGCTTATCTAAGTATTTGTCCAAGATTGCATACTAGATTCTTGGTGCTTGCTTTAATCCATACAATGCTTTCTTTAGTCTAAAAAACATATCCTTCTCTTTTGTTAAAGGAAAACCCTCTGGTTATTCAATGTAAACTTCTTCTTCTAGTTCTCCATTCAAGAATGCTAACTTAACATGCATCTAATATACTTTAAAATTCTTGTTTTCTACATATGCTAGGAACATTCTAAGTATTTCCATCCTTGGTATAGGTGCATATGTTTCCTCATAATCAATTTCTTCTTGTTGAGAGTAGCCTTTGCATATAAGTCTTGCCTTATTCCTTATTACTTCTCCTTGTTCATTCGTTTCATTTCTGAATACCCATTTTATGCCAATTAAATTTTTGTCCTTAGGTCTAGGAACTAATTCCCATGTATCATTTTAAATTATCTATTAGATTTCTTCCTCCATTGCTCTTATCCAATGGTCATCTTTGATTGCTTCATCTACACTTCTTGGTTCTACTTGAGATATTAGGCATAGTTCTTCATTAATTCTGCTCCTTGTCATTACTCTTTTTTCTTCACTTCCTATTATATGGTTAGTAGGATGATGCCTTATCATGTTCCTATTTGGAGTAGAAATGTTTTCTTCAATTCTAATTTTAGGCACTGTGCTCTATACTTTTCTTGCATCTTCAATTTGTACATTATTCTGCAAGTCGTTGTTAGTCTTGAGAAATAATTCATTACTTATGTTAGTCATTCTAGAGTAATCATCTCCATCAAAATTATAATCCATTATCCTTTCCTTGGTGCCAAATTTTTCATCAATTTTAACATTTGCACTCTCTACTATAGTTTTTTGCTCTATAGTTGAAACACTTGTAAGCTTTACTTTTTAATGAATAGCCAAGAAACATACCTTCATCACTCCTTGGATCAAACTTACTGATATCATCATCTCTTTTGATGTAACATTTGCTTCCAAATATCCTAAAATATTTGACTAATGGTGAGTGACCAAACCATAACTCATTATGTGTTTTGTCCATACATTTCCTGTTAGAGTAAATAATTAATTATTAATTATTTATTCTATTTACTTAAGCTTACTTAGGGTCATGCATTTATTTAATATTTAGTATTTAATGCATGTAGTGGTTAGTTGATGACAACACAAGAGTTTGTTCCCTTCTAGCATGTTCCACCTTTTGTGGATATATGTTGAGTTGTCATCCTTATCTTCTACCACCTTCCAACTTGTTCTACAAGCTTCCATGAGCTCTTTGTAAGTGGGCTCTCTCATTGTATTTCATAAGGCATTGTGCATATTGTAAATACATTTTCTCTTGTGTTTGCATATTTGTCTCTCATGTCCATTTAGGGTTTCTCTCTTGCTCCATGCTCTTCCTCTTCTTGGCTTCTCTTTGACAGGTTCTCACATGCAGGTGATCTTGGGCATCTTCAGAGTTGGCTTTGCTCAACTCCAACATGGTATCAGAGCCTTCCTGCTGCTGCTTTGTTGAAAAATTTTGAAGCCATGATTTGAAGTCACAAATTCTAGTCTGTTTGTGCATTTTTTCTTCAAATCAGGGGATCAAAAATTTTTTAGAGCACATTGGGACCAAACAGACATCACCATTGGATCCGGAAGGCTGTTTGTAGTTAGGATTATATAAAACTTGTCAATTTTGGAGACAGAGCTCCGGGAGGCAAAAAAATTTCATTTTAGGGAATTCTGTACAGTTGTACGGATGGATCGGCATTTTAAAAAAATTATAGTGTGCACCACCGTCACGCCACCGTGGGGCCACCACCGCGCCACCCACGCAAGGCCCACAACAGTCGCAGCAAGAGGCGCCACTCATCTCCCTGACCGCACCACCAAAATTTTTCCATAGCTACACCCAGTCTTCCACCGACAGCTCAGCCCTATCTCGGCCTCTACTTCTCCGCTCTGACAGGCATCTGTTCCACCACTCCTCCTGTCTGCCACTTTAGCGACCTCATCAGCCTCTATTTTGATGCCTCCTCTCTGTCGACAGCAGTTCTCCCTTGTGGATTGGTGGTTCCCTCCTATCCTCCACCCATTGATATAGTTAGCATTTTTCACAGTTAGTGGTTATTCAGCATTTTTTGACACGTCTGCAGCCACTCATCGCTTGACACGTGGCATGGGCGCCATGTGGTACATTGCCACATGGCCCCTGCCATGTCATCCGCCTACCACATGGCATCCATGTGGCACTACCATGTGGCTGCCATGTGGATTCTTTTTTGTCATGACAGCCTAAAAACTATCAATTTTAATGTCGTGACTTGCTGATGTCAGCATTGCATCATCATCCTTCTTGCACCTATCATGATTTTATTTTGGACCTACTTGTGGTTTTTTGGCCATAACTTTTGCATACGGAGGTATTTTTCCAATCCAAAAGAAGCACCAGAAAGCTGGTTCCAAGACAAAGACATTGGTGTAGGTATTTTTAAGTTTTGATACTTTTTCGTTGCCTTTTTTTAGTCAAATTTTGAAATTATGTTTTTGACTCCGGTAAGTATATCTTTTGCGTCCCATGCCCATTTTTTGAAAACTTTATATTTTTTAAAAGTTGGTTCTGTCACCTTTTCAAAAATGTGGTCCTTTTTCTTAGTTTTTGTCCCATGTTCTTTCTATCATAGTTTTGGCATTTTTGCTATATAGTAGATATTTTGAGTATTTTAGGTCTGAGGATCATTTTCCTGGCATGGTTTCCTTTATTTTAGGCTATACTTTGTTTTTTTACAACTTGTTTTCAGTTTTGATCATTATAGCTATCATTTTGAAGCAATTTTTTGTATCACACTGAGATAAAGTGCCACTTTTGAATTCTAGAGATCATGAATGTTGTTTTGAGTCAGTTGTACATGCACTATTTTTATAAAGCACCATTGGTTGATAGTTGTTTTCTATTTTAGGCCTTCTCCCTTTGTCAAGTGAGTGTCCCTTCTATGACATTATCCCCATACAGAGTCTATTTAATCGTGTCTTTATCGGTGTTTGTACCTCTTTTTCTCTCTCCTCATTCTTGGTTCGTCTTTAGGAGACTTCAACCCACCTTCTTAGTTGCCTATCATCACACCCCGTCTGCATTAAGGGGGGTTATGCTATTGTTCTAATGCATCCATGGTTTGATGGTTCGTTAGTGTGAACTATGTATTCAATGGTTGATCCTATGTACAAGGCGATTGCAGTGGTTGGCTACCTATGCATTTCGGTGAGATGGATCATCTACCATATAGGCATGCTCGATTCATGCCTTCTTCTTCAATGGAGGTTTTCCAGATCAGCAGTTTGGCAGATTTGCAGCTTCTTCATGCTTGAGTGATGCTCTTCATGATCACTCTTTGTTCCTATTTTAGGGGACATTTCCCTAGTTGGAGGCTTCTTTAGTTCTTCACTAGGTTACCTCTTTTTGGGGGAGGGTTTTTCCCACATGGTTTTCTCTCTTTCCCCATTTTTAGAGGTTGCATTTTCTTGCATTTTTCATGGGTACCTAACATGGCCTCGTTGCTGGGACCCATTCCGCACTCATCTTAGTTTTGTGAGCTTAAGGCATTTCCCTAAGTTGCACTTAAGGGGGGTGCTAGAGTAAATAATTAATTGTTAATTATTTATTATATTTACTTAAGCTTACTTAGGGTCATGCATTTATTTAATATTTAGTTTTTAATGCATGTAGTGGTTAGTTGATGACAACATGAGAGTTTGTTCCCTTCTAGCATGTTCCACCTTTTGTGGATATGTGTTGAGTTGTCATCCTTATCTTCTACCACCTTCCAGCTTGTTCTACAAGCTTCCATGAGCTCTTTATACGTGGGCTCTCTCATTGTATTTCATAAGGCATTGTGCATATTGTAAATACATTTTCTCTTGTGTTTGCATATTTGTCTCTCATGTCCATTTAGGGTTTTTCCCTTGCTCCATACTCTTCCTCTTCTTGACTTCTCTTTGACAGGTTCTCGCATGGAGGTGATCTTGGGCATCTTCAGAGTTGGCTTTCCTCAACTCCAACATTTCTTAATCTATAATATATTTAGTGTGTATACTAGTGTATTGACTACTTCTCTCTAGAAGGTCTTTGGTAGATCATTCTTAAACAACATAGCCCTTGTTGCTTCAGCAATTGATTTGTTTCCTCTTTTAGCAATCCCATTCTACTAAGGTGTATGAGGTGAAGATAGTTGTCTCCTAATACCATGCTCTTCACAATAGATAATGAATTCTCTAGAGGTGAATTCTCCTCCTCTATATGACCTTAAGCTTTTTATTTTGACTCTAGATTCATTCTCAATTTTATTCTTAAATATTTTGAACTTCTCAAATGCTTTTGATTTTTCTTTAAGAAAAGCTACCCACAACATTCTAGTGATATCATCAACAAGAACCATAATGTACCTTTCTCCATAGTATCCTCTTATTCTTGTAGGACCACTCAAATATATATGAATCAGTTCCAGCTTTTCTGTAGTACAAAACTTCTTGCTAGGAAATGAGACTCTCTTCTGCTTAGCCAAAATACATTCCCTACAAATAGTATCAATGGACTTAGTGATCTTAGGTAAATCTCTTATAGCAAGTGTATTATTGGCTTCCACAATGTTATCAAAGTTAATGTGACAATATCTTCTATGTCATAGCCAACTATTGTTAATCTTAGCTATTAAACATGCTATTCTAGTGGAGTTTAACTTAAATACATTACCTTTGGTTCTTGTGCTAGTACCAAGAAGTTTTCCTTCCTTGTTTTTGATAATGCATGTGTTATTACCAAACTACAATTGGTAACCTTTGTCCATAAGTTGTCCAATTCTCAATAGGTTATGTTTTAGTCCATCAACAAAGTAAACATCATTAGTGTATGTTTTACCATCAAGTGTGATAGATCCAATTCATGTAATATGATAGGCTGCATTGTTCCCTACTCTGACAATTCCTCCATCATGGCTTTTGAATTTGATAAATTTTCTCTTATCACTAGTCATGTGATGTGAACAACCGCTATCAATGATCCAATCTTTCTTTCCAATTTGTGATCTTAGTGCACATTATTCTTTGATTTCTCTATCAAGATTATCCTTTTTTACAGCTATGAATCCTAATTCATCTTCACTCATGTTTTGATCAGATTCCTCTTCTTCTTCTTCTTCATTAGCATGTAAACAATTTCTAGGTCTTCTAGACTTGAACCTTCCCTTATAATTTCTTTCTCTTTTAGGATACTTTGATGTATAATGACTATATTCATTACATGTCTAACATTTGAAGATGTTATTACCATCCTTTTCTCTTTCCACAAGAAGAGCTACTCCCTCTTGGATCTTTTCTTCAATGGACTTGTTGCTACTGGCAATGTCTCCCTATGCTTTTGTGTTCCTTGCTAAACCAAGCTAGATGTTTAGTGCAGTGAATGCTATCTCAACTTTTGTCAATTCTCTAGACTATTTTAGATCAAATTTTGTAGCTTCCAATCTACCAAGCAATGTCTCTTTGGTGAAATTAGTAGTATAGGGTATCATCAGCTGAATCATTTGTGCTACTACCTCGAAAGATGGTGTTAGACTTTTCAAAATCTTGCATATTACTTCATCATCAAATCTCTTTCCATCAAGAGATATAATTCCTATAACAATCTCAGATATTCTCCCACCATAGCTTCTTACAGATTCATCTTCCATCATTCTAGCATTTTAGAAAGCACAATATAAATTTTTCAATCTAACCCTTTTTGCATGTGTATCATCCTCATAATTAGCCTCTAAATTTTTCCAAATTCCATGAGATGTTTTGAGTTTTTATTTGACTATACTCACTTTAAAGTAATGCTGACAGTATTGCTTCTCTTACCCTTATGTTGCACATAAACACTTATCTCTTTTCCTCAATATAGGTTTCAAGAGTGTCTTATTCGGTAATATTTTTAGATGTCTTGATTACAATCCAATATCCTAGACCCATGCACAAGAGATGAGTCTTCATCTTATCCTTCCAGCTATCATAGTTTGTGCAATTAAATCTAGGACTTTTCTTTCTGAACTGATTCACCATGGATCTCCCAAAGTTGAACTTCCCTTCAAGGACCTAAAGCTCTGATACCAATTGTTAGAAATAGTAAACCACTAATAGAACTAGGAGTGGGGTGGGGAGGTAGTGAATTAGTTATATATTAATCTTGAGAAATTCTTATGTATTCAACCAAATAAACAACTATCATACACAACAACACCAAATATGTTGACTAGGGAAACCTTGGTGGGAATGATGCCCACAAAATAATGTACGAATCTAAATATTCCTTGTTAGACGATGGACCCTATTAGGAGTCTATTACAACACTTAGTAAAAAAAGTCACTATTAGGAGACTTTGAATCCTTGTTAGGAAATTTGAACCCTATTAGGAGTTGTAGAAGGTAGCTAAACCCACCATCCAAATAACGTTAGGATCAAATCAATGAACCCAATTTCCAATTGATCTTGGTACTATTCCTTTTAGAATAATAGATGTGAAATAATCTTGAACTTCTTCCTCTATCTAGTACATCAGACTTCTTCACCTTCAAATTATGCAATTAGATTTGGAACTCTAAGCTCATCAACAATAACCCTTGAGGTCACATATTAGCATATTACTCTACTCCTTTACTTTGTAATTTGCAATTCTTCTCTACTTCTTAATCTCCAATAATGATGATCTAAAAACTCCTAAAACATCTTTCCTTTATACCACATTCAATATTAATTCCTTGAGTCAGCTCGCCAATCTCAATATTAATCTCTTGAGTCAGCTCCATACTTTATTATAAGTTAATTAAATGAAATACACATTTAATTAATGTTATCATCTCATAGTTATACACAATTTTCCCACGTGCGACTTCCATACCTACACACTTTCTTACATCATCATTGGTTAGTCTACTACCTCTGGTTAATTGTGCAACCATTCATTCTAAATAAAATGTGCTATATCGATCATACAATAGAAACTATTTTTCCATTATCGTATTTCCCTATAGTTCTTTATAAATCATTAATAAATTATATATGCAATCTATTTAGGTTATGCATACTTTCCCATATGTCACATACACACTATAGTATATGTTGGTAACTGCACATGAACAGATGTGCAATGCATTGTCCTTAATAGAGAAATTAGAGTCTACTATTCTACTAGTTTTACTAACTTATTACTATGTTATCATCAATAAAAAACTTAGTTATACATCATGTTAGTGTTCTACAATACTCCCCCATAGTATCAACATACATGCTAACACAACAATGAGGTGAGCTCATCACAGATGATCTATGCCTAGTTGATCTACATATTCTTTACATAGATTTCTTGTATTAGGAAGAAGTGATGCTTGATGAACTCCAAAATCTCATCTCTTCCTTTTAGTTTAAGGAGAATTTTGAGGATATCCACAATCTCTCACTTCATATTTGTACCAAACAAAGTCTTTGGCATCTTGCTCTTCTTTGAGTAGGCAGTCTAGAACCAAGTCCTCTACATTTCCTCCCATCTAAGGGTCTTCTTCTCATTAAACATTAATGTAGAGGAGCTAAAATCAATTTCATAGTATTGTTCTTTTACGGGGATTCCAAATGTAGACTACATCAGTGCCATGTTAATTGATATGAGAATGCACTGATTAGAAAACAAAATCTTCTTTATTTCTAGGTTATATCTCTCTATGCACTCCTTCACCAACTTAGGTGCATGAACTGCTATTGGAAAGTTGACTTCTTCTACCAATCCACTCTCTTTGAGTTTTAGAGTGATTGGGTGAATGGGTTGGAATTTAGCCTCCAATGTAGATCACCCAAATTGTAGAACTTGAAGGATGTATCTATAAAATCTTTTAACTCACTCTCCAAGACAATTAATCTATTATAACTAGTAGCTCTAATTGTCATTCCCTATGATTGCACAGGATGTAGTTCTTGATAAATAGTTGTTTAATATACTTGTAGAAACTAATTGCATGCAATTTTGATGAAATAGCTCTAGGAATTAGAATAATAGCTCTACACAAATAAAATTGAATTTGGACAATGATTATAATGATTGGATTTGCATTTAATTCCATAAGTAATGACTATTTAAACTTTTTGTTTATTTGCACATAAAATACTAAGTTCCTGAAAGCATTCTTACTTTACTAAAAGTAAAGTGATATGACTAAAAGTCATTAAACAACACAAATACTTAGCTTTGTGGTAAGTGCTTCATTTTTCTTTAGAATATAGAATGTAGATAATCTTTACAATATTAACATATGTGGGAGAGAGAGAAACACATATCTTTTTGATAAACCAATTTCCTTTTATTGGGAATTGCAGCATGGGAAGTAATCCTTTTGCTAGCTTGTGCACTTCGTTCTTCCACTTTCCACCTAAGTCTTTTAACACTGCTTTTCCTTCATAATGGGTTCACATCTCCAACTCTTACTTCTTTAGAAGTATCTTTTGAGAATCTCTAAAAGTTATTCACATTTTAGGGTAACTTGAATTTCTATTCTCAAAGCCCCAAGAAAAGTAGCCCTTTTTGTTGCCTTGGGATGGAAAACTCCTTTCTCAACATCATTCCATGGATTGAAGCACAAAAAACAACATTCAACCTTATACTTCAATCTGATGGCCTCAAAATTAAATCTCAAACATGCCTTACTAATTATGAGCCTTTAAATAGTCCTTTCAATATTATGCTCACACTTTTTTGATCATTTGAACTAAGATCAAACTCAAGTTCATATAGCCTCAGAGAGAAAATGAAATGACATAATTTCCATGAACATGTAGTAGAAAAAAAATGGACCTTTTTTCTGTCATAATTCTTGATCTTATCTCCACATATCAGAATAAGACTCACCCTGGCATCTACCCACATCTTTGTAGGCCTTTGGGTGTAGACAAAATCATATTCTTATCTTATTACTCACTATCATGGTTGTTGGATACAATTGATTAATTGTGTATTATCTTTAATGTTACACAAATGTCATATCATTATCTATCAATGTATACCAAGCTCACTTAGGTAGTGAAGATAGTTTTCTGTGTCTACCAAGCGTTCCTATGGTTGCCTAGTTTAGAAGGCAATGTCTATTGAGTTCACTCAAGCATCTAAGGAAACTTTGCATAAGATGAGTGTTAATCGAGCTCACTCGGTTAATGAAGAAAAGTTGGATGGAACCAGTGTTAACCAAGCTTATGTTGGTTAACACAGGAAATCACTTCTGAGTTAGTGTCTACTGAGCAAGGTTAGCTAACAAAAGATTTTCTTATTAAGCTTAATTAATTTTTTTATTGGTTCTAGCCGACTGTGATGATGAATATTAGTTATTCTAAGTTGCATATGAGCAAACTTAACAATATGAAAGATATGAATACAAGGTCAAGTTGTGGATTCAAAGTGTATGAAGATGTGATGAATGTATTGAAGATTTAATGATGAAGAGAAGAAGAAAATTTGATGGATAAGTAGAATATCCCTATGGAGTAGAAAAGATATATTTGATCAAGAAAGATCAAGTACAAGCTAGAATAGAGATCTATAATCAGCAATTCAGTTACATTCAAATCAAGTTATCTCATTGTTAGTCTCCAACCATTGTAGTAGTGATCTAAATCTCTTAATAGATTTGGCATAATATCTATTTGTAAATCTTCTAACAAGGTGGCAGTTCTATTGAATTTTCATAAGACATCTAACAAGGCCACTCCTAACAAGGTGATTAAATCCTTTAATAGGGTCACACCAAATAGTGTGTTTTGTAACCTTTAATAGGGTTGGCTCCTAATAGGGCTCACTTTAGAAGAGTGAAAATAGTAACTAGTTGCAATTGGTGGTTTTTCCTAAATTGGGTTTCCACATTAAATCCTAGTGTCAAATGTGTTCATGATATTTTCTTTTATGTGTTTTCAATTAAGTTAAAGTAAGGGTAATCACAGATAACATTTAAAGATTTGCATAGTCAGTACTTACCAAGTTACAACATTTTATGTGTGTTTATCAAGCATCGACAGTATTCAATTTTTAGACTTTATTGTGTACTGATATTTAAGGGATCTAGGATTTATTTTAGTAGTAACTAATTCACCCCTCCCCTCTCAGTTACTCCTCTTATATTTCCAACACATGGCTTCATCCATCGGATTCACACTTGATGTAGTTCGTACAAGGGGAAAATTAGCTTGAAAGCTCAGAATTTGTATCATATGAATATTAGAGAAAAAATTATAGATAATAAAATATAAAACACTTACTTCTCATTAGGAGGATGTGATATCACACCCCAACCATGCCTAAATCAGCTAATCCTCATGCACACCAGTAAAAAGAAACCCATATAGAAGGATTTGGTAAAGGTAATACAAAGGGAGACCCAAAAAACAAAGATAGTAGGGTACTTTGGTAAAGATGAGAAGTAAGTTACCTAAAACAAACCTAGACACTTCTCTCATCGAAAGACGCTCACTTTAACCAATGACCTCAAGCTTAAAAGGAGAAGACTAAAACTTGGCAATAGTTGACTTTGACTAGAGACTTAGGCATTGCAAAATGTTTGAGAAGGGACCTAGAATCTCTAGTTTTGCATAGCTAAAATGGAAAAGTACAGAGAGAAACTAAACTAAGCATGCAAACAAAAAGGAGATCTAACCTAGGAAAGAAGGAAAACCAAGCAAGGAAAGATGCAAAGCAAACCTACCTAGACTAAAACTAACTGCTGGGGTTACCTACTTTAAATTGTGAACTTCATATAACTTCATATCCTAGCTATTGTAAGAAAATGGAAGAAAATATCGAAAAGGATATGCCAGAATGAAGAAATTGTTCTAGTTTGCTTGCATAATCTTGAAAGGGCCCTTTCAGAGGGAGTCAAACTTTTGATGCATGCCTTTGGGCTTATGTCTTCTATCCCATACTAGGACTAGGTCACCTTCCATGAACTTCTTTGGTCTAGCCTTCTTATTAAATAATGTCTTCATGCACTTTTGATGTTCTGTGATATGATCAACCATCCTTTCACATTCTTCTTCCAACTTAGTTAGATACATAATGTGCTTCTCCAATTCATCTTGGAATTATGGATCCTCAATCACTTGTTGAAGTTTACAAATGGATAGCTCTAGTGGAAGAGGAAAATTGGCTTTAATTGCATAAACCAACTCAAACAAGAAAATCTTAATTTCCTTCTTAGGTGTACCTTTGTCTACCCAAAGTGCATCCGACAATTTCTTGTACCAATTCTTCTAGTTCTTAGAAACCAACTTCTTCATGATATTGATCAAACTCTTATTACTTAATTTTGGTTGACCATTTCCTTGAGGGAAATAATCTAATGAATGACTCAAATGTATACTATTATTGTAGCAAAATCCTATAATTTTTAGAAGAAAAATGTGAAGCATTATCCATGACAAGCTTCATTGGCACTCCAAACCTTATCAAGATGTTCTCCTTAATAAATTCACAAACTACCTTAAAAGTAGTCTTCTTATTTAGATTGGCCTCCACATATTGGTGAAGTAGTTTGTAGTTTTAATGACGTATAAGTGACTGGAAAATGAGGGTGGATTGATTGGTCCAATAAAATTGATTCCCCACTATTCAAAGGGGCCTTGAATTACAACTGGCTTTAGAGGTAGAGCAACTAACTAAGGCTTGCTATAGAACATTCTACACTTGTCACACTTGGACACCCACTTATAAGAATCTTTAAGGATGCCAGGCTAGTAATAGCATTGCCTCAAAATCTTAAATGTTGTAACTATTGATGAAAATGAGCACCACAAGCCTCATTATGGAATCTATGAAGTAACCTTTCTTGTTGGGGCTTATCCATGCATCTCAAGAAGGTTCCATCTATTGCCCTCTTGTACAATTGGTCATCATATATGACATAATTAGTTGACTTGACACTGAGGTCTAATTTTTGCTTATATGTTAGTCCATCAAGACAATCTCTATAAGTTGGAAAGTAGGCAATTTTTTAGAACTAGGGGTCGTGAAGACTGGCCATTAGTGCTCTTGAAGATTTACTTTCTTGGATTGAGTCCTAATTTTATGCAATTATCTTGCACAACCAATTCGCTCTCACTAATTTGGTTTTCTTTACTTTGATGTCATATTCTTGAAACTTTTCTATCCATGCACCTCTAGTGTTGCAACCTATCTCTTGTTGAGTCTATATGCTTCTGATAGCCAAATCTCATACAAACACAATAAAATGAGAGTACAATACATAGAATCTAAAAAAATTGAGAGCTCTTACCATTGCATAGGCATGCCTTTCCATTTGAAAATATTTCAGCTCATGTTCCTAAAGCGGGGTACTCATAAAGGCAATTAGCACTTGGATTCCTTGTTCTCTTGCATGAGTATTGCAGATAGTGTATGAGCTAAGGTGTAGCAATATAGTATGAACTCCTTGGTGTAATCTTCATGTACCAACATGGGTGCTTTGGCTATGGCATCCTTAATTTTATCAAAAGCCACTCTTCTAGAGTCATTCCACTTGAAACTTTGACTTCCTTTCATCATATCAAGAATGCACTTAGTGATTTCAAAGAAATTAGGGATGAAGTGTCTCAGAAATTTTACTTGTCCAAAGAATGGTTTAACTCTAGATTTCATTCTTGGA
Organism: Cupressus sempervirens; assembly: GCA_028749045.1. Lineage (NCBI taxonomy): Eukaryota > Viridiplantae > Streptophyta > Pinopsida > Cupressales > Cupressaceae > Cupressus > Cupressus sempervirens. The sequence goes on from CM053784.1 coordinate 26,081,618, forward strand.
AAATTTAGTTGTTGGATGGCTCTAACATGCTCTAGGTTAATCCAAATACCTTCCTAGATAACAATGTGACCCATTAGTTTACCTTCTATAACATTGAAGATTGATTTCTTGGAATTGAGTGAAATCCCATGCTCCCTACATCTTTTCAACACCTTCTCCAAATACCTTAGGTGATTTTATCTTTTCTTGGAGAAGACTATCAAGTCATCCAAGTAGATAACTATGATCTTATCCTTTAGATTAGTGAAGGATGAGTTCATGGCCTTTTGAAAGGTGGCACTAGCATTAATGAGCCCAAAAGGGCATTTTTTTATTTACAAATGTTCCCCAAGGAATGGTGAACGTAGTTTTGAACTGATCTTCTAGGCTTATCTCAATTTGGTTGAAACTTGAGAATCCATCTAGCATCGACATCATTTTAGAGTTGAAAATTGTTTGCATTATATGATCAATTTTAGGAAAGGCATAGTTATCCTTTAGAGATGCTTCATTTAAATTCTTGAAGTCCACACAAAGTTTGATCTCCCACTCTTTTTCTAGGTTGGGATAATGTTAGCTATCCACATCGAATAATGTATGGGATAGATAATTTTGGCTCCTAGCATCTTATGCACCTCCCTAAAGATAGCATCAAAGACCATAGGATTGTAGTTACACTATTTTGCCATAAGGGAGCAATGTCAAGATTGAGAGGGATTTTATGCTTGAACTCACCATTCCTAAATGCCTTTAGGTCCTCATATCCCTAGGAAAACACATCCTCATACTCTATCAACAATACTTTTTCCTTTTCTCTTTCTTCCTTTGAGTAACTACTATTGATATTAACCATCTTGGGTTTATATTCTGTGCTAATATTCATTTCTTCATACTTTCCAGAAGTTCCACTCTTCCTTCCTCTTTCCCTTCAAATAAATGCATCATGCCTATCAAAAATTTTCTCAAGGGAAATAAGGTGTCAAGGAATCTTGTTACCTTTGAGTTGTTCAACTTCCAACTCCAACTCCTTCTAGGTGTCAGCAGAGAATTCCTAGTAGGCATTTTCACTCCTTTCAAAGTATTTATCATTGAAAGGTTCAGATCCTTCTAGGAAGGACTCGATTTTCTTATCATCATTGAACACTTGGAAGCTTTCAACTTTGTCAAGAATGTTTGGCCTAAATAAGACCTTGACCTTGTATTGATTATCTGTGAAATCTAGATGAGGGAGTAATAGTGAGGATGATGCTACTAACAAGTTTTCCCTTGCATTCAACTCACTTGGAACAACTTGAATTGAAAAAGTGTCTAGGTGCTCAAACTCATCTTAGACTCTATTTCTATAGTTCCTAAGCCTAGCATTTTTTATAATGTACTAAGCTCTAACTTGTTTTACTATAAGTTTTGCTTCTCTTGAGCTCTAAAAATCTTCACTTCTCTCTACTTCATAGTTGTGATATCCAAAAACAAGGCTTCATACTTTGCTATGTTGTTGGTGTTCTTGAATTGCAACTTGTAAGCTAGCTGAGTTATATCTCCACTTGGGGATACAAGTACCACACCAACTTTGGACCTAGTAGTATCACTAGGAGTATGTTGTTGTTCTTCTAAATAATCAGAGTGAGAGAACATCATGTAGATTCTAAACTCTATTTCTTGATATAGGATATGTTCCTTAGGGTCATCAAACTTTAAGACTATAAATTTTTCCTTCTCCTCAAGTTCTAGCTTGATTTTCTTATTCCCCATGGGAATAATGGCATGAGCCCAATAGAATGGGTCTAGCTTCTAACCAAGTGAGGTAGCTAAAAATGATGCTTCTTCTTCTTTGAACAACATAGGCAAAAAAACCTCTTCATCAACTAGTGGGACACTATCCAACTGAGGTTGGTTATTGCTTATGGTATAGTCGGCATTAGGCTAGGTTTTGGCATTGACATCAATTTTACAATAATCTACCAACTTTTGTTATTTAGTTGGATGATTCTTAATATAATCAAGAGGAGACACCTAGATACAATCATCCTTTCAATATTCTATAATATCAAATGAGGAATGGGGCTTACCATTTGATTCAAACTTTCATTTCTCTTTCTTCTAGGATGAGGAAGTGGATGCTCCAGCTGCAGCTGGTGAAGCACTAGTGACTATGTTCTAGGAAGGAAGAAAGTTCACTAGATTCTTCTCTCTTTGGCTTCTTGTATCCACAATCATTTGAATTTTTTCTAAGGTGGAAAAGAAGTCACCTCCAACCTCTGAATCTAATTCATACTCCAAAAAGAATGTTCTAAAGTCATCATGTAGAGCAGAATCATCTTCACTTTTAGGATCGCTAATTAGAAGTACCAAGCTACTTATATCTATTCATTTTTGGATAGGAATCACCATCATGATCAGCTCATAAATGAAAAATGAACATGATTTTCTTCTTGTGGGTGCCTCAATAGAAAACTTCTACTGAGAAAACAACAACTGCAATGGTCTGCTTTCATGTTGCCTTCAAGGAAAGTCTTGATATGGTTGCTAGTGCACAAAGCCAGGTTTTCCCATTTGTCTCTTGATGGCAATCATTTTTTTAGAAAGCTTCTAAAGAATTTCTTTGGTATTGTTAGTTATACCAAGGACATAGCTTGTAGATGCTCCACTCTAAATCTCTCTTCCATTTCCTAGACACTATTAGATCATCCTCCAACTCAATTGCCATGTTCTAAGCAGCCAAGAAATTAGCTACATGTGCACATCTTATTTGAAAGCTTATGTCATAGGGCATGGAGCTAATGAAGAACATCTTCTAGTTATCAATGGTAGGATTACTTGTAGCAGGGATCCTATTGACCAACTTACTAAATTTAGCAATAAAATCTCTCATACGAACACTTGGCTCCTTCTCAATCTAGATAAATTGAGTTAAGAGAGTATGCTCATCCTCTGTATTCTTATAACATGCTTCAAACCTAGTCCACATGTCCTCCCAGGTTGTAATACATCCCACTAGGAGGTTTTAAAACTAGTCAATAGCATTGTCAACCAAGGTTTCCACAAGCATCCTCATTAGTACATCTTCATGTTGAGGAAAAATGACACTACATGTAGCAAAGAAAGCTACAATGTGCTCATCAGTAGAAATCTTCCCATCACCATTGAACTTTGGGAAATTCTTTCTAAAAGCTCTAGGAAGGTCATTGTTGGTAGCAAGATGAAGAGCACCAATAGAATTACCCCATGACATAGTCATTGAGGAAGGAAGGATTACTGGTATAGGCTAAAAAGTGACAACAGTAGGGATAATTACTCCATGAAGAGTGAGGGAGTTGCAAAAAGATGGGATTTGAGCATAGAAAATAGGAGGTGAAGATGAATGGCTACATATCCAAGTAATAGGGTGAGGAGGTAGAAAAAGAGCACCATGGATACCTTGATATACTAAATCCCAAGAGTGTGTTCTCCCTCTTCCTAGGATCTTCAAAAAAAGGAAACTCAACTTTTTGCAATTCTTTGAATATAGGTTTGACTTTTCCTTTACGATGAGTGCTAAGAGTATATGTAGAATCTAGGGTGAACTATATCAGCTCACAATAGGTACACTTCTCTTAATCTTCTTTCTTGTAATATTCCCTCCCAATATTCAACATTGGCTTCATATCTTTTGAGGGTGAAGCATACTCATCTATATTGGTCAAGGGACTTTTTGGCTTTTCTAGGTGAGAGTATTCAACTAATTTATGATATCCTCTTGCTTGTACTAGAAATCGAGGTTAGGTTGCACTACTGGGATTTGTCCCTCATGAGGTAACGCCATTTTTCCTTAATATTTAGTATACATGAGTCAACTATTTGAGTGCCACAAGGATAATCTCTAAGTTTCTCAGTAAAGCCATAGAAAAACTTAAGAGCACTTAGGTAGTATGAGTATTGTTCCCGAGTAGAGTCACCAAAAATTGTTGGTTAATAGTTTGTCTTCCTTGATATTTTTGTTTATATCTTGACTCTTGACTTTTTGTAATGCCCCGCCAAGGGATCCAAATAATTAATCTAAAATATCACTAAGTTTGCCAAACAATTTTTTTTTTAATACATGAAAAATAAACCATTCACAACTTATCCATAGTAATGGAAGCAATAGAAACAATTCAAATAAAAGTAAACATGACATACATAACAAGTTACATTCTTTAAAGATCCCTTAACATTGAATTACATCTAAATTAACTATTCATCTAACATCACATCCAACATTCTTAAACCATATACAAGTGTCTTTTTAGTAATCCCATTTTAGATTGCTCAATCATCCATTGTACATGTCACACGGTATAAAAAGGCTTAAAAGAATATATATCTATGTAAATAAACTAAATCATCATACTAACTCTAATCCATGATACAATAACATAAATGAAACCATAAACATTACACGATACATCATCATCATAAAGATATAGAACATCATAAAAGATAACCATATATCATCAAACATAATTAACTAAGTGCACGGTTCCTCCCAACCGTTAATAGCATCATTAGACCATCGTGGATCCTAGTCATCCCTTCATGTGTAACATTCCAAAGCACTGAAGAGATCATTGGTATTTACATAGTAGGAATGTCACTCCTAAACCATCCTACATCATATGCAAAAAGTAATCTAACATGCAATGTAAAGCATAAGATAACATCATGCAAATCATCAATGTAAGAAACATACCAGTAAATACATCCATCATAGGGTATATCATCTATCATAATGATCCAAGAATAGAATGAAGATAAGTACCAATCAAGAATGCTCTAGCCACGATGTCTCGGTCGGATCTCAAATGATAAGAGTGAAAATACACTACCACCTGACTGCATGGAACCTAAGTGGTCCACTCCCACTGTGGTGAGGAGATAATCTCAAGTCCCAAATAGGCTATCCAAATCACATAGCAAAGATACTCTCTAAGTCTAGGAATCCTAAAAGTATACTAACTTAAAGGTTCCAATCACAAAACAAACATCTAATCCCAGAGGCACACAATAACATGTAGGAAACCTACTATGCAAGCGAGAAAGTGTCATCACATATATCATGTAGAAGTTACCCTGGTAGTTAACTAAACTCCATGGGTCCCTACTGATCCTCATGTGCCACTAGTATCCTCTCATGCTGACAAGGCATACTATAAAATGCAAGGTCGCAACCATGCATTCTCTCTACTCCCATCCTAGTTTGTACAAGCACTCAAGGCATGGGTGAGAACCAAAACAATTATCTTTTTAGGTTCATTTAATCCCCATTTAGTGTGTAAATGTTATCACTTATTAACAAAACTTACAATGAGTTACCCTAGCAGCCACTTAGGGCCCCGACCCCCATTGCAAGCCACTTCCCAACACTACAAGTAGATAACCTACCCTAAACTCATGGAATCACAAATCACCCTAGTCCTATACAAGAGACTGGAAAGAAATACCAAAAGATAATCCACAATAAGAATCATCAAATATCTACAATAAAAGCATCAAATCTCCATGAGCAACTAAAAAGCATCCATAAATAATCATGACCACAACAGTTCTCTACTGGCAACTGAAGGTATCATTGATAATCAAAAGTATCCATTGGTTCTCAATAACCAAAATATATCTCAAAATCATACTGATCGAAGACTCCAAAATGGTTGAGTCAAAACATGTCACAACATGACATCATTAAGAAATAAATCAACACTTTATTCCCATCATGGCGACTGAAAAATATCCCAAGGATAACTAATTGATGACTCAAAAATATGGTTAAGTCAAGTGTCTCAGATACATATAACTCAGCTTCACTCAAGAAGACTAATGAGCAATAACAATCAATAAATACAAACATCTCATAGAGCATACCATCACATAACCATGGTTGGGTTTAAAAAGATCGAGACCAAATAAGATCAACATGCCATCACATCTCATAACCCCCAAGCCTTTGGTAACAACCTAAGACTGGTCAACACTAGTCAACCCAAAAACCCAAAACAAGAAGCATAGAGAAAACACAATGTACACACAACACATGTTTAGGTTTACTAAAATCACATAGCTAAATCAAGTGTAGAGGTTTCAGTTTCTATTTGCAAGTATACTTCAAGTGTATAGGATTTATCGTTTGACCTACAAGTCAACCCGTTTGTTCCTCGATAGCATTATCCTTCCATTAATTAAAAATAATATTCTAAGAATAACTGAGGGATAGATATTTACTCATTAAATCATTTGTCTCTTAATAAATCATTTTTTTTATTTTAGTAAGATCCATGTTACTAATTGAATAACTCTTCCTTAATGTTACTTCAAGTTTTCAACATAATCAGAGGATCATTATTCGTTATATTATAAGAGAGCTAGATATCAATATTTGAATAAGAAGATTATAACTTTATTAAAATGATCAATTAAATCAATCAATTAACATAGGTACAGAATCCATGACCTTTTAACATTCTAATAGTCCTCAATTAAATATTACTAAGTCTTCACCATTAAAATATCTAAGGTCATTATTCAAGTCATTAGAATAAGACTTATCAACTTCGATGTAAATATTTTACAATATCGTTAAAATAATTGTATCAATTAAATCTCTATTACATAACATAATTATTAATTAAGTCTAATTAACTCTAATTAATTGATTTAATTAATAATTACACAACCATATCAATGACCCAATGAAAATCAATTGACTAACAATAGTTTGTACATAAAAAGTCAACTACAATCCAATACACAAATATTCATATTAATAGTTCAATAATAATAACTTGTTAATATTTAATAACAAGCTATATAGGGAATCTTATTAATAAAACTATAATGACCACATTCGTCTTTTTTGAATGAATACTAATATTTTCTTAACAAATTCGTATTAATGATAATCATTTAGACCATTATACTATTATTTATTAATAATTTGCTAGACCCAACAAACATTAATAAATAATAAAATCATTAAAACTATAAATAATCGATCTAGAGAACCTTCCATAAACTTCATTAGTTAATATTTAACTAACTCTTAACACCATTAAGGTATATCAATAATTTATTTAATAATACATAACGTATTCAAATCGTAGCAATGTTGTTATAATGTAACAATGACTCCTTGTCAATTAGATCTTAAATCCCATATCATTAAATTCTCTTAATTTAAATAATCATCATTGAACATCTTTACATAATATATATTATTGTCTCTTAATTATTTAATATATATTAAATAATATTTAATATACATTAAATAATTAATATTAAAAGTCAACCATTAGACTCAATTTTCTAATTGTTCTAATAATATTTTGTTTATATAAATGTTGTTTGAAAAAGATCCCTATCAAATTCCAATAAGACTCATTGTAGATTTTAACATGAATAATTTCTAAATTCTTTTCATTATCATCTTTCCTTCACAATTCAGGTCAATTAAATAATTAAATTAATTTTATATTGTTAAACTATAATATTAAAAAAGATCTATTAATACAACTCTTTTATCAAATATAATCATTATTAATTATTAATAATATATATACATATTTACATATATACATATATACATATATATAAATACATATATATACATACATAAATATATATATATATATATATATATATATATATATATATATATATATAATTATAAACGTTTAATAATAGTAATAATAACATTTTTTTTTAAAACATTTATAAAAATCAAAATGTAAAAATTTGATTTTCGCAACACATAAAAAAAAATTTATAACAAAACACATGATAACATATATAAGTACCGCAGTCGTGGTTCGCAGTACCCTGCGGTCGCAGGGCAGTACCTACGATGCGGGTACCCTGCACTTAATGCAGGTGGGGTACGGCTTCGCCCTCTTGATTTCAAATAAGATTTTTTATAATGTTTTCAAAAATGTTTCTTTCAAACGCGATAAAAATTTCAAAAAAATGTTTTTTAATAAATAAAAACGTTCGGCCCGTAAATATATTTTGGACTTTTATTTTATTTTATTTTAAATAAGAAATTCCATTAAACATTTTCCATTGTGACAGCGTTTTTCAATATACATACATATATATATATATATGCCAAAATTTATAAACATATATGCATATCTTAAAGAGAAAACATCTACAATAATATCTGCGACCATAAACATAGTTTTAAAATAAATAGGACTTTTAATTTTATAATTTAGGATTTCTCTCTATAATGATCATTCTTCAGATTTGTCCAATTGATCCTTCTAATAGATTTGTCCATAGGCATCTGAAAATATAATTTGATAGAAAGATTACATCTAACCATTCAAGTTTTCAACTTAGAATTTCCATTTTAAATTTCAAATCTTGTCTATCTAATTTCACAATATAAATTCAAACCCAAACCCGATTTAGATCTAATTTCTTCCTTAATTGGATCTAGGGTTTTCTATTGTTTTCTTCTCAACCAATTAAAAATTAGCATATATATATCTAGATTCCAATTTCAAAATTGAAGATTCAATCATGGAATATATTCAGACACATATAACAGACGCAATGAAGACAGGAAGAGAAAGAGTGCAAAGGGAATATGCGAATATCATGAGTGCACCTGGACACTGAAGCTAATTTGCCATGCCTTAGAAGTCCATAGAAAATCCTTTCCTTCTCCATCATTCACAATTCCTCCAAGATCCAAGCTAACTGAAATTCCCACATCATTAGAAGTGCTTGAAGAAGCATAAGAGCATGTAGAAACATATGAGCATGTAGAAGCATATGAGCTTCTCAAATGCATGTAAGCTTTGAAGCTTGACCAAACACACTAGGAAAGCCTCTATTTAAAGGCCTCTAAGATGCATCTAGAATGTCTCTAGAAACAACTAGAAGATAAGCATGACTACTAAGCATGAGTCTACTCCAACCTTCTAGATGAATCTTAAGGTTGTAGACACCATGTGCTCAAATAATATGCTAACTCCTAAGTGTAAACAACTTGTGCATACTTAGAGTGCAAACTTCTGTGTTGTCTACATGACAACTCTCGAGAATTTGCGAACTCCTAAATATTAAAATAATGCACAATAATTAATATAATATTTACTTTATTCATTTGTTTATATATTTATTAAATTTTAAATCTCATGCACTAACTTTAATAACTCCACTTATTTTATCTTAATATATTTATATTTTAATCACATGAGATCTAGAATCTTTTAATAATTTTAATATCTTTTTGACTTTTACATTTATTTTCAAAACTTAATTGCTAAAATATTTATTAATTTAAATAAATATTATCACATTCCAACTTTAAAATTATAACTTTTATCTTCAAATTTAATTATTTTATTTAATTAATTTCCCAATTAATTAAATAAAATAAATATTAAAATATCATATTAATTTTCCATTAAATTACACCATTAATTAAATCTTTTAATTAGGTTTAATTAATAGAAAATACACCAAAGACTCACAAGGTAAAATATGAAAACCCGTCATAGCCAAAATACATACAAAATCAAACCAAGGGTTAATATCACGAATTATGTCATCTGATGCATTCAGAGCATACTCAACTCAAGTACTTGTCTTAATTTCCAATTAGAATAAATGGCTTAAAGGGTTGGGATTTGGACTTGAGAATTTATCTCCCCTCTCTTATCATTGAGATAATGCGATAGGGTATGCTCCCCCTAGCAATTCAAAAAAGTTGATACCCAGTACCTGCAACCTGCATAAAAACCATGCATGTACATACAATATATATGTGCTAAGCTAAATAGGCAATGGCAGGAAGTGGTGCATCGTGTAGATCTTAACTAGCGGGTGACTACGACTCCCTTCCTTAACCACATCAGACATGTCATACATAAGAACAAACATGCACACCATACACATGCAAGTATGGGGTAAGTATCCATAAAAAAACACATGTGATAATAAATCATCATTAATAACTGAAATCACTTGAACAATCATCATGCATACATGAAATGTAGAGTTTAAGTAATCTCATCACATATCAACTAAATCTATAGCACAATATCTAATAGTCTCAAAACAATGTTGCTAACCATCAACATAAAACTAGCCCTAAAAGAGTTCGACAATGATAGCAAAAATGTGACCTAGGGGCAAGCACTACACTTTCCCAATAGCTTATGGGGAAGAAAAAAGTTAACAATAGAATGGGTAAATATAGTAATCTATCAAATACCCCTAAATTGAAAGCTACAACCCACTTATGAGTGCAAGATATGCAATGAATTTGTTTCAAGTTTTTAGGGTATGCTCTTAACTAGAGAGAAGAAGAGGTAAAAACCAAATTATTCAACACTTTGAGAAACCTAGGAAAAGAAGGGGAATTAACACACAAAATACAATCTACTTAGACTAACAATGCAAAGAAATAGAAACATGCAAAACTGACTACAATAGTAGGAAGAGAGGAAGAGATGATGAAACAAGTAATTCCTAGATTATGCAGTTAGCAAATGTTTTGACAATACCAAAATTATCTACCCTTTAGCTATTCCACACATAAATTTCCTACTTACTTATGTAATTAACTAAACTAAACACACACACACACCATAATCAACAATAGAGAGAATAGAAGACATGCTTATGTCAAAGAGAGTAAGACATACAATCTATTGAATAAAGGAAATAAAGCCAAGTTCATTCACTTTCATTCAAGTTTCAACATTAACACATTGATTCCATATACTCCACTCCAAACTAAATGAACAACAAAACTTAAAATGAATTTAGAGTCACACATAGTAGTCCCAACTACTGGGATTTTCCCATTGTAACTTTTGTTGATCTTATTAACTTCATTAAAGACTACATTCATAGGCCTTCTCAAAATGGAAGGCTACATTAGATGATTATATTTGCATATAATCTCTAAACAAAAAGACTAAAAATAGGAAAACTTGAATCATTGTCCATTACAGAGATTAACAAATGCTAAGAATGGATAAAATTAGAAAAAAACAAGAAGAAGAATGACAAATGATTGGAAAAGCATCAAAGCATCATCTCTTCTTAGAATTAATTGAATTAGCTCTATAAGCTTTCATGGTTTTGGTTACTTTGTTTAGCTCTTCAACACCTGGATTGAGGATATTGTCAGCTTGGATCATACATTAGTCATACATTTCCACTAGTTCATCAATTCTAGCCACTCTTGATTGGAACTTCTTCATTTCTCTCCTTGTGACTGCATCTACTATTGAGAGTTCCTAGATATTGGATACTTGGAAGTTGATAGGGTCAGTGGCTTTGTTAAAAAATACTAGGAACTTGGACTTCATTCTCTCAATGTCCATGAGCTTTCCATTCATTAACACAAAGGACTCTATGTGCAAGATCTTCAAATATTGAAACAACTTTTCAATGATCTTTTGCACTAGGTCATGCACATCCTTGAGTTCATTTGTAGATCTCATGGAGCTTTCTATGAAAAACTCCAAGAATTGCTTCCAATGGAATAGTGACTCCTTGCCAGTCTTTAGAATCTTGTGAGCAATGGCCACATTGGTCTTCATGTCTATCACTTCTTGTAGAAAGGTCAATTGCTCTATCAACTTGTATGTTGCCTTTTGTATGGTTATTTGATGATATGAAGCTACCTCTATGATCTTGTGAGCATCTAATTATAAGCTTCCCATATTCTCAACTAGTGGGCAACCTTGAGCCTTTATCTGATCTACCCATGCTTGGCCTACTTGCCCAATTTTTCTATATTGTTGTAGCTAGAGTAGTAAGTTCTTGTTCTCCTCTACATTTGGGTCAAATTGACTAGAATAAGTACTCCCAAGTGCAGATTTTATGTATTCAATTATCTCTCTATTTGAGACCTTCAATATCTTCTTGTCTACTCTTAGCTCTTCTAGCTTTTCCTCAATTTTCTCATTATTTGACTTCCACATGTTCACCATGGAGTCATGAACTAGAATGTGAAGATCCAATATCCTAATTTGGAAGTCATCCTTTGAGAGCTTGTGAAATATTCATTCTTTATGAGGCTTTGAAATCTCAACTAAAATGTGTCCATTCATTGAATCTCCAATGAGTGCTACAATAGTCTTCTACTTCTTTATTTTCTTTGATGGCTAGGAGGAGGTGACTTGTGTGATCAAGTCCTTAATAGGGTTGCATCCTCATATCTCCTCTTCTTCCTATCAATGGTCTCTTCAATCCAAGACTCTGTGGAGAGAATATTGATAGTAGATGAGTCAAATAGCTTCCTCAAAATCAATGGAGTATTCTTGCTTTAGGAATAAATAGGGAAGGAAGCTACATTGGTTACCGAAAGAGCTAATGTATCCCCTTGCTGAAATGCTTCCTATTTCTAACCATCCATGGGGTTAGTATTGTCATTCAAATTAATTATTTTAACAAGGGAAGATAGCTTAGCCACTAATTTTACTTGTTCCTTCCTCTTATCCCTTCCTTCTCTCTAGTCTTCCCAACATTTGGAAGAGGGATAGCTCTGCAAGTAGGGGTGAGTGGCACATTCTTTTTTGGAGGATTGTCTCCTCCTTGGTCAATGGATTGTGATGGCCCTACAAATTTTATTTTAGTGGCTATTGTGGTTGTAGATGTGGCTAAATGGGTGGCTCTAGTAGATACTCCACCCATAGAACTAGTGCTCCCAGTCTTCTTCTTCTTCCATGCTCAAGTCCACTCCACCCATAGAACTAGTGCTCCCAGTCTTCTTCTTCTTCCATGCTCAGGTCCACTCCACCCATTTGTCTATTCTCTTGATTATCCCCTACATGAGAACCTCCATGGTCAATGACTAGATCTAGAGGTGGGATATATATAATTGGTGTGCCCTTGATCTTCTCATAAGAAGTGGGGTGCATGTAGGCTTCATCATCTGCAAGATTAGATACATCAACAAAATCATTGTATAATTTTATTTCATCAATAGTGAGTCTTGACCAAAATATCTCCCAAGTTTGGTACTCATTAAGATACCTAGACCAAAAATCTTCAATATCCAGGAGATGTCAATAGGCATACACTAACTTTACATAATCCCTAACAAAATTCACTAGATCATATTGAGGTCTAAGCACCTCATTATCTAAGAACTAAATCTTAGTCTCAAAAATCTTTACCAAATTTTGAGCATCTGATCTAAAGGCATATGAATACAGGCCTACCACTATATAGAATAGAATCCCAACAATCTTTTTCACATTTAAACATAGGGTGTTCACTTATAGTATTTTTTGACACAATTCAACTAGAACCACCTTGTCCTCTAGATATCTAGTTAACCTCTTGGGAAATCCATCATAGGCTCCTATTCACAAATAGGAGAAACTCATAAACTGGATGAATGAAAATCTAAACTAGCTTATATCTATATTGCCTCTGGTGAGAACCTCATTTTTGGGAATCATTTTAGTTCTTGATACAACCTTATTGTACAAGCATCATTGATAGCAACATACTCCTCATAGCTACTTTAGAGTTGCAAATGTAGGTAGAATTCATAGACCTTGGTGCACTCATCATAATTTGGAATGCTAGGGAGTCTAGGCCACAAGTGGTGTGTTTCCAAATCATATCTTAAATAAGAGGATATGTAGAACTACTTGAATCCTTTGGCTAACCATAACCATGAGATAAGCTCATCGCTAATAATCTATTTCCAGTCGATCTACATATTCTGCACATAGATTGCTTGTACTAGGAAGAAGTGGTGCTCGATGAACTCCAAAATGTCCTCTCTTCCTTTCAGTTTGAGGAGAAGCATGAGGATATCTACAATCTCTTGCTCCAGATTTGTACCAAACAGAGTCTTTATTATCTTTCTCTTCCTTGAGTAGGCATTCTGGAACCAGATCCTCTGCATGTCCTCTCATCTGAGGGTCTTCTTCTCATTGAACATGGATGTAGAGGAGCCAAAATCAATGTCACAATATTTCTCTTTTATAGGGATTCCAGATGCAGACTACATCAGCACTTCTTAATTAATATGAGAATGGATTAATAAAGAAACAAAATCTTCTTTATTTCTAGGTTGTATCTCTCCATCCACTCCTTCACCAACTCAAGTGCACGAACTTCCATTATAAAGTTGACTGCTTCTACCAATCCGCTCTCTTTGAGTTTCAAACTAATTAAGTGAATGAGTTGGGAATTTAGCCTCCTACGTAGATCACTCAAATCATAGAACTTGAAAGATGTATTATAAAATCTTTTAACTCACTTTCCAAGACAGTTAATCTATCATAAGCAACATCTCTAATTGTCATTTTCCACGATTACACACAATGCAGTTATCAATAAATAGTTATTAAATATACTGGTAGAAATCAATTACATGCTATTCTGATGAAATAGCTTTAAGAATTAGAATTTTGGTGCCACACAAATGAAATTAAGTTCAGCCAATGATTATAATGGCCATATTTTCATTTAATTCCATGAGTAATGGCTATTAAAAATTTTCTTTTTCTACACATAAAATACTAAGTTCCCGAAAGCACCCTTACTTTACTTAAAGTAAAGTGATATGACTAAAGGTCATTAAATGACATAAATACTTAGCTTTGTAGGAAGTGCCTCATTTTTCTTTAGAATCCAAAATAAAGGTAGTCTTAACAATATTAACATTTGTGGAAGAGAGAGAAACACATAGCTTTTCTATAAACCATTTTTTCTTGTATTAGGAATTGTATTACAAGAAGTAGTCCTTTTACTACCTTATGCACTTCGTTCTTCCACTTTTTTCCTAAAACTTTTAACACTAATTTTCCTTCATAATGGGTTCACATCTCAAACTCTTACTTCTTTAGAAGTATCTTTTGGGAATCTCTAAGAGATAGTCACATTTTAGCATAACTTGACTTTCTCAGCATTATTTCCAAGACTGAATAATAGCAAACAACATTCAACCTTATACTTCAATCTAATGGCCTCAAAGTTAAATCTTAAGCATGCCTTACTAGTTATGAGCCTTTAAATAGTTCTTTCAACATTATTCTCATAGTTATTTGATCATTTGAATAGAGATTAGGATCAAGTTCATACAGCCTCAAAGACAAAATGAAACAACATCATTTTTATGAACATGTAGTTGAAAAACCATGGACCCATTTTCACTATTAATACTTGTCATATCTCCACAGATTAGAATGAGACTCACCTTGGCATCTATCCACAACTTCATAGGCCTTTTCATGTAGAAAAAATCATATTCTTAGCTTATTACTCAGTGTTTCAGATTTATCTGTCAGATTCACACTTGATGTAGTTCGCACAAGGGGAAAATCAGCTTGAAAACTTAGAATCTATATGATATGAATGTTAGAGAAAGATTATAGATAATAAAATATAGAACATTTACTTCTCATTAGGAGGAAACCTAATACCATGCCTAAATCACCTAATCCCTGTGTGCACCAACAAAGTAGGAAACCTACATAAAAAGATTAGTTAAAGGTAATGTGAAGGAAGTCTCAAAAAACAAAGATAGCAGAGTACTTCAAGAAAGATGAGAAGTAAGTGACCTAAAAGAGACCTAGAAACTTCTCTCTTGGAAAGACACTCACTTTAAACAATTACCTCAAGCTTAAAAGGGGAAGGCTAAAACTTGGCAACAACACCATAACTCGATAAATATAAAATTTAAAGCCAAATTGAATAAAACCAACTACATCCTATATGTATCAATGTTAGAACTCTAACCTTGAAAAAAAAAAATTTATTATCATATGTTAAGCATGAATTCTTGATGATGTTGTATGGAGGAGTTTGTCAAATTGTCAGATGATTTAGTGCTTATGTGTTGCATTCATGATTTTATTTGTCATTAATGTCAACATATCAATTTTTTGGATAGTTCATCTAGAATTGCAAAGGCAGATACATTTGGAGAGGTTCATGGTTAGAGAATTATGTTACACATAGTTGGAGATGAATTTAGGAATGTTTTATGATGTTGTGTCTATGTTTGCAGAAAGAGATATGCAATTTGGAATGAGTTACATAAGATCTTGCAGAGACCACTCTTAGAGAGAGTTTTTGGTAATTGTGCTATATCTTTTTAGTATGGGTAATAATCATTCAATAAGCTTGGATGATATTTGAAGATATGTTAAATATTATATGGTTAATGTGACAAAATAATATTTCAATATGTGAAGATTTGTGATGAATGTTCAACATGTTATTTCCAAGAGATCAACTATTGCTCATATATGTATGGGAAATGTTATTTGTAATGTAACATGTAAATGTAATACTAATTTTAAATTGGGAAAACCTCAAGGTTCGGTCAACTAGTGATTCAAACTTGGTATAAAGGAAATGTGTTTTCCTTGTAGATGAGTATCTAGAGGGGATGTTTATAATTAATGTGAGCTTTGGATGTGAATTATGTATGAATAGAACAAATATTTATGTTGATGATATAATATGAGCTTCAAAGGAACTATAATAGCAAAGAACTTTTTGTTCGGTAAACTCAAGAACATCAATATGTTATCCAAAAGATTTTTTAATGAAGATAGACTTGAGGGAATTTGAATAGTGGGTTTAGTTGTCCTCTTTTCAACTCCTAACAAAGTTGGAATCTCCTAACAAGGATTCAGAGTGTCCTAATAGGGAATCACATGTACTAAATATATTTCATTGTACTAATTTAGATCAAAGAAGGAACTATAATAGCAAAGAACTTTTTGTTTGGTCAACTCAAGTGTTGGATACAATTGTTCAAATTGTGTGTTGTCTTTGATGTCACACAAATGTCATATCAGTCATTAGATAGTGTCTATCGAGCTCAGAAGGTCAGCAAGGCAAAGGACAGTGTTTACCGAGTATCAGTAGTAAATAAGTATTAAATACATCTTTGGGATTATATGAAATGTTTTTGAGTAACTGATTCATGCCTCCTCCCCCCCCTCTCAGTTACTCCATCTATAATTCGAACAATTGGTATTAGAGCTTTTGGTGCTTACAGGAAAATATTTCAAGGATCTAAGCTAAAGATTAGGATGTCTTACAAAAGGGAAATTCTAAGACTTAATAGGGACAACTTCTCATCATGGCAAAGATTGATGAGGATTCATCTGGCTTCTATTGGTGATACAGGGCTGAAGTACCTTGATGAAAAATATGAAGAACCTTTTGGTACATTATCTATCAATGATATTGCTAAAAAGAAGGCACAACAACATGATGATAGATATAGCATCTGCTCTAAGTTATGAAGAATTTGATGACATCAAGGATTACAAAACTGCCTTTGAAATGTGGAACAAGCTGAAAGAGATCTATGGAGGAGATGATAATGTAAGAAGAGCCAAAGCAGAAAGTTTGAGAGGAAAATTTGACCAAATGAGGATGAGAGAGATGAAAACATTGCAAAGTATGTTGAAAGAGTTAACGTGTGTGTTAGTGCAATCAAAGCATCTAGAGGAGACATCAATGAGGAGACAGTTATAAGTAAAGTTCTTAGAACTCTACTTCCCATTTATGCAATCAGAGTCTCTGCAATTCAAGAAAGAAGATGTGAGGCAAATCATAAAATAAATTTAGAGGTGATAGTTGGAAGATTGGCTACATTTGAGCTAGACAACTATGACAATTATGTTCCAACTGCCAAGAACGTTGAATCAGCATTTGAAGCCAAGCTTTCACTCAAAGAGAAAGGGAAAAAGATGAAGGATCCATAATCAGACAGTGATGAAGAATTAGAACAAAGTTCAGACAGCGATCTTGAAGTGGTTGAAGCTCTACTAGCAAGAAAATATTCAAGAGGCAAAGGGAAATACAAAGGTAAGGTTCCTCTAATATGCTTTTCTTGTGAAGAAATTGGACATATTGCAGCTAGGTGCCCAAACAAGTAGAACAAAGATGAGAAGAAAGGTCACAAGTACAATGGCAAGAAAGACTTCAAATCATTCAAGGATAAAGGTAAGAAAACATGTTTTATGGCTAAAGATTCTAATGATTCTGATGATGAAGAAGAAGATCAAATTGTCTACATTGTTGTGAAAGATGAGTCTGATAATGATGAGGAAATGGCACTCATTTCTCATATGAGCTGAAATTATACATGGATCATAGACAGTGGTTGTGTTGGTGTTTTAAAATGAACTAAAACTACTAAGCAACAAAATGCTTAATACCAAGATGACAGTACTCATACAATCTAAAGACTAGCCAATTCTTGTTAACAATTGCATGGGCAAAGCATTTGGGCCCAACTTCAACAAAAAAAGGGTGGTTTTCTACTCTTCTAGCTCTGTAAAACCAGGGTGGGTATACCCAAGGATGATTCAAGACTGGGAAAACTGTATGAGGATTTTTTTAGTTTCATTCTGATTCTCATCTCAAATCCTCAAATACATACACAATTCTTGATAATTTGATAAACACATCCCATATAATAGATATGGCCAAAAATTCTTCTATATATCTACAGATGTTCTCAACAATAGTGGCTAACTGAAGCTAAAATATTCCATGCAGACAAGTACTAGCTAGCTTTGAATATCTACAAAAAACAAAAGTAAAATTGATTTAATTCTGCATTTTTGACAACTATTTGTGACATACTCCTCTTTTAGCTGGATAAAATTTGATCAATGCCTAATCCATTGGGGCATAGAGTCTACTACAAATTTCTAATCTAATTTGTTGCCTTACAACAAATTTTATCAGTAATTCTTATCCGAATTTATCATTCAAAACCCTTCCCACTACTATAGCAATCTTATCACATTCACCAAACGTATTTACTTAATCCATTGAATTAACAACAGTGATAAACAGATATACAACCTAACTAGATTGCATTCAATTGCATAGGCCTTTACCTATACAACATCAAGATAACCAAGTAATCAAAAGAAGAGAAAGTTCAGAAAGAACTGATATGGGGATAGTTCAAAATTTGTATTCATTTTCCTTGAAAATTGTATATAATTTACAATAGACTCAGAATGACCTTCAGAAAGAAACACATATCATTCTATATTCATGTATTCTCAGAGAAATGACAGAGAAAATACACCACAAAATTTCTTTCAAAACATTGGACCAAAGATAGACTAAGCATATCACTTAGAAAAATAGAATTCAAACCCTTTCTCTAGCCCTAGAATCTCACTTATATAGTGTGAGATGCAACAAGCTTCAGGCTAAGAGAAAATGACAAGTGTCCTTTATAAGAGGAAGACATAGACATCTGTCAAAAAGAAAAAGACTAACAGGAAGTTATGCCAATCACACATTCTCTTGCGAGCTTCTGTTTATCACCTCCTTTCATTGATTTTGCTCCAACGGTAATTCTGTCGTATATGTAACTGCTAAGCTTGTCCCTGACAAAATCTATTATGATGATTGCACTCTATCCTCGACCCATGGGTTTTGCCAAGATAACTTCTTTGTAAAATTCATTTTTACTTCCCACTCTTCTTTGATCATGCCAGGCTTCAGAAGTAGTGAAAAAATTACTTAGTGTGCAACCTTTGAGCAGGGAGACAATGTGGTTGTCAAATATAATGAAATGGGTAACTTCTGATTCCTAGCCACGTCTGCTTTCTTAACCACCTTTTGACCAAAATTTTCCATCCATTGATACAAAAAAGGTGCCTGTTAACAAAAAGCAAGAAAGACCATACCTGTGAGTATGAAATCTTCTTCATCTTCCTCAAAAACTATGCATAGGACCCCACACATTTTTGTTACCCTGGCATTAGGCTACGATATCTTAAAAATTTGTTTAAAGGATGATGTTACTGTTGAGAGGGTTGTTATCTTACCAGGTTCATTCATTATCCTTCTTAAAACCTTGGTTACTTGACTATGACATCTTACCACAGTTTCAAAGAGATGAAACTTCAAGAAAACACTCAAGATTACTAGTTTTCCTCTATCAAAAATCCATATACTTCTATACGGGACAAAACACTTCTTTTCTACAAACTAGTTTGAACTAGAATGCGAGATATTACAATCCTAGGCCCAAGTATTTTTACCTAGTAATCCCTTTTCTATCCATAACCCAGGATCTAGTGAACTCTTTAGAACCATCCTTCGATTAAACCATACAAGACTGAAATTTTTTTCAAAACTATGGCATGAGAACTTACTTGCAATTTTTTGCTCTTCGTAATTTTGCAATTTATCTTTAAACCAATCACTTCACACTAGTGCCAGATTTATCTTAGTCCTTGCAGTAATTATCTTCATTTAGAAAATATTTCAAAATCTTTGTTCGTGCAAGGTGAAACTGGGAAAATCTTGCTTGTTATACTCTGTTATTAACTTCACATGCAAAACTTTTCACATCTTATTAATGTGCAGAGTGCCACCACCTTTAGTATTTAAAACTTTTCTGTCAATCTTAAAAATCATATGATCATGGGGTATAGAGAGAGACAACTAGGTATCGCACTCGACAAGTTTACCCTCTAATCTAATGAAAATCTCCCACGTACATAGCTCTTTCCTTGATGGCGCTTCTGTTTGGACCCACTGGCAACTAAGGACACGTGTTAGTAGGTCACTACTTTGCTATACATAAAGAATGAGCACCTTGCTATAGCAAAGCAGCAACAATCATTGATCTAATCTTGATCTTGTAGATGATATGTTACTATACTCCTTAGAAAAATAGTGGGGGGCCCTCGTTTGCTATCTTGTTGTACATATTGTTCAAGCAACTTTTTATGGTGAGACAACGATGGCCGTTGATCTAAGATTACATCAAAGGTGGAGGACCTATACCAAGTACCCTAAGGAAAAGTGGGTCCTACACTCACTATGTCACAAAGACTAAACATCATGCAACTCTTTATAGTGAGATGGTGAGGATCATTGATTGAAACTTGATCTGATGATTGGGATCTCTCAAATTCTTTTACAGGTCCAAGACATTGCTAATGTAGGAGAATCTACACTGCTGGAAATCAACTAAACTTTACTTTGAGCCTGGTCAACCATCCACGTTACCTCAAGTCCCACTGGCTATTGGTTTTTATGGTGCCTCACTACTTCGCTAATGGTGAGGAGTCAAGTTTTTCTGAGAGCAAGGTAGCAAGCTCCGATGACTTGAAAAGAACTCAGCACCGTGAAATACAAAGACCCATCAAATTGTCATCGTTCCTGCCAACTATTTTTGACAACAATTATTGCTTGTCATGCCACCTGGTCATACCATAGTTACTAATAAATTTTGAGATAGTGAGACATCAAAAAAATCATCATTCTGGCGCTGATTTCTAATTATCTCCAACTGGGCCCCTTTTCCTGTTCCAACAGCATTTTCTAGGTGTTTGTGACTGAATGATCAGTTAGAAGACAATTTTCTAACTGTCGTGTCTTCATCTTGTGGTCCCATTTTACAATTTTAGGCACTCTCTACCTTGTTATACATAAAGAGTACCCATGTTTTCATAGCGAGGAAATGACAACGGTGGACCTACTTAGATCAGATGGCTAGGAAATTTTGGGAGGAAAAGTAGCTTGGTGTGTGGAAGACATAAATGGAAAAAAAAAATTCGTAATTCAAACATTTTGTGCCCAAACAATTATGAATGGAAAGAAACGTAGGGTTCACATAAAAATTTTAAAGGCTTGCAAACAGACAACTTACCTAGAAACCCTATTTATCAATTTATGGAGACAATCTAAAGATTTTATATCCAGGCAAAAGATTTCTATCATTCAAAAATTCAGACCAACAAGTTGTTCTCATCACATGACTGGTGATAAAACTAAATTTGAATACTTTGAAGGCTATGATTGTGGCAGTGTAAGATTTGGTAACAATGAACCTTGTTGTATAAGAGGAAAAGGAAGAATCTCACTAATCAAGGAACTTGTACGTGATAATGCATATTGGGTAGAAGGACTAAAGCATAATTTGTTGAGTGTGGCATAGCTACTCAATAATGGATCCAAAGTAGAATTTATGCATGGAAAAGCAAGATTTTTGGATGGCAAAGGAAAGTTGATTGGATCAGGCAATCAAACAAAAGGTAACTTATTTTATCTTGAGGTTGGTGATTGTTCATGTTTCATTACTCAAATTGAAGAAAGTTGGTTATGGCATAGGAGGTTGTGTCATGTAAACTTTGACAACTTAATAAAAATTAGTAAATTTAGGAAAGTAAGAGGTATTCCTAACATAAAGAAACCTGAGGTTGGTCTATGCAAGAATTATCAAATTGGTAAAATGGGAAAGACTAGTTTTAAAAGCAAGAACTATTAGACTGAAGAAGTTCTAGAAATTGTGAATACTGATTTGTGTGGACCTATTGGCATTGAAAGTTATACGGGTGAAAAATTCTTCATTTTGTTTGTTGATGATTATTCAAGAATGATGATTTTCATGTACCTAAGAGAGAAATCAAAAGCATTTGAAAAGTTCAAATGGTATTTGGCTAGAGTAGAAAAGGATACAAGCAAAAGACTGAAATGCTTAAGGTTTGATAGAGGTGGTGAATTTAGTTCACATGAATTCAATAACTTTTGCATTGAAAGGGGAATCAAAAGATAGGTTTCAGCACCTGGAACTCCTTAGCAAAATGGAATAGCAAAAAGAAGGAATGGATCTATCATGGATTCTGCAAGAACCTTAATGATTGAGAAAGGCATTGGTATCAAATATTGGAAGGAAGCTATCAGCACTGTAGTTCATACCTTAAACCAAGTACAGCTAAAAAAGCACTCATTCAAAACACCATATGAGTTGTGGTATGGCTACAAACCCAATGTAAGTTATCTAAAAGTATTTGGAAGCAAATGTTACATTTTGGAAGAATCTAGAAAAGGTAAATTTGATGTAAAAAGTGATGAAGGAATATTTCTGGGATACTCTTGCAAAAGCAAAGCATATAGATGTTTGAACTTATCTACTCACAAAGTCAAAGAAAGTGCACATGTGAAAGTTGATGAGTTTGCAAAAAGACCTGGAGAAGAAAGCAAAAGGGTACTTGAAGACTATAGAAGATTTGTTTACATTGAACCTGATACAGTGCCAAGTATACCTATTAATCAGGAATTCTCAACTCTAGAGTCTTCAGTTACCAAGTCACAAGAAGTTCAAACCAAGGTAATGCCTCCCGAGTTGCAATAACCCGAGTTGTAAACAAAAGCTACCGAATCAACATCTATCATACCCAAGCAACTAGATCTAGAACAAGAAGTTGAAACACAGAAGGATAACAATGCAAGTCATTCAAAAGGAAAGGAGCTTGTGTTAGCCAAGTATGTCAGGAAGCATCATACATCAAATCAAATCATTGGAGACAAATCAGAAGGAACAATTACAAGAAGTAAGTTGAAAGGCACTTGTTTACTAGCTGATTTTGAACCTGGAAATGTTAAAGATGCACTAGACAATGAAAGTTGGATTGAAGCTATGAATGAAGAGATAGAACAGATAGAGAAAAATAAAACATGGACTCTTGTACCAAGAGCCAAAGACAAAAATGTGATTGGAACAAAGTGGGTATTCATAAACAAACTAAATGAAGATGGTAAGGTATCAAGGAACAAAGCTAGACTAGTATGCAAAGGATACTTTGAAGAAGAAGGTGTAGACTATGGAGAAAATTTTGCTCCTATTGCAAGATTGGAAGGTGTCAGAACCTTACTTGCATATGCTACATTCAAAGGATACAAAGTTTATCAGATGGATGTCAAGTTAGTATTTCTCAATGGCATATTGAATGAAGAGGTTTATATTGAGCGGCTTGAAGGTTTTGTTGATCCAGACAAGAAAGACATGGTTTGCAAATTGCATAAAGCATTATATGGTCTGAAAAAAGCCCCTAGTGCATGGTATGAAAGATTGCATAACTATCTTATTCAGATTGGTTTTCAAAGAACTAATGAAAATAGTAGTTTGTCCATAAATGAAGGATCAAATAATAAGATTGTTTTGGCAGAAATATTTGTAGATGATACTTTGTTCACAGGAAATGATGATCTTTACAAAGAATTTTCAGAACAAATGAGCAAGGAATTTGAAATGTCAATATTTGGTGAAATCAAATTCTTTTTTGGTCTTCAAATTCAATAGAATAAGAATGGCATCTACATCACTCAATCTAAATACATCAAGGAGATACTGAAAAAGTTTGGTATGGAAGACTGCAAACTAGTTGGGACTCCTATGTGTACTGGATTAAAACTCACCAAGGATGATGAATCAAAGGAAGTGGATCAGACATTGTATAGATCTATGATTGGAAAGTTGCAATATGTAGTGCACACAAGACCAGACATTGCCCTTGCAGTAGGAATTGTAGCAAGATTCTCAACAAAACCAAAAGAAAATCACATGATGGCAATCAAAAGGATCATGAGATACTTAAAAGGAACTGAAAAATATGGATTATGGTATAAACTTGGAGGAAATCTAGATTTAAAAATGTTCACTGATGCAAATTGGACAGGAAATATTGATTATATGAAGATCACAAGTGGAGGGGCTTTCTTTCTTGGTAAAAGGATGGTTTCTTGGACAAGCAAAAAGCAGAATTATACATCTCAATCCACAACAGAGGCTGAATATGTTGCAGTAGCAGTAAATTGCTCAAACATTGTGTGGTTTAAACAATTATTGGAGGGTATGAAGCAAGAAATCAAAGAACCTTTTGTTATTTTTTGTGATAACATGAGTGCAATTAACATCTCCAAGAATCCAATGATGCATTCAAAAACCAAGTATATTTTCATAAAGTATCACTTTGTTAGAGAATTGGTCCAAGAAAAAGAAATAAGATTGGAATATGTCCATACAAAGGAACAAATTGCTGACATATTGACAAAGCCTTTACCTACGGATGCATTCTTATATCTAAGAGGTAAGTTAGGGGTCATTCCTCTATCTAAAGCTCACTAAAATACAATTCTAATGATGCATCAACAGAAACAAAATTTAAGATCTATCAGTTGATGCAACAAACCAATGAAAACATTGCATATGAATCAGTACATTAGGTACAATGCTATTCAGCTATTTTGAGTTGTCTTTGGCATGTGTTGTCAAAGAGGGAGAGTATACTATCATATCTTTTTGAAATTTGCAAAATATAAGAGTTTTTATAAAAGGGAGAGATTATTATGAAAGAGGGAGTTTGTTGTATTTGAAAAAGAAAGTAAAGTATTCTATCAGTAAAAGACTTATTTCCAAATTTCATTCTGCTATGATATGTTGTGTTGCCATCAATGCCAAAGAGGGATATTGTTGGATACAATTGTTCAAATTGTGTTTTGTCTTTGATGTCACAAAAATTCCATATCAGTCATCATATAATGTCTACCAAACTCAGAAGGTCAGCAAGGCAAAGGACAGTGTTTATCGAGCTCAAATGGTCAGCAAGGCAAAAGGATAGAATCTACCGAGCTCACCCAATCATCAAAGAAAATGTGATTGAAGCAGTTCTTACCGAGCTCACTCGGTCATCAAAGGAAATGTGACTAAAGCAGTTCTTACTGAGCTCACTTGGTCATCAAAGGAAATGTGGTAGAAATAGTTCTTACCGAGCTCACTCGATCATCAAAGAGAATGTGATAGAGGTAGTTCCTACCGAGCTCTCATGAAGGAATTCAGTTCTTACCGAGTAAACTCTGTAGCCAAAGGATTTTATAGATATTGCAATATTAACTAATTCAAGAAGGTTAACTTAGGAAATTTCTAGTACTATTTACCGAGCAAGGTTGGCCAGTAAAGGATTTCATTGTTTTATAAAATAAAATTTATTTTTTTAGAGTAATATCTGTAGCCAACTGATGTATGGTTTATTAGTAAATGTAACATGTAAATGGGCCGAGTTAACAATCTAAATGGTATAAGTAAGAGGTCAAGTTGTGAATTCGAAGTGTGTGAAAGAGTGTGGAACTGTGTGGAATTAATGTGATATGAAGACTAATTATTGTCGAAGCAAATTTGAAGGATGATCAGAGATCATTAAGGAGTAGTAGAGCCCTATTTGATTAAGGAGGATCTAATGATATTGAACAAAGACTTGTAACTAGCAAATTCACCTGCATCTTGTTTAGGTTAATTCATTGTTGCTTTCTAACCATTGTAGCAGTGATTTCAAATCTCTTAACAGAGTTGGTTTAATAGCCATTTTGTAAATTCCCTAACAAGGTGACAATTCAATTGAATTGTTCTAAAGACCTCTAGCAAGGCCACTCCTAATAGGGTGATTAAATCCTCTAATAGGGTCACACCTAATAGTGTGTATTGTAACCTTTAACAGGGTTGGCTCCTAACAGGGCTCACTTCAGAAGAGTGAAAAATTGGTGACTAGTTACTTGGTGGTTTTTCTCATATTGGGTTTCCACATTAAATCTAGTGTCTCTTGTGTTCATTTTATTTAACTTTTGCATGCATATTAATAACCATGAATGCTAGATGATCAGTAACTCGTTAATCTACCAAGTTATGATATTCCTATATTGTTTACCGAGTATCAACAGTAAATAAGTATTAAAGACATCTATGGGATTATATGAAATGTTTTTGAGTAACTGATTCACCCCACCCCCCCACCCCCTCTTAGTTACTCCATCTATAATTCCAACACTCAAGAACATCAATATGTTATCCAAAATATTTTTTAATGAAGATGGACTCGAGGGAATTTGAATAGTGGGTTCAGTTGTCCTCTTTTCAACTCCTAATAGGGTTGGAATCTCTTGACAAGGATTCAAAGTTTCCTAATAGGGAATCACATGTACTAAATATATTTTGTTGTACTAATTTAGATCAAAGATTAGTGAAAATCAACAAAGATACATTGATCATGGTGTTGGAGACACCTCCTAAGGAAACTGGTAAAAATTCAAGCAATACTTCAAAGCTACCATTTGAAGCAATAATTTCAAATTTGTCAAAAGATGTTACAAATATGTTTATTGGAAGTATGGAAATTCAAAAGTACATTCAATTATCAATTTTTTTTATTGGGAAGATAATAGAAGAATCAAGTAAAGTGAGGAAGAATGCACAAAGAGTCCTAGAGTTAACTATTAAGAAATTGCAAAGTACCTTCCCTTTTCCTATACAAGTGGATGAGAAGAATATTGAGAAAAGGGAAGAGAAGGTAACTGACAAATTTAATACTTATTATTATACTCTTGAACATGTAGTGAGGAATAAAGTGTGGGTAGATCATGATGCCAAACTTTTCAATACAAAATGTGATACCATTAGAGGTGATATGATCATATTGGATACCTATATTAAAGAAATTAGAAGATGCATTTTAGGAGGAAATAATCTATATGTGGGTTGTTCCTTAGCACATAATCACACCTTTGCAATTACTAATGCTATCAAAGATCAATAACAAGAAATTGAAAAGATGATTGAAGTAAATAATAATGATATAAAATTCATTGAGTTAGATCAAAGGATTGGAAAAGCTAATGATGAACTTAGAATGTTGTAGTATGATAAGGAAAGAGTATTGAAATGATTCAATCTACTCAGAGATCACTTGACATCAAAGCTAGATTTGATTCAAAGGAAGTTAGATACACTTTTGGAAGTGAAATCTTCTTATGAGAAGTTTTCTTATACTAATCTTGAAGTAGTTGGATTGACAACCTATAGATTCTGAGGAGTTATCAGCATCGTAGAGGCAGTAAAGATTCCAAGGTAAGAAGAATTCAAGAATCTAAATGCAATTTTTTATGACAGCATGAGTCTTTTTGGGACTCAATTATCTTACGAGTAGAAGAAGAAGGTGCATAATTTTTTGTATGAACATAATCTTTTTGACTCACCTTTTTCATTGATGTCAAAGAGGGAGTGACGGGTAAAGAAAAAAATTGTAAGAATACTATGTGCATTATACTATAAGAATATAATCTAAGGGGATGCTTAGATAGGGGAGCTTAGATATAAGAGCATGGAATTAGGGGGAGAACATTATATGTGTAAATGATGGTATAAATTTTTGAAGATGATTTATGGTTTTATAATTTTTCACAAGGCCACAAAGTTTTGAAATTTTGAAGAATTTTATATACTTAGCCATTTTTCCAATGTATTTTCATCAATGCAAAAGTGGAATTATTGGAAATTTGGCTAAGGTTAGTTTATTGGGTTGTCATTTATGGAAGCATATCACTCATTTTGATACAGTACAAGTTTTGATTAATTCTAAAGGAAGAATACTCAAAAATTTGACTTAGTATAAAGCAAAATACATGGAGCAAGTAACCTAGATTGTTCAAAAGGATTTACTAGAAGCACATGAATTTATGCACACTTAGAGGAAGGTATTTATAATAATAGAGAGAAGGTGTGCAAGATAACTCAAAGAAATGATAAGTTTTGGATGAATTATGGCCAATTTACCAGAAACAGGTTTGACAGGACAACAATGTAAACAACAAAGTATTGTTATTTTGGTGAAGGAATTGTTTTGTCTTGCAAAATAATTAGTTAACATGGTTGGGATGACATCTAGATATTAATCCATGTGTCATAAATTATTTTTGAGTTTTGAATAGCACAAAAGCATTGCAAGGCCAACACACTAGAGTTTTTAGTATAAAGGACACATGTTTTTGTTTAACAAAGTGTGGCATTGTATTGTAATGATATAATATTTATATTCACACTTTATGTGATTGGTATAGATCTTAATTTGATGTTGAAATTAGAGTAGATAATTCGTATGAACATTTTTGAAGAGTAACTACAAGGACTAATTAGGGATTGAGGATATCAGCAAGTAGTTAAAGGTTTGTGTATCTATCTCTATTGAGAGTTTTGTATAGCTGTATATACATTTTTGAGAAGTGGACTCATTTTTCTATTTGTATGGTAATCACATATCCTAATAGGGTTGAGACCTCTAACAAGACCTATTCCTCTAACAAGGATTGATACACTATACATATGTAATAGACTCCTAACATGATCAATATCTTTCACAACACATTTTTTATTAGTGGATCATTTTTTGGGTACCATCCCCACTAGGGTGTTCCCCTATCCATAGTTTCACTAGTTGACAAATAATGGTGTTATGATTTTCATTATTTTATATTTATGTTTGCTTTTTAGTTTGATCATCTATATAGATTTAAAGATTATTAATGTTATCCATAGTTGGGGGAAAAAATTGTAGAACAATGATTCACCACCCCCCCTCCATCTTAATATTCATCATTTCTAACATAACCACCCTCCTAACTAATAGAATAACCATAAAAATTGGTAGTAACCTCTTCCTAATTATTGGAAATAATCTAATTGGTAACAAACACAATAAAACTAGCAAATAAATCTTGCCAACGAATGGTAAAAACCACAACAAAATTGGCAACCTCCATAAGGTAATCGAAAAAAATTGCCTTAATACATCTCAAACCATTAATATGGTGCCCTAAATCAACCCAAATAGTCGGCTATAATGCCTCCACCTCTTGCATGCAATAAAATTTCTCCTAAAAAAACCAAGTTGCCACCTCAACCTATGCTTGACCCGAGCAATAAGATGCCACAACACAATTGTATTCCTTTGATATGAATCAAAAACCTATCTATGCCAAAAATGTCCACAAAATTCACTTCAAATGAGGAGCTACCCTTCCTTCACCAGCTTAGATGTTTATAAATGAAGTACTTGCTAAAGAGGATATAAATGAGGAATACCAAGTTAAAGCTACTTCCAGATTTGTGTGAGATCCTACAACCATGTCTACCACCTTTTCTCAAAGGTTTAACCATTATAACCCAACCTAAGAATGCAACTTCTACTAAGCTCTTGAGTTGACTAAATCAAATGACTACTAAAATCTCTCTTCTAGATGCCATTAAAGAAGTATTGATCTATACTAAAACTATTAGGGATGCCTACGTAAAAAGTCTTTTCAGAAAGAGGAAAGATCCTTAAACTATTAATGTATTAGGAGAATTTTTTTGGATACAAACACCACTGAGAGGGGGGGTGAATTAGTGGTTTAAAATACTTTTCAAAATTTTGAAATAATCACAAGTTACAAAATTTAATGCATGAGCAAGATAGGTAATGCATAACAAAGTGACACAATAATTTAACATGGAAGACACCTTAGGGTAAAAATCCACTTTGAATCTAAAACTTTATTGGCCTCTTGGGAAAATCTTTTAGAGGTACAACTGTGGGAAGCACCAACACCTTATTTTAGAAAGACCAATTTCAAGGAACATTAATCCCTTACACCTGAAGCACCAACTTCATGAATACAAGAAGCACAAACTTCCAAAATGAAAAGATGAGATAAAAAACTATAGGATCATCTTTGTTACAACATAAATCATGAATCACTAGTTTCAACTTCTTGTTGAAAACATAACGTAGGATATACTTCTATTCTCCTCAAAACATCTAGTATCCAAATATGTTTTCTTTTTTCGTTAAAAGATCTTATCAAATACTGATATGAATGAATGAAGAATAAATATAACCTATCTTCTACCTTTGATAAAATTTTACAATTAAAATCAAATCACAAATAGGAAAATAGAAACATAAAGCATTACCCTATTCTTTGTTGTTAAAAATTTGCTTGCAAACTATTAGATCTAGTAAGAATTCCACACAAATCTTGCAACTTCTGTCAAAACCATATGTTGGACATTTTAGAAGAATGTATCCTCTACTTATAAACCATGAAAGTCAAAATTTTGGAGGCTGGTACATATCCCAAACCTCAGTTAGACCAAAATTGCTCAGAACTACTAAAATTGTCATCACAATTTTTTAATTGCTTCTAATAAACAAAGTTTTTCTCTTTCCATACATGTGTTATGCAAAAACTAAAAAAACCCCATTTTAGCTAATTAAATGTCCTTTGCAAAAATGTATGATAGTTGTGGTCTAACTGATAAAAAAGCTTATCAACTTTCACATAGACCAAAATTATTTTTTGATAATCATTTTCTTAACCAATGTAAACATTAAGTGTTAATTTTATACACTTAAGTGTCTGTCTTGAATATGTTTTGAACAATATTGAAGGACATCAAATAAGATAATTATATGATGTTAACCATATGCTCATTATAATTGCATTATTGACATCAATGACAACAATCAAAGATCAAACACCAAGGATTTAACATACTCCCCCTTTCACATTGATGTCAATACCAACTTCCACCTATATATCCATGTGTACCTATATATCCTATATTTTTACCTATTTATCCATGTGCACCTGTATCTATATATCCATCATGTAGATGTCTACATCTTCATTTTTTCCCCCCTTTGACATTAATGAAAAAGGAGATATACCAAGGTTTTAGTGTAACAAAAAGATAGGAAAAATATGCTCCCCCTGAAACATATCTTTATGAACTTATGCAAGAGAAGAGAGAAATAAAACTCCCAATCTTGTTCTTAAACCTTCAAATATGTCTCTTCAAAGAGGTTTTGTAAATATGTCAGCCAACTGATCTGAAGAAGGAACAAATTCTAATTCAACATTACCATTCAAGACATGTTCCCTTATGAAATAATAATGAACATCAATGTGCTTGGTGTGTGAATGCATAACTGGAATCTTAGAAATATTTATTTCACTCTAATTATCACAATAGATAGTAACTAGTTTAGACATTGTTACTTACATATTTGATAAAGTTTGAACCATCCAAAGAACCTATTGACAACAAGAACATGGATCTATATATTCAACCTCTGTAGTAGAAAGTGTAGTAGATTTTTGCTTCTTACTATGCCAACATGCTAGCTTGTTACCCAAGAAAAATATTGCTCCTAAAGTAAATTTTATTTCATGTAGACAACCTATCCAATCTAAGTCATTACAAGCAACAAATTTGAAATCACCACTTTGAGGATACCAAATCCCATAATCCATAGTACCCTAAATATATTTGAAAATACTTATAACTTCCATAACATGAGATTCTTTAGGCAAAGATTGAAATCTTGCAACCAAACATACAATATGCATTATATTAGGTCTTGAAACTATGAGATATAGTAAACTACCAATCATGGATCTATAAGTAGTTTGATCAACATCAAGAGAACCATCATTTTTAGTAAGTTTCCATCCTATTATCATTGGTGTTCCCATAGGCTTACAATTTCCATATGAAATTTCTTTAACATTTCTTTTGGATACTTAGTTTGGGATAAGAATATACTATTTTCCAACTAAGAAATTTTCAACCCAAGAAAATAGGATAGTTCCCTAACCATGGACATTTCAAATTCAGATTGCATAAGCTTTCAGAAACCTTGACTTAAAGCATCAGCATTGGATCCAAATACTATATCATCAACATAAAAAAGAACAATGAGAATATCATCACATATACCATAAATTTACAAGTTACTATCAATCTCCTCTTTTGAAACCCTTTTTGATAAGAGACTGATCCAACTTGAATACCAAGCCCTCAAAGCTTCTTTCAAACCATAAAGAGCCTTGTACAGCCTGTAAACATTATTAGGATAGTCTTTGTTTTCAAATCCTTCAGGTTGATCCATATAAACCTCTTCATCAAGATAACCATTAAGAAATATTGCTTTAACATCCGTTTGGTACATTTTAAAGCCCTTGAAAGATGAATATGCAAGAAAGATTCTAATTGCTTCAATTTTAGTAACTAGTGCAAAAGTTTCATCAAAGTCTGCATCTTTTATTTTTTGCATAACCCTTACAAACCAATCTAGCTTTTCTCCTTGATATCTTTCCATTTTCATCAAATTTATTTTGAAGGACTCATTTACCACCAATTACATTTTTATCTAGGCACTAATTCCCAAGTGTTATTCTTTTCAATTTGACTTAGTTCTTCTTTCATAACCTTAACCCAAAACTCATTCATACTAGCTTCCTTATATAATTTATGTTCAATGTGAGAAAGAAAACAAATATTAGCACATTCAATAAATGTAGTTCTTGTTCTTGTTTGAATACCTCCATATTTATCCCCTATAATGTGTTCTTGAGGATGATACTTCTTCAATCTTGTCCCCTTAGCATTTGTACCTATGGGTTTTGGTGTTTCTATTTGATCTTTTATC
This sequence comes from Cupressus sempervirens, assembly GCA_028749045.1. Lineage (NCBI taxonomy): Eukaryota > Viridiplantae > Streptophyta > Pinopsida > Cupressales > Cupressaceae > Cupressus > Cupressus sempervirens. The sequence goes on from CM053784.1 coordinate 26,114,674, forward strand.
TCCTTTTCACCTTCATCAACTTTATTATTTGATCCCTTCAAGTCTTTATCATTGTCTTGTAGGAAAGTATTATCCAATCTTATTTCCTTTTTATCCTACACAACTTCATCCACTTTCACATGTACACTTTCAACAAGTTTATTCAACCTTTTATTAAAACATGTGTAGGCTTTACTTTGAGAAGAATATCCTAAAAAGATTCCTTCATCACATCTTAAAACAAAGCTTCCTAATTTATCATTAGAATTTTTGATGAAACATCTACTTCCAAAAATTATAAAATGCTCAACAAAAGTACGATGTCCATACCATAACTCATAAGGAGTGTACATAGTTTTTACGCTTAGTTGTACCCTATTTAAAATGTATACTGATGTGTGACCTTTTTCTTTCCAATATCATTTTGGTACTTTAGATTCACTTAACATTGTCCTTGCCATTTCTTTCATTGTTCAGTTCTTTCTCTCAACAAATCCATTTTGTTGAGGTGACTTGAATGTTGCATGTAGTGCCTGCCCCTGGTTCACATTTTTTTATCATTGCTGAACTCTTTTAGAACTAGTTTTATGTTGTTGGTTAGCAGCACTCTTTTGAGATTATCAGATATTGTGCTATGGATTCAGTTTATTATGTGATGAGATTACCTAGACTCTACATTTCATGTATGTATGATGATTATTTTTAGTGTTCACAATTATTGATGATGTTTATTACATTGCTTTCAATTATTAATGATGATTAGTAAGATGATTTATTATCATATGTGCTTTCTTATGGATGCGTACCCCATACTTGCATGTGTATGGTGTGCATGTTTGCCTTGTGTGTTTTCTTTTGTATGGCGTGTCTGATATGGTTAAGGAAGGGAGTCATAGTCACCTGCTAGTCGGGATCTACACGATGCACCACTTCTTACCATTGTCTATTTAGTTTAGTATATATTGTGTTTGTACATGCATGGTTTTTATGCAGGTTGTAGGTACCGAATATCGACTTCCCTGAATTGCCAGGATGAGCGTACCCTATCACATTATCTCAATGATAAAAGAGGGGAGATAAATTCTCAAGTCCAAATCCCAACCCTTTGAGCCATTTTTCCTAATTGGAAAATTAGGACAAGTATCTGAGTTGAATACCCACTGAATGTGTCGGATGACATATTTCGTGATTTTTAACCCTTTAGATTTATTTTGTATGATTTGTTCTATGATGAGTTTTCATATTTTATCTTGGAGGTCTATGGTGAATTTTCCATTAATTAAGTCTTACTAAATATATTTAATTAATAAATTATTTATTTGAGAAAATTAATAAAATATCATGATCTTTGATATTTTGATTGTAATTAATTAAATGTGAATTATTGGAAAAAAGGAATTAAATAAAAGAAAACTAGAAATTAAAATTAATAATAATTATAAAATAATAATAAAGTAATAAATAAAATAATAATTATAAAAGTTATAAAAATTAAAATGAAAGTTATAAAATTTAAATAGAGATTATTTAAAAAGTAAATTGGAGTTATAAGCTTGCATGAGAATTAACATGTGTTACAACATGGGGGTTAGTGCATCAATTAAGCACAAGGTGTCTACAATTCTATGACTCGTCAAAAAGAATTGGAAAAGACCCATGCTTAGTTGGTGACACCTTTCAACAGTTTCAAGAAGCATTCTAAAGATTTCTTGAGAGCTCTTGATATTCAGGCATTCATAGAAGCTTAAATGAAAAGCTTAATGGAAGCTACAAGCTTAATGGAAGCCACGAGCTACAAGCTAAAATAGAAGCTTCAAAGCTTACATGCATGAGAGAAGATTCATATGCTCATATATTTTCTACTTGTTTTTATGTTCCTTCTAGCACTTCTAATCACTTGGAGGATTCGATCGGCTTGGATTCTTGGAAGAATTGTGAATGATGGAGAAGGAAGGGATTTTTTATGGACTTCTGAGGCATGGCAAAGTAGCATCAGTGTCCAGGTGCACTCGTGATATTCTCATATTCCCTTTGCACTCTTTCTCTTCTTGTCTTCATCATATCTATTTTATGTGTCTGAATATTCTCTGTGATTGAATCTACTATTTGAAATTGGAATCTAGATATTTTATTTGGACGAGAAGAAAACAATAGAAAAAACCCTAGTTTCAAATGAGAAAGAAATTAAATTTTAATCGAGTTTGGGTTCGAATTTATATTAATTAGAAAGACAAGATTTGGAATTAAAATAGAAATTTTATGGTGAAAATTTGAATGATTAGATGTAATCTTTCTATCAATTATATTTTTAGGTGCATATGAACAAACCCTTTTATGGTTAAATTTAGAGAACAATTATTTTAACAGGGAATTCTTAATTCATCACAAATTGTCCTGTCGCTGCCCCTTGGATAGACCCGAACTCAGTCATTCATAACTTTTTATCGTGATCGAATTTATTCGATCGCTCCAGTCAGAGTTGGCGCAACTTGGCCCTCTCCAACATATTTCAATTTTAGCCTGATCTAATAGTTCATTAGGGAGATATGATCGTCGTACTGGGATTGTTTTATTCAAGGACAGATATTTCTTCATTTCTCATAACTAAGAGTTCTTTATGCTTAAACTTCACAAAAATAATATATCAAAGCATGGAATGAATTAAAGATATTATTGAAATCTTCCCTTATTAGAATCTTATTAATATGCATTAGTTCTATATGGTTTATTATCTAATCTAATTAAATCAAATTTAATTAAGATTAATTAATAGTAGAAAAAGTGTAATTAATTACTAGTCAATCTAAGTAAATGGATGAGAGAAAATTAAAAGAAAAGAGATACTAATGATTTAGTTGTTATTCATTGATTGGTTCAAATATCAATCATTATAATTGAATATTGAAATTATTAGTGAGTTATTATTTATTAATAATTGTTAAGTTTAACAAATTATTAATGAAAGATAGTATATATAAGTTTATATAATTATTAATTGATTCAATTAAGTTCAATCTAATTGAGATTAGTTAATAATTGAAGTATAGTATTAAGAATTTAGTTGAGATCAAATTAAGGGGGGGGGAAATACAATGGAAATGAATTCATGTTATCATGAATGAAATTGTGATTAATGAAGTTGGTGATCATTATACTTAGAATCATCAAAGATTATTTTGAACAAATGATTACCTATTGATTATTGGTAAATCTTATCTGGGGAACAATTCTTAAGGAAGTTATATTTAATTTACTAGTGATATCATTGTTAGCAAAAATAATAAACAATCTGTTATCGTAGATTTATTTTAACTTGTTATTAGTTATTAAACTATTACTAATCCTAATGTTAATGAAATGGAATATAGTTGATTGATAATTAGTTGAATCAAATGAGGTTTAACTAAATGATTATCAATAATACGAATTTGTCAAAGAAAAGTTAGTTTTCATTGATAGAATGGCGAAGGTGGTCATTATAGATTTATTAATAAGATTTCCAACATAGCTTGTTATTAGCAAGTTATTGAACTATTAATATGAATATTTGGATTGTAGATAACTTTTTACGTACAAACTATTGTTAGTTATTAGTCAACTGGATTTGTAATTATTAATTGAATTAATTAGAGTTAATTAGATTTAATTAATAATCAATTTATGTAATAGTGTTTTAATTGATATGCTAATATCGATTCCTCTAGCAAAGTTGTGAAGTATTTACATCGAAGTTGATAAGTCATACTCTCATGACTTGAATAATGACCTTAGATGTTTTAATGGTGAGACGTAGTAATACTGAATTGAAAACTATTAAATGAAAAAAGTCATGGAATCATGTACTTATGTTAATTGGTAAATTAAATTGATCATTTTAATTAAGTTATAATCTTCTTAATCGAAGATTGATAATTGGTTCTTTTATGAATGAATAATGATCCTTTGATTATGTTGAAATGTAGAAGTAACATTAAGAAAGAGTTGATCAGTTAGTACTATGGATCTTAGCAAATAAAGCAAATGATTTAATGAGTAAATATTTATCCTTAAGTTATTCTTAGAATGTAATTCTTAATAATGGAAGGATAATGCTATCAGGGAACAATTAGGTTGACTTGTAGATGAAATGATAACTTTACACACTTGAAAGTATACTTGCAAACAGAAAACTAAAAACCCCTACACATTATTTAACTATGTGAATTTAGTAAACCAAAACATGTGTTTGCATTGTGTATTCTATATGGTTCTTGTTTTGGGTTTTGGGTTGACTAGTGTTGACCAGTCCTAGGTTGTTGCCAGAGGCTCGGGGGTTATGAGATGTGATGGCATGTTGATCTTATTTGGTCTTGATCTTTATAAGCCCAACCATGGTTATGTGATCGTATGCTCTATGAAATATTTGTATTTGTTCTTCAGCCTTCATGTGTGAAGCTGATATGTATATATATCTGAGATGCTTGAGCTAATCATTTTTGAGTCATCGATCAGTTATCCTTGGATTACTTTCTAGTCACCATGATGGGACTGGAATATGAATTCATTTCTTGATGATGTCATGTTGTGACATGTTTGACTCAACCATTTTGGAGTCTTCGATCAGTATGATTTTTTGAGATATTCTTGGTTGCTTGTTGAGAACCATTTATCTTGAGATATATTTTGGTTATTGAGAACCAATTGATTATTATGATTATCAGTGATGCCTTCAGTTGCCAATAGAAAACTGTTGTGGTCATGATTTTCTATGGATGCTTTTTCAGATGCTCATGGAGATTTGATGATTCTTATCTTGGAGATTTGATGATTCTTATTATGGATATTTGATTCTTTTATGCATATTTGATGATTTTATTATGGATTATCTTTAATGATTTTGAGATTTATGATTCCATGAGCTTAGGGTAGGTAATCTACTTGTAGTGTTGCAATGGGGGTCGGGGCCCTAAGTGGCTGCCAGGGTAACTCATTGTAAGTTTGGTTAATAAGTGATAACATTTACACACTAAATGGGGATTAAATGAACCTAAAAAGATAATTTTTTTGATGTTCTCGCCCATGCCTTGAGTGCTTGTATAGGCTAGGATGGGAGTAGTGAGAATGCATGGTTGCGACCGTGCATTCTGTAGTATGCCTCGTCAGTATGAGAGGATACTAGTGGCCGCATGAGATCAGTATGGACCCGTGGAGTTTAGCTAACTGCCAAGGTAACTTGTATGTGATAATTGCGATGACACTTTCCCACTTGCAAAGTAGGTATCCTACATGTCTTTGTGTGCCTCTGGGAATTAGATGTCATTTTTGTGATTGGAACCTTTGAGTTAGTATACTTTTAGGATTCCTGAACTTGTAGAGATTTGTGCTTCATGAATTGATATCCTGTTTGGGACTTGAGATTATCTCCTCAGCATGGTGGGAGTGGACCACTTAGGTTCCACGCAGTCGGGTGGTAGTGTATTTTCACTCTTATCATTTGAGATCTGTCCAAGACACCGTGGCTGGAGTATCCTTGGTTGGTATTTATTCTTCATTATGTTCTTGGAGCATTATGATAGATAATATACCTTATGATGGATGTATTTACTGGTATGTTTCTTATATTGATGATTTGCTTTACTTTGCATATGTTAGTTGATGATTTATTATGCTTTACTTTGCATGTTAGTAGGATGTTTTAGGAGTGACATTCCTACTATGTTAATATCGATGATCTTTTTGGTGCTTTGGAATGTTACGCACAGAGGGATGGCTAGGATTCCACAATGGTCTAATGATGCTATTTACAGTTGGGAGGAACCGTGCACTTAGTTATTTATATTTGTGATATATGGTTATCTTTTGTGATGGATGTTTATATCTTTTGTGATGATGTATCATGTATGATATGTGGTTTCATTTATGTTATTGCATCATGGATTAATATTAGATGATGATGATGTACTTTATTTACTTGGATGTTTATTCTTTTAAGCTTTTCATACCCTGTGATATATATAGTGGATGATTGAGCTAAACTAAAATATAATTACAAAAGGACACTTGTATATTGTTTAAGTACATTGGATAAATCATTGTTATTTCATAAGGATGGGATGCTAGATGAATAGTTAATTTAGATGTGATACTACATTAAGGGATCTTTAAAGAATGTAGCCTGTTATGTATATATGTTATGTTTATTTTCATTTGAATTGTTGCTATTGCTTCCGCAAATGTTATGAATGGTTTTATCTTTCATGTTTAAAAAAAAAAATTGTTTGGCAAACTTAGTAAAATTCTTTGGATCCCTTGGCGGGGCATTACATTGCATATTGTCTTTTGATGCCATGTTTTTTACAATAATCAATAAATTCATCTAAAGTAAAATCACCACCTTTATCTAATTCAAAGCACTTAATCTTCATGTCTAACTAATTTTTAACCATTTTCCTAAAAATCTTAAACTTGTTAAATGCCTATGATTTATGCTTTAATAAAGTTACCCATGTCATTCTTGTATAATTATCTCTAAAAAACATGAAATACTTTGCACCATTTAATGACATTGTCCTTATAGGACCACATAAATTAGTATGTACTAATTGCAATGGTTTAGAAGCAAAATATTCTTTTGAAGGAAAATATTCCTTTGTTTGTTTACTATGTTGATACCATTCACAAATAACATTCTTTACCTTGCTTATACGTGGGATATCTCTTACTTTTTGATGCTTATTAACTTTTACCAAGTTGTGAAAATTCAAGTGCCCAAGCCTTTTGTGTCATAACAAACTTCCATTCACCTTTCTGATAAGGAAAACATCGTTATTGTTAGTATTTGTGATGTCTTTCAAATTGTATACATTCCCTTTAGATATTTTACTTGATGCAACCAACTATCCAAATTTTAATTTTATTTAACAACCATGATCATCAAAAATAACTCCATATCCATGATCACAAATTTAACTAACACTTAGAATATTTTACCTTAATCCATCAACATAATACACATCATGAATGGACATTTTTCAGCAAGCATCAAAGAACCCAAACCTTTAATTTGCCTTGAAGAATCATCACCAAAACTAAAATTTCCATCTTTGTAGTTAATCAATTTGTCAAACTTTGTTTTATCTCCTATCATGTGTCTAGAACAACCATTATCAATTATCCACGAGTCCTTTTCGTTAGAATGTAGAACCATTTGAACAAACATAGACCTATTAGTCTGAGGCATCCATATCTTAGTCACTTTAGTAGCAAATTCTTTATCAACTTGTAGACTAGCATAAGATTGATCATTCTAAAATGACTTAATTTTGCAATTCCTCATAACATGACCAAAGAGGTTGCATTTGTAACATCTTAGACCATTCATTTTAGGAAAGGAATAACCAAAATGAAACTTTTAATACTTCCTTGACATGTATCAGCAATTACTTATTCAATGTCCATATTGATGACACGTGAAGCAATATCCATCAAAGAAAGAAATGAACTTGTTTGAGTATCTTTTACCCATGAATGAAGTGCTTGATATAACCTAATTTTTTATCATTAGAAATATGATTAAGATCTACATTTTTACCTGCATTTGAAGTGGTATTATTCTAATTTGTATCCTTACTTTCAGATTTAAATATCTCAAATAAAGATTATCTTTCTTGTCACTAGAACATTGTCCATGTTCAAACACTAGCACATTGTCCATGTTTAAAACCAACTCTTGTTAGATTATGAGTTCTTCTTTGTTTCCCTACCATATCATCCAAGGTAGTTTTCTCCTATTTTTCTAACTTTATTTTATATGATACTACTTCATTCATTAACCTTGTACATTCCTAATCTTTATAACTTAACTCTTCCTTAGTGAAAAATACAATTCTTGTGTTCCTCAACTTGAAATTTTAATTCTATAATTTGTTGATTTAATTCCTTAGTTTCTTTTTCAAAGTTCTTTTTTTCCTTTAATAATTCATTTTCTTGAACATTTCAATTCCTTTTTAATTCCTTGATCTTTTAAAGTGCATAAAGTGTCAAAGTAAATAATTAATTATTTATTTTTACTTAAGCTTACTTAGGTTAATGCATTTATTTAATATTTAGTATTTAATTATTGTAATGATGAGTTGTTGACAACACAAGAGTTTGTTCCCTTCTAACATGTTCCACCTTTTTGTGGAAGTGTTCTTAGTTGTCAACCTTATCTTCTACCACTTTCCAGCTTGTTCTACAAGCTTCCATGAGGCCTTTATATTCGAGCTCTCTCTTTGTATTTTCTCATTCCATTTTCATTGTAAATACAATTTTTAATGTTTGCAATATTTTCTATCTCATGTTCGTTTAGGATTTTTCCAAGCTCCACCTCTTCCTTCTTGGTTTCCCTTTGATAGGTTATTTGCATATAGGTGATCTTGGCGAGCTTTGGAGTTGGATTTCATCAACTCCTAAATGGTGTCAGAGCCTCCCTGCTACTACTTCATTGAAAGTTTTTTGAAAACATGATTCGGAGACACAAACCCTAGTTTGTTTGTGTATTTTTCTTCAATCTAGCGAAAGAGCATTTTTTTTGGAGCACTTTGGGCCCAAATGGACATTGCCATTGGATTTGGAAGGTCATTTGCAGTCAAGATTCATATAAAAAAATTTGATTTTGGAGACAAATCTATGGGAGGGGGAAAAAAATTCTTGTAGGCCCTTGTTGTACAATCATACAGATGTGCAGTTCAAAAAAAAAAAAAACATTTCTAAAGATGCCACTATGACACTGCCTAGTGTCCACTCTAGGGTTGCTCACACTTAGCCAACACTGTGCTTGTGCCCCTCCACCACCAGTTGAGCTGCTTGGAACCCACTCAGTAGGCACCCCACTCCTCTGGCGGTGCTTCCTAGTTCCTCTGCCATGGCACAGTCTTCCTGCCTCCTCTATTCAATGCATAGCTCCCCCTCTGCTAGGTTCTTAGCCTGGGCTCTGCTGATCCTCTCTTTGCACAGTCAGCTAAGCTGTGTATTTTGCAGTTGCCACTTGGCATAATCAATAGTTGCCATGTGGCCAAGGGTGCCACATTGGCATCTACCACTTGGCCCCTGCCACATTATCTGTTGAGTCATCTTTTCTACCACATGGCATGCCACATGGCTCTTTTTTGCTGGGATGGTCATGAATCTATCAATTTTAAACTTGTCTTTTGCTGACATCACATTGCATCAAAAGACCTCTTGCACCTCTCCAAGGTTATTTTTGGACCTAATTGCGATCTTTTAGCCATATCTTGAGCATACAAAGGGATTTTTTCGATCTGAAAGAAGCACCAAAAAGCTGGTTCCAAGATAGAGACATTGGTGTAGGAATTTTTAGATTTTGATCTAGTTTTATTACTCATTTTTTTAGTTGAATTATAAAGTTCTATTTTTGACTCTAGCATGCATATCTTTTGCATCTCATGTTCATTTTTTAAAACTATTATATTTTTGGAAAGCTAGTTTTGTCACCTCTTTAGAAATGTGGTCTTTTTCCTTAGATTCTGGCTCATGCTCTTTCTATCATTTTTTTGGCATTTTTTCTCTATGGTGGATATCTTGGGTCTTCTAGGTCTGAGGATCATTTTTAAGGCATGGGATCCTTTGTTTTGGGTTGTACTTTCTTTTGTATCAGCTTTTTTCCTTTTTTGGTCATTGTAGACATCATTTTTAGCACTTTTATGTATACGCACTAACATAAAGTGTCACTTTTGTATTTTAAGTTCATGAATTTTTTTTGATACAGTTGTGCTTGCACTTTTTTTTTAAAGCACCATGGGGGGATAGTTGTTTGCTATTTTAGGCCCTCTCCCTTTGTCAAGTGAGTGTCCCTTCCATGACATTAGCCCCATGTAGCATTAGTGTGACCGTGTCTTTATAGGTGTTTGTACCTCTTCCCTCTCTTGTCATTTTTGGTTCTATCTACAGAGGATTTTGGCCCACCTTCTCAGTTGCCTATCATCTCACCTCATCTACATTAAGGAGGGGTTATGTTATTATTCTAATGTATCATTGGTTTGATGGTTCAATAGTGTGAGCTATGTATCCAGTGGTTGATCCTATATATGAGGCAATTGCAGTGGCTAGCTACCTATGCATTTTGGTGAGATGTATCATCTACCATATAGACACACTCAGTTTGTGCCTTCTTCTTCCATGGTGGTTCTTTAGATCAGCAATTTCTTTCTAATGACAGATTTTGTGGCTTCTTCATGCTTCAGTGATGCTCTACATGATCACTCTTTGTTCCTGTTTTAGGGGACATTCTCCTAGTTGGAGGCTTTTTCAATTCTTCACTAGGTTCTTACCTCTTTTTGGGGGAGGGTTTTTCCCATGTGGTTTTCTCTCTTTCCCTATTTTCAGAGGTTGCATTTCTATGCATTGTACATGGGTACCTAACATGGCCTTGTTGCTAGGACCCATTCTACATATCATCTTAGTTTTGTGAGCTTAAGGCATTCCCCTAAGTTGCACTTAAGGGGGGTTGTTAGAGTAAATAATTATTTATTTATTAATTGTTTATTTTATTTACTTAAGCTTACTTAGGTTAATACATTTATTTAATATCTAGTATTTAATTGTTGTAGTGATGAGTTGTTGACAACACGAGAGTTGGTTCCCTTCTAGCATGTTCCACCTTTTTGTGGAAGTGTGCTTAGTTGTCAACCTTATTTTCTACCACTTTTCAGCTTGTTCTACAAGCTTTTATGAGGCCTTTATATTGAGGCTCTCTCTTTGTATTTTCTCATTCCATTTTCATTTTTTTCAATATTTTCTCTCTCATGTCCGTTTAGGATTTTTCCAAGCTCCACCTCTTCCTTCTTGGTTTCCCTTCGACAGGTTATTTGCATGCAGGTGATCTTGGTGAGCTGTGGAGTTGGATTTCATCAACTCCTACATAAGGAAATTCACATTCTAAATCAGCCTCAATAAGTTCAACATCATCATCACTATCCAATTCTTAACAAGTATTTTATGAATAAAACTTCAGTTTCATCACATTCAAAACTACTAGATCCACTATCTAATACACTAGCAATCAAACTCTTCTTCTTCTTAAAGAACTTCTTTTTGTTATAGAATCTATTTTTACTTTATTTCTCTTTTGCATCATCTACTTCATCATGACTATTATAAGGACATTTAGATGTTGATAGCCCTCATTTTCACTAAGCTAAATTTTCAAATTTCATGGTGAGATTTAGAAAGAGTGTTGTGTTGATTGGGGTTCATGTTTTATCAATAGGATATTTGTAGCCTATTCTAATGAAGTAATGCCCTAGCATGTTTTCATTTTCTCTCTAGCAAAATCCATAAAATTCACAATCTAGCCCTTACCCTAGGTCTTTTTCTAAGTTGAAGATTTTGTTTTGAATTATTCCTTATGATCTTATGATCAAAGGGGTTGGCAATTGATCATAGGGTTAAAATTTGAATATCTCAATCTTAAGATATGTTGTGGTCATAGTATAACAAATGTGAAAGGTGAGTTTCCCTATCTTATGATTCCTTTTTATCGTACTATCGTAACTCAAATGAAAATTTTTTGGACCGTGGTGTGTGATCTTACAACAAAAATGGCTACCATGGGACCATAGAAGAAGAAATGAAGACTCACAACATTGTGATAACACATTTTTCGTAAGATCTCAAGGATATGTTAGTGCAAGAGTGATGTAAAGAATGTCGATCATACGATAAAGGGTTGATTGGGGCATCATAGTGGTCTTTATAAAGATTTTTGGTATTATGCCAAGATCCTAATTGTAAGATTAGGGGATACGATTTTGAAGCTCATGATACTATGGGGATGAGGATCATAAGATCTTCAAATAACAAATAATAGAGCAAGCTGGTAGTTTAGTGTCAAAAAATTGACACATATTTTATCCTAATTAGCTAGAATTACATTGCATAAAAGGTGGATGCCATGTTAGAGTGGTGGGGCCAAAAATGTCTTTACATAATTTATGACAATATAACAGATCCCATTCCCTCATAAAACAAAAAGCAGTGTTTTGTAAGATCTCAAGGGCAACCAAAAGGTGATATGATGCTACGATAGGTAGTGTATAAGGAGCTTGCAAAGGTGAAAGTAGATGTCAGTGATGCTATGATAAAGAACAGTAGTAGTTTCTTATAGCATCATAGGGGTGAGAAAGATGATTGCCAAAGTCACAAAATGGTCAGCTAAAACACAATCATAGGATCGCAAGTCAAAGGAAAATGAGATAAGATGCTAAGGTGGTGAGTATTAGTCACCTGTCGTAAGATCATGGAAGCTTTTTTTAAGTCTTACGACAATAAGATAAGGGTTTCAATTTTGAATGATCATAGGATCATATGGTATTTCTTCCCTGCCTAAGATATTATAAAGGGTTTAACTTCTTAATTGGTCATAGGATCGTAAACCATAGTTTTGATCTAAAAATGTGTTTTTCACTTTTCTAAGCCAGAAACAAAAAGCCACTCTTGACCAATAAGATTTTGAACAATGTACAATAGGTGTAACACTAGATAGTAATGGTGATGCTCCATCTAAGGTGCCAAATAGCACTAAATTTAAGACTCAAGCACGCAAATTATCAATGCATAGAGCAAGTTGATAAGAGTATGCTTAGCATAAAACATTCCATAGTCTAGTACTTAATTAGCATTTGCAAAGATTTGAGTTTTTAGAGAAATCATAGAGCTTCTAGTGTCAGCAGTTTCTATCTTCAGAACTAGTTTCATAAGTTTGCCATAATTTCTAGCATGCAGTCAAAAATGTCTGATAAGTAGAAGAGATTCAGGTGTCAGACATGGAGGTTGTAGAAAATTCAACTACCAAGGGAGAAAAAACAAGGCAAAGGAAGACTCATAGATTTGTTGAAGAATGGATTAAGCTTTTCCCAAGATCCTCAAATGCTAACGTTGCAGATGATCATGCTTTTGTGGACCTATATGCTCTATGCAAAGATGCTACATGCCTTAGAGTCACAGGTTCTGAGCTTTTTAGGAATTTCCATCATAACAAAGACAAGAAGATCTCGGTACATAATTCATGGAAGAAGAATTTGGAGAAGTTGACTCTTCTAGAGGTTTTTGTTGACATTGATTTGATAAAAGTTGATTCAGGAGCATCCTAGGTGTAAGGGCAATCTTGAATCAACCAAAAAAAAAATTATTTTTCAGTCTTTTCTATTTTAATAAGGACTAGTGGACAGGGTAGTTTCTATTTATGGAAATTGCTATTTTTAGTAAGTTTTTCATACAACCTCAAAATGTTCTCATTTTCTATAGAAAGGTTCATTTTAAAGCTATAAAGCTACCATAAAAACTCATTGCTCCAGCTTAAGTATCGAAGAAGTTATTATGGAATTTTGGTGGAAACATTTATAGAAAAATCTTTAGCCTCACCATTGGAGGCCTTAGAGTGCCTAGATGAGGTCTAAAAACTTTATGGAAAGGCACTTGTACTATTTTGAGCCTATAGATCGAAAGCTGGCATTTTTGAAAAGTGGTTATAATAGCCAATCAAAGCAACAATTTGAGAGTTATGGCCTTCCAAAGTTGGGCTACCTGAAATATCTAAAATAATTGTCAAAGATGTATCTGGCTGACTCTATATGTTTTGTTACGGTCTATTGGCCCTAGGTATTAATTTTTAATGTCTTGAACCTTCCCAAGTGGCATAAAATTGCCTATTTAAGAGAGGATCAAACATTGTCTAGGATAGCTATGGGTGATAGTTCACAGCTTGTCTTGCAAATTATTGTAATAAAGGCATCCATGTGGGTTAGCATATTGTACTTGTGAATTCTATAATTCCACATTTGCACTACAAATAAGAAGTTCATATTTTGTTCTTTCTTTGTTTCTATTATGTGGTTATGGTATTAAGGGGAGCACCTTTCATCAAAATCCCTAATCAAATCATACAATTCAAGCACCATTCCATACGAGAGATGGAACCATTATTTGTACATTAGACCATACTTCATTCATTAAAGCTTTTAGATTGGATGATGCTATGTGCCAACCTATAGACTTGGTTGACCTACAGAAGAAATTTGAAAGAAACACTAAGGCATAGATAGGAAAAACAATGCTACAACATATTCCTATGGACTTCAAAAGTGTGGATGATTACCCTAAGAAAGTGGATAAAATGATTCCTCTAGAAAAATTTAAGAATTATTTTGTGAAAACACTATATGGTTTCCACAAAGTGGTGGGCAAAGATGGAACAAACGTGGTGTATGGAGCTAAATTTATTATTGCCAATGATGTGCAAAACTCCTACCATGGTGGAGAATATGATTATGTAGAGTATATTTTGTAGATGATGAAGGTGAACATTGCATTGGTCCAAAGTGGGGAGATGAAAGATTTCAAATTCCACCATTACTCATTGTTGATGCACCTGATCCTATACAAGAATGTGGGGGACATAAGCCCAGACTTCATTAATCACATCTCTTATCCATATGGAGAGTTGCTAGTTTAGCTATGGACATGGGTATGGGATAGTTCCTATCATTAGTTTGATTCTATCTCATTTTTAAATAATTTTAGTGTTGTTATAATAAAAATGCTAGACCTAGGTTACTTTAGGGCTCATGAAATTTTGAAGAGTCTCTTGAGACCAGCCCTGCTCCATGAGGGAAAAAGATTAGATCATAACTGGGGGATATTTCCCTATTCCTAACTTTTTCCCTAATGAGAGTATATGGTTTTCCACAACCACCCCACATATTGCCAAAATTTATTCCCCCTAAGTTGAGTATTATAGAATTCATGTGGCAACTATTTATGGTAAACAGAGAGTATCTAGGACCTAAGGTGCATAAAGGCACATTCCTGTGTAGGTTTTTTAAGGTGGGGGACTTTTCAATTGAAAAAGAATCCCTACACAAAATTCATTCTTTCCTCCACCATTATAATCTATCAACCGGCCCATATAGGATGTATAATCCTGATAACTAGATGAGGAACACCGTCAAGGAAATTAGAAACTATGTGTTGCCTAGTACTAAAGAATTTGTTACTGAAGGGGAGGCAGCTGACAAGCTATACAAGCTTGATGATTTTTTGAGGGTAGAAAGGGAAATGAAGAGACTAGATCCCAATTTTAAGGGATTTTATATGGATGTCCTCTATCCTCATAGGATTAGGAAGATGGTCACTGACCATGCTAAAATTATGACTCAAATGCCAAAGGGGCCCTAGGAGAAGAAGAAAGGGTATGTCCTAATAGCCCTGAACCTAATATGACTCTGAATGATGATGAAGAAGAAGAAGAAGAGCTTGTTGAGGCATCATGGGTCACTAAAGGAAACAAGAGGCAAAAGATTTCTCACATCCCTAAGATAGTAAAATAGAGGACATTGTAGATCCTACCTAGTAGAGGTTAGTACTTTTCTAACTTAAGGCAAAGCTATCTACAAGACATCATCAATGTAGTTGAGACCACACTCACTAAATTAGAACTAGCTGCAATAAGGCTAGATGATAGGATAATCCAAGCCCAATAGTTTATAGAGGATGATGAATTCATTAAGTTAGCAGAGTTCAAAAAAAAATTGTATAAGGTAAAACAAAGTGAGTTGATGCTAAAGATGAAACTAGGAGAATTAGATGACCAAAAGCTAGAAATCATTGAGAAGTTGTAAACCTATGATCCTAAGAGTGAAGTCATGACTTTGGAGAAGGAAAAAGATCTTGTACAAAGGAGTGGGATATTGTTGGTACCCAGGTGGGATTTGGAGCAAGCATTTATGCTTGATTAGATCAAAAGATAGGAAAATGTCATTTCATATAAGGCATATGGTGTTGATTGACTATCGAGGGGAATAGGACTCAACATTGACACCAAGTCTCTGGCAGTTTGGAGCATGGCCCCTACATCAAATATACCTAAGCTAATGGATGTACAAAGCATAGAATAGGGTAACATGGTTGTGTGTACTTTGTAAGGCATTTCAAGTATAGAGATCTCAAAGAACTTGAATAATTTATCATTCATGAATGAGGCCAAGGTAGAGGAGATAGAGACAAAGTTATCCAAATCTGTGCATGACTATATTGATGTAAGAAAGCTCTATGAGGATGAGCTTAGGAAGAGCCATTTCTACAAAGAGAGGATTGAAGAACTTGAGGCTAAGATCCAAGTGCTAGAGGCTAAGGTTGCATCAAAGAGAAATTATCTAGTGTAGAGCAAGTGGCTACTACAAAACAAAACAAAGAACGGAACAATCAAGAGAAGCCATTTAAGGACACAAATGAGACCCCTACACAAATAGATGAGATGGAGGTAGAGAATACAGTAGAGCCTATCAGAATGAGCATTGATGCTCCACCAACTTAGCAAGGGAATGACATAAGGACATCTATCCTTAGGTGTATGGTTGGCCATAGGAAACTCTAAAGAGTATCTCACAAAAAGCCCATACATTCTATGTTTTTCTACAAGGTGTTGAGGGAATTTGGAATGAGATACTATCATGATTTTCACCTACATTCAATCTATGGGTCCCATATACCCATTTTTTAGAGAGGCTTATTATGATGATGGCTAAAAAGCCAAATTTTACTGATAAGATCATTACAATGAAGGAGAGCTTGGAAGTAGTTAAAGATTTAATTGGAATCTTCACTAGGAAATTATAACTTATACAAAGGTAAGTTAAAGGTTTTATCTCATGGAATTGAGCCCTACATACCACCAATTTTGGATGATAGTAATGCATTGAAAGAATGGCATAATTGGTCTGATGCATTTAGTGCAATATTGACTCAAGCGGCCACAGTGGAAATTTTTGAAAATAGTAGTGATGCCCCTTTTCATAATTTGATTGACTCCCTATTTAGAGCTGAAATATATTTGACAAAATTAATAGTGGGGTCTAAATCCATAATGGATGCCAAGTGGAAAAAGACCATAAAGGACCTAGAAGAGGCTAAAACCATAGAGTGGCCTACCAAGCAAGAAATTTATGTTTGGGAAGCAATGAGAGAAATAAAGGCTTTACCAACAAGAAGTAGTTGAAAAAAAATTAAGATCAAAAGCAATAAGAGATTAAGGATAACATTAGATACACTAATCCATTCATCATAAGGATAAATCTCCCATAAATATGCCTATCAAATTTTGAGACTTTTGAATAAATGGAGGGCAAAAGAAGACAAAGTGGAGTAAAGTTAAAGTTGTTACAATAAAGTGCCACCTGCTAACTTTGCAACTACCTTCCTAATTTTGGATCTAGTGCAAAAGTATGTTTTTGAATATCTTTTTGTTTATGTCTTGCATTTTTTCTTTTACAATAAGTTAATGACATGTGTCCTCCTCCCATCTATAGCTTTTTGCAATCCTATATAAGGATTTCTAGGATGTCGAGTTGAGGTCAGAAGTCTGTATATTTTTTATTCTTATGTTATTTTATAGTTCATCCAAATTTTTTGATTGTAAGAATATGTTCAGTCTTGTATACTTGAGAATGCAATGAATATAAATGATCAAATTGCTAAGTTTTTAGTTATACTATGAGTCTATGTCGACATTGTGTTCATTTTCAAAAAGAAAAATACAAAAGGAAATTTTGTATATTTGTGTATCTAAATTGTCTCCTCCCTTGCATATTTGTTATCTTGAGACTGAAATGAGCAATGTTCTTTCAATTTAATACAATTTGGATAAGTTGTATATCTCTTTTTTATTTCTTTTGGTTCAAAGAATTAGGTAATTCCTTTCTGTAAGGCGTAGTATTTTGGGTATATAAGGAGGATATGATAAGAATGAGATTCAGAGTCCACTATTGACAAAATTAATTAAAAATCAATTAAATAGCTCTAAAGATTAATGGTTTTGACTCTATGTAACAATGGATAAGGTAATGATCAATTAATAACAGTTGCAAGTTCATGGTTTATACAATTGCAAAATATATATTTCAATCAAAATCAATTTACCATTTTATGTAATGAAGAACTAAAAGTGATGGTCATTACTTATTTGCATCTACTTTTATTGTTATAGTTAGCTACTGTGATAAGGAAGTTTATAAGAAAATTACAAAAGAACATTGACCATTTTCTGCTATAAGGGGTAAGGCTTGAAAGAAGAAATATCAATGAGCAAGTTTTTTAAAGAAGAAGATCAAATAACTTATCACATTTATATCCCTAAGGTTTTCCCACCTTGGCCCTATAGGGCCTAAAGTGAAGGGAGTCCTAGAGATTTTGTTGAAGTTGGCCCAGAACTAAGATTGAACCCTGTTGAATATAGGATTTAGTTGATCCTTAGGCTTGTCTATATCTTATGCTTCCTAGTATTGGGTTTAAATCTATTGGAAATATTATGATAGTCTAAGTTATTGAGAGGGGAGGGGTGAATCAGTAACCAATAAAACTTAATCCATAATTAGCAAATAATTCTTCATGAGTATTCTGATCAAATTGCGTGTATGAGAAATTAAAAACATTAAAGCATTCATAATACTTTTGACACACAATTTGGTGACCCAGAAACCTTCCAAATAGAAAGTAAAACTGGGGTGGGAATGATACCCACAAGCTTTAGTACTATAGTATAAATTTGGTCTATTAAGGCTTACAATGATCACTTCTAATGATCTTCCCTATTAGGAACAATAAGGATTTCTACTTTCACCTTGCAAAAAGATTTACAAACATACAATGAAGTATGCACTCAGTAAAGAGATTTATACAAGACTGTTATGTCTACCTAGTTAAAGGATTTGACTAACCCACCTATTAGGATGAAATAATAACTAATCTCTAATCTAAAACTTGGTTTGTTGAATGAGATTCCCTTGAGTGTACAAATCACCTTGCCATGATAGATAAATCATTGTTGCTCCTTATACTATTTTAGCCTTTGTAATGTACTCTTCTTCTTCTCTGATTATTACATTACTTTCATTCCACGTGAATGTGGCATAATACATTACATATATACCAATTCAATTTATAAATTACAAATTCGGTCACAATACAAGTTTACACAAATATTACAAAGTCGGCCAAAGTGTAGAAACTCAAATTCTAAAGACTAGCTCGGTGAGGCTTTGATACTCAGCATCCACTATCAATGCTTAGAATCATCATACACTCAATATACGTAGAAGCTTCACCCATACTAATCACATCCAAGTAGTCTTGAACTCAATTTGCACTAGTGACTCAATGAATACTGTGAAACTTAGCATATAAACTAAATCACTTAATTCACACTACATGACTCAGTCAATGCTATCACTATGAGCTCAGTATAAACTAAGTCACTTGGTTAACACTGAGTAGCTTGTTTAACACTAAGTAGTATTTCAATTTACTTATTGAATGCATGAGATGGATGTATGGTGAAATTTTTTATGGGTCTAAATTTAAACTATTGATTCAACACCCCCCCCAAGAAGTTTACCTTTCCTAGTGTAATTCTAACAATCGGTATCATAGCCTTGTTCTCTGAAAGAGAACCTCTACAACTTTGAGGAAAGATCTTGAAATGAAAGTTTACAAGCTGAGAAAGATTATTGAGAATTAGAAAATTAAAATACAACTCATTCTACATCAACTAGGTCAAGCAAGAGAAGAACTAAAGAAATCTTTGAAGAGAAGGAAGGAAATTTCTATTGAGGAGAATGACACACAATACAGAGAGATAGACAATACTAAGTTATTTGCTAATGGAGACTCCAATGAATTTGATAGAGCAATTGTAGATCCAATGGAAAAGAATAGAACCCAAGCTATGGAAATCAAAAATCTCAAATTAGAGCAAGAATCACAAGCCATACTACTATATGAGGTGACTAAATAGAAGAAGAAAGCTATGGAAGACAAAGCCATGATTGAAGAAGACAAAACAATTTTGAGCAATAGACTAGAAGAGAAATCATCAGAGCTAACCAAAATTTCAAATATACAATTGGATACTTTGAGTCAAATGATAAATGCCAACTATGAGTTGAATGTCAAGGACATTGAGATAATAGCATTGAAGTTGCAAACTGAGCAATCGCAAAGTGACCTAAAAGGGGAAAAGGAATTTGAAGAAAGGAGAAACAAAGGTGAGAACTCCAAACCTACTTGTCATAATTGTGGTAGGAAAGGACATACTATCAATGTGTGCAGGAGAAAAACTACAAATCAAAATGTCAAGCATAAGAGCATGATTCACTATCATAAGTGCAACAAAGAAGGTCATCAAGCACATGAATGCAGAACTAAGATCATGCACACTCAAAGATTTGAAGGATATTGCTATAATTGTTAGAATTATGGACATAGAGCTTTTGAATGCAGATCCAAACTCATGTGTTCATCAAACAAGAAAACAAAAGTAAAAAACACTTATAATTGGGACTATAATACAAGATATAGCTATCATTATTGTCAAGAATATGGACATGTTCTTGAGAATTGTATAAGGACAAACTTTAGAGGTGACTACAAAAGGTGGTTGAGTCAAACCACATGTTTTAGTTGTTTGAAGGCTAGTCACATCATTCAATATTGTCCAACAAAGTCAAAGGCAAAGGTAAGGAAAATGTTGAAAATGTCAGGAATGAAATAAGCAAGACATGGAAGAAAAATGATGATTATGGTACATCAAATGGAGAAGGGATCACTTCACCCAATGGGTCAGGTGATCACACCTCATCAAACGAAGAAATCAAGAGGTATGTGCGACTAATATTTAAAAGTTATATCATACATCAATTCCAAAAGGATTTTTTACTAAAATGTTTACATAAGCAAGAACAAAGATGCAAGATGTTATTAGGTATCCAAGAAAAATCTCTAATTTTTTCATGTTATTGTTGAGCATGAAAGGTTTCCTATGGTTGTCAAGTGAAATGCTAGAGGATGACAAGCTAATAGACTAGCTAGTTGATGTCAAGCTCATAATGGTTTCCAAATTAATGGATTGTTAATGGATGTCGAGTGAGCCTAAAATTGGTTGATGTCGATCTTACAATTATTTAAGCACTCAGCATTATTTGCAATGTTTCAAAGGGTATTTGATTGATTCCAACACATTTTTTCATCATTTTGAAATCAAGAAAGAGTAAGGAGAGCAAGAGGCAAACAAAAAACTCATTCAAAGTGATTGCAGAAGATTTGAGCAGCAATTCAACACCATTTTGTTAGATCTTGTAAGGAATTTATCAAGTGTCAAGTTATGTTGTTTATATTTTCATACACCCTAATTTCACATAATGGCATCTAGTTTAAAGAATGTAGAGGGTAAGGAGGTTCTGAATGTTCAAATGGTTAATAATGAAGTCAAGAAACCAATATTCAAATCATTCCTAATATTGCTTACAAACAAGACCCCTCTTGTGCATTATCCATGATACCACCAAATATTTTAATGGTTCAAGATGTTAAGAAATGTTATAACTATAAAATTGAAAGTATTGGTGATATGGAGATTAGGTAAACATATGAAAAACTTTGTGAGAATGGTGTACTAAGGGAAGAATACAAATTTGTAAAAAAGAAAGGGTTAACACGAGCCCTAGATTTCCCAAATGTGTTCAAAACATAATGGAATAGGATAGTATTGAGCAGAATACATGATAGTTTATTATGGTTGGACAATGGGCCTATCAAGATAACTAAAAGGATAATCCATATGGTTATAGGGTATCCAACCCTAGATCAAACTAAGAAATTGAGGAGTGACTCAAAAGAGGTTATTAAAAATAATACAAGAGCCGTATGGAACAAGAGAAGAATGATAATTGACACAGTTATAGATCCATTGATAGAATTTGTAGTAAGGGTTATTTCACATAAATTCTATTAATCCAATAGATTGAATAGTGTGCCCTATATAGCAGTAGATGTGGGTTATAAAATTGTTAAGAAAGATCACACATATGATCTTGTAGAACTACAATTACAGCAACTAATTGAGAACCTAGGAGTAATAAGGAAGACTAAAAGTGTTCAATGTAAATTTGGTTTTATTCTGATATGTATATTCTTTTATGTTGAAAACACTTTTCCTACATTTTAGACAATGTCATGGAAGACAAACAAGTCAGTGGCAGTACAGATTGGTGACTTCATTGAACAATTAGGTGAGAACTTTGAGTCAGTTATAACTACCTATTTTGAGGACTTTAAGAAATCTATGAAGAAAAGATTAAGAATTCCAGTATCACTAGTGGAAAAATATTACAATGATGTTTGTTTTCTAGTAGATGCTGAGTATACTTTTTTTCAAGCAGCAACACCAAGGGTAAGATGGTTGAGACCATTAGGATATGAGATAAATGTAGATGAAGCCTCTACAACTATTACAGCTTTACTTTTAGAAGAGATTGACAAAGATGCTACAACATTTGGAAACTATGAAATGGAAAAATCCAAAATCATAATGGAACTAAAGACTACCTCTATTATAAAGAAGAAAGAAAAGTTGGTGAAGAAGTTGAAAGTAAAATTTGATGAAGGTTTTGAGTAGGAAGAAGATCAAGAAGAAGAGGATGAAGAGGAAGAAGACATCCAAGCACAAGCACAACTTGCACTTACATAAGGTCAAGGAGAAGATCAGCTAGAGGAGGAGATAGAAGTTGTTGAAGGTGTCGAGGGAGAAGGAGTTGAGGAAGCACCTACTCCTACTAATCAAAAGAAGAGGAAGGATAAGGCCCAACTAGTGGCAAGAACCAAGAAAATTGCAAAACCAAGCTAGCCCCAACCAACTACACCTACTAAAAGGGCTAGTACATGTGTTACTGCACTAAAGGCAAAAGAAAAGACAAAACCTACAAAGCAAGGAGGTGAAGTGCAAAAAAAGCCAAGAAGGAAATATGTTGCACAAGTTGAATCTGATGAGGAGAGAATAGAATCAAATGACAATAGCCAATTCAAAGTGGCAAGTCACAATCCTCTATCAAACTTAAAAAATCTATGTGAAAATGTCAAGAATAGTGTAGATTTGTCAGGATTTTCTCATGTCGATTTTGATAACCTTTGTAAAGTGGAGATAAATCAAGTAGAGGAAGCTATATATGCCATGATGGAAAATTTTAAGAAAGCCCCACTAAAAATTGCTAACTCTATGTAACAAAAGCTTATATGAGAGAGTTGAGTAGAAATGGCATTATTGTTTGAACTTGGAAAGACAAATAAGGGAGACTTCACTTGCACAAGTGATGCCTGAACTTAGTAAGGCACAAATTGCTAAGGCTATGAAGAAGTATATAGTTATATTTGTTCCAAAATATAGAGCCTTTAGCATATTGCAAAATAATATTGAAAATATTGTGAAGAAGTCCACATAGATGTGGAAAGTCAAATATGGACTAGTAACAATAAAGGTAGGTGAACAAGAGCCCACAGAGGTCAAGGATGATGAAGACGATGATAATAATGAAGATATTGATGAGGGAGGAATAGAAATGAAAGTAGATGAAAAGGAAATAGCTGAGGCAAAGCAGCAAGAAGAACAAAGTGTACAAGATACATAATTGCCTAATGTCATCCCTCAACATATAACAAGTGAGAACATTGAAATAGTAACAATGAAAGATGTTTCTAATGTCATAGCTTAAAACATCAATCCCCTAATAGAGGAAGATGTCAAAAAGATACTTGATCAGTCTACACTATAGGAAAAGTCATGTGATAATCATGTATTGGTGAGTGTAGATGAATTCCAGAAAATAATGATTGACACAATAAGGGAAGAGGTGAATACACAAGAACCACCTACTATCACCCCTCAAGTCACTCATGTACAACCTTTGGATAAAGTATCTGAAACTATAGTTGAAAAGATTGATATAGTTGAGAAGAATACAATGGAAAATCAAGCCATTACTAAAGAATAGAGTCAAATGGGCCAAATAGACTTATTTGCACCTACAACACAAGATTAAGTTGCAAGCCAAGGCATTGTGGCAGAATAGGAAAAGCCTGAAGAGACCCAATTGACACCAAGGGTGAAGGAGCAAGTAGAAATTCAAACCCTGGTAACCTTACCAATATCCTTCAAATCATACTCTTCAGAAGAAGAGCACAAATGCAACACCATTGCAAATCTTAGTGCCAATTCCGAGATCATAAAAGATAGAATAAGTAATACAATATGGAGATGTTAGCCTTGATGAAGAGATTACTTTTCCAAAGTATGATTATGCTACAATAACAATATGGGCATACTCCAGGAAGCCCTAGAAAGAAAGAAGCATCAGGAACTACTTAGAAGGGAACATAGGCAAAAGCAAGCATTACAGGGTGAACCCACAATAATGGGTTCCATTTTACTGGGACAAAGAAACTTGAAAAAAATGGCAAATTTTTGCATCTCAATTTCTCATACGTTCGCGCAAACACTCGAGACATGTTTGCGTGAACATGTACTTAGCGCATGTTCGCGCAAACATGACAAGGCATGTTCGCGTGAACACGTGCTACGTACATGTTCGCGCGAACATGTATTGACCAAATTTTTGGTGCCTTAAAACATCTTTTTCACTTTCCACAATTCATTTTTACGGTGAGCATTATTGATTGGGCGTTCAGGCGAACGTGTGGCTTGAGCAACCTTCATCCACATCATCCTCTCATTTTCATTCTCATTTTCATTATCGGGTATGTCAAAATAATATTAATTTAATGTTTTCAACGTTTTTGAAGTATTTTTTTATATTATCAAAATAGATTTTAATATTTTCAATGCATTTTTTTTGGGTTTTTAAAACATATTTGAATGTTATTTACGTTTTTAATAGTTTTGAAAACATATTTGAATGTTATTTACGTTTTTAATAGTTTATAAAACATATCTAAATGTTAATTTAATATTTTTATTGTTTATTTATATTAATTTAGAAAACAAAAAAATATTATATAGAAAACATTAGAAAAAATAGTAAAAAATATATAATATAAAATTTAGGAAAAACATTAGAAAACAAATTTAGAAAAAACATTACAAAAACATTAGAGAATTTATAATTTAATATAAAATTTATAAAAAAATTATTAAAAAATATTACAAAAACATTAGAAAATTTATAATTTAATATAAAATTTAGAAAATAAATAGTTAAAAATTAGAAAAAAATTTTAAAATATTTTTAAAAATTTGAAAATTTAGAAAAAAAATTACAAAAATATTAGAGAATTTATAATTTAACATAAAAAAAATTTAAAAATTTTTAAAATAAATTTTAAAAAAAATTAGAAAATTCATAATTTAATACAAAATTTAGAAAAACAATTTTTAAAAAAAAATTGCAAAAAATTAGAAAATTTAGAATTTAATATAAAATTTAGAAAATAAACTTAGAAAAAACATTACAAAAACATTAGAAAATTTATAATTTAATATAAATTTTAAAAAACAAATTTAGAAAAAACATTAGAAAAATGTTAGAAATTTTATAATAATATAAATTTTAGAAAAAAAAATTTTAAAAATATTAGAAAAATATTAGAAAATTTACAGTTTTCAAATATTTTGAAAATAAATTTAGAAAAACATTAGAAAAAATATTTTTTTTTAAATTAGAAAAACATTTCAAAGTTTTAGAATATATATATATATATATGTTAAATGTAAATATGTCAAATTTACTTTAATGTCTTAATCTTAGAAGTTTAATTAAATGACATATCTTAAGGGTCTAGATCCTGAATTGTACATGTAAAAATATAGATTAAAATGTATAATTTTTTATTTTGAACATAGATGTATATGTATATTTGTTCATGGTTAAAAGTAGATGTATGTACATATTTTTAATAAATTCACATTTTTATATGTATAATTTGTGTATATGTTAACTATTGTTCTTAATTTATCTTATAACTAAGTGTAATTAACTATATTTAATAACACATGTCTTAAGGGGAGATCCTAAATTATACATAGGAATGTAGATTAAAATGTATATTTTATTTCATAAATGTACATGTAAATATGTTCATGTGGTAGATATAGATGTGCATACATATGTTTTCAATATTCATGTTTAAATGTACATATGTTATTATTTTTAATGTCTTAATAATTAGAAATATATAATTAACTATATAATTCAATGACATGTCTTAAGGGGAGATCCTAAATTATACATATATAAGAATGTAGATTAATTTTCATTTCTACCTGTATGAATATAACATATATGTACATCCAAACCCTAACCCTAACCTTGACCTTAAAATTTAATTTTTAAACCCAATATTATAAATGATAATAAATACCCTAAATCATAATCTTGAACCAAATCATAAACTTCATATGCTAAGTTCCCTTATCCTAATTTCTTAACCATGGACTTTAATATTAACCCATAAATTTAATGCTAGAAATTATGTAAGTTCGTGTAAACCCTGACAGTGTCATAAGGTCTTAAATCTTACTCTAAAATTGAGCCTAATTACACTAAAACCCTATTTGAAAACCTAATTGAAGCCTAACTTACATAAAATTAAAACAAGTTGACCCTAATCCTAAATTGTTAAAAATTACATTTGAGATACATGTACATACATTCAAACACATGTACATACATGAAGTGTGACCCTTGTTTTAAATGATATATATGTAACCCATTTTGAAACCTAAACCTCGAAACATTATCTTTTCTTTTCTTTTTAAAGGAGTAAAAATTTATTCAAATAAAACCAGATTACAGAAGGCCTCAAGCCCAACCAACCAAAACACCAATCCAAAACCAATTACATTTTGTCATTTTCCACTAATTGCTCAAAAGTCCTAGCAAGATCAGCAGGAAGATCATCCCTAACAAAAATATCCCAACCAACACCTTTCTCTGATGCCCATTTTTCCAAGACATCAGCCACTCCATTCCATTCCCTACGAATATGGCAGAAAGAGATCCCATCCACAAAGCTACTCAAGTGGAGAATCTCTCTAACAATAGAGGCAATTTGCCAGCTAGATTCATCCACTCTCCGGTTATTTATCATATCCACAACAATCTGAGAGTCAAACTCACACACCATTCTCCTCCAACCAGGAGAACAAGCCCACTCCATAGCCACCTTAATGGCCAAAGCCTCCATCACGTTATTGGATTGAACTCCTTTGTGAATAGAGAATATGAAAATAACATTGCCATCTGCATCTCTCCCAGTCCCCCCCAATCTAGCTAGTCCAGGATTCCCACGGGAGGAGCCATCAGTGTTAATCTTTAGGACTGCATCAGGAGGAAGACTCCATCTCCCTACTCTAAAAACCTTCCTCGTTCATGGCTGAGATCTCTTACTGCTACTAGTTCCAAATCCTTTATCCACTAATCCTAAATTCCTGACAATACGAGAATCACCAGGATCCACTAGCTCTAACATATCACATTTACCAGAGATAGTCTCTTGAAGCCTGGTTAGGATCAACTGCCATAGTTTAGTGGCTCCCAAGCTAGAATAACAGAAGATCCCACGGTTACGCTCCAACCAAAGATTCCACAAAATGAAAGAAGGTCCAATAGCCCAGGCCACCTGAAGGAATTAAGTTTTCATAAGGGGTCTGCCAAGGCTGTCCCAAAATTCAATAAGAGATTTGGCATGAATACAGCTATGGCACCACGCCTCCACCACTTATGCCAGATCTCTCTAGAGAGAGGACATAAGAAGAAAACATGAGAAACATCTTCCCCATCCAACATACATAGGGGATAGAAAGAGGGTCCCTAAAACCCTCTTCACTAGAGATTATCCCAAGTAAGACACTTATTTTGCGCAACCAACCATAGAAAAAAATTATATTTCGGCCAAAAAAATTTATTCCAGACCTTCCTCCACTAGGGAACCACCTGAACTACATTACATTGGCTATCCAGTCGAGCATATCCCTGGGCCACACTGAACTTACCTTTTGGGCAAGGACCCCAAGCCAAGATGTCTTTGTCTTTAGAAGAGCTGCAAAGCCTAGTAGAGAGAAGATGCGCCAGTTCAGCCCAAATCTCTAAGGAGCCCCCTATGGGCCAAATCTGTGGATCCTTCCAACTAGCCACCTCCATCAATCCACACCTTTGATCAGTCTTGAAGTGAGCTACTGTAGTCCAACCTGCAGAAGAAAAAACCTAAAACAAAGGCAAAAGGTGGGAAAAATTGGAGAGAATAGGAAGGTGGCCATCCCAAGAGTCCTGCTAGAATAACACACTTGACCCCTCATTACAGATCCAAAAAAGACCATCCTTGATAAGAGGAGCACCCCTTTTAAGGGTGTCCCAAATAAAGGACCCCTTACCATCAAGCTCAAGTCTAGGAATATCCTAGACCTCCACTCCTGAGAAATACTTATGGGTCAGAATCTTGGCCCAATCCCGATCTTGATTCCTGCACCATCTCCAGTATAACTTTGTAGCAAGAGCTTTGACACCAAGAGCCATACATTTAAGGCCTATACCCCCAGAAAACTTAGGCAAACAAACTGTGTCCCAGTTGACTAAGCTCCATTTAGAGGATTGGAGATTACCTGACCAAAGGAATTGTCATGACAAAGCATCAAAATCTTTCAAAACTCCCACGAGAGGTGTTTGCACTAAACACCTGTAAATAGGAAGAGCTTGAATCATAGTCTTGAGCAGGGTAACCCTCCCAGTAGATGAGAGCCACCTATGAGTCTAGTGACTCACTCTGCTAATAATATCAATCAAGAATTTCAAACCTCGAAACATTATCATTTAAGAGTAATATAAATAATTTATTAGGTACCCTTTAATTGAATTTTCTAATAATACCCCCCAAAATATAATAAAATCTTAGAATAACAAATTAACTCTAACCATAACCAAACTCTCAACTTTAAAGTTATCTTATACTTACATGAAAATTAATCTAGGTCTGGATGTGTTACAGATTATCTAGGTCCATGATGTGTGATGTATGTTTAATTACATGTGTATAATTTTTAATGTTAAAAATAAAAAAGTGTGTACAATAGGCAATTTAGCTCTTCATACATTTTTACAGATATGGCTTCACACGATATGCTTGATGTGGCTTCTAGTGCGACACCTGATGTAGTTCCTACTGCGGCTCCTACTACGACACAGGTTGATGCGGTTCCTATTGCAGCACCTGATGCAGTTCCCAATATGGCTCC
Source organism: Cupressus sempervirens (assembly GCA_028749045.1). Lineage (NCBI taxonomy): Eukaryota > Viridiplantae > Streptophyta > Pinopsida > Cupressales > Cupressaceae > Cupressus > Cupressus sempervirens. The sequence continues at coordinate 26,143,757 of CM053784.1, forward strand.
TCATGCAGCTCACGGTGGGGCTCGTGCTACAGCTTATAGTGGGGCTCCTCGTGTACCTCGATGTAGGGCTTGTCATGCAGCTCATGTTCTAGCTCTTGGTGCAGCTCATGTTCTAGGTTAGGCTGCACTTGTAGCTCCTGCTAGAGGTCTTTCTGCACCACCTCCATGCATCAATATCGATGCATTATTTGCATTTTTAGAGCATGAGGTTGCTAGACTGTAGCACTCTATATTGACCTCTGATGATGGTCTTTATAGAGACATATGTACTACGATATGTAGGAGTTTACAGGATTTGATAGCTAGGTTTAGAGGTCACCATTCATTTACTCCTGCCATATTAGCTTCCATATCTAGGGAGCTTAGGGCTAAGGTTTCAGGAGATGCATCATTCGATGATGTTAAGAGGGTAGCCCCCAAAGACGTCATCTAGAGAGAGCTATTTCCAGCTTATGAGGGGACATAGGGTAGGGTGAGAGGCTACAGAGTCGCACGATGTAGAGACACTATAATTGCTAGCATGATCTATCCACGATTTTTAGCTGCATATGATCGTTATCCTAATAACGACCAAATACCCCTTTATTTTGCACAATAGTTGTACACTAAGTCTGTATAGGGCTCAACGTCAACTACTTGGATATTCTTGATTATTACGGATAGGGGCATGGTTGAATTGTAGATCGTGACCAGTATCATAGTATAGATCGTCTGCCACCTATAGATCTTAGACAGTTTGTTGGACCGAGGATGCCTCTTGTGATTCCTACACATGCACCTATTGCAGATAGATTCATCATTGCTTCCCAAAGGGAAGAAATTGACACTATTGGGCACATTGCATCTATGGCATCTAGTATCACATCAGATTCTATTGGTCGTTATCTTCATAATCGACATCCTCGTCCACTTGGTTGACCATCTTCACAAGCATCTAGTAGCACTTCAAGTGCCTCCTTTGATGATGCATATAGATCTACTAGGCTACCACTACCAGGCGATATTCATGGTCTTTCAGGACAGAAGACACATATGGATATGGCACTATATTTTTTGGAGGATATGTTGCACTTTATTAGCTATATTTCTGATACATAGAGGATTCCAGTACACGCGGTGATGGATGTTGTTAGACAGCATCAGAGCCCCGACATAGTTCCATAGACATAGGCCGCCACACCAATGATAGATGATACACCTGTGCGTAGCTCACAGCATTTGGCACCAGACTCACGACACTCTATAAATGACTTGAGCATACGAGTTGGAGATGTCCATATCACAGTTGAGGGCCTTGATGATTTTGGTGAGCAGTTGTGAGGCCTATCTGAGATTGATACTAGTTTGACCCTGGGTCTTTCATCATACATGGACCTATTATTTGGATGTGGTAGCATTGATTCTACACTAGATGTACCTAGCCAGTTACACAGTCCACTTCACTCAGATTTACTAGCAGTTGGACATGGAGTTTTAGGCTCAGGTGCATCAGTAGATGATATGATGGAGTCTTTTGATCATCCTCTACCTTCGGAGACCCAAGTACATATATAATTTATTTTTAATTTTAAATATATATGAAATTAAAAAATATGTTCATTTATTGAAAAATTTAGTTCAGATATATATGTAGATATTTAATTTAATCTTTAACTCATAATAAATCATGTAGGCATAGGTCGCTAAGCACATGGTTACACATACTGTTGGTTCAGGGCATCATATACATGAGAGAGATGATTCTATTGAGGCACCTGGTAGTGCTCAGGTACTTGATTTTTAAATAGTTTGTTTAAAGTTATTTAAATATTTTGAAAACTAGATATATATCTATATATATATGCAAATTTGTATTTAATTTGAATGTATATGTACATGATGCACATATGTATATATATGTTTTAAAGATAGAACTCTAACACATGTATGTATATATGTATATATATTTGCAGGGCTTGGTTGATGCGCCTCGGCGAGAGGATGTACAGGAGACTCGATCAGAGGGTCATTTTGTTCATATGCGTCTTGAGGGGTCCTTCTAGTAGTAGATCAAATTTATATATTTTTTGATGAATATATATTGGAGGTCCAGTTTACATGTACACATGTGTATTTCAATTCCTTGATGACATCCATGTACTTTCACTATTTATTTGATTATTGAGTATTTCAATGTTAGATACCATCACATGTATGTATATATGACTTTTTATATTTTTCTACATACGTATATTTATTCGAGATTTACAGTTTGCATTTTAGATACATAGAGATATATTAGATCTATAGATGTTTATTCTTGAGACGTGTATATGTGTACAAGTTGATAAATGAATTTAAATTATTAAATTCATCCATAGTACAATTAATTTAAATTATTAACTTATATAATTTTTTAATAAACTAAATTTGATAATTAAGAACTTATGATGGTACAATTAAAAACACATTTAATTCAAGATGAAATTCAATAGTTTGAAAAAAAGTTGATATTTAAGAATTGTAACATAGATAATGAAATTGTATAAGTTTGAAATTGTAACATAGATAATGAAAGTGTTGAAGTATAAAAAATACATAGAGGGTATGCAAGACAAGCAAGCAATGTTTGAAGTATGTGATGCAATCCCTAACTTGTGTCCCAAGGAACTAATTGGTTTTGGAGTTCTTGGGAAACCTATTGGCCATCGTTCAAAGGAAATCAATGTGTTCATGAAAGGGCCACCTTTCTTCTACTATGAGAATGATGCTTTTGCATCGAAGGATATTTGCAAGCCAATATCCGAACAATTTAATAGTGTTGAACCAGAGTTGGTGGACTCAATGTTCTTTTCAACTTCCAGAAGAGCAAGAGGGTATGTGCATAACCTTCCAATAGAAGAGCGATTTCAAGTAGAACCTCTCCCCCCATGACTATTCAGGAAGCACTTCCGCAAATAAAAAGGTATTGGTCTTCATGGGATCAGACGACAAAAAAACATTCCATAGACTCAAGACAATGTGGCACTGTCCTTATTGATCAACTGAGAGTTATGATTCAGAATGCATGAGGGAAACTGCAAGATAGTGCGCAGAAATATATACTTTAAAAGTGTGAAGAGTGGAATTTGGTATGGGTGGGGCCAGGTGACCTCGTCCCTCTAGAGCTCCATGAGATAGAGCTTATATTAAAATTTGAAAGAGATCACACTCGTAGAACTTCTTGTCTGACTGACCACTTGTGTTGTTTGGGTAATTCATTCCAAATAGATACAGTTGCATATCATTTATCAGTCTTGAAAGCATTATATCCTAATGGCGTCAGAGTACTTTCTCTATTTTCTAGTATTGGTGGAGCAGAAGTTGCTCTTCATCGATTTGGAATACATTTAAGTTGTGTTGTATCTATTTTAAATTATGAGTTTCCTCGCATTGTGATGGAAGTGAGAGAAATAATGCACTCAAAAGCCTCAGCTATTAATTTTTCCTGATCAATGTGTAGGCTCATTTTTTTTTTAAATAACTTAAAGTTAATAGACTACCTGAAAAATAGAAAATGATTTTAACCAGAACAGAATGTTCTCTACTAATTTTAAATTGTCAAATCAAAGGATTACATACCCTAACTAAGAATAGTAATTTTTTTCATTTTCAAATTAATTTTATAAAGGTCTACAATCATAAAATACTTTTTTTTTAACAAGAGTTCAATTTTTAGTCATCCAACAAATTTTTTTGAACCGACTCTAAAGTGGTTTGTCATGGAAGCTTATCATAATAATAATTTTTTTGATCTTCTTTAATGGATGGTTTTTAATTATAACTTTTGGAGGACCTCCGTGAGCTTAGAAAGTATGTGTTTTGTTTTACAATGATACAAAATCACCATATTTATTGTTTGCAACTACTTGAATTTCCTTGGAACTTTTTAAGGTGGAGTATTATTAAATTCATCCATGGTACAATTAATTTAAATTATTAAATTATATAGTTTTTTAATAAATTAATGAAAATTAAAAACTTATGATCGTACAATTAATCTAAACACATTTAATTCAAGATGAAATTCAATAGTTTGAAAAGAAGATATTTAAGAATTGTAACATAGATAATGAAATTATGTAAGTTTGAACTAACTTCTAGCCTATTTATATCGAGTTGTTAAATTATTAAATTCATCCATAGTACAATTAATATTATAGTTTTTAAATAAACTAATGATAACTGAAACTCAGATATTCAGATTAAAAACACAATTTTACCAAAGTTGATATTCACAATTTCACCATAGTACAATTGAAAACACATTTCACCAAAGTTGATATTCAGATTATTATAAAATAAATCTCAAAGGTCTAATCAACCATGATGTACACTTATAACATCCAATATTTTTTCATGATCTTCACTGTCTAGTATCCACTTGCGACGTACATGCTTAAGTTTGATTGGATGCAGACAAAGCCCTATAGCAACAACCAAGTGGCTATATTGTAAAACTTTTTTGTCAGGTTGATAATCAAGAAAGTTTATTCCATGTTGGACTATTTTCTCTTGCTTCAAATATGTTCCCTCTATCACAACAGAACCTGTACCACAAATTTAAGTGTTTTAAAATTTGACAGATATGAAGTTACCTAAATATATTTATTTATTTAAATATATATGTGCATGTACATGTATATGTATAATTTACCTATGGGGAACAACATTCCATCACTTTCTTTAGGGTCATATAACTTTGTCCTCTCTGCAGTACATCACAATAAATAATAACTGACACATTCATGATTTCCAAGCTCAACAATCACTGCAAAGACATATCCTTCATAACAAGTATGCATGAATGCATGTGTATAATATATATACGATAGTTGAAATTGATAATTAAATAAATAGTTGAGATTAATTTTTATGATACTCACCCACTTTTACCAATCCAAAGATATGATTATAATCATCAGAAATCAATGGAATATCATCAAAATTTTCATCTTCTTTATCTAATGTATCGGTAACATCAAGTGGTACCGAAATCCATGCACTTGTATATCCATGTGTCTGATTGATGCATTCTTCATAGTTTTCATCAATGCAACTGTCACAAAAACATGAGTATTCTCTTGTCTTCAATGTCCAATTGCAATTATCTGTACTCGTGACTGAATGTAAAGAACGTGTCTTTTCTATCCTCTTGCAACCATGCATGTTTTTTCTATTGACACCTGAAAGTTCGTTAAATTGAAAATATAGAAAAATTAAATTTAAACTTCAACAAATTCAAAAATAAAACTTCACAATAAAATTTTATAATTTAATTGCGCATAAAAGTTAAATAGACGTACACATCCATACCTGTTATCTCCCAGAAGACTCTATATGGTATCTGTCGACTCATTGTTGATGATGTCCTGACCTCATCTAATGCAAAATGAGTCTTACACCTTTCAACAACATCATGTGCATCATTTGCACGAACTCCCTGATAATTCATTTGATACTTTCGCAAAGCACGTTTGATGCAAGCTCCAGCACCATCATGTTCACCTTTTCCATGGCCACTCTCAAAAAAATTTCATATGTGTTTTATATTCTCATTGCGATGATATCTACACAATGCATAAAATGGTCAAGATGATTTAAACTGCATGATACATCCATCAGACCAAACATAATGTTTATCAACATTTATGTTTCTTTCTTTCAAATAAGAAAAGAACATATTGAAGCAATGTTCTACATAGTGAATGTCATGTTCTTTATCATCACTTATATAAAAATGATATTCCTTTATAATTACTCGTGCTTGAACTATACTCTAAACACCATCCAAATCTAATTGTGCATGTCTATAAAAAACATGTACCATAATAGTGACCTACTTATTAAAGTAATAATCTGATTGAATTGCTTTCTGATGAACAAATGAATAGTTTTTTGCAAAATCAACAACTGATACAATTGTTCCAAGTGGAAAATTATCTCTCAGAGTTTGAAACTATTGTGCTTGCCACTTTGCAAAAAATGCATGACAAATATAAGGTTGAATCAATTTCTTAAATCTGTCCATAAATGTTAGAAAAGGCAACTCCTCTTCAACATATTCCAACCTTTTTGTTTCTTTCCCCGACTTTGTTTCATTCTTGACATACTTGTAACTTTTGCAATTCAATATTTTTGTTACATCAATATTTTCAGTTTTCAAAGGAAATAGAGCCAATTCACCACATGTTTCACATAATCCTTCGATGCAATTTATTTGACTAGCTGGATCATCTATGTTGTCACACAAAATGGATGATATAAACTCACTTCTCCTACTAGGAGGAGCACCATGAAAACCATATGTGTCTTCTACAAACTTTCAAAATACCTGATAGTGGAGATCAAACTCAATATGATGATGACAAAACACGTTTCAAACACTTTTTTTGAACTCACAAAGTATGGCTTCAATTTTTCAAACAATGTTTTCCCAACTTTTACATTAAAATGTTGACTGCAAAATGACACATATAACTCATGTTGTGTTGTGTCCAACCAATGTTTTGTACGATGTTCATATTGACCAGGTGCAATCCTATGCCTGATAACATCTCTACTATTTGATGAAGGACAAGTGTTATCAATCCAAAATGATATGATTAATTTTTTTAATAACTCTTCAATCCTATCAGAACGAGGTGCTCTACACATGATTGCCCAATTTCCCTCCATAGTACTGTCATCCACAATTAATCTTCTCTTAACATATTCTCTCATTGTTTTCCTACTAAAACCCATTTCAGATGAAATTGAAGATATTTGTCTATTTTGGGTCATATTCTTACTTACAATAGACATCAACATCACTTTTCTTGCTACAGACTTATCTTTAGTTCGAAAGTGTTTTCCTATGTTTCTCAAACCTTGTTTAACATTTTCAATCAAATCAGTTTGCATGTTAGAAAATCTTCTCTTCTTTGATGTTGTGTTTACACCTAACAATTTTAATGCCTCTTGCAACTTTTCTTGTGTAAGCAAAAGTGAAAGCAACCGATCTTGTTCAAGTGTTTTAGTATTATCAAATTGAGTCATAATTTCTCTTATCTTCTTCTTCATTGACCTTCTCTTAGAAAAACTTAATGGTTGAACACTAGCTGCAAGTTTTCTTAATTTATCTACATCCATTTTAAGTAAATGATCTAAATTCTTATGAGAAATACTATACTTTATAGATTGGACAATATTTAAGAGTTCATCCATACCAGTTCCTACACCTAATCTCGACCCTTCTCTGATTTCTGTTACTGGAATTTCTATAGGGACCGATCTTGAGCCTTCTCCAACATCCATTATTTGAGATTCAATAGGGAAAGATTCTGATGCTTCTTCGACTTCTGTTATTTGAACCTCTGTAGGGACTGATCTTGAACCTTCTTCAACATTCATTGTTTGAGATTCCATAGGGAGTGTTATTGACCTCTCTCCCATAGGCACTACTTCTACTTCTGTTGAGCCTTCTTCAACATTTCCTTCACCTTGTTTAATTCGATGATAACGTGTCGTAATCTTCTGAATATTTCTTTGTTATGCTTCATCAGATCTTTTCCTTGCATATTTGTTTTGCCTTCCTCTCTTGTTTCCCATTATAAAATCAAAAAAAAAAAAAATTATCCCTTGCCTCAAGATAAATTTCGCGCAATAACCAAATAAAAAAATCACTATACAAATTTGTCTGTCACTGTAAGTACTTTTAAATTATTTGACAGAAATCAATAGAATGCAGTCATCTGCAACAAGGCATAAATATTCTTCATTATATGACTAAAATCTGTGAGTTGCATTCTTTACAAGTAGCAAAGCACCAAATCCTTCTTAAGCCATCATTGAATCACAAACAAATAACATGGTATGAATACTAGAATGTTTGTCCTAAAAAATAAATTTTTCTTTCTTATAAAATATATTATTGTTTTGTCTCTTTAATTTTTTCGTTCTTATTGTAGGACTAGAAAAATGGGTTAAATGCATAACATACTATGAGAAATCACAAAACTCAATCAACATACATTAGCACCCACTAGTCTACCATGAAAGCCAAACTAATCAAAAGAAGCAAACACAAGGTTAGAAACCCCCTCTTTCATTTGTAGCTCCCATGTCCTTCTTTCTTCTGCAAATGATGTAGCTCCAAAGTTTCTTAAAATGCAAATTTTGAGTGTTTTGAGTGATTTAGAGTGTTTCCTAAGGTCTTGGGATGCAATGCAAGGTGTGGAAGTGCAGATTAGGGTTTTTGAACCTAGAATGAAACACCTAATTACCAAGTGCACCCTAAAACTACCAAGTGCACCCTGAAACTACCAACTATGCCCATGAAGTGTGCAGTTGGTAAAATAGGGTTGTAGTTGATAAGAGGTCAAAACTTGATAATTAAGATGTGGGTATGCAAGATATGAGTGTTTTTGATATTTTTAAGTGTTGAGGAATGTTATGCAATGTGAGGAAATGTTAAATGACCTAGGGTTTTGATATGAAAAGTACAAATGTCCTAGGGATGTTATGCAAGGTGTCATTTTGAAGGTATGCAAGATTAAGATTATGATGTGCAAAATGAAGGTTAGGGTTATGTTTTGGACTTGGTAAGGATGTTAAAGGTAGGTCTATGCAAAGTGGACTATGCAAGGGATGGTTTCCTAGGGTTGATAATGACGTTTAGGCTATGCAAAATGAGGATAGGTGATCAAGAAGACAAGTTGGTTGATGGACAATTTGATAGGGTTTGATAGCAAAAATGATGCTAGGGTTTGAAAAATGCAATATGAGGGGGATATACCACTAGGGTAAGTCAAAAATGACATTTAGGAATATGATTATGCTAATGATAGCTCGGTATACATAAGGTTTTTTGAACTTAGGTGAAATCTTTACAAGGTATTAACCTAAGAGTTTAACGTTATGACAATAGACTTTGGATCTTGACCAAAAAAATGACAAAAAAAAGATAAGATCAAAATGACAAAGCCAAATCTACCTTGACATAGGTAGCAGTTGGGAAGCTGGGCTGAAACTAAGGCAATTCTAAGAGCTATGTTTTCCAGATTTTTTGTTGAAAAATGGGTCAAACTTTACTAGTGTCTCCATAGAGAGCTTCGTAAAGGCCCAAATGTTGAAACCTTAGCCTTAAGCTTTTGTGTCACCTATGGAGGTACACCAAAAAATTAACATAATTCAACTTAAGATTTAGGAGATCTAGGTACCCGAAGTTAGCCTAAGCGACTACTAGGTCTCTTTCCCAAATTGGTGTCATTGTTGGTGAATGCATTGATATTCTCCACAAAAGGACTGAGATTGTTTTGACCTAGTCATTTGCATTGTTTTTTATTTCAATAAAAATATCTTTTCACATTTCTAACAAAATAAAAGTTTATCATTTAAATGCATTATTCATCTTCTTCTATTTTAAAATATATTATTTAATATATATTTAACCAAAAATAAGGTATCTATGTAAATATGTATATGTATCATATTACTATTTAATATAATTATACCTAATCTATTTAATCTATTATTAATTTTTACTTGAAAATAATAAATAAAATATATTACTCTTAAAATACATCTAAAATAAAACATGTCTTATAATATATTTTTTCTTATTCAAACATAAATATTTTCTTATTATGTTGATATTCACTCAAAAGCAGATTTAAATTTGAAATATTAGTAATATAACAATATTGTAAAAGCTTCAAAAATAATTGAAATTCTTAAATATAAATTTATTCAATTAAATAGGTTGCATTAATTCTTATGTTTATAATAATTTAATGAAAAAATAATTTACAATTAAAATGTATACTTATTAATTATATTATAATGAATGTAAATATTTACAATAGTTATATATAGATCACTACTCCAAATGATAATTAAAAGATAATATAGATAAAAAATTGTCATCTAACAAACTTAAACTCGTAATATTAAATGATTCATAATAACATATTTTTTAATTTAAATATATAATTATTTGATATGTTATAATTGACATAAAGAAAAAATAATAATTTGAGAGAGAGAGAGAGAGAGAGAGAGAGAGAGAGAGAGAGAGAGAGAGAGAGAGAGAGAGAGAGAGAGAGAGAGAGAGAGAGAGAGAGATGTGGTTTGGTAGGGTGAGGGGTGGAAAGGAGATAGAAAGATAGAATATGCAAAGGGAAGAGAAAGAGAGAGTAAGGGATTTAGAAGAAGAGGGATATGGAGATGAAAGGAAGAGATAAACAAAGATAGTGAGAATGAAATATATAACTAAGAGAGGGTAGAGACGGAGATATAGGGATAGAGATGGATAAAGGGAGAGATAAAGAAGAAATATGGATATAGAGGAGAGGTGTATGTGGAGAATAAAAGGGATAAGTGATGAGAGAAGTGAAAGGGGTAGACAAAGATGGAGGGATGAATATAAAAATGAGACACAAGTAAATAGTGTTTGTGTGTGTGGGGGAGAGGGAGAGAGCAGTGAGGGAGAGACACATTCAAGGAGATAATTCGAAATGAATGCTCAAAATGATGTGTAGGACATCCGAAATGATGGTTAAAGTAGTCAAGATGAGGGTTGGGTATGCAAAGATGCAAGATGGAAGATGCAAAGTGATAATTTTTGAGGTGAAATGCAAAGGATGCAAGCTTAAATTCTAATGATTGCAATGTGAATGTGAGGGATACTAAAAAGGTGCTATATGAAGTCTATATGATGCAAGTATGAGGCTCAAACTATGAAGAATGCAAGTGGATGCTATGCAAGAGTGAAATCTATGTTTTGCCAAGCAGGTTTAGGAGCACAAGTTGCCATGTTTTCCAAGGTTTGAATGTATTGAACCAAAGTTTGTGATGTTTTGACAATGTTTTGACAATGTTTGATATTTTGACAAGGTTTTGCAAGTTTTCAAGGTGTAAATTTAAATGTTGGCTTTTATCTTGATTATGTTTTACACACACACAAGACACATTAAGACAAGAATAGATGTTGTTAAAAGTGAATAGTCACACCACAACCTAGGCTTTAAGACTGTATCCACTGAATTCCTACTTGAACCAAAGTTCAGCCATGCTTATCCAAAGTGGACAACTTAGGACCTTGGCACCATAGGCTCCCCCTTACAGCACACTCACTTCTCGGGGCTACCAAGATCCGCTTCCCAAGGGGCATGACTTCCCAATGGACTATTGTCTCTACTAAGGACCGCGAGAATGTAGGATGTCTTCGCAGGCATGGGTGACCCCTTGAGCCAATGGATAGAAAGGATTTTGGCCACTAAAACATGGTTTTTGGTAAGGGCATTCCATTCAGCAAGTGAGTGATAAACTTCCTTAGAAGGTCTCCCAGCCCATAGAACCAGGATTTGACGCACCACAAGGGTACTGGAGGAGAGCTATCACTCAGCAATATCGTCGACATGACTTTCACCGTAATTGAGTTTTATATAGCGGTTGGAACGTTGACCTGGCTTTTGGCCTATTACTGCTTTGAGGTCATCCTCTGGCATACCCAATATCGAGTATCTTGGTCCAAGGTAGGCCTCCTATAGAAGTTACATGGATTTCTCTTACACCCAAGATCCACGAATGCCGAGGGGAGAGGATACGTCCAATGCAACTCCTAGTGATTTAAACACTATAAACACACCAGGAAAAAACTAAAAAGTTCATTTTAACCACCAAACTAAGTGTTATTTAATCTAATAAATCCACACACATGGTTTTGACAAACACGCAATGGTCTTCGACAACGTCCTGCAAAGAAAACATTAGTAGTTTACAGTTATGATCATGTCTTCATCCCACAATTGCCACATGCTACAAGGAGACCATTAGTAACACAAAATCATCTAATGTATGTTCTAGAAGGAAATGAAAACCTTAGATTATTTCTTTATAGAAATTGAGAATTCATAAAGAGTTATGGCACATTTATTTTTATTGAATGAATTTGATTTGAAAATAAAATTAAATATTTTTCATTAATTCAAGTTATAGATTAAAAAATTCAATTAAATGTAACTGAACGAAGATAGGAAATATTGATGAAAGTGTGAATGAAGATAGGAAGAATATTAATTTGGAAATATTGAGAAATCTCTCACCTGCCTTCAATTTATCTGTGGACAAAATTTGTGGCAAAGACAGGCCTGCAATGCACTGTTAGGTTGATGCCAAATACAGAGATTGATGGCACAAAATGACGTCTATGATGGAAATTTGCAATCAATGATTGAAACGCAAGACATGGTGGTTTTTGTTTCGCAGATAGAATGATGTTTCATGCATGTAGAGGCAGGTCCCATTTTTGATATTTTTTTGGTTTTTTCGACTGTTTGCACAAACACCAAAAATTTAGGCATGTTTGCGCGAACATGCTCACTTAATTTTTTGAGCGCCGTGAAATTGCAATGGGCATGTTTGCCTGAACATGTTTTCGCGCGAACATGCTCAATATGTTCGAGCGAACACTATGTTCAGGCGAACACCCAAAATTAAGAAAATTTCAACCCATTTCTCATAATTTTTTTATTTTTTGCTCTTTTGACTCCCATAATTGCAGGATTATGATCTCCTACTATAAAATAAAAAATCTCAAAATGTGCTGCTCGAAGCAAGCTTTCCAACGACTATAATTTTAATACATATTTTAGTCATTAAGACTTTTACATATGAGTTTAACTCATTACCGATTCATTACCGATTGAACATCAACCAACTTCGACACCTCAAGAAAATTAGTAAATTAGGTTAAATATTTTTTGAAAAATATGTAGGCACTAGCTTATTGAGATACCTTACTATTCAAAAAAAAAATTAGGTTTATGATAAATTAACTTCAAATTATCTGTGTCAAACGGAACGTATGTCTGAATTATGATTTGTGTCACTTCAAAACTTCATAAACTATACAATATTCAACAAAAATAAATCGAACCAAATGAAGACATTGGATATTGATGTTACAAATCGAGTGCTGAAAGAATTACTTCATTATCATTTCTAGAAAAAAAGTTGTGTGTCAAATGAACTGTCACTCTTTAAAATATTGAATTTTATTATGTACCACTTTTCAGAGGAGATAAAAAAATTGACATAAATTTTTTTTTTTTTTTAGATTAAAAAATATAGTTACAAAGTAGGAACAAAGTATTCAAAATTACTAGTTTATGTCATCTTGAAATTATTTATAGTTTTGGAGATATAGTCACTTCAACATGACGTTTGTTGCAAAAATATTGATTTCAGTGTCAAAATTGGTCAAAAAGTGGAACCCATTATTGTGGGATCACCCTACAAGATATTAAAGACATCTTTCTAGATGCATTTAACCTTCTTGCTCCAGATGAAACTAAGCCACTCATTAAACAACTAACACATATAGTGGAAAAGGTTAGTGATGCAGACCTTGATACCAATGCTAAACTATTAGAATCATCAAAAAAGAAATTTCAAAGAAAAGTAAATGAGAAAATATCAAGTGACATAGCACTCACACAAGTTGCATTAGCAACTAAGGTAGAAAGTGTGAAGAAGGTACTTAAGAACATTTTCTCACTATACACAAAATTGTGCAATCCAACTCTTTTCACACAAAAGATAAGAAGTCACATTTTGAGTTTGGAAAGTTAGATTAGTGCATTAGGTTCAAAATTGCCTATGACACCAGCTCAAAGTGACAAGCACTTTAGAACTTCACTACAAACCCAAAGTAGATGAAGCCAATATAAGGGCAAAACTGATTAGCATCCAAACAACATTCATGCCTCATATAGAGATTTTGTACAAGGAATTACGCTATGCAGAAAATCTTATGAAGAAACATCCAAATCTTTCAACACTAGATAGCATAGTCCACCTTGTTGTCAAGCTGGCCATCCAAATCAAGTCTTTGGATGTTGCATGTAAAAATTGGGATGCAACTCTCAAAATTATCCTAGGTGTCCATAAATTTTTTCTGGACAAACAAACTATTAGTGTATAGCCCAGTGACATAAGTGTCAAAAGGGGGGAGAAATAAAGATAAGTGTCAAAAAGGGGAGAAATAAAGATAGAGAAAAAGGGGGAGATATAGATTTTGGGAGAATAATAGAGAGGAGATAGAAAATAATGAGGGAGAGTAAGAAAAGGAACAAACAAAAGATAGAATAAGCTAGGGGGGAGCAAGTGAAAATAGCATGAAGTCGAAGAGTATCAGTTGAGACATATTTACTGAGAAAGAGTATAGAATTTTTGGATACAGATTAGACCTATCAACTCAAGGGGATTTATCAGATTTTAAGGTATAAATGCTATTACAAAATTTTGAAATTTTAAAGTTTTATACATAAGCCAAATGAGATATATGTTATGCTTGTAAGAATAAAGATATCAATGCATGATCAAGTATTTTTTTCGTACTCATGTCAAAGGGGGAGATTGTTGATCTTAGATTGGTTTTGACAAATGAGTGTCCACACACTTAAGTCATTTACTTAGTTCATGCCAAAAAAGTAGTACATGTCAAGCACAACATCTATATAATAGAACATGCTAAGTCCATAGTGAGTGTCGAGCCACTCATGTGTTGAGTCATTCAAGTGTCGAGTAGACAGTGTATGCCAAGTGATTTAAGAGCCAAGTAAGCAATGCATTATGAGTATACAAATACTAAGTCACAATATAGAAATTAGTATATGCCAAGCATTAAAGACTTCAGATGTGAAGTGAGATAGTTTTGACATAGTTGTTTGTAATGACACAAACAACTATGTAAACCATTTTTTAGCTAACTAAAGATTGAATTACAATATTTTAGAGATAAGGATGAATCTTAAGTGTGATTCCCAATGCAATTGCTTGTAGCCAATTAGGTAAAGGGAAGGTTTAAGGACAAAATGGATGAAGCACAGTTGTTGATTCATACCTAAGCCTAATTCATCTAAGTCTTCTTAAGGAGGACGAACCCTAAACTTTATAAGGAGTATGAAGGAGAGAAGAGAGCATTTTGCATGTGTAAATAGAGCATTCATGGTCACTAAGGAGTTATGATCTCAGATTACATTGCAAAATTAGTTAGAGAAGAATAGGGGAAAGGAAAACTATACAGTACTGAGACATCTGATCAAGAAGGTTCAAGAGTACATCAGTTTAGAGGTGATCTATCATCAATCAACCAAGTGATAATCACAAGATAATTGTTGAGTCATTCTAGCATGTTAATCAGTCAAATCTCTTAATAGAGTAGTCCTAGCAAGCTGTATGAAATCCTCTAACAAGGGGCTTACTTAATTGTAAGTTGAAGTCCTTTAACAAGGCACACTTCTAATAGAGTGTTGAAATCCTTTAACAAGGTGAGATCTAATTGTCTTTGTAAGCCTCTAACAGGGTAGACCTTTCACAGGTTAGATCATGTTTCATCATCAAAACATTATAACCATCATTGGATACACTTTATTATTGCAATAGTGAAGATTTTTGGGTGTCATCCCCACCCCAGTTTTACCTTCTCATTAGAGGGTTTTAGGGTAATCATATTTGGCGTCATATATGTATGAATGTTTACTTGATTACATATTTTAGATGTACATGCTTTACATGGTATTTCAGTTTACTTATTGAATGCATGAGATGGATGTGTGCTGAAATTTTTTATGGGTCTAAGTTTAAACTACTAATTCACCCACCCCCCCTGCCCCCCCATAGGTTTACTTTTCATAGTGTAATTCCAACATTCTTAAATATTTAGATCTAGGGAGTCCTATGGTTACCATACATATTAATGGGATTAAAGTAAAAAATTCCTTAGTTTTCTTAGGGGTAGCCATCAATATTATAACGAAAGACATAATGTTATAAGTATATATTCATAATATGAGGGAGACACCTACTATATAGTTTGAAGATAGTTCTATGCTAAATCTTGATGGTGTAGTTGAGGATGTAAAGGTGACCCTAGATTCATGGAAATACCCTATACATTTTGTCATTTTCTCCCCAAAAGCCACCATGAGAGGGCAACTAGTTATATTCAGTAGACCATGGCTAGCCACAAACAACTTCTACATTACATGTCAATTGGGAAAAATAATTATATTATATAGACTTTCTACCAAAAATATAGTATTATATTCTCTTTCTTAGACTCAATTGGTTAATGATCAAGTCTTATGGCTAGACCTAGGTGATAATGAGGTAGAGTCCAATTCAGTTAATGAACTCTTTATTTTTTTACCAAAGCCCTTATATGGTATCCCAAGAGGAAGATGGTATTTTGATTTCTATCCTTTTAAATGAGTATGGAGCTGATTCTCAAAATTTTACCAATTATTATTATTCCCTACAAACTATACTTTTTCCAAGGTCCATGTTTATATTTCCAATAGCATTTGATTATATACATACCTTTTTGCCTCATAAAATAAATTCAAACAATATTGTAGAAATGTTCATGGAAGACAAAATTGCAAAGATAAAAATTACACCAGGAAGGGAGCTAAATGTTAATAAAAATATTTCTTTTTCCCAATTATCAAGCTTGTTGAAGTTATTGCAAGACAACAAGCAAGCATTTGCATGGGATTCTATAGATATGAAAGGATTAGATTCTACACTTTGTACCCATAGAATATACATCAACCGTAATTGTAAACCTTTTAGGAAACCATAAAGGATGGTAAATCCAATTGTTAGGGTTATTGTAAAATTGAATTGTAAAAACCTCTTGATGTTAGTCTCATTTATCTCATTTCTAATAGCCAATGGGTATCACTTCTAGTGATGAACCTAAAAAGGGGGATAAATGGCAAGTGTTTGTAGAGTATAGGGAACTCAATATTGCTACAAAGAAAGATCACTTTCCTTTTCCTTTTATAGATTAAGTCATTGATAATCTAGTTGGAAATAAATATGTATCTTTCTTATATGGGTTCAGTGGGTATACTAAAATTAAGATAGCACTAAAGGAATAGGATAAAACCACTTTTACTTGCGCCTAGGGAACATTTGCATACTCAGTGTTACCTTTTGGGTTATTGAATACATCAGTTGCTTTTCAAAGGGCTATTATCAACATAATCTCTAATATTTTTGTTGAGTATTGATGCAAGAGAATCCTGGGTGTAAGAGAAATCTTGCATCACCCAAAAATATTTGTATTTTAGTCTTTTCTATTTTAATAAGGACTAGTAGACAAGGTGGTTGCTATTTATGGGAACTTGCTATTTTTAATGAGTTTGTCATATGAGCTCAAAATGCTCTCATTTTCTACAAGAAGGTTTGTTTTAAAGTTGTAAGCCTACCATAAAAATTGCATTGCTCAAGCATAAGTATTGGAGAAGTTATTATAGATTTTCAGTGGAAGATTTTGTTGAAAAATCTTCAGGCTGACCGTTGGAGGCCTTAGAGTGTCCGGATGATGTCTAAAAACTTGACGGAAGGATGCTAGCATCATTCCAAGCCTATAAATCAAGAGCTGGCATTTTTGAAAAATGGTTATAATAGCCAATCAGAGTAATGGTTTGTGAGTTATGGCCTTCGGAAGTTGGGCTACCAAAATTTATAAAAGAATTCATCAAAGATGTATTTGACCAACTCTATTGTATTGTTTGGGTCTGTCAGCCCTAGTTATTAAGTTTAAGCATCTAGAACCTTCCCAAGCAGCATATAATTGCCTATTTAAGAAAGGTTCAAACATTGTCTAGGGGAGCTCTAGGTGATAGTTCGCAGCATTGTCTTGCAGATTACTATAATGAAGGCGCCCATTTGGGTTAGCTATTGTAATTAAGAATTTTTTAATTCCACATTTGTAGTGATAATAAGAAGTCCATATTTTGTTTCTTGCATTTGTTGTTGTTTCTTTCTTTTTTTTATGAGTTTATGGTATTAAGGGGAGTCCCCTACATCAAGTGGTATTAGAGCTAGAGTTCTTGAGTGTGTGGACAAATCGTCGATTGTGAAGTAGCTTGCACTAGGATCATGGTTTGTGCTAAGAATATAGAAAAATTGCCTATTGTGAGGCAATTTGCACTAGGGTTTTAGCGAAAGCGCAAAAATGCCTCCACAAAGAGAGCATGGCGAAAGAGCTATAGGAGTTACATCTAAGGGTATAAGAAGTCCATATTTTGTTTCTCACATTTTCTATTGTTTCTTTATTTTTGTTATGATTTTATGGTATTAAGGGGAGGCCCTTGCATCAAGTATATAGAAATCCACATGGATGGTTTTATTGTCTATGGTTCTACTTTTGAGGAAGGAAAAAGTTCTTAAAAGGTGTGAAGAACATAATCTCATTGAATAGTAATAAATTATTCATGACAAGGGAAGCACTTACATTGGGATATTATATCTCATCACTTGGAATCCAAGTAAACCAAATCAATATAGAAGTGATCTCACTAACTTGCTGACACCAGAAAATCAAAAGGATGTTAGAAGTTTTCTAGGACATGCAAGACATTGCATGTAATTTATTAAGGACTTCATCCATATTGCAATACCATTGTACAAACTATTGAAGAAAGAGTCACCATTTTCATGGAATCCATAATATGATAAGTCCTTTTGGAAACTTAAGGAGGTTATGGAAAAAGAACCTATGATGTGAGGTCCAAATTGAGATTTTCTATTTCATATGAATATAGATGCCTCAAATTTTTCTATTGGTCTAGTTTCGGGTCAAAATGAAGGAGCAAAATAACATGGCATTTACTATATTGGCAAGAATTTAGGAGTAGAACTCAACTATATTGTCATTGAGAAGGAATTTCTTGTTGTTTGTTATATAACTGTGAGGCGGGGGGTGGGAATCAGTTTTGTCTAATTATCTCACAATCACTTTAAAATTTTCAACAACATAAAAACATCATAAATATTAACAACAATACATCCAATCACTTGATAGACAAATCCAACTTAATAGTTAACTCATACATCCACTTCTTTCCAAAGTTTTATCAAATTATTCCTTGCATTACCAACTGTCAGTGAATTTTCAATTATTACCTAGTGATATCTTATTTATTATTGAGTTGCAATAAAATGTTAAAACATGTAAAATAACTTGCAACAAAAATAACAATTGCACAAATTGACACCAAGATTTTTAACATAGAAACCCTGTTAATGGAAAAACCACTTGGGATCAACAACCCAAAAATTTCACTCTTCTAAAGTGATCTCTATTAAAATCTACTACCTTGCTAAAGGTTGCATACACTTTTTTAAAGTGACCTTGTTAGAGGATTTCACCAAAATATCATCTAGACCATGTCATTTCTTGTCCTTGACTAAAAAGAGTGGCATGATTTAAAGGACTTACAAACACCACTAATAGATGTTTCCATATAGGATTTCACATACTTGTTAGGTCCACTTAGTACTTTCAATAGTAATAATATAAAGTAATTTGTTAAGAATAGAAACTATCTTTGCTTGTTCAGATCTATTTTCTTGTTCCTTCTCTATCTTTTACTCACTCAGTTGATTATGTCTTCCACAAAATTCATCTCCTCCCTATCTTCTCTCTACTCTATTTGGTTCACTTGACTCAAAACTTAAATCTTTTCTCCTTCAACAACTTTTCACTTCACAGCAACCTTCAATTAGATCCTTATCATCATCATAAACACTTGATCAATAACCTAAAACTATCATTTTCATCTCTATAAATAGATTTCTTAATGCTTCTATATCCTTCCATATTTTGTCACTTAATTAGAATCATTTATCTTAGGTTTACAACATAATTCCTTCATACAATGAATCTAGACACATATAACTTTGTGTCAATCCTTATCCTTCTTCAGTTTCCATCATAAAATCCTGCTTGTTTTTTTTGCATCATTAATTTTGCAACAAACTTTGATTCTCACTTTAGACTTTCTCAAATTTCCATATTTCCATCAAAATTTGGTCTCACATTCCTATTTTCCAAATTTGTTCATCTAGTTGTCACCTGGTAAATATAACATTTACTCATGCAACATATAACTCAGTTAATAATGACTCACTCGGGCAACAATATGTTCTTCTTTCCTTAATAATTGCTTGGGCAATATTGTGTACACTTGGTGAATACAATTTCCTTTCATTAACCTTGTGACTCAATTAAGCTCAAGAACTTCAATACAATACAATAGTATATGATTGTAAAAATATCAAACAAATCTTACATAACCATTATCTACATCATTCAAGTACCCATTGAATACCTTACATATCTACTCTATCTTCATCACACTATCTTCAAATAATCTTCATCACTCATATCATCTTCATCAATTTAATAATATGGTACTTTCTAGAGTTAGCATAATGTCCATTCAATTAATACTTTGACATGAATAACAATATAAATCCTAATATGACTCTTTTACATACATTCATAGCATCATCACCTAACAAACTCCTCACTATCAATTTCAATATGATTTTGAGCATTGATAACAATACATAACATAAGATTTTATATTACAAAACATTACATAAGATAATCAATTATATCTATTGAAAACAATACAACTTTTCAATTTTGGTTCAGCAAACTATAACTCTATTTCTTGGTCTGTACCATTAGTAGGAACAAAACTCTTCAACATTACTCCCCCTTTGATTTTGATCTCTTATTTTAGGTTCAATCTTCTATCATTTGTATATTCTCCCTATCTAATTTAGATATGAAACTTATAAAGCCTTGTAGTAACCCTTGTAGCTTGCACATACATATTACATAGATTTATCATAGTAAACTTCACAACTTCAGAAATACTCATAAAGTGTAAACACTCTTGCATCAACTCCAATAGATATTTCAATTCATCCAAGAATTGATGCAGCATGCAGCTTCACCTAGTGAATTTTGGATACAAGAAGGAACCCTAGTTTACCTCTTAGATACACAAAGCATCTTTAGGCAATTGCTTGGTGAATATATAATAAATTTGCTCCTTAGACTTTACATACTCAAGCCTTACTTGGTTTTCTTGTACTTTATCCCTTAATTAATGATACTTGATTTAGATAAGCTTTGTCTTTGCATGCATCACTGTATTTTTGGATAAATTTATAAAACTTGTATTATCACAGTAAATATTGATAGGCTTAGTTACTTCTTCTAGCATTCCTTCCAACAATTGTTTGGTTCATATAATATTTGAACAATTGATACCAACACCAACATATTCAACTTCAACAGAAGATTGTGAAATATAATTGTATTTCTTTCTTATCCATATAATTAATCTTTTTCCTAAAAATAAAGTTCCTCCACTTGTTCTTTTTTTGTCATTGACATTTCCATCCGAATCAATAACTATGAGGACTCTAAGATTAAATTCATCTTATTGTGTATAATAGGCCATAATCTTCAATTCCCTTGAGATATCTAAACATTCTTTCACAAAAGTCATATGTGTTTATCTTGGATTGGATGAAAATCTTGCAATAATTATAATAGCTAGGGCAGTATTTGATTTACTATGTACAAGATATTGTAGCTTTCCAATCATTGATTTGTCTTGTGTTTGATCAACTTCACTAATAGCGTCTTTCTTTGACAATTTCACTCCAATCACCATAGGTTTATCGACTACTTTAGACTCCTCCATCCCCAAAAAAATCAATATTTTCTTCACATACTTGGATTGAGTGACATAAATACCTTTATGTGTTTGATAGACTTGCAATCCAATGAAAAAATTTATTTTGCAAAACATTAACATTTCAAATTTACTACTCACTTGATCAGAAAATATCTTACTCAACATATCATTCCCTCCAAATATTATATCATAAGCAAAAGTTTCAGCAATCAACATCATATCTTGTGCTTCGTTCTTCAAATATAAATTATTGTTTTCACTTATTCTAGAAAATCCTATCTTAACTAGATAAGAGTGTAACCTTTTATACCATACTCTCGAGGCTTTTTTTAGTCCATATAATACTTTTTCCAATTTGCATAACATATCCTTATTTTTAGGTTCAACAAATCCTTCAAGTTGTTCAATGTAGACTTCCTCTTCAAATATTCCATTCAAAGATGAAAAGTTAACATCCATTTGATTTACCTTGAATTTCTTATATGTGGCATAAGCCAATAGTGTTCTTACACCTTCCAATAAATTTTAACCATATTCAATTCCTTCTTCTTGAGCATAACCTTTGTAAACCAATCCATTATCATTCAACTTGTTTATGAAAATTCACATTTTTCAAATCACATTATTATCAATAGGTTTTGTACAAGTGTCCATATGTTTTTTTTTTCAATTTGATCAAGTTCTCATTGATAACATTAATCCAACATTCATCATCCAATGCATGTTTAACTGATCTAGTCTCAAAATCAACTATTAAACATGTACCTTCTCTTGTTTTGCTTGCTTGTACTCCAACACTTCTATCTCCAATTATTTATTCAAGTGAATGGTTCTTACTTACATCTTTGGCCAATATAGGTTCAACTCTCTGATTTTCAACATTTTTTCACTCAGTACAGATTCAACTTCTTTCTCAGCTTGTATTGTCAAGGACTCAGGTTTAACTATCTAGTGCTTGGGTATAACTTCCTATGATTTAGATGCTACTACTTGATGCTCAGTAGGCCTTTTTTGTAACTTGGGTTGAGTATCAAGTGTATCTTCATAAACATTTAAAAAAAAAAAGAACCAAAAAAAAAAAAAATTTGTAATCTTCATGTTCCTTCTAGATTTTCACATCATTTCTCTTTGTAAACTCATCAAATCTTATATTTGCACTATCAATCATCTTGCTAGTATCCTTGTTCATAAATTTATAAGCTTTTCTCTTAGATGAATATCCTAAGAATATACCTTTGTTGAGATAATGGATGTTGCACACATTGCATAATATTGTAATATTTTATTTTATTATGTAATGTTGTATCTAGGAGCACCTAGATGGACATGTAACATATAGAGATTTACATGGGATATACTTGATGAGATGTATTGTAACATTGTAAAAATATTTAATGTAATTATTTAATATTGGAGAAAATAATTAAATGTCCAATATTGAATGTAGGGTCAATCAGTTAGGTAGCACATGGTTTATGTAATACCACTTGGTGGTTTCATCGGACTTGCTACTATATAAGCAGCCACAAGGGTACTTATAGTGACAAGACAAAAAAGGGTGAAAGGAAAAAAGGAAATTTGAGCAAGATAAGGCTTGATAGGTTAACCAAGGAAGTATTTTTGAAGGACCCAAGTTGGAAGCATGGTGTGGGATGTGCGGATTCAATTTTTTCACATAGATTTCTTGGTTGTGACTATGGCTTTGAAGGCTTCCATGGTTGTATTGCAATGGTATTTTTGTTGAATAATACATGGTGATGGATGCTTTTGGAGGCTGAGTTTTTTCCCTCAATAAGGGTTTCCCAGGGTATATCTTGTCACATTTTTATGGGTATGTTGTCTATTCTCTTCTACATGGATTTCAATTACATATTTATTTCAGATCTATTATGGGTTATGTGCAAATAGTTATATTTTTCTTGCAAGTTTTCTTACACCTTTATCTCCCTAAACATCAAGTTTTCCATTCCTAGCATCCTTGTGAATATATCATCTACTTTCAAACATTTTGAAATAACTTACATTCGATGTTTGGGTATACCATAGCTTATAGGGTGTCTTGTTTGTTCCTTTCTTCAATTAAACTTAGTTAAGAGTATAAACAATAGTAATATTTTCTTCTCTCTAGAATATCTGAGAGACCTCCTTTTCAATCATTAGTGTCCTTGCATAGTCCATGATAGATATATTTCTTCTTTTAGCAATGACATTCTATTGTGGTGTCCTCGGTGTAGATAATTGTCTTTTGATACCATTCTTAGCATAAAAGTTAGTAAATCCAATAGACATAAATTAACCACCACTATCAAATCTCAAACATTTTAGTGACTTACTAGTTTCCTTTCCAACTCTTTCTTTTTACCACTTAAACATATCAAAAGCATGAAAATTTCCTTTCATGAACATTATAGTCATCATCCTTGAATAATCATCCACAAAGAAAATGAAGTATCTATCACCATACTAATTATCAATTCTAATAGGACCACATAAATTAGTATGCACTAATTCTAGAATACCATTTGAAGTGTGTGCCTTGCTAGAAAAACTAGAATTTTTCATCTTACCAAGTTGGCATTCTTTGCACATAGCATTTTTAGGTTTTTTGTAGATTTGGTAAGCCTATAACTCTTTTATTTCTACTAGTTTTCACCATATTTTTGAAAGTTTACATAACACAACCTTTAATGGCATAACCACACATCTTAAATTCTAAAAAATAAACATGTCTCAACTATAGGATCATGGTAGAATAAGTTACCTTTTGTTTGCACTCTCATTCCAATCAAATTACCTATATCATCAAATATTTTAACCTTCTTTTTCTTAAATCCCAACTTATAGCTTGAGTTATTCAACTAAGAAACACTCAAAAGATTATATTTAAGTCCTTGAACCCAAAATGCATCATCACATTTGATCTTATCATTCAATATTAGTGATCATTTACTTGTCACCAAATATAGAACATCACTACCAAACTTAACAATAACATCATCAATTTCTTCAAATTTATCAAACTTACTTATATCACTAGTCATATGATGTGAACAACCACTATCAACAATCCATGAACCATTTTTTGTAACATGTGAAATAAGGGCAGTTTCATTCTCATACCTTTCACTCTATGGCTCTTCCTTGATTGCAACATAGACTATTCCAACTATTACCTTGTCATCATTAAAAAATATCCTGGTATGTTCTTCTTCACTAATGTAACACGACTTCTTACCTTTGTCTTTGTCATCCCCATTCTTCTTGTACTTGTAATCTTTATTGGCATTTCTATAATTTATATCATATTTTATTTGGTTAGGAAATTTAGCAACAAAGTGACCAACATCATGAAATTTGAAATAAATAATGGGAAGCTTAACTTTACCTCTTGATAACCTTCCTTCAAATAGTGCTTCAATCTCATATAGATCATCTTCAGTTTTAGACTCACTTTCTTCTTTGGTTTTCTTCTCTTTCTTTAGATTGTTGGTGGTTAGTGAAGACTTTAAAGCATTTCCAATTGTAACCATAATATTATCATAATTTCTGAACTCAAATGTAGTTAACTGACCAACTTTACCATCAAGTGTCAAATCATTTCCAAGCGTAGCTCTTGCTTATTAAATAGTAGAAAAATTGATACCATAAATAGGCAGAAGACTTTTTAAAAATTTACTTACAATTTTAGAATCTTGAATATTTTTACCAATAGCTCTAATTTCACTCATAACATCTTTGCTTTATTTCACATATTTTGCAACATTCTCACCTTCTTTCATTTTCATGTAATCATACTAACCTCTAAGCATTTCAATTTTAGCTTTCCTTACATTATCATCTCCTCCATACACAAGCTTCAGTATATCCCACATTTGTTTAGCATTGGTACAATTCTTGATATCATCAAACTCGACATCAGTGAGAGATGATAACATCTAAATCATCTTGCTGTTATAATTTCTTTTCTCATTCATATGATCCATAGTCAAGGGATGAATAAGTGTAACATAGTCATTTTTGAACTATTGTGGAATATTGTCTCCAATACCAGAAAGATGTAACTTCATTCGGCCTTGACATGAGGAAATGTTCTCATTGTTTAGTTTTGGTGTGTCTCTCTTATACATCGTGATCTTTTTCCTAAACTCCTCTAAACTTCTTTCTTCAAGCATTTAACTCTGATACCAAATTGGTAGATAGCTGAGAGGGGGTTAATTAGTTATGTCCAATTATCTTATAGTCCATTCACACTTTTTAGCACCATCAAAATAACATAAATATTAACAACCATACATCCAATCACTTAGTAGACAAATCCAACTTAATACTTAACTCATATATCCACTTGTTTCCAAATTGCTATCAAATTATTCCTTGGATTACCGACTGTCAGTAAATTTCTAATTATTACCTAGAGAATATTGACATATTAGTCAATTTTGTTATTAGCAACACACACTTATTCAAATTGTGTATAGCTAACAAGCTCACTGAACAATTTATAGTGTTTACCACGTAATTAAGTAGCCATTGAGTTCTACAGTTAATACTGAGTCCTTTGGACTAATCCCAATGGTTATTGAGAAGATTCAATTAGTGTGAAGTCTAGCAATTTAAACCGTGCATTTTAGTATATGCTAAGTTTATAAGTGGTTATCGAGCATTGAGATATCTACTGAGTTCATAGTTCATTTTATGTGAAGCTAGTGTTAACAGAGCTACTCTATACTAACTAAGTGATTCAGTGTTTTCCAAGTTACACAATATCTACCCAGTGACTAGTGCAAACCCAGTTCAAGACTACTTGAAAGTGATCAGTATGGACTGAGCTTCTACATCTATAGAGTGCATGATGATGCCAAGCATTGATTGTTGATGTTGAGTATCAAAACCTCACCAAGTTAGTCTTTAGAACCTGAGTCTCTTCATATGGGCCAACTTTGTAATATTTGTGTTAACTTGTATCATGGTCAACCTTGTAATTATGTAATTTGATTGGTATATATATGTAATGTATTGTACCATATCAATGTGAATGAGAATGCATAATGTAATGTGAATATAGATGCAAAAGTTAAAGTTATAAATGTAGTAGAAAAAGAGTGAATTGTAAAGGTCATAATAGCATAAGGAGCAGTAGAGACATATCTATCACAGAAAGGTAATTAGTACACAAATAAATCTCTTTTAGCAAACACAGTTGCAAATCAGAGATCTACTACTACTTCATCCTAATAGGTGAACTAGTCAAAATCCTTTAACAAGGTAGACCGAATAGTCTTTCATAAATCTCGTTACCAAGTTCATACTGCATTGTATGTTTGTAAATCCTCTCACAAGGTGGACCTAGCAGTCCTAAGTGCTCCTAACAAGGCAGGTCATTAGAAGTGATCAATGTAAGCCTTAATAGGCCAACTTTATGCTACAGTACTAAAGTTTGGGGGTAATCATCCCCACCCAAGTTTTACTTTCTATTTGGAAGGTTTCTAGGTCACCAAATCTTTGTGTCAAAGTGTTATGGATGCTTTCATGTTTTCAGTTTCTTATGCATGCAATTAGATCAGATGTGATGAATTAAGTGCTAATTTTATTATTGGATTAAGTATTGAAATTGTTAAAGTTTTAGAAGTCACTAATTCACCCCTCCTCTCTTAGTAACTTAACATAGTCTTGAATATTTCCAACAATTGGTATCAAAGATTTTTGGTTCTTAGGAGAATGTGTAATAGCTTGAATAAAGATCAAGGATATGGAGATATTCAGACTTGACAAAGTTGTTGACAATGAAAAGGGGAATCTAGAAATGGCCATTGCCTAACTCAAGAAAGCTAAGGAGCAACTTTCCCAATCCCTGAAAAGAAGAAAGGAACTTGCAAATCTAATGAATGATCATCTCTACATTGAAGAAAGAATTGAAGACTTTCACCCTTCAAGCAACTCAGATGAAGAAAATGAAGCAATCAAAGAACTCCTAGAGAAGAATGGTTCCCTACAAGAAGAAGTAAGAAAGCTAAGAAGAGAGCAAGAGATTCAGTTAGTAAGGTTATGTGAAGTCTTGGAACAAAGAAACAAGATAAAAGAAGAAATGCATGGAAGGAACAATTAAATCCAAAACAAATCCCTTCAGCAAGCAGACCTTATTAATCAACTCTCCAATGCAAATGAGGAAATCATGAGTCTAAGATTTGAAAATGAAAGAATGAGGAATGACCTAAATTATAAAAGGCAAGTCAATCAAAGAATGAAAAATGATCTGAAATCTGAACGACAAATCAATGAAAGATTGAGGAATGATCTAAACTCTAAAAAGAAAATCAATGAGAGAATGATGAAATCTCAAGCAGACAAGAACCAATTGAATCACTATGGTAATATAGGTCATACATCAAACAAATGTTGGAGCAATGGAAAAGAAAAATTCAATGGAAAATGCTACAATTGCAATCAACATGGTCATAGGGTTAATGAATGTAATGAGAAACCAAGATTTGAAGGCAATTGTCATAAATGTAAGAAACATGGACACAAGCCATCAAAATGCAAAACCAATACATTGAATCCTATAGAGAAAATTGTGAAAGCAATATTTGGTTGGGACTACAATACCTAGTGTAGATGTCATTATTGTGGAGAATTTGGACACGTTGGTACGAATTGTGTTAAACATCACATGAGCAAAAGGGACACTACCAAAAGATGTTTCATTTGTATAGAACTTGTTCATCTTACCAAGAATTGTTTAAATATTGGAAGAATTGAAAATGAAAATAATGAAAAAGTTGATAACATCCAAAAGTAGATGAGATAGCAATGGATTCCTAAGTCTACCAAGGATACTAGTCCAAGAAATGATGGTTAAGTCACTCAAGAATTGGGTGACTCTACCACTTCTAATTAAGCTCTCAAGGAAGAACTAGAACCAGGCTATCAAAGAAGACATCCAAATTAGTTCCAGTTGAAAGATGACAAAGATCCAAATTTGTATACAAGATACAAAGGGATCACTAAGCAAGATTAGTATGAGTTATTACCAAGTTACCTTCTCTACCAAGTAAGGTCAAGTCATAGACTCTACCGAGCAAGGTCGGGAGTAACATAGACACCTATGGTTACCAAGTTGTAAAGATGTCACTAAGTATTTAATGCCATGTAGTGGATGACAGTCTATCATAATATCTACTTTCGTACTAAGCATTAACGAAAAAAATTTATCAAAAGGCATGGAATCAAATTCATTTCATACCGTGAACTTTTAAGTGCTATTGCAAAGAGGAATTTTCTATGTGATTAAAGCGACTTGAGCGAATTTCCTACAAAAGTTTTTCAAAATTTTCCCAATCTACCAAGTGAAAATGGCATCTAGCAGCAACAAGGTCAAGCAAGGATTTGACATGTTGATTCAAGGAATTGAATGGAAAGTGTTAGATTTCAAACTCACTCCCATGTTTGCCAAAACCCTAGAACCAAGCGAAACTCAATCCCAAATCCCTCCTAAGGTACTTCTTGTTAATGAAATTTGTACTCATTTCAAATGTGATATTCAAGAAATTGGTACTTTGGAAATGGATAATGCCCTAGGTCAATTATCTGTAAATGGAACCCTAAAACCCAAACATCAACATCTAGAAGCAAAAGGGTTGACACATATCCCTCATATTCCCCAAGAATTTCAAATTAAATGGATTAGGTTTATCCTTTGTTGGGTGCATAATGGGTAGTTGTGGTTAGAATAGCCAATTCTAATAACAAAGAGGATGATTCATTGAATGACTATCCTCCCCATGCTAGCCAAAGCTAAAACAATGAAAACCCTAGATTGGGAAAAGTTAGAGAAGAAAACCATAGCTGAGTGGGATGGCAAACATATGAAAAGCAGCAGTGTCATTGATGCAGAATTGAAAATTGGAATTCATGTTATTTAGCACAAAATATATAGTTCAAGATGACTTAAAAATGTGTCAAGTGAAGCCATGGATTTAGCATTCAAATTGGTTAAGAATAATTTGTCATATGACCTTGTTGACCTATTGTTGAGAAAGTTCAACAAAAATATGAAAAGTATTAGAATGTCAAAGAACAATCCATGCAAATTTGGTTCATTGTTAAGCTGCTTATGTACAGAAGTTCTTCCCTTCTAAAGCCACTATAGTCTAGAGAAAGGATGTGCCTATGCTTTACATAATAAATGAATATATTGCAGAAATGGGTGGGAACTATGGCAGAATTATGGATAACTACTTTGATGTATTCAAGGAGAAAATGAACAATAGATTCAAAATTCTAAAGAAGTTATTTGAAGATTATAAGGATGATGTATGTTTTATGGTGGATAGTAACAAGGTATATATCCAAGTAATTAAGCTTAAAGTTGCATGGGTGAAACCTCTTAGCTATGAGGTGAATATTGATGAGACAAAGGATATCATTGAAGCCCTTATCAATGAACATGTTGATACCAAGGCCCCTTATTTTGGAACTTATGATGAAGCCAAGGCCAGAGTTAAGGTAGAAATAAAGCTCCCATAGGCAGTTAACAAAGGAAAGAGAAGGATAGCAAAGCTGAAATCAAGTGCACCTCTCTTATTAACCAAGGGCAAAGGTGAGGATGAGGAAGATGCAAAGGATGAGGAATAATTTGAGAAAGAAGAAAAACCTATAAAGAAAAAGGGCAAGGTGATCATCACCAAGCCTGCAAAGTCATCCATTGTAGTCTTCACAAGGAAGTCATGAAAGAAAGATGACATTATATTTAGCAAACCTCCACACACCTTCCACGATAGGCTAAAGCAATTAGAAGGAGTAGGGATGACAAACATTAAATCATTGAAATATTAGATTAAGATTGAGGTAGAGTAGAAGCAAGTTGAAGACTTGGTGCTAAATAAAATAGGTAAATGGAAATACTCACTAGACCAGATGGCTTCTCAAGCCCCTAGTGAATTACTAGAGAAGATAAAGTCAAGATGGGATTTTTCTATGCAAATAGTCAAAGACATATATGCACAAATCCTAAGGTAGTTATTACTGAACATATCAGATGTTGAGGTGAAAGAGTCATTAAAGAAAAATGAAGAAAATTTGACTCTAAAGTTTAATACTTGTTTGATTTTGATCAAAGACATTGAACATGTTGTTAGGAATGCTATTAATACTTGGAAAAATGTCTATCATCTTCATAAACCAAGTGAATTTCCATTTAAAGTGAAGGATGATGAAGAAGAAGAAGAAGATAAGGAGAAAGATGAGGAAGAGAATGTGAAGAAGTGACTCACTTTAATAATGAAGAAGATCAAGAGGATCAAGAGGTTGATGAGGAAGAAAAGCAAGATGATGAGGAGATTGATCTAGTCAAGATAGTTGCAATAGTCATTGCCTCACTTCCTCACTCCCCAAGCTAACCATTGGCTACATCAAGTGTGGAGATAGCTTCAACAAGTTTAATTGTGACTACTAGTGATACATCAAATGTCCAATCACTCTTTTCCTCAACTCATCTTAGGATATCATTGACAGAAGTAACTTCTACTTCATCCACCGAGCTACAAACTCCTTCTTCATCTACCAAGTTGAGTACTTTAGTTTTTACTTCTCCAATTTTGACTTCTTCAGTTTTGAGTACTTCAATGGTAAGCTCTCCAATTTTGACTACTACAACTTTGGGTAATACAATTTTGACTTCATTAATTTTGGATTCTTCAATCATTTCTATAAGTATTCCATGAGTTAGTATAGTATCAATTTTTACTGCAAGTCCATGTATGTCTACTATTGTTTCTATTCTGGTATAGAAGCAATAAATACAAAGAGAGTTGAGCCTAAGGTTCAACCGAGCACAAAAATTTTGGGGAAATGAAAAGAGATAGAGGAAGACATAGATTTAGAAGAGGAAATAGTAATCCCCAATTGGGATATTTACAAGCTTACTCTAGACCAAATGCAAACATTTGATGAACTCCTCCAGAAAAAGGCTAAGAAGCAAAGACTAAGAGAGGAAAAAGATAAGGAGTATAAGATAATTGAAGATGCCAAGAACATTTTGACAGAGACAATAGAAATTGAGGTTGATTCTTCTCAAAATATTTTGTATTGGCTAGCAGACGTAGTCCAAAAATTCAATGAGGACACTGATGGTCAAGACAAGCTAGTTGAAAAGGCTAAAAAGAAACTTAACAATAAAGTGCTCGAGCACATTGCATGGAAAATAGCCATTTATCAAGTTGATCTTTCTACAATTTTGGTCAATCTTGAGCTATCATGTTCAAATGTATCATCAATTTTTGGGAAACTATGTGATGTCTCTTGGGAAACTATTGTCCAAAATTGATAAAGATCTAAAGGCTAGTGCTCAATAGTTGCAACTTGACCCTAGATCAAGCTCTGCACATTTCAAGAAAATTAGATTTTTGTTAGACATGCAAGCTAAATCGCTAAGAGAAGAAGCAATGATCCGATCAACATTGATTGACATACAAAATATGATCCTTCCAATCATAGATGCAATGCAAAAACATATTATATATTCAAAAACTCTAATCCATGATAATAACTTCTCTATTGCTGACCATATGATTGAACTATCAGCAGAGGTGCAAATTGCACTACGTACATGCAAGGTCTTGCAAGAAAATTAGGGTAAAATCTTGGCAATCACTCTCAAGGTACATTCTAAATTCTTATCCCATTTTAGTGTTTCTATTTAAATAAGTTTGAATAAATCTTTGGCATTAATGTTAAAAAGGGGGAGAAAAGATATATTGGTTAAGACACATACATAGAGACACATAGTATGGGGGAGAATTATGCTATGGTGGAGAGCTTGTATCAGTAAGACATGTTGTATATAAAAAAAGATGTATAGTATATTGTAAATACCTCACAAGATCAATTTTGAAAAATTTTGAAAAATATAGTATACTCTACCGAGCTAGTATCATGTGGTGATGGATACAAGGTATTTAGTTTTGCCTAATAAGTGTTTTGTCACTAATGCCAAAGGGGGAGATTGTTGACATATCAGTCAAGTTTGTTATTAGTGACACACACTTATTTAGATTGTGTATAGCTATCAAGCTCATTGTATAGTTTACAGTGTTTTCCATATAATTCAGTAGCCATTGATTTCTATAGTTGCTACTGAGTTCTTTGGACTAATCCTAGTGGTTACCGAGCAGATTCAGTCAGTGTGAAGTCTAGTAGTTTTAACCATGCATTTAAATATACACTGAGTTTATCAGTGGTTACCAAGCATTGCAATATCTACCAAGTTCACAGTTCATGTGATGCAAAGCTAATGTTAACTAAGCTACTCTATGCTAACCAAGTCATTTAGTGTTTGCTGAGTTGCACAATATCTATCAAGTCACTAGTGCAAACTGAGTTCAAGAGTACTTGAAAGTGATCAATATGGACCAAACTTCTATGTCTACTAAGTGCATGATGATTTTGAGCATTGATAGTGGATGTCGAGTATTAGAACCTCACTGATTTAGTCTTCAGAACCTGAGTGTCTTCATATGGGTTAAATTTGTAATATTTGTGTTAACTTATATCATGGTCGTTGTAATTATGTAATTTGATTGGTATATATATGTAATGTATTGTACCATATCAATGTGAATGACAATGCATGATGTAATGTGAATTGTGGATGTGAAAGTTAAAGTTATAAATGTAGTAGAAAAAGAGAAAATTGTAAAGGCTATAACAACATAAGGAGCAGTAGAGACATATCTATCATAGAAAGATGATCAGTATACAAAAGAATCTCTTTTAGCAAACCCAGTTGCAAATTAGAGATCTACTACTACTTCATCCTAATAGGTGAACCATTCAAATTCTTTTAACAAGGTAGACCTAACAGTCTTTCATAAATCTCTTTACCAAGTGCATACTTCATTGTATGTTTGTAAATCCTCTCACAAGGTAGACCTAGCAATCTTAATTGCTCCTAATAAGAAAAATCATCAAAAGTGATCAATGTAAGCCTTAAATGGACAACTTTATGTTGTAGTACTAAAGTTTGTGGGTATCATTCCTACCTCAGTTTTACTTTCTATTTGGAAGGTTTCTGAGTCACCAAATCTTTGTGTCAAATTGTTATGGATGCTTTCATGTTTTCAGTTTCTTGTGCATGCAATTAGATCAAATGTGATGAGTTAATTGCTAATTGGATTATTGGATTAAGTATTGAAATTGTTAAAGTTTTAGAAGTTACTAATTCACCCCTCCCCTCTCAATAAGCTAGCATAGTCTTGAATATTTTGAATAAAGATATCTTTGTTATTATTGAGTTGCAATAAACATTAAAACATGTAAAACAACTTGCAACACAAATAACAATCACACAAATTGACAACAATATTTTTAAAGTGGAAACCTTGTTAAGGGAAAATCTACCTGGGACTGTCAACCCATAACTTTCACTTTTCTAAAGTGATATCTATTAGAATACTACCTTGTTCAAAGTTACATGCACTTTGTTAAACTATCCTTATTATAGGATTACACCACAAGATCATCTAGACCTTATGGAACACACCATTTACTATATTCGCAAGAATATATAAAGAGCATAACTCAACTATACTATCAGTGAAAAGGAATTTCTCACTATTATCTATTCTCTAAATAAATTTAGGCATTATATAACAAGATAGAAGATTTTTCTACACACATATCATGAAACTATTAAATACTTGATGAAAAAGTCTTCTATCTTAGGGCATTTAGCTAGATGGTTACTTCTCATGTAGGAATTTCATATCAAGATTGTTGGGAAAAGAAAATATAATGGCTAAGCTTCTATCTACTTTTAAGTTCTAGATGATCCAACAATAATTGGTGAGAGTTCCCTTGATGAACATCTCTTTTCCCTATCTACAAATAATCCTTGGTATGTTGACATTAAACAATGAGGTGACATTTAGAGAAGGGTCTAATTTCAAATGCAAGGCCCCTTTTCATGAAGAGAGGTTCAAGGATCCATGCCTAATTATTTACATAATAGTCAAATTTGTTAATAGTGACATACACTTATTCAGATTGTAAGTATCTACCAAGCTTATTGTATAGTTAATAGTTTTTGCCAAGCATTTCAGTTTTTGTTAAGCTCTACATTTGCTACTAAGTCCTTTGGACAAATTCCAATGTTTATCGAGTAGTTGTAGTTACTATGAAGATTAGCAATGTAAACTAAGCATCTTAGTGTATGTCGAGTTTACCAGTGCAAACTAAGTTTAGCAGTGCCTATCGAGTTTGCATTTTATGTGATGTGAGTCTAGTATTAATCGAGCTACTCAATTTTAACCAAGAGACTTAATTTATACTGAGCTCAAGGTGATAGTGTTTACCAATTCATATAATGTAAACCAAGAGACTCGATTGATATGACAAGTTTTGTAGTTTCTATCAATTCACTAGTGTAGACTGATTTCAAGACTACTTGGAAGTGATTAGTATGGACTGAGCTTCTATGTCTACCGAGTGCATGACAATGTTGAGCATTGATAGTAGATATCAAGTATCAAAACTTCACCAAGTCAGACTTCAGAGCCTGAGTGTCTACACTTGAGCTGACTTTGTAATATTTGTGTAAACTTGTATAGTGATTGACTCTGTAATTTGTATAATCAAATTGGTATATATGTAGTGTATTTTATCACATCTAATGTGTGTAGTAATGACACATATGTAATGTAATTTTGAGAGAAGAGTAGAAAGTACAAATTACAAAGTCTATAGTAGTATAAGGAGTAGCAAAGATTCATCTATCATAGCAAGGTGATTTGTACACTTAAAGTAATCTCATTTAGCAAACCAAGTTGTAGATCAAAATAGGTGGATTAGTCAAATCCCTTAACAAGGTAGACCTAATAGTCTTTTGTAAATCTCTTTACCGAGTGAATACTTCATTGTATTTGTGTAAATCCTTTCACAAGGTGGACCGAGTAGTACTTATTGCTCCTAACAAGGTAGATCATCAGAAGTGATCAATGTAAGCCTTAACAGACCAACTTTATACTACAATACTAAAGCTTGTGGGTATCATCCCTACCCTAGTTTTACTTTCTATTTGGAAGGTTTTTGGGTCACCAAATCTTTGTGTCAAAGTGTTATGAATGCTTTCACATTTTCAGTTTCTTATGCATACAATTAGTTCAGATTATATGTGAAGGATTAAATGCTAATTGGATTGTTGGATTAATAGTTAAAATTGTAGAAGTTTTAGAACTTACTAATTCACCCCTCCCCTCTTAGTAACTTAGCCTTCTTAAGAATATTTCCAACACTAATAGGATCTTGTTTGAAGTTTGGCTAAGGATCCTAAAGCATAATGCCAACCTATTTTTGGGAACCAGAACCCCATTTCATAAAATCCTTTGAGTTTCCTCATGACTCTTATAAAGCTATAGAATTGAGATAAATCCTTGAAGTCATAGTCAGGAACTCTAGGGTAACAAACATCAAATTATATTAGACAAAAATTCTCCAAATTGTATCTTGACTCTTGGAAGGGTGATTATTTTTTATCACAATCTTGTGAGGTTTTAGGGTAACCATCCATACTCAATCTCTTCACCAAACCCAAATCATGTCTCCAAATTGAATATTCAAAATATATGCTTTCTTTCAATTTGTCACCATTAATAATAAAAACAAAAACAAAAATCATAAAAGAAAATCCAAAAATGCCTCTCATATAAGCACCATCCCAAAAAGAAAATATAGCATAAAATCGTAGAAATCCCTCCATCGTCTAGTTGCACCAACCTCCAAAATGATACTTTTTTTATTTATCCTCCAAAAGAAGCACCAGATGAAGGAATAAAATATGTAAGAGATTATTTGAAAATAGTCAAAGTATACATATGAATAAGTTCTTTTGAAAGGATTACCAACATCAAACCAACTAATCATTCCAATTCTTAAACTCTCCTATTGTATGATTTAAAATGTACACCAAGCAAATGAATTCATACTTTCATTCAGAAATTGTTTTATATGTCTTTATTAATGTTAAGAGATTAAAATTTTATATAGAGAACTCTTATATCCAATACTTCATATGAAGAAATAAGGGAATAATTGATGGCATAGTAGTTCCTTCTTTTTAATCCTAGTTGGAAAGAACATTCTACTAAATAACCTCTTATAAAATGGTCAACATGTCTTTGTTGAAACGAAACAGTTGATGTATTAGGTGTTAGCATGAATGTTGATGATACTACATTGAGGGATTATCATAAGCATTGGAGAGTACTGACATGTTGCATTTGTCATTGTATTTGTCACTGATGTCAACATAGTAGTAAGTCTCTAAAGACTGGCAAAGTAGTAGGAGATCTTATTGATACAGACAATGGTTTCATTGTCTGATGATGTACAGCTAAGGACATGTACTACACTATCTCCTAATGATGTGGTTAAGTGCACAGAATCTTTATCAAAGGCATACAAAACTTGTACCTGATTTATGGAGAGTAGTATAGAAATAGAGTGCTTGATAACAACATTCTAATATTTGTTTGATATCTTATACCTAAGATGTAATGAAGAGATGCGCAGTTAGCCAGTGACAAAAGATAGTCGTATGGTGATGTCAATAAGTGTGCAAGAAATAGTATCACATGTGTGAGAATTTGTATAGACTATGAGCTAACAGTGTTATTGTAATTATAATTTAATTAATTATCTTATTATAATTAATTAGAAAAGCCTCAAAGCCAACTCAAAGAATTATTTTGAAGATATGGTATAAAGAAAAGATTTTTTCCTTGTTTGTAAAGAGTGTCAACTATTGTGTTATATGAAAAGTGCAAAAAGGAGTAAAGTGTTTACTAAATGTGTGCAAGCAATCTAAGGGATTATTAGATGCAAGTTTTGTAATCTACTTATAAGATCCAAAGGAGCAGAAGTCTAGTTGACAAGATAGAGATAGAGGAAGGAAGGAAAATTCATTTATATTATTTTGCAAGGAATAATACGAAGATCATTTGGATAGTGGGTTCATTGGTCTTAACCTTGAAGTTGTTTGGGTAGTGTGTCTAGTTGTCTTCCATAGCTCCTAACAAGGTTGGCACAACTCTTAACAAGGTTGGAATCTCTTAACAAGGATTGATATGTCTTAAATCTTGTTATAGACTCCTAACAAGTTTCATCCTCTAATGACGAATGTTTATATTAGTACATCATCTTGTGGGTACCATCCCCACAAGGGTTTTCCCTCTAATCAAGGGTTTTCCTAATTAACATATCTGGTGTTAATTGTGTATGAGTATCTTGTTGTGGATTCTAATAATATTTCTCATATGGTTAAAGTTTAATAAGGTTGATAATTGTGATATTAGTTGGATAACCGATTCACCCCCTCCCCCATCTCTCAATTATATTGGTGGACTATATATTCTAACATTAGGTTCATTCTTGTGTTATTATTAGCATTTATAAAAAAATTAGGTTAGTTTTTTCACAAACCTTTCCTTGTTCTTTGGCCTTCAAACCCAACATTCTCTTCCTCTTCAAACTCAATGACTATAGAAAAAATTAATTATATGGATGAAAAAAATTATAAATGGTTCTTGATGATTGAAAGGGAGATATGCACTCCTTAACTCCATGCTTCTTGAATCTTCCACATTGGAAACCTACAGTCAATCTATAATTTCTTCACTAAACTATTTAATATTTGTGGCATTTTTATAGGATATTATAATTTTAAATAAGGACACATTTTATTAGAACATATACAATGTCAAAAATAAAACTAAACATTACCCATATTGGCATAGAAATGAGAAAGAGAAAGAGTGGTGCACTCACATGTATCAAGTTGTTACATAGAAAATAGGAAAAGAGACACTTTTAGTCACTCACAAGGGAAATTTAAAAAAACCCTATTTGAGAACCTGTTAGGATAAGTTGACATCATCTATTGGCTATGCATTTTGTTTCAATAAGGACTAAATGTATCATTATTTGCAATCCGTAGTTTTTGACCATGAAAGAAACCCCAAGCTTCTAGCTCACCTTCCTAGCATTTTTGGGCTTTGAGTTTTGTGATTTCTTTCCCTCTTTGGCATAATATTTTTTGATTTGAGTTCATACATTACATTCTAATTTTTTTCCTTTTCTATGTTGATAAATTCCTTAAAATCATAAAATGTAGATGAAGAAACAAAATAGATGGCTAAGACAAACCACATTTTTGAGGTAAGCATTGTTGTTTTATCTCCAAATGGTATTCAAATGACTATCTTCAATTAGAAGAGTTATCTACATCACTCTTAATGCATAACACATCCTATGGTAAAACTTAGGCTCAAATCCTTACTCAAAAATTATTTTAAATGTATTGTAGCTAGATAAACACCTTGAGAAAGCTAGGATGAAGGTCGAGAGATGGTGTGTACTAAGGAGAAATGGAAAAACTTGGCATAATGGTGGTTAATAGTTTCTTCACCTATTAGATTGTATAACCTGACTCTTTTAGTGCCCAATGTTTTGGAGAAACAAAAGGATGTCACCAAAAAATGGGTCAATGTATGTGTTATATTACTACCCTCTGAATTACAAGGTACAACTCCCTTAGGATTTGCAATAATGAGCAATGAATATGACTTTCCTAGATCAAAGGTTTTTGATTGAATAAGCTCTTAACCTAAGAGTATTAAAGGCTAACCAAAATGTTTGTAGACACAAATAGTTTAGGAAAAATGGGTTGGGACAACCTATCACACCCAATGGAATGACTATAGTAGGTTATCTTGAGATTTTCTGACTCTTACACTTATTCTAAATGTAGATTAATTATCTAAATACAAAAGATGAAAGGAAGAAGACATGTGCATGAGGGAAAATGGAATTGCTTTAACTATTAGACTTGGATGCAATGGAATCCAACAAGTTACTAATAGATTCAACCACATTTATTATTTAATTCCCAATGAAACTATTTCTAACATGTCATGAAATAAACAAGAGGAGAAGTAGAACCATATGTGAAAAAGTAAATGGAATTACTTATACTGTAAATACCATGGTGAAATGGAATCCACGAGATGATCATAGAATCACATGTAATTGTCCTTCATCTCTCAATGTAGATCTAATCTATGGGTAATAAAACATGAAAAAAAAATTAGGTAATGGAATTATAGAGCCAATTCACCATCATGTTTGTCAACCTTTTTATTATTAAAAGAGTTTGCATTTATATTTTTTTGTCATCCCTCCATTCTAGTAGAGTAACAGTCACATAATAAAAAGAAGAATAGGAATAAAGCAAAAACATCTAATTTGTAGCATGTTATGGGCATGTCACATCTTTCCATCGATGATATTGACTTCACGACATTTCTAGAACATATGATGATTGTTTATCTTCATATTGCTTCAAGAACACTACGAAAATCTTCATTTTCTTCATGTTCTATTATTGGTGCCATATTCGTATAATTTGAATTCCAATGATTGCTATAAATTTGAATTATGGACATTGATCTTAAATTAATAATTAGGATTAAAACATAATCATGCTCTTTATTTTTCCTCGTGGCTTCTTATTATTCATCTAATATCTTCATTCAATGTGATGATGCAATCAATCAATTTTCATTGTTTTGTTGAGTTAACTAAAGGTTTTATTTAACCCCTCATGAACATGTGAACACCAATTATCATTCCTTCACAACTTCAACCGCAAGTTATGATTAACCCTTTATGATCATGTGATCTTTAGTCTGTTCATAGCTTCGCTACTTTAACTCATGATATATCTTTAACCCTAGCAACCATGCAATCCATGAATTTTCACTACTTTGCTACATTAACTGTGGGTTATCCTTAATCACTTTTGAACATATGGCAAGCATTAATCTTTTATATCTGATGGCCAAGAATGGAAGATCTTAACTCTTTTTTCTATTCTCCAATGTGGGTCCACCTGCTCCATGTGTCATGTTGTTTTCTCTGTACACCATCGCAACTTAGATTTCCATTGATTAGCACTGACTTGCGATGTTGTGACCGTTTCATACTTAACTACCAATATCACTTTTCACATGCTTGCATCTTGATCTTGAATGCTAGTATTAACCTTAGTGATGTTGTGATCACTGCCATGACTTAACTATTATATTTTTTTCACATCTTCGTAATGTTATTCTATGGTTAGCTTTAATTGCATGCAAACTTGTGAAAACTATTTGATTTAACTATTTCTTTTCATCATAGTTTCACAACTTAAACCCTTAACTCATTTTGTAACCTTGCATTAACAGCATGCAAATGTGCAAAAACTATTTGATTTAACTATTTTGTTTCATCACAGTTTTGCAACTTAAACTCTTAACTCATTTTGTAACCTTGCAAAGTTGTGTATGCTTGATTTCACTCTTTCATAATGCTAACCTTAGGGTATGACTAACCACTTGTGACATTGAAAATGTTGTTGATCTATTCTTCATCTAATGACTAGGAATCCACTTCTAAGAATGATTGACTTTCAACTAACTAGTGGTGTGTATTCTTTAAGTTGATTGACTTTTCCACTCATCCACGTAGACTGCTAAAACAAATTGATTTCTCTGCATTCTAAGCTTGATCACTAGTGATATCTTCCACTGAGATATGATTATTGCATATCTTTTTGTTTGAAATTATTTTGAATCTATAAATGATGAATCATTAGAGCTTACAAACCTTCCTCTCATCAAGGAGACACTTATGACTTCCCACCAAACCCTAAATAACCTATCGTTTGACCAGTGCAATACTTACATGATTTCTCACATGGGTTAGCTTGAAAGGGGGTGATGAGAAAAGAGTTCATCCTAAAGTCATTCTATACATGAACTCAAACTAGACATTGACTTGACTACAACTTAGAGCTAAAAGGATTGAAAATTGGGCAACAACTAGCTCTATCTAGTGATTTAAGCATGACAATGCTTAAAAGAATCCTAGCAATCTCTAGTTCCACACAACAAGGTGAAAACTTGGAAATGAAAAGAACATATAATCTAGGAAAGCAGAAACTAACAACCAATAAAGTGAACAACTAAGAAAAGCAGAAATACATGAAAGAAAAACCTACCAAACTAGCTACTATGTACAACTTACTTTAGATCCTAGCCATTATAAGAACACAATAGAGTTTCTCCAGTAGGAT
Organism: Cupressus sempervirens; assembly: GCA_028749045.1. Classification (NCBI taxonomy): domain Eukaryota; kingdom Viridiplantae; phylum Streptophyta; class Pinopsida; order Cupressales; family Cupressaceae; genus Cupressus; species Cupressus sempervirens. The sequence continues at coordinate 26,185,502 of CM053784.1, forward strand.
ATGCCAACTTGAAAGAGTTGTTTTGATTTACTTGTATGATCTAAAATGGCCCTTTCCATAAAGACTAAAACTTAGAATGCATCTCTCTTGGTTCATGTCTCTTATCCCATAGCAAGACCAAATCACCTTCCATGAGTTTCCTGGGTCTTGCTCTTTTATCAAATAACCTTTTGGCTCTTCCCTAATGTTCACTAATTCTATCAACCATTTATTCCCTCTCTTCCTATAGCTTGGTGAGATACAAAATTCTCTTTTCTAATCCATCTTTGAGAACATCCTCTTCAATCACAAGTTTTCAATTTACATGCAGCAAGCTCTAGAGTCAATGGAAAATTAGCTTCCACTCCATAAACTAATTCAAAAGGTGAGATACCAATGGCTCTTTTAGGTGTGGTTCTATTAGCCCATAAAGCATCATGTATCTTCTTGTGCCAAATTTTTTGATTATATCAGACCAGTTTCTTCAAAATATTATTACTAGATTCAACCTGCCCATTTCCTTGAGGAAAATAATCAAATGAATGACCAACTTGAATACCATTATCATAAAAAAACTCAAGAATTTATTAGGAAGAAAAATAAGATGCATTATCCATTATCAATTTCATAGGAACTCCAAACTTGATCAATATATGTTCTTTGAGAAACTCACATACCACTTCTGATGAAGTCTTCTTTATTGGCTTGGCTTCAACCCATTTACTAAATAATTTTTGGTAGTTAGGATATAATAATGTCCTTGACTAGAAGGATGATTGATTAGGCCTATAAAATTCAAACCCCATCGATGGAAAGGAGTTTCAATCACTACTAGCCTAAGAGGTAAGGCAACTAGTTAAGGTTTACTAGTAAACATCTTACATTTCTCACAATTGGCGACCCACTTATCTACATCTTTAAACATGACAAGCCAATAGTAGCATTTCCTTAAGATTTGTAATGCAGTAATAGTAGAAGAGAAGTGTCCTCCAGATGCTTCATTATGAAAAGATTTTAAGAGATTTTCATGCTACTCCCTATCAACACATCTTAAAAATGTACCATCAATAGCTCTCTTATAAAAAAACATCATTATTTACATACTTTAAGGCCCTTGTTTTTAGATCTCTCCTTTTCTTAGCAGTAAATCTATTAGGGCACTCACCATATGTCAAAAAATATGCAATATTTGAAAACCTAGGATCTTGAAGACTTACCATAAGAACCTTTGGAGTATCTTTCTCACCAACTTGTTGATCTTCTGTTAAAGCTTTACAAAGTGCATTTTTCTCTTACTTTTTTAGTTGGCTTAATCTTAATATCATACTCTTGGACCTTTGCTATTGAAGCTCCTCAATTATGGCAACCAACTTCTTGTTGTGTCAAGATACTTTTAACTGCAAAATCTGGCACATAAATCACTGAATGAGAATGCGAAATATAAAACCAAAAAAATTTAAATGCTCTCACCACTACATACACATGTTTCTCCATTTATGAGTATCTCAATTCTTGATTTTTGGCATACTCATAAAATCAATTGGGGATTGTATCCCATCTTTATTTTCGTACATCAATTTAGCCAACATGGTATGTTCTGATGCATAACAATATATGATGAATTCTTTAGTATAATCTAGATAAACAAGAATAGAAGCTTTAGCAATAGCACCTTTGATGTCTTCAAAAGCCCTCTTTCCAATATCAATTTGTTTGAAAGTTTTATTATGCTTCATCATATCAATTATACACTTAACTATTTCTAAAAAATTAAGCACAAACATCCTTAAGAAATTTACCTAGCCAAACAAAGACTTTACCCTAGTTTTTCTCAATGGTAGACTTAATTGTTGAATGGCTTTAACTCTATCTAGATCAATCTTGATGCACAAGCATCTAGTGGTGTAAGGGTAATCTTGTATCACCCAAAAAAATATTCTTAGAGATAGTTTATGTTTAATGTGTTTTCATTTATAGATACCCATTTGGGTGAAATAAAGGTCCCAACTCTCACAGTTGCACTATTAGTTTTTTGGGTTAGAGTTTTTAAGCACCTTGGGATATGTGTAAAAGCAAAAAATGAGTTATTTTGTAATTGAGAAAAAATTATGATGATTTAGAGGGTGTAAGTTGGAGGGATGATTATACTTGTAATTTCAAATGCTCCAAAAAAAGAATCAGGTCAAAAGGCTTTACAGTTAGAAAGTTATCATAGTTTTAAATTTCTTGGAGACCTCCTAAGCGTGCTTCAAAGTTAGATTTGAGGCACTAAATAGCCTCATATGGGGAAAAAAATGGGTGATGAGAAAATCTTGTCCATAGGGCTATAGAGCACTTTGAGAATTTTCTAGAAATGTAAACAGTTTGTCAATTGGAGTCCCAGTTCAAAAGTTATGCCTCCCAAAAGTTGGACTACCATTTCTGGATTCTTCTAATTTTACACCAACTTCTAACGTGACTTTTGGAACCTTCCGTTTTGGTAGTGGATGCTAACTGGCATATTCTAGAATGTATTCCTAGCCCTAAACCATTTGTGGCTTATTTAAGAACACTTCTAGCATTATAAAGGCAGTTCTTAGTAGAGTTAGAGAGAAGGTATTGTGGGGAGGATTTCTTTCTCCAGAATCATACAATTGTAAGCCCATAGGAAATTTTTCATTGATAATAATATTTCCCTTTTCCTATGTGTTCATTATAGTCTTTGTTTTTGTTTCCATCAAGTGCTATCAGAGTAGGTTTTCCTGAGTGTGTAGATAGAGCACTGACTGTGAGGTAGTTTGCACAAAGATTGTGTGGTTGTGGGTTTGAGACAAGAAGATGCCTCCATGAAGTGAACATGGTGGAAGGGCCAAAATTTCTACTCCTAAGGTCAGAGTCCTCCAAAGAAAAGTTCAAGAATTTTAGGAGGAGATCCACAAAGGAATAAATGTTGCTGCAGGTGACGAAAGTGAGGAAGAAAATGAAGAAGAAGAAAATATTGGACAGGAAGGGGAAGGTGATGAAGAAGTCCTAATTCAAGCAAGGAGAGGCTTTTTCGGGCCATTTATAAGCTTGTAAAAAGACCTAAAATTGATGTGGATATGTTTTTAGGAAATCTAAACCTAGATAAGTTGATCGACTGGATCAATGAACTAGAGGAGTATTTTGAGTACGAGGATATTAGGGACCCAGATAGGGTTAAATTTGCAAAGGCCAAAATGAAAGGCGATGCCAAAATCTAGTGGCAAGAGATTCAGCTAGAAATAAATAGAAGAGGAAAGGAGAAAATCACAAGATAGGATTGCATGGTGCACAAATTAAAGAAGTAGTTCATTCCTATTGATTACGAGCTTGATTTGTTCAAGAAAATGTAGGGATTAAAGAAAGCAAGAAAATCTATCTAGGAATATATGGAGGAATTTTATCAACTTCTTATTAGGGCAAGGCATGTAGAAGCAAATAAGGAGAAGGTTTCCCATTACCTTAGTGGGCTATGATCTAGCATTCAGGAGGAGTTAAGTCTGGTTAGAATGACTAGCATTGAAGAAGCATATCAATTTTCCCTGTGAGTTGAAGAGAAGCTAAATAAAAGGTTTGAAGGAAGACAAAGAGGGCATGGTCAAGGAGGAAGGGGCAATAGTAGTTCATTTGAAGGCCACAATGAGACCCAAAAGAAAAATGAAGATGTGGGTACTAGTAGAAACAAGAGAAATGAGGGTTTCAACCACTCCTGTGATCAAAACTTTGGAGATCAGAGAGGAAGAGGAAGAGGACATGGACAAGGATCAAGAAGAGGAGGCTTTTTTGGTACTTATTTTCATTTCAATGAAGAAGGTCATCCTACCTTTGAATGCCCTTAATGACAAGGAAGGATAGATAGGAGAGCTAATGGTCAAGCAAGGATTGCTCATGTGGATGACGATGCATAGTCATCGTATTCAAAGGATGCAGAAAGAGGAAAGGTTCTAGTAAATGAAAAGGTCTTTTTAAGTGGTGATACTAAACCTAGACAAAGGAGGAGTTTGTTTCATACCAGGTGCAAGTGCAAGGATAAGTGTTGTGATGTGATTGTTGATGGTGGAAGCACTAACAACTTGGTGTCTAAGGAGATGGTCTCTAAGCTAAAGCTCAAGAGGGAGAAACAACCCCAACCCTATCAGATTGCTTGGGTGAAGGATGATCATAAGGTCCTAGTCAGTGAACAATGTTTGGTAAAGTTCAAGATTGGGAGTTACCATGATGAAGTTCTCTGTGACATTATTCCAATGGATGTCTATCATTTATTGTTGGGAAGATCGTGGAAATTTGATTGGCATGTTGTACATGATGATCATGCAAATACATACTCTCTAAAAAAGGATGGAGTTCACCACAAACTGAAGCCCTTGATAAAGGATAGTGAAAAGGTATGTAGTAGTGCTAGGATATGTCTTGTTGATCGAAAAAAAAAATTGGATGGTATGAAACATCAATGTATGTGTTATGCTTTGATTACTAGAAAAGATAAGGAAGGTAGTAGTAAAATTCCACTAGAAATTTTAGGCCTATTGAGTATGGAGATGTCATCTCTGATAATGTTCCAGAAGGGTTGCCACTAGTAAGGCAAATCAATCATCAGATAGATTTAATCCCTAGAGCCAGTTTGCCTAACAAGGCTGCCATAGGATGACTCCTATTGAAATTGAGGAGCTAAACAAACAAGTTCAAGAGCTATTGCAGAAGGGGTTGATTTGAGAGAGCATGAGTCCATGTGTAATACCTATAGCACTAGCACCAAAGAAGAATGAAGAGTGGAGAATGTGCACAAATTCTCGAGCTATAAATAGAATAACCATCAAGTATTGGTTTCCTTTGCCAAGAATGGATGATCTTATGGATTTCTTGAGTGGAGCTCAGTACTTCACAAAGATACATCTCAAGAGTGGCTATCCCCAGATATAGATACGAGAGGGAGATGAGTGGAAGACTGCATTCAACAACAAGGAGGGTCTATATGAGTGGTAGTCATGCCTTTTGGACTAACCAACATGCCAAGCACCTTCATGCGGCTTATCAATGAGGTACTAAAGAAATTCTTGGAAAAAATTGTTATTGTCTATTTGGATGATATTTTAATTTTTAGCAAGACTTTGGATGAACATTTATTGCACATTCATAGAGTCCTTGAAAGGTTGAGGGAAGAGAAAATGTTGATTAATTTGAAGAAGTGTAGCTTTGTAAAAATAGGGTTAGTCTACTTTGGGGTTTGTTGTATCATCTGAGGGTCTCAAAATGTAGGGCCCATTTGTCGTTGCACCAAAAGCCATGACTGTTAGTGAACATGGAACACCACATAATTAACCACCTGTGGGCAAGGGAGCGCGTCGCATCACCCAACAATCTCCCCCTCGACGTGCATACCAGGTGCTTACGCGGGTCGGGAAGGCACCGGGGAGATTTGAACCCATGACCAGGCCAAAACCAGGCTCTGATACCAATTGTAGGGCCCATTTGCCGTTGCACCAAAAGCCATGACTGTTAGTGAACATGGAACACCACATAATTAACCACCTGTGGGCAGGGGAGCGCGTCGCATCACCCAACACAAAATGGATCCAGAGAAGGTAAAAGCCATCTTGGAATGGCCTACTCCAAGGTCTACTACTAAGGTGAGATTATTTCATGGTCTGGTTAGTTTTTAGAGGAAGTTCATTAGGAATTTTAGTGGCATATGTGCACCCCTAACTAAAACAATAAGGGGGGATAGAAAAGAGTTCAAGTGGAATACAGCAACCGCAAGGAGTTTTGAATTGTTGAAGAAGAAGGTGACAGAACAACCTGTGTTGGTACTTCTTGATTTTAATAAAGTGTTCCAGGTAGATTGTGATGCTAGTGGCAATTCTATTAGGGTTGTACTGAGCTAAGAAGGTAAGCCTATTGTATATTTTAGTGAAAAATTGAATAATGCAAAGAAGTATTTTGTTTATTATTAGGAGTTCTATGCAATTATTCAGGCCTTAAAGAAATGAAGGCATTATTTATTGCCAAAAGAATTTTTCTTGTATACTAATCACCAGGCGTTGCAGTACCTAAATAGCTAAGGTAAATTGAACTAGAGACATTTGAAGTGGGTAGAGTTCATGTAGAGCTATACATTTGTGTTGAAACATAGAAGTGGAAGGTCTAATAGGGTTGCAGATGCATCGAGTAGGAGACAGTTGTTGTTGGCAGTAATGCAAGTTGAAGTGGTTGGGTTCGATGAACTCAAGAATCTATACCCTAAGAATCCTGATTTTGTTGAAGCATGGAAAGCTTATAGAGTGTTCGTCTGATTTTTCACAGTATAGAGAAAATCTGAAATTTTGGTGAAAAATCATTTAGGTCAATAGATTATGTAGATTAGGGTTTCATTCCTTATATTTTTCAAATTTTAGGTTACCCTAGTCATGCCCTGATTCATGTGTTGTTGAATTCTATTAAATTCTCAAGGTTTGTCTCTCAACACATCCATTGAAATACCCTAAGTGTGAAAAAAATCCTAGGTCTCCTTTCGAATTTTTGAAAAGATTTGTAAAGCGCGTAAACATTGCCCTTTACGGTCTTACAATGTAGGGTTTCACGTAAGAGTGGGATGCCATCTGTAAGAGCTTTCTGGTGTTACGATGATAAGGTAACTCATACAAACATAAAGGAGGAATAAAAATAAGATAAGAGGCATTATAGTGCCACAGGTAAAGCCTTAAGCATATGACCAGAGGATAGATATATAAAGAATTACAATGTCCTGGGTAATGAAGTGAGCAGAGCAACATAAAGAAGTTTTTTATGGTTTCCGCCGATATATTTGTGTGTGAGTATAAAGGGTAAAGATAAGGTTATAGCAAGGGTTTTACACACATACAAGGAATCTTTGACATGAAAGAGTGAAGATGTCGGTTGAGAAGGTTTGAGATTCTATGGTGTAAAGGGTCATGTAAAGGAGTAAAGGAAATTTCAATGTAGTGTTTAAAAAAGCCCTAACACTTTTGAAGCATTACCAAAAGAACATAAAAGCTTCCCAAAGGTGTTTTTGAGGTTACAAATATTAAAAGACCTTGACTTAGCATAAGAGTGGAAGACCAGAGTTTGAAAAGAAAGCTGCTAAAGTGTCTTGCCAGTTCAGAAAAAAGACAAAATCACCATAGCAGAGTAAAATAAAACATTAAAGAGGACATCAAGGTTGAATTTCACTATTGATATCCCTTGATGTCAGCCTAAGAAGGTGGTATTAAATGCTCATGCATGTAGAATTAATTAAAAAGATGGTGGAATAAATGATTAAAACATAAATATTTAATTGAACATCCAGAATATTGCCACTCTAAAGAAATTATGTTCTTGCTCTAAAACTTTTATCCAAGCATACATAGCCTCATGATTTATGTGTTGCTATGCAAAAAAATTTAAGTATAATTTGGAGAAAAGATGGCTGATAGGGAGGTCGAAGAGGTTCCTAAAGAAGAGGTCGAGGTTGAAGATGAGGGTGACAATGTTGTAGAAGTCACAGTAGAAGGCAAAAGGAAGAAGGGTGTCACCAAAACTAAGAAGAAATCGAGGGTTAGAAAGCCCAACAAGCATGCTGAAGATTGGTCAAAACTTCATCCAGGATTGTCAAATGCTATTTCAGCAAATGACCACATATTTAAAGACCCTTATTTCTTGGTTAGGGATGCACAATGCCCTAGAAGTGATGGCTTCAATATATTCCTGTATTTCTATCAGAACTAAATTGAAAACATACCAGTCTATAACCCATGGAATAGAAACATGGCAAAGCTAATATTTCTAGAAGTGTTTTTTGATGTAGACCTATTGAAAGCATTGATAAATTCCTACAATCCATGTCACTAGGACATTTCAAATGCACAATGGGAGTTTTTTATGCACACTAGATAGAACTTCTTTTATAGAAGCTTTTGGATTGGAAGGGCAGATGGATGTGCCTATTGATCTTGAAGACTTGTAGAGGAAATTTGGGAGCAATAAGACCTACTTTGTAAACAATGTCATGTTGCCCCACATCCCTTATAATGTGAAAAAGGAAAGGATGATTCCAAAGAAGGTGGGGGATTTTTTGCCCTTGAGCAGATTCAAGAATTATTTCAAGAACACAATATATGGGCTGCACAAAGTTCTAGGAAGTGATGGTGCAGAGGATTGTGTCTATGGTTCTCTATTCTTGATGGCATGTGATATATAGGATCCTTTCCACCATAAAGAAAATGATTATGTGGCTCTTATCATGGACAGCATGCACAATCAGCTTGTCAATGCAAAGAAGGGAGAAATGAAGAATTTCAAGTTCCACCATTACTCATTGTTGATGCACCTTATCCTATATCACAACATTGGTTACATCAGCTTGGACTTCATTGATCAAACCTCTAATGAATTTGGTGAGTTACATGTGCAACTATGGACTCGCATTTGGGATAAAAACTTTCATTATTCAAATGCACTTATATTTTTTAATTTATTCAATTCTCTTATCATGAGGAAATTGGACCATACTTTCTTTAGGGCACCAAATGTTTTGAAAACTTTGCTTAGGCCCTCATTTTTAGATGAGAAAACCAAAATAGATCATAACTGGGGAAGCATCTTTTTTTTCAAAGAGTATATATTGATGAGAGTATATGCATGCGTATAACCCCCTCACCTTCTACCTAAATATTTACCCCCTAGATTGGCCATTATTGAATTCTTTTGGCAATTTTTATTGATGAATAAAGAAAGGATCCCTCCTTCTCTGTATAAGCCTACTTTTGTTTGTAGAACCTTTAATGTGGGAGATTTTGAGATAGGAAAGAATGCGTATGAGGAGTTGAGTGAGTACCTAGGTGAGTACAAATTTGCTCCTGGGCCTTACAGGATGTATGACCCTGACAACTACATTACCAATGAGGTCAAAGCCATTAAGGGATACATCCTACCTCCAAGCAAGCCAATCCTTGTAGAGAATTTAATTGCTAATATAGTAGCAATAGGGGAGGCTGATGAGCTAATAAAGAAGTATGAGGAGATAAGGAAGGTAGAGGAGGCTTTGAAAAGGACCAACCCTAACTTTAAGGGTTTTTATACAGAGGTTCCATACCTTGGTAACTTGAGAGAAATGGTGGAAAATTTTGATTATATCATGTCACAAATGCCATATGAGCCAAAGGGAGAGGAAGCCACTGTGAACAGAGAATCCCCTAAGCCAAATATATAGTTGGAGGTTGAGTTGGAGGAGGAACAACCATCAACTTCAACTTGGGTGCCCAAAGGAAATAAAAGGAAAAATACAATACACATCCCAGAGAGGGTCGTAACCATAGCCTTACAAGTGATGCCAGGAAATAGTGAGTATTTTTCTAATATTAGGCAAAATTATTTACATCAAAGGGCTATAGAGGCAGGAAATTCCCCTACTGATCTCTAGATTGCAACATCAAGATTGGATGACAAGCTCATTCAATCTAAAAATTTCATGGAAGATGATGATTTCATTAAATCATCAGAGTTTAAAACTTTTCTTTACAAAATAAAACAAAATGAGCTCACATTGAGTCTCATGCCAAGAGAGGATCTAGAGAAGAACAAAGAGTTAGTTGAAAAACTATTAGCCTATGATCCTAAGAGTGAGACAATGACCCCTGCAGAAGCCAAGGAGTTGGTACATAGGAGTGGTATGATTCTAATACCACATTTGGATATTGAGAGAGCTTTTCTTCTAGACCAAATGAGAAGACAAGACAAGGCCATCAATTATGAAGCCACTAGCAGTGAAGGATTAAATAGAGAGTTAGGATTTAACATAGACACAAAAACCCTAGTAGTTTGGAGTGTGGCCCCTCACACCAAAAAGCCCAAAATGATGGATATATAGGAAACTACATAGGGCAACATGATTGTGTGGACATTGGAGAACACTACTGGGAAATAAATCTCTAGCTTGGTCAAACACTTTTCTCTCATGAATGAGGTAAAGGTGGATGAAATTGAGGATAAGCTAGCTATAGTGTGCAACGAGTGTCCTGACATCAAAAAACTATATGAAAAGGAGCTCAAAATGAGTCATGTACAAAAATAGAGAATAGAAGAGTTGGAGGGGAAAATTCAAAGTCTAGAAGCAAAAATAGTTTCTCTCAAAGAACAACTCAAGGCAGCAGTTAAGGAAGAACATGCACCTAGGTAGGTGGAAGAAGAAAGACATACTATAGAGGCAAAGGCCCAAACAGAGGAGATACCTATAGGGGTAACAGTGCCAATACCTATGGTAAGTGTGGAAATAGAGGCTCCTCAATCTGACAATGTAACCAAGAAAAGTGTTATGATGAATGTATTAAGCCATAGAATAAGCACTTTGAAAAGAATATCTCAAGATGCTTATAATGCATTCATAAATATACAATCTACAAAGCTAGTATGCAAGGATGCAATTGGATGGCTTGAGCCAATTTTTCAACAATGGGGACCATATGTGCAATTCTTTGATAGATTGATACCCTTGTTAGCCAAAAAGCTAGATCTCCTAGATAAAGTTATTGTTGTAAAGGAGGGTATGGACAAGGTGAAAGACCTATTGCAATTTTTCATAGGGAAACTAGTAGCCATAAAAAATAAAATGAAAGTATTAACAAGTGGTTTTCACTCTTTAATTCTTTTTGTTCTTGATTCTGATAGCAAAGTGAAGAATTTCAATGAATGGTCTGGTTCTTTTGACCATATTGTAGACTTTCCACAGGTGGCATCCATTTTCAAAGATGATATTGATGAGTGTATTTTCAATGAATTTATTGACACCCTATTCAAGATTGAAACTGAAATGAATAGGTTTACTACAGAGGGGAAGGTGATTACTAATGCTAGGTGGCAGAAGTCTATTAATGAACTAGGAAAAACAAAGACTTGTGAATGGCCCACCAAGAGAGAAGTTATTGTCTCGAAAGCAATCGCAGAGATAAAAGCTTTACCAATAGGGAGAAGTTAGAGAAAAGGACAAAGTTGAAGATTTTATGCTCTAGTTGTCATCTGGAACTGCTTTTCTTTGTTTCTTTTGAATTAAGGTGTCCAGATATTTTTGAAAAAATTATTTTACTCATTGTTGTAAAAGGACACATGTCAATCACAATTTCCCTTTGCTTGTTGCAACTCATGTTATAAAAATGAGTTTTCAAGGCATTATGAGGGTTCAAAATTTTGTATGTTTTCAGTTTTCAAGAAAGTACATTCGATCCAGTCATATGTAGTTGTTTTGAGTTTATTTTGAGTCATGTACTTTTTTGATGACAAATAGAAATACAAAATCAATATGATTCTCTGGGTTCTTTACTGAGTTTCTATCGATTATTGTATTAGTCAGCAAAAAGGATAATACAAAGGGGTATTTACATCAGATCTGTGTCACTATTTTCTATCTCCATTTCATAAGTTTATTAATTTTGAGGTCATATGAATAATGTTCATTTGATTGAATGCATTTTGGATGGGATGTATATTGGTTCTATTGTTGCTTTTAATTCAATGGATTATGTAAATGCTTCAATAAATCAATAGATTTCATGAGTTTATGAAGACGCTATCATGTAAGAATGGAAATAGGTGATTATAGTTGATAGATTCAATTACAAGTTAATTGAACAAGATCTTTTGCCAATAAGTGGCTCATTGTTCCCAATGGATAAGGTATTGGTCATATAAATCAGAGATGATTGAGAGTAAATTCTACCTCTACATGTCAAAACAATTATAAATTCAAGGTCATATTTACTCTATTTTGTTCAAGGTTGTAATTATAGTCACCACTCATTTACATTTAGTTTTTTGACTTTTAGGTAGCTGCTATTTCCAGGAATACTTGTAAACTTTAGGAGAATTATGACCAGATCTACTTATAGGGGATGCATATAGATTTGAGAGCTTTCAAAGAAATTGGTAAACTGTGTATATGCGTAAGGGTAGAAGATGAGAATCAAAATGAAACTAAGATAATTTCATACAATAGTTTGCATTAGAATCATCCCTAGCTATACCCACCTTTTTTTAGTAGATCCTAAAGAGTAGGAAACCATCCTTGGTTTCGTTTAAGTTGGGTACAAATGATCTACTTGTGTAATTGATTATAGGAATTGGCTAGTCTTTAGATTATTTGAGCATTATCATTCTGGTATTCAGCATTTTGTTGCTCAATAGTTTCAAACACCAAGATAAAGAACCTATTATTATACACAGAACTAGGTGGCTAGATTATTTGATTTAGGATGGTATGTTGTTCAAGGGTAGTCAATTATGCATTTAAAGAAGTTCCATGAGGGAAAACTTGATCAAAGAGAAGCACAGTGGGGGGATGGCAAGACACTTTGGTCAAGATAAGACCATTTCCATTCTTAGAGAACATTATTTTTGGCCTCAAATATCACAAGATGTGAAGAAGTTTGTGCAGAGTTTTCAAGTATGTCAGGCAGCTAAAGGATTTAGTCACAATACTGGACTCTATCAACCACTACCTATTTCATTGAAGCCATGGGAGGACATAAGCCTGGATTTTTTTCTTTGATTGTTGAGGACACAAAGGAGTAATGACTCAGTACTTATGGTAGTTGATAGGTTCTCCAAGATGGCACATTTCATTCCATGCCACAAGACTCATGATGTTGTACATATTGCAGATTTTCTTTTCAAAGAGGTGGTGAGACTAGATGGTCTCCCAAAGAGTATTGTTTCCAATAGAGATACTAAATTTTTGGGGTATATCTAGAGGACTTTGTGGAAGAAGTTCAGGATAGAATTGAAGTTCAGTTCTACACATCATCCACAGACTAATGGATAGACAGAAGTGGTAAATAGAAGTTTGGGCAATTTGCTGAAGTTTTTAGTGGGAGATAAGCCCAAGGCATGGGATTTGATTCTACCACAAGTAGAATTTTCTTATTATAATTCTGTAAATAGGAGTACTAGCAGATCACCATTCCAAATTGTGTATGGCAGTAGCCCAAGGACTACACTAGAATTAAGGAAGATGGAGCAAGGGGAGAGGACAAGTGTCAAGGCAGAAGAATTTGTTAAACATGTCAAGAGCCTACATGAGGAGGTCCATGCACACATTACCAAGATGAACCAATAGTATAAAGCTAGGGCTGATCAAAGGAGGAGACATAAGGAATTCCAAGTAGGGGATCTAGTTATGGTACACTTATGAAAGGAACAATTTTCAGTGGGTACTTACAACAAGTTGAAGATGAAGAAATTTGGCCCTTGCAAAATTTTGAAGAAACATGACTAGGGAAATGCATATGAGGTGGAGTTACTAGATGGGATTCACATTTCTTCTATCTTCAACATTGTAGACTTAACAGAATATCATGATGATGGTGCAGATGAGGGGTTGATGCTGGAGCCATGTCCAATTCCTACTTTTAAGAAGGAGGAGATAGAAGAGATTCTAGATAGTCATGTGGGCAAGAGTACCAAAAATAGGTAGTATGAGGAGTACCTAGTGAAGTGGAATGGACGATCAATAGAAGACTCAACTTAGATATCAGCAGTAGAGGTTTCCCATTTGGGTTTTCCTCTACCAACCATAAAGTGACAAGGTCACTTTTCAATCTACCTTGCATGTCTGATGTAGGAGCATCCAATGGTGTAAGGGAAATCCTATATCACCCAAAAAAAAAATTCTTAGAGATAGTTTTTGTTTAATGTGTTTTCATTTCTGGATACCCATTTGGGTCAAATAAAGGTTCCAACTCTCATAGTTCACTATTAGTTTTCTGTGTTTGACTTTTTAAGTACCTTCGAATATGTGTAAAAGCATAAAATGAGCTATTCTATAATTGAGCCAAAATTATGATGAGTTAGAGGGTGTAATTTTGAGGGGTGATTATACATTTAATTTCAAACACTCCAGAAAAAGAATCAAGTCAAAAGGCTTTATGGTTGGAAAGTTATCGTAGTTTTAAATTTATTTGAGACCTCCTAAGAGAACTTCAAAGTTATATTTGAGGCACTAAATGGCACTGTACAAGGCCAAAAAATGGGGGACAAGCAATGTTCATCCATAGGGCTATAGAGCACTTCGAGAGCTTTTTGGAAATGTAAACGATTCATTAATCAGAGTCCCGATTCAAAAGTTATGCCTCCTAGAAGTTGGACTACCATTTTTGGATTCTTCTAATTTTACATTGACTTCTATTGTGACTTCTAGAACCTTTTTTTTTGGCGGTGGATTCCAACTAGCATATTCTAGAATGTATTCCTAACCCTAAACCATTTGGGGCTTATTTAAGAACACTTTTGACATTGTAAAGGTAGTTCTCAGTGGAGCTAGAGAGAAGGTATTGTGCAGAGGATTTCTTTCCCCAGAATCATACTATTGTAAACCCATAGGGCATTTTTCATTGATAATAATATTTCCCTTTTCTTGTGTGTTCATTCTAGTCTTTGTTTGTGTTTCCATCAAATCTTTACTCCTTGAGCTACAATATAACCAAGTAATTTACCCTCTATTACATAGAACATTGATTTCTTGGGATTCAATGAGACACCATGATCTTTACACCTTTGAAGCACTCTTTCTAGGGCTTTGATGTGATATTTTCTCTTCTTGGACAAGACTATCAAATTATCAAGGTATATGACAATGATTTTATCCTTCAAATCACTAAAAACTAAATTAATTGTACACTGAAATGTTGCACCTGCATTAATTAAGCCAAAAGGAATTCTATTATATGCAAAAGCACCCCACAGTGTGGTGAAGGGTGTCTTGAATTGATTTACCTCATCTACTTGAATCTTATTATATCCTAAAAATCCATCCAACATGGACATCATTTATGACCTTGCAACAATCTACAATAGATGATCCATATTGGGAAGAGAAAAGTATCTTTGAGAGATGCCTAATTTAGGTTTTAAAATCCACACAAATCCTTATCTCTCCATTTTTCTTCGTCACCAACATAATGTTAGCAACCCAAGTAGAGTGATGAATAGGATATATAATCCTATCCTATAGCATTTTGTCAATTTCCATGAAGATTGCTCCTTCAACTATAGGGTTATAGTTCCTTCATTTCTGTTTGAATATTGTTTCCTCTGTTTAAGAGGGATTTCGTGTTTAAATTTCCCATCCAAAAAAATTTTTAGATCCTCATAGCTCCAACCAAATACATCTTGAAATTAAATGAGTAATTTTTTTGATCTCTATCCTCTCCTTTTGTGTGCAACACTTTCCTATGTTTATCATTTTTGGACTAATCTTTGTCCCATATTAATTCCATCATACTCACCACAAGCTTTTCCTTTTTTATCTGTTTCTCTCTTAACGTGTGCATCATGTCTATCAAAAATCTTTTCTAAAGAAATTAGATGAGGTGGAATCTTATTAGCTTTCAACTAAATCACTTTTGGCTCTGGTTTCCTTTTGCCATCTATTACTGGATCACCACTTGAATTAGTATTTCCTTCAAAATACAAACCTGCAAAAGTTTTAGCCCCTTTAATGAATTGTTGTATGTGTTCATCATCTTCAAAAACCTACCAAGAATCTTCATTATCAAGAATATTGGACCTAAATAGAACTTCCACTTCATAGATTTGATCTTTGAAATCAGGATGTGGTAGGAGCAAAGATGCAAAACTACTAAAAAATATACTCTTGAATTGAATTCCCTTAGTACTAATATAATTGAGAAAGCATCCAAATTTTCAATTTCATCCCACATCTTATTATGATAGTGTTTGCAATCTTGATTACTTTACTGCATATTGGTTTATGACTTGTCTCACCACCAATTTTACATCTCCTTGAGCTATGAGTATTTTGACTCCTTTTTGTTTCATTGCAATTATGCCAAGGAGAAAGGCTTCATACTCTGCAATATTGTTAGTATTCTTAAAATCTAACTTGTATCCTAAGAAGGTCATTTCCTTACTAGGTGACCTAAGTACTACTCTTGCACTTGAACCAACATTGGCATAACTGCCATCAAATTCTTAAATCCACACCTATTCAACATTATCTAGCTCCGGTTTTTCTTGAATGTTAGAATTATTGAAACTATGTTTCTTGATATAATACTTGAGACCTAGGATCATTTGATTTTAGGACAATAAACTCTACCTTTTTCTTCTAGTTCTAGTTTCTCCTTCTTTTTCCCAATTGGAATAATAGCATAGGACTGGTCTAGTTTTATCTTGCCCCCCATGTCTTTGTAGAAACTTCTGCTTAAGAGCATGTGATAACTTTCAAGGATGTCTGCCACTAGGATTGTGATTTTTTGTCTTTTAGAAAGATAGGCAACAAGAGCAACTTGAGCATATTTTATTTGTCCCCCTAAGTCTATGATGCAATTACTCAACCTATTTCCATTGATAAACAAGGAAATGTAGAAAGGATCCAGTTTTCCATTTGGAGAGGTGGCTAAGACAATGGATTTTTCTTCTTGGGGCAATTTAGGTAAGACAAAATCTTCATCAAATAAAGAAGTTCCACTAGTACTATCTTTGTTTTGATGATCATCATTAGAATTAATACTAACCATTCCTCCATCTTTATTATTACAATGTTCAAGTAACCTTTACAATTGATTAGGATTAGACTTCAAATAATCTAATGGAGATATCTGAATTCTCACATCTTTACAATATTGTATTATATCAAAGGAATTAGATGACTTACCTTTGTTCTCCTTTTGTGAAGTTGAAGGTATCATGCCACTCTCTTTATCTGCTTTATTTGATGATGCATGATTTTTAACAGGCATTTCATTGGAGGATTGGCTCTTATTCTTATGACCCCTAGTCATAACTATCAATTGAGGTCCATCTAGAATTGCAAAATAGTCCCCTCTAGTTTCTAATTCTAATTCATACTCCAAATAAAAGTTTTTAGAGTCACCATGAGGAGTATGATCATTTTCACTTTCTAGATATTCCATTGTTTGTTCTTTATTATCCACCATCTGTTTATACCTGATCATGTCAGCACATGTATCTCCATCATGCTCTGTCCTCAAGTGGAAAGCACACATCTTCTATCTCTTAGGACCAACCTCAATTGCTAACCTTTGTTGAGCAGGTGATATTTGCAAGGCTTTACCTCCATTTGGGTATTTCGAACCTTCTTGATAAGGCTGGTGGAAAGAATGAGCAAGCCTATTGATTTGTTTCTTCAATGAAACAATCTCATTAGATAACTTTTGAAGTAGGGCCTATGTGTTATTTGAAGTGCTAGTTGTATTGCCTATGTTTCCAAATTGAAATTCTCTTTTCCACTTACTAAAGGCTATCATGGCATCTTCCATCTCCACAACTAGAGTCTTGGCAGCTTGCAAATTTGCTACATTTTCTTTTCTAATCTGATATCACAAATGAGGAGGCATAGAGCTGATGTAGAAGGTCTTCTTATTGTCATCTATTGGTGCACTAGAAGTAGGTATTCTTTTTATGAGTTTGTTAAACTTTGCATTAAAATCCCTCATAGAAATAGATGGTTCCTTCTTTATTTGTGCCAATTGTAGCAATAAAATTTATGCATCTTCTATACTTTTATAGCATTCTTAAAACCATTGCTTCATGTGATTCCAATCTATGATGTATCCTATAGGTAAGTCTTGGAACCAATCAGCATTGTTATCTAGAAGAGTATCTACAAATATCCTAACTGCCACATCTTCATTTTGAGGATTCACCACACCACAAGCTTTATGAAAAGCACTTCAATGTTGTTATACAAAGATTGTACCATCACCATTAAATCTTGGGAATTTTTTCCTTGATTTCTTTGGTAAATCATTATCATCTCCAAGAGCAAGATGACCAATTGTATTTCCCAAAGGGACAACCATAGATATTGATACAATGTTCTAGTTTGTTTGAAAAGTAACACAAATAGGAAGTGTTGCACCAATTAACAACAAAGCATCAAAAATAGGAGGAATAGAAGTCCTAGTAATAGGAGGAGAAGAAGAGTTACTTCTTTGTATTCTAGTAGGAACAACTATAGACAAGTGAGTATCTTGGAGCTACTTAGTTACAGATTCCCTTGCATGTGCTCTTCCTCTTCTACAAATATCTTCTAGAATATGGAAGTTGGCCTTCTTGATTTCCTCATATATTGGGTCAATCCTTCCTCTTTCCTTGGCACTCCTAGTATACTTGGGATCTAGGATGTATCAAATGTTTTAGAAAATGTGCTTTGAGTTTACCTTAACCCTAGTGATCAAGGAAACTTTACCAGTCTTCAACTTTGAAATAGCTTCTTCTCTCTAGCAAGTTGAGGTCATAAAATTGGTATTAGGTTCTTATGGAAAACACCTTACTTCCATAAGACCTTTCTTGCAACTCAAAATATATATGGAATTAGAGTGAAAAATAATATGAAGGAAAATTCTTCAAAGATTTCATTTTTGAATTTCCTCAACAGAGTTGCCAAAAACTATTGGTTAACAGTTTGTTGTACTGTTAGATTTTATAACCTGACTCTTTTAATGTCCAATGTTTTGAAGAAACAAAAGGACATCACCAAAAAATGGTTCAATGTATGTGTTATATCACTACCCTTTGAATTACAAGGTACATCTCCCTTAGGAATTTCAACAATGTGCAATGAATATGTCTTTCTTAGATCAGAAGTTTTTTATAGAATAAGCTCTTAACCTGAGAGCAGTAAAGGCTAATCAAATTGTTTATAGACATAAACAATTTAGGAAAAAAATATTAGGACAACCTATCACACCCAATGGAATGACTATAGTAGGTTAGCTTGAGATTTTCTGACTCTTACTCGTATTCTAAATATAGATTAATTATCTAAATGCAAAAGAGGAAAGGAAGAAGAGATGCATATGAGGTCAAATGGAATTGCTTTAACTATTAGACATGGATGAAATGGAATCCAACAAATTACTAATAGATTCAACCACATTTATTCTTCAATTTTGAATGAAAATACTTCTAACATGCCATGAAATAAACAAGATGAGAAGCAGAAACATATGTGAGAAAGTAAATGGAATTACTTATACCATAAATACCATGGTGAAATGGAATCCATAAGGTGATCATAGAATCACATATAATCATCCTTCAACTCTCAATATAGAACTAATCTATGGGCAAAAAAACATGAAAATAAAATTAGGTAAATTGAATTACAGAGAAAATTCACCATCAATTTTGCTGACCTTTGTATTATCAAAAGAGATTACATTTCTAGTTTTCTATCATCCCTATGTTCTGTCTGTTCTGGCAAAGGAACAGTGACATAATAAAAAGAAGAATAGGAATAAAACATAAAAATATCTAATTTACAGCATGGTATGGACACGTGGCATCTTTTCATTGATGATCTTGACTTCAAGGCACTTTTGAAACATATGATGACTATTTATCTTCATACTACTTTAGGAACCCTGCAAAAATCTTCACATTCAGTTGTTGGCACCATATTCATATAATTTGAATTCCAATGACCACTGCAACTTTGAATTTTGGCCATCGATCTCAAATTAACGATAAGGATTAAAACATAATCATGCTCTTTATTTTTCCTCTTGGCTTCTTATTATTCATCTAATATCTCCTTCTAATGCGATGATGCAATCAATTAGTTTTCATTGTTTCACTGAGTTAACTCAAGGTTTCATTTAACCCCTTGCAAACATGTGAACACCAATTATCACTCCTTCATAGCTTCAACCCTAGGTTATGATTAACCCTTTGGGACTGTGTGATCTTTAGTCTTTTTGTAGATTCACTACTCTAACTCATGATTTATCTTTGACCCTTGCGACCATGCAATCCATAACTTTTTGTTGCTTCGCTACATTAACTATGGATTATCCTTAATCACTTGCGAACATGTGGCAAGCATTGATCTTTTATATCTGATGGCCAATAATGGAAGATCTTAACTCTTTGTTTTGTAATGCAATGTGGGTCTACCTGCTCCACATGTCATGTTGTTTTCTATATGCACCATTGCAACTTAGATTTCCATTGGTTAGAACTAACTTGAAATATTGCGATAATTTCATACTTAACTATCAATATCACTTTTTGTATACTCGCATCTTGATATTTAACACTAGCATTAACTTGAGTGATGTTGTGATCACTGTCATGACTTAACTGTTATATGCTTTTTGTATCTTTGCAATGTTATTCAGTGGTTAGCTTTAACTACGTGCAAACTTGTGAAAACTATTTGATTTAACTATTTATTTTCATAGAAGTTTTGCAACTTAGAGCCTTAACTCATTTTGTAACCTTGCAAAGCTACGTATGCTTCATTTCACTCTTTTGTAATGCTAACCTTAGGTTATGACTAACTACTTGCAACATTATGAACATTGTTGATCTGCTCTTCATCTAACGGCCAAGAATCCACTTCTAAGAATAATTGACTTTCAGCTAACCATTGGCATGCATTCTTTTTGTTGATTGGCTTTTTCACTCATCCATTTAGGCTATTGATACAAATTGATTTCCCTACATTCTGAGCTTGATCACTTGTGATATCTTCCATTGAGATGTGACTACTGCAAATACTTATCTTTGAAATCCTTATGAATCTATAAATGATGAATCATTAGAACTTACAAACCTTCTTCTCATCAAGAAGGTGCTTATGACTTCCCGCCAAATCATAAATCACCTATCATTTGACTAGTGTAATACTTACATGATTTCCTGCATAGGTTAGCTTGAAAGGGGATGATGAGAAAAGAGATCTTCCTAAAGGCATTGTAGTCATGAACTCAAACTGGACATTGACTTGACTGTAACTTAGAGCTCAAAGGAATAGGACTGAAAACTAGGCAACAAATAACTTGTGTATGCAATAAATTTATAGGTGTAGAGAATAATGTGATATCAAGAAACTAGATGATAAACAAGGGTTTCTATAAAGGGGAAATGAAAACCTATATCTTCTTAATAGAAGGCCCAATAGTCAATCCTAAATTTTTGGTAAGTGAGATTGACGATTTTGATGGATGAGGGATTACTGATGTGAGAGCTAAGATATTTTTTGGATAACCTTTTATTTAGAAGAAATAAACATAGGGATGAGTACAAATGCAATGTAATCTTATGTATCCAGACATTACTCAATTTATCTTAAATTTATATATCATAAATCGTATAACAATTTTCATATCTCTTTCCCTATTTTAATACTTCTTTTATATAAAATATCAAGAGAAAATATTTGTATTTTTCGTATATTACACTATTAATATTAATATTAAGTTATTACTTAATATAATATTATTAATATTAATCATTTATACTTCATCTGATTTTCTTAAATATTTTATATATTAAATATCATATAATAATGCTTAATATATTTATTTATTTCATATATTGATTACTATTATAAAATAATATTAGTGTTAATAGTTTTTAATTAAGAAAATAGGTTTTGAAGGGCCCCTAAAACCTTGTACAATAGATCATAAAGATTAAACATTAAGCCCATAAGATAAAACAAGAAAAAAAAGAGATAGAGCCAACAATCAAATAAAGCCAACAAAACAAGACAAAATCTTGACCACTAACAAAAAATAAAAAATAAATAGAGAGATCAGCGAAAACAACTAGGAATTAACCCATATTCTTTAATAACTTTTCTACCTTCTCCTCTAGTTGGTCCATCTTCTCTACAACAAGCTTGATTTGGCTGATGTCTGAACTGGTATTCATGGTCATCTTCCTTCTCCCAGTCCCTTCCTTAATCTCAATAGAACCTCCTTGATCATTAGGAACAACAACAATGGCCTTCTCCCCGGTAACATTTTCAAGCTTGTTGATAAGAATCTTAATGTGCTCATTGGAAGCTTTGAGAAACTTGTAACTCTGATTAGCAATTTTTTTAGAGAATTCTTAATGCCATTAAACTTATGTCTAGCTCCACCACCTTTTCCTCCATCCTATAGAAATTCTACATGCCCATCACAAAACCCATCATAGAATTCTCCTTATCACCAATCTCAGGAATCTTGTGGACATCACACCTTTCCTCCATAAAGCCCATCATGTCCTTCAAATCCATGACTTGGTGATAAATCCACTTAATAAACCTAAAATTATCTAGTAAACTATTCCTAGCATGGTTGAGCTCATCCATGTTCTGCTATTTACTATTATCACTAAGGATGAGTAGATAGGGGTCAATAAGTTCATGGAGGTCCACTTTACTTGGTTCAACTTTTGACATAGTGTAAGGGAAGAGAATCCCCAAAGGAGATGTCCTAGCCCCAATAATTAACCACACAACAAAAGAATAATAATAATACAAATATTTAGATTTGAACAACAATATCAATTCTCATAATATAATCATAATATTTACATCCAACATGCCCAGCTTTAAGGCCTTCCTAGTTATGGCCAAATATATAATCAATTACAATAGTAATTCTGCAAGATCTCACAAGATCCAAACCCTAGCTAGCCAAGATCCACAATGTGGTAGAAACCCCAAGAAGAATCTAGACTTGTGCTCACAAGCCACCAAGCAACCTTCTTGTTTCCTAAGCAGCAACTACTAGCTCTTCTTAACTTCTCTCTTCTCAACTACTCCTCTCTAGTTGACTTCCTTCATGTTGGATCATGAATAATGACAAGATAAGAACCTCTACTTATAACAAACCAAGCCACAAGTTAGCCCCTAGCAAGTTACATTAAATAAACCCTCAACCTACAAGTTACATTTAAATTGATTTTTTTTTTTTCCTCTAATTTTTGTCACTTTCTTTCCCCTCCATAATTTTGTTTTATTCTATTTTTAATTTTTTTATTAAACAAAATCCTTTTTTTTTGAAAAAAAATTGTGTCCCCCTTCATTTTTTGAGTGAAGATGCTCGTACATCAACCTAAATAACCATGAGGCCAATTTTCTCCCTTTCTATGCCTAGCCTAACTGTATTTGTATTCATGTTCTTCCAAGACATTCTCTTGTCCTCAGAAGGGGCAATGGATTCCTCCACAAGATCCTTATCTAGAGTACCTTGAAAAGTTTCAACTCCCTCAACAAGAGAGTTATCCCTATATTGATCTTTAATGAGGTTCAGAGGGGAATCCAAACATTTGCTAACACCAATATTTAATTTCCCAATTTTTTTCTTCTTCCCTACGAGTTTTTTGTTGGTTCCGTCCTCTTTAATGTCAGTGTCCATGTCATCACCCTCCTCATAATACTCATTATAGGATATGAAAACTTGTTTCTTATACACAGGGACTCTCAGATGCTTTGCAGCTAGGCTACTCTTCTTCTTATTATTATTAGTTCCCTTCTCAGGATTTTTCTTGCTAGACCCAACCTCCTCTATATCAGTTTCCATCCCTTCATCTTCCTCAAAGTAATTTTCATCCAAATCCACAACCTTCTTGGCCTAATTTTTGCTTGATGAAATATTTTTCTTAGTGGGGGTCTTCACAGGAGCCTTAGAGATAAAACCCTTCCCATTACCTTTTTTTGGCTCTTCCTCATCCTCCTTTGAGTGCATTCCCTTGTTATCTCTGGTGTCAAAAAAGTCCTAAGAGTCCTCTAAAACCTCCTCAATACAATCCACCTCACCCTTTACCTCAAGAAATTTTCCAATGGAGTGAGATTTAATATATCATAAATGAGAAACAATAAACCATCATGAAAAGAAAGGTTGGTAAAACATTTCTCCCCAGGCCTTTTATACTGGTATTCATAGATGAGTATAGATAAAACAGAATGAAAACCTTAATGTTATGCTTGAAATGGTTCAGGAGGGAAAAATGGTGCAAATAAACCCTATAAAATCTTTCATCCAAAGTAACATAGTAAATAATTGCACGTAACACAAATCACCAGAGCTTCAGTATACATTTAGGCTAGTAATAGGTTTTATCTTCTTGTTTAACAAGGGCCTTACTCTCACCTAGCTCTTTAGGAAACTCGTTAATAGCCATATCCAAAAACATTTGGTCTTTGTAGAATTTCTTTCCCACAATCTGAATACCAATCACTTTGGAAATGAGTTCCTTAGTAATGGTCAAATTCTTACCAACAATGTTCAATGTGCCCTTGTTCCACTTCCTTGAGAAAATTTGGGTAAGTTGTGGATTCCCACCATGGAGTCTATCCATGAAAGTAGTCAAGCCACCTCTCTCAAGAATATGCCAAACCTTCATCCTCTGTCTCCACTTATCATAATTTGAAAGTGCATGTCTCCTCCAATAGCCTCCCATGGTCTTCTTCTTATAATTGCTAAATAAATAACCAAGCAAGTAAAACTTACAATGATGAGAAAAGACTAGATACAATGAAAAATAAAGGTTCCCAAAGACACCTAGAAAGCATACAAAATAGTGAAAGTATAATTATAAATATTTTCCTTTCTCCCCTTCCTACTTCTTGTGATCAACAATCAATCACTTATAAGTACTTCCATTTCATTTATTAATTTCTCCTCCTTTCCCATCAGTCATATCATTATCAATGCATGAAATGGCATTGTTAGGCAAATCCGCACTTCCTTGCCATGACATCCTTTGGTCACACCTCATCACCATGTTGGCAATAGAATTAATAACTATATTTGATTCATGATAAACATGGGTAACATAATAAATTTTCATATAATTGAGGATATAAATGGTTTCCATAATTATGCTATCAATAGCCCAAGAGGCACAAGTGTAGCCCTAAATACAATTGACAATATTCAATGAATTTCCCTCAAACCAAAGCTTAGAAACATATTTTTCCTTACCCAATCTAGTAATTTTAAGGGCATCCATTGCCTTAGCTAAGTGCTTAGACTAAATTTCCAAGGGAAGTGCCACTACCACAATGCAATGTCCAAACTAGTTTCTTATCACTCACCTACACCCAGCCAACCTAGGGTTCAACATAGCTACACCATCAAATTTATCCTTACACCAGCCTTCCAAAGGAAAGATCAATTTAATATCAAACCTATATTTCTCTGTGGAATTTCTAGAATTTTTGTTCTCAATAATCATCCTTAAACTAAGATCACCAATTCCTTTAATATTAAGGTTATCCACTATAGCATTCTCAATTTTAGAGAAGACCACCTCAAGGTGGGAGACCTTATCCAAAAAAAAATTATTGTTCCTCACTTTCTAGATGCCCCAAACAATATAAGGAAAAGAGAGAGACCAAAAATCCTTGAACTCCATGGAACAATGAAAATAAAAGAACCATTGGGAGAAGAAACTCTATAGGAAAGATCCAAGATATATTGGTCATGTTCAAATGGAGGGACTAAATGTCTATAGCATAATTTTTGGAAATATAAGAGGAGTAACTAAGAGGGGAGGGGTGATTTAGTTACAACTAAAATAAATCCTAGATCCCTTAGATGTCAATACATAGCATGAACTTCACTAAAAATATTGATGTCTGGCTATTACACAAGCACTCGATTTACACTAGTAAATGTTGTAACTTAGCAAATATTAAAATAGCAATAGTAACTTGGAAAATACAAATATTAAGATATTTTCTATGATTAGCCTTATTTAACTTAGTTTCATACACATAAAAAAATAGCATGAACACAAGTGAAGCCAAGATTTAAGGTGGAAGCCCAATTTGGGAAAAAGCACCAATTGCAACTAGTTACTAATTTTCACACTTGTAAAGTGAGCCCTATTAGAAGTAAAAACTTTGGGAGCTTTCTTGAGACCATATAATTCTTTATGTAATTTACAAACCATATTCTTTTTGTTAGGATCCACAAAATCTTCAGGTTGTTCTATGTAAACTTCCTCTTCAAGAATTCCATTCTAAAATGCAGATTTACATCCATTTGATAAACATTAAATCCTTTGTATGAAGCATAAGAAAATAAAGTTATAACACCTTTTAATCTAGCAACAAGAGAAAAAATTTCATCATAATCAATACATTCCTCTTGAGAATAACCTTTGCATACTAACCTTGCTTTGTTTATAGAAACTTCTCCATCTTCATTCAACTTATTTCTGAAAACCCAATTTGTGCCAATTACATTTTTATCATTAGGTCTAGGAACAAGAGTCCAAGTCTTATTCCTCTCTATCTATTTTATTTCTTCATTCATAGCTTCAATCCAACTTTCATTATCCAAAGCATCTTTCACTAATTTAGGTTCCAATTCAATAAGCAAACATGTACCTTTCAATTTGTTTTTTGTCATTGCTCCATTTGACTTGCCTTCAATGAACTGATATGATGCATGGTGCCTTCTAACATATTTTGCTAACACAGGTACTTTGGATTTAGAATTTGTTCCACTAACCTCACCATAATCTTCTGTATCAAGCTCAAGTCCCACTATCTGTGACTTGAGTCCATCAAACTCAGTTTTCTTTGGCAACAACTCGGTAGCTTTTGACTATGACTTGGGTTCCCTAGATTGTGATTTGGATTGCACTGGTTGCAACTTAGTAGCTTTAGGATATTTTAGAGACATGGGAGGTGAAGTATATTGAGTTCCAATTTGATTTGGCAATGTATCAAGTTCATAGTATACAATTTTTTTGTAATCCTTAGGTTCTTTATTTCTTTCATCTTCACTCTTTTTTGCAAACTCATCAAATCTTACATATGCACTTTCTATGATCTTATGAGTTGATAAATTAAAACATTTATATGCTTTGCTTCTGTGGTAGTATCCTAGGAATATGTCTTCATCACCTTTAACATCAAATTTACCTTTCCTAGATTCCTTCAAGATATAATATTTTCTAGCAAATACTTTTAAGTAACTTACACTAGGTTTGTAGCTATACCATAGTTCATAAGGATTTTGATTTGAATCTTTTTTCAACTATACTCTATTCAAGGTATGCACTACACTATTGATTTCTTCCTTCTAGTATTTGATTACAACACTATTTTCTACCATTAAAGTTCTTGCACAATGTTAGAGAAAAAGGTTAATTTCATTTCATTTATTAAATTACCTTTTCTACCCTCTTAAGATTTCACTTTATGCATTTCTTGCATTCACATTAATTAATTAGTAATTATTAGATGGCTTTTACCTTTTCTATTACCCTTTGTACCTTTTAGGTTACTCTTTTTGCATTTCAATCGCCCACTATAAGGATAGATTTTTTTTAAGTATCTTGTATCTTTTCTTTTTCTTGGAATACATTTGCATATTTTTCAAAGAAAACCCTTTCATCCTCTTGCCTTTTTCTTCTTTGGAACAAGTTCTTTACATGTACGTATCTGAGGGCTTCATGGATTTTTTTTGCATATTGCTCAAATCATTTATTATATAAGAGTTAGATCTATTGTACCTTGTTCATTATTTGAAGAAAAAGGAGGTCGAGGGTTTTGTTAGAGTAAATAATTACTTATTAATTATTTATTCTTTTACTTAAGTTTACTTAGGTTAATGCATTTATTTAATAGTTGTAGTTTAGGAGTTGTTAACAACATGGGAGTTTGTTCCTATTTAAAGTAATACTTATCCTCTCACCTTGATCAAGGATATCCCACCTTTTGTGGACATATGCTTAGTTGTCATTCTTATCTCCTAGCACCTTCTAGCTTGTTCTAGAAGTCTCCTTGAGGCCTTTATATTTAGGCTCTCTCATTGTATTTCATAACTCATATATCATTTTCAAGGCATATTGTATAGCAATAAATTTTTCTTTGTTTGCAATATCCTCTCTCTCAATCTATTCAGATTTTCCAAGCTTCGCCTCTTCCTTCTTTGGTTTCCCTTTGACAAGTTATTTTCATGCAGGTGATCTTGGCAAGCTATGAAATTGGCTTTGATCAAATTCTATAAGGCATTTATTGTGCATATTTTTATTAAAAAAATATTGCAGCACCAGGTGGCCACCACTATGCCACTCAGCACTGTCGCTATGCTACCTATGCTCGGCCTAGACGCTGTCAAAGCTAGCAGTGCAACATCGAGGCAGCTATTGCATGGTCACTGCTCCACGGCCCTTGCCACTTGGCTAGCCCACTATCCTTCTCAACAGTGCCACCAAAAGCTCTTCCCATGTGGTCACCTCCACTAGTTGCTCCTCCTTGTTGCTACCCACATGTAGCCCCACTGCCACCTACAACCCACATGGATTCTAGCACACTTGGCGTGATCTTCGGCAGACACATGGCATGAGTGCCATGTGGTCCTTGCCATGTCACCCGCCACATCAACATCTTACCATATGGATGCCACATGGCAATGCCACATGTCATGCCACGTGGCCTCTTCTTTTGTTGTGATGGCCCTGTGGCTATCAATTTTAATCAAGTGATTTGCTAGCATCAGCATGACATCAGTGCTGCAACATCAGCACCTTCTTGACAGCACTCTAGGGTCCTTTTTGACCTACTTGCTATTTTTTGACCATAACTTGAGCATACAGAGGTATTCTTCCAATCTAAAAGAAGTGTCAAAAAGCTAGTTCTGAGACAAAGATATTGGTGTAGGTATTTTTAGGTTTTGATATAGTTTTATGGCTCATTTTTGCAGTCAAAGTTTGAAGTTCTTTTTCACTCCAGCAAGCATATCTTTTGCATCCCATCTCTATTTTTTGAAAATGTTATATTTTTGAAAAGTTGTTTCTATCATCTTTTTATAAATGCTATCATTTCTTTCAGATTCTTCCCCATTCACTTTCTATCATATTTTTGGTGTTTTTTCTCTATGGTGGATATCTTGGGTATTCCAAGTTTGAGGATCATTTTCATGGTATGGGATCTTTTGTTTTGGGTTGTACTATCTTTTGTATCATTTTTTTTCTTGTTCTTATCATTGTTGATATCATTTGCAACATTTTTATGCAAACGCACTGAGGTAAAGTGCCAATCTTGCATTTCAGCTTCATGAACATTGTTTTGAGATAATTGTACTAGCACTATTTTATAAAGCACCATGGGGGGATAGTTGTTTGCTACTTTTGTGCCCTTTTCCTTTTCAGCCCCATGCAGAGTAGGTGACCATGCCTTTATAGGTGTTTTGACCTCTTCAACTCTCTCATCATTCTTGGTTTTTTGTAGAAAATTTTGGCCCACCTTTTTAGTTGCCTATCATCTCACCCCATCTACATTAAGGGGGGGTTATTCTATTGTTCTAATGCTTCCTTCGTTTAATGGTTTGATAGTGTGAACTATGTATTTAGTACATGATTCTATATACTAGGTGATTGCAGTGGCTGGCTACCTATGCATTTTGGTGAGATTGATCATCTACCATATAGACATGCTCGATTTGTGCCTTCTTCTTCTATGGAGGCTCTTCAAATCAACAGTTTCTTTCTAATGATAGAATTTGCAGCTTCTTCATGCTTCAGTGATGCTCTTCATGATCACTTTTTGTTTCTATTTTATGGGACATTCTCCTAGTTGAAGGCTTCTTTTTTCCTTCACAAGGTTTTCTTACCTTATTTGGGGGGGGAGAATTTTTTCCATGAGGTTTTCTCTCTTTCCCCATTTTCAGAGGTTTCATTTCTTTGCATTGTACATGGCTACATAACATGGCCTAGTTGTCAGGACCCATTATGCATTTCATCTTAGCTGTTGTAAGCTTAAATGCATTCCCCTAAGTTGCACTTAAGGGAGGTGTTAGAGTAAATAATTATTTATTAATTATTTATTCTGTTACTTAAGTTTACTTAGGTTAATGCATTTATTTAATAGTTGTAGTTTACAAGTTGTTGACAACACAGAAGTTTGTACCTATTTAAAGTCATACTTATCCTCTCACCTTGATCGAGGATATCCCACCTTTTTTGGGTGTATGCTTAGTTGTCATTCTTATCTCCTAGCACCTTCTAGCTTGTTCTAGAAGTCTCCTTCATGCCTTTATATTTGAGCTCTCTCATTGTATTTCATAACTCATATCTCACTTTCAAGGCATATTGTATAGCAATACATTTTTCTTTGTTGGTAATATCTTCTCTCTCTCTATAGTTTTTCCAAGCTCCACCCTTTCATTCTTTGGTTTCCCTTCGATAGGTTATTTGCATGCAAGTGATCTCGGTGAGCTGTGAAGTTGGCTTTCATCAATTTCTACAAGTTTGATAGATCAAATCTGGAGTTTTTTTAAGTATTTTTTGTGGAAATAGGGGGGTCTCTGAAATTCAGAGCACTTTGAGGCCAAACTAACTTCATGGTTGGATTTAAAATGCATCAAAAGCCCTATTTTTATATAAAGTTCATCCATTTTGGACAACATTGATCCGAGAGGCAAAACATTTTTGTCTAGCAGGTTGTACAGCCTCCTACATACATTATGAGGTGATTTTTCAAAAAAATAGAAAATGACCTGCAAACTTGTTTTCTAGTCCCAAAATTGATTTTTAGGTTGTAGGGTGTCTTTCTGCCACCACTGCCCCTCTAGTCGTCGATTTTGTGCAAGTGGCATCATTTCTTACCTTTCTAGCATCATTTCTTTGTTTTTTAGCACCACCACCATGATCTTCACTCTGTCCTAGCCTCTGCATAGCTACCACCACAGCCCTGCCTCTATGCCACCCATTGCTCTGGATTGCCACCACACTACCACTCCAGCCCACTGTCGCCACCTATGGCTACCCCTCTGTTGGCCACTGCTCTCCTCCACCTGGGCTCCACCACCCATGTGATGACTTTGTTAGGTGCTATGTCAATTTTTTGGGCCCCCACTACCACATGGAACTGCCACATTGTAGTCTTTATTTGCTATGATAGCCCCTTGGATGTCAATTTTAATGCAGTAATATGCTGACATCAACACAACATCATACCCCCTACATGCCCTTCAAGTCCCCTTTTAGAGAAGTTGTTGATTGTTTGGTCATATCTTGAGCATATGAAGGTCCTTTTTAATCTAAAAGAAGTGCTAGAAAACTAGTTTCGATATAGAGACAATGCCACAAGAATTTGATGATTTTGATGCAGTTTGGTTGCCTATTTGGGAAGTCAAAGCCAAGCATTATATTTTTCACTCCAAAGGGCATATCTTGAGCATCCTAACTTTTTTTTCAAAAACATTATATTTTTCAAAAGCTCATTTTGTAATCCTTCCAGAAATGCTAGTTTATCTTCTAGATGCTACTCTAAGCTCTTTTTATTATATTTTTTTTTATTGCTCTATGGTGGATATTTGGGTGTTTCAAGTCTATGGATTATTTTCGTAGCATGAGGTTTCTTCTTTTGGGATGTAATATTTGTTCTGACAACTCTTTGCCCTTTCTGATCATTGTTGATATCATTTGTAAACATGTTTATGCAAACGCATTGAGATAAAGTGTCACTCCTTGCATTTTTGGAATCATTTTTATCATCATAACTTATTGTACTCGCACTACATTATCAAGTGCCCTGGGGGATAGTTGTTTTTCTTTTAGTGACATCTTTATTTGTCAAGTGAGTGTCCCTTCCACAACATTAACCCCATGATGTGTTGATGACACGTGCCTTTATAGGTGTATGTACCTCTTTCTCACTCTCAATGTTCTTGGTTCTTTCTTTTTTGCAGAAGATATTGGCTCATTTTTTTAGTTGCCTATCACCTCACCCTTGTCATCATTAGGGGGTTCTTCTTCTATTTCTCATACTTCCTTGGTTCAATTGGTCAGCTCTTTAAGCTTTGGTATTTCATGTCATCTGTATCTTCGAGTTCATTTGTTTTTCTTTGTGTGCCTCCTGATTCCATGAGGATTATAGCCTTCCCTACCTAGTCAGGTTCTATTTCAATGGAGGTTCTATAGATCAGCAATTTTTTTTTATAGTGTTTGTGACTTGTTCATGCTTCAATGATGTTTCTTCATGATCACTCTTTGTTCCTATTATCTAGAACAATCCTCTCTAGTTGGAGGCTTATGCAACCCTTTACTAGGTTCTCAGCTATCTCGTTTCAGAGTAGAGTTTTTTCCACTGGGTTTTCTCTTTTTCTCCATTTCATAAAGATTTGGTTGTGATTGGGCACCTTATTAGGCCTTGTTTCCAGGACCCAAGTTTGCTTTTAGCATTGCATTGTAGTTTCCTTCCTCTTTCTGCATTATTTGTAATAGCATTGTTGCTCATCTTAAGTGGTTTATTAGAGAAAATTATTAAATTACCTTTTCTCACTTCTTAAAATTTTTCTTTATGCAGTTTTACATTCATATTTAATAATTAATTAGTAATTATTAAATAGATTTTACCTTTTACGTTACCTTTTGTACCTTTTAGGTTACCCTTTTTGAGTTTTGATCTCCTACTATAAGGATAGATAATTTGTAAGTATCTTGTATCCTTTCTTTTTCTAAGAATACATTTGCATATTTTTTAGAGCAAACTCTTGCCTCCTCTTGTCTTTTTTTTCTCTATGACAAGTTTTTTACATACAAGTATTCAAGGGCATCGTGGATTTGTTTTGTGTATTGCTCAAATCCTTCATCAATGATGGATCTATTCCTTCTTTCAACTATTTTATTTTGTTGTGTTGGATCAGCGGCTAATGCTTTCTCTTAATTTCTCTTTCAATACAAAATTCATTGAACTTATTGGAAATGAATTCACCACCTCTGTCTGATCTCAAACACTTCAACTCCTTTCCAGTTTCTTTCTCTACTCTTGCCAGATACCACTTAAATTTTTGAAATGCTTCAGACATTTCTTTCAGATACATTGCATTCATCATTTTATAATAGTCATCAATGAAAAGAATGAAATACGTATCTCTACTATAGCTCTCTATTCCAATAGGTCCACATAAGTTTGTATGAACTAGCTCCAAGACTTCTTCAGAATGATAGTCCTTGCTTTTGAAACTTGTATTTTCCATCTTACCAATTTGACAATTTTTGCATAGGCCCATATCAGGTTTCCTCAAATCAGGAATACCTCTTACTCTTTTCTTCTTTCTTATCTTGATTAGATTATCAAAGTTCACATAACATAACGTTTTATGCCACAACCAGCTTTCTTCTACTTGAGCAAATAAAATATGAACTTTCACTGAGATCTAGGTAGAATAGGTTACCTTTTATTTTTTTGCCAAATCCAACCAGATTTCCTTTTACATCTAGCAGCATGGCCTTCCCATTCACGCATTCTACCTTCAATCCAATGTTATTCAATTGTGTCACACTCAGTAGATTATGTTTTAGTCCTTCAACCCAATAAGCATTATCACACCTAAGTCTATTGGTTAGTGAGATACAACCTTTTTCCTTTATGCAACGTGGTTCATTGTTTCCAAATCTCACACTTCCACCACCATAATGCTCCATATGTTCAAATTTTGTTTTGTCACTAGTCAAATAATGTGAGCAACCATTATCAATAATCCATATATAAATTTTTCTAACATGAGAGATGTGTCATTTTGTCTCCTTCATCATCAAATTCATCTTTTATAGCAATATATACCATTTCATCATCTTCAATACTATATGAATATTTAATCATAAAACAAGATTTCTTACCCTTATCCTTGTAGTCCTTGAAATCCTTCTTTCCTTTGTATTTTTCATGCTTCTTTCCATATTTTTCTTCTCTATTTGGACATCTTCTAGCAATGTGTCCAACTTCTTCGTAAGAGAAACAGATTAAAGGGATTTTACCTTTATACTTTCATTTGCCTTTGGGATACCTTCTTGCATGTAATGATTCAATGGCTTCAAGATCACTATCAGAATTGTCTTCCTCTTCACTTTTAGATCTTTTAGCTTTCTTCTTGAGTGATACCTTGGCTTCAAATGTAGACTCAAGATTACTAGAACTAAGAGTATAATTATTATAGTTTTCTAGTTCAAATGCAATCAATCTTCCAACTAGAGTATAAATTTATTTTTTTTAATTGGAGCACATCTCATCTCTTGAATAGTAGACACTCTAATTGCATAGATAGGAAGAAGGGTTCTAAGTATCTTGCTTACCCCTGTTATGCTGCAGTGGCAGAGAAGAGAAACGCTATAGGAGACAACATTGTTGAAAATGTAATAGGGAATTTAATGTTATGTTTTAAATGCTTTTAGTTTTTGAAGTTTTTAATAATGTCCTACATGTGGTGGCATACCTAGAGTAGTAGTTCGATAAGCTCTCCAGATATAGCCACCTAGGACCAGGTGTGTGGATCTTAAATTAGAATAGTTTTTTTTTAGTTCGTACGTGGAGTGTTTAATGATTTTTAGAATCCAATAATAGGTAGTAGGAAGTTTTTGGAATATTCCTCACTTAGAAAATGACTGTCTAATATTGGTAGAAAAAACGTTTCAGATTCTTATCCTTTTTTTTGATAGAAGATAAAAAAAAATGTGGATATTTAAAATGTGGCGTACTGCATGATTTTCAGATTCCAATAATAGGTAGTAGGCAGTTTCGGATTCTTATCCTTTTTTTGGATAGAAGACTTTCTTCTTTTCTAAATAAGAAGAAAACGTTTCACATCCTTTAATTAGGAAAAGAAAGTCAGTTTTAAAGTGAGAGCCAGTCGGCTATGTAAGACACAAATCGAATTTGGAGAGATATGGAATGTTTTTTTTATTTTGTCTTTGTGCAAGTTTTCAATGGTTTGAGTTTTGAACGGATTTTTCTTATCTTCTCACTAGAAATGAGTTGATAGTTTGCAGAAGATTAAAAAGTTTTAGTTTTGAATCGAATTTGGTATGTGTGCATAAAATTAGTCTCAGTGCATGGGTAATATCTCCCAAATGCACTGTTGGATTTCTCTCAAATTTTTATATGTTGTTTTAAACCTAGTTACGCAAAATATCAACAGTTCGATTGAGAAAATATTGTCTGGTTTAAAAGTTATTCATGTCTGAGTGCAGGTCTATCCGGAGGCAGCAAGAAGATATTTTGGGGGATTTTATTTTCAAAGTTTTGTTTTGAATCTGATTTTAGTGTGTGATCCTAGAGGTTGTAGATGCCCCTTGAAGCAACTCAGTTGAGTGTCTGATTCCTCTTGAATTTTCCAAGGTGTGCCTCTGCATCATTTTTGGTATCAGAGCTCAGCAAAAGGTTTGGGAAAAAGTAGTTGTGTATATGTTTGTGTGATTGTGAAAGATTGAGAGAAATAGTTTGAGAAGAATTCCAGGAGACTAGATAAGAAGAAAATAACCTAGTTGAGGAATGATGGGACAAGAAGAAGCAGCTTTATTGTATCTTTTTAGAAGGTATCGGCAGAGAAAGGATTTTAAACAGAAGGAGATAGAGGAAAAGAAGAAAAGAGAGAAAGAAGAAAGGAGAAAACAAAGAGAAGAGCTAAGCAAGATAGAAGAGGAGATAAACAATTTAAGAAGGAGACTTGAGGAGAATGACGCTAAGTTGAAAGAGAATAAAGCTAAGTTGAGAGAAAATAAAATGTAGAAAGAAGAAGTGCAGAAAGTAACTATTGGTGAGAGCAGTAATGAGACAAGTCCTATGGGATTTGAGTGTGAACAATTTGTGGTTGGAACAGTAACATGTCCTTTGAAAATAGAGAAGAGTACAATGTTGGAAGGTACTCCTATGGAAAAGATTTTAGAGGCAACTAATGAAGCGTTAAATATGCATAATGAAGAAAAATGTCAAGAGGAATGGCATAAAGATGAAGCTAAGATATGTGTAACAGCAAGTTCTGAAGAAGAATCTGATTTATGAAAAAAATTTGCAGCCATTGTGGGAGAATGGAAAAGGCATAGCGGTAGTATGGAAACTCAGCTTGAAGAAGAAAGGAAAGAGTGCAATACTGTTATTGTTCTTGAGAAAAGTTGTAATAAGAAAGAGATATTTGAAAGTGAGATTACTATAGAAGATCAAGATGATGATAAATGTTTAATAAAGGAAGAAGAGATAAATACGATTCTTAAGATTCAAGATGTGAAACTGGTTGATAGTCAAGAAGCAAATAAGTTTATGGTTACTATTGATGAAGATAGATATGATGCACATTACATGGTGTATAAGGAAGCTCATATTCAAAAAGAGAAATCAAATAATCTTAATGTTGATGATATGTTTTCTTCTAATAATGTTTATGTAGGGATGCAGATTTCATGTATAGTGAATCATGCTGGAGAATTTTCTGTGACATTTACAGCATTAAAGAATCAAAGCTACAATGTGGAGAAGTTGGATATTAATTTTATTTTTTTCTTGTAGATATGTTCATCCTAGTTCAAAGAAATTGGAAAGTTTGAAAGAAGAATGAGATTCATTTCTACAACACATCATCTCAAGAGGACTTGAGATTCATTCTACAGGGGAGTATGCTGCAGTGGCAGAGAAGAGAAACGCTATAGGAGGCAACATTGTTGAAAATGTAATAGGGAATTTAATATTATGTTTTAAATGCTTTTAGTTTTTGAAGTTTGTAATAATGTCCTGCATGTGGTGGCATACCTAGAGTAGCAGTTCGATAAGCTCTCTAGATATAGCCACCTAGGACCAGGTGTGTGGATCTTAAATTAGAATAGTTTTTTTTTTAGTTTGTAGGTGGAGTGTTTAATGATTTTTAGAATCCAATAATAGGTAGTAGGCAGTTTTTGGAATATTCCTAACTTAGAAAATGATTGTCTAATATTGGTAGAAAAAATGTTTCAGATTCTTATCCTTTTTTTTGATAGAAGACAAAAAAAACATGGATATTTAAAATGTGGCCTACTGCATGATTGTCAGATTCCAATAATAGGTAGTAGGTAGTTTCAGATTCTTATCCTTTTCTTGGATAGAAGATGAAAAAAATGTTTCTCACCCTTTTATTAGAAAAGGAGAGTCATTTTTAAATAAGCCGTTTGGCTATGTAAGAGATTCATTCGAATTTGGGTAATAGAAAAAGTTTCAATTTTTGCCTTAGAAAGGATATTGATAATCGACTATGGAGTTTGGCAGTAATTCGATCTTGGTCTCTCTTGTCAAAGTGCAAATATATTTTCTTTGAGGACATTTCGGGTTAAAGATCTTGGTGTGCGGGTGAAGATAAACTATGGATATTTATATATTCTGATTAATCCAATCTTGAGTTTGGTTCGAGTTCGATCCTGGCTGATTGATGGGTGCCCCTTGAAGTAACTCAGTTGAGTGAGTATTCCTCCTGAGCTTTCCAAGGTGTGGCTCTACATCATGTTACATCTTCAATTTTTCCTCTAGAGGCTTTGATAGCACTAACACTAGATTTGATTCTCTCCACATATTTTGCAATGTTTTCATCCTCTCTCATTTTCATCTAATCAAACTGGCCTCTCAAGCTTTTTGCCTTGGATCTTTTTACATTATCATCACCTCCATAGATATCATTCAATTTGGTCCACATGTCATGAGTAGTACCACATCCTTTGACCTAATCAAATTTAGCATAATTAAGAGTTAATGCAATGTCAATCATCATGATGTTATGATTTTTTTTTTCAGCAATCTCTTCTATAGTCAATGTTCTAATAGGAGTCTACCAAGCATTTTCTAAGTATTTCAAACCTGAATCATTGATGGTTGCTAAGTGCAACTTCATAAGTTCCTACCATGCCTAGAAGTAATCTTTGTTCAGCTTAGGAATCTCTATCCTATAAGACATCCTAATCTTTTAGCTTAGGTCCTTGAAACCTCTCTCTACAAGCACCGAGTAGCTCTGATACCAATTGTTGGAAATATAAGATGAGTAACTGAGAGGGGAAGGGTGAATCAGCTACCACTAAAATAAATCTTAGATTCCTTAGATGTCAATACATAACATGAACTTCACTCAAAATATCGATGCTCAGTTAATACACAGGCACTCGATTTACACTAGTAAATGTTGTAACTCGACAAATATTGAAATAGCAGTAGTAACTCAACAACTACAAATCTTAAGATATTTTATGTGATTCACCTTATTTAACTTAGTTGCATACACATAAAAGAAATAGCATGAACACAAGTGACACCAAGATTTAATGTGGAAACCCAATTTAGAAAAAATCACCAATTGCAACTAGTTACTAATTTTCACTCTTCTAAAGTGAGCCCTGTTAGGAGACAACCCTATTAAAGGTTAAAAAACACATTGTTAGGTGTGATCCTATTAGAGGATTTAATCACTCTATTAGGAGTGGCCTTTTTAGAGGTCTTTAGACACTTCAATCTAGAAATTCCAACTTGTTAGAGGATTTACAAATAGCAGTTAAGCCAACTCTATTAAGAGATTTAGATCAATGCTATAATGGTTAGAGAGTAACAATGAGATGACCTGATTTTTGATGCAATTGAATTGCTAATTATAAATTTCAATTTTTTCTTGTATACTTGATCAATTTTTATCGAATGTATCTTTTCAGCTCAACAAGGATATTCTTCCTATCCTTCTAATTCGGTTCCTCTAAGCATCTTCAAATCTTTTATTACTTGCACACATTCAATCGTCAACTTGACCTTACAGTTATCTCTTACACATTGTCAAACTGGCTTGAATACAACTTAGAATTCTTAATATTCATCTCCGTAGTTAGCTAGAACTAACAAACAAATCAATTAAACTCAATGTGCCAAAATAAAAAAATCCTTCATTAGCCGACCCTTCTCAGTAGACACTAACTCAGAAATAATTTTTCTGTGTTAACCAAGTGAACTTGGTTAACACTGCATAGTCACAAAGTTCCTTTGGTTATTGAGTGAGCTCAGTTACCACTAGTTCTATCCAAATTTTCCTTCATTAAATGAGTGATTGTGAGCTTGGTTAACACTCAACTGCTGTGATCTTTTCTTTATCACCCGAGTGAACTCGGTAGACACTTTCTTATAAATTTGGCAAACTCTGGAATGCTTTGTAGACATCGAAAATTGTCTTCATCAACAGAGTGAACTCAACAAACACTGACTCAAAATAATATGACATTTTGTTTAATATCAAAGACAAAACACAATTAACCAATTATTTTCAACAATAAGAATAGTGAATAAAGATGTGATTAACCAATTAATCCTTCGAGCATCAAAGGATACACAAATTGTGAAAATATAAACCTCTTTTGCTCAAATTATAATTGTGATAATTTTTTTTTGAAGGAGAATCCAGATAAAAAATCACTTTAGGAATAAGAGTAGGAATCCAAGACTTAGCCCAAGAAAGAGGAACACCCTAAGCTACCGAGGAAACCTAATAAGATGAAGCAATATAGTATCCTCTAGAGGTCATTGTAGCCCATACAGGAGAGTTTTATTTTTTGTTCAAAATAATAGAAGAAAACATGGGAAACATAGGCCTAAGGGCTAGGAAAAAAATCCCCCAAAATAATCCATTCACCTCACTCCCATTAATCAATCACTCTAGATCAAAACTTTTCAACACACTATTCCTTCCACTAATTGAAGAGTTCAATGTTCTCCTAAATTCCATAGGGAAACCAATTATCTTTCCAAAACCAAATAGACTCACCACTACTTAGTTTCCATATATTTTTCAAGGAGGCTAGATATCTAGCCTTTAAGGGCCCATTCCAAATGAAAGAACCCCTAGGGATGTCCTTAGAATTCAAAAACTCATGAAAGGCTAGGTGGTTAAATAGGTACTTCAATTTTAAAATTCTTCGCCAGACTCCATTTATTTAGAAAACTCTCCACACCTACTTGGCTAGCAAATTTTAGTTGAACAACCAAATCCTTCTCAATCCCAAACTCCAAATGTTTTTGGGAGGTAGACTTTATCCCAAGAGATAAGAGGCAATATTTTATGATCCTATGTTCCCAACCATAAGAATCTCTTTTGGATTCTCTCAACAACCTCCACAAATATCGCCATAATATGGAATAAGATGAGAACATAAGTGGGGAGATTCTAAAGAGTAGATTTAAGAAATTGGACCTTACTTTCTTGACTGAGGACAAACCCTTTCCAACCTACCAGCTTCCTATTAAATTTGTCCACAAGACTTATTAATCCCTAAGTCATGTTGTCTATTAGTGTCCAACACTTAGTCATTCACAAAGCCAGATTATTCAGTCATTATTGTGACTAAGGCAATCTTATATAGGCTGAGAAAATGAATGAAGACATGTAAATATTCTAAGTAAAGTTCCTCACAGTAGTTAGTGCCAAGCATGATAATGGTCATCAAGTACTCACATGATTTCTGAGAAAATAAAAGATCACAATGGATGCCAAGTTAGTTAGAGTTTAGTTGAACCTATGTGTTATATAGATTGAGTTATTCGGCACATGTTGGGCATATTAAAGGCTAAGGGACACTATGAATAAATAGTTTATGTCAAATGCTTAGCTATTTTGTTGAGGATCATTAATCCCTAGGAAAGGGATTATACCAATCATAAAATTGCAAGGTCTAAGTGAGAAAAGGATTGATTCTAGATCATTGATTTGGATCTAGAAGGTTCACTCAATCATCTATTTAAGGAGGGTCTATGACCTAAATTCATAAGGTTTATGTGTGCATGAAGTGTGAATGGTTGGATGCAGACAAGGTTGAGTCTGGATTAGATGGAGTGTAGAGATCGAGTATAGCAGTTAAGTGCAGAGATAGAGACATACCATATCAGAGAGGTGACAATTTAATGTACAAAGGATATCTGTAATTAGTAGATTAGTGCAAACCAAAGGATCGAGTACTAATACATTTTAATACGTGTAATCAAGATTTAACAAAGTTAATCCAAATTATCCACAATGATCAAATTTTTGAAACTTTTTCATTTTTTTTTTTAAGTTTTTCTAGGTCTTTCTAAATTGCCTTTTCGAAGGTCTTTTGCTCAAAATGTTAAATTGAGACTTCATCGGTCCCTAAAATTGAACATCTGAAGGCTTCTTGTTTTAGGGATTGAAATTAGATTTGTATTTCTTCTTTTCAACTATGTAAATGATTGTGAATTCTGAGATTTAGGCCAAAAGTTATGACCCAGTCAAGTTGGGGTAAATAAACACCTAGTTTTGAATAGTTTTAGTTCAATATTTTTTTTTTTGTTATAGCGACATATAAATATTTTGAATTCATGGTTGTTCTAACTTGTGATGTTGTATCATTGTATATATTGTTACATTTTTGAATAATAAGATGGTTTTTGTTTTCATAAAACTCTTTTGAGTTTCGCAAGATTTTCCATAAATTGAACATTGATATCCCAAGTACTTGATTCTCACCAAATATTGTATTTTAGCTCATTTCTTAAATCAGATCAAAAGTGGTCCCAATAGACCTTTGTAAATCTCTTAATAGAGTAATTACTTTTTTTTAATGTTTAATCTTTTAATCAAGGTAGACTATATAAGTATTGTAAGCTCTTAATAGGGTAGACCCCTCACAAGGTAGATCCTCAGAAGTGATCAAACTTGTAGCCCTAACACGTGAACTTTATTTCTGCAGTGGTGAACATTTGTGTTTATTTCTTATGAGTTACTTTAGATGTTTGTGAGGTATTCATGCTATTAGATGCTATATTGATTATACAATATAGTAAATGTTTATTTAATTTATGATATTGTTGAGATAAGGATTTATGGTGAAGCTCTAAGAATTGATACTTGTGTGAAGTGTTAAATTTTTATAGATCCTGATTCATACCCCCCCCCCCCCACCCCCCCAACCTCAGTATCTCAATTTCCCTATTATATTTCCAATAATTGGTATCAGAGTACTAGTTCTCTTATCAAAATTTTAACCACTTGGAGATAATATCTTGGAGATGGAAGCCCATAAGTTGGGAAAGATTATTGAGAACAAAATGTTTTATTTGCAGTTTGCCTTGGAATGGGTCAAGTTTTCTAAAGAAGAACTATGAAAGTTCATAAAATCAAAGGAAGGAGATGATTCTCAACAAGAATAACACACAATACAAAAAGGAAAGTGTTGAGGACATATACAATGAAGGTATATCCAGTGATATTGATGTAGTAATAGCATATTTATTGTAAAGAAACAATAATATGAATGAAGAAGTAAAAGAATTAAAGAGAGAACATGAAATGATGTTAGTAAGGCTATGTGAAGCCATAGAGTAGAAGAGAAATGCTGAGAATGAGAAATTTTTGGTAGAATAAAATAATACATAGATAGCTACAAGGCTGAATGTAAAGATCACTAAGGTACAAACCCTAATGCACAATTAGTTTGGCATGATATATTAGTTACTAAGTGTTAAGAATGAATTAGCTAGAAAGGATCTTGAGATTATAAGTCTAAAATCTTAAAATGAGAGATTGAAGAATGAACTAAAAGCTTAAAAGGATTTCATGAAAGGTTTAAAAACCTAAGAAGGCTATGAGATTTCTAAATGAACTGACGAATACACCTAGGAGACCTAATGTCACCGCTGGACTAGGCTATGTTGAGCTCCTATTAGGTGTTGACAAAGATGAATCATTAAAGAAAGGAGAACAAAGGAATGCAAATACAAAGCCAAAGAACAAGAAGCCTACATGCTATAACTATGGAAAAGCATACCATACAATAAACATTTGGAGGAGCAAAATTGGTAAGTCAAATCCTAGACCTAAATTCAATGGTTATTTCTTTAAGTGCAACAAGAAATGTCATCAAGCACATGAATGTAAATCAAAGGTCACTAAAGTACCAACCACTTTGATATTTGAGGGTTACTATTATACATGTTAGAAGTATGGTCATTAGTCACAAGATTGAATATCTAAGGAAAAGAACAATTGGACACCCAAAGGACAATTCAAAGCACCTAAGTAAGGCAATACAATTAATTGGGATTGCAATACATGGTACAATTGTCAGCTATGTGGTGAATATGGACATATTGTGGCTAATTGTGTTAGAACACATTTTAGAAGTAAATCTAAAAGTTGGATGAATGGTAGTCTAGTGTGTTATTATTATTATATGATTGGTCATTTGAGAAAAAACTAAAAGAATCAAGTACCAAAGTCTAACATTG
Source organism: Cupressus sempervirens (assembly GCA_028749045.1). Lineage (NCBI taxonomy): Eukaryota > Viridiplantae > Streptophyta > Pinopsida > Cupressales > Cupressaceae > Cupressus > Cupressus sempervirens. The sequence continues at coordinate 26,228,256 of CM053784.1, forward strand.
AGAAGAACAAAGGAAAAGTAATAGTTGGAATTCAACAAATGAAAAACTAGATGAATCAAACTTGGAAAAAGAAGGAAAAAGGAAGTAGTAACGCAACAAGTGATGCTTAGGTCACCCTATCCAATGGCTCAGGTGATCTCAATACCACAAAGTAAGCATAAAGGGTATATATGGAGCTATGTTTTAAGTTGCTAAATCATACACCAATTTCTAGTACAAGATGTATTGAAGTCCATATCAGCATAAGTGGAGATCCCTAAGGATAGATGTTAATGTTTGAACTAAAGTAATGAGTTAAAAAGTTGGTAATGACCAAGTGTCATTTTTGTATGTTAGTATAAGCCAAGCCACATGTTAGTAATAATTTTTCCCATGAATGTTCATATATCAAAACAAAGAAAAGAATGTAAGCTAACAAATGAATTCCTATTCAAAGAACTTAGGAACTCTCTGCTTAAAACTTCTTCAATTGAAATAGGCCCAGCTACCTTTATTGCATTGAAAGTTTTAACCAAATAAACTCAACAGAATAAATTTCCAAGAATGTAATCTATTGGAGGTGTTGAAACAACTTATTTTATCTCATCAATATGAAACAAACTTTAATGCAAAAGAACCACTTGATTTTAATTATCAAAATGATCCACATAACTAAAAATTAAATTATTGAGCAGGCAAATTTCATGAACCAATTTCCCATAGAATTTCTAAATTCAGAGTTCACAATTTCAAAATCAATAACAAGCGCAGCTAAAAGCTTAAATAGTATCTATAGAAATACCAAAAAATAAGCAGATAATAGTATCTACTTACAAAGCTTTCAACCCAAAATCAAACTATAGAGTTTCATGTATCTGCTGAAGTTCTGAAATGTTACTTCTAAACTGGAAATAAAACCATAAACAAAAGTAGTTCTATCTATCGGTCTATTGGAGAAATTCGAACCCCTAAACAATACTAATTATTATATTTATAGGCATGGGCCTGGACTCAAGCCAAAATTACCCTGCCAAGAGTTAATTGTCTTTTGAAATAACTGATAACTGAAACTGCAAGAAAACAAAATGGCAAAGAAACTGTAGCTAAGCAACTCTTGATCAGGTTGCACTGTCTCCACCAATTTCACCTTTCGCCATCTTCCACATTTCGTAGGTAGTTGAAAAGGCAAAAATAATGGATTGATGTGGAAGACCAATGTAGACAAGTCGTTGCTTCCAAATTTCCTTCATCCTCTTTAGTTCAGCAGCCTTTTCCTCATGCATTTCCAAGTGCTTCAGATTGATAATCAACATAGCTTCAGTGTGCGCCACGTTGGAGAAATCCTGCTTCGCTAGTGTCCTCTTGTCCTGCCATTCTTGAAACTTCTTTTGGACTTCTTTGGTTATCTCGTCTAATTGGGCAACAGAGTCATCTTCTTTTTCCATGAACTATTTTATGAACCACTTAAGGTCATTTTGAATAATCTGATGTATAACTTTAATTTCTTATAATGCTTCTTTGATTTCAGATACCCCTTGTGCCAGTGCTTCATTCCACCATTCAATGCAATCTTTGATGATGTACAGGGTTTTTTCATCAAGACCAGCTACAGGGCATTCAGCTTGGAATTTCTACAAACCAAATTCTTGCACATCCTCTAGTGATATTACCACTTTTTCCCAATTATTCTTCTCTTTTTCATATCCTTCATTACTTACCTCCACTTTTTTGGCAATGTTTGATATCTCCTTTGACGCCTGATCTAAATGTCCAATATGTTTTACGGTGTTAAGCAGAACATCTTGGACCCATTCACCTGCTACTTTGGCTAATGCTTTGCACTTATGCAGGTTCTCCAATGATTGTTGATTGGTTGCAGAGGATACATCAATAATGGCTGACATCTCACAGATTGGCTTTGCTTCAGGATGCAAGATAGCGTTAATGTATTGTGCCATATTCTTTATTGTTTCCTTCATTTCTTGCTTATCTTTCCCATCTTTCCACACTCTTTCCACAATCTTCTTATTGGACACCTCAAAGAATCTCATATCTACTTCACAGTTTCTTTTTCCCAAATCAACCTTTATTATTTGGAAATCTTGAGGCACTATAGAATCACGAGAGCTCCCATCAGGTGTTGTAGCTATCTCTACTACCCATCGTCCTGAACTTTTGTCAAAATTAATTCTTTCTTTGGTCTTTGCTTTTTTTACTTTGGGTGCCTTACCAAGGCACTTGCTGACCAAATCGTCAATAGGCATAGATATTGGGACCATACTTCTCTTCTTCTCCATTGATTTCTCTAGCCATTTAGGAGTAGTTTGATCCTTTATGGCAGCAGAGGAACATTTAACTAAGGGGAGATTACTTTCTTGATTTTCGATAGCCTTTGGAGAATTTTGGGATTCAGGTACATTATCTGCCATAGATAGGTCTTCTAATGTCTCCAATTCCACTATTATTGTGCTCTTGCTTTTGACAGCTAATGCCTTCTTCATGATTGAGTAGGTTACTCTCCTTCCTTTTGGAGTTTCTTCTTGAACTTGAAGTTGAAGTGTTTTCGGAACTGCTTCAAGTTCAACTTGAGGTGGACCTACAATAGAATCAGGGACACTTCGATTAGTTTTCTTATGAGCAGTCCTTTTATCTCTGCTTCTTGAAGACTTCTTAGAAAAGCTTGGAGTAGTCGCTGCCTTTGATTTTATCCATTTGGCAGTTCTAACTATTACATCCTTGGTACGGGCATATACATCATTTTCTTCCCTTTTCTCCCAATCGATCTCAGGGATAGGTATGCATTCAATCTGGTCCATGTAAAATTGATCAAGTACTCCTTCAGAATCATCATCTTTCAGCCCATAGGTATCTAACTCCACATTGAACATGATGACTTGTTTAATGGTCAAGCGTGACCATAGCCTCTTCCTCACTTCAAATTCATTATGACAATTTGCCCAGAAATCCTCTAATTGTGGGGAATGAAAGAGAGAGGCTACATTTTTGACATTGTTTATAATAAAGCCGTTATAGTCAAAATCTAACCGAGAGGTGAAAGACTTAAGACATAAACAGGTTAATGATTTGGCTGACAATATGGCTTCTTTCAAATTGTGGCATCTATAATGTCCAATTTCAATCGAGAAGAATACTGAAGAGGATTTTTTGGAAATTTGAAAGGACTCAACAAGAGAAGAAAACTACCTACACATTTCTAACAACACTATAGAATTTGAACAATAGCATGGTAATTTCAAAGGTTCACCAAGAAAACCACCTAATCTGATATATGTAAATCTAGGAAATTGAATGAAATAACAACCATAAATTTGTACAACTTGCATGGCTTCTTCTGACATCCTATCATTTTCTCGACCTTGTAGTTCAAACACCAATTTCCCTAAAAACATCATTGACCTTCATAAACTCTTTGCATGATGTGTCTTCCTGGAGATCTCTTAATATTGATAGATAGGCATGTCATCTACCCAAGGTATATGTCGAAGATAGTCCCAATCTTTAGATGCCACTAGGGTGTAAATCAGATAAGAGGACAAGAAAAAAGGACCATAATTGGTAACATCTATTAAGCCCTTATGCAAGTTCTATGCCATTAGGTCTGACCAATCAATGAATTTGACACCTTCAACTATCTTCTATATGAAGAAGTACATCCAAGACTCCCAATGGAAAGCATGTTCATTTCCCTTAATTCTATTCAGCAGGAATACAATATCTGCAATCTCCTTGATGAAGTGTTCGATGGTCAATGGTTTAGGCAACCTAGAACCTCCCTCTGCAGGCTTCAAGAGCCAAGACTAAGCAATTTTGGTGTCGTAGCTAGTTTTGTTTGTGCAATACAAGTGTTCAGCTTCTTCGAATGTCCATGGCTCATAGGGTTCTTTATGAGGAATCTTGAGGGCAGAATTATCATTGGTCCTGTTAATTTTGACAACTACTTCCCCCGAGGTTTTCTTAATGCATCTTGAAACAGGGTCATAATGGTTTGCACATTCGAGGACGAGCTCTGGGCATGGGATTGCAGCGAGAAAAGTGGTAGCTTCTAATAAACCACTATCAACTAGACTCTGGTAGATGGGACTCGACGGGGTAGTCTTGGTTCTTTCAACAACTTCAGATAATTTTTTATTAACCAAAAACATATCACGAATTTTAGGCAAGGAACTGAGTAATGGCAGCTTCTCTAATTTGGGCATTTTTGACCGAAAAAGTGTCATGATTGTTATGAAAACAAGTCTACAGGACCAGGTTTCAAATACTTTCAAAATGAAGCAAAGCACAACCAAAATGCAAAGGGGAATGGAGATGCACTTACAGTTTGGCAAAGACACAGCCCCAAATTCACTTTTCTTACCCAAAAGCGCCGAGATTTCTTTGGAGAAAATGAGATGAGTGGGAAAGGGTAACTTCATGTATTTAAGGAATTATTTGGACAGAGAATCGTGGGACAAATTTAGCAAGTAAATATCATCATTACTCATTTGTGTGACATTCATTGGAAAAGGCGCCGCGGGTGTTCTATTTTAAATACCCTGTCAAATCCGCACGTATTTTCCCATAACAAGTAATCATGAAATGACATTGTTAACACTCCATTAAGTATTGTCAAAACCAAACACGTACTACCTTAAATTTCTTTGCTTATGACTTAAGATGCTTTGGGAAAATATTATGCTGGGACCCACCTTGGAATGGCTCGACAATCTTTGATCTGCATACAAAAATAGTTAGCAGAAAAAACCAATACTAAAATTGAAGTTGAAGTTTTGAGTGATCGGGCTTCAACATCAACTTTGACTTCAAGTTTACAAAGGTTGACTTGAGAAAAAAAGTGCACTTATCACATGGTAGACCAACGAGACTTTGAACCTGAAGTTGAAGTAAATTACAACTTCAAGTTCAACTTCAACTGGAAGACTTGAGACCGATACCTGCCAGGGTGCGACGAAGATTACAGGCTCTAACACCATAGTACTGATAGAGTGAACTTGTAGGTGTGTGTAGCAAATTTTACATAAGCCAAGACAACTATCATGTACTTTATGTTCACCTACTAATAGTATGGAGCATTAAATGAAAGATCAATTCAACCATTTGAAGGTATATAGTTGATTTTAAGGTTCATTTTAACTTACCAAGCTATCGAATCTATGGAGACAAGAAACAAGGCAATTTGAAGGAAATATTTATGCAAAATTTTAGAGAGATTCCAGTGTGTGTCATTGGCCAAAATTGTTAATTTGTGAAGTTGTTTAAATTTAAAACCTAGTTTGTTGATCTGAGATTGATTTTGACAATTGAGTGTCAATACACTTAAGACAAATGTTTACTTAATTTATTCTGAACTAGTAATGCATGATGAGTAAAATATGTGAATACAAGACTATGTCAAGTTGTAATGAGTACCAAGCCACTCATGTGCTGAGTCACTCAAGTGTCAAGCCAATAGACCATGTCGAGTGACTCAAGTGCTAAGTGAATAGTAGATTTTGAGTAGTTCAGGTGTCGAGTTAGAAATAGAATTATAGTATGTGTCGAGCATTAGTTACTTCAAGTACTGAGTAACACATATTTGACATACTTGTTTTCCATTGCACAAATAACTATGTAAACCATTTTCAAGCCAACATAAGGTTAGATTTTGATTCTTTAAAAATAAGGACAAATATATTTTCAGAATCCCTATGTATTTGCGTGCAACCAATCAGAAAATAAGAAGGATTAAGCAACAAAAAGAATGAATCTCAAACATAGATTCATATCTAACTGTAAGCCACCAAAGTCTTTATAAAGAAGATGAAGCCCCAAATATTATATTGGAATTGAGTGAGAAAGAGATCAAGTTACAAGAGGTAACAAGGGGTGGATGATCAAATTTGTTCACAAAGCATTCAAGGTGACTTAGCAGTGAGAGTGAATTGCAGAATTAGTTGGAGGAGAACAAAGAACACAAGGATACAGCAATTGTTGCATCAGATCAAAGACATCAAGAAGGACGTTGTACGGATTTGATCTTTAATCAAGCAACCAAAACCAATCACAAGATCTATGTTGTAACATCGTAATAGGTGATTTTAGTTAAATCTCCTAAGTAGATAGTCCTAATAGGCTATATTGAATCCTTTGATAGGGTGATATTCCAAGTGGATGTTCTAAAGTCCTTTGACTAGGCACACTTCTAACAGGGTGTTGAAATCCTCTAACAAGGTGAGACTTAACAGTCTTTGTAAGCCTTTAATAGGGCAGGCCTTTCATAGGGTAAATCATGTTTCATGGTCAAACCATTGTAACCTTTATTGGCTACACTTAATTGCTATAGTAGTGAAGATTTGTGGGTGTCATCCCCACCCCAATTTTACCTTCTCATTTGAAGGATTTTTGGGTAATCATATCTGGTGTTAAGTGTGTGTGTTTGATTATATGCTTACATGATTTAGATGTATGTGCTTTACATGTTATTTTTAGTTCATCTATTACATGCAACTAATGAATGGTGAAAGTTTTAATAGCTGAAGTTTGAACTTCTAATTCACACCCCCCCCCCCCCCCCCCCTTTATTCCAACAACTGGTATCAGAGCTAAGTTCTCATAAGAAGAATCTTTGCAGCTTAGAGGAAAGATCTTGAAATAGAAGTCTAAAAATTAGTAAAGGCTATTGAGAACCAGTAGATTGAAATAAATCTTATACTATATCATCTAAATGAAACCAGAGATGCTTTGAAGAGTTCTCTGAAGAGAAGGAAAGAGATTGCCATTGCAAAAAATGACACACAATACAAAGAGATTGACACCACAAAGCTATTTGCTGATAGTAATTCTAGTGAATTTGATGCAACAATTGCAAATTTAATGGAGAGAATAGAGCACAAGCTGATGAAATTAGAAATCTCAAGTTGGAGTAGGAATCACAAGTTATACTACTATGTGAGGTCACTAAACAAAAGAAGAAACCTATAGAAGACAAGGACATGATTGAAGAAGACAAAAGAATGTTGGCAAATAGATTGGAAGAGAAGTCAATAGAGTTATCCAAGATCTCAAACATGCAATTGGATACCTTAAGCCAAATGATGAATTCTCATCATGAGTTAAATGTTAAGGACATTGAGATAACTACATTAAAGTTGCAGAATGAACAATTGTGGAATGATCTGAAAAAAGAAAAAGAATTTGTTGAAAGTTTCAACAAGCCAAATGAAGCCATCAAGTACTTTGAGAAATTACTAAAATCCCCTAGATCCAACAAAGATACATCAAGATTGGGCTACACAAGCACTAAAGAAAGAGAATCATTTAAAGCTACTCAGGAAAGGAACAACAAAGGTAAAAATTCCAAACCTACTTGTGATAACTATGAAAAGAAAGGGCATATCGCTAATTTGTGTAGGAGCAAGAATACAAATTAGAATGCTAAGTCTAAGAACATGGTCCACTGTCATAACTGCAATAAACAAGGTCATCAGGCACATGAATGTAGAACTAGAACCATGCATGCACCAAAATTTGAAGGATACTACTACAATTGTCAGAAGTATGGACATAGAGCCTTTGAATGAAGATCCAAGTCCATGTGGTCACCAAGCAATCCAACAAAGGTAAGAAGCTATGGAAATTCTTATGACTAGGATTACAACACAAGATATAGCTATCACTATTGTTAGGAATATGGACATGTACCTAAAAATTGCATTAGGACTCACTTTAGTGGTAATTACAATAGGTGGTTGAGTCAAACTACATGTTTCAGTTGTTTGAAGACTAGTCAAATTAGTAAACATTGTCCAACTAGGTCCAAAGCACCAAGTTATGAATTTGATAAAGGCAAAGGCAAGGCAAATGTTGAACACATCAAGAATGAGATGAATAAGACATGGAAAAAGAAAGATGGTAGCAGTACATCAAATGGAGAAGGGATCACTTCACCCAATGGGTCACATGATCACACCTCATCAAACTAAGCAAACAAGAGGTATGTGGGACTAATATTCAAAGTATTATATCATACATCAATTCCAAAAGAAAATAGCACTAAAAAGAATGGATTAGCATGAATAAAGATGCAAGGTGTTGTGAAAATTCAAAGTTAAATATTTTAGTTTGTATGTTGTTGCCGAGCTTGAAAATTTTTTAATGGATGTTGAGTACAATGTTAGTTAGTGTGGAGCTGTGAAACTAAGTTAGTGGATGTTGAACCTGTTGAAGCTATCAAGTGATGCTCATGTCAATAGATGATGAGTGAAACAGAAATTGCATTGATGCTAAGTTTATAGCTATACGAGCATTAAGCATTAAATGCAAAATTTTGAAGGGTATAAGGTCAATTTTCACTCATTTTTCATCATAACAAATTCAAACAAGAGCAAGCAAAGTGACAAGATGACATAAAAACTACTTCGAAGCATTTGCACAGATTCTAGTGATGATCCAATCAATTCATCGAATTTCTAAGGTATTCTTCATAAGCTGAGTCACATAGTTTGAAATTTTTATAAACCCTAGTTTGTCAAATGGCATCTATCTCAAGGAATGTAGACAGACAAGAAGTTTTAAACGTTTAATTAGTTAGCAATGAAGTGAAGCAACAAAATTTTAGAGCAATTCTAGATGTTTTTTATAAGCAAGACCTGTCAGGCGCACTTTCCATGATTCCCCCAAAAGTCATAATGATTCAAGACATCAAAAAATGCTACAGTTGAAATATAGGAGGAATAGGAGACATAGAAATAAGGAAAGTGTTAGAATTAATAATCTTTCCTTGGTTGTATTTATTTATTTATTAGGATAAACCAAGGTATCCCTTATGTATTATTTATTTTTCCTCTAGTCCACATGTAAAGGACATGTCATTCTTGTCCTATTGTCCACTTGTGAGGACAACTCTTTTTTGTATTTTCTTTAATAAGAAAAATAGATATTCCTCCTTAAGAGAAACTTGACACTTTGCACACACCTTTTATGAATGTGGCATTCATATAAATGGAAGTTACACATACAAAGACATGCAACTCCTTTCTCATCTTTTTAAAAGAGGTGCTTCTCTCTCTCATTTTCATCTAGTGTCCATTATTAACATCAAATATTTGATGCTATTGTAAATGAGCTATTTTGCTCCATTTCTTCTCTCTCTCTCTCATTCTTAGGCTTTTGTCTCATTCATAATACTCACAAGGGGTTTTCTTTGCTTTCCCCTTGTCAAATCCGTGTCTCTTGTGTTGCTTCCTCTTTGGTATTGCTCCATTGATCTTGTATCATTTGTATGGTAAAACTCTTCTTGCTCTCTTGGATTAAATCTATTATTTCATGCTATTTGATTTTATTATATTTTATCATTTCAATCACTTTTTATTACATGGTATCAGATCTACTAATCTTTATTTTGAGCTTGTGTGAAGGGTTCATTAGAAGAGCTTGATATTGTGAAGATCTTGAAGTTTGAAATATTGAAAGTCTTATCTTATTCTTTTGCAGATTTTCTTCTTTCTTATTCATTCTAACCCTCTTTGGAAGGCTTGCTGCCAAAGAGTTCTTCATTTTTTATTTTTTCTAACCTCCTTTGGAAGGCTTGCCGCCAAAGGATTCTTTATTTTTTATTTTTTTTATTGTATCTAACCCTATTTCTGTTGCAGGTTTTTTAAGTTTTTTGAAATTCAAATTTTTTTCTTCTGTTTTTTGTTTTAGAAAGGAAAGTATAGCAGTTCGTATTTTTTTTATATCTCATAATCTATGATCTAGGTTTGGTTAAAATTTTAACAGCATTTAGAAAATATAAAAATAAAAAAACTCTTTAAATTTCATTTGTATCATAATAGTATTGCAAAAGTTATTATACTATATGTGCAGTATTATTTGTTTTTCAAGTTTTAAGACAGCAGTTCGTATTTTTATGATATCTCTCAATCCGTGATTTGGGTTTGGCTAAAATTAAAACAACATTTAGAAGACATAAAAATGAAAAAATCTTTTAAATTTTATTGAAAATAGAGTTAAATTAAAAAAATTATCGCTCTCTGTGTGTAACACATTTTTTCAATTTTTCAATTTTTTATTTTTCCTGTTTCTTCAATCTGACCAGTGGTTTTGTAGGGAACATTTTAATTTTTAATTTTGACTCTCTAAATCTCTTAATAATTATTTATCATTCTTGTGGATAATAAGCCTCACTTTTTTATTTCAAATCTATTATTTAAATTTTAAACGTAATTTTTAAATCATATCGACTTTAATTCCAGAAATCAAGTTAAATAACTCAAACTATCATGCTTGAAAAACTCATCTTTCATTTATATTTTGTTTTAAGCATATTTTAGATGTTGCTACTGACCCTTCTGTAGTTCCTGGTACCTCAGCTACACAAGATGAAAAAAATGCATGGAATACTAAAAATGAGGAAGCCCTTGGCCTCATTAATATATCTCTTAAACCAGATTTATATGTTTTAATTTCTCATTGCACTAATGCCCACAAAGCTTGGGATATTTTAAAGAAAACGTATGACAGGTCATCTAAATCACGCAAGATTCAATTGCAAGACAATTTGGAAGACTTGAGGTATATTGATTTCAAATCTATGGATGAATTTTTACTTAAATTTGATTATATTAAAAGTCAACTAATTGGATTAGGTGTTACTCTCACTGATATTAGATTAATTACCATTATTTTAAAGAAATGTCTTTCTAGACAATTTCAACAATTTATTACTAATGTTCATTCTCAACTTGCTATTCCTACTTTGTCTACTCAATTAACTTATAGTATTTTTCAAAATTTGTTACGTCAAGAGGAAGCTAAGTTGATACAATTTGGTACGCTTAAATCTAATGAACATGCTTTTGTGTCTAAAAGTCAAAATCAAAATTTTAAATCTTCTAATAATGATTCTCTCAATACTTATAATAATAATAATCACAATAATCATTCAAACACTCATCGTAATAATACTCATCTTAATCAATCTAATAAAAAACTTCACTATACTTATTGTGGGAAAGATGGTCATGTAATTAATAATTGTTTTAAAAAACAAAAAGATAAGAAACTTATGAATAACAATAATCAAAACTCTCATCCATCTCGTCATGCTTTTACTGTTAGTTACAATGTTCTTAAAAATTTAGAATGGATTATTGATACTGGTGCGTCTCAACATGTTACTTTTCATAAAGAAGTGTTTGATTATTTAAAACTCGATCCTTCTAATATTTCAATTCAATTAGCTGATAATCATAGTTGCAAAGTTGAAAGATTTGGTAATGTTAGTATTTCAAATGAAAAATTACATGATGTCCTTTGTGTTCCTGAGTTCAAATACAATCTTCTTTCTATTGTAAAATTATATCAAAATTATAAAGTTGAGTTTCATAGGGACACGTGCTCTGTTATTGATCCTAACATTAATCAAGTTGTTGCTAATGCTAAGTTAGGTCATGATAACTTATTTAAATTTTCTGAGTTCACCTCTTCTAGACACTCTTTGCACAAATATATTACTTTTAATATGGAGCATGAAAGGCTTGCTCATTTGAAAAATGAGCATATCTCATCTAATACAGTTAAAAATTTACCTCCTATTGCTTCATCTAAGATGGCATGTACAAAGTGCATGAGAGAAAACATGCAAAATACCAAAAGTTATCAAGCTTATAATCCTATTCCTAACAAAGTACACATAGCACAAAATATTTGTCTTGCAGGAAATGGTGTGCATGATTCTTCTAATGCTCAAAATGAACAAATTTATGAAAGCAGAATTGTGTTAGTGGAGGACCAACCTCCTTCTCTAAACCCTACTCCTCATATATCTACCTTTATTCCTCCTATTCTTTCTTACAATGGTAATGGTAATAATGCATTTATAGATCATGATAATAATGCTAATATTGATAATAGTAATAATGTTAATGTTGAAACAAATGATGCATTCATACATCATGACTCTTTCTTTAGTGATAAATTTGTTAAGAGAAAAAATAAATGATTTCAAAAGTACTTAGTAAAAGAAATCAATTTTTAGAATGGGTGGACTTCAACCTAAGAGGATTAATTACTGCAAATATTGTTTGATGTTAATAATTCTCTTTCATTATCTTTGGCATTTCTCTTTACTATGTTGCCTAAAAATTATGTTCTATATATGATCTTAATTCTATTTGCATGATTTCATACCATGATAGTTTAGGTATATTTATTCATGTGGATATATGGGAGCCCACATATATATCTTAATAAATATACAAATTATTGTGTCTCTTGTGACTTATCAAATATGAATGCATTCTTTATTTCATATAAGTAAATTTAGTTTATTTATTTTTCTTATTCTTTGAGATTATGAGTTATTATACACTATTGCCTTCAACATTTATTTTGTTCTACTGATTGGCACATAAGTGCAGTTTATGCTTTTCTAGCATCATTTTATTGCCATATTGGCACTTTATGGTTAATATCATTTATTATTGAAGTTTTCTTCCAATTTTAGTTAATTTAACCCATCTTGAAAGCATTTTACTCTTATTTGAAGGCAGTCAATTGTTAATACTCATACTCCTCCCCTTTGATATCTTTGAAAACATGTCATATAATGTTATGTATACTTCTTTGCTTAAATCATGAGTCATGCAAGTTATGGATTGATCACCCATTAACTTGCAGCAAAATGACTTATTAGTGGACTGTCTATATCCACATGATTGAAGCATTGTTGATGTTGGATTCATTAGCTAACCTTTTTTATAGTCTTTTTTTGAAAGTTTTTGATAACATATTTTTTCTTTATAGAATATGATTTATCTTGATTTTTTTGTGGTACCAAGTTACACTTATATTTATCACTCTATTTCAAAAGTTTATAACTTAAATATAAGATGAAATTATCTTTGTGGATAGTTGTCTTGTTTCTTGTTTCAATGTTTCAGGTAATCCATCAAGACACATACAAGATATCATTATTTGTTGTACAGATCATATGCCATAGGAATCTACTTGAAGATGTAACACACTTGAAAGATTATCCACTTCTCTTGGCTCTCCAATGATGTACCATGGATAATAAGAGACCTCTTGCACAATGAAGATATTTCAAAAAATTAAGTTGTAATATTGTAAATTGGTTTTGACAACATCTCCTCAATTAAAGATTAAAGGAGGGTGTTAGAATTAATAATCTTTCCTTGGTTGTATTTATTTATTTATTAAGATAAACCAAAGTATCCCTTATGTATTATTTATTTGTCCTCTAGTCCACATGTAAAGGACATGTCATTATTGCCCTATTGTCCACTTGTGAGGACAACTTTTTTTGTATTTCCTTTAATAAAGAAAATAGATATTCCTCCTTAAGAGGAACTTGACACTTTGCACACACCTTTTATGAATGTGGCATTCATAGAAATGAGAGTTACACATGCAAAGACATGCAACTCCTTTCTCATCTCTTTAAAAGAGGTGCTTCTCTCTCTCATTTTCATCTAATCTCCATTATTCACATCAAGTTTTTGATGCTATTATAAATGAGCTATTTTGCTCCATTTCTTCTCTCTCTCTCTCTCTCTCTCTCTCTCTCTCTCTCTCTCTCTCTCAGGCTTTTGCCTCATTCATAATACTCACAAGGGGTTTTCTTTGCTTTCCCCTTGTCAAATCCGTGTCTCTTGTGTTGCTTCCTCTTTGGTATTGCTCCATTGATCTTGTATCATTTGTATGGTAAAACTCTTCTTGCTCTCTTGGATTAAATTTATTATTTCATATTATTTTATTTTATTATATTTTATCATTTCAATCATTTTTTCTTACAAAAAGTCTATGATAAACTATGTGAAAATAGCATTATAAATGAAGAATTTAAGATTGTTGAAAGAAAGGGTTTGACCCATGCACTAGACTTTCCCACAATGTTCAAAATAGAATGGATCAAGATAGTGTTGAGTAGAATACAAGATGGATGCTTGTGGCTGGAAGATGGTCTCATCAAAATTTAAAAGAGAATAATTCTAAGGGTGATGGGTTTCCCAACCCTAGATTGGCCAAAGACTTTATGAAGTGATTCAAAGTAAGTTATAGAAAGAAATACAGGAGCCACATGGAACAAACATGAAATGACAATTGATACCATAACATATCCTCTATTGGACTTTTCCATAAGAGTAATTTCTCATAAGTTTTATCAATAAAGTAAGTTAAACAGTGTACCCAGCATTATAGTTGATGTGGGCTATAAATTTGTAGAGAAGGATTATACCTATGATCTTGTCAAGCTTCAATTACAATAGTTGATGGAAAATCTTGGAGCAATTAGAAAAACCAAGAGTGCATAGTGTAAGTTTGGATTAATACTTGTTTGCATATTGTTCTATGTTCAGAACACATTCCCATCTTTTGGCAAGGTGAGTTGGAAGACAAATAAATCAGTTACAGTTCAAATCAATGAGTATATTGAGCAAATGGGTGAAAACTTTAAACTATCATGACCAACTATTTTGAAGACTTCAAGAAGTCAATGAAACAAAGGATGAGCATACATATTTCATTGGTTGAACCATATTATAATGACATATGCTTTCTTGTTGATATTGATTATACATATGTACAAGTTCCATACTTAGGGTAAGATGGCTAAGACCCTTAGGCTATGAGATTATTGTTGATGAAGCCTCAACAACCATCACTACACTTCTTGCTAAAGAAGTTGATAAAATAGCCAAAATATTTGGCAATTATGATGTCATGAAATCCAAATTTGAGATGGAATTAAAGATAGCCTCCACATTGAAGAAAAAAGACAAATTGGTGAAGAAATTAAAGGCCAAATTTGGTGAAGGTACAAGTGAAAAAGAAGAAGAAGATGAAGAGGATGAAGAGGAGGAACAAGAAAAAACTCAAGAACCTCTTACATTGACCCAAGGATTGGGAGAAGATAAGGATGAAGAAGAGGTAGAAGGTGTCGAGGAAGAAGAAACCAAAGAAGCGCTAGTATAAGTAGAACCAAAGAAGAGAAAGGCTAAGGCACAAATTGTGGCAAAAACAAAAGCAAAGAATATTGCTAAGCCAAGCCTAGTAAGGCCAATAGCACTAACAACTAGGGCAAGCACAAGAGCCACCACACAAAAGGCCAAGGAGAAAGCCAAAGAGAAGACAAGGGCTACAAAACAAAAAGGCCCATAGTAGAAGAAGCAAAGAAGGAAACACATTGCACAACTAGAAACTGATGATGAGAGAACAAAATTAGAGGATACAAGAAAATTTAGAGTAGTAAGTCATCCACCAAAATTTGATCTTGAAAATATCTATGAAAATGTTAGAAATAATGCAGATTTGACTAGTTTGAAAAGTATTAATTTTGAAAAACTCAGTAGAGAAGAGAAAATTTTGATTGAAGAATCAATATATGAAATGATGTCTAAATTCAAGAACACCCCACTTGAATTAGATAATACCATGCCAAAGAAATTATATACTATTGTTGAAAATAAATGGCATTATTGTTTAAACCTAGAGAAACAAATTAGAGAATCCACATTAGCCCAGGTAATGCCAGATTTGACAAAAGGGCAGATTATCAAGACCAACACGAAATATGGTGGAAGGTTTGCACCAAAATACAAGACATTTAGCATTCTTCAAAAAAGCATTGAATATGTTGTAAAGAAATCCACTCAGATGTGGAAATTGATTTATGGGCTAACAACTGTTAAACAAGGAAAAGAAGATCCCTTTGAGGGCAGAAATAATAGAGATGAAAATGTTGACAAAGAGGAAGATAAAGAAAAGGATAACACTAAGGAGGAGATATAAAAGAAAAATGAAGGCATTGCTACTATAGAAGTTGATGAAAGGAAACTTCATAGCTCGCCAAGATCACCTGCATGCAAATAACCTATTGAAGGGAAACCAAAGAAGGAAGGGTGGAGCTTGGAGAAACTAAACGAACTAAGAGAACAAAATATTGTAACAAAGAAAAATCCATTGTTGTACAATATTGATTTGAAAATATATATGAAATTACAATAGGAGACCTCGAATATGAAGGCCTCTAGGAAGCTTGTAGAAGAAGCTAGAAAGAGCTAAGAGATAAGGTTGAAAACTAAGCATACGTTTGCAAAAGATGGGATATCCTCGATCAAGGTGAGAAGATAAGTATGACTTAGATAAGAACAAACTCTTGTGTTATCAACAATTCCTAGACTACAACTATTAACTAAATGCATTTAACTAAGTAAACTTAAGTAAAAAGGTAAATAATAATTATTTACTCTAACAACTATAGCTAAAGAGCAAAAGGAAGAACAGAGTGTGCAAGACACACAGATGCCAAGTATGAGCCCTCCTCATGCCACTAGTATACCTATGGAAACCATAATTGTTAAGGATGTTCCTAATAGTTCAGCTCAAAATATCAATCCTTTAACTGAAAAAGATCTGAAAAAAATTCTTGACCACACTACAAGCAATACTATGCGAAAATACATGTACACAATGTAAACGTGTATTCATGAAACCTTAGTGTAGAATGCAAATGGACTAATGACGAATTAAACTAAACCCAAAATATCATCATTAGAATGTAATCTCTACAAGTGTCTCATGTTTCTCTAACTACAACTACTAAAATAGCTCTCAAACTAGCATCTTAGTGACAATTCTAGAATGGGAGAATGCTGAAAAATGAATATGCAATGAACTAACAAGTGATAAATGATGCTAAATAACATAAAATAATCTTAAAATGCTATAAAAATGCTACAATAAGAATGCTAGATGATGAATCAAAATGTGCCTATAGTGCAAATGCCTAAGACTTGAGTTCCTTTGCTTTTGAGTTCTCTTTCTATTTATAAAATTTTAGAAGGGGTTGGGATAAGAATTTGAGTTTTACCTTTTCACTTGGTGGGTGGAAGTGAAATTGAAAAGGAGCTCAAAAGTCTTGATTGGAAGCTCCATGTGATTTTCATGTCAACAAAAATGTCTCATGAGAGACAAGAGAAGGACCTCAAAAGTCATGATTTGTGGCTAGATAAGGCTTTATTTCAACAAAAATGTCTCATGAGAGACAAGAGAAGGAGCCCAAAAGTCATGTCATGCCCAAACTACGAGGGCAAATACACACAATTTTTTTTTTTTAATAATTATTAAATAAAGTGCTCTAAGTTGATTAAAATACAAGTTCTCTACATTGCATCTTAAGATTATAAACATGAGGATGATTACATCGTTAAGGTTTTGAAACATTTGTTATAAGATGATATCGACAACAGTTATGTTATTACATTATCTTTCCACACAATGTGCATATTATATAGATAACAATTAAAATGAGTTCGTTCCAAATAATTATGAAAATATAAGATCAAGAACTCATTGAGGAAAATATTATAGCTACCCACACACCCATATAAACTATCAAGATTATGATCAATTATCAACCTATTAAATAAACTAAATAATATCGAAAACTTTCTAAACTTTTAGTAAATAACTAAATTAATTTAAAACTAAACTAATTAATCTAAAATATCTTACAAATTAAACTAATTAAACTAACTACAAAGATAATTTTCAAACTAATACAATTAAATCTAATATAACTAACTAAAATATATAACTAAAACTGATTACTATCTAATCTAAGATCTAACACTATCTTATTTAACATTTAATAAAACATAAATTAAAATAACTAATAAACTAACTAACTTAAATAACTAAAACTAAACTTATCTTTAAAAAAAACATACTAACAATAATTTAAAAACTTAAATCACTAACTTATTTTAACATCAAATAAAACACAAATGAAATTTAATAAAACTAACTATTAAAACCACTAACTATAATTTATAAACTTAAATATAAAACTACCTACCTACAATCCTCCATACCCTAAGCTACTCCTACACCCCCTAGCTGCCACATCACCCCCCTCCCCCTCTACCCAAGACCTGCGTTTTCCAAGGGTTGGGCGCGCTGCCCGAGCTCACTGACCCTGCGTCAGTGGTACCCGCACTCCCCATCCACGCAAGGAACCAAGCCCAAGTTGGGCGCTCAGCAAAGTTGGAGGGAATTTCAAAAGCTGAACAAAACACTTGATTGCCATGCAAACAAAAAAAAAACTTTATAACCTCAACCACCATCAAACACAATGAGGTGAGCGCTTAGCTAGGGAAAGGAGATGGGACATGGGGGGTAAGAAACATGCGCTGGCAGGTAGAGTAAACAAAACAAATTTTGCATAAGCCTTACCAAATTTGCAAAAAAAAGGTGATGCGCAAAATAAGGAGATGGGTTTGGGGATGGGAGGTGGAGACAGGTGACATCACCCTCCCATCAAGACCCTTTGACTTGCCAAAAACTTTTGAAAAAAAACCTATTTAAATATTCCTTTCAAATCTGACATGCAAGGGGGAATTTAAGCCCAAAAGTTTATTAGGTAAAAATTAGATATTTAGGATATTTTGAAAATGTGACTAGTCTATTTTGGAATTACACATTTATTTATAAATTGATTTATTTACATTTATATTTTTCAAACAAAGAATAAAAAGAATCTTTATAAGATTCTCTGTTGTAGTGAGGGGAATTAAATTGTCTTTCCATACAAAAATCAGAGAGTATTTACTCTCTTGTAACACTTTTTTTTTTGTGATCATATTTTTCTAAGTATAAAACTTCAAGGCAAAGTGTGTGTGTGTGTGTGTGTGTGTGTGTGTGTGTGTATAATTTTATTTTATTTTTTGGTGTATAATTTTGAATAGAATTAAACATAGATTTATCCATTGTGGCACAATAATGCAAGTCAGATTAATATCTAATAATACTAAAAACTAAATCTACATGCATGATCATAAATTTTCGTTTTCAACATATATGAACAACTTTATATTTTGCCAACCTGAACATCATCATTATTTCCATCCTATTCTTGATGTGCATCCATCTAAATTAAAATTACGATCAAATCACATGATAACCAATTATACTCAAAACACCAATTTTATTGGCAAACCTGATTCAAAGGCTCAGCCGAGAAAGAATTAGGAAGAAAACCCAGCTTCATTGCCAATTACAACAAGGTTAAAATTACAAATTACATAGGATATCAATCCCAAATTTCAACAATTTAATATAATTTTCTCCATGACCCTCATTAAGAGATTTATAATGTTTTCTGCAATACATTTCTAGAACCGAGTAGGAAACAGAATCTAATCAGGTGACCCAAAAGCATGACCAAGAACAATTCAAAACATGCATATTCATACAAGGTTTTCACAATAAGATCCACAATGAATCAACACTAGGGAAAGGTGGATTCTTCCAACAAGAGAAGTCAAGCACAACACCAAATCAGATGCCCAATCGGGGCTATTAACCAAGAACTTTTGTTCTGTCATTTAAACATGCCATACTCATACCAGGTTTGTGTTCATGGGTAGGGGCCCATAACACCCTATCATTTCTCCCTCTTCTCATCCTGAGAAGAGGCTCTACACTGGTTGGAGTCCAACTAAATAGACCTTTCCCAAAATTGGTCACTTCTGCCCTCTCCAAGGGTGAGTAATACAAAAACACCCATACAAGAAAAATCTCAAAATTGTAAACATAAACATGAAAGGAAAACATCCAAAATAACATGGTTTTCAAATCTTCCCAAAAGACCCACAAACATACAAACATTGAAACAACAACAAGGTAGCATAAGCATGAAACAAACATGGAAACTGAATAAGGGAGATGAGAATTCCTACCTTCACAAAGAGGTAATGGCAATGAACAAATTTTAGTAGAGTTTCCACTTCCTTCCTTTAATCTTCAAAAACTCCTCTCTAAATGTAGAGATTGGGTAACAACCTCCACAAGTCCAAGAAGGGCCTCTAAATAGGCCTCCAACTCAACCACCCAAGGGCTCAATAACTACCCCCACCCACTAGCAATTCTAGAAACTCCTAACTCAACCTACACTATGGTTAAATCCTAAGTGGAGATGAGGTGAGGTAACTCAAGATAACCATGGTCAATTTTCGCACAAAGGCAAAAAGAGACTTTTTGAGTGACCTCAAAAGTCAATAAAAGGGGCTTAGGGGTTGGAAAAGACCCCTAACCCATACCCATACCCTTTGGGTATAATTATTTCATGTTTTAAGCCTTAGGAAAATGGTTTAGAGCCAAACAAAATCTAGGAATAAAATAGGACCATCTAACTATTCTAACATTGCAGATTAAACACTAATCCGGATTAAGGGAAGACTAACGTCGATTAAGAACCTAAAAGTAAACTGACACCAACTAAACCAACTTGGGTCCAAAGGTTAAACAACTAACCCTAAACAGCACACCGAAGCACATAAACAATTTACGAGTGCCAAGCGACACTAAAAGAACATAATTACGAACATTAACATTCACTGAACAAAGAAGATACCTACATATATTTCACAATACAATACGTGAATTATGAACAACAAGGTTTCCAAAATTAGCACAAAGAGATCAGTTATGTTCCTCCGTAGGGTTTCTTGGCTAAATATATGCACACTCATTGCACACATCAGTAGTCCCATAAAATCACATGTACATAAATGTATACGTATCAAAAATTCACATAAATTAAAACATACATCAATAAGAGTTTCTTCATCCTGCTTAATTCTTAACCATTTAAAATCTCTTAGATCAAAGTCTCAATCCTACATTTACTGATTTCATCAACATACATATACATGAAACATTAAATGACAATCATCAAATATATCTGAAAGTAACATCAAACAACATGAAATAATAAAGTATGTTCTAAGCGTCAGATAATGTCTCAACATCTCGAGTCGTGAATATCAAAATAATAGTAATGTATCACTATGCTACGATGGGTCGGGGCGAAGCCTCACAAGTCATGATTTGTGGCTAAATATGACTTTTATTTTCAACAAAAATGTCTCATGAGAGATAAGAGAAGGAGCCCAAAAGTTATGGTTTTTGACTAAATATGACTTTTATTTTCAACAAAAATGTCTCATGAGAGACAAAAGGAGGAGCCCAAAAGTCATGATTTGTGGCTAAATATGACTTTCATTTTCAACAAAAATGTCTCATTAGAGACAAATGGAGGAGCCCAAAAAGTCATGATTTATGGTTAAATTTGGATTTATTTTAATTGTTTATATAAAAGGAGGATTTTTATTTTGTGAGAATAAATGGATTTATTAATTTAATAAAAGTTTCATTTATTCTCAAAAATTTGTCTTTTCCCTCTCTTTTTTTGAATTTCATTTTATGATTTTGAATTGCTTCTCTCCTCTTTTGGAGTTGATTTAGGTCTTATTAATTTGATAGATGATTTTTTGTTTAATTTGCGCTGATTGATCAGAATTGTGTGATTTATGTCTTTGCCAATTTTTGGGTGTCTACAAATGCCCCTCTTTGAGTTAATATGCGAAGCATATTAGTTCAAAGGCTATCTTGATTTTTTAATTTTAGATCAAATTCTGATGATTGGATGTATGTTCGTTGATGTCTAATTGTTGATGATTTGATGATTTGATTGTTGCTGACTTGATGTTTTGATTGCTATTGAGTTGGTGATTGGATTGTCATTGATTTGATGATTTGATTGTCATTTATTTGATAATTTGATTGCGATGTTGATTTGGTTTTGCCATAGTTTTGTTTGGATTGGTAGGATTGATGTTTGAAAATTTTTAGTTGGGGCAAGATATTTTTTATATTTTAGAAAATTTTGATGCCCCAGTTTGATATGGATATACTGCCCCCTCAAAAATGTATGTGCGAAATAGGGACATTCCAATTTTATTTCTAAAAATGTTGATGAGAACCATTGGTAGGGAAGGTCGAGTCACAAAGTGATGGGTAGAATCAATCAAGTAATGTTGATACCTAGAAAAGGTTCCCCCTCAGGATACAAAGTAGGGAAAACTAACATGTTCATCTCAGGATACAGAGTAGAACAAATAACTAGTTCAAAATAGAACCATTAGCTGAATAGCTATATGTTGAGATTTTATTGATGTAGGATGATCACTTGTGATGAAAAAAATTGATGTCATTGTTCGATGTTCGATTGTTCAAGATGAGGTGAGTGCCCCCAGTGATAGAGGATCTTTAGATCAAACACAAACAGATGATGTAGGTGGTGTGACAAAGGGTTGATTTGTAGAGCTTCATTTTATTGGCATAGCAGGTATGTCATTTATGATGAGGAGCCTTTTGTGTTGAGACCTTCTGATGTTGATGATTCAATCTATTTGATATATGAGATATTTGAGCTTTTTTTTATGTTCAAACTTGTGCACTTTAGATATCATGGACTTATGTATGCATGTGATGGTCTGACGTGATGATTATGGTAGCAGTGGATGTGGATGTGTATATATATGTGAATGGTTAATGTAGATGGATCATGAGTGAGAATAGATGGTAGTTTACTGATGATGAAATGAAAATGTGATTTGGTAATATGAATGTAATGAAATGTGGTAAGATGGAGTGTGATGGGATGAGATATGAATGAAATGAATGCTAGTGTGAATATTGTGAAGAGACGAAGTCTATGAGAGTGGAGTGCTAGAAGCTCGTCATGATGTTGATGTTGATGTTGTTGTCCACTTTTTGATAACCAGTCGTGAAGTTGTGAACTAACATTCGTGAATTGTATCCTAATTTATGTGCCAACCATTTGTGTGCAAAGGGACCCAAGATGAATATGCAATCTAAATGAATGCAACTAACTGTCACTTTTTTATTTAAAGAGATGCAAACTAATTGTCATCATAAAGCATAGAATAAAACAAAAATGATGAAGTACAACCACCACTAGCTCAGCTATAGTGATATGAATACTATGTCACACTGAGAAGTACTAGAAAAGATGAACAATGTATAAGAAAACATGGAAACCATTAAGAACCAGAAGCTATAGCCGCAGAATAATAAAAACAGGCACGCAAATAGTCATATGTTAGTGAAAAGATCTCAACTAAGATACCACATAAAATTGATCGAGGTACACATGGCATTCCATACGAGAGGAGGCACTTATAAGTGGACACCAACAATGTGTGAAACCAAAGGATCACTGAAGCTAAAGAGTGAAAACCAAAAAAAAGATCATGACTTTATCCTGATACCTCTAGTCAAGTACATCATCGAGGTACTAAAAGCACATGATAGCATGAGAAATCATTATTTGCAAACTAGGCGTGCTTCCAGTTGTGCGAAATAGTATCGAGTTTGTTCAGTTCAACTAGGGAGCAACTAATGTTGATTGTAAAGCATTGTCATGTGTATTTTTCATATTTTTGAAATATATTTGAATTTTTTTGTGGTTTTATCGAATATTTAAATATTTTTGAGATTTTTGGCATATATTTGAATGTTTTTGTGTTTTTGTGATAAATATTGGAACGGTTTGACCCTTGTAAAAGTGGGAACAATACAATCTGTAGAGTGAGGATAACCATGATTGGTAGGTGAGAACGCCTGTGTGTATATTAAGAACCATTATAGATAAAAATAAACCCAATGTGGGGACATTTTTCTAGGTGTGTGACGAAATGAACATTCTCGAGGCTTATGAAAAAGGCGTTTGGGCTGAAAAAGTCGTTTGAGGGGCCAAAAAAGGCATTTTGGGCCTAGAAAGGCACTATGGGGTCCAAAAGGACACTTTGGGCCTTGAAAAAGGCATTTGAGGGGCCTAAAAAGGCACTGTGGGCCTAAAAAGGCGCTAGAGGGGTCTAAAAAGGATGTATGGGCCTTGAAAAAGGTGCTAGAGGGGCCTAAAAAAGGCACTTTGGGCCGAAAAAGGTGCTTTGGGGTCCAAAAGGACACTTTGGGCCTTGAAAAAGGCATATGAGGGGCATAAAAAGGTACTAGAGGGGTCCAAAAAGGACACATGGGCCTTGAAAAAGGCACCAAAGGGGCCTAAAAAAGGCCCTTTGGACCTAAAAAGGCACTTTGGGGTCCAAAAGGACACTTTGGGGCCGAAAAAGGCATTTGAGGGGCCTAAAAAGGATAGTGGGGCCTTAAAAAAAGTATTTAAGGCCTAAAAAGGTGCTAAAAGGGGGAGCCAAGCTCTCACACTTATGCCTACTTATTCTATGCCCCCAGCTATATGAGGATGAAAGAGTCTGACGGATATCTGGGCTTTCAAGATAGCATTGACATATTTGTTAAAGGAGGCGAGACTAATCGTGGCCACTGCAACCTAAATAAGACTAATGATTCATGGGGAATTGTTGCTCTTGACAAGAGGAGGGAAGCAGAGCACCTCTTGCACTATTCGAGTTGTGCTAGATTTTCCAACGTCTCATGAGATGTTTCAAGACATTACTACGCTGCTTCTTAATATCAATGAGGCACATGGGGTTCAAATATCTGATGTCCTATTGTATAGCCAAATTGAGAAATCGACAAGAATTTTTGGGTTTTGTTGACAAGAATTGCCCCCGTTTTGAATGCTTTGGGCGAGTGATGAACTTTTTTACTGTTTTTAGATGATTTTTGAAATTTTTTTGATATTTTTGGACAATTTTTGAATTTTTTTGATATTTTTGAGCAATTTTTGAATTTTTTGATATTTTGGATAATTTTTGAATTTTTTTGATGTTTTGGACAATTTTTGAATTTTTTTGATATTTTTGGACAATTTTTGAAATTTTTTGATATTTTTTGGATGAGTTTTAGGTTTGGGGGGTGAAACGGAGGATATGAGCGAGATTTGGTGGAATACGGGGGTAACCAGGACCACGTGAGGTACCTAAAGAGGCAATGAAGGAGTTTATGATGCCAAATGGGTTAACTGAGGGCTAAAATAAATATTGGAGATTATTGGGCAAGGTGAATAGCATAGATGTGCATTGAGTTTCCTCCAATTCATGTTTATGGTATCTCAATGCATAATTGGACTCCATGTGTTGCTGAATTTTTTGTGCTCCCTATTGTTGCTATCATGCTAACTATTTCCACTGTTGTGTACATTCCATACAGGAAAAGCACTTTGATTTGCTCTTGTTATTGTTATTATTATTGTCATTACAAGCTCTGTTTCCCTTGATTTACTGTTACTGCCATATTGGTTATTTTTGTTGCTATGAAGCCACATCTAATGCCAAAAGACTCTAGAACTGTAACCCACAGATGTTTCTCCATTGGGTATGTGTGAAATTAATTCTAGATCGAATACCAGCCTGACAGACTACTCTAGCCTAGGCTATAAGCTTATCAACCCCAGACAAACAAATAATGTACTTCCGAATACCTCCACATAATTCAACTATAAATGCCATCTCTTTCTCTTATTGCTATCTTTGACTAATTGTAATGGAAAGCCACAAAGAACCAAAATTTGTCTTAGAGATGAAGAATCAACCATTCAACTGCAGCCCCTTTTTCAGTATTGAAGGCTTTGTGTTGTCTAGGGAAGTCCAAAAGTGTTATCTCTCGCCCCTTTTCAAACTAAAAGTGGCATTCTCACTTCTTTTGTACCATTTTATTTTATTTATTTATTTATTTTGATATTTATTATTTTTATTTTTATTTTATTTTTTGTAATTTTTGATTTTTTTGATTTTTTGTGGTATTTTTGATGTTTTTCTCCAAGTTTTTAGACATAAAACCATTTGAGACGGATGCTATTGATAGGTTCTGCTAATTCTATACCATCACAATCTGAAAGTTGGTAAGTACCAGTCCCAAAGGATTCTATGATAAGGTAAGGACCGATCCAGTTGGCCTCCCATTTTCCTTTCTTTTCCCTTGCTGCTTGGTTCTTAGGATTTTCTCTTAGCACTAGGTCACCAATCTGAAAGACACGAGGTTTGACCTTTTTGTTATAATGCCTTGATAATCTATTATGATACACTTTAAGATGTTCATGCATTGTACGCTGATGTTCTTCCAACAACTCTAGCTATTCTAGATGGGCCATTCTATAATCTTCATCTGATAGGATGTCTTGAAGAGTAACTCTCAAAGATGGGATCTCAACCTCCAAAGGGAGAATAGCTTCACAACCATAAACCAAAGTGAAGGGTGTTGCACCCATAGGCATCCTAACACTCGTCCTATAGGCCGAAAGGGTGGGGTTCAACTATAAATGCCAATCCCTACCAATATCATCACAGTTCTTTTGAGGATGTTGATGATGGTTTTGTTGGTAGCCTCTGCTTGGCCATTGCCTTGGGGATAATAAATTGACGAAGAATGGTGTATAATGTGAAATTTTTCACAGAATTCATCAATTATTTGGTTTTTGAAATACAAGGCATTATCTATGAGAATTGCATGAGGTATGCCAAACCGACAAATGATATGGTTGAGAATAAAAGAGAAGATTTGTTTTCCCGTAGAGTCGGTAAGTGCCACCGCTTTAACCCACTTGGTGAAGTATTTGGTGGCGGTGATAATCCATTTATGCCCACTAGAGGAGGGTGGAATCAAAACCCCACTAGTAAAAGGGCCATGGCATGGCTAAAGGATTTAGCTCTTAGGCTAGTGCGTGAACAAGGTTACCATGGATTTGACATTTTTGCAGGTTTTGACAAAATCATTAGAATCTTTTTCCATGGTTGGCCAAAAATAGCCCATTCTAAGAATCTTCTTTGCTAATGTGAAATCGTTGGAGTGTGACCTGCAAATCCTTCCATGGACTTCTCGCAGAGCGACTCTAGACTCATCCTTTTCAAGACACCTAAATAAAGTACCGTCAAGACCTTTCCTATATAGCATATCAGCCACCGAGGTGTAGTAGGAGGCTTGGCGAATGAAATTTCATTTTTGGTTATGTGAGAGGTCAGATGGAATGATGTTATCATGGAGGTAAGTGATAACAAGATTGTACCAAAGGGAATCAGGGGTGTTTAGATGGCAAATGATAAGGGAATCAAGTTGAGTAAATGCAGGTTGAACCACCTCTTCCACTGGGAACTCATACTGCTTGTGTTGTTCTGGGAGCTGAAGTAAGGAGGCCAAGGTGGCCATAGCATCTACTGATGTATTCCTTTCTCTAGGAATTTGTTCAAAAGTAATGTGAACAAAACATGCCTTGAGTATATCAACTATATGTTTATAACGAAACAATTTTTCATCTTTTTTCTAATAAGTATCAATAACTTGATTGATGATTAATTGGGAGTCTCCATATACTTCTAGGGTTGTCAGTTTCCATTTTAAAGCCAACTTGAGACCCAAGACCAAAGCTTCATATTCAACCATGTTGTTGGTGCAAGGGAAGAGCAGTTTGTAAGATTTAGGGATGGTAACACCAAGTGGCGTGATGAACAAAATGTTGGTGCCCGACCCATGGTGTGTGTAGGAACCATCAAAACAAAATTTCCATGTTACTGGCTCAATTTGAAGGATGTGCATATCAAGGAAGTCAACTAAGATAGGATTGGAACTTTCTATAGGCGCATCTACCAATTGATCAGCAATGGCCTATCCTTTTATTACCTTCCTATCTACATACTCAATATCAAATTCACTTATGATCATCACCCATTTGGACAATCTACTTGTTAATGTTGTCTTGTTGAGAAGGTATTTGAGAGGATCAATACTAGAGGTAAGCTTGATTTTGTGTGTTAGAAGATAATGACATAGTTTTTGGGAAGCAAAAACTACATCTAAGCAAGCCCTTTCAATGAAAGAATAATTAAGTTCACAATTGACCAAGGTCCGACTAATGTAGTAAATGGCTCATTCTTTTCTTTGGTCATTTTATTGTACCAGGAGGGCTCCAATTGACTTATCAATTATAGAAGTATACAATAGTAATGATTTGTGTGATACTGGAGGTACCAACATAGGTGGATTCATCAAATAGGTTTTAAGTATGTCAAAAGCCTTCTAACATTGATCATCCCACTTAAAATGTATGTCTTTATGTAGCAAGTGTGTGAAAGGTATACACTTTTCCACCAACTGAGAAATGAACCAGCAAACTGATTAAAGCCTGCCTTGAAGAGAGTCTAACTGATTCAGGTTCTTTGGAGGTTGCATACTAATTATGGCTTGTACCTTCTCGAGGTCAACTTCTATACCTTTGGCTGAGACAATGTATCCTAGGAGCTTGCCTGATTTGACACCAAAAGCACATTTCTTGGGATTAAGCCTGACCTTGAATGCTTCTAGGTAGGTGAATATTTTGGCTAGTATGGGAAGATGTTCTTCTCGACTATGGGATTTGGCAAGAATGTCATCCACATAATCTTCCATGAAGATATGCATCATATCATGAAAGATAGTGGCCATGGCTCGTTAATAGGTAGCCCCAATGTTCTTTAACCCAAAAGGTATTACATTCCAACAAGATGTGCCCCATGTACAAGTAAAAGTTGTTTTCTCTTGATCTTTTGGTGCTATTTTGATTTGATTGTAACCAGAAAACCCATCCATGAGCGAAAACATGGAATGACCTGAGGTGAGATCAACAATGGTGTCAATGTTAGGGAGGGGAAAGTCATCTTTAGGACATGCTTTGTTTAAATCTTGAAAGTCGATATAGATGCGTATGCTACCATTCTTCTTTGATATGGGTACAATGTTGGAGATCCATGATGCATACGCTAGAGGCCAGATGAAATTGGTACTGATTAATTTTTTCAATTATGCTTTCACTAACAGGGCTATATGAGGATGCATCTTTTTGAGTTTTTGTTTCACTGGCTTGACCTCTTAAGAGATGTTAAGATGGTGGAGGATTAAGGTTGGTTCTAAACTAGGCATATCCGCATAAGACCATGTGAAGTTTATTTGTCTTTCTTTGAAGAACTGGATAAATGCCTTCCTTTCTTCTAGGCTCAAGGAATGTGCCAAATAAATGACCTTTGGTTGTTGTTCTGTGCTGAGTTTGACTGGTTATGTTGGCTCAATCAAAATAGAAGATCGCTCCTCAGAATGTTCAAGTAAGGTATCAATTACCCCATTCGCGAGTGCCACAATTGGGTTTTCACCTTGGGATACGTCACTTCCGTTTGTTTCCATTTTTTTTATCAAGATTAACCACAACTTGGTAGTGATCAATAAGGTTGTGGGATGCTTGCCTTGCTCTAGTGTGATTGAAGTGATTGATACCTGACCCAACTATATTCTCTTCTTTTGTTCTTCATTGACAAGATGGTTCAACTGTGTTAAGGTAGATGAAAATTTCACGGTCAATGTCAAAATTAGGGAGTTGATGAGGCTCGATTTTATCCCAGTTAATGAGTTCGAGATGGACTAGGGAAAGCGATTTGTAGTATGGGAAAGGTTCAACAAGGCTTAAAGACATAACTTCATTAGATGGCTCATAAGTTGCATTCGACAGATCTATGACATGGACTTCTTCTAGAGTGTCTGGGAAAGTAGAGCTTGTGAGGGGCTCGTAGTAATCATCTTCAACTTCTACTGGGAAGAAGTTAGGGAATAAGGTTTGGAATTGAAACCCTTCAACGTATTTATCTTCTGAGCCATCCTGATGTACTATATTTATTGTTGAAGTGGATCTAGAACTATGAGTTGTTCTTTGTATAGCCAAACTATCAGGGGTGGGTACGTGGGCAACATCACATTCTTTGTTATGGAGAGATTCTTCAAATAGAGACTCAAATTCCCATTTAGCGAAATCATTGTCATCTTTATTATTGGAGGCATTTATGGGTAGTTTCCCCATGGAATGTGAACTTGAGAGGGACAAATTCACATTTATGATATCAGTTGTTTCCGGGGTATAACTATCCTTTTGTTTGGGTACCCACATCAAATTAGAAGAGGAAGAACCATTATTCTTTGGGTGAGCTTTGAAAGAGGTTTGCACCTTGTCTTGTCATCATACCCTACCCCTGCTTTAGATTTATTTGACCTAAATTGTGCCATCAAAGGTTTGATGATTCCTTTCCCTTTCCCTAAGGGACCATCTCCCGTGTATCCCATCTTTCTCATTAGGTCAAAGCCTTTCCCATGTAGGTGGGAGGAGATGTTGATGTTCTGTTGATTGATGTCTTCCACTAGGTTTGGAGGTGTGCCATTTGCTTTGATAAAATGTGCACGATATGGTTTGGTGGACGTTGGTTTTCCATGAGACCTTAGAGAAAGTGGGGGATCAAATAGGGAGACTGAGTACTCACCTACCCCTTTGCAGTGCAACTTACACTTTCTATCAAATTCTTTCATTAGTTTATCCATTTCTTCATAGTGTAGTTGTTTATGATCTTTTGATGATGATGGCGGTGGAGGAGCGGAAGGACCTGAACAAACCACCTTCTCTTTATCCTTAGTTAATGTTGATATGTGGCTACACGTTTGGTTAGTGGAGTGTGAAGTGCCTACAACTATGGACTGACTACTAGCATCTATCAATGTATCAGTGTCTTCTCTGTTATGAGGGACAAGTGAGTTACAATACTGGGCAAAGTGTTGATCTCCAAGTATGGTTATCTCTTGACCCATGTATAGAAATTTGAGGCACTGGTGGTAGGTGGAGGGAACAGCTTGCATGTCATGGATCCATGGTCTTCCTAGTAGAATGTTGTAAGTTAATTGTAGGTCCAAAACTTGAAAGATAATTTCTTTCATGACCGATCCTACTCCGATTGGTAATATGACCATGCCTTTGGAGGATCTTTCTTCATCATCATAAGCCTTGATGGTAATCTTTTTTCTTGGGTCGATTGCATCCTCTACGTACCCGAGGACTTTCACTAAACTGAGACTACAAATATTGAGACCAACCCCACCATCGACCAATGCTCTCTTAACTCGGTTCCTATGGATGAATACTTATGTGTAAAGGAGAATTTTGTGGCTATATGACAGACATGTCATCTTGAGATGAGAAAGACATGCAATGAGGAGCAACTAAATTACTGACCATGTTTTGGAATCTACTCACGTCTAGGTCATTTGGCACTAAGGCTTTAGTGAATATCTCTTTATGCTCCAGGGAGATTTGCAATAGTTCAAAAATGGAGATGTGGGCTGGAGTCTTGAGTAATTGGTTAAACAGGTTATACTTGGGCATGGAAGAACTTGGAGTTGCTTGGTTAGGATTTTTCACTAGTCCTAGTAGGATAATTTTGGAGGCTTGGCCCCGGGTGATGGCATTTGAGGACTGTTTTTATTTTTATCTTTAATTATGATGACATTTATAGTGTCATCAAATTCAGTAATCATGCCAATGGTATTATCATAGTGGTGCACATAATTAACCTTGGTTTGCGGAGGTGCATTTTGGTTGGCCTTGGAGGACTCTCCCTTCTCATACTCATGAAGGGGTTCTTGAAGGCCATATGGTCTTCATTATTACTGAGATTGTTTACTTCAATGGTTCCATCGTTTATTAATTTTTAGATGATCCCCTTAAGGGCAAAACAATTATTTATCAAATGCCCTCGATTGCGATGATAGGCACAAATGTGTTTGTCATTCCACCATTTCGATTTGACTTGGGCTTCATATGGTTTAGCCTCCGATAACATGATGACATCATCGGCCAAGAGTGTTTGTAAAGCACTCTCATAGGACACCCCTATAGGTGTATACTCCTTAGGTGTATCAAAAGACTGATATCTTTGTGGTGGAGGAGCTTGATTGTAAGCCACTTGTTGGTTAGACATAGGGGGAGTCTTTTTTTTATGTCGGTAAAATAGGCAGCCATTATTTAGTTGAGGTGTGACACAAAAACTCTATCAATTTAAAGGGGGTTGAGTTTGAGTTTTGACATGATTGGCTTCAACTACCCCATCATTTGTGATATTTTTATTATTGTTTCTCTACCACACTTTCTACTTATCAATGGACCAATCAAAGGAATTGTGCATTTGTGTGGAATTGTTGGAAAAACCTTTACCATCTTTAGATAATTTAATTATGTCATTGTTTACCAAGGTTTGTTCCACTTTAGCCGCATTTTCTAAAGTGGTTTTAAAATCTTTAAGCGCTTGGAGTTGGAGCTAATAATTCATTAGTTTTGAGAGATTGTTGATGAAGATATATGTCTTCTCCTTATCTAGTATATCTCTATGATATTTAGCAAACATGTGCCTCCATCCTTGTAGGAAGGTCTTGAATGATTCACCTGGGAGTTGTTTTGTGTTACATAGATCAATCATTGTAACCTCTCTTTCAATGTTGTAAGAATATTGGGTGATAAAAATGGAGGCCAATTGATCAAAGCTTTTGATATTGGAGGGTATTTTGGAGAACCACTCCATGGCTTGTCCTCCGAGGCTCCTAGGAAATGACTAAGTATGTTGTGTCATGGACAAACTCCATGCTTAGCATATAGAATTGCCTCAGGTGATCTTGTGGATCTGTCGTGCCAAAATATTTGTCATACTTTGGTATCTACACATTTGGAGGAAAAGGTGTGAAGGTAATGTTTTTATCGAATGCCAAGGGACACACCTTTTGGAGGCTAAACTTTGCAGGTTGTGTTTTTCCTCTTTTCATTTTTTCCATTTCTAGTTGTAAGTCTTGCAATTTTTGTGTGACTATGTCTTATGGTGACTCTTCTTCATCTCATTTCAGATTGGTCACATCAAAATTGGATGGCAATTTTGCACCTTGTTGTGCTAATGTGAGTATGTATCGTTCTTTGTGTTTTTTCAAAATCTTTTCCATAATATCAACAAGTTCGGCATTTTGTTGAAAATCTTCAATTTTAGTTTCGATACTTCTGTCATCCCATGCATTAGATGAACCCATTATGAATAAGGTTTCCAAATTTCTATCAAACAAGGGTGACTCATAAGTAACCGTGTTCGGCGAGCAATCTGTTGCTGTAGTAGATTTGAGGAGGTTTAGAGGTTCTATTTGTTTGATGGTTCTACTTGCTATCCTAGCACTCACTCGTATGGGTGACCATTTTGGTTTTGTTGGGACACTTGTTTTGTGTGGTGACATGGAAGGTAAATTGGATTCTTTTAGTATCTAGGCATTCTTCGAAAGGCAAAATTTTTTGTTGACCATCATTTGTTTGTAGCAACAAGCTAAATTGGACAAGGCGTTTGCCAATGTTGATAGAATAAGGTTCAATTTTACAAAGCTAGGTATGGATGCGTGTTTCCAAATCTTCCTAGCTTGATGTGAAAAGTGAGGTAATGGTAACTGTTGGGTTGATGATGATGTAGCTTCGCTTGTTTTCAAAAGATGTTTGCGGTCAGACACAAAAAATTTCAGACTTTGTAAAATACCAGCATGGAAAAGGGTATCCAAATCTATTGTTTGTTTGCAAGTGTCATGTTTGTAGATAGCCTTTTTTTTATGTTTTTTTCTTAGATGCATCACAAGAATGGTCAAATGCACTATTTCAGTGATCAAATGCGCTATTTCATTACTTAGATGTGTCGCAGGGATGGTCAAATGTGTTGTTTCAAGGCTCAAATATGTTGTTCTACAGGCATATGCATCATGATAGAGATCAAAAGCATTAAAAGAATGTTCAAAAGCACTGTTTTATGTAGTGTAAGTTCAGCAATGTCTTGGTTTTGAACTTTTTTTTTTTATACCGGTTTGAGGTTTGTCCTTCTCGAAGGTTTATGATCTGTACTAGTGTTTGTTATTAAGTTTTAAAACACTTCCAAGCACAATAGCAGCAGAACCAATACAAGATATAAAAATTGCACACACCTAGAAAATCTAAGAAAATGGCTTCCTAATAAGGTTATCTAAAGGCTGGTGACTAGTGGGTCTTAGTGTTCCAACTATGTTCAGATTTACCTCTCCTATGACAGAGAGCTTCCCACCAATGCCAGGGAGGTTCAGCGCAATCTTTTGTGGGACTACTAGAGGAAGGTTATGTTTTGAACACAGGTGGCTTGCACTCAATTAGGAATACAAGATTGAGTGAAATCCCTCTCACTGGCCCTGGTAAGGCAACTCGAGAGGTAGCCTTTCTATGGCTAGATAATCCTACCTAGTGAAAAGCAAGAAATGGAAGTCACAAAAAGGTCTGGGAATCTAATCACTCAAGAAAAGTGAGAGCATGTCCCTACTATTTTGGTTTCCCAAACACGATAGACACAAAGGATTAATTACTAGCCCTTATACTACTGAAGACAAGTTGGGCTCCTAATTAGACACTGTGTGGGTTTTTTTCCTTGCTTGACTGTAATTGATCTTTATAGAAGGTTGGGCATTCTGATCAACTCCAAAGAGTTGAGAGCGTAGGCCTACTTCTTTATCAAATCAACGATATTGAACGTTCTTATTAAACTATGTTTGAAAATTTGAGAAATACCACACTTTTAATTGACAAGAGTCGTGGTCCACCTACCTGATTTGAAGCTAGCAAGGGCTAGGCGCATTTTTGAGAATCTTCATTCCTATAGCACATTTCTAGTAGCCTTGTGATTGTGATTTTTGATAGATCTAATCTTTGTGAGCTTGGAAACGCCTTTGAAAGTTTTTTGATCTCGGTATGAAGCTTCTCACATGTTATAGAACCTGCAACAGACCAAATTCAAGTACACCACAAAACAAGAGATTCAAGGATCTAATATGTCTGTAAATGGAAATGAAAACTAATCTAAATGATAAAAATGTTAAACAATGCAAGAAATAAAATGTAATAACAATGCAATACTAATCTATGAAAACAAATATGGATCTAAGCTAATATGCAAATGCAAGGATAAAAACTCATGATGGAAGCCAGGGATGTATGAGAGAAGAAGACAAGAAGATAGAAGTTCTCCACAAAAAGCTTTAGTATTTAAAATCCTTCAAAGATCACTCTCCAAACCTGCAACACAACAATAGCATAATAATGGATCTAAAAGAAGAATAATAGATTAACAAGAAAACTTAAAGAACAGAGAGGCTTTAATATGAAGCACCATGGTGGGCGCCAATTTTTACATGGTCTAAACACGTATTCATGAAACCTTACTGTAGAATGCAAATGGACTAGTGACGAATTAAACTAAACCCAAGATATCATCATTAGAATGTAATCTCTACAAGCGTCTCATATTTCCCTAACTACAACTACTAAAATAGCTCTCAGACCAACATCTTAGTGACAGTTCTAGAATTGGAGAATGCTGAAAAATGAATATGCAATGAACTAACAAGTGATAAATGATGCTAAATAACACAAAATAATGCTAAAATTCTATGAAAATGCTACAATAAGAATGCTAGATGATGAATCAAAATGTGCCTATAGTGCAAATGCGTAAGACTTGGGTTAAGACTTGGGTTCCTTTGCTCTTGAATTCTCATTCTATTTATAAGATTTTAAAAGGAGTTGGGGTAAGAATTTGAGTTTTACCTTTTCACTTGGTGGGTGGAATTGAAATTGAAAAGGAGCTCAAAAGTCTTGATTGGAGGCTCCATGTGATTTTCATGTCAACAAAAATGTCTCATTAGAGACAAGAGAAGGATCTCAAAAGTCATGATTTGTGGCTAGATAAGGTTTTATTTCAACAAAAATGTCTCATAAGAGACAAGAGAAGGAGCCCAAAAGTCATGATTTGTGGCTAAATATGGCTTTTATTTTCAAAAAAGTATATGACTTTTATTTTCAACAAAAATGTCTCATGAGAAACAAGAGAAAGAGCCAAAAAGTCATGATTTGTGACTAAATATGACTTTTATTTTCAACAAAAATGTCTCATGAGAGACAAAAGGAAGAGCCCAAAAGTCATGATTTGTGGCTAAATATGACTTTCATTTTCAACAAAAATGTCTCATGAGAAGCAAAAGGAGGAGCCCAAAAAGTCATGATTTATGGCTAAATTTGGATTTCTTTTAATTGTTTATATAAAAGGAGGATTTTTATTTTGTAAGAATAAATGGATTTATTGATTTAATAAAAGTTTCATTTATTCTCAAAAAATTGTCTTTTCCCTCCTTTCTTTTTAATTTCATTTTATGATTTTGAATTGCTTCTCTCATCTTTTGAAGTTGATTTAGATCATATTAATTTGATAGATAATTTTTTGTTTAATTTGCACTAATTCATCAGAATTGTGTGATTTATGTCTTTGCCAATTTTTGGGTGTCTACAATACAGTATTGATCAGTGTAGATGAACTTTAGAAGATAGTAGCTAACATCACAAGGGATAAGGTAAATACACAAGAACCATCTTCTTTCATCCCTTCAGCTACTGGTGTTCAACCTTTAATTCCAACATTACTAGATACATCTATCAAGGTTGACACAAGTGTCAAAGAAGACACAGTTGAGCAGGGGTAGACTACCAAAGAAGAAGAAAATGAAACAACAATAGAGCAAACAAGATAGATAGATACATCTATACATATAGCACAACCACAAGGTGCAAGTCCAATCATTGTGATCGACCAAAGTAGATCCGAAGAGAGAGAGTATACACTAAAGGAAAAGGAGCAAGAAACTATTTAAGCATTGGTAAAATTACCAACATCAAGCACTCCTATAAAAATCCTTTAGAAGCCAAGCACAGAGGTTGTACCACTGCAAATTTCAGCACCAGGCTCAAGCCCTACAAAAGTTGACAAGGTAACTCACTATGGTGATGTAACTTTAGATGAAGAAATAGTGATACCTTAATTTGATTATACAACAATGACATTAGAACAAATAGGAATATTACAATAAGCTTTGGAAAAGAAGAAGCACCAAGAAGTGCTTAGACAAGAATTTAGGCAAAAGCAAGCATTGCTAGACATCAAGGAAATCTTCTTAGATGCATTTAGCTTGCCTACACCTAAAGAAACAAAGCCTCTATTGGAACAATTGTCAGAAATTGTTGAAAATATCAATAATGAAGATATTGACACAAGTGCAAAACTTCTTGAGTGGTCAGAGAAGAAATTCCAAAGTAAAGTGAATGAGAAAATATCTTGTGAGATAGCACTTACTCAAGTTGCAATAATCACAAAGGTTGAGGATGTGAAGAAGGTACTTGAGAATATTTTCTCTTTGTATACTAAACTGTGTGACCCCACACTTTTCACTCAAGACACAAGACATAGAATTCTAAGTCTAGAGAGGAATCTGAATGTACCAAGTATGCAACTACCTCAAAACCTATCTTAGAGTGAGAAGAATTTTCATGCATTGCTTCAATCACAGAGTCAATTAGCTATGTTAATAGTAGAAAAGGCTAATATAAGAGCCAAGTTGACAAACATTCAAGCCTCCCTCACCCCACATATGGAAATAATCCATAAAGAGCTAGGATATGCAGAAATTTTGTTAAAGAAGGATCGCCATCTTTCTACATTAGATGGCCTAGTACACCTAGTAATCGAGCTGGCAATCCAACTTAAGTCACTGGATGTTGCATGTGACAACTAGGATGCAACTCTGAAGATAATCATGGAAGTCCATAAATCCTTATTGGATAAATATAGTCTAAGTGTATAGACCCTTTGACATAAGTGTCAAAAAGGGGGAGCGAAAGAAAAGAGTAACGGGGAGATAAACAAGCAAGAGGGATACAGATTACAAGGAGGAGTAAATATGCAAGAAGAAATGGGGAGAATAATGAAGAGGAGAGATGAATAAAGTAAAAAGGAAGCATGAACAAAGGGGGAGTAATTAGAACTCCAAGAGATATATAATTTTGAGAAATATAGAGCAGTGATAAAAATAAGGCAGATATCAGCTAAAGGAAAAGCATCAGTTGTAAATACATTGAAGGCAAAGAGTATCAATCAACAGAGACGAATCTACTCAAAATGGAGAACAGATTTTGGATATAGAATAGGCACATTAACTTAGGGGGAGTTATAAATTTTGAAGTATATAGGTTATTACAAAATTTTAAATTTTTGAATTTTGTATATAAGTCGAGTTGTGAATATCTTATACTCAAGAAGATTAGATTGATTATGTACAGTTAAGTGTTTTTGACACTCATGTCAAAGGGGGAGATTGTTGATCTTAGATTAGTTTTAACAATTGAGTGTCAACACACTTAAGACATTTACTTAGTTTATGTTGAACCAATAATGCATGTCGAGTATGATATGTAAATACAAGACTATGTCAAGTTGCAATGAGTGTCGAGTCACTCATGTACTGAGCCACTCAAGTGCCGAGCAGATAGACCATGTCGAGTGATTCAAGTGCCGAGTGAACAATAGATGTCGAGTAGTTCAGGTGCCGAATCAGAAATAGAATTAAAGTATGTGTCGAGCATCAATAACTTCAAGTGTCAAGTAACATAGATTGGACATACTTATTTTTTATTGCACAAAAAACTATGTAAACCATTTTCAAGCTGACATAAGGTTAGATTTTGATTATTTAAAGATAAGGATAAATCTATTTGCAGAATCTCTATGTATTTGCATGTAGCCAATCAAAAAATAGGAAGGATTAAGCAGTAAAAAGAATGAATCTCAATCATAGATTCATTACTAACCCAAAGTCTTTATAAGGAAGATGAAGCCCCAACAATTATATCAAAATTGAGCAAGAAAGAGATCAAGTTATAGAAGGTAACAAGGGGTGAATGATCGAATTTTTTCACAAAGCATTCAAGGTGACTTAGCAGTGAGAGTGAATTGCAGAATTAGTTTGAGGAGAACAAAGAACACAAGGATACAACAAATGCTATATTAGATCAAAGAGGATCAAGAAGGACACTATACGGATTTGATCTTTAATCAGGCAACCAAAGCCAATCATGAGATCAATGTTGAAACATCATAATAGGTGATTTTAGTTAAATCTCCTATGTGGAGTAGTCCTAACAGGCTATAGTAAATCCTTTGATAGGGTGACACTCCAAGTGGATGTTTTAAAGTCCTTTAACGAAGCACACTTCTAATAGCGTGTTGAAATCCTCTAACAAGGTGGGACTTAGCATTCTTTTTAAGCCTTTAATAGGGTAGGTCTTTCATAGGGTAGATCATGTTTCATGGTCAAACCATTGTAACCTTAATTGGCTACACTTTATCACTCCAGTAGTGAAGATTTGTGGTGTCATCTCCACCCCAATTTTTACCTTCTCATTTGGAGGGATTTTGGATAATCATATATGGTGTTAAGTGTGTGTGTTTGATTATATGCTTACATGATTTAGATGTATGTGCTTTACATGTTATTTTCAGTTCATTTATTGCATCCATCTAATGAATGGTGAAAATTTTAATAGTTGAAGTTTGAACATCCATAATTTATTCTCGTGTGGTCATGGTTCATGATGTAAGATTGTGTTATATGTGCAAGATTGGTGAGATATGCAATTTTGAAATGAGGAATGCCTGTGATAAGCTAGGAAAATATGGGATAGTGAAGGATGTTGAAATTGATGAAAGATCAACCCCATAACTCCCAAGAATCACCTAAATGCAAACACCTATCATAGAAAGAGAGAAGAAAAAGTTATGAAGTTTGAAAAACCCTGATCTACAGATGAGACATTCTTGATGACAAAAAAGAGAAATTACTATAATAAAAAATGAAAGAATTATTACAAAGAGATCAATCCTTAAAAAGGAGATCAATACCATAAAAGGAAAAACCTAGGTTGCATAATAATAATTAATAAAATAATTAATTATTACATGTCTAAAGTTTAGCTTAAGCAAACTAGAGATAATAATTGGCTTAATAATTAAATCAATATGATTTAATTAATAAGAAAAAAACTTTTTTACTCTAACACCTCCCTTTAAGATAAACTTAGCGAGTAGCTAAAACCTAGAAACTACTACTAAAAGAAAATTTGGGTCCCAGCAACAAAGCCTGATGAGGTACCCAAACACAACCAGATCTCTGCAAAGAGAAGAAATAGAGAAAACCACATGGGAAAACCCTACTCCAAAAAGAGATGGAAATAATGTTGAAAGAACTAGTAAAGGACGAAACAAGCTTCCAAACGAGGGAATGTCCTAGAAGATAGGAATAAAAGATGATCATGAAGAACACCACTAAAGCATGAAGCTACAAACACTATCAAACTCTTGATCTGAACAACCTCCATTGTATAGAACATGACCAGGTAGAGAAGACCAAGTCTGAAGAGTTGATCAATTGAAGATGGAAGGTATCTTCATGGCCACCAAAAAATAGGAATAAAAGAATATCTATATGGTAAATGATCCATCTCATCGAAATTCATAACTATCTAGCCATACAATTACCTAATACATAGGATCAAATACTCAATACCTAGCTCACACCATTGAACCAAGAAAGAATTAGAACCAACAAAATGCCCTAATAATGTTGAGAACTTAGACATGAACACTAAAACTGAATGTAATATGTCCTGTAGAAAGAAGTACCAAGAACATCGAGAGTGAAAAACAAGTACAAATACCTAT
Source organism: Cupressus sempervirens (assembly GCA_028749045.1). NCBI lineage: Eukaryota > Viridiplantae > Streptophyta > Pinopsida > Cupressales > Cupressaceae > Cupressus > Cupressus sempervirens. Next base: position 26,268,509 of record CM053784.1, read on the forward strand.
AATGGCACATGTCATTGACACATCATGACGTTAATGGTGTGGAAGGAACACTCACTTGATGAAGGAAGATGGCGAATATGGACAACATGAAACCCCCTAAGACACTTTATAATGTAGTGTGAGTACAACAAAAAAAAAATGTGCAAGATCCCAAAATTAAATAAGTGGCACTATATCTTAGTGTGTTTACGAAAATACTACAAAAAGATGTCAACAAAGATCAAGAGATGCATAAGGCTAATACAAGAGATAGTAAAACCCATGAAAAATCATTTGAAGTAACAAAATTGATCCCCAGACTTAAAACAACTAAGATATCCACCATAATGCAAAACAAGCAAAATTTGAATGGGATGTTCATGGAGCAAAATCTAGAAAATAGAATGTCTCTAGATATGTCCCCCAGAGTGAAAAATAGAACCTTTGACTTTGACTATATAAATTGGCAACCAAATAGCATCAAAAATTTGAATAGATTGCACCATCATGATGGGCTTGGAATCAAATTTTCAATGATATCTCATTTGTGAAAAATGGAGTGAGGACACTAGTGCATTTCAGGTCATTTTGCGATCAAAAATTGCGACCAAGTTTTTTAAATGGGTTGCTTAGTCGCGTTATAAAGAAAATTTTTGTTTTTTTTTAATAACTAACCCGTGTTGGTCGCAATTGCGACCAATTATTTTGGTCGGAATTGTGACACACAGGGAAGCATAAAACCAAAAAAAAAGGGGCAAAACATTTCATTTGGCTTTTGCGCGAGGTTCATTTGGCTTTGGCGCGAGCGAGGGTCTCCATCAACATTGGCTCTGCTACAGATCCTTTTCATCTGGCTTTGGTGCGAGGGTCTCCATCAACATTGGCGCGAGGGTCATCAACATTGGCGCAAGGGTCTCCATCAACATTGGCGCGAGGGCACGTCTTGGCACGAGGGCACGTCTAATCTGGTGCGTTTGATTGTAGAAATTTTGAGGGAACGTCTGAAATTTTGAGGAGTTCCATGTGATTCCATTAGACTAATTTATGAAAACCATTGCAATGTGCCTTTAAAATAATGTATTGGGTGCATTTCATTTCTATTTCCATTTGAAATTGCTTTCAAACAGTCTACTGCATTATGCTTTGACATCAGTTGATGGGTTTATGATAGTTTGAATGAAGATTACTGATCTGGCCCCCCGTTAGTGATAGTTGGGTAGGTTAGGTTGGTTTCAACCAATCTGTTTCCCGGGGTTAGCAATAATCTGTTTAGGGGCCTTCCCCTAGCGAATAGTAGGGCATTCAGGCCTGCCCAGGCGGGCGGCGGCGCCTTTTTTTTGCTGATTTGCCCAAAGGTGGGAATAATTGATGTGCTTATGTGCATTCATATTAATTGGTTATTGTATAAAATTAAACTTGGCTCAATGTTTTGATTTGTATAGGCATAACATTCCACTTATTCTCATTTGTGAAGGAACTCCAACCGATCACAGTACCATTTTTATCACTAACCATTTATATCAAATAGTGATAAAAATGGTCAGTGGGTCATTCAGAACAACGGCTTTTCAAAGAAACAACTTTTATCTCTGAATTTTTGATATTTTACTTGAATTAGATAGTTTCATAGGCATTTATAGGAATCCAAACAACATTACATAAATCTTTGAAGAGATTGTTTCTCATAGTATTGGGGAACAAATGAGTTGGGTGGCAAGCCACAACACTCATAGTTGAATGCCATTTACACCGCACATCTTTTTCCAAATCTTTTATTCAACAAGACCACATCACACACCATAGTAAAAATGGACCTTCCTGAAACTTATTCACTATCTCAATTATATAGCCCATGCAAGATATCATTTAACATCACAGTCAAAATGGTCATCATGTGGTCAATCTTTCAACTTATTACCATATACTACGGGTATGTCTATTGAGGGAATGATTGGAAAATTGCACAGAAAAATGTAAAAAATTGTATAAAACATGGGTGAATACATAAATCTTAAAATGGTGAAACTGAGGGTAGAGATTTTAGGGAGTCAAAGAGATGTTTAGTGACATGATTAGCTTCCGGCATAGATCAGATTACATAATTAGGGATAAGGATTGTAGTCTGTAACTCTTTTTTGGGGCATCCTTTTTATGATATGCAGTGTATCATCTCATTAGATTCTTTACTCATACTATGCGACTTTCCACGAACTGCCTATTTGGATTATGTTCATGATCTCAACTATTAGGGGAAACTCTGCACACTCTGTCTTCTCTCGACTGTGTAGGGTTCTAGAATTTTGAACACTTTTGATCTCCTTACAGCTTGAAGAACCTTATCTTTATTAGGTCTTCTTCCTTTGAAATGGATGTCGTCTAAATTGACACTGAGTTTCTTATCAAATGCAATTGGCTGCTTTGCAAAATTCACACTAATAGAAACAGCAACACCAACTACTTGTTACTCTGCAAGGAAAAAGTGAGCATCTTCTACACCCCTTTCACAACTTTCATGCAATCTTTTCTGTCTATTACAAAGTGCACTCCACATTTAATGATTCATCTTGATAGAAGTCCTCTCCTTGGAAAATAATAAGCTTTTTCATTATTGAATAGGGCTTGACTACTATTCTATTTATCCCAAGAATGCCATGTAAAACTCTCTGCCATATACTGACATATTCAGGCTGTATTGTGTTTTTTAATGGACACTTTTAATGGATTTCTACCAAGTCACTACTTTAAGAATATGCTCTCTTTCGTCAAGATTACTTTCTAGGATAGTTACTAAACTTTTTATGTCAATACTTCAGTTAGAAATATGCTTTCTTGTTCAGCAACACAAAATCTGCCTTGTCTTCATAATTTTTATTATAGTAATATTTACTTTAATATATTTTTATTAATATTTACCACAATGTCAATTAAAATTTACTTTAATATATTTTTATTATAGTAATATATTATAAGAAAAAATTAAATCTTTACAAAAAAAAATTAATACCAAAATATTTCTTATGAAAAAGATATAGGCTAGTGTAAATGTAAAAAAAATTAACTAAATTTTTTAGATGTTAAAACTAGCACATATGTGAATTTAAAAGATTTATTTATATAATCTATTAATATTTTCTTTAAAATTTATCTCGACTCCAAGGAAAAAGCTAAGGAGTGAGCAAACATAAATTTGAGTGGTAAATGGATCCACCTAGGATTCTATTGGAAGCCAAAGTGGATGCCCGTATTGCTGTTCTTTTTACTAAAATAGATTCAAAATTCATAAGCTTGTATTAGATAAAAGGGAAAACTTTATACAAATTGTCAAAAACTTGTGACTGTCAAATACAGGGCCTTTGATCATTTCTGTCATAAACATTCAATAGAAAAATCTCTCGTCCATAAGTTTTGGCTTCCTCACACTTACAGACACCTCAATTTTGATTTATATATCTGAATTAAGAATCATGAAAATTAATTATAGTTCATAAGTTTTTTCTACTTTCTGAGATCTATATAATTCTGATGATGGGTGTGATTTCAAAAATTAATAAAAGCAATTTGAGACAATCAAATTAAATTGTAAATTTTTCATCTTGGAAATCTTAGATTTGAATCTATTGAAACTTAATACATAATAACAAAAACATTTATAGAAAAATCTACCTCAGCTTTGAAGACAAGTGGTTCATAGTAAACTGACAAATCCTCAAAATTGAGTATAGAAAGACTTTCAGGCCACTCTCCAGATAGAATCTCTTCCACAATCACAATCCTCTCCTCTCTTTCCACTTCCACACTTTTACTTGAACTCACATTGAATGCATACCTCACCTGACCTCTTGATTGCCTTCTCTTCCTTTCACACCGAGATACTTGTGTTGGTAATAATGGCAGTGCAGCAAATGCTACACACTTCAATTTCACTGCATTTACCAAAGACATTGGTTGTTCCTCTCTACTTTATTATACTCAATTCAATATCTCTTGCATTTTGACATTTATATAGCAAATTAAATGGGCCATACTAAAATAAATGAAAGCTAAATGGTTTCAGAATTCAGCTTCATTTCGTATAGATATACATTGAATCTTATCTTATATGTGGGTCCATTTTAAGACACATGTCTATACATTGGCAAAGATTTGGAATGCCTTGGCACGTTCCTCTAAATTATTGTGCAATGAATAAGATGGACTAAGCTATTGAAAGAGATTGATGGTAAATTATGTGGACTCTAATTTGCATGAAACAACTGCCTATTACAAGTGGCTTCTACAATGGAGGACAAACTGTTTTTGACTCTTGTAAAACAACTGGCTTCTATCATGGAAAGTGGGGAAGCTAAATTTTAGGGGCTTCAAATGAAGCCAAATCTTTGAATGAAGGTCCCAAGGGGATTCACTCGAAGCCTCCATGCCGATATTGGTGTGGGGGCTTTGAATGAATATTAGGGCTTCATTTGAATCTGACATGCAGACCTTGTTCATACTCCTAATAACCGATCAGAAAAGCTTTTAAATCCAATAGTTTTTCTTTTTTGTCCCATGGTTTCATGTATGAGTTGGTGGACTAGGGCGCTAAAAGGGAAGTCAGTAACATCATACCTTGCATCAGCATCTCCGTCTATGGTGCAGGAGCACCTAACTCTTATGAAGTACAACTCAGCAACTGTTTGACAAGCTTTAATAGTTGACATGTAATGGGTGATTGGTGTCAGGCTACTGCATATGCATTAATCTCGATCTTGAATGCAAAAGAAACTGTGAATTCACTAAATAGGGTCAAACTTATTTTTGTTGATTTAATAGATTTGATTTGAGAATGATGGTCTAATGATTTGAGAGAAAGAGTTGAGATACAGATGGAGAGATAGATAATACAAGTGATAGAAAGACTCCTAGATAATATTCTTGAGGACAATGTGTATTATAGTCCTTACCATGTTTTCCTTTGATCTACCAAAAGGATGGTGGCGTCCTGCAAATGGCATGGCTCTTTCTACCACTTGTATTATCTCTCTCTCCATCTGTCTATCCATTCTTTCTCTCAGAGCATCTGACCAACATTCCCAAATCAAATCTTGACCCTATTTAGTGGATTCACAACATAAACTTCAAATGCTTCTCCTATCAAATATGTAGATTTCACAATAGCTAAGAAACATAATTGTAGGCATCATGGTCACATTTTTTTGGAAACGTAATTGGGTTGTGTACCCAAGCAATGCAAAGCAACTTCCACACCTTCAATTCCATGTCGAATTCATCTGTAAGAATGATCGCTTGCCAACAGTTGCTGAATACATCTGTAGCTCATGAATACAAGGTCCTCCAACAAATGTATTCAACAACTGTTGGCAAGCGATCATTCCTAGCTCATGAATACAAGGTCCTCCACTAAATCTATTTAACAGATATTGGCAAGCGATCATTCCTAGCTGCTTTTGTTTTATAAGGTTTGTCTCAATCCCAATAGGTTGTAGTTTCATTTTCTAGATGCACTTCGTCACTTGGGTATACAACTCAATTACATTGATTCCAAAAAAATGTGACCATGATGCTTAAAATTATATTTTTTAGTTGTTGTGTCCTAAGATCCCTTATGACCTTTTACGACCATTTATGATCCCTAAGAATAAATCTTAGAGCTCTTAAAATGTCGTAAAGGGTCATAAGAGACTCCTAGGAGGGGCCATGATGAGCTTCCACCTTCATGTTGTTGGCCCTGTTAAGTAGAGAATGCTATAGTTTTCACAAAACAAAGAGAAGCTCAATAATTTAAGGTCTTAGTCCATAGACAAATTAAATTAGACTTATTATCCAAAACACATAAAAAACATGCACATAAACATGGTAGGCACTAAATAGAGATAGTTGGAAGAGAATTAAAAAAAAGATTAAGGATTATGTTATTTTAAGAAATATTTAAATAGCAATTATAAATTGAGTTAAATCAATAAGTATTCGTTTCTACCTTTTCCAATATAAATTTAAATATTGAATGGTCTCTCCTTTATATCTTAATCCTTCAATACTCATAACCCTTTATTGCATTCATTTTGATCATTCACTAAACTTAATTAAATTATAATTATATTACATGTTATTTTAATTTTTTTTATTTTTACTTTTTATTTTTATTATTAAATGTCATGTCAAAAAAGGGACATTATAGTGAGATGCATTACAATATAGAAAAATAACAAGAATATTATTGAAACAAACTGATACAACATTCAGATTATAAAATCAGACTACTGCAACAACACAAATTAACCTAACAGAAAGCATAGAATACCATTCCCACAATGATCGAACATTTACCCACTGAACTACACCTCTTCTAAATAATGTAAGATGATGATGACAAGTTGATACTGCCATCACACATGTCAAATTAGATTGATACACACTAAAAGCCACACTAATCAATTGTAGCTAACATCTGGATGCACACTTATAATTGATGTCAATCAAAATACTGAAGGTCTGGAATAGGGCATAGTGGTTGCTGATATAGCAGGTACAAACTCGTAGAAAGCTCACCAGATTCGCCAAAGTCTACATAAGTAAGACTTAGCATCAAAGGTTCTCCCTAGGAACCTCGAAACCACCAAATATTGGCCCCAAAATAGGAGCCCTTCATCTTCAAGCTCTCACATACTTGCTCCACTTGGTACAGCACCTCATAAAGGTCATCTATTCACTTTCAACTTGGACAGCCTACAATATGGTCTTTGTATACAATTCATTTTTTGTCGTTTCATTATATGGTTTGAACAAGTGTGGAAAAAAATCAGATTTTTATTATGAATTTTCTGTTCACCAATCTATGTTAAACTAATCAGCAAGGTCACTTTCCTAATACTTTATGAACTGGATGCTATTTGCAAGGTCAGTTTCCTAACACTCACTATAGTACTTGCTATTCAATTGAGATAGACACGGCTCATTAGTTTGTTTGTATTCTCTTTGGATTTTGTTAAAGAAGATAGCTGAATGCTATATGATGAACTAAAAGTTCTGTGGTGTCAACAAGCTTGTGCATTTCTTGAGCCAAATTACTAGCCCCAGTGACATTTGTTGTTGTTCAAAAGCGGCACCATACTAGACTATTTGCAAACAACCATGCAGATAGGTATTCTATAGATAGACTTGGGAACATCTTGCCAAGTCTTCACTACATAATAAAGCAACTGAATTTCATAAATTGTTTTTTTGATAGTCGATTTGTTTAAATATTCCCCATCAAAAATTACTTAGTACATCTCATCTTTTTTCTGCATAGGAGCTTGCAGTTCTGAAGAATCTGATAGCGAAGAATTTAAAGAAGATATTTTAGCAAAGGTATATTTGGTGTTCTTTTTTAAGTGAAAATGTGATTGGAAATTTTGTATATTGTCATATTTCACTTGCAAAAAGGTCAAATTGTAAATAGAGGTGAACTTGTATGGATTTAAGTTTCTTCTTCATTATTTATAATGCTCTCAATTCCTCCTTTGTAGCTGTAAAAATACTTGTTTATTTTCACCTTTCCAGATACCCTTTACCAGGTTCTTCAAGATTCCAAAATATCTTGGGCTGACCCCAATCCAGCATTTCCTAACTCCTACTTGGTTGAGAGACCATACTCCTTTTTATATGTGTCTTCCTCTTACTACTCCATCTACAAGTTGCAAACAAATCATCCTTCTTCCACCAACAAGTCATTCCATTCAAGAAAGACCATGTCTGACGATATCAACGCACAAAAAAATAGGGAGGCGATTGCTAGACTGCGGTCTAACTTAAAAAGAAAAGGTGATGGAAAATGTTATTGTCCTTGCAAAATGTGTAAGGGCTTAAAGACTCAAAGATATCTAATCACAACAGCTGAGCAACATTGTAGGCAACATGGTCACATTAAAGGGGGAAATGAGTATCGCCCATTGGTATGTATTTTAATAGTTTATAAATTACATGAGACATGATTTGATGATGCAATCATGGTCATGGTTATATAAGGTAATCATTTTCATATAGGTCAACATCCCTGAGTTTCATGTTATGGACCATGACAATTCAGAGAATGCGGATTTCCAAACGAGGGAACATGGAGGTGTGAATATTGAAGTAGAAGGTAATGATACCATGGAAGAAGATCAGGATGATGAAGATCACGATGATCAAAATGATCATGATGATCAAGATGATAATGACGATGATGATGATGATGATGATGATGATGCAGAGTTTGATGTACCTTTACTTGAGAAGGCAGAGCAGACCCTATATGAAGGCTCCAAAATAACTCTTCTTGTCGCTGTATTGCTATTGATGAACTTGAAGGTAATGAATGGTTTATCCAATGTAGCAATGACACGTATGTTAAGGTATGCCATCTTCTTTCATTATTTTACTCGTAGTTCCCTTACAATTAACATTGGGTTCGTGTAGCAATTAATATTCTTTAAATTAAGAAATTATATTTTTGGTCGTAGGTTGATAGGTGAGTGTTTGTTACCACCATCAAACATTCTACCTCACTCTTACCGAGAATTATCTGCCATCATGAAAGATATTGGAATGAGGTATCAAACAATAGATGCATGTCCGAAAAATCATATTATATATTATAAACAGCATGAATTTGCAACACAATGCCCTACTTGTCATATCAGTAGATATCAATCAGATCGATTAACAAAAAAGGTGCCTCGCAAGGTTCTTTGGCATATTCCCATTATTCCACGTCTGCAACGATTATTCAAGTGCCATAGCTTGGCACAATTTATGGATTACCATGCACGCAATAGAAGTCAAGATGACATTATGCGAATGCCTACAGATGGTTCGGCATTTAAGAAAATACAGAAAAAATGGCCACACTTTAAAGAAGAACCTCGTAATCTCAAGCTTTCATTAGCAGCAGACGGTGTCAATCCTTATGGAGAGATGAGATCTACTTACTTAGTGTGGCCTGTTTTTGTTATCAACAACAACATACCTCCTTGGTTGTCCATAAAGAGAGAGCACATAATGTTGACACTGATTGTTCCAAGTTTTTTTTGATTTAGTGGTCATCTAAATTAATTTATTATTACTAATCCATCAAATGGTCAAAATAATTATGTAATGTTTTTGCTCATTCAACTAGGTAAGTACCAAGTCAAAGATATCAACGTATATATTGAACCCCTTATCGACGAGTTGGTGGTGTTATGGAATGGTGTTACTATGTATGACATTTGTAGACCAATAGGACAAAGACAATTTCAATTTCATGCAATGCTTGTATGGACAATACACAATGCCCCTGGGCTAACACATTTTTGTGGTATGTTCTCTTCTTGACACCTCTTTTTTGGTATGTCAAAGTTAACACATTTAATCCAATTATACACAATCTTGTAGGTCTTTAGACAAAGGGTAAATTTGCATGTCCAGTTTGTGGTCCAAAGATGAAATCCCGTCATTCAAAAAGTTTAATAAAGCAGGTGTTTGATGAGAATAGACACTTTCTGCATAGAAATCATAAGTACCGAATTACCGAAAAACATCTTTTCAATGGTCTAGAAGAGACTACATCAAAGCCACAGAGAATGACACCTCGCCTATGGAAGTTGGCATACAATAAAATAAATCGTCGAGGTAATGTCATTCCATTTGATGCTTTTTGTTTCAAATTTATATTTCGATATTGTGTTTTGTTTACTGATGATGTGATTGATGGTTGTGAAGGTTATCAAGACATCAATATCCAACTTCCAAAAGGACTAAAAATTTATCCTACACAATTTACTAGGTTGCCATACTATGAGCAACTCCCAATTGTGCATTTGTTTGATCCTATGCATATTGGAAAGAATGTAGCAGAGACATTATGGAAAATCTTGGATGGAAGGCGTGACAAAGATCAAATTGTCAAAACTTGTAGTGACATTGAAGAATCCAACCATGCAATGAAAAATGGTATTCGACCAAATAACAATGGAGATCGGATTGATACAAGTGCCCTTAGTTGGTTATTGTTAGAGCAGCAGAGCAATGCTATAAAAGAAGTCATAAAAAAATACGATTTCCCATAGGATTTGCTGCGAACATAAACAATGTCATATCAAATAAAAGTGAATTTGGGCCAGGGTTGAAAACACACAATTGGCATACATTTATTAAGGTAATTCATGTTATTTTGTATTCACTATATATTTATATACTACATGTAGTTTCAATTGCATTCTTTTATAAAATATTGACAAGATCATTTTACAAATTTTGCAATACGTTCTACCTCTATCTCTCCCACACCACTTTGCCAACAATGTCAAATAGGTTATATATGATCTTGGAAAATACATGAGGTGGTTGTCATCTAAAGAAATCAATAAAGAAGATATAAAATATTGGAAGAGAAAAATTCCTCTTCTGATGTGTGAAATGCAAAAGTGTCTACCTCCAAGTTTTTTCAATGCACAAGAACACTACCTCATACATCAAGTTGAGGAGATTGAATTGTGTGGACCTGTACCAACCAGGTCAATGTGGATGGTTGAGAGGCACTTAAAATTTTTGAAAGGCTTGGTTCGCCAGAGAGCACATCCCGAGGGTTCCATGGTGGAGGGATATATGGTATACCAGACCATGGTGTACATTACTGAATATCTTCCTAAGTTTGCAGCAAACATCCATGTAGATCGTATTTGGGATCCCAACTCAATAAAAAAATTTGAAGGGGAGTACTTGATGGGCAAAGTTAGATCGAGGAAAGTGTGAGGTAAATCTAAGATTTTATTGTAGTTAATTAATTCATATAAATCTTCAATATAAGTTATTTTTAATTGGCGTATTTATTTGAAACAGGTGGTCAAGAGTGGGATGCAATACATTTGTATATTGCGAACAATCTTGATTGGATGACAGAATGGATTGAACGATGTCAACAAAATGGTTGCTCATTAACATGGGAAGGTGTTGGTTCATTGGTTACAGAAGCTCATCGTAATGGAAATTCCAATGTTATGCCGATGGTAGTTGATCTAGTAAATGGTTTAAGAGGTGGATAGGTACGTAAAAATTTATTAATGATCATAACTCAACGTATGTTTCGTATCAACTCACGATGCAAATAATTTACACAGACTTCAAACATTGCAGGTCAAGCACCACAAAGATATGTACTATCATGGCCACAAATTCTGCATAAAAAGGTTGGATGACACAAAGAAAACTTGTGATTCTGGGATAACTGCAGTTTTTGAGGTCACCAATATATCATCTAGAAGCGACATACATCCTCAACAATCTCAGAATCAATACTATGGCATCTCGGATGATATAATTGAGTGTGAATTTAACACCTTCAAAGTAGTTCTATTTGTCGTCAAATGGTATAGGTTATGACTAAATCAAAATGATCCAGATAGAACAGTTATTCAACATGATAATGGATTTACAATGATCAATACAAGGTCGTTTGAGCCAGTTGGAGATGAGCCCTATGTTCTTCCAAGCCAATGTGAGCAAGTGTTTTACTCAGAGGTTCCAAATAAACAGGGTTGGTCATTTGTTGTTAGACATGATCCAAGAGGAAGGTCGATAAAGTATAATGTTATGGAAGAAGAAGATATTGAAGATGATGAAGAAGCAGATGATGAAGATCAAGATGATGGTGATGATGATGATGGTGATGGTGATGGTGATGATGATGATGATGATGATGATGGTGATTATGATGATGATGGCAATGGTGATGATGGCGATGATGATGGTGATGATGGCGATGATGATGGCGATGATGATGAAGAAGAAGAAGAAGATAATCAATGACTACAAACGTCGTCACCCCTTCTGTTGACGATCTTGCATTCCATATATAAGGTAAATTTGTTCATGTTTACGATGTTGCATATTGTTCATGTTGTCTTCTAAGTTATTTGTAGCATACACGTATCATGTAATTTTTAGCGAACTTAAGATAAATTATTAACATATGCAGGAAATTTGATTATATATTTATTGTGTTCATTTCTAATTATTACAACATATGTTATTTATAGTTACCAATGTTTATGTCGTGTCTGATTATGACCCTTTTTGCAAACAGTCAATTGACTACAGGTACATCGTCACCCCTTCTGTTAACATGTTTGCGATGTTGCCTATTGTTCATGTTGTCTTCTAAGTTATTTGTAGTAAACGTGTATCATGTAATTTTTAGCTAACTTAAGGTAAATGATTAACATATTCAGGAAATTTGCTTACATATTTATTGTGTCCATTTCTAATGATTACAACATAGGTTATTTATAATTACCAATGTTTATATTGTGTCTAATTGTCACCCTTTTTGCAAACAGTCAATTGACTACACGAGATTTGACCCGTTTGGCATGGATTGTGCACAATGACATGGATCAGCAGGTATAAGTCAATAAATAGACATAATTTTCTTATATTCTTCTTTTTTATCATTGAGCACGTATGTTATAAATAGACATTATATAATCATATAATGTATATATAGACAAAGAAGGTCTGTATAGAAATATAATTGTATAATCACTTTCAACTTACTACATTTTATATATGTCAATTTCACTTTCCATTTGATGGATTGCAGGACCCACCAAATAGGTACTTGTCAAATCTATCTACATCGAATGAGGGAAATGAGGAAATGGTAGATCAAAACTCTACATGTAGTACAGCTAAAAGAGGGAGATCAACTAGAGGTCAAAAGAATAGAAAAAAATTTGATAAATGCATGCAATTTTTCCTTGCTAATGGGGGGTCATGTTCTTATGATGATGAGACCAAAGGTGACATCAAGGTGCCCTTTCGGTACTCACACATTGAGAAAGAATGGATACCCAATGAGCTACCTCCAATTAACACAGATTTTTGTGTTAATGAGAGGATATATCGCATTGCTCCATCCTCATTATATGGTTTGGGCCTATTTTCCATGGATGGGATAAAGGTATGTTACAACAAAGTTGTCGAATTGTTCAAGTATGTCGGTCCATGTTACAATTACAATGATTGGATGCGGATTGTTTGATATAAAAAAAGTATGTGTAGGTATGGGGTATCAACTAATTATATACAATGGAAAGAAAATGATCAAAGTAAAAGATTTTCTATGTACATTGATGGGAGACCAAAAGTAATAGGTAATATTGCAGGTTTTATAAATAGTACGTGACCTGCTTCAACTAGTAAGCAATCCAATTGCATATTTGAGGCGCGTGAGGTGAATGAAGTTTTTGTTTGTGCAATAAAATCAATAAGTGCAGGGGAAGAACTGCTAATTGATTACCATTTAAATCGCATAGATACAAACAATGTTACTATCATGAGGGTTGTAAGTACTACTTACCATTTTGTTAATAAGTTTTTTTTGTTGTCTATTGCTTTCAGTTAGCTAAATTTTTTATGTTTAATCTTTGTGATAGGATGATATGGATCTGACAGATGATAGAGGTCAGCAGGATGCTACTCCCACCCCTTCTTCAGCGAGGGTAAACCTTTTTGAAATTGTACAAATTAGATAGTTGAAAAATGTTATATTATTACGTTATTTTATTTACGGTTTTTGAGTTTTTATGATAGTTTTACTGATATTCCTCTCACAATTTGATGTTCAGGATAAGGGTAAAGCAATAGCAGTGACCACTGAGCCACTAGCTATGCATTCTGATGAGGCCGATATTGCTGATACTCCCAATTTTATAAAAATGTTGAAAAAAAAATTAGGCAAATTAATTTAGAAGCAATGAAAATTTTGGATGAGGCAAATATGGAACCTGAGGAGCTAAGGAAGAGGCTATCAGAATTGAAAGCGCAAGCTCAGCGTTATGAAGTAAGCTCCAATGAATATTTAGTTATAAAAAAAGTTCAATAAAGATTTATATTTTATAATCTTTTATGTTGTGAAGTAAAATATGTAATATGTGCAAAAATACTTTATTGATGCAATTTTTTTAAAGAGTTGTAAGAAACTTTAACTACTAAATTCTTGTTATACAGGAATTTTTGGGAATTGATCCAGAATGTGGTCAAGGACAACGCGGTGAGGGTGGTAGTAGCAGAGTTCCGGCTACCACTGGTAAAATAATCTTTTAGTTGACAAGTTAGAAAGAATTTTTTATTTCGAACATTCAAAACTTCTTAACTCTTACTTTTATTATTTCAGAATGTCTTTGCTAACAATGTATTGTTCAAGTCATCTAGTGCAGGAGACTCCTACGAGGTTGACGGATGCCTGTACGAGATTGCCGACTGCAATGTCGGCAACAAGGGGACATCCAACTAGTAAATCCTTGTTTTTCTATATTTGGTTTTGTGTTAATTATGAGTTGGTAATATGTACTTTAATCTTGGGATGCATCACATAGTGTATTGTTTTTTTTGTGGTAGGAGATGCACCGTCTAGTACGCCGCCAAATGCGGATCATAGTACATCTATTGGTGATAATTCACTGTCATTTCCTGGAGCTACCCGTGTTTCTAGCACAGGATCTATGGAGACATCGTTGTTGATTGAAGATAATGAATTAATGCCTTTGAAATGTCCTAAGCTTCCAGGTACTTTAAATAATTATTTTTTATATTGTAATAAGGATTTTCTTGCAAGATGTAAACATGATAGGGAGTGGTGAATGCAAGGGCTTTTGATGTGGAGTGATGCCTCATGACCTTTAGTGTGTCGTATTGTGCAAGTTGTTTAATTATTCTGGAATTCCTTTTTATTAGGGGTTTGGTAGGATCATCTGAATTATCAATGACCTTTTGTCTATACCAATAATTCTCTAGTTTAGGAATTTGGTACATTGCAATTTCATGCTTTGAGTAGAAGATACTAACTAATTTTTCTACAAAGAACCAAAAGTGGGAGTTTTCTTTCATATGATTCATTTCAATGGTTTTTACTATTAATTATCCCATGACATTTTTTGCAAGAAACGATACATTTTATAGGAGGCTTTATGACCTCACGCAGCGAAGATTCGAGCCCACCATATGTACTAGGTTGTTGTACATCATAACTGAACTAATTTTATCCCACTATTTTTTTCATATCATTAATTGGTGCAACATTTTTCCTTTCATTCGAGTCTTTTCTTATACTAGCTATATCTAACAATTTTGTGTTTTTTCTCAAAAGGTGGAACTACCAATCTCAAAAATTAAAAGATGGGCTCATCAAAGATATAGAGCATGAGTTTGGTAGTAATATTTTTGATCATAAGAAATTGTTACAAAAAGATGCCAGACATCTCAAGGTTGTGAGGGACACATATAGAAAGAGCCTCGTCCACAACCCGAAGTACAAGCGTCGTCCCTTTGTTTTAGCGAGGGACTGGAATGAGTTCATTTTGGATGCAAAGGAGAAAGAGCAACATCTTCCAGAAGAAAGTGCACCAGCAAATCCAAAAAGGTATGCAATAGTATTAACTACTAGTACATTAATGAGAAAATTTAGCGTTCAACTTCAGTATCAACATTTTCAACTAGCTCAATTTAATCTATCTATTGATGAAAGGTATGTAAGTCATATGCTGACACAATTGCTTATAAATCTCAATCTCAATCTGGGCATAAATCCTACATAAGATATATTGAAAAAATGAAGCCCTTTATTCATATTTAGTGACAAATTTTAGAGCCTATGTCTCCTATGGGTTCTTTTCTCAAATTTTATCTTTGCTGAACTCAAACTCTAATTCAACTAAGAAATTCCTACTCAAAGTTGTGACAATTGAATCTTGTGATATGATGTACCATGTTAGATTTTGAGTCATAAAAATAGGCAATGCCTTGACCACTATACTTGTTGACTTTCCCTTTCTTTTACAATAATTGCTTGCTATCTTGAGTTTCCTATCCCCCGTTTTCTTTTGGGTCATGTGTGCATCAAATCTGCACTTAATCTGCATGTAAATCCTAATGAAATCCATCATTGAAGATATCAAATCCCATATTCTATAGTATTCTGTTAAGTATGATAACAATATATAATGTTGTCATTAGTGATTGTTATTTTATACTGTCATCAATTCCATTTTGTGCTTTGTTGCATATCAAAAAAGAAGTGCATATACACTATACATCAGATTTAAGTGTGAAGCATCACAAAATCTAATCTCTATCTTCAGATAACAATGTAGTCTGAGAATCCTAAAGAATTTAAAGCTGAGCATTTCCACCACATCTAAAATCCATTCTTCTTTTTTAGTATTGTTCATTGCTGTTGAAGCTTTGATCACATGGATTATGTGTCTATACCCAACCAATAGATTATCCTTTTTAGGGAATCCCTGCTTTTTCTCCTGTGGAAACTATAAAGATGGAAACTCATTAAGAGATTTTTTCTGATATCACCCTGCTTCCAATCTTTCTCTTCCGTTCCTTAGCTCTTTGCAAGCTCACAAAAGGTGTATCAGCTTTGGGAACATGTTAATTATTTGTGTGTAGACTAATTCAAACACATATATCAGTGAAGTAAAGAGACAAAGTACCAAGCCTAACACATCAACCTTGGGGGAGCACTCTTAAAATACAACATAATGTACAACAAAATTCACAGTGTGTACAAATGACTTTTCATGTGATTTGAACCTTCACCTGCACCTCTTGTTCCTTCACATTCTCATCCTTTTGAATTCAATATTTCTCGCTATGTTGTTTTGTCAAAATCCTTAAAATAGGAGTTATTTCTCCAACATACTACCACGCATAATCCTCAATTTTGGTATTTACATTTTGTTATTGTAAATATGAAAGGTATGTAATTCATATGCTGACGCAATTGCTTATAAATCTCAATCTCAATCTGGGCATAAATCCTACATAAGATATATTGACAAATGAAGATATATTGACAAATGAAGCTTCTAATATGTTCTCTCTGTGACCGAAGGCACTCACCCTTATAAAACCTTCACCTGCGGGTCCAAACCCACTTCCTGGAGTTGTAACTATATGTGCTTTCTCAAGGATCTCAGTAAAAATATCCCATGAATTTTGACCAGGAAATCGAACCCATACATATGGCGCATTTTTTCCTCCAAAGACATCAAACCCAAGTGAAGTAAATGTTTCCACAATGATTCTAGTATTCTCTTTATATCATCTAACATATTTCAAACTTTTCATAGGTTGCAAGACACATCAAAGGCAACAAAGGCGAGGCTGGAAAAGGTTGGGCAGCACAAACTTGGCTCTGGGGGATATTCGAAAATCAAAGCACGCGTTGTAAGTAGCAATAAATGAATTACAAAGAAAAATTATTTATAAAATGCAAATAATTTTGTTAATTAATAAAAAAATGCAGGGTGTTGATTTTAATCTGGAGGCCACAGAAGAACACAAAAAAATTGCCTTCGAGAAAGGCTATGCAGCGATGGCTGAATGCCTACGGCAAGCTTCCATTGCCCCAACCGAACAGTCTCCTACATCATGTGCACAGGTAAATATGCCAAAAAATATATTAGAAATTGAATACTTGAGCAACAATTTATTTGATAATAATGTGCATGACATTGCAATGCAGCCTGTTAATCCTGACACAGATCATATGCAGCATCATGAAGCCCCTGATGTGCATCGTACCGTCGATGGAGGTGCTCATTTTTTATTTAAAACTAATTATGTAATTATTAATACAATTTAACATCTTTAATTGAACTTGGTATAACCTTTTTGTGTTGAGGATATAGAATCATGTCATGCTGAACGAGTGCCAGAGGATGTTCAGACTGATCAACAGGTAGATCATGTGGCACATTCAGGTAAAGAAAATCTATGTTTTGTTCTTTTAAATTAATTTTTTGATTTATAGTTCTTTTACTTAAATAAAAACTCCTAATTCACTAATATAAAATGGTGGGAATTTAACCTCATGAAGTACTTGTTATTGTAGCTAACCCCCCTTTGGTGTAGCGGCCTGATGGTGTTCCTGAACGGATGAGGAGGAGACATGTGTTAGAACCAGTAGAGGAGGGGGATCCTAACGAGGACATTGATATTCCTCTTAGAAATTTTATGAAAAAAGAAATGGCAAGAAAGCAAAAAAGAGATGATTATTCATGAATGACTTACTCTTGAATATTGTTAATGAATATTGTATTAATGAATTATTCATGAATGAATTGCTCTTGAATGTTGTGTGTTAATGAATTATTCGTGAATGTTGTGTGTTTATGAATTTTATGTGTTAATGAATGTTATCATGTGATTATAATGATTGAATGTTCTATTTCAAAAATGGATGAATTGAATGTTATTAAATGTTAATGGGGAATTTAGAGTGATGTTGTGGGGGGGGGCGGGGGAGGGGCCAAATGAGCTTCCACCTTCACGTGGTTGGCCATGTTAAGTAGAGAATATTTAACTATTCTCGAAACCAAGTGAAGCTCAAACTTTAAAGATAAGCTTATAGTTAATAGTGACAACCAATTAGCAAGTCGAAATGAAGTTCTTCGTTACAGGTACCTTTTTAGTTTTTAAAGCACGATATCATGTTTTAATAGTGTATAGTTTTTTTCTCTTAAGTTAAAGTATTCTTTTACTATAACAACATAATTTATGACCATTTTAGTAACTATTCTAACATCGCTTTATGACAAATCCTGTTTCTCAGATGTTGAGCATGGCTGCAGTTGTGCAATTGGCATTTCAGAGTATTGGTGTGGTTTATGGGGACATAGGAACATCACCACTTTATGTGTATGCAAGTACTTTTCCTGATGGCATCAAACATCCTGATGACGTTCTTGGGGCTTTGTCTTTGATCATATATTCGCTCACCCTTTTGCCCCTCATCAAATACGTCTTCATTGTATTGTGGACCAATGATAATGGAGATGGTAAGATTATAACAGCTCTAGTTTCACTTTGTTTTTAGGTCAAAGTTTGATCTTTTTGATGTGAAAACATGTGTTCTAAGTTTAAAGGGACGGTTTTTTTTGTAGGTGGAATGTTTTTTCTTTATTCTTTGATTTGCCGCCATGCAAATGTCAGCATGATACCCAATCACCAGGAAGAAGACAGGAAACTCTCCTCATATACACTTGAAGTTGCAGGTAGATAGCCCAATAGAGCCATTAGGATAAAGGAAGCTCTTGAACAAAGTAACTTTGCCAAGAGATGTTTGTTAATACTAGCCCTTGTGGGAACTTGTATGGTTATAGGAGATGGCGTCCTCACCCCTTGCATCTCTGGTACATATTATTGTTTTTACAATATGTAATGCTTTTTGTTGTTATTTTTCAATATATTGTATGCTTGTTATATCAATGTTTCAATAGTGTGATCTATTATCATATGTTAGAAATCAAACGATCTCGAAGTCTACTTAATTCACAATAAATCCCTTAGATTGTACAAAATTTGTTAACTTTTCCCTTTCATTTGTTCAAGTAGTTTTACTAACACTTAATTTGTTGATATATTTTAGTTCTTTCAACAGTGGAGGGAATCAAAAGGGTGGTCAAGTCGCTCAACCAAGGTGAGTTGTCGCCATTTGCTCACATTATAATATTTGAGATGGGTAGGAAGGTTATGGTGAGCAGAAAACATGAACACGAAATTAGATTGATAAACTAATGACATTTCATTCTTTGTCCTATTCCTCAATTTCATGCTTGGGTTTTATAACCCCAATTGATCTTCCTTAAAACATTATTCCATTTCTTTTATGAATTTTGAAGTTAGGAATATCTGAAACTGTAATGACTTTGCAAGGTATCCCAGCAAATCTCAAATTCACATTCTTTTTTTCTATCTTAAAGTCTTGCCTGTAGGAAATTGTGATCTTGTGTTGAATACACATGTTAACCTGTGAATTTATCTGACTTTCTCTTTGGACCTGCTTTTGGTGTAATCTTAGAACCCATATTGTTGTACTCAAATTTGGAAGGCGCGCTGGAGATGGCATAGCTGTGAAATGCCTATGTTTGGAAAGTTGTTTGGTTTTTATCTTGATTGATGAATAGTTTGCTGTCATTATGTGGATAATGGCTTCAGTTATGGGCATCTTATCTTTCCAAAAGCTGTCATACCTAATGACCTGAGAACATCCTAAAATTTTGACATGTTATATCTGATTTGGAGGAGGAAGAAGTACAAACGATTCAAAAGGTTGTCTAGAATGAGAGCGTAGTGTGCTTCCATAGTTTTCATCTGTCTTATTTTTGTATATTGGAATGACTTAAATATTTTTAAATGAAGGAAGAACTGCACCAAAAAGAACGTAAAAATCGGGATGAATTTCGAAGATTGCTGGAGGATCATAAAGCAACTGGCCTGCTTATAGCAAAGACAAACTTCATTTGAAGCAGGCTCTTTGCTTTATGATCCTCCAGTTCTTTGATAAAGCAAAGAACTGGAGGATCATAAAGCAAAGAGCCTACTTCAAATACATCTGGTTCACCACCCAAGGATTTGTTTGAAGATGTTGCAGAAGGGATGAAAAAGAAGGTAAGAAAGTTGCATATATTTTAATGATTTGATTGCAGGATTTAATTGCACTTTCACAATCAGGCTTGCAATCATTATTACTCAAGGCAATGTATGTTTGATTCCTTTGATGTAACCGTTTTTTGAATATGTATCTTTGGCAGTACCAGGAGGACAAATCAAACATAAAAGACGCTATGGAGTCAGGAAAGGTGTGCCTTTTGTGCTTTAAGATTTTCCATTGGATGTAAAATATATTGTAATCTTTTTGATGTAATGATTGTAGCTTGTAGTAATATCAGCATGGACTCTTGACAAGTTCAAAGCCTCCATTGGGGAACTATATGATTTGGCTGCTGCATCTTAAACAAATCTTAAGGTTTGTTCTAGTTACATTTCTAGATTTTTTGTCTCAGCTACAGAAGACTTCACAATAAAAGTATTTGGTATTTGCCTTTGAACAATGTTGTCACATATTTTTATGTTCCTAGTAACTACTATTTATACAAACAAGGATCTTATCCTTATGTTCCATATGACTCTGGTTCCTAACTGATTCGATCATTGCATCAGCTATATTATGTTTTGACTCATTTGCACTAGTAAGTAGTTGCTAGAAGTGAATCGCTATCACAAATGCACTAGTTTGTTCTCATTAGTGGATAATGGATTTTTATTAGGTTAAACTGAAATAATTGCAAATGTTGAAAGTAATGCAAGTTGTTTTGGGATATATGATTTTGTTAGGTCTTACTGACATCCTGTGTATTGCTTGTAGCTTGTGTTTGAAGAAGTGATTGAACAAGTAAAGGAAAAGGAAGAGAAAGAAGCAAAAAGGAGGGAAAGGCTGGAAGATGATTTCACGGCTTTGCTTTATTCTTTGAAGGTTTACATTATTCATTTTGGAAAAAATCCTTCTAATGCAGTCTCTTTTTCCTCTACTACTTTTACACCTGGAGTAAAATTTCACAGAGTTTTGTACATTAAAAATCCTGAATATGAATGAATTTCTATTCTTATCATAAACGAATTTATATCTATGTAACGATAAATTAGTTATATATTGTTTTTCCATTTCAAGAAATTGTTGCTTCCTCATAATGGGAGGATTGCATACCTTTTCTCAAAGATGCAGAAGCATACAGGTAAAAGAGCCACTATCAGAAATTAATCTTATTGTGAGTAATTAAAGGTAGTTATCATGTACCTTACACTAGTAGTAGCTATAAATATATTGGATATGAATATTCAGGGCAATTAGTGATGAAAGCTTCTCTTAGGAGATATCTGATAAGTACATTGCAAATCTTCACGAAAAGGTTAAGGAAAACAAGCGCAAACGAGATGAAGAAGAGGTAGATGACCTGATTATCATTTCCACTTTCATATCTAATTTTGTCAAGATCTCATTGTTGTTTAAATACCTTTTGAAAGCATATTTGGGTGAGTGTTGTACTGAGAATGCAAATTAGACCTCCTTATGAAGATAATTGTATTACTAACAAGTTATTTTAACTACTTTTACAAACTAGCTATTAATAGTTAAATTGTTGCAAACTAGCCTTTATCAAGATTTGATATGACCTAGATGAGATGAGCTAGGGCTAGTAGACTAACCAACATGAAAAAGCCAAAAGAAATACAAAAGTTGTCAACAACACTCTTGACATTCTCTATGTATATCCTAAACAAATGTGCTATCATCAAATGCACTTAACGATGATGTCAACCATTCCAATATGCATGCAGCTTTAATGTTAAATGAAGATAATTCTAATGTAACAATCAATCATTCTAGCGATTCTTTTGGCCACAACTTCTTCCAGGCTAAAATCTCTTCCTCTGTAATTAACTTCTGAATGCCTCCATAAAATCCTTCAACCTCACCTCCTGCTTCATGATGACGTTTCCTATTGATTGGAGCAAGTCTCCATCGAGAACCAGAGGTATATTGATGAAGAGATATTGAATCTTATTAATATAACAACTAACTTGATAGCATTAATATACATTATGGATGAAGAGATATTGAATCTTATTATGGACCTTATCCTTGGTGGCTATGAACTGACATCTAACTTGATAGCATTAATTTTGAAGTTTCTAACTGAATGCCCTAAGGCATTGGAGCATTATTAAAGAAAACATCAAGGGATAATATTTGAATTGTGGATATTTGTAAATTATGTTGGTTTTAGACAGTTATAGTTATAGTTATATATGCGCTCTTATGATGATGTGATTGGGACTGTAAGTTTTTTTGTCACATTTATTTGTTTGAAAAATAGATGAAATTATTGGCTTTCATTCCTGATAAATAATTATTTCCTAATTTTATTCTTCCCTGCAGGAACCAAAATTTGGACACGCTGTGCCAATTATTGCAAAGCCTTTGCTCTCATAGGAGCCTTCTAAACTCCACAAAATTTGAGTTGTAAAGCATAATTGCTTGGTGGAAACAGGATATCGTGCACATTTCTTCCTCCCCGTTGTTTTGTATAAAATAAATCATTTGACGAATGAAACAATGGTGTGGAGGAAGAAATGTGCATGATACCTTGACTCTCATGCATCAAGAAATTACGCTTTATAATCAAGTTTTGTGTAGTCTTGAACGCTCCTATGAGAACAAAGCTTTCAGGAAAAATGGGACAGCGCGTCTCAATTGCGACACATTTTGGTCTCAATTGCGACCAATATTCGTTGCAATTGAGACACCAAACTGGCAACCTTTTAGGTCGCAAGTATAGCACCGACGTCGAAAGCTAAGCGTCTTTGGTCGAAATTTCGACAAAAAATTGGGCAAGTTTATGTCAGAATTGAGAAAATAACAGTTTATGTTGACTAGAGTACTCGACAAAATTTGTGTCGGTAAATCCATGTTTATGTAGTCGAATTTTCGACGCGAAATGAATGTGGCAGAAAACTGACCAAATTTGTGCGACGACGACTTTGGTCACTTTAGCGATGTACTCTTGTCGAAATTGAGACCTTTTTGCGTCGCAAATTAAGCCTAAATTTACTAGTGGGATGAGCAAGTTAAAGCCAAAAAACCACAAGTAGGTCAAAAAAGAGCCTAAATGGCAAAATAAAATGCACTACCTTAGGACACATGTCAAATGCCTTGAAAAGTGTGTCCCCCAATACCATAAATGACCTCAAGAGGCATGTCAATTCATTCCAAAAACTATCTTGAAAAGTGTGCAAGTTTGAACCAAAAATTGTCTCAAAAAGCATGTTGGTTCCTACCAAAATTACAGTGGGAAGCATGTAGGTTTCCTACCAAAAATTACCTCGAGAAGCATTCCAATTCTATACCAAAATTGCCTCGAGAAGCATTTTATTTTTGTACCAAAAACCATCTCAATTTTTTTGCCAAAAAATCTCAATTTTTGTACCAAAAAACCTTGATTTTAGTGCCAAAGAATCTCAATTTTTGTACAAAAAATCTTGACTTCCATGCCAAAAAACCTATATTTTTGTGCCAAAAATCTTAATTTTCATGCCAAAAAATCATAAAATTGCCACCTCGAGAAACATGCCCAACCTTGGAGCAATTTGTTTTGCCTTGGATTTCAACTATGTCCAAATTGGACAAATTTTACATGAAAATAGGGGTTTTTTGGTGCTCTGAGCTCAATGGTGATGTTCATTTTGGCTCAAACTAACCCAAAATTTAGTGAACCCCTAGATCCAAAAAAGTCATTGTGAAGAACCAAAGTCCTCTGAAAAAAAACATAGACCTGAAAGCCAAGCAAAAAAATTATAAATAGAACAAGGGCATGAAGATCTAGAGCTCCAATACCATGTTGAAGTTGATGAAAGATCAAACCCACAACTCCAAGGAATCTCCTGCATGCAAACACCTATCATAGAAAGATAGAAGCAAAAGCTATGGAGAGCTAGAATTCTTAGATCCACTAATGAGATATTCTTGATGAGCAAAAAGAGAAATTTTTATAATCAAAAGTGAATAAATTATTACAAAGGGGTCAATCCTTATAAAGGAGATCAAAACTCTAAAAGAGAAAAGCCCTAGGTTGCATAATAATATTTAATAAAAGAATTAATTATTATATGCCCAAAGTTTATCTTAAGTAAAAAAGAGATAATAAGTGGCTTAATAATTAAATCAATATGATTTAATTAATAAGATAAAATTATATTACTCTAATAAAGGATGAAAACAAGGTCATGTCCAATAAAGGGTTAACGTGTGCCCTAGCTTTCCCTAAAGTGTTTAAAGTTGAATGGATCAAGATTGTGTTGAGTAGGATACATGATATGAAGTTATGGTTGGATAATGGGCTAGTTAAAATCACAAAATCCATTATACATCACATGATTGTTTATACTGCTTTGGACTGAGTGAAGATTGTTTTTTGTGAGGCATGTGATACAATTAAAGACCTCATAATGGCAAATTGGAATGGCCAAGGTATGTCAATCAATTTGATTAAGGATGGAGTAATTGAGTTTATAGTTCATGTGATTACACACAAACTCTATCAGTCGAGTGGAGTGAATAGTCTGCCATGTGTAGTTGTTGACATGGGCTATTAAACTAGTCAAGAAGGATCATAGTTATGACTTGGTTGAGCTACAATTGATATAACTTGTAGAGAAACTTGGAGCAATAAGGAAGGCTAAGAACACATCTTATAAGTTTGGTTCTCTTATATTATGCATATTTTTAGATGTACATAATTCTTTTACCATAGTTGGAGATGTAGTCTGGGCTAAGACTAGGCCTGTGACCAAGTAGATAAATGAGTATATTGAATATATAGGTAAAAAATTTGAAACTATTATGGATGGTTATTTTGAAGATTTCAAGAGGAAGATGAATAATAGGTCAAGGATACCTAAATTAGTAGTTGATCAGTATTATGATCACATATGGCTTTCTGTTGATACAGGTTACACATATATACATGTAGTAATATCAAGAGTCTATAACAAATAACATTGAAGTTTCTAAAGGACCCCAAGTAACTTCTATTAGAGTAATCAAACTTTCTTCTAGCAAAAAATATGCAGTTAGTGGTTTATGTCCCAGGTAATTACAAGAAAACCAATAACCATGAAAGAAGGATTTATTAAACCTGTTCATGTGGTTTTGTTTGAAGGTAGGAAGTTCTTCATCATTCAAATTATGTTGTTCATTTTTGTATGATGTAGAACATTTAGAATCTTCAAGTCCAACGTCTATTTTGTGTAATGATGACTTTTGAGAAACAAGGAGATTGTCCAATGATATGATATGGTTTTGATTTGTTACTCCTTGTTATGACAATCCACATTGTTACCAACTATGAGAATTTCTCCATCATGGATATTGAACTAAATAAATTTATTCATGTCACCAGTCATATGATGTGACCAATTACTTTTTATGATCTAATCACATTTCTTCTCAACCTATGACAATAGGGCTTTCTCTTCTCTAACTTCTTTCTCTGGATTTTCTTCTTTTATAGCTACACATCCTAACTCATCTTCACTCACTCTAAACTCTCTCATCAGACTCATCATCTTCATTTGTATATAAACATTCTCTAGTCCTTCTAGATTTGAAATTATTTTGGTACTTATTCACTCTTTTAGGACATGTACAAGCATAATGACCAAATTCATCACAAGTCTAACATATAAAGATTTTCTTACCATATGGTTCTCTCCTTACAAGAAAGGAAATTCCTTCTTCAATCAATTTGTCTTCCTAAATTTTGGATATGTTGCTAGTAGCATAATCTTTAATGGTTCTTGTGCTTCTTGACAAGGAAGAGAAAACACATAATGCACTAAAATTAGTTTCCACTCAAGGAAAATCTCCATATTGTTTCAAGCTTACTTCTTCTACTTCCAATCTTCCAAGAAGAGTCTCTCTAGTAAATTTCTTAGTACAAGGTATCACTTTCTCAATCATTTGTGATGTCTTCATGAATGGTGATATCAAGGTCTTCAAGATCTTCCATATAATCTCATCTTACTCTTTAGTTCCATTACAAGACTTGATTCTTGTAACAATTTCTAATATTCTACCAATATAACTTCTTACAAATTTATCTTCCATCATTTTAGCCTCTTGAAACAAACATGTCCAATTTTGTAATCCGATTCTCTTAGCATGCTTATCACCTTCAAAAGTAGATTCCAAAGCTATCCAAGTTCTATGAGATGTTCCTAAGGATTTTACCTGACTATATTTATTTTTAGGAAGATATGACAAAAGTTCTTCTCTAAAAAGCATGTTACACATGAATAGATCTCTTTCAGCTTCACTACATCCTTCAAGTTTGCTTTCTTCCATAATTTTCTTTCCATTCTTCATCATCATCCAATATCCTAGACCCATGCATAGAAAATGTGCCTTCATCTTCTCTTTCTATCTATCATATTTAACTCCATTGAACTTAGGAATTTCTTTTTTGAAATGATTTTTCATAGATCTCCTTAAGTTGTTAAACTTTTCCTTCAAGGAACTGATTCTCTGATGCCAATTGTTAGAAATTAATATCCACCAAGATAACTAAGAGAGCAGGTGAATCAGTTATCTGATCAATATAACTTTTATCAACATTATTAAACCTTAAACATGTGATCAATATAATCAACAACCATAAGAAGATACACATTCATAGTAATACCATATAAGTTAATTAGGGAAACCATTGATAAGAGGAAAACCCTTGGTGGGACAATGTAAATTCAAGCAGAAATAATCAAACTTAAACATACAACAAGGCCTGCTCAGAGTTACACAATGAAGCAATATAAATAACACATGAAAACTATGTAATTGGATCCATATAATGCTAAGCAATTGGCAGCCACACTGATGTAAAAATTAAAAGAAGACTGTCAACATGCCCGATTGTATGGCCATCCAAGTTTGGCCATATACAATAAAATTATAAAGTTAGAATCCAAGTTTGCATGCTATCTTGCTTCTCAATATCTCCTACCATCATTTGCTCCCTTTTCTTCTATCTCTAGCTAAGCTTCTTATATAGATAGCTAAGCCACAAGTTGGATAGTCAAGAATTTAATTACATTATAGGTCCAACCTAGGAAGAGTAACTCAAAATTTGTGTTGAATTAAACATAAAGTATTATGCACTTAAAGGAAGTTCCACACATGTCCTAGGACTCAACTCCTAAATTTTCAATATGTCATGTTAACATAAGAAATTGCACCAATAGAAACAACACACCTCTGTAGAAGGAAACAGCCATAGCAAAGACTACAAAGAATGATTCACAACTTGAGAAATACAAATGATCAAAGCTTGTGTTCTTAGGAGGAAGATCAAGGATAGTTCCTCTTCATTATGTTAACCGCACATAACATGACACCAATAGAAGCAATGAATTCTTCACAAACAGTAGACTAGTACAAAAACTAAGAAATATTTTTGTTTGATGCAAGATTTCTCAAAGACCCAAGATGCTCTTGCATTAGACATCTAGGGTTCATAAAGAACTGATGTTCAAATCAAGTACTGCTCATATTCTGACCTAAATCATAAAAATCCAACTCATCTTTTGTGATCCATGAACTAACTTCAATTGGTTTCTCTTTCCACTAAACTAGGCATTCCATGTAATATTTTCCTCTAATACTCTTGCTTACTCTACCATTCATAATCTTTTCTATGTCTTCTTTCTACCCTATAGGATAATCTAGGTTACCGTCATTCTCATCTTCTAATTCATAGTACTCAAATATATTTGTAATGTTAAATATAGGTGATATATCCATATCTTCTATTAATTCTACTTCATAGGCATTTCCACTGTCAAACTTTCTCAAAATCTTACAAGGTCCAAACTTCTTCATTTTTACCTTATTGTAGGTATGAACTAGAAATCTATTCTTCTTCAAATGAATCATAACCTCATCACCAAATTCAAAAGATTTGTGTCACTTCCTTTTATCATCCCTTTGTTTATACTTCTAATTACTATTTCCAAATTTCTTTTAACTTCCTTATGTAAAGTCATTATGAAATTGATAAAGTGCTCTACTTCAGCACTCCTTCTTATCTTAGTAGGTGATTCTTTTAACTCTATGCTTCCTTTAGAATGAAATCCAATAACAATCTCAAATGGTGTCCTCTTAGTACTTCTATTCAGAAAATTATTGTATGCAAACTCTTCTTGTCCCAAGACTAAATCCTAATTAGCAGACTTATCTCCAACTAAACATTTTAGTAAATTATCCAAATTTTTGTTTAGCACTTCACTTTGTCCATCTATCTAAGGGTGAAATCTAGAATTAAACTTCAACTATGTATTCATCTTTGGTGCAGGAGCACCTAGTCAAAGGTCCTTGTTTTGGTTTCTAGGTTTCTAGTTTTATTTTCTCATGCACTAACTCTATCCAAGTTAGGACTATGAGTTTTGACCTTTCAAGGTCATCTCTTTGTTTTATTTTGTTCCTAGGTGAAGTTTCCATTCTAGGAGATTTTGGGTTGATTGTTTAGTGTTGCTTGTGTTAGGGGTTATGGGTCTAGGACCATAAAAGCATGACGAAGGTGTGGTTTTTAGCCTATCTTGTCCAACATGATGTTTTTACATGTCATTGTATGGCTTGGAGATCCTACATATCATTTGGAAAGCTCCAATTGATAGATGTTCAAAAATTGCAAAAATATAAAAGTTGTCACGAACTTTGAAAAGTTGGTTGACGATATTTGAGCAAGAATTGCATATGTCATGGTTTTGAGGTTAATGGTTTCCATAACTGTCTGAAACCTCTTGGTAGACTTATAAGAATCACGAAATAACCCATTCTAGGGGTTAGATATTGTAAGAGGAAAGTTTTTCCATTGTAAACCATGAGTTATGTGACAGTTTTCAAAGTTTTTCATGTTTTGGATTGCATATTCACAATAATGGATTGAAGCTTGAATTTTTACAATAGATTATTGATGTTCTTGCTTCTACAATACTTTGTGTTTCAGGTTTCTAGGTTGTAGAAGTTCATTTGGTCGGTTCTTGAAAATCTTTTTATAAATACTTTGTGTGTTGGTCCAGTCGAGACAATTTTCACAAAAATGGCTCCCACATGAGTTCCTATCATGGATTCATCACAACCTTAAGGAAAATGGGAATGGAGCTACTGTACATAATGTATATACATTTTTGGGCCCTAGACAGCTGGTTAAGCAATTGAAATATGATGCCCTAGGCAAGTCACAGTCACTTGGTTAGGCAATCACAGCAATTGTAGGAAGGTTTTGGAGGTCTAAATGTGAGAGATACTTCAACCCAAGAGTTGCAAAAGGAAGAGCGGTGAGTGATGTTACTATATTCCAAGTGACAAAGTTTCAAACTATTTTTTGTTAAGGGAATGAATAGACCCTAGTCAACCCTATCATCCATAATGTGAAATCCTTGATTATAGGCATAAAAATTACCTTTAGGTGTACAGATGGTTTGGAGAGCTCAGACCCACAAAATCCTTTAGATTTTCCAACAAGGTATTTGAATCCATGATTTGTTTGCCACCTTGTTTAGAGAAATTTGCAATTAAGATCCAAAACATCAAGTAGGAGGGCTAATTCGATTAGTCCTATTTAGGGCAATTGTGACAGTTTTACAAAAATTAGTAAGAAGACTTCTTGGTGTTGAATCCATAAGGTTGGAAGATTTTCTAAATCTCATAAGGGAACACCCTCACTCCTTATGGTGGCAGGAATGATCAAGAAGGATAAAAAACTAAAGTTGGCAAGGTAGCCTGAAGAGGCATTGATGAGTGCAAGAAGCAAATCCATTTGTGTATCTAGGTAGGGAAGTATTCGGAAATAGAATAGAGGTCCCCTAGAGCTTAGGGTACTAAGGAAACCCTAGTAGGCTAAGAGAAAATCTTGGTCAATTCCTAGAGGAGAATAGGACTAAGGAAGCAAGCTACCTATCATTATATCAATATTTTTCCAAAGTGCCCTCCAAAAGTAACTAGTACACTTAGTGTCTCTATTTGAAACAATAGTCTTAGGAAAACCACGCAATCTTACTACTTCCTTGAAAAATAACTCAGTTACATGTAATGCATTAGAGGCCTTCTTACAAGGTATGAAAGGTGTCATCTTTGAAAATCTGTCAACCTCTAGAAAAATAGAATCATTGGCTCTCTAAGTTCTAGGCAATCCAAGAACAAAATCTATACTCACATCTTCTCAAGGTCTATCAGGTACAAGTATAGGTGAATACAATCCCACATTTTGACAAGTTCCTTTTGCAAATTGACAAATTATGAAACTTCTAACCATTCATTGTGTATCCCTGTAAATCTATGGCCAAAAGTATCTTTCAAAAATTAGTTTAATACTCTTATCAATCCCAAAATGTCCAGCAAGTCCACCACTATGTTTCTTTTTTATTGTGTTCTCTTTCATAGATCCTCTAGGTATGCAAAACTTAATTCATCTGAACAACATATCTTCTAGAATGAAATAACTAGTCCACATTCACTATTTTTCCTTACAAACTTTCAAAGGTTCTACAAAATCCAAATCAGTTTCATACAAACACTTCAAGTCATCAAAACCAAGCACTTAAATTCTCATCTCTATCGGCAAATTTCTTCTTCGGCTCAATGCATCAGCAACTTTGTTTAACTATCCACTCTTATGCTTCAGTGAAAAGGAGAAATTTTGTAAGAACTCAACCCACTTCATATGTCTCTGATTCAACTCATTCTAACTTCTCAAATACTACAAAGTTTTATGGTTAGTGTACAATACAAAATCCTTAGGCACCAAATAATCTCTCCATTTCTTCAAAGCCTGAACAATAGCATAGAATTCCTGATCATAAAATAAATATTTTCTCTTAGCATTATTCAATTTCTCACTAATGAAAGCTACAAGTCTTCTTTTTTTTCTCAAAATAGCTCTAATTGCACTCCCACTAGCATCACATTCAAATTGAAAAACTTTACTAAAATTAGGCAAAGAAAGTGTAGGTGATTCTATAATCTTTTGTTTCAATGTTTCAAAACTCCTTTGTGCTTAGTTGTGGTTTCACAATGCACACATCATTTCTCCTAAAAATGGGGACCCTCTAGTAAAAATT
The DNA here is from genome assembly GCA_028749045.1 of Cupressus sempervirens. Taxonomy (NCBI): domain Eukaryota; kingdom Viridiplantae; phylum Streptophyta; class Pinopsida; order Cupressales; family Cupressaceae; genus Cupressus; species Cupressus sempervirens. Next base: position 26,300,009 of record CM053784.1, read on the forward strand.
TTGTCTCCTAGACCCTTAGTCTAAGGCCTGGGATCATCTTTTGCAACTCCACCTAGAGTCTAGGTCAAGCTCCAATCCTTTAACTGAGACAATCTAGTGTCAGAACTAGGAAAAAGTGAGTGATAGAGTGAGTTAAGTGCTAAAGGGTGCACTACAGCACCTAGTGCACATGTGCACCCTTCTGGTGTGCGCATGTGCACTAAATGCGCAAATGCACACTTTTATCCCTTTGTAGATGCACGCATGTGCAAGTGTGCACCTCTAAAGGGTGCACACTTAACCAAGCATATATAAGTCGAGTTACCTCCTCCCCTTCTCTCATTATTTTCATCATTTCGTTGAAGACCACACATTTGCACCTATTGAGGTGGGCCAAAATCCTCACTAACCTGCACAAAACAAACAAGGTCAAATCACCAAAGGTGCGCACATGCACACCTCCTCAAGGTGCACAGGTGTGCACCTTTGTTACGCATTAAAAGGCTAAAATCCTAAGAAAATAAACTTAAAAACCTTAGTTAAAGGTGCACACATGTGCACCTATCCAATGTGTTCATGTGTGCACCTTTGAAGATAAACCTTAGCAACCATAAACATAGGTAATGGTGCACATATGCTTTTTCCCCTTTGTACATAGAGAATAAGGGTGCACACATGTGCACCCCATCAAGGTGCATAAGTTTGCACCCTTAGCACAAAGAAAGGGGGAAAACTAAGATAAGTCCACCCCACAATGCACTTGCGCAAGCATGTGCACAGTTGTGCACATGTGCAGGTGCGCACCCCACTAAGGTGTGCACATACCCAACAGCACCCAAAAGACTTGGCATGATGTTTTGGCACACCTAGCAGATGTTGTTTTCCTTTTCAGGATTATTAAGAGGAAGTTTGAGTTGGTTTCCTTCTATTTTAGTGTTCTAGGTTTTATATTTTTGTAATTAGAGTTTGTTTAGGGTTTAATTTTAAGATTATTGGACTACTAGTTTTTCTCTTATGTCCAAATAAAATGGCATCCTTGTCATCTTTTCTTGAGAAAAAGATGGCTACAAAGCCATAGTATTCAAATTTCAAGGTGCACCAAAGAAATCATGCTTTCAGGATGGACATTCAAAAATTAGAGATACTAAGTAAAGACACATATACTGGAACGCATTCTTTGTACTCTGCAATAAGCCTAAAGAGAAGTTCACAATGGTCTTTGCACTTATTTGATCTAGGTTGGTCAATGCAGCATCTCATCCTACATTAGTGCAGTCTTCTAAGCTCATCATGGCATTGGTAGAAAACTATGTCAGAATCAAGAGTTGTTAAAAGTTTCATAGGGGAGATAGTCCTAGACCTTAGACCTAGGAATATTGAGAAAGTATTTCATCTCCCTAGAGTTGATCAGTATGTGAAGATAACTTATCATCAAGCAAAAAGATGGTATAGGGAAAATGAGAAGAAGGCCATGGAGATCATACAATCATCATTTTTTATTGATAGAACATTGGTGGAACACAGAGCCAAAAAGATAGACATAACTAGGGCACATATGAAGGATGACATCAGATATACCATTGTACTTTTGAGAAGAATCATGGGTCTACTGGCAGCAAAGCATCTTCATATCTGGATGGTCCATTTCATAGAGACCATTAGAACAACCAAAATGCCAGTTGATTGGGCCACAATGTTGAGTGAAAACTTAGATGAGCAGCTGGTAGGAGTTAAAGCCAACCCCAAGTTTTACATGGCATCATATTTGGTGTACTTATTGGCGGCAAGAACAAATGACTATGTACGACTATATAAGAAAGGAAGCATGCAAGATGCCAATGCTTGGCCCTATGTGGTATATCCATAGTTGGTAAAGAAGAAGCTCTCAAATTAGAGCAAGGAATTCTAAATAGTGAATGATACTTTTATATTTGCAATCATCCAATTTATAGAGGATGATTATGCTAAACGGATGTCAATAGAGGCAGCAACAAGGATCGTTGAGATCGATGCCTCCTACCTCTAGTTCAAAACATTCACTTACCTAAGGGTAGCTAGTATAGTGGTGAATTTGAAGAAACTCCCAAGATATCCATCAAATAGGCTTTTCTTATTAGAGATTACAAGACAGCTCACATATGCATATGATAGAGTGAGAAAATAGCATAAGAAGACATGGGTATGGCCTACTACTATAGATGTGTTTGGGGTCAAGCAAAAACAAGACATTATGACTTTTGATTCAGAGTGGGATCAATATCCCTTGGAAGATTATAACTCCCCTCGCCCTTATTTTGATAATATTGGTAGAGTTCAACATTTGGCAGGGAAGCAGTTTGTGCACGAAGATGTCATAGAAGATCATTGGATGAACGTGATAGATGACTATGATATTTGAATAAGGGATTAATGTAGGATGACTCTATATCTAGTAGGAAAGCCCTTAAAAATAAAGATCCCACTCAAGGTTGTTCAGCAAGACATCAAGATCAAGGTTGTTCAGCAAGACATCAAGAAGTCTTCGATCCATTGTACAACTATGACAAAATCTATGATTGGCCGATCATGAATATCAAGATAGATCAAGATGAGAATGTGGGCATAAATCACAAGGAAAGGCACATAATTTAGTTAACAAGGGAATGGATCAAGAAGCCTTTTAACCTTGACCCACTTCCATAGGTTGTTACCTTTCACGCCACAACATGCCCAATTAAGGGTAAAGGTGCAAAAGTTACAGTACCAACCTTCCTTGTTCAATCCCTAGTAAGGCCATAAATGGTATATCAACATGAGAGGGAAGTTAAGTAATTTAGGGAAGATAAAGGGAAGAATAAGAGGAAAAGAGATTCCTTAAGGCAAGTTGAGCTTGAAACTAAAGAGCCTCAAGATGAAGAGGCAGCCCAAGCTCAAGATACTGAACAAGTGCCCCCACCTAGACAAGAATAGGAGCTGGAAAAAGAAGCACAAGAAGCACCACTAGCTAGTCCAGAGGAAGAAGCCTCTCGTTCAGTTGCTAAGAAGGCTATGGTTCAGCTTGCAATGAAAAGGACAAGAAAAGGTAAGTTACAAAAGAAAGTCATTCCCATCGCTCAAATTCTAGAGACCATCCCTGAGGCAGATGCTAAAGAAGAGGAATATGAAGAAGATAATCTTTCTTTGAGTCAAAGGATGCACCTAGCCAGGGCTACAAAAGAAGAGTGAAGAAGGACCTCTACTGTAATGTTGCCATCTATTACCAGGAAACCTATTCAGATTACGACTTCAAAAGATGAGCAACAACAATGGATCAAAGAATAGGAGGGACAAGAAATAGATGTCATTAACATTTCTAATTTTGATTTTATGCCTATGAGCACTAAAATGGTAGGTGATAAGATATGAGATACAGCTACGAACAAACCTTTGGGAGAGGATTGGAACCAAATGCCACCTCAACCACAAGGGTGTCTGGGCACAAAACCATCATTTTAAGACTTGTCTTTCTTGCACAAAGGTTCAGCTACTCCTCTCCCTCCTATCACTAAATAACAAGAACAAGTAGTGTATGAAGAAGAGCTCGAACAAATGCCAACTAATGAAATATCAGAGGATGGAAAGATACCTGAAGAACCTTAGCAAACTTCTCAAGATACAAAGGCAAGGACTTTGGATACAATGGATACAGGAACCCCCAACATAGATCTCTCTCTGAAGGAGAAGACTCTAGAAAGGAGTGATAAGGGAAAAGGGCCAGCAATGCAAACATCCTCTTCAGCCAAATACATGTCTCCCATGGGCACTACACCAGCTTGGTTGAAGAGGGAGGTTATGGTCTGGCAAAAGAGACAATTGAACTTGAATGTAGAAGAGGGAATGGATGAGCTAGTGGAAGCCATCAACAAGCCTAAGCTACCTATAGCTGACACGTGAACCTTGGTCCTTTTAATGAAGAGCCAAGATCATGACTCGTTTGCACAAATTTCCATCCATCCTCCACATGTTGATGTTGAGGATTTGACTCCTAGTGATTACCAGATCAACGAGGTCCTGTTAGGAAATCCCACAGTAAACATTGCTAAAGTCTTGATCACAACGAGTGTGAAAGAAGTTTTCAAGGATGTGGATAGGTACGTGTTAGAATTGGTGACGCTGAGGAAGCAAAATGAGCTTTTGAGAGGCTATTTGCATAGAGTTGTGGGACCCATTGACCTGAATAATCTAGAGATCACTCTAGTTGCAGCATTAGAGAGGAGAGATAAGGGGAGTGTACAGATAGATTCATTTTTGGGTGCATGTCAAAAATCACGTAACAATTTTGAGGATAAAGGTGTACAAATTATACAAGTTAATTTGAACCTGTTGCACCATGCTTAGTTTAGTTTAGAAATGCTAGTGTCTATATTGAACCAGGATTTTGGGCTTATGGATGAGGTTCATACCTAGGGAAAGGACCTTCAAGTGCTTCAATCAATAAAAGGTCAAAGGTATCGCATGCTCATGGAGGTGTACTCGATAGAAGAGCTTGATAAATTGGGCAATTGGATAGAGAAAATTGTGGCTAGTAATAAAGTAATGGAGACATTACATGAGGGGATACAAAAGCTGAAGGATCAAACAAGAGAGAAGATTTTGGAAGCTAAGAAGGATTACAGCTATGCCTGCCTTGACGTTTTTGAAGATGAGTTGAAGGACAAACTCATTTCAGTGCAATCAGTTGTCCAACAGTTCCAAAAAATATTTGAAGATGCTTCGTCAGAAGAAGATATCAGACAAGTATTCAAAATGTAAGAGGTACTGTTGGAGATTGACACTAAATGTGAAGATTTTGTGGCCATGCGTACAAATTTTAGTATTTACCAGCTTGTAGTAAAAAAGAAGTATGAAGCTTTCAATTTTCTAGATGCTACCCAAGTGACAAAGATTACAGAGAAATTCAAGAACAAACATCCAGACATAGCTCTAGCATAAACGGGAAGAAAAGCTAAAAGCTAGAATTTCAGTTTTGACACTTGAGAAAATTTTGGATTTTTTGAACCTACCACCAAGGTGTGCAAGGTTTGCTATTCTAGAGGTGTGCTGACAATTTTGAAGAAGTGACAATGCGTCGGTAGTTAACTAGCAATTGCTAATTTAGAGCTTTCCATGCACTGAAAATGCATTCTAACGGTGGTTTAACTCCTACAAAAGTTTAGAGAAGGTTGAGCTTCCATTTTTAGAGCTTCCAATGACTCTTAGATCCTCTTATAGCTTCCTTCTTCTTATCTACTTCTTCTTTCATTATTTATTAAGTCATGTAAAGGTTCATGCACCAATTAATTGATAAAAACAAGGGTGGAATCCTACTTAGCACCATTTAGAGAGTCAGTTTATATATAATTAGATTTGTTTTATTAGTTTAGAAGCATATGTTTGCATTAAGAGATCTCTCACTCTCAACACAAATTGAGGAGATGATTTCTTATAAATTCAAAATTGTAACATGTATTCCATATCATTATTTTGATGCAATAATATATATTATTGGTGCTCTCATTGCGAGTGTAGTTCTTCTTGTCAGAGTGAGTTATTTTTGTGAATTATTGTTCATGAATAATAATGGAGCCAATGGTTTTGTTGTGTTGATTTGATTGTGTGATCTTTTAGTTTTGGTGTTTGCCACGTGTTGACAAATTCCATTAACATACCAAGTTGGAGAAGAGATCACCCTCCTACATAGCTTCTTGTCTCCCATGAGCGCACTTTCCATGGCCTTGCAATTTGATGAAAAGTGAAACATCTTTCAATTTTTACTAAGTTCCCATCAATGATTGCATTAATAGATTTGAGGAAGTGTTACTCCTATTTTCATTGGTTTCCTACCCAATCTTTTTGATGATTTAACTTGCAAATGTGTTGTTACCATGGTTTATGTCTGTTAGGAATTTTCCTTTTATGTTATTTTTTTTCATTTCTCATTACCATTATCTTTGTTATTTTCTTTGCTAACATTTGATTAAACTATGAATTCATATAGTTGCATTGTTAGATTGCATTCATTATAAAATAGAAAATACCAAAAACATATCTCTTTTTGTGGTTTTTTTTGAAATAAAAAGTAGATTAAACATCTTATCTGAAATTAGTCAAAACTAGCAAAGACATCCCCGTGAACAAACACGTTTATCTTCAACTGAGATGATTTTATTAAGTTGCAAGATCACCTAGAACCTTAGATTTGATTCTAGATTAGCTTTTCAAGAGAGCAATTTGAAAGGATTCCTAATGTTAAAACATCGTGCAAAACAAAAGCTCAACATGCTCCATGTGTCCATTTTAAATCCCTTTTATCTCCTCTCATAGTCTCAGTCGTAGCATTACAAATAGAACTAAAATTCTTGATAAACTTCCTATAAAAAATTTCCAATCCATGAAATGATCTTACTTCTCCAATATTCTCAGGTGTATGCCAATCAAGAATTACTCTCACCTTTTCAAGGTTCATCTTCAAACCATCATCTAAAATTACAAAACCAAGTTACACTATCTCATCTTTCATAAATGAGCATTTCTTTGTTAATCAATAAACTTTCCTCTTTCAATCTTTGCAATACTTGTTTGATATTTTCAATATGCTTTCTTACGTTTACTGAATATCAAAATGTCATCAAGGTATACAATCACAAACTTACCCAATAGACTTTTCAAAACTTCTTTCATTAGCCTCATGAAAGTACTAGGTGCATTAGTCAAACCAAATAGCATAACCAACCATTCATACAAATCTTCATGTAGCCTTAAAAGAAGTCTTTCATTCATCTCCTTCTCTAATTCTAATCTGGTAATATCCACTTTCCAAATCAATCTTTGTAAAATATTTTGCTCCACTAAAACTATCCATTATGCCATCCATCCTAGGCAATGGAAATTTGTAATTCATTGTTATTATTTATAGCTCTAGAATTAGTACACATTCTCCATTCCCAATATCCTAGACCAATGCATAGAAGATGCATCTTCATCTTCTCTTTCCATCTGTCATATTTAACTCCATCAAACTTCGGACTTTCTTTTATGAAATTATTCGCCATGGATCTCTTCAAGTTGTTAAGATTTTCCTTCAAGGAACTTATGCTCTGATACCAATTGTTAGAAAGTAAATTCCACCAAGATAACTAGGGGGGTGAATCAATGATATGATCAATATAACTTTTATCAACATTATTAAACCTTACACATGTGATCAATATAATTAGAAACCATAAGAGGATACACATTCACAATAATACCAGATATGTTAACTAGGGAAACCCTTGATCATAGGGAAACCCCTGGTGGGGATGGTACCCACAAAATGATGTACTAATATATAAGTTCCTTGTAAGAGGATGGACACTTTTAGGAGTCAATGAAATACATTCAATACATATCTTAAATCCCTTTGAGAAGATTCCAACCCCATTAGGAGTTGTAGCTACCCTATTAGGAGTTCTAGAAGGCAAATGGACCCACTATCCAAACAACTTCAAGGGAAAGACAACCGAACTCACTTTTTGAGTGGCCTCTATATAATTCCTTTCAGAATTGTCGAATGAAATTGATCTCAGCAACTCAAACTCTTGCTCTATCCTCTTACTATTCCAATACCATACCAAATACCTCTAAGATCTCAATACTACATCTTCAACTTTACATCGCAATGATCCCCTTGATCGCTTACTCGCATTTACCAACTTTGCATATCCAATATAAGTTTTCCTACAACTCATACACTTGCATACTTCATCACAAGGAAAATAGCTTTCCTTTATACCATGTCCTCAAAATAATTCATTGATTTGTCCTTAAGGCTTTCTCAATTAATTACAATAGGACCTCATTAAGATAGAATAATTCTTTGCATCTTTTCACAATTACAAATATTATTAGCTTACAGTCTTCACAACTTTTCATACGTGTGACCTCGAACCTTGTGCACTCACTGACATCTTCATCAAGTTGTCTATTGTCACTATCTAACTTCACTCATCACAATTCTATCCATCGTAGGAGTATAATTTGAACACTAGAAACCTCTTCTTAAGTACTCTTTTTGCACATTGTCTTTTGTAAATCACATACAACTTTCACATATCTTTGACTTTTTGCACGTGCACTTATCTATGTTATCAGGACATTTTGTAGAACATATGCTCAACTGCGCTTTGCATCATCACAATACTCAGTCTGTATGACCTCATTCTATGTTTTCTACTCTCACAATCTTTATGGAAATAATACTATATTGACATCAATGACAAACACGATGATGAATGCAACATGTCAATCTCTCAAGTGTTCCAGCAATGCTTAGGTTACTCCCCCAAAGGAATATCATCAGCATTCATGCTAACACCTATATTATTCATTCTACATTAGAAAATTCTAAAAGTTAACCAGTTAGTTATTAGGACTTGATATAAATGAAATATTTATCCTCGGTTGTAAGAGTGTGTGATCAGTGAGATCATATGTTACTGATGTTATGTTATGTAAGCCTTAGATGCAAAATTTTGAAGGTCAAAGAAAGTTTTGATGCTAAGGATAAGTTGTGAGCTTCAAAGGAACTGTATTGGCAAGATAATTTATTATTTTAGTCAAATCATTTTCTTGGATATGTTATCCTAAATTATTTAGTGAAAATGGTTTTGAAGCAATTTGGAAAGTGGGTTCAATTGTCTTCTTATCAACTCATAACAGGGTTGGAACAGATCCAAACAAAGTTAGTCGCTTAACTGAGATTTGAAGTCTCCTAACAAGGACTCATACATACTAATTGTATTCATTTGACTCCTAATACGGTCACACCCTTTCACAAGGAACTTCATATATTAGTACATTATCTTGTGAGCATCATTCCTAATGGGGGTTTCCCTATGATCAAGGATTTCCCTAGTTAACATATATTGTGTCACTTTGCATGGTCATTATCTTGTGATTATTGTATCTCTTGATTGCATGTTTCAAATTTGTTAAAGTTGATAAAGTTTATTTAAAGAGAAACATTGATTCACCCACCCCCCTCCCACTCCTAGTTATATTAGTAGACTTTATTTTTTAATAATTGGTACCAGAACACCAGGTCCTTAAAGAGATAGTGATGAAGGGTGATCCCCTTAATACCATAAACACATAACAAAAAAAAAGAAACAACAACAATTTGCAAGAACAAAATATGGGCTTCTTATTAGCAGCACTAATGAGAAATTAAAGAATCCAAAATTACAATATGTTAACCCATATGGGTGCCTTTATTACAGTAATCTGTAAGACAAAGCTATGAACTATCACCCAGAGTTGTCCTAAACAATGTTTGGGATTTCTTAAATAGGCAATTTTATGCCTCTTGAGATGGTTCTAGTCTCTCAAACTTAATACAGTTGACCCTAACAATACATATACAGTTGGTCAAATACATTCTTACATTTATTTTGGAAGTTTTGGTTGGCCCAACTTTGAAAGGTCATAACTCTCAAACTGTTGCTCAAATTGGATATTATAATGACTATTTGGAAACCTCGGCTATTGTTCTATAGACTTGGATACATGCAAGCACCCATTCGTTGAGTTTTCGGCCTCATTCAGGCACATTTAGGCCTTTGATGGTGAGCCTAAAGTTTTTATACCAAAATTTCACACTAAAATCTTCAATAAATCCATTAATACACATGATATGGCATTAAGCCTCAAGATGAATATCCACCTCTGAAATTAGGACATTTTGAGCTCATATGACTGACTAAGTAGAAAGCCTCCACAAACAACAACTCTGCATTAAGACAACCCTTTTTCAAACAACTAAAATGAAATATCAGTGGTTGATGCAAGATTACTCTTACACCCAAGATGTTCCCGCATAAGACACCAAGGATAATTTCAGAAGTGATCCCATCACATCTCAAGTGTTTAAAGGGAAAACCATGATGGTTAACCTCCTCCTTTGCTAGCCATGATGAATCTTCTACTAGTCTCCCTTTCCATTTGACCAAGTATTCTTCCTAAGTTTTGTTCCTTGTAGTTTTTTCAACACAACTATGCAGTATCTCCTCAATCTCCTTTGTAGTCGAACTAACTACTGAAATACTTCACTACACTTCTGCAACTTCATCTCCATCACCTCCTTCATAATACTCTATCAATCTGAAATGTTAAATATTGGTGAAATATTCAGTTCAATAGGAAACTCCACTTCATAGGCATTTCCAGAATCATGTCTTTTCGCTATCTTGCATGGTCCAAACTTATTCATTTTTAGCTTATTATATGTACCCACTAGTAAACACTCATTTCTCAAATGACCCATGACTTCAACTCCAATATGAAATTTCTTATACCTTCTTTTCACATCTTCCTTAGCCTTGTATTGTGTATTCATCTTCATAATGTGTTTCCTAACCACCTCATGGATATTCTTCAAATGTTCAGCAAATTCTTCTACTTCCACACTACTTATTTCTCCTTTATCCAACTGCCTCGGTTCAGAAGCATTTATGGGATTGCTCCCATATATAATCTAGAATGGTGATTTATCAATACTCTTGTTGAAAAAGTTATTATAAGAAAATTATGCCTATGGTAAAATCAGATCTCATCCTTTTGGTTTTTCTCCAACCAAATATCTCGGCAAATTTCTCAAACTGTGATTCACAACTTTTGTCTATCCATCAGTTTGTGGATGATGTAATGAACTGAACTTTAAATTTATCTTCAATTTCTTCCACAATGTATGCCAGATTTACCTAACAAATTTGGTATGTTGATTTGATACTATACTCTTTGGCAGACCCTCTAGTCTCACCACTTCTCTAAAAAACAACTTTGCCATATGAATAGCATCACTAGTCTTCTTGTAGGGAATGAAATGTGTCATCTTCGAAAACCTGTCAACCACCACAAAAATAAAATCATGCCCTTGTTGAGTCCTTCGTAATCCAAGAATGAAATCCATGTTAACATCCTCCCATGTCTTCTCTGGTATAGGTAATGGTTGATACAACCCTGTATTCTGCTTCACTCATTTTGTCATCTGACATACTCTACAACTCTTTACAAACTTCTTCACATCTTGTTGCACCTATGACCAATAATAATTCTTGGCAACCAAGGCAATGGTTTTATCTCTACCAAAATGTCCAGTCAATCCTCCACTATGCTTCTTCTTGATGAGATTATCTCTCATAGAACTTCTTTGAATGCACAACTGGCTTCCTTTGAACAACCTACCATCTTGGATTAATCCAACCACTTTGCCCTATCAAGAGTAGTGGGTTCTATACAAGCCTTCCAAGCTTCACCAAAATTAGAATCCTCTGGATACAAATTATCGAGTAACTTAAACCCAACCACCTCAATCTGCATTCTTGTTAGCAAAAGTTGTCTTCTACTAAGAGCATCTACAACTCTGTTAGACTTCCCACTCCTATGTTTCAAAAAAAATGTATAACTTTGTAAAAACTTAACCCACTTCAAATGCCTTTGGTTTAATTTTCCTTGACTATTCAAATATTGCAAAGCTTGATTATGCTATAGTTTGGGCATTGAAAAAACTCCTTAGGAAGAAGATAGTGGCTCCATTTTTTCAATGCCCAAACTATAGCATAAAATTATTGATCATAAACATAATATTTTATTTTGGCATCATTCCCCTTCTCACTAAAATAAGCAACAAGTCTACCTTCTTGGCTCAAAGCACCTCCTATTGTAGTACCACTAGCATCACAATCTACTTGAAATGCCTTGTTAAAATTTGGAAGTGCTAAAATAGATTACTCTGTAACTTTTTGTTTCAACAGATTAAAACTCTTCTCTACTCCTATAGTCCACTTAAATTCTTTCCTATCCCCTCTCCTTGTTTCAATCAAGGGTCCATAAATATTGTTAAAACCTCTTATGAACTTTTTGTAAAAAATAGCTAGTCCATGAAAAGATCTTACCTCTATAGCACTCTTTGGAGTAGGTCATTCAAGGATAGCCTTCACTTTCTCTGGGTTCATTTTCAGACCTTCTATTGAAACTACAAATCCCAAGTACACCGACTCTTTCTTCACAAAATTGCACTTCTTTAGATTTATAAGAAACTTTTCTTCCCTCAACTTATCAAACACCTTATGAATATGTATCAAATGTTCCTCCAACATATTAATAAGGATCAAAATATCATCTAAGTAAATAATGACAAACTTACCCAAAAACTCCTTCAGTACCTCATTCACGAATCGCACGAAAGTGCTTCGTGCATTGGTTAGCCCAAAAGGCATGACTAACCTCTCATACAATCCTTCCCTTGTCTTGAAAGTAATCTTCCACAGATCACCTTCTCTGATGTGAATCTGATGATATCCACTCTTTAGATCTATCTTTGTGAAAAACATATCTCCACTCAAGTAGTCAATAATACAATCCATCATTGGCAATGGAAATCTATACTTGATTGTGATCTTGTTGATAGAATGAGAATTTGTGCACATCCTCCATTCTCCATTATTCTTTGGTGCTAATACTTATGGTATAGCATATGGACTTAAACTCTCTCAAATCGACCCCTTCGGCAACAACTCATGAACTTGTCTGTTCAACTCTTCACTTTCTATTGGTGCCATTCTATGTATTACTTTGTTTGGAAAATTGGCTCCTAGAATCAAATCCATCTGGTGACTAATCTTCCTCACTAACAATAATCCATTAGGTACATCATATGACACAATATCAAGAAATTTAAGTGAGATATGACAACTAGAAAGAAAGAATGAAGACTTGCTATGCATGGGATTAGATTATTGGTTGATTACAAGAGAGAAGAAGGATGTGATCGAAGAAAAGAATTTGGCATCTTGTTGAGAAGAAGAAAAATATTTATTCATGTACAATATGTATGCTAGAGAAGCATTATTTTCAACAATTAATGAACAAGAGTATGTTGAGGTAAAAGGTTTATAAATTGCACATGAAATTTGGATTAAGTTAAAAAAAATTATTTGAAGGATATACATTTGCAAAGAAGTCTAGATTATAGAATTGGAAGAATATGTTCAATAATGCTAGGATGATGGAAGATGAATCTATTAGAGCATATTTTGGTAGAATATCTAAGATGTTGCAAGAATCAAGAGTTGTAAAGGAGCAATGATAGAAGACAAAGTAATATGGAAGATATTGAAATATTTGATATGCACATAAAGTTGAGATCATCGAAGAAATTATATATGTGACGGCAAATTTCACTGGACAGACATTACTTGAAAATTTGAAAATATTTGAATAATATTTGAAGAAGAATGAAGGAGTAAAAAGGACAGAGACGACCTTTAGTGTACATAAATACATAGCTAAACATACAAGGAGTGTGAGCACAAGTGGAGATTATGCTTAAAAATCGAAAGTAAAACAAGAAGAAGATAAGAAGATTGATGAAGGACTTCTATTTCTTATGAAGAGAGAACCTAAAGGAAATAAATAAAATTATTTGTTATACTTGCAAATAACTTGGTCATTTTTCATCACAATGACCTAAGAGAGTAAAGAAGACAAAACCTAGGAAGCCTTATAGTCAAATTTTGCACAAGATCTCTTCTACATTGATGAAGATGATGAATTCAATTTTTCAGATGATAAATTTCTTAGAGAGTGTTGATAAGGATGATCAACTTGAATTTGTTCCTATTAAAGGAGAAAGTCTTGAGAAAGAAATAAAAGAATAAATATTGGAAGAGAAAACTTTAGTATCACATGTTGAAAACAAAAAGTCTGATTGGATTATAGAGAGTAGTTGTTCTTGCCATATGAAAAGAGATATGAACAAGTTTGTTGAGTTTAAATGTTATGATGGAGGAATAAATAGAGTTGGAAATAATGCACCATGTCAAATTACAGGAAAATGATCTATTAAACTTGATGGTAAGACTACTAGTGAAGATATTTACATTGTTATGGTTTGAAACATATTCTTTTGAGTGTTGGAAAACTTGTGGACAATGGATATTAATTGAAATTCACATAAACGACTTGCGTAATCAGGGATAAAAATGGTAAGCTAATTGATTTTTGGTACAAGGACAAAAGGTAATGTATCTCAGTTGAATCCTACTAAAATGACATGTTTAGTTGCAATCGTAGATGACAATTGGTAGGGTATAAGATATTTTGGCACATTGACTTTGATAACATTGTAAAGAGTAGCACTACACATCAAGTTAGAGATTTGCCTAAAATTGTGAAACCTTCTAACATAATTCTCATTGAATCGGTGATGGCAAAGAAGAAATAGATTTCATTTCCAAGAAAGATGTTTATCACTATAGCAATTTTGGAGATTGTGCACACATATTTGAGTGGTCTTACAAGAAAAAGAGCATTTTATGGAGAAAGGTACTTTATGGTTTTTATTGACGAGATTACAAAGATGATGTGGGTAGCATTTCTTAAAGAAAATTTTGATGATTTTGAGAAGTTAAACATATTTAATAATAGAGTAGAAAATGAATCAAGATTCAAGATTAAATGTTTGAGATTGGATAGAGGAAGAAAATTTATTTCAATTGAGTTTAGCATCTTTTGTGAGGATAATGGAATAAAGTGACAACTTTCAGCCCCTAAGATAACACAACATAATGGAATAGTAGAAAGGAGGAATAGATTAGTTAAAGCAACTAGAGTAATGATGTTTGAGAATGATGTTTCACATATCTTTTGGAGAGAAGCAGTATACACAATGAAAAAAGTTAAGAAAGGCAAGGCTAAGACACATTATGAACTTTGGTTTGGACACACACATACCATGAAATACTTCAAAATCTTTGGAAGTAAGTGTTATATCAAAAGAGATAATGATTGGGAAATTTTTCTCTAGAAGTGATGAAGGTATGTTTCATGGATATTCATTGGAGAGTAAGACATATAGAAGTTTTAATCGGAGATTGAAGACTATTTTGGAGAGTGCTAATGAGAAAGTTGATGAAAAGTTCATAAATTAGGAAAGAATAATTGATTTTGATTCTGATTCTGATGATAATACTAATTAAAGGCCTAACAATTAGAATGTTAAGCATGAATTATTTAATGAGATTGATACTAATTTATGGACTAGAATACAAACAGAATAACATAGAGAAGAACAAAGAGCATAAATTAGAATAGAGCAAGGAACACCTAACAAATATGTTACAAAGAATTACTATATGGATAAAATCATTGGAAGTGCAAACAAAGGAGTGATGACAAGAAACAAGGTGGGTGAAGAACTATGTTTAATATCTCAATTCAAACCTAAGACTATAGATGAAGCTTATAAAGATGCATTTTGGATAAAAGTTATGCAAGAGGAACTTGAGCAAATTGAAAAGAATATGATGTAGGGAGATAAAAAGAACTAGGGCCAAAGGCATACCCAACTATTCAAATGCCTACTCGGAGTCAACACAGTAGAAATATCAACATAAACAACTCAGGAGATAGAGGAAGAAAATGTCTTCTTTCATATATGCATTCAAAGATCTATTACATGCCCAATTGTAAGGCCTTCTGGGTTACAACCATGGATCAATTTAATTACAATCTTTGACAATCCAACTTTGCATTCTGCTCCTACTTACTCTCTGTCCCCTCCTAAGTTCTAACCAAGATCTCTTAAATACATGCACGGCCACAAGTCAGCCTATTCCAAATATAACAAAATAAATTTTCATATTAAATGCTAGGCTAAGCCACAAGTCAGCTCACAATAGATATCTAACACCAAATTCAATGAAAAGGTCAGCCTCAATAAAAAACCACACACAAACAACTTGGCAAACAAAGGCTCCACGAAATACTAACACTCGGCATCCACACTTCCTCCGCACCCACAAGAACAAGGCAACCAAACAAACTTGGCATTCAAAGGATGACTTGGAAATCAAAGAACACTTGGCAACAACTGTGAACTTGACATCAACTAGGAAGCTCAGCATCCACTAAATGCTTGGCACCCACTAAGAAGTCAGCAATGCAAGACATTGCAACTCGGCAGAAACTAGGAAAACTGAAAACATGTACGATAGTAGTGCAACCTAGGATGCTCCTGCATCAGACAACCAAGGTAGAAAGAAATAATTCTCCTAAATTATGGAAGTGTCACAACCCGCACTGAATCCAACTCAAATTGAGAAATCCATGTAGCATCTTCACTAGGTATGTTTTTCCATTTTACCAAATACTCATACTGTCTTTTCCTCTTATGCTCTTACCAACTCTCTACTCCAATATCTATTCAACTTCTTCAACCTTCTTCTTAGGATAATCATTTGATACATCCACTTCATCTTATGACTCATGATATTTCTATAAATCAGCAACATTGAATATAGAAGATATATCCATGCCATCAAGTAACTCCATTTCATATGCATTACCATTGTCAAATTTCTTCAAAATCCTACAAAGTCCAAACTTCTTCATCTTCAACTTACTATATGTTCCAATAGGAAATCTTCCTTTCTTCAAATGAACCATCACCTCATCACCAATGTCAAAAACATGATGTCTCCTAAACTTGTCAGCATTCTCCTTATACTTTTGATTACTTTGTTCCATCCTTAATTTTACTTCCTTATGCAAAGACTCCATAAAATCAGCAAATTCTTCTCCGGCAACACTTCTCTTCTCTTCACCAGCAACATCCCTCAAATCTGATACTCCTCTAGGCTGCATTCCTATAATAATATCAAAAGGTGTCTTTCCTGTACAACCTCTGCCTATCCATCTGTCTATGGATGGAATGTAGAACTAAACTTCAACTCAGTACCCATCTTCTTTCACAAAGTCTTCCAAAAATAACCAATAAAACTTATTGTCTTTGACAGAAATAATACTTCTTGGTAATCCATACAACCTCGGTATCTCTTTGAAGAAAAATTCAACAACATGCTCAACATATGATGTCTTCTTACAAGGTATAAAATGAGCCATCTTAGAAAATCTATCCACAACAACAAATATAGAATCACACCCCTTCACTGTTTTAGGCAATCCAAGAACACAATCCATGCTAATGTCACTCCAAGGTTTCTCAAGAACAATAATAGGTGTATACAAACCAATATTCTCACTCACTCCTTTTGCAACTTGACAAACTCCACAACTCCTTATAAATTTCTAAACATCATTATACATTTGTGGCCTTTTTTGACTTATCCTTCAACAAAATCAATGTCTTATCAATTCCAAAATTTCTAGCCAATCCACCACTATGTTTTTCCTTAATCAAATTAATTCGCATGGAAATTCTAGGGATACACAATTGAATACCTTTGAACAACATACATTCTTGAATGAAATATTCATCATACTTATGCGATCTATTAGATTTGGTGCTCTGCACTCTCTCCATGCCTCAGAAAAATCAAGGTCAGTAGCATACAACTCTTTCATGTCATCAAAACCAAGAACTTCAACCTTCATTTTAGTCAACAAAGAATGTATTTTGCTTAATGCATTAGCAACTCTATCAGTAGATCCACTCTTATGCTTAATCACAAATGTAAAACTCTGCAAATACTCAACCCACTTCAAATGTCTCTGATTCAATTTATGTTGACTTCCCACGTACTATAAAGCTTTATGATCAGTATACAACACAAACTCCTTAGGAATCAAATAATGTCTCCACTTCTTCAAAACCTGAACAATAGCATAAAACTCTTGACCTTACCTAGAATACTTCCTTTTAGCATCATTCAACTTTTTACTAAAGAAAGCAATATGGTTACCTTCTTGACTCAATACAGCTCCTATTGCACTACCACTTGCATCACATTCAACTTGAAATGCCTTATTGAAATCAAGCAAAGCCAATACAGGCAACTCAACAACCTTTTGTTTCAAAGTCTCGAAACTCTTATCAGCTCCATGTGTCTACTTGAAATCATCTCCTCTCATTGTCTCAATCATAGCATTACAAAAAAAACTAAAATTTCTTATAAACTTTTTGTAAAAACTAGCCAAACCATGAAATTATCCTACCTCAGCCAAATTCTCAGGTGCAAGCCATTCCAAAATTACTTTTACCTTCTCAAGATCCATATTCAAATCATCAGTTGAAATCACAAATTGATGAAGGGTGCTCCCCTTAAAACCATAAACTCATAATAGAAACAAAGAAACAACAACAAATGCGAGAACAAAATATGAACTTC
Source organism: Cupressus sempervirens (assembly GCA_028749045.1). NCBI lineage: Eukaryota > Viridiplantae > Streptophyta > Pinopsida > Cupressales > Cupressaceae > Cupressus > Cupressus sempervirens. Next base: position 26,318,152 of record CM053784.1, read on the forward strand.
TTATATACACTGCAAATACAGAACTGTAGAATTTACAAGTACAAAATGCTAACCCACATGGGTGCCTTCATTACAATAATCTGCAAGGTAAAGTTGTGAACTACGACATAGAGCTACTCTAGACAATGTTTGAGTCTTTCTTAAATAGGCAATTTTATGCCACTCGGGAAGGTTCTAGACAATGAAACTTAATACCTAGGGCCAACAAACCCTAACAATACATATAGAGTCGGCCAAATACATCTTTGACAGTTATTTTAGATATTTCAGGTAGCCCAACTTCAGAAGGTCATAACTCTCAAACCGTTGCTCTGATTGGCTATTATAATCACTTTTCGAAAATGCAAGCTCCTGATCTATAGGCTCTAAATAGTGCTACCACCCTTCTATTATGTTTTCGAACCTCATCCGGGCACTCTAAAGCCTCCAATGGTCAGCCTAAAGATTTTTCTGCAAATGTTTCCACTGAAAATCCTCAATAACTTTTTTGATACTTAAGCTAGAGCAATGAGATTTTTATAGTAGGCTTATAACTCTTAAATGAACCTTCATGTAGAAAATGAGAACATTTTGAGCTCGTATGACAGTTACTAAAAATAACAAGTTCCCATAAATAGTAACCACCCTGTCTACTACTCCTAATTAAAATAGAAAAGACTGAAAAGAAAATATTTTTGAGTGATGCAAGATTGCTCTTACACCTAGGATGCTCCTACATCAGATACCCGTGGTTATTTGAGAAGTGACTTTGTCACATCTTAGGTGTTTAGAGGAAAACCAAGATGGTGAACCTCCTCCCTTGCTAGCCATGATGAATCTTTTATTGGCCTCCCTTTCCATTTGACCAAGTATTCCTCATAAGTTTTGTTCCTTGTACTTTTGCCAATATAACTATCCAGTATCTCCTCATTCTCCTTTGTAATTGAACTAGCTATTGGAATACTCCACTGTGCTTCTACAACTTCACCTCCATCACCTCCTTCATAATACTCTATCAAATCTAAAATGTTAAATACTAGTGAAATATTCAATTCAGCAGGCAACTCCACTTCATAAGCACTTCTAAAATCATGCCTTCTCACTATCTTGCATGGTCCAGACTTCTTCATCTTCAACTTATTTTATGTCCCCACTGGAAAATGTTCTTTTCTCAAATGAACCATGACTTCATCTCTAATCTAAAATTCTTTATACCTCTTTTTCACATCTGCCTTAGTTTTATATTGTGTATTCATCTTTATGATGTGTTTCCTCACCTCCTCATAGATGTTCTTCAAATGTTTAGCAATTTCTTCTGCTTCAGCACTACTTATCTCTCATTTATCCAACTGCCTCAATTTAGAAGCATTTCTAGGACTACTCCCATATACAATCTATAATAGTGATTTACTAGTACTCCTGTTGAAAGAATTATTATATGCAAATTTTACCTATGGTAAAATCAAATCCCATCCTTTTAGCTTGTCTCCAACCAAACATCTCAACAAGTTTCCCAAACTAAGATTCACAACTTTTGTCTATTCATCAGTTTGTGGATAATGTGATGAACTAAACTTCAAATCTATCTTCAACTTCTTCCACAATGTACGCCAAGAATACCCAACAAATTTGGAATCTCAATTTGAAACTATACTCTTTGGAAGACCATGTAGTCTCACCACTTCTCTGAAAAATAACTCTGCTACATGAACAATATCACTAGTCTTCTTGCAACGAATAAAATGTGTCATCTTTAAAAACCTCTCAACCACTACAAAAATAGAATCATGCCCATGTTGAGTCCTCGATAATCCAAGAACAAAATCCATGCTGACATCCTCCCATGGTTTCTCTGGTACAGGTAATTGCTGATACAACCCTATATTCCACTTCACTCCTTTCATCATCTGACATACTCTGCAACTTTGTACAAACTTCTTCACATCTTGCTACAACTGTAGCAAGTAATAATTCTTAGCAACCAAAGCAATGGTCTTATCTCTGCCAAAATGTGCAGTCTATCCTCCACTATGCTTCTCCTTGATGGGATTCTCTCTCATTGAACTTCTAGGAATGCACAATTGGCTTCCTTTGAACAACATACTACCCTGGATCATGAAATCCAACCATTTTGTCCTGTCAAGTGTAGCAGGTTCTCTACAAGCCTTCCACACTTCACCAAAATTAGGCTAATCTAGATACAAAGTACTAAGTTCTTTGAACCCAACCACCTCTATCTGCATTTCTATCAGCAAATGTTGTCTTCTACTAAGAGCATCTGCAACTTTATTAGACTTCTCACTCTTGTGTTTCAAAACAAATGTATAACTCTACAAAAACTCAACCCACTTCAAATGCCTTTGGTTCATATTTCCTTGACTATTTAAATATTACATAGCTTGATGATCAGTATAAAAAACAAACTCCTTAGGAAGAAGATAGTGTCTCCACTTCTTCAATGCTTGAACTATAGCATAAAATTCTTGATCATAAACAAAATATTTTCTTTTGGCATCATTCAATTTCTCACTAAAATAAGCAATAGATCTACCTACTTGGCTCAAAATAGCTCCTATTGTTGTACCACTAACATCACAGTCTACTTGAAACACCTTGTTAAAATCAAGAAGTGCTAAAACAGGCTGCTCAATAACTTTCTGTTTCAACAGATTAAAACTCTTATCTACCCCTACAGTCCACTTGAATTATTTTCCATCCCCTCTCATTGTTTCAGTCAAGGGTCCACAAATACTACTAAAACCTCTTATGAACCTTCTATAAAAACTAGCCAGTCCATGAAACGATCTTACCTCTATTGCACTCCTTGGAATAGGCCATTCAAGGATAGCCTTCACTTTCTCTGGGTCCATACCTTCTACTAAGACTACAAATCTCAGGTACACTAACTCTTTTACAAAACTACACTTCTTCATGTTTATCAACGATTTTTCTTCTCTCAACTTACCAAACACCTTGCAAATATGGATCAAATGCTCCTCCAATGTCTTACTAAAGCTCAAAATATCATCTAGGTAAACAATAACAAACTTACCCAGAAACTCCTTCATTACCTCATTCATGAGCCTCATGAAAATGCTCAGTGCATTGGTTAGCCCAAAAGGCATGACTAACCATTTGTGCAGTCCTTCTTTTGTCTTGAAAGTAGTCGTCCACTCATCACCTTCTTTGATGCGAATCTAATAGTATCCACTTTTCAAACCTATCTTTGTGAAATACTCAGCTCCACTCAAACAGTCCATAATATCATCCATCCTTAGCAAAGGAAATCTATACTTGATTGTGATCTTGTTGATATCGCGAGAATCTATACACATCCTCTATTCGTCATTCTTCTTTGGTGCTAATATGGCTAGTACAACACATGGACTCAGACTCTCTTGAATCAACCCCTTCTGCAACAACTAATGAACTTGTCTGTTCAACTCTTGACTTTTTGCTGATGTCATTTTGTGTGTTGCCTTGTTTGGAAAACTGGCTCCTGGGACTAAATCCATCTGGTGACTATTCTTGGGGGCAATCCATCAGGTATATTATCTAATACAATATCAGAAAACTCTCTCAACGTATATGTAACTTCTGCAGGTACCTCCTCTACTTCTTCTTTACTATCTTTTGGAATTATAGCAAAACACATATGCTCATGCTTCATACCTTTGAGAAACTCTTTTCCATCAACAAAACATATTTTGGCAGCACTACATAACTTTTTTTCTTTATCCTTCAACAGTCTCAACTTATGTTTCACTCCATCCTTAGTCAGTGTGTAGATATTTGCTCGCCCATCGTGTACAGCATGCCTATCAAACTACCATGGCCTACCCAGCAACATATGACATATGTCCATACATATGATATCACATAGTACCTCATCCTAGTAGCTTCCAATCTTGAACTTCACGGAGCACTACTCATTGACCATGACCTTGTGGTCATCTTGCACACAAACAATACGGTATGGACGTAAGTGTTTCTATCTCTTTAGCTTCAACTTGGTGACCATTTTTTCTAACACCAAATTATCAGTACTTCCACCATCAATGATCACATCAGAATACTTATCTTCACATTTGCACCTTGTGTGAAACAAGTGCCTTCTTTCATCAAGTTCATTCTCACCACTCAACAGAACTCTTCTGTTAACTAGGACTTCTCCTCTTTTAGCATCTTCAAAATGTGATGATCTAGCATCTTCATCAACATGTGCAACTCTGATCTGGCCTTTTTTCTTTAATCTATCCTTCCTTGGCACTAGGAACATTCAAATGCTCTATGCCGTTCTCTGAAGTGAAAACATTTCCCAGGGAAGCCTCTTCATCCAAATCCTTGTCCTCTGCCTCTTCCTCTCTGATCTCAATTATTCTGATCATGGAAATTATTAGAATTGTTTCCCCTTGGGTTTAGATTGCTACTTCTAGCCTTATCCTTGTTCTTCTTATTATCATTACAGCCTCCATAAGATCGTCTGCTAGATCTTCCATCGCAACCTCTTCCACTATTCTTCTTGTCAAACTTCTTGATCAATTTCTCCTCAACTTTTAGGGAAAACTAGTATGCCTCCTTAATACTTTTCATTCAAACCAAACTCGTCTCATCCTGAATGCTTGGCCTTAACCCATAAAGATAACGAGCCACTCTCTCCTTATTAGCTTCTGCATGGCTGGTTCTAATGAGAACTTGGTAGAACTCTTCAGTATACTCTTGAATAGATTTTCTCACTTGCTTCAACCCTTGCATTTTCTTCAATAGATCAAGCTCATAATCCACAAGAATGAATTGTCACTTCAGTTTAGCTACCATCTGTTCCCATCTAGCAATTTTATCCTTTCATTTTCTATTTCACTCCAACTGAACCTCGTACCACCAGATCTTTACATGTCCCTTCAGTTTTGCCTTCACAAACTTGACCCTATCAGGATCTTCAATATCTTCATACTCAAAGTACTCCTCCAGTTCATTGATCCAATCGATCAGCTCCTCTGGGTTAAGATTTCCTGAAAATGTGGGAACCTTAAACTTAGTTCTTTTTCCAATGTTGGAGATGACCCTAAAAAGCCTCTCTTCTTTTGGGTTTAGAACTGCCTCTACTGCGGCATTTTCTTCTACTTCGTCCTCATCCTCGCTTTCATGTCTTATGTCTTATGGGAAGATTTATTCCTCTATGCATTTGTTCTTCCAATGCTTGCATTTTTCATTAGAAGGCTAGGAAACCCTTAAGTGTAATACCTACAGCTCTTCTGCCACGCTCTCTTCATGGAGGCATTTTTGCGCTTTCGTTGAAATACTAGTGCAAACTGCCTCACAATCAACAATTTATCTACACACTCAGCCCAAATCATAGTCCTGATACGAACTGCCTCACATTCAATGATCTTTCCACACACTCAAGAACTCTAACTCAGATACCACTTGATGAAAGGTGCTCCCCTTAAAAGTATAAACTCATAACAGAAACAAAGAAATAACAGCAAATGCAAGAATAAAATATGAACTTCTTATTTGCACCACAAATGTGGAATTATAGAATTCACAAGTACAAAATGCTAACCCACATGGGCGCCTTCATTACAGAAATCTGCAAGACTAAACTGCGAACTACCCACCAGAGCTGCTCTAGACAATGTTCGGGTATTTCTTAAATAGGCAATTTTTTGTTGCTTGAGAAGGTTCTAAACATTGAAACTTAATACCTAGGGCTAACTGACCCTAACAATACATATAGAGTCGGCTAAATACATTTTTGACAATTAATTTAGATATTTCAGGTAGCCCAACTTCAAAAAGCATAACTATTGAACCATTGCTCTGATTGGCTATTATAACCACTTTTTGGAAACACCAACTCTTGATCTACAAGCTTAAAATAGTGTTGGTGCCCTTCTATTGAGTTTTCAGACCTCATCCGGGCACTATGAGGCCTCCAATGGTGAGCCCGAAGATTTTTATACAAATGTTTCCACCGAAAATCCTCAATAACTTCTCTGACACTTAAGCTGGAGCAATGAGATTTTTATGGTAGGCTTATAATCTAAAATAAACCTTCATGTAGAAAATGAGAACATTTTGAGCTCATATGACAAACTTACTAAAAATAGCAAGTTCCCATAAATAGTAACCACCCTATCTACTAGTCCTTATTAAAATAGAAAAGACCAACAAGAAAATATTTTTGGGTGATGCAAGATTGCTCTTACACCCAAAATGCTCCTACATCACAAATTCCATATACACAATCTCTTCTTGCATAAAAGAACATTTTTTTAGATTAATCATCAACTTCTCCTCTTTCAATCTCTGCAGTACTTGTCTAACATGCTCAAGATGTTCTTCCTTAGTCTTACTGAATATCAAGATGTCATCCAAATAAACAATCACAAATTTACCTAAGAATCTTTTCATAACTTCATTCATTAACCTCATGAAATTACTAGGTGCATTAGTCAAACCAAAAGGCATAACCAACTATTCGTACAATCCATCTTTTGTCTTAAAAGTAGTCTTCCACTCATCAACTTCTCTGATTTTGATCTGATGATAACCACTCTTTAAATCAATCTTTGTTAAATACTTTGCTCCACTCAAACAATTCGTTATGCCATCCATCCTCGATATAGGAAACCTATATTTCAATGCAATCTTGTTAATAGCTCTGGAATCAGTACACATTCTCCATTCTCCATTCTTTTTAAGGGCTAATACAACAGGTACAGCACATGGACTCAAACTCTCTCTGATCAAACCTTTCTCCAACAACTAATGCACTTGTCTATTAAGTTCTTCATTCTTTGTATCAATATATACAATGCTTTGTTCAGCAAACTAGCTCCAAGAAACAAATCCATACAATGACTTATACTCCTTACTAGTGGTAAACCATCAGGTATATCCTCTGCAACAATATCTTTATACTCATTCAGTAAACTTCCAATTTCTTCTAGCACTCGGTCAATACTACCAGTTGTCACTCAATCACCATTGACTAGCACTCGGTTGTTATTGGCACAACTCGGTCTCCTTGAAATTATATCAAAATAGACTCGATTCTTCTTCATCTCCTTTTCAAATTGTTTTCCATTAACCATGCAAATTCTCACATTAGTACAATTAACCTCATCTGGACTTCTAATAAAAGACAGCAATATTTGTTTCTTTCCATTCACCCAAAGTGTTGTTTTTCGAGCCATCTTACATCTAAAACAATTACCATGAAAACCACCTCCAGAATAAGAATTGTCTCTTCCTTGGTAAGATCCAGTACCTCCTCGGTAGGAATCAGCACCTTTCCACTTGGTCTTCCCTTTATCATTATTCTTCCATTCAGATCTCCCTTTATCTTGTACAGAACTGTCAGATCTACCACCTTCTCCATAAGATCTACCTCTACCTCTCTAAAATCTACCACCTCTACCTCTTTGTCTTTGTTCATGCTTCTTTGTCAAGATCTTCTCAGCTTTCAAGGCATATTGGTATTTTTTTCCACACTTTCCAATTTCACAAAACCTATTTCATCTTGAATTCCAAATCTCAATCCATTTATGTACCTTGCAATTTTCTCAACATCATCATCCACATGTCTAGATCTAATGTCCAATCTATAGAATTCCTTAGTATACTCCTTCACAGTCATGTCTCTTTGTCTTAAATTTTGCATCTTTCTCAACAAGCTAACTTGGTAATCAACAAGAAGGAATTTGTTCTTTACCTTGTTCACCATTTTTACCCAAGTTCTGATCTTTTTCTTTTTCTATTAGTTTGTAAATGCTCCCACCATAGTGAGGCATGTCATATTAACCTAGTAATTGTAATCTTCACCATCCTATTGTCAAGAGTGTTTTCATACTCAAAGAACTTTTCCATTTCAAAGATCCAATCCAACATAGCATTGGTGTCCAATTTCACATCATAAGGAACAACTTCTATAGCAAGTTTTGAATTTTCTCTAGACAATACCCTCAACAATCTTGCTTCATCTTGATCTTCTTTAGGTTCTGGATTAGGGTTTGATGCTACTGCTTCATCATCACTCACATCATCAAGATGTGCTCCTCTCCTTTGGGTGGTCTCTATAGCATCTAATCTGGCTGCAATTTGTCTCAATGTATCCAATATTGCATTATCAACATTTCCTCTACCTCGAACTATCTTTGCAAATCAGGTTCGTAGAAGATTGTAACCCTTTGCAAGCCATAAGCCAAATCCTCAGATCTGCTACCCCACAACTAAATTCACTTAGGGTTCTACACAATCCAATCTCCACAAGGACGAACCTCTACTCTAGTACCACTTGACGCAGGGAGATAAGAAAAATTAGGGCCAAAGAGACAACCAACTATTCAAATCGCCTACTCAGAGTCAACATAGTAGAAATATCAACACAAACAACTTAGGAGATAGAGGGAGAAAACGCCTTCTTTCATATATGCATTCAAAGATCTATTACATGCCCAGTTGTAAGGTCTTCTGGGTTACGACCATGTATCAATTTAATTACAATCTTCAACGATCCAACTTCACATTCTGCTTACTCACTCTATGTCCACTCCTAAGATTCTAACCAAGGTCTCTTAAATATATGCACGGCCACAAGTCGGCCTATTGCAAATATAACAAAATAAACTCTCATATTAAATGCTAGGCTAAGCCACAAGTTGGCTCGCAACAGATATCTAACACTAAATTCAATGCAAAGGTCGGCCTCAATAGGAAACCACACACAGACAACTCGACAAACAAAGGTTCCATGAAATACTAACACTCCACATCTAATCAGACTTGGCATCCACACATACTCGGCACCCACACGAACTTGGCAACCAAACAAACTCAGCATCCAAAGGATGAATTAGCAACCAAAGAACACTTGGCAACAACTGTGAACTCGACATCAACCAGGAAGCTCGGCATCCACTAAACACTCGGCACCCACTAAGAACTTGACAATGCAAGACATTGCAACTTGGCAAAAACTAGGAAAATGGAAAACATGCAGGATAGCAATGTATCCCAGGATGCTCCTGCATCAAAATAAGACTTGGGAATTAGTTTCTAGACCTAAACATAAGAATGTTATTAGAACTAAGTGGGTATTCAAAAACAAGATAATGAGAAATGGGAAGTGGTAAGAAATAAAGCAAGGTTAGTATGCAAGGGTTATTCACAACAAGAAGGAATTGACTTTGAGGAAACTTTTGCCCTTGTTCCTAGAATTGAAAGAGTAAGAATGTTCTTAGCATGTGTAGCTAACAAGAACTTTACGGTTTATAAGATGGATGTTGGGTCAACTTTTCTTAATAAAGATCTTCATAAAGAAGTCTACATTGAATATCTCGATGGATTTCCCTTGACATAAAATAGAGATATGGTTCACAAATTGAAGAAAGCATCATATGGCTTGAAGAAAGCACCTAGAGCTTGGTATGCAAGATTGGACAAACATTTATAGAATTTGGGATTCAAGAAAGGTGATGTGGATAGTAACATGTACTTGAGAAAGAATGAAGATGGATTATTGATTATTGTTGTCTTTTTTTATGACATTATTTTTAGAGGAAATAGTGAAGCTACTAAAAAAAATCAGAATAGACGAAGAACAAATTTGAGATGAGTTTGATTGGAGAGATAATAAAAAAATTAGGATTACGAATAAATCAAAATGAGTATGGTGTTTTCATATCACAAACTATATATCTTAAGGATTCATTGAAGAAGTTTGGATTAGAGAATTGTAAACTAGTTGGAACACCTATGGTTAATAGATGCAAATTGTCTAGCAAAGATGAATCTTCTATTGCAGAACAAACAAGATATAGATCTATGATAGGAGGATTGCAACGATTCATACAAGACCTGATATATCTTATGCAGTTGAGATTGTAGGACGATTCCAAGCATATCATAAAGACATGTATGTTGCAGCAATAAAGAGAATATTCAAATACTTGAAGGGTGTAGAAGTTGAGAAAACCAACTTCACAGATCCTCAAGAACACCTGCATGCAAATATCCTGCAATGAAGAGAAACCAAAAAACGGAAAAATTAGAGCTTAGAAGTTCTCAAGAATGTGAGAGCCAAAATGTATTCTAAGTTATGAGAAAAAAATACAAAAGATCAACCTTTTAAGGTGAACGAAAACCTAAAGGAAAGAAAACTAGGTTTGCACATTATAATTAATATAAAATATTAATTATATGCACCTAAGAGAGCTAAAGCAACTAGAGTAATAAATAACTTACTCTAACACCCCTCCTTAAGCGAAGCTTAAGAGGAAGCTAACGTAGCAAAGCTATGAAAGCAGGAAAATGGGCCCTGGCAACAAGGCCTGATCAGGTACCCAAAAAAGGAAATCTCTATAAACCGGAGATAAAGGAGAAAACCCAGTGGGAAAAACCCCTCTCCAAAAAGAGATGAAAAAATAACAAAAAGAAAATGGGTCAAGAGACTCTCTCAAAACCATAAACAACCCCCCCATGAGAGAGAGATGAGACATCAAAGCCCCCCCAGAATGAGGAAGCCCCTATAGAAATGAACGAACCAATGGAACTCTAATGCGGAAGAAACAAGGGCACAGAACAAGGAAACCATTGAATGACAGGAAGGTCTAATAGATGCTCAAAGGAGTAGACATGAGGATCCTGAAAAGGAAGCCCCAATGCAGGTGCACTGACATTGTCATGAAAGAGGAAACGAACGTCCTCTGTAGAATCTACAACAAGTGTTCTTGAAGGCTCGATGAGTGAAGCTGGAGGGTCTAGCAGAGCTAAAGAAGAAAAGACTTCAACGGGATGTGGTGTGGTGATCTCGGGAACAAGACAAAGGTTCATGTGGCCTGACTACACCACAAGATGCTCTTGCGAAAGAGAAGAAGAATGCTCCAATGATGGAGATGGTGGACCAAAGTGCGAGAAGGTGTAGAGACATATGGTATGATCAACTATCCCCGTAGCAATAAGGCCTCCTGTTGCACTATCCTGAATGTAGACTGAATTTGCAGTGAACTCAACTGTCTTCCCTGATCCACTATGTGTAATCTGATCCATCGAGAGAAGGTTGGCAGAGAGAGATGGAACATACAATACATCATTGAATGTGCCATCCTGAATGTGAACTGAACCTTTCCCACAGACTGTTATAGTAGTGTTATTCCCCATGAGAATATGAGGAATCGGAGAAGCCTCAATAGAGGAGAAGACCCCTTGAGAAGATTCCATATGGTGAGAAGCACCTGAATCCAGTATCCAAGGGACTTAGGAAGGGGATGCAATGGAAGCGCGTAATGCATGACCCTGTCCAAAATACAGTGAAGATGTCAAAGAGGTGGAGATCTATGAAGTTGGTTTCCTCAACTTCTACATGGTACCAAAGCACCTGCATGCAAATATCCTGCAATGAAGAGAAACCAGAAAATGGAAAAATAGAGCTTAGAATTTCTCAAGAATGTGAGAGCCAAAATGTATTCTAAGTTATGAGAACAAAATACAAAAGTTCAACCGTTTAAGGTGAACGAAACCCTAAAGGAAAGAAAACCAAGTTTGTGCATTATAATTAATATTAATTATTAATTATATGCACCTAAGAGAGCTAAAGCAACTAGAGTAATAAATAACATACTCTAACAAAAGGTACACCTAATTATAGCTTATGTTATGACAGATCGCATAACTTTACATTATGTGCATACATTGATATAGATTGGGAAAGAAATGTGGATGACAGAAAGAGCACAAGTGGTGGAGCATTCTTTTGGGGGGGCAAATTGATATCATGGCTAAGTAAGAAACAAGAAAAGTACATAGCAATAGCAAACAACTATAATCGGATTATTTGGATGAAGTGGATGTTACAAGACATTGTTATTGAGTTCATTGAACCTATTACTATTCACTGTGATAACACAATCACAATTAATATGTCAAAGAATCTAGTGTTGCATTCAAAGAGTAAGAACATTGCAATAAAGTTTAATTTCTTAAGAGAACTTAGCAAAAAAATTAATTGGATTGGAGGATGTTAGCACAAAAAAGCAAATAGCAAACATTTTCACAAAACCTTTGGCTAAGGATACCTTGGTGCTTAAGAGACATGCTTGGGGTAATGCCCCAACCTATTTTAGAATAATTGACACAAAATTGCATTAACCTAGTATATTCAGAGCTTATTCTTACACCTAGACTATATGATGGCGATACTGGGGGAGCAGTCACTTTTGGGGCAAAGTTGCTAAGAACTCTTTGAGAATTGTCTCAATAATGTCTTTTGATACTTGGTGGTCTTTTCAGATTTTATTGAAGATGATTGATCTTACATTGTTGGCATAATGACACCTTTGTCATTGATGTCAATGAGGGAGAGTTCCACATGAAAAACATTGTAGATTAATAGGAGAGATTAGAACATGAAAAACTATTTATAACCTGTATATATCTATTGTAGATATATTCTTATGAGAGATTTACATTCATGGGGAGCAGCATGAATGGGGGAGTAAAGGCAGATGAGGACGAAATATATTTTGGTATTCACGGTACTTTGATGTTTTTCCATCGTATCTTGCCATCAATGCCAAAGGGGGAGATTATTGGCATGAATTCTTATGGGAGATTGATGAATGGCTTAGGGATATTTTAAGAAGTATTTTGGAGGTGACAAAGTGCTTATATGTTGCATTCATGACTTGGTTTGCCATTGATATCAACATATCAACTTTATGGACAGCTCTGGAAGAGTAGTAGAGATAGTTTGTTCAACATGGTTCAAGGTTGTTGAATTGCTTTCAGCAAGGTTAACTGTGTATTCTTGGATGTATATAGATACCTCATCTAAGCGTGTGGAAAGAATTATGAAGGTTGCAGTGAGTTACAAAGGTTTTGTTGAGGCCTGATTGTAGAATAGCTTGTAGGAAATTGTATGCTATTGTTTGTGTTGGATCTTTTTAGCAAGGTTGAAGCTTGTTCAACGGGCTTGGATTTTGGTCAGAGACATGTTCATGATGCTATGTTTGAGATGGTGAAATTTGGTTTTTAGTTTGTGAAGACTTGTGAAGGATAGCTTGTGGTTTATTCCTGTTGTATTAATGATGTAATTTGCTTTGTAACGTGTGGAACCTAATTGTAATATCTTATGATGGTACTATATTATTAATTGTACATTGGGGAAGCCTCAAGGTCGGATCAATTAGTTATTAGGACTTGGTATAAAGGAAATATGTTTCCTTGGTTGTAAGTGTGTGTGATCAATGAGACCATATACGGTCATGTGTTATTGATGTTATGTAATGTGAGCTTTGGATGTGAAATTATGAAGATCAGAGCAGAGTTTGATGTTGATGATAGGTTGTGAACTTCAAAGGAACTATATTGGCAAGATAACTTGTTTTTTAGTAAGTTTATTTTCTTGGATAGGTTACCCTAAATTGTCTAGTGAAACAGTTCTGAAGCAATTTGGATAGTGGGTTTAGTTGTCTTCTTATCAACTCCTAACAAGGTTGGAATCTCCTAAAAGGTATTCAAAGTCTCCTAACAGGGATGCATATGTATTGATTGTATTCATTTGACTCCTAACATGGTCAAGCCCTTTCACAAGGAACTTTCTATATTAGTACATTATCTTGTGGGCATCATTCCCACTAGATTTTTTTCCTCTGATCAAGGGGTTTCGCTAGTTAACATATCTTGTATCACTTTACATGGTTATTATCTTGTGGTTATTATATCTCTTGATTACATGTTTCAAAATTGTTAAAGTTGATAAAGTATATTTAAAGAACATAAATAATTCACCCAACCCCCACCCCCTTCTCAATTATATTGGTGGACTTTATTTTCTAACAAATACTACCTAAAATCCCCTATTTATCTTTTAGTTGCTTATTTCCTAAATCGAGAATATACAAGTCAAGTTTTATCGAAATGGAAGGTTGGTTCCAAAATGAGAATATTATGATTAGATATCATAAAATTGCCCCTTTACCCTAGCTGAATTTGGGCCCACGCTGATAACCATCCTTGATAGGGTGTTGACTGGCAGGCTACAACATGTGAACTTTGTTTAAAATAATATCTCAAACCATCTTATATGGCTTACACCATAATTAAATATTTAATTTATTTCACCAAACATCTTATGCCTCCAACCAAGTATCTAAAAATAGTGACTATGCCAATTGACCTAATTAATATACAAATTGACACTTACTCTATCCTTCAAAAGGTGTCAACAACTTCATGAAATATTTTGAACTAGTTGATAACATCAAAATATTCCTCTGAACTAAGGAATACAAACCCTAAAATTTAGAACTAGTTCAACTACAAGAAAAAACGAGAAAAAGAAAATTACAATTAATCATTGTGAACATCCATATAAGACATTAGAAATATGAAATTATTTTTTCAGCAATTTTTGGTCGCTGGTTTTTTTTTTTTATGCACAATTCATAAAACATTGATGAATAGGATTTGAACACAAATTTTAAAATGTTATCTTTTTACTTCTTATATTTATAGTACAACATTGAGTCAAAATAAACAAGGAAATCTCTTAACTTCTAACTTCTATTTTCTCTTCTACAATACATATAATTGCAAAATTGACAGATGTTATTTATGAAGCTCAAGGTATTGGAACACTTCATTCAATTGTTATGTTTGTTAATAATTGTGCCACAATTTTTCATTAGTGAACATTCTCTAGTTGCTTTATCCACAAATCTTAGCATTGCATATTAGGTGTTGGAGTCACTTGACTTTATTTGCTCCATAATGAATTTGTTTGATGTGCAGTACCAAATATCTAATATAAGACATTTGAATACTAAATGCCAATTGATTAAGCTATGTATTTACTTCCTTAATTGCTCAATGACAACATCTTTTATCAAGTTTAAAGTATTATTATAAAAATACTCTCCTTTTCAATTATACTTGAGATACTTGATTTGCATCAAATTCGTTATAATCATAGTACTTGATTTGCTTCATTTGATGTGATATGGTATCAAAGATATAGTGAAGCATTAGAACATATTAGGAATAAGAGTTGATTAGCTTCCTAGTTATACATTCTTCAAATGCTCCAGGACATCTTTTATCATGTTTGAAGATGTATTATTAGGAACATGCTCTACTTTCCTTATTCTTGTGATACTTGGTTTCCCTTATGTAAGCACACGAGCACACCATATAGCAGAGAAACACTGGATAGATCCTAAGGTTAAGCATCTCAAGCCTATTCTACAAGCATAAGAGCATGAGCACAAAGTACAATCACTAAGTAGGCCTACAACAGTAAGAGCAACATTGATCTTGCAAATAATTACAAATCCCATTTGTTGAGTGTAATCTAATGATGTTTGCTTCATCTATAAGATCATATGCGGATTTCTAATTTTGTAGCTTTTCCCCTTTCATGTTATTGTCATTGTCAAGATTACCAATTTGTTTCCATACAAGGTTGTTTGTAACTATAGCAACCATTATTCAAAATTTTCATTATTTTTTATTAATAAGTAGGTCTCTGAGCTCTAAACATGATCAAGTTCAAATTTCAATTCATTCACATTACCATCCACTATTACACCTTTCAAATACCAACTCATTATGCACTCTCATCATAATTTGTAACATCATTCCACATCAAACCACTCATTTAATCTTGTGAAAGCATTCATCGCATTCACACACCTATTTATTTGTTTTTGTAATCTTTTATGGTTGACAAGTTGCACTTTTTATTTTCTATTGATCCAATAAATGAGCTACAACACGAATCTACATATCATATGAAAAAAATCAAATCCCGCAACCTTCAAATCTCCTATGCTTATGCTTTTTGCTCTGACAACACAATGATTCAGCTTCTCTGCATTTTCTTCAACTCTGCAACACAAAAAATAATCATAATTTCATTTACTAAAATTATGTTAAAAGATGTCAACTCAAATCATAATTCTACTTATCCGAAAATAATGTACATAAAACCTTTAGGCAAATACGAATGAATGTGTAAGTAATATATCTCAAAGATGTATATTATGGATGTGAATTTGAGAAGAGAAGATAAAATTAAATAACAAAATCAGAAATAAAATGAAACAATGAACAAGACACAAATATATAGTAGTTCTCCAAATTGGCTACATTCTCTTTGAAGTAGGGGAATGGATTTTACTAATCTATGTTTCATACATGCAAACATCCAGAATATTATCCCTTATCCATAGATAATATGTATTTAATAGCCATAGCATAAGTAGAATTCCAAGAGGCTGCAAATGGAGGGAAAAAAGAGAGAAGTCCAGTGGACTTTATATGCCAACGAAATCTCCCTCTTAAAGTCCAATGGTTGTTCCAACATATCAATAATTCCCCCACTTCAATCCTATTATCACATCTTGATAATGCTCAGAGAAACTTGAATAAACTCAAACTTCTCCCACGAGATAATCTTTGTCAACACATCAATTGGATTTACTCTTGTATCAATTTTCTCCCCTTGTAATTTATCCTCCTCAAGCACACTACAAGTCAAATAAGACCACACCTCAATATATTTGGTACAATTATGAAAAGTGGCATTATTTGTGAAGTGAATAACATATTGCTATCACACACAAAAACTAGAACCACGTTGTTTACAATCTATTTCATCAAACAATCCCTGCAATCATATTTGGTAGGATTACAAGACATAAATCTAACACTTATATGCAAATATAACCAATAATGCAAAGGAAAACAACACATATAAGTAGAACATAAGACACAGATTTAACATGATTCACCCAGTCTTGCGCTACATACACCAAATAGAGAATCCAATCTTATTATCCAACAAAGAGAAAACTACAGTATGATTCACTTTACATTACATTGTCGCTTAGACATAGCCTATTAGGTGGTTTACTAATGTCAATTAACAAGTAAACCCTAAGAAATACTTGTCAAGTAAACTTACAAAAATCTTTGAAGAGTCCACCCAAAAACACTTAATACCTGCATGGTCAATCACCACAAACCAACAATCTCACATTTGGAGACCGATCAAGCTCCACATTAGACCACCTCCCACTTAGAGACTAATCATATAACATCGCTACCCCTGAACGTCCCACTAGAGTTTGCTACTCTTTTCATTTTTTCAATCTTGAAGACCAATTAAAATTGAAGAGCTAAATTTCTTCCTTGTCACTGCCTTTGTAAAAATAAATGTTGGATTTTCATCTCTGTATGTTTTCCAACTTCAGTTTTCCATCATCTAAAATTGACCAAATGAAATGATACCTCAACTATATGTGTTTGGCCTTCGAATGTAAGGCATAATTCTTTGCAAGATGAATGACACTCTGGCTATTTGAAAACAAATAATTTTTACTCTAAGTGCCCCAACTCTTACATGAAAAAATTCAGCCATATCATCTCCTTAGTTGCCTCTATAGAGCAATATAAGCTGCCTCTATAGCAGCAACATAAGTTGCCTCTATAGTGGATAAAAAATGCACCTTCTACAATTGAGAAATCCAACTCATTGGTGTCTCGCTAATAGTAAATATATATTATGTAGTACTATGCCTGGTATCTAAATCCCCTACCAAATTTGAGTCAACATAGTCTTGTAAGTCAATATTAGAGCCCCCAAAAATGGATATATTTGCATGATGTACCTCTCAAATATCTAAGAATCCATTTTACTACATTCTAATGTGTAATTTTGGGATGACTTGTATCTCTACTATCAACTCCTACAACATGTGCAATATCTAGTCTAGTGAATACCATGACATACATTAAGCTACCTACAGTTGAAGCATAAGGTACCTTTGAATTTTATCTTCTTCTTGTGTCTTTGGACAAATCTCCATGGTCAATTTCAAATGACTAGGCAAAGGTGTGTTCAGCAAATATAAAGACATAACTTCTTGTTAAACTTTGCTTGTCTAAACCACCATCCATATCGGGGTCAACAAACCCTCACAATGAAGCATCCTTCCCACTGGAACACAGGACAAAATCAGAATTGCCATTGAGATGTCACAAAATCCACTTAACCACACACCAATGTGACTTGCTTGGATTACTATAAACCTATTTACCACTCCCATTGCATGGGCAATGTTTGAGTGAGTACACAACATTGCATACATGACGCTACCAAAAATGGAAAAATAAGGAAGGCCCTTCATTTCCTCATGTGCCTTAAGATACATAGAAGAAGATTAAAAAAAAAGATCAACTAATGGAGTGCTAACAACATTGGCATTTGTCATACCAAACCTATCCAAATTCTTGTTAATATATTTTTCTTGTGACAACTTGATTTCCTTCTTTTGTCTATCTCAAATTATGTTCATAACATGTATATGTCTTGTTGTCCCCAAGTCCTTCATTGCAAACCTTTGCTCATAATATTGTTTCAATTCACAAATAATCCTCATACTAGTTTTGGTTACTTGTTAGCATGAAGTAATAGAAGAACAAATTGACCATTGTGTAGCTTTCTATAAAAGCACATGAATCAAATTCACATCGAGTGAAATGATGCTCAACATGAAGTTGTCAAAGTTGAGGTAACATTTCCTCAAGGCTTACTTCAACCCATACAAGCTTCGTTTCAATCTATAGTATAAATGTGCATGTCCCTCTTTTAAAAACCTTCAGGTTGCACCATATATAACTCTTTACTTATGTCAACATGAAGAAAAGTTGTTTGGACATCAAGTTGCTCAAGTTCAAGATTATAACCTACAACCAATCTAAATACTGCACAAAATGTTGTCATTTTGATAACTGGTGAGAAAATCTCATTAATGTTTATTGCCTTTTTGTTGATCATATCATTTAACAATTGCCTTGGCTCTAAATATCTTCATGTCACTATCTTCTTTTAATCAATACATCTATCAATTCTTCAAACCTCTGTAACTTAGTGGAAGAGGAACCAAATCCAAAGTTTTGTTTATCATTAGCAAGTCCATTTCTTCTTAAATCATTGTCATCAAATTCTAATGATTAACATCATTACATGTTTGTTTGAAAGTGAATGTCTCTATTTGATCTGTCAATATAAATTCAAGATGATCAAAAACGAATAATTCATAATCCGCAAACTTTACTGGAGGTTTTCTCTAACCGATAGAGCTCCTCAACTCTAAATTGACTTGTGTTATCACTGCTCTCAGATTTCAAATTTGAACCTTCAACATTGTAAATGTTTCCAAGAGTATTTCTCTATATACTCCTTTTGTCCCTCTACTCTTTTACCTTCAAATGCCCTTGATTGTTGACTGGATTTAGCGTAAGTAATGCACTATGTTCATTAATTATGTCCTTTTCAAAAAATTTTGCATCTCATCGTTGTTCATTTGGATCAAGTTGTACTAATTGTTTTGGGACCAATAAGCATGTGTATGAGTTCATGTGTTTGGGATTGTGAATTTTGTCAAAATGCATGTCTGCAATTGCCAAACCCTTCCTTGGAATTGTGTTTACATATGCAAATCAACACAAAGTATATGTGTTTTATGTCCTACTAAGTCTTTGTAGGCTTGTGTAGAGGTTTGGATAGCTAGAAATCCACACTTATCTTTCCCACTATTCTTCGAAAGAAATGGCTCTGGCATATTTTTAATAACCAACAATTGTGGTGAGGAAACTTTGTGAACCCCTTGTGTCATTCAACACAACAACATTTCATGATTGTGCAAGCAACATCAACTACATGGCATATCTTTGATTCTGTGTCAATTCATTTGAAGCTTCATGTGTAGGATTTGTAAGTAACGCATGCCAAGAACCATGTGAAATATCACTAGCT
Source organism: Cupressus sempervirens (assembly GCA_028749045.1). Classification (NCBI taxonomy): domain Eukaryota; kingdom Viridiplantae; phylum Streptophyta; class Pinopsida; order Cupressales; family Cupressaceae; genus Cupressus; species Cupressus sempervirens. Next base: position 26,337,956 of record CM053784.1, read on the forward strand.
ACATATATCAAGTTTGTTCTTGGAATGGAGTGAACAGAGTGTTATCTTGGATCAATGTCATTATCCCTAAATACAACTGCATGTTCAACATGTTGTTCTTGCACAAAAGGAACTTAATGATTACTTGATTCTGAGACAAAGATACAATATTCATTACTTTTGCCAAGGAAAGGTGGGGACAACAAAGTATCTATCTATGTCATAGACTGTGGAAAAATAGGGGAGTTTTTGAAACATCTCACAGAAGGTACTAAAAATGAATTATACATACTTCTTGTATGTTCAATTTTGTCTTGTGCAAATTGCTCGTGAATTGTTATTTTTAAAAATTGACAATGGTATACACTATCACTAGTCTTTCTCGTGTTTGTAGGGTTGGAAATGTTTTTCCATTGAAGACCACAACTCGACTACATAATATTTTTTGCAATTTCATACCATAGTATGAAAGCATATTGTTCTTCACCATAGCTAACAAATATGTAGCATGTAGATTCAAGATCCAATTTTATTCGTTTTTCAACAAGGATATGAGAAAGCGCCTCACAACCAAGCACCCATAAATGACTATAAGAAATTTCTTTTTCCAACCATCTTTCCTCTAGGATGTCAAAGTCCAATCGAGATAATGGTGCTTGGTTGATTAAATAAACCGTTGTATTACAAGCCTCTTCCAACACTCTTTACTCAAATCTACATTAGAGAGCATGCACAGAACTCTCTCTAAAATTGTTCTATTTAACCTCTCTATTGTGCCACTTTTGTTGAGACATGGTAGCTTCAGTCATATGCAAGTGTGATTATTCGTATATATGCATGTGTTTATTATATGAACTTATATGCATGCACACATACATAGTTCTCTTACACATTCATATATTATTCTGGCAGAGTGCGGATGCAAGGACACAGCTCAGGAAGTTAACGTCGCCATTCTTCAAGCACATACATTGGGCACTTAAGCTACTGTGAAAGTGATAGGGAAAACGGAACATCACTATAATCCGGGTGGGCATATCACAGTCGATAATGCAGTAACCATTGCAGACATTTGAACGTGAGTGTAGGGAGGGCATTTCAACACTTCCAGTCATCCTCAACAGCCCCCACACTGTTAACGGGTTTGTATATTTGCTATCAATTCATAGCTCAAATACTGTAATATCTTTAATGTCTGCATTCAGAAACTTACCATTCACATGTGTATAAATGGTGCCGGTTTATTAGTCTGGTCATAGACTATTACCGCAATATAGTGTTTTCCTTCAAATATCATTCTGAACTTGACTTCATAGTTTAAACTTGTTATTTCATATTATTTATGTGAGGAATCAGTTCAATAGCTTGGCAGAGGTAATATTACTTTAAGTACTTGGTTACTGGACAATTGTTTGACAAAATTTTTGTAGTTCAAGTGTTACATTTTTTATCCATTCCGACCAAGAACATTACACCTTATTATATCCAAGATATACCCTCCAAATTGTCCTTGTTGGTAGTTTGTGAAAGCTTCCCAGCATGGAGTAGTATAAAAGGAGGCACCATAATCCAACACCCATGAATTTGAAGTGGTGTCGGTTATCGACAGAAACTAGGACACTTTAATCTTTACCATTAACCGTATTGGCTTCGTTGTTTTAGATTTGCTCTTGTACGTTTTTATAAGACCAGCAATTTTTTTTGTATGACACGCTTTGCCAAAAAACCAGCAGCCATCATTCTGCCTCTTGACTTTGATCCTTTTGCAGATTTAGACCTCGTATTATTACTTTTACCTCTATCTTGAGGCCTTCCCCTACTAACAACAGTCAAGGCATCACCGGAAGAGGTTTCTTGGGTTTTTCTTCTCATATCTTCACTGAGAAGAGTAGCTGCAACATCTTCAAATTTTAATTTACTTTTGGCAGCCACCGAAGTGTTTACCAACATCACAACTCCTTCCCAATTGTTCAATAATGAACACAACGATAGAATAGCTTTTATTTCATCATCCAAATTGTTGGAGTTGAGGAAAGCCAACTCCGAAGACGCCCAAAATCACCTGCATGCGAGAACCTGTCAAAGAGAAGCCAAGGAGAGGAAGAGCATGGAGCAAGGGAAAAACCCTAAACGAACATGAGAGACCACAAGTATGCAAACACAATGAAAATGTATTTACAATATGCACAAATGATGTGTTATGTGATGAAAATACAAAGAGAGAGAGCCCGCTTATAAAGAGCTCATGGAAGCTTGTAGAACAAGCTGGAAGGTGGTAGAAGATAAGGATGACAACTCAGCACATATCCACAAAAGGTGGAACATGCTAGAAAGGAACAAACTCCCATGTTGTCATCAACTAACCACTACATGCATTAAATACTAAATATTAAATAAATGCATTTACCTAAGTAAGCTTAAGTAAATAGAATAAATAATTAATAATTAATTATTTACTCTAACACCCCCCCTTAAGTGCAACTTAGGGAAATGCCTTAAGCTCACAAAACTAAGATGAATGCAGAATGGGTCCCAGTAACAAGGCCATTTTAGGTACCCAAGTACAATGCAAGAAAATGCAACCTCTGTAAACGGGGAAAGAGAGAAAACCTCATGGGAAAAACCCTCCCCCAAAAAGAGGTAACCTAGTGAAGAACTGAAGAAGTCTCCAACTAGAAAAATTGTCCCTTAAAACAGGAACAAGAAGTGATCATGAAGAAGCATCACTGAAGCATGAAGAAGCCGCAAATCTGTCAAATTGCTGATTTGAAGAACCTCCATGGAAGAAGAAGGCACGAACCGAGCATGTCTATATGGTAGATGATCCATCTCACCGAAATGCATAGGTAACCAGCCACTGCAATCGCCTTGTATGTAGGATCAACCACTGAATACATAGTTCACACTATCGAACCATCGAACCACGGATGCATTAGAACAACAGCATAACCCCCCCTTAATGCAGACGAGGTGTGATGACATGCAACTGAGAAGCTGGGCCAAAGTCTCCTGCAAATGAACCAAGAACGAGGAGAGAGGAAAAGAGGTACAGACACCTATAAAGACACGGTCTAACTGACTCTACATGGGGCTAATGTCATGGAAGGGACACTCACTTGACAAAGGGAGAATGCCTAAAACAACAAACAACAATCCCCCCCATGGTGCTTTATGAAAATAGTGCATGTACAACTGACTCAAAACAACGTTCATAATCTTCGGAATGCAAAAGTGGCACTTTATCTTAGTGCGATACAAAAAAATGCTTCAAAATGATAGCTACAATGATCAAAACTGAAAACAAGCTGCAACAAAAGAAAGTACAGCTAAAAACAAGAGAGTCCATGCCAGGAAAATGATCCTCGGGCCTAAAACACTCAAAATATCCACCATATAGCAAAAATGTCAAAACTATGATAGAAAGAGCAGAGGCCAAAAACTAAGAAAAAGGACTGCATTTCTGAAAACTACACAGAACCAGCTTTCCAGAAATATAAAGTTTTCAAAAAATGGGCATGGGACGCAAAAGATATGCTTGCCGGAGTCAAAAAAATAACTTTGAACATCAAAACCTAAAAATACTTGCACCAAAGTCTCCGTCTCAGAACCAACTTTCTGGCGCTTCTTTCGGATCAGAAAAATACCTCTGTATGCAAAAGTTATGGCCAAAAAACCACAAGTAGGTCCAAAATAGAACTGGGAGAGGTGCATGCAAGGTTTGATGACCAAGCGCTGGCGTCAGCAAATCGCGCAACTAAATTTGACAGTTTTTAGGCCGTCGTAGCAAAAAAAAGCACTGACGTCAGCAAATCGCGCAACTAAATTTGACGGTTTTTAGACCGTCGTAGTAAAAAAGAGAGCCACGTGGCAGGTACGGATGACGTGGCAGGGGCCACGTGGCTGACCTGCCACGTGTCACGCGGTGTGTGGCTCTGACTGCTGACTGTGCGCTGATCGGGCGGACACCTGTCGAGCGGACGCGAGTGGTGGAGGAGTCGTCCGAAGGCGGAGCAGACGGCGCAGAGGGAGGCGCCGCCCAGCCGCAGCGGCCGGTGGGTGGCCCGCCGACGGCGGCCGTCGAGGAGGAGAGAACAGGAGGCGCCGCTGGATGAGCGGACCGCGAGCGGCCCCACGGTGGCGCACAAGCGCTGCTGCGGTGGTGTGGCCCGAAAATTTTTTTTTTTGAATAAAAATCGTCCGTACAGTCCGTACGGATGCTCCTGATGGGAAAAAAAAATTTTGCCTCCCGGAGCTCTCTCCAAAAACAAAAAGTTTTATATAAATCCTGACTGCAAACGGCCTTCCGGATCCAATGGTGATGTCCGTTTGGGCCCAAAGTGCTCCAAAAAAATGTTGATCCCCTGATTTGAAGAAAAAATGCACAAACAAACTAGGGTTTGTGACTTCAAATCACGGCTTCAAAATTTCTTCAACAAAGCAGCAGCAGGAAGGCTCTGATACCATGTTGGAGTTGAGGAAAGCCAACTCCGAAGATGCCCAAGATCACCTGCATGCGAGAACCTGTCAAAGAGAAGCCAAGAAGAGGAAGAGCATGGAGCAAGGAAAACACCCTAAACGGACATGAGAGACCACAAGTATGCAAACACAATGAAAATGTATTTACAATATGCACAAATGATGTGTTATGTGATGAAAATACAAAGAGAGAGCCCCCGCTTATAAAGAGCTCATGGAAGCTTGTAGAACAAGCTGGAAGGTGGTAGAAGATAAGGATGACAACTCAGCACATATCCACAAAAGGTGGAACATGCTAGAAAGGAACAAACTCCCATGTTGTCATCAACTAACCACTACATGCATTAAATACTAAATATTAAATAAATGCATTTACCTAAGTAAGCTTAAGTAAATAGAATAAATAATTAATAATTAATTATTTACTCTAACACAAATTGATACCCACTAAATCCAATTGGGTAAGCGAAGTATTAAACTCATTAAGATGATTGGACACAATTCCTCCTTTCATTTTAAAATTATATAACCACTTCATAATAAATATCTTATTAGAAGTTGATGCCATCTCATACATGCATATATATTTATCGCATAACCCCTTGATGTCTTCTCCACTGAAACGTTGAAAAGAACTTTACTTGACAGTGAAAGAAATATAGTAACTATTGCCTTCTATCTAGTTCCTCCCAAACTTCATCCATGATCGAATTTGGTTTTTTCGATTTGTCTTCTAAGCAAGTGAAAGATCCTACAGTATAAGCAGCAACTCCATCTGTACTTTTCATAGCCCGAAATTCTGCCACACAAATTTCTCAATCTTCCATTTATCTGCTTCTTCCATAATTCTGGAAATTCTTCACTGACTTCCAATCAGCTTCATCACTGAGCTCTGATACCAATTGAAGTGAATTCGAGAAGAGTGGATAAGATTAAATAAAAAAATCAGAAGTAAAACGGAACAAAGAAGAAGACACAGATTGTATGGTGGCTCACCAAATTGGCTACATCCACTTTGAACCAAGGGAATGAATTTTATTATTCTCTGTTTCATACATATAGCGCTACACATCCAGATACTATCCCTTATCCATAAGTAATATGTATTTAATAGCCACAGCATAAGCAGAATGCCAAGAGGCTGCAAATGGAGGAAGAAATTTGAGAAGTCTGTTGGACTTCATATACCAACAATGAATGGGCATTCCAGAAAGATGAAAAGATCCACTATCTGCTGCCAAATTAGTGTTATTTGACACCTGTTGTTAGTAGGTGTCAATACACATAGTTTGCTTCGACACTGAAAGACAAATTCCCCACCCAGCAAGGGCAAGCCCTCAAATTTATGAAGAGCATTGCCCATTGATCCAGCAAGGAAAGTGATAGAGGAACACGGGAAAAACACTCCTTCCAGATTACATTTTTCCTTTGCTGACAGTATTTTAGGGAAATCGTGTGGCTGAACTTCTCAGCTCTTTGCATAAATGAGGTTTTGTACAGCTTAGAATCTCCAGGAGTACAACATACTCACACTGTCACGGGCAAGGTTACCAATCATTGTGCCAGGGAGGTATGATTTAGAGAGATTGTCATTGATAGAGGCATGATATATGCCAGGCAAACTTAAAATCTGCAATTAGGCTACACAATCACGAGGCTCACTGAAGAAACCAGTTTGAATTACTACCTTCACTGCTTAGGCTTTATGTCATCCGTAGGGGAAAATTATGTGATTCTACTGCCATTTCAAATTGGTTTGACACATCAACAGTACTACTTTTTTGGTTCAATGTGAAGCCCAATGATCTTAGACTGTTTCTTTTCTCTCTTTGAATTCTTTTTCCCATCTCTTCTTCTGTTTTGGAGACTTCAATATCTTCTATATACGCTGTAATGAGAATGTCACTTGTGAACCATTGCTGCTAAGATAATTAAGACAGAGATTGCACAGCTTTTTCTTGCGGATGTAGTGATTAATGGTAATCACATAAATAAAGTGTTGTCTGTCAATTTTCTGTACAACTGTTTGATTACGTCTGAGTATGTATTTCTTTTCTTGGTCTGTCAACAATGGCATTAGAGCCAAGGAAAAGCTGTGGGGAATTTGAGCAGAGAAGGAAGCGCCACCAGATAAGTGAAAAATTAAAAAACTCTCTGGAAAGAATTTTGGAAATGAAGTTACAACTACGGGCTCTCCTAACTCGAAGAATCCTGGAAACTGTCGGATGGGGATTGGAATCTTTTTGGACAAGAGGGCTTCAGCAACTATTATCCTCTCTTTCCAGCAATGTTTTGTTTAATGTTGCAATGGACAAAACGGCAAAATATATTTGGCATGGATTGTGCAACATGTATGAGAGGGCTTCCGTATCTAATAGAGTTTCCTTAATGAAGAAATTGTTCAATTTGACAATGAAGGTAACTAGCCATTTTTCCAGCCACCTGAATGAATTTAATACCTTGATACAGCCAAAATATCAATTTTGAAGACAATATCAGGGCCATCTTGCTTTCATGTTCTCTTTCTAATAGCTGGCAAGGGATAGTTACAACAATTACTAACTCAGCATACGAAAAGAAAAGGATCTCATAAAAAGGAAGACATGCTGGTGTTTTCTGATGTTGTTGTGACTCTTCTCAATTAAAATATGCGGAGTAAAATATGCGAAGAAAACATCAAGGTACCTCTTCCAGAGAGGCTTTGTTAGTCGGCACTAGGGGGATGAGCGGGCTTCCGTATCTAATAGAGTTTCCTTAATGAAGAAACTGTTCAATTTGACAATGAAGGAAAGTAGCCATTTTTACAGCCACCTGAATGAATTTAAGCTTTAATACAGCAAAAATATAAATTTTGAAGAAGGTATCAGGGACATCTTGCTTTCGTGTTCTCTTTCTAATAGCTGGCAAGGGATTGTTACAAGTTACAACAATTACTAACACAGCATAAGAAAAGAGAAGGATCTCATAAAAAGGCAGGCATGCTGAAGTTTTCTGATGTTGTTGTGACTCTTCTCGATGAAACTATGCGAAGAAAACATCAAGGTACCTCTTCCAGAGAGGCTTTGTTATTCGGCAATAGGGGGAGATCCAAAGAAAGAGGAAGAAATAACAATAAAAGAAAATCTAAATCAAAAAAGAGATCGAAATCTAGAAGCAAAAATGTGAATTGAGATTGTCGAAAGAAAAGTATATTGACAATGTTTTGGACATATGTCACGTGAAGGACACCAAGCCAGTTTGCACTCCTTTAGTTGATCATTTCAAGTTATCGTCTGACATGTGTCATATCACACAAGAAGAGAAAGAATATGTAAAAGGAGTACCTTACTCCTCTGCCATCGAGAGTCTTGTATACGAAATGATTTGTACGAGACTCGACAAGCCTCTTGCAGTGGAAGTGGTATGAGCAATCCTTGTAAGAATCATTGGCAAGCAGTGAAGTGGATTTTGAGATATTTGAAGGGCAGGCACTTCACGTCATGTTTTGATATTTAAAGGAGAAGAGGCTCAGCTGCAAGGCTTTGTTGATTCTGATATGGCTGTTGACTTGAACAAAAGACAATCTACCATTAGTTATGTTTTCACATTCACAGGGGCAGCAATCAGTTGGATTTCTAGATTGCAACAAGTGGTAGCACTCTCTACTACTGAAGTGAAATACATTGCTCTCAATGAAGATTCTAAGGAAATGTTGCAAGTTGCAATCTTTATTTGATGAATTGGAGAGCAAATGACAAGTTTTCACCATATTTAATGACGGCAATAGAGCTATAGATCTGGCTAAAAGTGCAGTTTTCACAATAGAACAATGCACATAGATCTGAGATATCATTTCATCTAGAGTGTGCTGGAAGAGGGCAAGCTCAAGTTGGAAAAGGTGCGTACTAGTGTGAATCCTACTAAGGCATTTACAAAGGTAGTCACAAAGGAGAAGCTTGAGTTCTACAAAGTTTCTTTTGGCCTCGTCAAAATGTGACAGTAAGACAGAAAGAGTGGGATATCTCTGCATATGATTACTTGCAGAAGATGTTGGACTTCAATTCAAGTGGGAGATTGTTGAATGTGAATTCCAACGGTCTTTGACTGTTTCTGTTCTTTTATCTCTCCAAATTATTTTTGCTCTCTTCATTTTTTTTTAACTTAATAACTTTTATATATAAAGGTTAACCATGTAAATATGGTGGTGTGTGTTTATTTTATGTACAACTGTTATTCGTTTAAATCTGAATTCGTATTTCTTTTCTTGCTCTGAATTCTCATCAATTATATGATTGGACACATGAGTAAAATGTGAGGCCCCTGGTTTAGTCATTTGGGATGGAAATGATTCAAGATCAATGCTAATTGCGGCATGTTCTGTACCTGGCAAGCAATAACAGTCTCTTGAGAGAGACCGCAATATATTAAACCACTATTCAGTGCCTCACTAGAAATGCTCTGGTGTGGATTTACATCAATGGTATTTGATCTCATTAATGCTCTGCCAGACAAATAAAATTACACTGGTCCCCCTCTACAAAATCATTGCCTTCGGTTGCTGGCATATTGGTATTTAAAGCATTGCATTCTTTCGGTTTTAAATGATAAGTTATTTCCTATTCTTAGGGTTTTATTTCAGGGGAAAAAGGGGTTGCACAAAATACCCTGGTTTGGTATAATATGATTTAATCCACTGATGACCTGCTATAAATTCTTCTAAATGGAACTGTTGTCTTCACTTAGTAATTTATCATTGACGAGTAGAACACTACATTTGCGAAGGTTCGGAGCAATACATCATTTCACCGAATACCTGACATATCACATCTATCAAGACAAGCTTCTCCAATCACTGAACAAGCTTTTTATGCAATTCTCTAGTAACTATTTTGGTGTGTTGGGAAATTCTTTCTTTCCAGTACGAACATGGTTTGGTGTAGAGGTGTGTGTTTCCTCTGTAGGTATCCTTGCTATCCAACAGCTATAAATATGCAAATGAGAAAGGCCATTAAAAAAATTGGTCATAAAAAACATGAGCTGATCCTTAATGTACACAGTTTAAAATTTAGCCAAAAAACTTGAAAAGGAAAATCTTAAACATTTCATGTTTCTAGGGTTTTAGAATCAACAAAATACAATAAGAAATCTAAAGAAAGTTCTAGCCTTTGGAAGGGCAAGGAAGCTGCCCAATCTACCCAACTCCACCCAGGAAATTTCTCAGTCAGCAACTCACTGAGGGAATAAAGCTGAGAAGGTTAGTCAAAAGCAAACCAGCAGCATTTATTAAGTAAAAAGAAAGGTCTTCTGGCTGGAAAATGAGTAAAATATCTTTACTGCTGCTAATTAGTCTTTGATCACTTAAATTTTGATTATGTAAACTCTGCTTGAGACTCACATATATGTGTGTTCGTGGGCACTGTCCGTGGTGCACATCAAATGATAAGAGAGCATAACATCATATGGCTTTGCCCAAATGACACATGTGCTACTCTTCTCAAAAGACATGACAAATAATCCCACAACAGCATGGCATGAGAATGATGGATTAGAAGCATATTTCCATCTCACAAGCCGTTCCTGAGGAAAGAGGGCTTATTCCCGAAAGGAATCACTAACAATTTAATTTTTAACAGTCCAAAAAGGAATCAAGCTAGATAATTAGAGATACTAAATATTTGCAGTCCATAATATTAGTTTAAATAATTTTCATGTGTATAATCTGACGATTATATCCTTCTTATCAATACCGACTGTATGTTTCTTCTTTAATTTCCTATAATCTAATGATGGATCGTGAAGCATGGATTATAGAATGCGATCTGAGAAGATGACTTAAAAAAGTTTACACGGTCTCAATAAAGATGTGATCTGAAACATTGATAAGGAATCAAGCTAAGAAAGATACTGTTGAATCTAAAGAAAAGTGCATCCAGAAAGATTGCCACAAAAGATGAGTAGTAAATCAATGCTTCAAATAGAATTTTTTAAGATTCACAATCACAATTAATTCAGTCACATTAATCCTGATTTCTGACGATGGGCCACAAAGTGTAATGGGCAATGCCGATTTATGTGATCTACTTGTGTGGCAATCACTTCTGAATGGGGAAAATCCGTAACGTAATTTTTTTAACATTTGGCTAAAATGCGACAAAACAGCTTTTCCCAAATCCACATAATTTAAAGAAACGTTTATTCAAAAGCATAATTTTGGATCATATAAAATGAGGATATACATAGCTCGTAACAGTGAAGACCATACGATGTGAAAGTATGATCTGATCTTATCTTCGTACCAACACAATATAAAATTATCATTTCTTTCAAAAACGAACTTGAATCATCTCATGCACTTGATCAACAAAACCCCCTCAAAAAAAAAATTAACATGGTATCATACGATTGGCTAAACAGAAAACTTTGTAAAACGCAAACACATTATGGTATTATTGTGCCCTGCAAAACAAAACAAAAGTAGTGGGAAATGAAGAGAGATAAAAGGAGAGTAAGGATTTAAACTTTCGTACAATGGGCAAAAAGCACACCTTGTTGCTTAGGAATTAGCAGTAGAAGTTGGAGGAAGAAGACGCTCATCTGGATCGTAAGTGGGATCGAGAGAGGCGTCAATGGCCTCCCTTCCTTTCTCCAAACATGGTTTGCAGGCAATCTCTATGGCCACCCATCCCACTATTACCGCTGCTATTGCTATTACTGCTGTTATTAGCGCCCCCATATCCCAGATCTGATCCCTATTACTTGGATTGAGATCTTTACTGTGTTCGCTTCTATGAACATGCACCCAAACAAACAAGATTCAGCACTTGCTACTTGTTTTCACCTTTCCCTTCCTACAGATGTCAGTCTCCTGTCTTCGGGAATAATTGTAAACCCCTTTACGTAGAAAAACAAAAGCATACACCCGAGAATTTCTGGCTGGGCATCCCTGGATGGCCTACACCAGAGATGGTTCAATGTCACAGCACTATCATGCATGTAGCTTTTGCATATTTTGGGTACTGGTCATAGTATAGTGCGAGTATTCTACGGTTTTGTATGGTGTTAAAAAGTTTTATCTATATTCTTACTACATATTTCTTTTAATTCTAACTTTCTATATGGATCTTAGACAATTAAATTAGCAATGTGGTTGATCTTATTCTTCTCAAATAAAGCATGTATTTTGTGAGTTTCAAGGATGATTTCAAAATGAGTACGATGAAGTCATACATGTACATATTGAGTGATACTCGACATCATCATAGATGATATGTGGAATAATTTTTCTCAAACTTTAATAAAAAATAATAAATTTTGTCATTTGTCATTAGTTATTCAATATATTTCTAATATTTTTGAAACGGACAAAGGAATGATGCGCTCTATTAGGATTTTTATGACTTCCATTTGAATGCTCGTTGTTTTGCCACCTATCATACTGCATTTACTGCAGAACTTGCTTTCGTTATAATGGCCTCGACCTTCTTTGGCCCAGCAGTTGTTGCTGGTGCTAGACCTGTTGTTGTTGGGGAGAATGGCTCCGTTGAACAAATGTTCGCGCAAGTTCGTACCCAAGGTGTTCCACGAGGTAATTCCTCTCTTGATATTATTTCGAATGTTAAAGAATTTGATAGTGCACTTGACTAGAATAGCAAACCCTGATTGGGTGTTTTGTGGGTTGTACTCATTCTAAAAGCATGTTGTGGGAATGGGTTTCCAGGGTCTAGACACCTCAAGGTGTCCACCTTGAAGGCGTTCAAAGCCATACCAAAGGCTTTTTCCTTTTCTGTTTTGATAATCCTAGCCAAGTTAAACATATTTTTATTCAAGGCCCTTGGACTGTCACATCCTCTCTTCTGGTTTTTGTAGTGTTGATCGCACGATTTTGTTGTTTCTAATGATCGCAAGTTTAAGCTGCCCATGTATGGGTGGAGTTCCTTAGGCTTTCTATCTCATGTTGGTCCTTTCTGCAAGTCGTTACGCAAACTATTAGCAAAGGTTGTTTGCCTTGAGTCGAAAAAAATTTCAATGCTCGACCCCAATGTAGGGTTTGTGTTGAGGTCGACCTCTCTAGGGACCTTAAAGAATCAATGGAAATACAAATAGGTGGTACCACCTTCACTCAGAAGGTGCTTTAGCTAAACCTTCTGAATACCTGCTATCAGTGTCAGTCCATGAAATACAAGATTAGGGATTTCCATTGCTGGAACGCAATCACCCAATAGCCCTAGAAACCAAACCGACTCTGGCTACCAAAAAAGACGAATGGACTATTGTTGTGAAAAAAGGCAAGGGCTCCACTGCAACTAAGGCAGGCTCTTTGCCCTTGAATAATGGTCGTCCCAGCTCAAGCCTAGTATTATCAAAGCCTTCAGTCCTGTTACTCCCACCTCCATCTGTTTCAAACACTAGTGCTCAGGGGACAATGGGCATTCATACCCCAGACCCTCGCCCTTCATGGGTTTGAGCATTGCAAGCAGCGTCAATAATTTTGTCATAGACCCTTCGTCGTTCTCGCAACCTAGAAGGTCATGATGAGGTGCATGATAATGGGGAGATGATATGGCGGGTCATCTCTCTTGAAGACCCTTCATTTGATGCTTCCACATTTATACACAATAGTGTCTCCTCTCTTGGGGACAAGGAAGACATGCAAGCTAGGTTAACATGAATTGTCTCTCATGGAATGTATGAGGGCTATCAAACCTCCCTAGAAAATATTTGGTTTGTGATACCAAGCGTCAACTTGGTCATCTTGATGTTCTTTGTCTTCAAGAAGTTAAAGTTGTTGGATTTCTTCTCACCTCAGCCTGTCGTGTTATTTGGTTGGATAGTGCCTTATTTGCTTCCCAACATGAGGTTGAACGAGGTGGCGTTGTTACTCTTCTCTCTCCTCGTTTACTTTCATCTATTATTTCACACGGTTATGACCCCATGCAGAGGATTGTTTGGATTTTGTTGTCTTTTTAGAATCATTATTTTGGTATTGTTAACATTTATGGCCCCAATGATGTTGTTGAACGTTCACACATGTGGCATTCGTTGGCAGATCACTTGCCACTTGCATCCTAGGTTTTTGTGGGGATTTTAATATGGTTGAGCTAGCTACTGATAAGGAAGGGCTTCTTCCTTTTCGATGGGTAGTTGGAGAAAGAGAAGCTTGGTTTTACATGCTAAACAAGCTGGGCCTTTTTTATCCCAATGCTAATTGTTTTTAGTCTAGTGGAGTTTGACATACTTGGTCCAACTTTCAAGCTAGATCAGACAGAGTATTAAAACGACTGGACAAGGCTATGCTTTCAGCTTAGTCCTTTTTTTCCTTTTCATGGGAGCTTGCTCTACCTGTCACTCTTTTGTCAAATGTCACCTTGTCAGATCATTACCTCATCCTCTTTTCTATCACTTGGCACATAGCTCAGCCTCATCCTTGTAAAACCCAGTTTTATCTCAATACGTCCTTGTTGTCCCATCCACCCACTGTTGCCCACATTTTTCAAGTCTAGAATCTTGAGCCTCGACCCTACACCCTTGTTGGGTGGAATCAATGGTGGAATGATGCCATTCTTCGTATTGTGAGATTTCTTCGCATTTATGATAGATAGTTGGCCATATACCACAAAAGATCTTATGAAGCCACTACTAAAGATATGAGTACAGCCTTGGAAGCCCTCACCATGAATTCATTTGATGTAGATCTTTAGGTTCAGTTTGCTAATCTTTGGCACCAAAAACAAGTTATAGACAACTATGCTGCTAGGGGAGCTTACATCAAAGCCTATCTCCATTGACTAGAGGTTAGCAATTAGGGTTCCAAGGAATTTTTTAATATTATGCGGGCTCGCCATTCTGTGGTAGGCATAAAATGCATAAGGGAAGACTAGGAGGTTCTTTATGACTTGCCTAGCACCCTTCAGGCATTTGTGCATTATTATGAGAAGGTCTTCACTACTTAAGGGTCCTCTGCAGCGTGTAACCATGATTTATAAGCCTGCCTTGCTGCTACTCCCAATAGGCTTGCTCCAGAGCAATATGTCTTTTGTGAGTAGAATCTCACGCTTGTTGACCTCAAATAAGTTGTCATTTCCATGGCTGATGATAAGGCCCCTAGTTGTGAGGGTTTCCTATGTGAATTTTACAAAATTTTATGGGATGATATTGGCCCTGATTTTCATTAGGTGTATCAAGAAGTATACAATTCTCATTCCCTAGTCAACATTATTAATAAGGGTAATATCAAGTTCATACCTAAAGCTGGTGATCCTGAGGACATTTGCAATTAGAGACCCATCACTTTGTTGAATGTTTCTTACAAGATTATTGCCAAAGCTCTCTCCCTTAAAATTTGGCATCTGCTCCCACAGATTGTTCGTCCTGAATAAATTGGTTTCATTAAATCCATATTTATTCTAGACAATACTATTGTTATTTGGGAAGGCATGGAGTGGGCAGGGCAGTCCAAATAGTAGGCCTTGTTTCTTAAGATTGATTTTTCCAAAGCTTATGACCGGATTGAATGGCCTTTCATTTTGGCCATGCTTCAAGCACTAGGGTTTGGCCCAATCTTTCTATAATCATTTCAGATGCTCTTTGGTGATGCCTCTTCTTGTATTACCATAAATGACCTCCAATCTAAAGCTTTTGGGCTCTATAGATCTATCTATTAAGGTTGTCCTTTAGTGCCTTCTCTTTATATGTTGATGGCTAAAGGGTTTGGATATCTTCTTGCGAACACTATCTCTCGAGGTTTGGTGCATGGCATAGCCCTTCCAGATTCCACTAAGCAGCTTGTGAATGGTCATTTTGCTAATTATTCCTTTATCACCCTTTTGGAGGATGAAGACAATATTTCCAATGCCTTACAATGCTTGGCTACTTTTTCCCTTGCCTTTAGGTCTTCTATTCAATGGCACAAGGCTCTTTGTTACAGACAATCCTTTTTTCCAAGCTCTCAATGGCTGCAACACTATAGGTGGAAATGGGTTCAGCATGGTAAAATCTTTAAGTTTCTGGGCATTCCATTTGCTTTTCAAGCTTCCCTAATGGAATTGTGGAATGTTTTCCTAGCACAGATTAAGAAGAAATTGGACTATTGGATAACCAAACCTCTCTCCCTTGCAAGAAAGTTTCAGATTTGTTCTAAAGTGTTAGTTGCTACGCATGTATACTACTCCTCATTTTGGGCCCATTCCAAAGCATCATATCTCAAGCTTGAATGCCTCCTAAAGGATTTCCTCTTAGCCTTTGATATTGTGCATCACGACTTTCATAGAGTTGCCTAGGACTTTTTTTGTTTGCCCAAAGACTTTGTGATCTTGGACTGCTTTCTACTCACAAATAAGGGATTCCCTTTGTGCTAAGTGGGTCATTGACGCTCTCATTGGCGATGAGGCCTAGAAAATCTTGTTGCAACATTGCATTTCTTTAAGCTTTCTGGTTAACCAGCCTACCTAGAAGGGGATTAGCTTTCAAATCCTTCTCGTTATTGTTGGAAATATAATAGGGAAGTAAACTTTGAGAAGGGGGTGGGGGGTGAATCAACACTTAAAACTTTCAACCTCTAAAACTATTCACTACACATCCATCTCACAATCTATGCATATAAATTGAAATACCAAATTAAGCATATGCATCCATAGCATGAAAGTAAATTTTTCAAGTCTAGAATCTTGAGCCTCGACCCTACACCCTTGTTGGGTGGAATCAATGGTGGAATGATGCCATTCTTCGTATTGTGAGATTTCTTCGCATTTACGATAGATAGTTGGCCATATACCACAAAAGATCTTATGAAGCCACTACTAAAGATATGAGTACAGCCTTGGAAGCCCTCACCATGAATTCATTTGATGTAGATCTTTAGGTTCAGTTTGCTAATCTTTGGCACCAAAAACAAGTTATAGACAACTATGCTGCTAGGGGAGCTTACATCAAAGCCTATCTCCTTGGACTGCTTTCTACTCACAAATAAGGGATTCCCTTTGTGCTAAGTGGGTCATTGAGGCTCTCATTGGCGATGAGGCCTAGAAAATCTTGTTGCAACATTGCATTTCTTTAAGCTTTCTGGTTAACCAGCCTACCTAGAAGGGGATTAGCTTTCAAATCCTTCTCGTTATTGTTGGAAATATAATAGGGAAGTAAACTTTGAGAAGGGGGTGGGGGGTGAATCAACACTTAAAACTTTCAACCTCTAAAACTATTCACTACACATCCATCTCACAATCTATGCATATAAATTGAAATACCAAATTAAGCATATGCATCCATAGCATGAAAGTAAATTATTGAACACATGTATGACACAAGATATTTGGTTACCCATAAACCCTCTAAGGAGAAGGTAAAACAGGTGTGGGGATGACACCCACAAATCTTCACTACTGTAGTAATAAAGTGTATCCAATGAAGGTTACAATGTTTGGCTATGAAACATGATCTACCCTGTGAAAGGTTTGCCTTGTTAAAGGCTTACAAGATTGTTAGATCTTACCCTATTAAAGGATTTAAACACCCTACTAAAAGTGTGACTAGTAAAAGGACTTTAACTTACAATGAAGTAAGCACCCTATTAAAGGATTTACAACAACCTGTTAAGACTACTCTGTTAAAATATTTAACCGATTCACTTGTTAAAATGTCTCAACAATGATCCTTCCATTAGCACTATGTTGCTTGATGTCAGATCACCTTTATACTAATGTGTACTTGATCCTTTCTGATCAGATGTATCTTTGTTGTCCTCTGATTCATTTCCTTTGTTCTCCTTTAATCAATTCTGCAATGTGACTCAATTCATAACACCTTAATAACCATGAATGCTCTGTTTGCACATGCAAACTCTCTTGAATTCTCCTTAACATTTGTTAAAAGGTTTAGTGTTTGTCTTCCTTAAGAAGACCTAGGTGACTTAGGGTTAGGTATGAATCAACGGTAGTGATTCACCCATATTGCCACTTAAACCTTCCCTTTTTCTAATTGGATGCATGTAATGTATAGGGATTCATAATAAAGATTCGTCCTTATCAACTAAGATTGCAAAACAATCCTTAAGTTGACTAAAAAATGGTTTATATAGTAGTTTGTGCCAATACAAACAACTCTATCAAAATTGTATTACTCTACATCTAAAGTCCCTGGTGCTTGACACTAACTATAACTTCAATGTTGTCACTCGACATGCACTGCTTGCTCAGCCTTGAATCACTTGGCACATACTATCTACTTGGCATCTGAGTGACTTGACACTTGAGTGGCTTGGCACTCACTGTTACTCGGCGTGCTTTATCTTATATGTTATGCTTGACATATATTACTTAATTGGTATGAACTAAGTAAATGACTTATAATGACTTCAGTGTATAGACACTCATTTGTCAAAAGCAATCTAAGATCAACAATCTCCCTCTTTGACATGAGTGTCAAAAACACTTGGTTATGCATTAATGATCTTATCCTTATGAGCATAACTTAGATATCTAATATCTATTCAGCTTCTATATAAAATATCAAAATATCAAAATTTTGCAACACATGACTTATCAATCATACCTCAAATTTCCATAACTCCCCCTAAGTTTATTGTTTTGTTCTATACTCTATACTTGAACCAAAAATTTTCTCCTATTGAGTAGATTTGTATAAGCTGAGTTGATATTCTATTTATGTCTATCTATCTCTGTCTCTATCTCCCTCATACTCTTTCTCATATATTGTTCTCTTACTCCCCCTTTTTGATACTTGCGTCAAAGGATTGTACACTAATAGTGTGTTTGGCCAAAAATGATTTATGGACCTCTAGTATAATCTTTAGAGCTACATCTTAATTATCACAAGCTACCTCCAATGACTTGATCTAGATGGCTAGCTCGACAGCAAGGTGTACTAAGCCTTTAAGTGTAGAAAGATGAGGATCTTTCTTCATGCGAGTTTTAGCATGGGCTAGTTCCTTGTGTAGTATCTCCATGTGTGGAGTCAATATAGAATGGATGCATATCATTTTAGCCCTGATGTTGGCTTCATCAGCATGTAATATTGCTAACTAACTTTGGGATTGTAGGAGGTTGTTGAAGTGTTTCACACTTTGGGCTAGAGACTTTGGTAGAGTTATGCCAAATGTTTACTTAACGCTCTCCAAGTTTAGGAATGACTCCTAACTTCCCTTATGAAGAGTGTAGTATTATTCAATTTGGTATACAAAGAGAAAATATTCTCTAGTACTTTCTTCACACTCTATTTTGATTGCTAAATCAACCTATGATAGTGTAATAACACTTGATATCTTTTCATTGACTTTATTCTAAAACTTTCTTTCAGACCATTCAAATAATTTGACATTTGTATCTAGACCTATGTCACTAACTGTCTTTACTATATTGGTTAATTATTCAATTATTGTCTCATTTTCCTCTGGAGTTGATAGACTGAATGCATCAAGAAATATCTCTTTAATATCAATCAAAGCTTGCTTCTGCCTATGCTCTTGTCTGAGCATTTCTTGATTCTTCTTCTTGCAAGAGCATCCTGTAGTATGCCCATCTGCTCAATAGTGATAGTTGCATAATCAAACATGGGCAATTCAATCACTTCATCTAAGCTCACATCACCATATGATGTTATGTCATCTACTTTAGATGTGTTTGGACTTGGCCTTGAGGATTATAATGGTGTAGCTTCTATCCTCAACCTCTAAAGAGCTTGACTCAGAGGACTAGCATATTCTAGTAAGGATGTCAGTGCTTGTATTGCTAATTGCTCTTCTGGCTTTGTTGTCAAACTTGACTCTTCAGTCTTGTCCTTCTCTTTCTCTATATTACCAATAACACCTTGATTTTGTGTTGTAGGTGCAGGAGTGACATCTTGACCTGTTTGAGCTTGAGCTCCATCTTGCTCTATTGTTGAAATCTCATCCTTCTACTCACTAGATGTGTCAACTTTGTCATTTGTAATTGCAAGTTCATCTCTTATAACTGGAGCACTTTATACTATTGTACTATTAGTGGAGATTGCTTGCTCCTTTTTGTGATACACCACAATAGGTAATGGTGGATTGAGGAAGGGTTGCAAATTTTTCTGGTGTTTTTGTTTCCTCCCCAGCAAATGCCTTATCTACCTTCTCAATCTCATCTACACTTACTAGGGTAGGATTCTCACAAAATATGGCCTATGTAGTGGATCTTATCAAAATATTCTTCAAGTCTTTCTCTGAAAGGGGATTGATGTTCTGAGTGATAGGCTTAGAAACATCCTTAATCTTAATAGTGTCAAAAATTCCATTTGTCTCCTATTAAGGACTGACACTTAGCAATTATGTATCTGGTACACTCTTTTTTGAATGTTGTTCATCTACAGCTAGTGCCTAGGTGTCTATGTTCATGGCTATGCCTCCCTCAACTATATCTTGTTCAGTGTTTTCTTTTTTTTCTTCTTATTTTTCCTCACCTACTTAAATAGGTGTTTGCACAACTTCCTTAGATGTTGGTAGTCCATATGTCAACTTCCATATTTGTTTGGACTCCAACTCAACATCTTCAATGTCATTCTGCAATATACTAAATGCCCTATACTTTGGAATAAATCTTCTAGTATATCTCTTAATGGCTTTTGCAATTGTGGCTTACTCAGTTCTTGCATTACCTATGCAAGTTTTGTCTCTCTTATTTGTCTTTCAATATCTAAACAATAGTGCCACTTTTGCTCAACTCTATCATAGAAACTTTTGGGTATGGAGTTGGCAAGTTCAAGAGGAGCCTTTTTAAATATTGCCATCATGGCATATACTACCTCTTCAACTTGATTCTTTTCAATCTTCTCAAGATTTCCAAACTCAATGTGAGAGAATCTAGATAAATCAACATTATTTATAATATTCTCACATAGATTGTCTAAATCTAAAGAAGAACTATGACTTAAGAGTTTGAGAGAATCTAGATAAATCGACATTATTTATAATATTCTCACATAGATTGTCTAAATCTAAAGAAGAACTATGACTTACCACTTGAAACTGGTTGTTGTCATCAAATTCAGTCTTCACTTCATCAGATTCTATTGGGGCAACATATTTTCTCCTCAGTCTCTTTTGAGACTCTTCACCCTTGCTAGCTTGATTAGCTCTCTTTTCCTTTAGCTTGAATACTTAGCATTTTCTATAGTGGCTCTTGTGCTAGCCCTTGTTGTAGGTACTATAGGCTGAGTAGGTTTTGTAACCTTCTTTGGTTTTCTCACTATTTGAGCTTTAGCTTTTCATTTCTTCTTTTTAGTAATTGTAGGTGCTTTACTGGCTTCTTCTTCATCAATACCTTCTACAATTTCTACTTCCTCTTCTTGTTGATCTTCTCCTTGACCTTGGGTAATGGCAAGTGGTGCTTAGACAGGTCCATTCTCTTCTTCTTCATCATCATCATCTTCTTCTTCCTCTGCCCCTTCACCAAATTTCTCTTTTAGTTTCTTTACCATCTTATTCTTTTTCCTAATGATTGAAGCAATCTTCAAGTCCATGGTGATTTTTGACTTAGCCACATCATAGTTCCCAAAAGTTGTTGCCTCCTTGTCCACTTCTTCTATAAGTAATGTTGTGATTGTTGTAGAGGCTTCATCAACATTGATTTCATATCCCAATGGTCTTAACCATCTAACTCTAGGAACTACTACGTGGACATATGTAAAGTTAGTGTCAACTAGGAAGCAAACATCATCAAAATGCTTCTCCACTAGTGAAATTGGTATCCTCGGTCTTTTCTTCATTGACTACTTGAAGTCTTTGAAGTAGCTTGTCATAATTGACTCAAAATTATCACCTAGTTGCTCAATGTATTCACCAATTTGCGCTGCAATAGATCTGTTTACCTTTCATGCAACTTTACCAAAAGTAGGAAATGTATTATGTACATAAAAGAATATACATACAAGAATAGGTCCAAATTTACATTATGCACTTTTGGTCTTCCTTATGGCTTCCCAAATTCTCAAACAATTGTTGCATCTGCAACTCACCAAGATCATAAGTATGATCTTTTTTCAATATCTTGTATCCCACATCAACTGCAATACATGGTACATTGTTGAGTCTACTGGATTGATAGAACTTGTGTGCTTGTAGTGCCTGCCCCTATTTTTTATTATGTTATTATTGCGAAACTCTTTTAGGCCAATTTATACTTGATGATTAGTAGCATTATCTTTCAGATTATCAGATGTTGTTTCTCACTTGGTTGATTTTATAATGAGACTACTTGATACTATTTACTTCATGTATGCATGATTATACCTTGATGTTCATTGTTACAGTGATTTTAGTTATTTGATGATGATTAGTTAGATGGATTATTATATGTGTTTTCTTATGGATACTTACCCCATACTGCATATGTATGGTGGGTGTGTATGCTTTCTTTATGTATGACGTTTCTGATGTGGTTAAGGAAGGGAGTCGTAGTCACCTGCTAGTCAAGATCTACATGATGTACCACTTCCTACCAATGCCTATTTAGCTTAAAATATATGTGTTTGTACATGCATGGATTTTATGCAGATTGCAGGTACCATGTACAACTTTCTTGAATTGCTAGGATGAGCGTACCCTATCGCAATATCTCAATGGTAAGAGAGGGGAGATAAATTCTTGAGTCCAAATCCTAAATCTTTAAACCAATTGTCTTAGAAAATTAGGACAAGTATCTGAGATGATTACCCTTCTGAATTTGTCATATGACATAAATTTGTGATTATAACCCTTGAGTTTGATCTTGTATGTGGTATTTTATGATGGGTTTTCATATTTCGTCTTTTAGGTCTTTGGTGATTTTTCTGTTAATTAAGACAAATTAAAAGATTAATTAATGATTTAATTTAATGGAAAATTATTAATATTATTTTAATATTTAATTATATTTAATTTATTATAAATTAATTAAACAATTTTTTATTTATTTTTGGATCGGTAAAACGTCCAAGGCCATTATTATATATATATATATATATATATATATATATATATATATATATATATATATATATATAAGATTAAAATAGTTACAATAGCATTCCTCCATTCAAACGGGCACTGGTAGGAAAGAACGGGGAAAGAAAACCTCCAATCTCACCCAGGACCTTCGTCCTATATTATTACAAATGCAAAGGGGCATACCCCAGTCAAAATATCCTGATAAAACTGTTCCTATGATAATCAATTACATTGAAAATCTATTATAGTGCTTTGTTAAACCAACAACTCTTATTAGTGAAATTCTGGTCATCTTAAATCTAGAAGAAGTGATCAGAAGCTTGCATCCCTTTTCGATTACCTTGCCATTGAAATGGTTAGTAGAAATACTTATAACATCTTCGAGCATTACTATCCAATACTATATTAAATAATTAGAAAAAGAAGCCCAAAACAATACTATGCAATCTTATCAGAATAAAAATAGGCTCTGATCAGCAACCTAAACATACAAAAGGAGTCGAAAAAGAGAAAAGGAGAGCAAAAACAAACATAAGCCAGAAAGAACTAGGGAAAGGACCAAAACCAAACAAAGGACAAACAGAAACAAAGAAAGAGAACAACTAGAGGATAAAAACACAAGAACCAGACCAAGGATACTCAAAATTGGTCATAAAAGCCCTGATCAAACCAGAATAAAAGAAAAGAGACCCAAAAAGAACAAAGAAGAGACAGCGGAAGCGAACTACAACCAAACAAAACCACTAGAGACCAAGAGAGCATGAAGGTACTCAGACAAGGGAAACAGAGGAAAAGAGAAAAAAAAGGCTAGGCCACCTAAAATCTAAGGCTAACTAAACTCAGAATGTCCAGATACAGCAGCTCGACCAACACAAAGGACAACTTAAAGAAGAAAGAGCAACGACACCAAGCACAAAACAGAGAAAGAAGAAGACCTAAACTAAGGCAAGCAGATGAAGGGAAACCCAAAGGGAGAGAGGGGAAACCAGAGGACGGCAGACAAAGATGACCGAGAAGGAAAAACCAACAAGACAAATGAAAAGAGACACCGAGGAGGAAGATAATGGAAAGCAAAGCAGCATAGAACAAGACTAAAATGAACGTTCACACCCCTGCAACCAAGAGAGACACCGCCACACTGCAGGAGATTATTCCAGAAATGAGAAGAGAAGGAAATTCTAGAATGACATTGCTCCTAACCCAAATTCTGTCAGCTGCTTGAGAAAATGGGAGAATACCAAAAGACTAGGCTGAGCATGCATACTAAACATGGAATTCAAATCGACAAAAAGAGATTGGTTGTAATGTCCTCTCCTTAAAACTACAAACTTTATCTAAAGGAGGAATCTATACAAATCGTGTAATACAAGAAAAGGGCCTATTTTATAACATCTAATGAGCTAAGGAAGCATTAGCAGCTAATACCATAACATCACGGAAGAGAAAGATAATAAGCTAATAAGTTGAAGGCTACATAATTAATCATCTAAAAATGAAACCTACATCCCTCTCAGGGACCAATATTATTCATAAGAAATAAAACTAAACAATATATACAGATACCAGTAGGGGAAACAGATATGAGAAATGAAACTAGCTACTTTAATCAAAGGGGGAAATCACATACAGAGGACATGCTCCTAAGTCTTAACAACGAAATTTCAAAACAACAGGATAAGCAACTCATAAACGGGAAAAGACCTAAAGTTAAGAGAAGTGAGCCTATCTGCACCATTCTTAAACAAATTCAAATTACTCTATAGCCCAAAATAGTATTATCCTAAATAGTAGCCAAATTTAATATATAAAAACTGAGTGGTTCTTATACACAAAGCTTAGAAAGCGAAGTCTTGTTAAAACATTTGTACATATGTATCATACTAGGATATTTAGCTTAAAGAGTCAAAAGCATACTAACAAAATTGCTTATTCTGTATAAAACCTTACTAATATGATGCTAAACCTAAGAGAGAATCAAGTTTCCACCGGACCTCTGCCTTCCTTCCACTGGACCGTGATAACATCCCCGATGTCGCTAAACTTTTCCATCTGGTAATTCGACGGCATCTCAAACTCGACTTTTCTTATGCTCATTCTTTCTGCATTTGGTGTGTTGAAGTCTAAATCATTCAGATTCTCGAATGTCACCCCAGGTTGGATGTAGGCTTTGAAGAGATGGAGAGAGTTAGTTAACCATTCCACATTATCTTCAGGAATGATGTCCCTCCAACGGAGAGGAAAATGTAGACTGGCCTCCATCTTTGTCCACTCACGATAAAATGTAAAGTTTTCTCATATGAGCAAAGATTGGTGACGGGGAGTTGTATTGAGATCTGGATGTCTAGGAGGAAGATTGATATATCTCTCGGGGAAAGGAATCTAAAACTTGTTGTCTATGCTATAGACTGCTTGTTCAAGCCCCTTTTGCCAGGAGGGAACAAACAAGTCACGACAGAGCATAACTATGTTTTTCACTTGAACTTTGGCTCTTACCAAGCAGCCAATGAACGACCCAATGATGTTGCTATTCGTTCTCCAAGTATATTTGTAATCAAAAAATCCTTCACCCAGGGCTTTGATGAGGGAAAACTGAGTCATGTCATCCATTGGGTGAAGTATTCGATTCCATCTTTCGAGTTTCACTGCTCCATAAAAGGCCATGGTGTGCTTCTCAGACGAATGAAAGAGAGCAATATTGGATTCCATGATCAACGATGGCCAAGAAAAGCCAAGTTTGTCTGCTATCACTCAAAATATGTGAAGGGGAAAAGTTGGAAGACGACAGAAAAAACTACAGGGGCAAATGTGCAGAGGAAGCTAAATAATGATAATAAATGCTGAGTCAAGGCTCGTGATCAGCTATGATTAGGAAAATAATTACCTGATTCTCCTGACGATCACACATACAGAACTGGCACCAAGATGATGTGAATGGTACCATAGCCTACCATCTCGACTAATGATTATTGATACTATATCATGGGATATCCATAAAATAAAATAGAGATGAATGGAATAGATTAATCTAGTTAAAATAGTACTTACTCTGTCGGGACAAATTCTAGAGGAAGGATTAAAGGATAGTTAAAGAGGATCGGAGGGGAAAAACAGACTCTAAGAAGAGTCTTCCTAAAATAGAAAGGAAAGAAAAAATACTAAGGTACCTGATAAAAGCCATCGTTAAAAAGTAAGGAATTAATACCATTTGCTCCTAAGTTAGCAAGCTGATCTGCAAGTTGATTACCTTCCCTATAGATATGTCTGATCCTAAAATCAACAAACTGGTCTATTAGGGACAGAGTCACTCCTAGTTGAGAATTAAGCGTCCAATTGGGAGTAGACCGTTTCCTTATAGCATTCACAATAATCTGAGAATCGCCTTCAATAACAACTTTATGTAGATTGAGCTGAAGACATAACTGGATTCCTTGAAGGAGGGCCTCTAGTTCAGCCATATTATTGGTTGTAGGCTTGATCGACTGAGCTTTTTTGGCTATCCATAACCCATCCTCATTATGAATGATACATCCAATCTCGGCTATACCCGGATTTCCTCGAGATGCCCCATCAAAATTTAGTTTAGCCCATCCAGGGGGAGGGGGCTCCCATTTACAATTCTTTCTGGCCTCTTTATTAGCCTTAGCATAATACAGAGGGGGATTAATCAGATTAGGCTAGGTTTTCTTCATAAGACCATCCCAATTGGAGAATGATCCTTCTTCAAGGTTCACTTTTCTTAAATAGGTGTTAACAGTTTCTACTATGCTAGCTTCTATTTTGGAAAAGAGAATCTCAGGTTTGAGATCCAAATTATGGAAGATGCGACGATTCCTTTCCTTCCAGATTTCTCAAATCATGATGGATGGAGAAATGTTCCAAAGTTTACTATAGATACCTATACCAGTAAAAGATGGCCATCCCCTAATTAAATCAGTAAAAGATATAGGAAAGGGGGTTGACCATCCTAGCTTTAGTCTAAATCATTCCCAACATTTTTCTGAGTAGGAGCAATGAAAAAGGAGATGATCCACATTCTCTGAATTCTAGTGACAGAGAGCACATCTTGAAGGGCCTAGAATACCTACAATATTTAATCGGTCCATAGTGAGGATCCTATTCTGAAGTGCAAGCCAAAGAAAGAATCCAGCTTTCGGAAGGCACGAGGGGTCCCAACAGAGTTTAAGTGGGATGTCCACGGATACTGGTTTACATGCTTCTAAGATGATCTTATATCCTTCTTTGACATTGTATTTCCCATTGTTCGATGCTGCCCATATAAGGGAATCTCTTTTGTTAGGCTGAATAGGTTTCCTACCTTCCAAAGGCTTCTCAAATTGGTAGATTGAATCTTCATCAAAGTCTAGGCCTCTTATCGATTTCCATTTCCAATTTGGATAGCCTTCTGAGTTCTCCAGACCACAATAGTTACTCACTTTATTACCCCAAAGCTCGATAAGCCTATTCTTAAGAGTCATGGGAACTTTGCAAGAGGAGAGTGGAGGTTTACCTTCCCAGGAGTCTTCCCAGAATAAAGCTTCTGCCCCAGAGCCAACATCCCAGGTTAGGTATTCACTAATCAAATGGCTACACTTCATCATAAAGTTCCAGCATTCAGACCCTTTAGGAGGTGAGCTAATTCTAAAAATTGAGAGCGGGTCCTCAGCGATGAGATATTTATTCTAAAGGATCTTAGCCCATTTACGGTTATATTCATGGTATAGTCTCCAAATGAGTTTCACCCCTAGGGCTTCATTTTGCCATTGTAGGTTTTTGAGCCCTAGACCCCCAAAGGTCTTAGGTTTACAAATATTTTCCCACTTGATAAGAGCTAATTTACCTTTGCTAGTCTGGTCATTCCAAAGAAAGTTCCTCATTTTGGAGTTAAGTTTTTTAAGATTTTGATTTGATAAGGGGACACAGGATAGAGGGTAGGTTGGGATGGCTGAAAGAACTGCACAGATTTTAGTGCATTTTCCAGCCTTGGAGAGCCATCTATCTTTCTAGGAGCATAACTTTGAATCTAATTTAATGAGAGTGTTATCTAAAACCTTTCTTGATTTTGAACCTTTTTCTAGAGTTATACCCAAATATTTGCATGGGAAGGTTCCTTTTTTGAAGCCCATAATCCTACAGATCTAAGATTCCATGTCTGGAAGGGTATTTAAGAAGAAAATTTTTGATTTTAGAGCATTAACCTTTTGTCCTGATGCTTCCATGTATAAATCCAGGATACCTTTAAGGGAGCAAGCTTCAAAGATCTTACTTTTGCCAGGAAGGATGGTGTCATCAACAAATTTTTGATGAGTAATATTAGGTACGTTTTTCGTGACAGTGATACCCGATATTTTTTGTTTATGATAAGCATTTGTCACCGCTCTCCCAAAAGCTTCTGCCATAATGATGTAAAGAGAGGGGGAAAGAGGATCCATTTGAAAAATGCCTCTTGAAATATCAAAATAGCCTTCAGGTTTACCATTGACAAGGATTGAGATCTTAGGTGTCGATATTAGTTTGAAGATTAAGTTAACCCATTGACGAGAGAATCCAAAAGCTTCTAGCATCTTGCATAGGAATCTCCAATCCACCATATCATAGGCTTTTTGGATATCCAATTTCATGAGCATACATGCTTCCTTGTTGAGGCCTGCAGAGTGGATCGTCTCTTGAATGGTGATGATGCCATCAAGGATAGATCTGCCTGGCATGAAGCCAGTTTGTTCCTCAGAGATAATCTTGGGGAGAATCTCTTTAAGCCTATTTGCTAGAATTTTGGAGAAGATTTTATAGACAGTATTGCACAAGGTGATTGGTCTGAAATCACCTAGCGATTCAGGGTCACATTTCTTTGGAATCAGCGTGATGAAGGAATGATTGATTTTAGCAAGGATAGAGCCACTATTTCTAGAGGCTTCAATTGCTTTCCAAAGATCCTGACCTATAATATCCCAACACTTTTGGAAGAAGAAGGCCTGGAACCCATCTGGGCCCGATGATTTATCCGAGTTCATGTCAAAAACCATGCTCTTGACTTCTTCTAAAGTAATAGGTCTATTAAGGATTTTATTGTCTTCTTGGGTAACAATTTTAGGAATAACTTTTAACAGGCTAGATTGCGCAGAATAATTTGAGCATTGCTGGTTGTTCAGAAGATCCTGAAAGAAATCAACAAAGGTGTCTGTAATTTCTTCAGGGTTTTTAAAATCGTTTCCTAGCTGATCTTTAATCCGTGTGATTTTTCTCTTAGCTCTGTTATAAAGGGTAGAATGATGAAAAAAAATTGTATTGCGATCACCCTCAGCCAGCCATTTTTCTCTTGATTTCTGTCTCCAGAATGTTTCTTCTTTGGATAAGATTAACTCTTGCTTTGCTAGCAATTCCTTTTCGAGGAGATAGCTACTATTATCCATACCCTTTCTAATGACCTCTGAGTTTAAAGTATTAATTTGATTTTCCATATCCAGCTTTTCTTTAAATATGTTATTAAATTGTTCTCTACTCCATTTAAGGATGCGCTCTTTTAGCATCTTTAATTTCTGGGTAAAGACAAACATTTTTTATCCTATGCAGCTGTCTTGGTCCCACCATAATTTGACGTTATGGAGGAAGTTTGGGTCTTGAAACCACATCTTTTCGCATTTGAAGGGGTTTCTAGAAGGCTTGAGAATCTTAGAAAATTCAAATCTAACCAGGAAGTGATTTGATCCAGCAATGGGGAGAATTGAAGACTGATAATTCAAATTAGTAATGTCTAATTCACCTTTGATTAGAAACCTATCAAGCTTCTCTACGATATAGGCAAAGTCCTTTCTCCTGTTGTTCCATGTATATGTTCCATTACTGGTAGGAACGTC
Source organism: Cupressus sempervirens (assembly GCA_028749045.1). Lineage (NCBI taxonomy): Eukaryota > Viridiplantae > Streptophyta > Pinopsida > Cupressales > Cupressaceae > Cupressus > Cupressus sempervirens. The sequence goes on from CM053784.1 coordinate 26,367,197, forward strand.
GATTAGATTGTGCATAATGCACCATTCTTTAAAGTCTCTAGATGCTGGTGAAAGCACTTGTGAGCCTCTTGTCTTTTCCTTAAGGTCTAGTATCGTATTAAAGTCACCCCCTAATATGCAAACTTCGTTATCTAGGCTATCCAAGAATTGTCCAATCTCATTCCAAACTAGTAGTTTATTTGAATTATTGATGGGACCATACACATTAATAATTGTAAAATTTAGATTAGATTTTAAACTTTGTACTTTTCCACTAATCCAATTTCTATTGCGGATATGAATATTAATATTGACCTTCCTAGGATCCCAGAGGAAGCTCAATCCTCCTAAGGCCCCTACCGATTCTATAAATGCAGAGTTCCATACCCCAAAAATTTTGCTAAATCTATCTATTTCTATTGAATTTAATTTAGATTCCTGAATGAGAATAATGTCAGAATTAAAGGACTTGAGGTTATGCTTAAGTAACCTCTTTTTGTTAGGGGCATTGAGGCCCCTAGAATTCCATGTAGTGATTTTCATACCTGAGCGAGAAGGCACTTCCCCTTCCCATTGTGGAGGACTTTCTCCCTCTTTTTCCTTTTGTTTTACCACAACAAGGAGACTTGTGCCCAATTTGTGTCATGTGAATCCCAAGTTATCCACTGTGCATCTCTGTTGCTTGTACTGTATCAATCTTACTTACTTGCAATTGTTCCTGTTGCTTTGAGTTTTTTTCTTCAGCATTTTGATTATCTATTTCAGATTGTTTGGAAAATGTTGAGGTCAATTCTCTCCTTTGTGCGTTCAATATATCTCTTCTGAGATTTTCACCAGAATAGTTTTCACCTCTCAGTTTGAGGACTCTCCGAATGAGTTCCTCCTTCTGTGTTACTGAAGATTTATCAAGATTTTCTGGACTGAAGATTTGGACCAGCTCATCAGTAAGCTGATTGATCATTATTGAATCTTCCTTTGACATATCTTCGTTGTATGAGGAATTCGATGTACATTCCTCATTCAAGAATTCTTCGAACTCCAGTAATGGTAGATCTTCTATTTGGAATTCTCCCTTTTGTGTGTGTTGCTCCAAGCTGTTAGGAGTAAATGGTGAGCTGATGCTATCACAGGGTGTCTACTAGAATTTATTAAGTGTTCCGGAAGGATTCATCATGTTGACTGAAGCCAGGGGCCGAGTTGATAGAGAGATATTAGTTACCTTTTGTATCTTTTTATTGTTGTTTTTTCTTCCTGAGGTAACCAACAACTAATTTTCTCTTTCCTTTAGGAGACTTGCTTCCTTATCCTCTGAGTAGCCTGTTTTATATGGAGTAGAAACTTCTTCCTTGTGAGGATCATAATTCTCAGAACTATTTGATTCTATTCTTGCCCTCTCTTTGTCCCATGTGTTCGGTTGGTCCTTCTCTAAAGAGAAGGGGGAAGATGGGAAGTTATTCAGGGTTTACCAAATTATGGATGCTCCTATATTTCTTTTGATGTTTAGTATCATTGTTTTTGGTTCATCCTCTCTTTGTGAAAACAACCACTTCTGGTCCTAATTCTCTACTATAATGGAGGTGTTGTTCTTTCCCATCTTTGCTGTAGAGAAAAGAAGAGAGTTTTCTTTCTCTATTATGTTTAGATTGAAATTGTAATTGCTATCACTGTCCGAAATAATTCCAAAGGCCTCTTTGCTTCTGTATAGCTCTCCTATTTTGTAGAAAAGCATTTTTTTAAAAAAACCTTCTTCTTCTTTTTTGTTTCTTGTTGTAGGTGTAGTTAGTACTAGACCTTCATAATCGTATATGTCAATGTCTTGCTGTACTCCCTTCTCAAAGTGGTTTTCAATTTTATCCATTTCTTTATTGAGATGATCCGGGCCGCCCCAATCTTCCTTACTGGTACTTTTATGTTGATATTCCAAATCTGTTTGAGCTGAAACTGGGCACTTTCCTTGCTCTTTGTCTTTGGTATGCACCAAAACAGGTTCTTCTCTGATTTCAACATTATTCTCCTTGTAGTTTGGTCGCTGAAATTTGGCAGATTCATATCCTCTTTTTGTATTATCATTTCTGATTACATTTGTTGTTTTCTTCTTATGTTTTTTTAATCTCTTAGTGGTTCTCCCATCCTTCCCCTCTTTAGTGTTTGTCGTGAAATTTGAATTTAGGGCTTCTGAGGAGTCTACTACTTTGCCTGTTATGATGCTTTTTAAAGAAGACCTTGGCCTATTTTGGGTAAACTGATCAATCTAATTCTCTAAATAGGAGTTCTCCTTCTCTTGTTCCTAGTTCTTGTTGTTTATTACGGAGCTCACTTTGGGGAATACACTTCTAAAATCTAAGGTGAGGGGAAGGATCTTGGGTCTGATTTTATGTAACTCATCAGATCTCAAAATGTCAATGATTTCCCCTTTATACAATTGGAATTTAATGTCATAAGTACCTTTACCTGTTTCAACTTTCTTTTGCAGTTTTGAAGGATGTTTAATATTAACCTTAATGAGGATTTTAACGTTATTACAATAGAAAAAGGAAGCATCAATAACTATGACTTCACCAATTGCGAAACCTAAAGAATAAAGAATGTCTATATCACACAACTCCAGAGGGAGAGCAATCAGGGAAAACCATGTGAGGATCATGCAATCTACCATATCTAAACGAAAATTATGGAACCAATCTAAAAATTTAACACAGTATCCTCTAAAAAAGCATTCAGAAACTGAAATGAGTTCTTTCTTAGCAAATTCTTCCTCACATTTTAAGAACAAAGTATTATCTGAATGGTGAAAAATACTTACCTAATCTTGGCAGTTGTCTTTTAGCCAATCTATTAACAGCGGGATTTCTTCTAGAGGGCCATTCCAGAAAGCAAAAATCCCCTTCTTTAGACAATCATACCAGGTGTCATCTGTTGCTTTAATGGAAATCTTAATAGGAGGATCTTGGGGTTTTTTTGGGGGAAATCCTACAGATGGTATAGGGTTAGATAACTGTTTGATATTGATTTGTCTACGATGAGGGGGTGTGTAGGAAGAAGGGGAAACATGCTTGAAGGGAGTCTTAGCTACTAGGGTTGAGACCACCTGGGATTTGCTCCTTGGATGAGATAGATATTTAATAAGCTTGGGTTGCGCATATTTAATTAGATTGAAAATATAGATTTGTTCATCTAGTTGTTCGACAGTGAATACTGGGAGAAGAGTACAGGATTCAAATTTTTTTGAGGATTTAGAAGAGGCATCTGTATTGTTAACTTGAATCCCTTCTATCCAGCAATGACGTTGATTGCCTCCAGTCTGTTCTTCCAAGACTGAAAACCTAGTGGTCGTCTGAATCTTAAATCTATCATCCATTTTCCCAAGTTTGTTATGGATTTCGCTGTGATTGGCTATCCACTTTTGCCCTAGGTTTCTTGCAAAATTCATGTTCGAACTCGTCATATTTGCAGAGCAGAACATTAGATATTGTCCAAATTTAATGACATATTAATTAACAAAAATAATTAAATTTAAAGAGAAAATTATAATATATTTTGAGAGCATAATAATATTTAATTGATTTAATAATAATATATTTAGAAGATCATTTTAAAATAAAAGCTAAATATTATTATTATTTAAGTTAATAAATATTATATTGAAAATGTTTCAAAAATTAATAAGGGAGAGTAAGTAATTATTTAATAAAGTTTATTTTAATTAAATTGCATAAAGCTTATGCATGAGATCAAAATATAATAAATTAATTAAAAAGAGAAAATAAATTAAATTATTAAAGATATTGAAAATTGCATAAAGTATGCATGAAGTTTCAAAAAAGATAATAAAGAGTTAAAAAGTTGTGATCAAGGAGCTCCCTCGGGTGATCGCACAATCAATGCCCCAAATTTAGGAGAGAACTCCTTATCAGCATTTGAGGGTCCATTTTCTAGGGACTGAGAATTTTGGATAAGGAATTTTTAGAGAGAAGGATTTTGAGAGAAGAGATTTCTCTCATAATCTTTGGGTGTTTGTGAAATTTAGCATCAGAACTAGGTAGATTCTTGTGTTTTGTTCACCTAGTTAAATTAAGTTATTTAATATTTTTGTCTTCTTCATGATTGTGAATTGTTTATCTAAATTTCATTGTGACAAATCTTTCAATATTGTATTTTGGAATTACTTGTATGCATGTGGGTTTTCTTCTGTATACGTAAAGATTAAAATATCATTAGAACCCTTTTTCAGTAGTTTTAAAAATTGAAAATTAAATTGGGAAGGGTTTGAATAGAATGGAAATTGGAAATTGAAAATTTGATTAGTTTGTTGTATTTTTCCTATCAGAGTATTGACAAAACCTTTAATTATATATATATATATATATATATATATATATATATATATATATATATATATATATATATATATATATATATATATATATATATATATATATATATATATATATATATATAACTAAAACTTATTTTGGAAGGAAGAATTAATTTTATTTATATTAAAAAATAAGTTTTAAAAAAAATTTTAAAAAATTTTTTTAAAAAAAAAATATATATATATATATAAGAAGAAAAAAAGAAGGGAGGTGGGTTTTACCCCACCCCCGCCCCCCCTTTACCCCTTGCCAGCGGCATAATCACTGCTCGCAAGGTACTACGACAACAGTGGTCATAGGCCTCTACGGTAGCAGGGAGGTTGGACGACAGCCCCAAGGCGGTCATATATTCTTAAAGGCCGATGAGCCTTCAGAAAGTACGCCTTAATATTATTATTATTTTAAAAATTAATTTAATATTAATCATATTAAATTTTAATTATTATTTATTATTAATTTTATTAATAATTAATGAATGTTAATATAGTTATTTTTATATAATTATTAATTAATTAAATCAAATTTAGTTTAATTAATAATGGAAATTATTTAATGAAGTTTTAGATTTATTTTATTATTATCGTTAATAATATTGATTTTAATAAAACTGTAATCATTCAAAAATCAATAATTATTATGTTAATAATTTAATAAATAATTACCCTTAAATTATTTTGGAATAATTGACTTATAATCAAATAGGGATAATTGTGCTTTTTGTTCAAATTCAAGAACTGGGTTATATAGTTAAGGATAAAATGTAAAATTCATAAGTTTGAAAACTTACATTAGAAACAAAAGCTAAAACCTTACTATTAACTCAACTATGTGTTTTCAAAATCAAACCAAACTGTGACACTGCACTGTTATATGTATGTTATATATGTTTTGGGTTTGGGTTGATTGGAGTGTTGACCAGTTCTAGGACGTCTACCAAAGGCTTGGGAGTTTTGTGTTTGTGATATTATGATGAATTGATCTTGATCTTTTAAACTCAACCATGACAATGTGTTTGGTATGCTCTATGATGAGTTTGGTTATATTGTTTGTTATTGCTTTCAGTGTCCTTGTGGGATAACAAGATGGATGTTATGACATATTTGACTTAACATTTTTGAGTCTTTGATCAATATTTTTGGGATGCTTTCCAATTGCTTGTAAAAAACTGATGGGTTATTATGAACTATATTTTTATGCTTTCTAGTCACTTGTATAGGACTGAGGTGAAATACTATGATTCTTTGATTTGTGATTTTATGAGCTTAGGGTAGCTTTTCTATATGTAATGTTGGAAACTGGCTTGTAATGGAGGTCAGGGCCCAAAGTGGCTGCCAGGGTAACCCATTGTAAATTATTTAATAAGTGAAAACGCTACACTAAATGAGAGTAAAATGGATCTAATAACAGTCTTTGTATGTTCTTGCTCATGCCTCAAGTACTAATACAAACTAGGATGGGAGTAGAGAGAATGATTGGTTGTGACCATGCATCGTTAGTATGCCTTGTCAGTACAAAAGGATACTAGTGCCGCATAGAGTCACTGGGGGGTCAGGGTCAAGTTAGACTGCTAGGGTAACTCTAGCATTGATTCATGCCATGACACTTGCCCACTTACATAGTAGATTCCCTACATGTTGTTGTTTGCCTCTGGGTCTAGATGTCGATATATCTTGGAACCTTTGAGTTATATTACTTTTAGGGTTTCCTAGACATAGATATTACTTTTGATTTTGGGATTGATATCTTGTTTGGGACTTGAGTTATCTCCTCAGTGTGGTGGAAGTGGACCTTTTTGGGTTACCACGAGGTTGGGGGGTAGTGTTTTTTACTCTTACCATTGAGATCTGTCTGTTGATGCCATGGTTGGAGTTCCTTAGCTGCATTTCCTTTCATTCTATCTTTGTGTTTATGATGGATGATTTCACTTATTGTATTGTACTTTGTTTCATGGATCCGAAAGGGATGATGTAACCTATTTTATAAATGTATATTCTTTTAGCCTTTCATACCCTTTGACATGTGCAATGGATGATTGTGCATGTACAATGGATGATTGTGCATTCTAAATTTTATTGCCAAGTAACATTCAAAATAAATGTATATTATTTAAGTGGAATAGACTTCTAGTTGTAATGTGATTCAACATCTTAGGATCCTTAAGGAATGTAATCTGTTATGTTTTCTTATGTATGATTGTATGTTATTGCTTCCTCTACTTTATGATTGATGTGTATGTTATCCTTTCAAAATAAAATGTTTGGAAAACTTAGTAAAACTTTAGGTTAATTCTTTTGGATCCCTTGGCAGGGCGCTACAGTGCTATAATCCTTACTACAAAAGGAATTAAGGGATCTGTAATTGTATCTATTATCATCCCTTGTTTATTCCATACAACCCCTATTTTCCTTTCAATTACCTCTTTTTCTTCACTTCTCATTGTCTTGGGTCGATCTAGGGTTGGATACCCTATAACTCTATGCACAATCTTCTTGTTGATTTTCACCAGTCCATTCTCTAACCATACAAAATTGCCATGTATTCTGTTTAAAACTATCTTTATCCATTTTGTCTTGAAGACATTGGGGAAATCTAAGGCACGGGTTAACCCTTTCTTCTCAACAATTTTGTATTCCTCCTTCAACACTCTATTTTCACATAATTTCCCATATGTCTCCCTAATCTCCATCTCTCCTATGCTTCTAACCTTACATGTATAACAATATCTAACATCTTGAATCATCAAAACTCACAGTGGTATCATTGCAACGCACCAGATGGATCTTGTTTATAAGCTATGTCTGGAATGGCTCTAAAATTCAATTGTTTAATCTCATTTCTTATCAATTGCACATTCAAAACTTTGTTTCCCTCTATAACCTTGTCTACTGAAGAACTAGACATCATTTCATAAAACTAGGTTTTGCAAAAAAAACTTAAACTACGTAGCTCAGCACACGACAAATACCTTTTCAATCCTGTTGAGATGGTGTCGAACAATTGTTAAATCCATTTGCAAATGATTAGGAAAATTTATCAAGTTTTCCTTTAGCTCTTTGTCCTCTCCTTCAAATTTGAATGATGTCAAATGAGCAGAAATAGATCAAATAGCCCTTAAAATACTGCATTTTTTGCTAAGTGCTTACACAGTTGTAAGGTTGACTTCAATAGAATTTCTAGATCACTTGACATCCATGTAATTTTCCATATGCTTGGCAACCACTATGAGCTTGGCCAATATTAACAACTTTGATAGCTCAGCATCAACTAAAATTTCACTCAACAGCCATAGTGAAACTTTTCATGCTCGACAATAACATGAAAACTAAAAAAATTTAAAGATTTATTCTTGATTCTTAACAACACTTTACATATTTATTCATGCATGTGCAATCTTTTCATAACTAAATCCTTGGAACTGATGTATAGTATATCTTTTTAAATATCAGTCTCACATACCTCTTAATTGCTTAATTTGAGGAGGTGTGATCACCTAACCCATTGGGTGAAGTGATCCCATCTACACTTGATGTGTTGCAATCTTCCTTTCTCTTCCATGTCTTGTTCATTTCATCTCTGACATCCTCAACATTTGCCTTTCCTTTGCCTTTGTTGAATTCACTACTTAGTGCCTTTGATCTTTTTGGAAAATTCCTACTTATGTGACCAATCTTCAAACAACTAAAACATGTGGTTTAACTCGACCATCTATTGTAATCACTTCTTAAATGTGTTCTTATGCAATTTTCAGCAACATGTCCATACTCTTGACAGTAGTGAAACTATACCTTGTATTATAATCCCAATTATAAGAGTTGTCATTTTGCTTTACCTTTATTTTCTTGTTTGATGACCATTTAGGCTTGGATCTGCACTCATATGCTCTATGTCCATACTTCTAACAGTTATAGTAGTATCCTTCAAATCTTTGTGTGCTTATGGTCTTGGTTCTACATTCATGTGCATGATGTCCTTGTTTGTTTCATTTATAGCAATGATCCATGAACTTCTACTTAGGATTCTAATTTGTAGTCTTGCTCCTACAAACATCAGCAATATGACCTATCTTACCACAATTATGACAAGTAGGTTTGAAGTTTTTACCTTTTTTACTTCTTTCTTCACACTTTTGGATGATTCTCCTTCTTCATTACTAGTGTAACCCAATCCAGAAGTGTCACTTTTGGATCAAGGGGATCTCATCAATTGTTCAAAATATTTGATGGCTTCACTAGGTTTGTTGAAACTATTAGCAAACTCATTTTCTCTTTTCAAATCATTTCTCAGTTGTTCATTATGAAACTTCAATGTTGTGATCTCAATGTCCTTTATATTCAATTCATGATTTGCAATCATCATTTGACCCAAAGTTTCTAATTTCATGTTAGAAATCCTGGTTACCTCTGATGTTTTCTCTTCCAATCTATTGGTTAAAATCCTTTTGTCATCTTCAACCATGACTTTGTCCTCTTCAGCTTTCTTTTTTCTGCTCAATCACCTCACATAGTAATACTGATTGGACTTCTTATTCTCTTTTGAGATTTTTGACCTCTTTATTTAGGGTTCCATTATTTTCCATCATATATGCAACTATTGCATTAAATTTATTTGTGTTTCCATTAGCAAACAATTCAATAGTGTCAATCTCTTGGTATTGTTTGTCATTCTCTTCAATAGCAATTTCCTTCCTTCTCTTCAGTGATATCGTCAATCATTTCTTGCTTCATTCAACTGATGTAGGGCAAGTTGTATTTCAATCTTCTAGTTCTCAATAGTCTTTCCCAATATGTAGACTTCCATCTCCAAGATCTTTCCTCAAAGTTCTAAAGCTCTACTTTCCAGAGAACTCAACTCTAATACCAATTGTTGGAAATAAAATAGGGAAGTAAACTCTGAGAGGGGGTGGGGGTGGAGGGAATCAACACTTAAAGCTTTCAACCTCTAAAACTATTCACCACACATCCATCTCACAATCTATGCATATAAATTGAACTACCAAATTAAGAATATACATCCATAGCATGAAAGTAAAGTATCCAACACATGTATGACACAAGATATTTGGTTACCCAGAAACCGTCCAAGGAGAAGGTAAAACTGGGGCGGGGATGACACCCACAAATCTTTACTATTGTGGTAATAAAGTGTATCTAATGAAGGTTACAATGTTTGACCATGAAACATGATCTACCTTATGAAAGGTCTACCATGTTAAAGGCTTACAAGATTGTTAGATCTTACCCTATTAAAAGATTTAAACACCCTGCTAAAAGTGTGCCTCGTAAAAGGATTTTAACTTACAATGAAGTAAGCACCCTATTAAAGGACATACAATAGCCTATTAAGAATACTCTATTAAAATATTGAACTAATTCACCTGTTAAAATGTCTCAACAATGATCCTTCAGTTAACACTCGGTTGCTTGATGTCAGAACACCTCTATATCGATGTGTACTTGATCCTTTTTGATCAGATGTATCTTTGTTGTCCTATGATTCCTTTCCTCTATTCTCCTTTAACCAATTCTGCAATGTGACTCAATTCATAACACCTTAATCACCATGAATGCTCTATTTGTGCATACATACTCTCTTCAATTCTCCTTAGCATTCGTTAAAAGGTTTAGGGTTTGTATTCCTTAAGATGACCTAGGTCACTTAGGGTTAGGTATGAATCAATGATAGTAACTCAACCACATTGCCGCTTAAACCTTCCCTTTTTCTAATTGGATGCATGTAATGTATAGGGATTCACAATAATGATCCATCCTTATCAACTAAGATCACAAAATAATCCTTAAGTTGGCTCAAAAATGGTTTAGATAGTAATTTGTGCCAATACAAACAACTATGTCAAAAATGTATTACTCAGCATTTGAAGTCCCTAGTGCTTGACACTAACTATAACTTCAATATTGTCATTTGACATCTGAATGACTTGGCATGCACTACTTGCTCGATACTTGAATCACTCAGCACATACTATATACTTGGCATTTGAGTGACTCGACAATTGAGTGGCTCAACACTCGATATTTACTCTGTGTGCTCTATCTTATATGCTATGCTTGACATATATTAATTGTTCAACATGAACTAAGTAAATGAATTATAATTACTTAAGTGTATAGCCACTCATTTGTCAAAACCAATCTGAGATCAATAGTTACCACTGAGCCAATGCAGTTTTAGGGCACCTTTGTTGCTAAAAGCATTTGAAAAGACTAAGAACCCATCAATTTGTGGCTTCATTGGGCAAGCAATGGGTTCAGAGATGGGTTTTCCATGAACCAAAAAAATTTGTGGTGGTCTCCCTTGTTTGTTTTTCAAGGTGTTCCACTGGCTAAAATGTAAGGAGTTAACACCTTTCATTTATTTAGAAGAGAAATCAAGCCATCCAAAGATTTGTTTTCCAAGACTACTATGAACCTTCACTTATGGAAGGACCTGCAAGTGTAGTTTAAGCTTATCCATCTAGATCAATAGATAGATGATCTTCTAGTTTCTGTGGTTCCTCCCCACTTGTCCCACAAGTTTGGTATTCATTCATCTTGCCCATGGTGGAAAGACTAGAAGTGGTATCCTGCCACCCCTATGACTAGTTACAAACCCAACCTGGGATATTGGTGGCTAGTTCCCCACCTTCTAATGGTTTCTTTATGCAATGTACAAGTGTGATGTGGCCCAACCAAGTTCACAAAGTGAAAATGTGCAAGGAAAAAGCTATGTTCCCCAAACCCACAAACAACAACTCTCCACTCTAGAACTCCTACACCCTCCCAATGGCTATGGTGGATCTATTTGACTTATATAAGATTTATTCAAGAGGTTCCAAGTGCTTTTTGACCCCCAACCCAATCCTAGCACTCAAATCCCTCAAAATTGCTTAGTAGGTCTAATTGCCCCCAACTAGGACTGCAACGAGAAAGATCTGAAGTTTTCTCCAAACTTTTCCAAAAAAACTCCTCAAAAAAAATAAGGTTTTTAGATACCCATTTCAGCCTTCTTCAACATATGGAAAACTCAATATAGGTTGTTTTGTACCAACAACTAGATCACCAAACTTGGCACCCTTTTTAGGCATAAAATAAGGTGATTTTACAAAGCAAGTATATGCTTCCCATACATTCAAAGCTTTAGGATTTGAAAAATCCTCCAAAATTATTCCAATCAAAGGAAAATTAAATCAATTTGACTCCCCAACCTCTGCAAATAAGAAACCCCCAAGTTGGCCTCTTACAAACCGTCAAATCTAGGGCTTTCTCAATGTCTGACCTCCTAAGCCAATATCAACCAAATGAAGGTTTATTAACCATGTAAAAAGTATTTTTAGATGATATATATCATAAAATACCCCTCTCCAATGGATAGATCTCCAACTGCTACACTCCATGCATGCATTTCATGCACCTACAACCACCAAAAACCCATTAGAAGGCCTTCATTCGTGAAAAATCCCACCCAATAATTTTTAGAATGATTATTTAAATTAGTATATAGGTTCATTCCATGGGAATCAGATTCTTACATCCATGGAATGACCAAATGCTTCCAAAGTGCCCAAAACTTGTACAAATTGTTGTAAAAGTTGCCTGAAATCAACACTTTTGGTAAAATGAAAACCTATTTGTGTTAATGCACTAGAAATGGTTTAGATATCATCCCAATAGGTTCAAAAAATTAGAAAAAAAATAAAAACCCAATCCGAACAAAAGATCTAATGCAAAAAACTCAAAAATGGAGTTTTTAATACATTCCAACTGCTAAATCCGTGCAATGATGATGGAATCCATACAATGCCTTCAATCTAATGATCCTATGACTTTATCAGGTTATATAGGATGAAATAAAACTTCCCTAACCATATTCTATTGTTTGTAATCCATAACAAAGGTTAAAACACTCAAATATTAGTTTTCCCTCCTAATTCAAAATATAGCTATTAAGACTTTAAATTTGAATTTAAAACCTTATTAAAATGTTTTAATTCATACTTTATTGCTTTTCACTACTTATGATTTTTTGTAGTACCCCCCTAGTATGTATTTGATCCCTCTAACCAATCTATATCCCTTGTTGGAACTATTGGCCACCGTTACATTGTTTTTATGCCTAAATCCTTTATGAGGATCTTTAGGACTTTTCAAGTTAACATTAAATTTTTCATTAAATTTAGCCTTTGTAGGCTTCAACACATTCCAATCCACTTTCAAGGATACCATAGATCCTTTTCTTTTGTTTGTATCCAAGGTGTGCCTAGATGTTTGCCTAAGTGCTTCTGCACCATTGATATTGTCAACTAGCGTTGGCCGTTGTAGTCCTCTCACAAGACTTCGAGTCTTAGATTTTCCATAGTTTGGAAAACCATCATGGAGCCAAATATAGCTCACTTTTCTTGGTGTCTCCTTTTCTAGGGGTTGTTATTGGGCCCTTGACTCTGACATTTGGGAGTCCCAAACCCTAGATGTCATTCTGTGGCCATCTAGAAAGTTTCCTAAATATTTTTTGATTTTGTAGGTGAGCCCAGGATTATTAGCTCTGGATCCATAAATTTTTTAAACCTTTCCACCTAGAGGCCTTTATACTGCATATGGTTGTGCTGGGAGATTTTCCCAGGCTTCCTTTTAAGTACTCTCAAATATGACATGCTTTCAGAATGGAGATTTTATCTACTATTTGGAAAGATCGCAATGTTGTTTTATTCTCTCATAGCTTTCTTGATATACATGTTGCTATGTACTCTAAAACATGTATTTGTAATAATGTCATGATGTAGATTCAAGTACAGACAGATAAGGTCGCACTAGAGGTTTCTCATCTATAGGAGCTTTTAGCTTACTAGGGAAATGCCCCTTGTATGGTACTCCTCACAATTGCTAGAGACACCATAGCAGTTCATCACACCGCTCACATACTCCCAGATCATAGCCTCATCATTGCTCTCTCAATGGCAATTTTGGTGGTCGTCGTCACTCGACCTCACCTCTGTGGAGGTTGGGTTCAAGTTGGTCCTTGATAGGCCAACACTGGGGAAAATTATTAAGAAATAATTAACAATTTATGATGAAATTCAGCTTGGCCTATTCATGTCAATACGAGAGCGTAAGCTTGTGAAAGGTTTCCGAGCAATATGCCATCAAGGGATGTTGCCTATGATATGAGGGATTATGAATGCATCTAGAACACACAAGAATAAATCTACAACAAACTAAAGTAATTCTAGTGACAGGAACTATCACTTCCTAGTTACAGGAACTATAATTTTCTGACAATAACAGTTTCAATAGATCTAATAATCTAAAAACAAAACTCTCAAATACAAACCAAATTGATCTAAAAACCATAAATGTGCATAAGATATGGATGGTTAATCTGATAACATAATTTCTTAATTCACAATTATTTCTCTTCTAATTCTGTGATTAAAATTCTACAGAAACTACAATACAGGAATGCGACAGGGACTACAGTATAGAAATTAAGACAAATTATAATAGAAATCAAATCTAAAAGCCATATCAACTAGATATGTAACATTGAAATAAAAATAGATTATTAACACTCGTTGAATATAGAAATATAATATTAACTAATAAAAATTATTAAACTATCAAACATAACAATATAAAACATAATAAACAAATGCCAAACACACTAGAATAAATTATTTACAGTTTATCAACTGCTAGAGAGTGGACGCCCTTCTTCCCAACAAACTGATTGAAGAAAATGCTCAAAGAACTCTTAAATCAGCTCAGCATAATAATATATTTCTGATATTATGATTCATACATTCTTCTCCTCCTCTCTTGAATATGTGATGGCTTATATAGCCTTTTACATATAAAACAAACAATTCCATTTTTATCATGGAAGTTCAGTCTTTATGGCTAAAACTTATTGTTTTATTTTTAATAAAGAGTGTAAAATATATGACCACTCTTTCTATAACATAATAAACTAATTTCTTAACAGTATACTAATTATTTGCAAAACTAATTTTCTAATAATATAACAAATAAACAATATGAAAATCTGGCCAAAATGGTAAATCTAAAATTTTGGCCTTTAGAAAACCACTCATAACTCCTTTATCGTTCACTTTTTGAAGATTTTGCTATGCCAGAACTGAATTGGCTCTATTCTAGACAAAACCCATATCTTGGATTTTTCAGATTCTTCTTCATTTTCTCAAAAACTGCCATGCAATATTGACTATAGAAAATGTTTGAATTGTGATTTCTTGCAAAATTCTAATAAATATAATAATATCATTATATTTTCTTCAAAATATTCCTATTCAATATTGTTGGAATAGAAAATACTCCAAATAAATACCAATAAGAGTCCTGCATAGAAGGTGAAGAAGGCGACAGGAAGTTGTAGTCCTAACTGATAAGTGACAGGCGAGTGACAAGAAGATCTACAACAACAAATCAACATGCTGCAGTAGTAAATATTAGTAAAACATAATCAATAATGAATTTTCCTTATTTTAATCCCAAAACAATATTAAATACTACTTAATTATATTAAACTATATGCAACATTATAATGGTAAAATGGAATGAAATAGGATACAAATGGAATAGAGAAGTATGTAGGAAAGTGCATAAGATAGATTAAAATAGAGCATTAAATAGGTTATAATTGGCTCTCATCATTCCCCCCAACTTAGCTTATTGCATGTCCTCATTCAATCATTATGATCATGAGGTCTTTAGTTTGAATTAAAAGCACTTGGATTTATGGATTTAGACTTTGTCTCCACTCTGAACCATGTTAACTCATAGATGAACACAAATCCCTTTCTTTGCTTTACATAACAAGCTTTGTTATTTTTCTTCTTCAATAGAGATATCTCATAAATTATTTTTCTTTTCTCTTTTCTTTTTCGTTTCTTTTTATTTTTTATAGCATCATGGTTCAAAAGGTTTCATATAGGAGAATTTATTTCAATTTGCACAAGAGGAGTTTAAATGGGTGAAATAGGAGAGATGAGAGATTGAAAAAAGGTTATTATAGGATGGATATAATGGATAATATAATGGGTTTAGTAAGGGCGACAGATGGAAGATAATAGGTTGACATTCCTCCCTCCAACTTAAAGGTTGATCGTCCACGGGAAACAAGAAGAGGGTATGTAGATGTGTTGCATAGTGATCAATATAATAAGCAATACAAATAAAGTTAAGAGATAAAATAAGGAAAAAAACAAAATTGATTGTTTTACCAACATGCATGGGTAGAGAGCACAAGGTGGGAAGATGGAGTAACTCAGCAATTGTAGCCACCAAAAGTGATGAATCAACCAAAAATGAATGAAGAAAGGCACCCAAAACTGTATTGCAACACCACAGAAGACCACCATCTGATTGAAAGCAGCAAAAAGAAGACCACTGGAAGTAATCATCAAATGAAGCACTAGAGATCATATAGTAGGTACTAAAATCCACTAAAACACCTCAACAGATCATGCAACACATACTAGGGGTGATCAAAGATGTGAGGTGTTGGAAATATTCAAGATATGACAGGTTACTAAGAGGGGAGGGGTGAATCAGTAACTTCAAAACTTTAAAACAATTTAGCACTTTAATCATATATACTATTCACCATTCATTCATCTAATCTATTGCATATATGAGAGATCAAACATCCATAACACATGTACACAGTGATTTGGTAACCCAGAAACCTTCCAAATAGAAAGTCAAACTAGGGTGGGGATGATACCCACAAAACTTCAATACTGCAGTATAAAGTTGGCCTGTTAAGGCTTACATTGACCACTTCTGGTGATTTTCTCTGTTAGGAGCACAAAGGACTGTTAGGTCCACCTTGTTAGAGGATTTATAAACATACAATGAAATATGCACTCAGTTAAGAGATTTACAAAAGATTGTTAAGTCTACCTTGTTAAAGGATTTAGAAACTGGTTCAACTGTTAGGATGAAACAGTAGATTTGACTTACAACTTGATTTCTGATTAGATCTTTGAAGTACATATCACCTTTTGTGATTGATGAATCTTTACTGTTCCTTGTTGACCTTACTAAGTATTCTTCTCTGCTGCTGATTCGCATTTACACTTCTCAAAACATTACATGTCTATCTTGATACTCTCATGCATACATTGTAAATGATATAATACATTACATATATATCATTCCAATAATTATAATTGCAAGGTCGGCTAAAACACAAGTGAACAAAATATTACTGAGTCAGCCAAACAGTAGAAAACTTGGGTTCTTCAAGCTGACTTGGTGACCTTCTAATACTTGGCATCCACTGCATTACTCGACATTGTCATGCACTCAATAGAAGTAGAAGCTCGGTTCATACTAACCACACAACGTAGCTTGGAACTCGGTAACCATTGGAGACTCAGTAGATATAGTGTCACTCGGTAAAAATTGAATCCTTCATTTACCTTGATTTCACTCGGTAAACACTACACTTCCATTACTCGATAAAAATTGAATCCTATGTTACCTTGATTTCACTTGATAAACACTACACTTCCATCGCTCGATAAACATTGGCTTCCATCATACAAATTGATGACTCAGTCGACACTATGAAGCTCGGTGAACACTGTAGACTCGGTAGATACTGCTGGACTGCACATTCACTCAGTAGCTTCAGGAATGCTCGGTGTGAACTGCTTAAGTGATGAACCTACAAGGTAACCATTGAATGCTCGATATACACTGTAGATTGAGTGATGAGCTCGATAATCATTCATAGTCAAATAAGTGTTGTTACTAACGATAAATACAATGTAATGCCAACAGTGAGGATCACGTTGAAGAGGAGCAGAGTTGTAGAAGTGAGCGATAGGAGGTGAAAAGAACCACTAAAACCAATGAGTGTTCCTGAAAAGAATGATTAGTAGAAAAGCCAAGAACACCAATTATTGCTTTTCTTTTTTTCTTTTTTCTTTTTTTTTTTGAATAAATTTTGATAATAACAAGTGATCGCTAGCAAACCAGTTTTCAATCACTCACTGCTTAATGGTGTTGTAAAAACAATTTTCACCACTAAGAATTTATTTTTCAGTTAACATCTGCCAAAATCGGTTTTTAGATATTAACTGGCCAACAACACCCGAAGGTTTTTATTGTTTTTTTTTTTTCTTTTTTTTTCAATAACTGCATAGAATGACCAAAGAAATAAAATCCTAGCATGGATGATGAAAAATGATACCATCCAAAGTTTGAGTTTTATCCATGACCTCATAGAAGGCACTATTGAAACTTGATTGTATAATGAACTTGAAATAATCACCAAGAATAGCCTCATCAGAATTGGAACCACAAACCACTGTACTAGAAACATTTTTGATCTATGTATCTCTCACCATTGAATTTGAAAACTGATTGTAGAGCTTCAAAACATACTGGGACACTTGGGTAAGAATATTACTCACAAGGATGATGATGACTAAATAAGAAGACATCTCTTGAAGATATGAAACCCTATTCTTGTAAAGCATGTGAAATATCCATTGTAGGAAAATGTAGAGTTGTGAGTAACACACCTTCATTACCAAATACATGAGTATGGAGTGAAAACCAATAGTAGTCACCAATGTGTCCATAAAATTTTAGTGAGAAGGATACACAACTCGAGGAAGGAGTATGATGATTTGCAATGTCTTCAAAGTTTTTCTTAATGTGTAGCTCAAAAATTATCATGAATCTCATAGACCAAGTTGCATATTTTCCTCTATATGAGAAATCACCAAAGAAAGGAAATCTCATTTGAAGGGAATGAACCAAAATATGAATGCGAGCTCCAATAGTAAAGCACAACCAAAACTTATATGTGTGAGATAGCTAGCAAGTCCACACAATGTTAACAAAGCTAACATAGTTTGTTATGCAATGCTTGCGTAGAAAAGTATCATTAACTAGTATTGGTTTGAAGATCATCACACCACAACAAGCGTCCTATAACCATATTCTCAAAACCAAGCATATCAAGCATAGTAAAGAAATATCATCCATTCAATAACTCTATCATTACATAGGTTATTTAGTTTTACAAATGATAGATAGAGTTATTACTATGAATAGATAATTGATAGAATGGATAAATACAAATAAGCTCTTGTGTTCATATAATAGCAATGCAAATTTAACACTAGAGCACATACCTTGAATTATGGAGACATCACATGTTGAGATTTGCTAAAAGGACCAACAAAACAATCAATGAAGCTTTATTTGAAATCATCCAAGAACCACAAGATTCAAGGGATTCCCCCTAACTTAACTTCATGCTACAAGGTCATGAAATCATTAGGATAACCAAAGAAATTAGGTAACCCGAAGAGAGTAACACATCTCTAGAATTTTGTGAGCCTTATTGAATTATAGATAAATCAAATATTTCAATAATTTGATGGATGGATTCCCAAATAAATTGTAGGTTATAAAAGTAGAGGGAAGTCACCTCATCCAAGGAATCAAGAAATTAGCATGTATAATCAATGAATGATCATTATAAAGAAAATATGGTTATTAACACTTTGATCCTTGTTAAATAAATGAATCATCCATAGTTTATTTGGTCTTCTTAGGAAAATGGGAAGAATCAACAATGAGGATTAACAATCATCTAGGTTTTAACATTTTGGCCATTAATGCATAGAATCCCTTATGATGATGCTTAATCAATTATTGGTCCTAGATCAACAAGTATATGAGGAATGCAGAGTTTAATCATAGGCCTCCAAATATCAATATGTGTAAGTAAAAAAGTAATAGAATATAGATCTTGGAGGATCTGGCAACATATTTGTGGAATATGGAATACATATGGTTTAATATTACGTAGTGTGTGATTGATATTAACACACCTACTCATGAGTCCATTAATTAAAATTGATGCAATTTGAAGTATGGGCTCATTTGTAGGTATTTGGAATTCACTAAGTAGAAAAGAAGAACAAAGTTGATTATATTTCAATAAATAATAATATTGTTCTTCTAATTTAATTAAACCAAAATCCCATTTCTTAAGTGCATCGATATATTCCAATGTTGATTTATCAATTTCAAGCACATCATTACATGGTAAAGGGATCCTTGAAAGTTTATTAAACACCTTATTATGAAGTCATGAGGCAATATAGTTTCATTTGGTGGATATGGTGGAGTGGGTAGAATATGATATGAATGAGATAATGAATATGGTAAGAAGTGTGAAGGAGATAAGGTAGATGGGAATAAGAAGGATGGCTGAAATGTAGATGGTAAGGATGGATATGGTAGAATATAAGAGGGATATGTAGGTTGTTGTGAGCATGCATGATTACATTTGTTGTGCATACTAGGTGGAGAAGTACATTTTGAAGAAATATGTTGGCTTTGTAATGAATTAGAGTGACAATACATGTTACCAATACAATGCATACCTTGATCTTTGTGAGTTGGCATTTGAAATGGTTCATAAGTTACAAGGAACACTTGTTCACTTCCACTCTCATGGTAAGGATCACAGATATATTGTACCTCATCCATCGTGTGCTCTTGGTTGTCCAAGCATATGCATTGGTCATCTTTCCTGTAGCAATTAGAACAAAAAATGGTTAAATTTTCATCCTCAAAATCACATTGCTCTAAGAATTCATCAATGATTTGTTCATGTTCAATCATAGAGATAGAACTCTTGCATACCTGTGATAGTGGAAGATGAAGATCATTTAAGTTGCATTCATTAGGCAAAGAGGATGTGAAAATATCACCTTTGGTCAATGTGATTTCCCCACCAATTTCTTTTTTTTTTTTTTTTTAATTTGAAGGTGTGGGTCTAGGGGCGGAAACCACCAATGGGGTCAAGGGGAAATGTCCCCTGTGTGATCCTGGGGCAGCACCCAAGCACATTTTTCCTCTTGTGTTCTCTTCAAATTTTGCATTTTTGAAACAATTTTTAACCAAAATTAATATACTTGAACAACATTGAAAAGGTATCATTTTAAACATTTTTCTTCAAAATATGCTTGTCTTTACCAATACCTCACAACAACTTATGACAATGTAAAATTTAATTAACTTCTAAAGCAACTAATGAATCTAATTTTTAAGCCTACTTACAAACTCTAAAACAAAACTCTAAAGCGATGCATCTATATGATTTATGCAATGCAAATTAAGATTGGTCACTTAAGCAAAGCTAGCAATTGCAAAAGCGTTCATCCTAACACATTGTTCCTGACTCAAATCATCAAGCTAACATGCCTTTGACACTTTTCCCTGGCAACAACGCCAAAGTGATAGGCCAACATTGGGGCAAATCATTAAGAAATAATTAACAATTTATGATGAAATTCAGCTTGGTCTATTTGTGTCAATTCGAGAGCGTAAGCTTGTGAAAGGTGTCCGAGCAAAATGCCATCAAGGGATGTTGCTTATGATATGAGGGATTATGAATGCATCTAGAACACACAAGAATAAATCTGTAGAAAACTAAAGTAATTCTGGCAACAGGAACTATAATTTTTTGGCAATAACAGTTTCAATATATCTAATAATCTAAAAACAAAACTCTCAAATACAAACCAAATTGAACTACAAACCATAAATGTGCATAAGATATGGATGGTTAATCTGATAACATAATTTCTTAATGCATAATTATTTCTCTTCTAATTCTGTGATTAAAATTCTACAGAAACTACAATATAGGAATGCGACAGGGTCTACAGTACAGAAATTAAGACAAATTATAATAGAAATCAAATTTGAAAGCCATATCAACTAGATCTGCAACATTGAAATAAAAATAGACTATTAAAACTCATTGAATATAATACTAACTAACAAAAATTATTAAACTATCAAACATAACAATATAAAACATAATAAACAGATGCCAAACACACTAGAATAAATTATTTACAGTCTATTAGCTGTTGGAGAGTGGGCGCCCTTTCTCCCAACAAACCGATTGAAGAAAATGCTCAAAGAACTCTTAAATCATCTTAGCACAATAATATATTTTTGATATTATGATTCGTACATTCTTCTCCTCCTCTGTTGAATATGCGATGGCTTATATAGCCTTTTACATATTAAACAAACAATTCCATTTTTATCATGGAAGTTTAGTCTTTATGGTTGAAACTTATTGTTTTATTTTTAATAATGAGTGTAAAATATATGACCACTCTTTCTATAAAATAATAAACTAATTTCTTAACAATATACTAATTATTTGCAAACTAATTTTCTAATAATATAACAAATAAACAATATGAAAATCTGGCCGAAATGGTAAATCTAATATTTGGCCTTTAGAAAACCACTCATAACTCCATTATCATTCACTTTCTGAAGATTTAACGATGAGAGAATTGAATGGGCTCTATTCTAGACAAAACCCATATCTCGGATTTTTCAGATTCTTCTTCATTTTCTCAGAAACTAAGACGCAATATTGACTATAGAAAATGTTTGAATTGTGACTTCTTGCAAAATTCTAATAAATATAATAATATCATTATATTTTCTTCAACATATTCCTAGTCAATATTGTTGGAATAGAAAATACTCCAAATAAATACCAATAAGAGTCCTACATAGAAGGTGAAGAAGGCGATAGGAAGTTGCAATCCTGACTAACAGGCGACAAGCAAGCAACAGGAAGATCTACAACAACGAATCAACATGTTGCAGTAGTAAAGATTAGTAAAACATAATCAATAATGATTTTTTCATATTTTAATCCCAAAACAATATTAAATACTACTTAATTATATTAAACTATATGCAACATTATAATGGTAAAATGGAATGAAATGGGATACAAATGGAATAGAGAAGTATGTAGGAAAGTGCATAAGATAGATTAAAATAGAGCATTAAATAGGTTATAATTGTCTCTCATCAGTCCTTAGTGGCTCCTCCTCCTACCCTTAATGGGGGTTGGCCTTCTGCTCATAGAGACCCCAAGTGGGCTTTCCCTCGAATAGATTTAGTTATCTTTGCACCCAGGCCGGAGGGAGAAAAAGAACCTGATGATGTTGTTGTCACTCTTGCTGATGGTTGGGCTCCTCTTGAGCCAACTACCAACCCCAAGGACTTTTGGGGTTCTGATGATAAAGACCCTCCCTCAATTGGTACTGCTCTTACAACCTAAGGGATTTATTTATTTTGTTAATTTGTTTTTTTTTATGAGTATTTGTCTTATCTAGTTGCGTACTGAGTGAACTCACAAGGTAATCTTGTATCCTCTGAACCCTTTTTTTGTGGATATGTATCTTTAATTTTTAATTAATGGGAAAGGTCTATTCATCAAAAAATTAAAATTCCCAACATTTATTTTTGGTAGAAATTTGTTTAAAATAATTATTAATAGTTAGCTTACAAAGAGTATGTCACCCTGTATCTTAAAATTGTGCCCAAAGAAAATGGACCACTTTACTAGTGAGTCATTTTTTGGCCTATAAATATTGTCTACATATGTCAAATAGTCACTGTGCCTAATTTATGTTTCAACATTTTTGGCAAAAAATCCAAATGTCATACTTTGGTGAAGACATTTTATATATATGTCAAGCAAGGAAGCAAAACAAAAAAGAAGCTTTAATTTGCTTCAAAAAAAAAAATCATCCATAGTGCTACAAAAAATTGGGTTTAGAGCTCTTGTAACACTAATATATTTCCATTTTTTATGTTTTATTGTGAATTAATTGAAGTGGCAAAAGAGATGCTAGATTGATTTATCTTATTTCAAACTGAATTCCAAAAACTTGTAATCATTTTTAAAATGGATATAATATTATTTTTTATTAATAAATGACACTAGGCCTATGTTAATTTTGTTAATTAAAATTAATTTTATATTTTGGGTCCTTCATTCAGTGTGAGCACCACAGGTAAAGAATTAAGGTCCAACACATACTCATATGGGTACATTAGGGTCTTCATGGGGCATTTCATATGCTACATATATACATTTGAAGGATTTGAGCAATATGCAAAACAAATCCACGAAGCCCTCAAATACCTTTATGTAAAAAACCCATCATAGAGAAGAAAAAGACAAGAGAAGGCAAGGGTTTTCTCTGAAAAATGTGCAAATGTATTCTCAGAAAAAGAAAAGATACACGATACTTACAAATGATCTATCCTTATAGAAGGAGATCAAAACCCAAAAAGGGTAACCTAAAAGGTACAAAAGCTAACCAAAAAGGTAAATGCTATTTAATAATTACGAAATAATTATTAAATGAGAATGAAAAAGTGCATAAAAAAATCTTAAGAAGGGAGAAAAGGTAATTTAATTAATGAAATTAGATTAACCTTTTTCTCTAACACCCTCCCTTAAAGATGAGAAACAATGCAGAAAGAGCAAGGAAACTACAATGCAACACTAAAAGAAAACTTGGATCCCGACAACAAAGCCTGATAAGGTACCTAATCACAACCAAATCTCTATGAAATGGATAAATAGAGAAAACTCAGTGAGAAAAACTCTACTCTAAAAAGAGATAGTTGAAAACCTAGTGAAGAATTGCAGAAGCCTCCAACTAGAGAATTGTTCTAGAAAATAGGAACAAAGAGGGATCATGAAGAAACATCATTTGACACATGAAGAAGTTGAAAACCCTATAAAAAAGAAACTACTGATCTATAGAACCTGACTAGGTAGAGAAGACTATAATTTGCATTGAATCAGGAGGCACACAAAGGCAAACAATTGAACTCGAAGATATAGATGGCATGAAACACCAAATCCTGAAGAGCTTATCAATTAAACCAAGGAAGCATGAGAAACAACATAAGAACCCCCCCAATGTAGACAAGGGAAAGGTGATAGGCAACTAAGAAAATGGGTCGATAACTCCTACAAAAAAGAAAGAACCAAGAACATCGAGAGTGAGGAAGAGGTACAAACATCTATCAAGGCACGTGTCATTGATACATAATGGGGCTAATGTTGTGGAAGGGACACTCACTTGAAAAAAGAAGAGGGCACTAAAAGGAAAACAACTATCCCCCCATGGCACTTTATAATGTAGTGTGAGTACTATAAGTCACAATGATGAAAAAGATCTCAAAAATGCAAGAAGTGACACTTTATCTCAGTGCTTTTGCATAAACATGCTTACAAATAATATCAACAATAATCAAAAAGGGAAAAGAGTTGTTACAATAGATAGTACAACCCAAAAGAAGCAATCCCATGCTACAAAAATGATCCTCAGACCTAAAACACCCAAGATGTCCGCCATAGTGCAATAAAGAAAAACCATAATAGAAAGAGCTTAGAGTAGAATCTAGAAGACACACCAACATTTCTAGAAAAAGAACTATACGAGCTTTCTAAAAATATAACATTTTCAAAAAATGAAGTTGGAATGCTCCAGATATGCCCTCCAGAGTGAAAAATAGAACACTCAATTTTGATTGTCCAAATAGACAACCAAATTACATCAAAACTCAAAAATTCTTATGCTATTGCCTCTATCTCAGAACTAGCTTTCTAGTGCTTCTTTTAGATAAAAAAAGACCTCTGTATGCTCAAGCTATGACCAAACAAGCAACAATTGGTCTAAAAGGGGGCCTGAAGGGCATGTAGGGGCTATGATGTAATGTTGACATCATGCTAACATGTGTACACTATATTTTGTGTAACACTCTAAACCCTTCTATCCAAGGTATTCCATGAAATTGGAATGTTCAAATGTCGGCTTAGAGCTCCCTATCCACAGAGTGCAAGAAGTAAGGATTTGAATATGCAAGCTCTCAGTTGAGTCTTAGAAATGTGCTTCTTGCTAGTAAACCATGCAAAGGGAGGTTCTTTTAGAGATAAGATGCAAGAGTGCAAATGTCCACCAAATATGCCTCAATGATGCAATGTAAGATGAAAACTAAGCTAAGATGAGAATGCAAAGTGCAACTACTTTAATCACGGATGAGAGTATTACAAACCAACTATTAAGCTATGTGAGATAGAATTATTGCAAAATGGACATTAGACTAGCATGCAAATATGAATCTAAGCTAAAATACTATGGTATGAAGGAATGGAGACAAGAAAATGAAGTTGTCCACAAAGCTCCAAGAAACCTATTAGAAAACTTGCAGCATAAAAATATTCAAGAGTGTGTCTTCATATGAGGAGAGAGCCCTCTTTTCAAAGAAAATTGGATGGTTGAGATCAAAAGACAAGAAATGGTTAATCAAGGGTGGAGAATAATCCTTGCCTAATTTTTGACATTAAAATGTCCTTAGTCAAAATAAAAGGCTCCACTTGATGAAGAAATAAGATAATAGAGGCGTTTGAGAATGTGGAGAAGCGTTCGCTGCCGGCTGGGCTAGGGTTTTTCCCCTAGCCTGTTCTTGGTGTTTGATCTTTACTATTTTTCTGTTCTGTTTGGATTGCTAGCTACTGGACATAATTTGCGTCGGTATTTTTGAAAATCTTCTGCAGTCAATTTTGGATTGGGGTTTTATTGTTTGCATGGCAGGGCCTGGGATTTCTTCTCTGTTGGTGAGAACAGATGGTTCTTCTCCAACTATGCATGCAATGCGATCTGAATTGTTTTATTCAGGGGAGAGCTCCAAGCTGAAAAAAGTTAATGGTTGTTTTCCGCATAGCCATGATCGCCCTGTTCTAGTTATTCCTCCAACGGCTGTAATGGAGGACATTGATTATTGGACCAAGCATGCTTTGATATGCAAATTTCTTGGAATCTGAATTTCCCTATCCACTCTTGAGGCATGGATCCGTCGCTCATGGTAGGTGGAAGGCGATATGGAGATTATGTTGGCGGGGAATAGTTATTTTTTTGTTGTATTCTCTTGCATGTTTGATCGAGATCGTGTTTTTGAAGGAGGCCCTTATTTCTACAACCATGTGGGGTTATTTGTCAAACCTTGGCATTCAGGTTTTAATTCTGCTGAGGATCTCCCTTCAATAGTGCTAGTTTGGGTTCGCTTGCCTCATCTTCCCTTGGAATTTTGGCGTGAAGACATCCTTCAACAAATTGCTTCTTTGTTGGGGAAGCCAGCTGCGATCGACATAAATCCCTCGATAAAAAGGTTATTTCTTATGCTAGAATTTTTGTTGAAATTAATTTGAATAACCCATTACCAGATTCTTTGGAAATTTGTATGGGGGATTTTTCTTGGGTGTAGCAGTTAGATTATGAATCTCTCCCTTTCCGTTGCCGAAATTGTCATGAGTATGGTCATTTACTACGTCAATGCCCCCGTAACTCAAGTTTCAAAGGAGTGGATGGTCCTACAGCTGGCCATACTAGTGGTTTGGCAGATACTACAGGGAAAGGAGAATCTCAAATGGCTAATACTACCAAGGGGATGAATCTGCAAGATGCTACAAGTAAGGGTAAGGCTCAAATGCAGGATAAGGATGGATTTACCCCTGTTTGCCCTCGTGCTAAGGGTCGTGGTCAAAAGAGGCCTTTGAAAGAAAGATTATCTGATTCAGGTTTTAACTGCTTTGAGGTGCTGGATAGTATGGTTCTAGAGGAGGGTATTCCTCCTCCTATCTCTTCTGATCCAGTTTGCCCAGATCAGAGATCTGTTCCTAATGATGCTTGTGGGGCATCCCAAGTTGTAGTATATCAGAACTGTGAGGTCCTTGTAGCTCCTGTGATAGAGGCTCTGGTGACTCCTGCAGTGTTGGAGGATAATGATGTTGTTTTAGTTGACTTGGTTAAGGATGTGCTACCATCAGGTAAGGGCAAGGGTTCTCCTCTCCCCTTGGGGTTGATGTCTCGACCCTTTAAGCGAGCTTCTTCTACTCCTCCTCTAAGGAGTGGGCACAAAACAAACCAAGAGAAGATTAAACTCACAGGAGATATATTGATTGAGTCTGGTTCAATGAAACCTTTGGATTCTCATTTTCCCAATTCTACCCAATGATGATTATTCTCTCATGGAATGTAAGGGGGTTGAATAGCATCCCTAGACAAAAGGCTATTCATAACTTGGTGGTTGATCATAGCCCTGATGTTTTTTGTATCCAAGAGACTAAGCTCTCTGTGGAGTCTATGGTCCAACATGCCTCTAGTATTTGGTCTCGTGGCCAATGCCAGTGTGTTGGGGCAATAGGCAGTGCGGGTGGTTTAGCTATATTTTGGGATCCTCAAAAAATTTCTCCTCTTGGCTGGATGTCTTCTCACTCAGCTCTCTCTATGGTAGCTTCTTCTCTAGACTCAGGAGAGGTAATCATGGTTACTAATGTGTATGCACCTGTTGATCTTGTGGGAAAGGAGGAACTTTGGGAACATATTCAATATGTTAGAAATTGTCATCCTTATCATCCTTGGGTGTTAGCAGGGGACTTCAATTCAGTTTTAAGTCTGGAGGAGAAGCATGGTGGTTTGGCTAGATTGGGGCCTTCTTCTGCTCTTCTTTGACAACATATATCTCTTTTGCATCTCTCTGATGTTAAGCCTTCTAATGGTCTCTATACCTGGAATAATTGCAGGACTGGTGTTGCTGCTATCTCAGAACGTCTGGATAGATTTCTTGTTTCTTGCTTCTGGGTTAGTGGCACCCTTACTATCTCTTCAAAAATCCTTGATTGGAGGGGTTCAGATCATTGGCCAATCAAATTTTTCGCTATAGGGCCTTATGTTCCGAAGCATCCTCCTTTTAAGTTCTAGTTGATGTGGCTTCGGGACTCCTCTCTTCATGATTGTGTTTTCTATTGGTGGAAAGATGGTGCTCCTGCATATGGTACTGCAATGTTCTCATTTTCTAAAAGGCTTCAATATGTTAAAAGGCAGCTCAAGATATGGAATAGGGAATGCTTTGGGAACCTTCACTTTATGAAGAGGCTTGCTCAAGAAGATCTTGATGTCATCACAAGGGAGATTAGAGATCAAGGTTTCTCAGAGGATCTTGGCAAGGCTGAATCCCTTGCTTCTAGAGCTCTAGAAGAATGGGAACTTCAAGAGGAAATTTTTTGGAAGCAAAAGGCTAGAGTTGATTGGCTCCAGGAAGGTGATCGTAACACTGCCTTTTTCCATAAAACAGTGCAATCTCGTCGGAATCAGAGCACTATCTCTTCTTTGGTTAATTCTCAAGGTATCCAACTGAATTCCTTGCCAGCTTTGTTCCAGGAGGCTATTTGGTACTTCTCTACCCTCTTCTCTGAGGACTCTCCTCCTGCTGATAATGAAGAAAATCTTATTTTGTCCTGTATTCCTTCCCTTATCCCTCAGGAAATGAATGATTATCTCATGCGTCCTATTTCTTTGGAAGAGCTGGAGGAGGTGGTCTTTGGCATGCCTAAGGGGAAGGCTCCTGGTCTTGATGGCTTTCCAGTTGAATTCTTTCAAGAATTTTGGGACATCATTAATCATGATTTGTTGGAGGTGGTTAAAGAATCCTATGCTAGCAAGTAGATGCTTCGAGCTTTGAACTCTACATTCTTGACTCTTATTCCTAAGAGAGAGGGTGCTAATCAATTGGAGTTTTTAAGACCAATTGCCTTATGTAATGTGGTTTACAAAGTTATTACTAAGTTGACTGCTGAGAGATTGAAAAGGTGGCTTTCCATTATTATCTCAGAAGAACAAGGTGGTTTTGTTTCTGGCAGACAAATTTTGGATGGGGTGATTATTGCTACTAAGGCTATTCACTCTATGGCTACTTCAAGGGAGAGAGCCATGTTTGTTAAGCTGGATATGGCTAAGGCCTACGATAGAGTTAAATGGAGCTTCCTAAGGAGTATTCTTCTTTCTTTTGGATTTAGCTCTGACTGGGTGAGTTGGATTATGAGTTGTGTTACTTCGGCCTCTTTTTCTGTTCTTATTAATGGTCAACCTTCTCAACTATTTGGTGCTTCTAGAGGCCTCTGCCAGGGTGACCCTCTCTCCCCATATCTATTCATCATCATGACTGAAGGCTTGGGCAGATTCATTAAGCACCAGGTGTCCCAGAATTCTATTCAAGGCTGGCGGTGGGGTAATGGCTTACCTTCTCTTTCCAATCTTCAATTTGTTGATGATTCTACTCTTGTTGGTCTTGCTAGGATCAAGGAAGCTGAAGCCTTTCGACATGATTTGGACATTTATTTGGTAGCTTCAGGACAGAAAGTTAATGAGCACAAATATTCCATTTACTTTTTTAACACTCTTGATTCTATTCAGCACAGGATTGTTGGTATCCTACGGTTTTAGATAGGATCACTTCCTTTGACTTATCTTGGCATCCCTATTACTGTTTCCAAGCAGCCATGTCTCTTCTGGCAAAATTTGATTACCAAGCTTCAGGATAAGGTAAATCATTGGACTCATAGATGGCTTTCTACTACTGCTCGGGTTACTCTTCTTCAAGCTGTTATCCAAGCTCTTCCTACTTATCGAAGCATGGTTCACGCTGCACCTATTTACTTTCTCAAGGAGTTTGATGCTCTTTCTCGACAATTCCTTTGGAGTGGTAATTTGCGTAGTACTAAATGGAGCTTGGTTAATTGGGCAACTGTTTGTAGGCCTAAAAAGGAGGGTGGTCTTGGTCTTCGATCTGCTCTATTGAGTAGTCAAGCTTTGGCTGCTAAACTTTATTGGCGATGGTGCTCTGGACAACATCAACTTTGGGCTCGTATTATCACTCATAAATATTTTCATGGTGCTGATCCTTGCTCTATTTCTACACTTCCTCTTGAAGGTCGTGGCTCAATGGTTTGGCATACTTTGAAGACAGGTGCGATGTTGGTAAAGAGGGGTCTGTTTTGGATATGTAAAGGAGGTTCTCAGGCTTTGTTTTGGTCTGATGCTTGGGATGGATTCCCTTCCATTTTATCCATATACCCTCATCTTCAGCCTCTTTGTGACTCTTTTCTTGCTGCTGGATGGGATAAAGTGGCTCATTACAAGACTCCTTATCAATTGGGACATGTTGTTGGTTATAGATGGAAGCATTCTTCTGATTGGCCTCCTGGAGGTACAAACATGGATCATCAGGAGCTTTCTCAAATTCTGGCCTCTAGAGAGTGTTCTTCTTTGCTTGGTCCAGATGTTTTGGCTTGGGGCGATACCTTGTCTGGTAAATATCATGTCTCTGCTGGGTATCAGGAGATAACTAGACAATTATTTGGGGATGTTGAGGTCCCTTGGTGGAAGCAAGTTTGGAATAAAGTTTCTTGGTCCAAGTGCAATTTTTTCATGTGGCTAGTGGCTCACAACCGTTGTCTTACCTGGGATAATATTTGTAAACGTGGATTTCAAGGCCCCTCTTATTGTGTTTTGTGTGGTAATGGAGAGGATTTTGTCTCCCATCTATTCTTCCATTGCTCCTATTCTACTCAGATATGGCACCTTTGGTGGAGCGCTTGGGGTTGCTCTTGTCAGCATGCTTCCTCTTTGCCTGAGTTCTGGGCCTGTTTGGGTACTGCTCCCTCCAAGTCTTCTTTTCTCCATGATGCTTGGATTGCTGGCCCATCTTTCATGCTTTGGCATATCTGGTTGGAAAGGAATCATCGCATATTCCAAGATGTTCGGCTTGGTGTTTTGCATCTTTGGTGGAAAATATCACATTCTCTTCAGGAAACTATTCTTGTGAAGTGTGAGCTTGATGGGGGTATGGATCTAGTTGATCTTGCTATCTGTAATCGCCTCAATTTTCATCTTCAGGATGGGGTTGTAGCTCATAGGTTTCCTTCTATGTCCAGGCAGCTTCACCATCAGAGGAAGGGTTGGGTTAACCGAGATGGGCACTGGACTCCTCCTCCATGTGGAGTTTTGAAAATTAACACTAACGGTTCTTCCCGTGGGAATCCTAGTCTGGCTGGTATTGGCGGAGTGGCTCGTTGTAGTTCTGGGGATGTTAAATTTTTCTTCTCAGTTCATAAGGGTGATTATACTAACAATCTCGTGGAAGCTCAGGCTATTTTATATGCTGTGGAACAATGTTGCTTGCGGGGATGGAGTAAGATTATCTGTGAGTCTGATTCCCAGGTGGTGGTGAACATGCTTTCTTCGCAAGAGCTTGAGGATGTTAGTTGGCAGCTGGCCACTGCTGTTAAGCAGATTCTTTTCTTCTCTTCCTCTTTTCAGTTCATTAGGTTCACGTATATTCCTCGTGAATGGAATAGAACTGCTGATTGTTTAGCCAAATGGGCATCTAGTCATGATCCGGGTTGGAATATTAGGGATAGGAGGCAACTGTCCTTTGAGATGGTGCAAGAATTTGATGATCTTGTTGCTCAGGATTGAGCTCCTTGTTGAGCTCTCCTTGTTGTATTCCTTTCTGTCTTAATAAATTTTTACCCCTTTTTTTGCAAAATAAAAGGCTCCACTCATAGAAAATTATGCATTTTTGTAGAAAATGATTTTGTTTTGTCAAAATGGGAGGCTTCTCAACACATGGAAAATTACACTTTCATGTGTAGACAAAATATTTTGTCAAAATAAAAGGCTCTACACATGGAAAATTACACTTTCATGTGTAGACAAAATATTTTGTCAAAATATAAGGCTCTACACATGGAAAATTACACCTTCATGTGTAGACAAAATATTTTGTCAAAATAGGGGGCTCATTTGTAAACAAAAATGCATTTATTTTATTTATGAAATAAGAAATGTGTGGATGGATTTTTTGAGAATTATATTTGAAATAAAAGGGAGCAAATTCTTTTAATCAAATATGTTTTTAGAATATGATGGTCAAATTATAGGTTAAAAATCAAATAAATTGATTTTACTTTATTTTTGTGATCAAACACTTGATAACATTATAAATAAATGCTAGAAGGGGGTTTATGGTCTAGGTAACCATTTTTAGGTGATTACATTTGCCCCTCTTTAACTAATGTGTGATCAATGTGGGAACACATGTGGTCAAAGAATAGAAAAAGCTTAAAATTATTCATCTAATATGTGATCGATATGGGAACACATCAAATGAAGAAGCCATGATAGCTCTAACTTCAAAGAATGAAGCCATTCTCTAACTAATGTGTGATCGATATGGGAACACATGCAGTTAAAGAATAAAGAGACTATAATAGCGATGGATGTAGCAAGCATTGAGTGACCAGACTGATAGCAATAGTCTAGAACACTAGTAGATAGATCAAGAGCAAATGGAGATGGTCAAGCATATGCCTCTGAAAGAGAAAATGTTGTCAAGCATAGTAATGATAGATTATGTCTGCCCCCTCAGGATTGAAATGGAAATGGTAGAGAGGAAGTGCAGAAACTAGCAAGATATGAGCAAATCAAGATATAGCAAAGTCCATAATGATAGATAGGTGATTAGAACCAAAGGTTGACCATAAAGAAGTGATGGAATGCCCCAAGTTAACAAGAGTTGACCATGAATGATGAAATATGAAATTGAGGTCAAATCAATCGAGAAGAATGATGTAGAGGTGAAAGTTGTGAATTGAAGTAGACATGAAGCATGGTGATGGTGAATTCATGGAGGAATGAAGATGCCCCATCAGAGATTCAAGGACTAGACCTCCAACAGTCAGCTAACTGCAGAGAAGAAGGTAGAATGTGAAAATGTGATTTTGACCCAAAAGATAAACTCAAATTTCAATTTTGATCCCGACAACGTATCTAGAATGGAAAAATTAGCTAGGGTCAAAAATAATAAGAGATACAAAAAGGTAGATAGATGTGATGATAGGGTTAACCCTTTTGATGATAGAATATCAAATAGGCGAAGCAAAAGATCAAGAGAGTGAAAAGACATGATCAAGAAGAAAGTAAAAGATGAGATGAAAGAAGTTAGCTAAGATGTCTGAAAAAAAATAAAGAGAGAGCTCTCCCCATATGAAGGATTGCAAGACTATGCAAATGAATATGCAAATTGGTTTACTAGCAATGAGTACAAAACATTTAGACTCTAAGTTCATCATCAAGCTTTTATAAGATCATACAATCAGCACTAGCATGAGCTATGAAGATATGAATATGACCTTATCTGGATGTCGGGATGAGGTGTAAGCATTAAGGCATAAGAAGCTAGAATGACCAAAACACCTATCCCTTTTAATTTAGCAAGGGAACATAAGCATCAAAGCATAAAGGTTGGGATGACCAAAATTTTTATTGCAAACAAGCACACCAGACACACGAGAGATCCTTCTTATGCTAAGTAATCAGGAAGTTTTTTGTTTGCAATGACCCTTGCGTTCGTAACCTGAGACAGAAGTTTGCGAAGGATACTTGCAGTGACCCATATGTTCACTTAATAGGACAAGTATTAGTATTTACTATAGCATGAAGAGTTCAATCCAACAAGTAAGGAGAAGAACCAACCTCACTAAAGCGTCCATACAAAATGATTCGAGGTATACACGGCCATCCAACACGAGATAGAGGCTCTTATAGTAGACACCCCTTTTATATGGATTCGTCAGATCATTGGAACTAAACCATCAAGCAAAAAATAAATAAAAGATTATATCCCATAGTTTTTCCTCCTCTAGTTTTGAACATCATTGAGTGGCAAGAGACATGGGATTAAAGAAAATAAAACATCGCATAGTCTTTGTGTATTGCAAAACAGTGTGTGATAGTATTTAACAACATGCAATTTGTTCTTGTCCTATTGAATAAAGAAAAAGTGGGAGTCAGTTTGGACCATTAAAGGATAGTGGAAATCAAAAAATCATATCGTATCATGAAAATTTCAGTATCCAATGGACAAATCGAGCGAAAAGTATAATAACAAATGATATGTGAGACACTTGTCCACAACTACCCAAGTTAATATTGACAAATCAATAGACAACTTCACCTACTCTCATTATTACTTTGACATGTTGCAACAACAAGATGAGTGAAGTGACATGTAGAGGCAACAATGTATGTGGAAGTTTTTCTATAAATGAGCAGCTACATTGAGTGAACCGATTCACAAGTCTACAAGATTAGTAGTAGTATTGAGAAATTGGAGTAAAAAAAAGTTTGTGAATTATTATAGTCATGGTCAGCACTCAAGATAAAGTGCAACAAGAACCAGAGATGGTAGATACTGGAAAGGGAGGATGGATTGATGAGGGAAGCGATAACTTGGTGGATGGAACAGGGTGAAGGGGACAGAGAAGAGAAAAGTGCAAGCAGTCAGAACCAAGAGGAGCATCGTCTCATCAAAGGGTTGGTAAATCCAACCCATAAGTGGTTGGAGCAAGTCAAGTGGAGCTACCAGTCTAGGGTCCAACAGAGGATGACATACAGGACCCTACCTTGCTTCAGTTGTTAGTAGAGAGTGCAACACTACTCGTGGAGGAAGAGAAACCAATAGAGGAAACAAGATCACCAAGCTTGGAGAGACTTAGTGATACTGCGGATGTGCATATCAGTTTCGCAGATAGCCAAGTAGAGGAGAAAATGCTGATGGAGGAGCCTTCCCAAGATATGGAGCAAGGACTAGTGCTAAAACCTGTTGCATCACCATGGAGGCGAGCAAAAAACATCTTAGAGGGTATGAGCAACATCCTTGAGGAGAACACAAGTGGTGCTCTAAGGTCTGCCTTTCATCCATTTAAGGAAGCACAACCTAACGTGGTGTTGCCACCAGTTCATGATGCAACCAAGGTGATGGAAGTGGAGCTAAAGAAAGCACTGGTGGTGGAGACAGAGTGGGTTGATAATGCAGAAAAAGATGCAGAGTTCTTTCAAGGTTTGATTGAAAGAGCTTGAGAAGACGGAGCATGGGAGAAAGCGAAGCGTGCGAAAGTAGCATTGTCAGTAGAACGAACGCGGGCAGAAACTACAGAGACATCTCTAGCGGCAGAGCTGGAACAGATTCGCAATGAGATGGTGTTGCTACAAGCTCAGGTGGAAGCATTCAGAGAAACTATGGGAAAGACTAATTCCACAGCATACCGATCACAAGATCAATTAAATGCTGCCAATGCAAGGATCACCCACTTCCTGAGCCAGATGTATGAAGTAAAACATGAGAGAGAATCATGGAAGATGACTGTGAATACATATAAGGTAGAAGGAGACATTGCTCAATAGGCAATGACAGTAGCTGGTGCAACAAAATTGCGAGCAAACATGAATGAAGTGAAAGAGAAGTCGGAGAAGCTACCATGAGAGGTAGCATACTACATGGGATTGTACCATCAGGTAGTCCCTCCAGAGCACAAGAGAGGAATATCCTTCTCGAATAGGATGCTTATTACTCAAATGAATACTTTATTGAGATGCAGCCATATCCCGATTCTGATGGATATAATCTAGGAATGTGCAAGACTGACGCCAGGAGCTTCATCATCTGGGATTGCACAAACAGGAATACACCCAACTGAAAATCCAAATGCCCCACCTCCATAAGGAGGACATTGACGAGCATTGAACTGATGTTGTGACTTTGTGTATCGTGTGGTAGGAAGTATTTGTTCAAGTGGATTGTGGCGATCTCATGCCATAGGTGGATGTTCTTGTGATTTTATTGAAAAATGTTTTAAATGTTTTGTAAGCTTTTTTTATGAATATATGGATGTTTTTGGAATTTTTTGAAAAATATGTGAAATGTTTTTAGAAATTTTGAAGAATATGTGAATGTTTTTGGAATTTTTGAAGAATATGCGAATGTTTTTGGAATTTTTGAAGACTATTGTAAAGTTAATTTTCGTAAAAGTGTGAATAATACAATTCGTAGAGTAGGAAAAACCTTTACTTGTAGGCGAGGAACTGAATGTCTACAAATTTGCATAACATTTGGAGAGTTGTAGTGTGTAAAGCATAATTTTGTGTGTACTAATAGTCCTTACAGATGATTACAAGGCCAACATTGGGATGTTTTTCTAAGTGTGCACCGAGATGAACATTCTCAAGGTCTATAAAAAGGCATTTTGGGGGTCGAAAAGGACACCTGGGCCTTGAGAAAGACAAAAGAGGCCCTTGAAAAGGTATTTTGACCCAAAAAAGATGTTTTGGGGGCCTAAAAGGGATGCCTTGGACCTTGAAAAAGGCAAAATAAGGTCTTGAAAAAGATGCTTTTATCCAAAAAGGATGCTTGGGGCCTTGAAAAAGATAAAATAGGGCCTTGGAAAAGGCGCTTTGACCCAAATGAGCTTTGAAAAAGGTGCTTGAGCCTAAAAAGACACTTGATGGGCCTTGAAAAAGGTGTGTGGGCCTAAAAAGGCAATTGATGGGCCTTGAAAAAGGCGCTTGGGCCTAAAAAGGCACTTGATGGGCCTTGAAAAATGCACTTGGGCCTAAAAAGGCAATTGATGGGCCTTGAAAAAGGTGCTTGGGCCTAAAAAGGCACTTGATGGGCCTTGAAAAAAGGTGCTTGGGCCTAAAAAGGCGCTAAAGGGGTCCAAAAAGGACACTTGGGCCTTTGAAAAAGGCGCTAAAAGGGTAGCCAAGCTCTTACGCTTACGCCTACTTGTTCTGTGCCCCCAGCTATATGAGGATGAAAGAATCCGATGGATATTAGGGCTTTCAAGATAGCATTGATATATTTGTTGAAGGTGGTTAGACTAATCGTGGTTACTGCAACTTAAATAAGGCTAAAAATCCTTCATGATTCACATTAATAATGGCTGCATGGAAGGAAGGCGACAGTCGGCTTTGCGGCATCTCTTCCGCTATCTGAGTTGTGCTAGATTTTTCTAAGCTCGAAATTATGTTTTAGGACATTACCACACTTCTTCTTAGTATCAGAAATTGAGAGGAATTTTGGGGTGGTGTTAAATGTTTCGAGCTTTTAAGACCATGTTTGTCAATTTTGACCCCCTTTTGAATGTATTGGGTTTTTTGTGAATTTTTAAAATATTTTTAGGCAATCTTTGAATTTTTAAAAATATTTTTAGGCAATTTTTGAAATTTTTTGATATTTTTTTGGCAAATTTTGAATTTTTTTGAATTTTTTTTTTTGGGTCTATGGGGGTGAAACGAATGATGTGAGCGAGATTTGGTGGAATATGGGCTAACTAGGACCATGTGAGGTACCTAAAGAGGCAAATGAAGGGAGTTTATGATGCCAAGTGGGTTGACTAAGGGCTAAAATAAACATTGGAAATCATTGGCCAAAGTGGATAGCACAGATGTGCATTGATTTCCCTGCAATTCATGTCTATGGTATCTCAATACATAATTAGACTCCATGTTTCCTCTGAGCCACAACCTTCCTTCTCTCTAGCTACCCCTACTTCCATCCATTTCTAATGCTGAGCAACCACTGATTGGCTGAGTAGAACTTAAAACCCAAAGTGTGTGTCAATTGGGTATCTGTGAAATTAATTCTAGATCAAATACTAGCCTGATAGACTACTCTAGTCTAGGCTATAAGCTTCTCAACCCCAGATAAACAAATAATTTTGCACCAAATACCTCCGAATAATTCAACTATAAATGTTGCCCCTTTCTCTTATTCCTATCTTCTATTAATTGCAATGGAAAGCCACAAAGAACCAAAATTTGTCTCAGAGACAGAAAATCAACCATTCAACTGCAGCCCTTTTCAACATTTAAGGCCTTGTGTTGTTTAGGGAAGTCCAAAAGTGTTATATCTTGCCCCTTTTTAAATTAGAGGTGGCATTCTTACTTCTTTTGTACCATTTTTTTTTTTTTTTCGTCCTTTTGCAATTTTTAGGATTTTTTCAAGATCATAGATATGTACAAGATAGTTGAGCAGTAAGCCTTTAAGCATATAACTTCTTCAAGTGTAGAACATTGATAGGTTCTACTAGTTCTTCACCTTCAGGAGTAGACAATTGATAAGCCCCAGACCCAAATGTTGTTGTGATAATGTATGGGCCTAACCAATTAGGTTCAAACTTTCCTTTTTGCTCCCTATGCTGTTGACTTTTTGGATTTTCTCTAAGCATGAGGTCCCCAACTTGAAACTCACACAGATGAACCTTCTTGTTATACTAAGCAGACATGCACTTCTGATAAGCTCTCATGTGATCAAAAGCTGCCTTACGACGCTCATCAAGAGTCTCTAATTCATGTATTTACGTAGCTCTATGGTCTTCATCAGTTATCAACCCATGTAAAGAGACTCGTAAGGAGGGGATCTCTACTTCTAATGGGAGAACAACCTCAGAGCCATAGACTAAAGAAAAAGGCGTGGCCCCTATAGGAGTATGGATAGTAGCTCTATAGGCCCAAAGTGCTGGATTTATTTGTAGATGCCAATCTCTCCCAAACTTATGAACTGTACGATGTAAGATTTTTAGCAATGTTTTGTTGGAGACCTCAGCTTGGCCATTCCCTTGGGGATAGTAAATAGAGGACTAGTGTTGTTTGATTCAAAACTTTTTGCACAACTACCTTAGGTCCTTATTCTTGAACTGCCCTCCATTGTTCGTCACAATAGAGGATGGGATACCATATTGACAAATGATGTGATTTAGTATAAACAGTGCAACATGTTTGCCTGTAGCAGCAAATAATGGTACAACTTCAACCCATTTAGTGAAATACTCTGTCACTGTGATGATGAATTTATGACCCTTGGATGAGCTTGGATGAATCTTTCCTACCAAGTCAAAGGCCCATTGCTGAAATGGCCAATATGTCACAGAAGGGATTAATTCTCACCTAGGAGCATGTATCAAATTTCCATGGAGCTAACATTTCTGACGGGACTTCGCATAGCAAACAGCATTAGCTTGCATGGTGGGCCAGTAATAACCCGTCCTAAGCAGTTTTCGAGCAAGTGCAAGGCCATTGGAATGTGCCCCACAAATGCCTCCATGGACTTCAACAAGTGCCTTTTCAGACTCTTCTAGCTCTAAACACCTAAGCAACGTTCCATCTAGACCCTTTTTATACACGTCACCAGAGACCAGAGTGTAATGTGAAGCATTACAGAGGAGTTGGCATTTTTGGTTGCGTGTGAGGGTTTCAGGGATAACCTAATCACACAGGTAGGAGAAGATAGCTGCATAGCAGGAGGAATCATGACCTATGACAGTGTAGATCACCTGGGTATCCGAGGAATCATAGGCGGGATGACGCAGTTCTTCCACCAGGAACTCAAATTGCGATTCATGTTCTTGTAGTTGGAGGATAGATGCTAAGGTGGCCATAGCATCAATAGCCTTGTTTTCTGCTCTAGGAATTTGTTGGAATGTTACAAAGGTAAAATAATTCCTTAGAGCATCTATCATTTTTTTATAAGGGATAAACTTGTCATCTTTTGTCTGATATTCATTGTTCACTTGGTTCACAACAAGTTAAGAATCGCCATAGATGTGTAGTTTAGTTATCCACCATTCAAGAGCCATTTTGATCCCATTTGTTAAAGCTTCATATTCTGCCATGTTGTTTGTACAAGGGAACAAGAGTTTGTAAGATTTGGGAATTGTATATCCATTGGGGGAAACAAACAAGATACCTGCTCCAGCTCCATTTTGAGTATGAGACCCATCAAAAAACATTTTCCATGTTCTCTCAGTGATGTACATGATTGAGGCATCTAGAAACTCAATTTGCATGGGTGTTTTATCTTCAAGTGAAAAGTTAGCCAACTGGTCAACTATGGCCTACCCTTTGATTGCCTTATGTTCGACATACTGAATGTCAAGTTTAGAAAGAATCATCATCCATTTAGCAAGACGACCAGTGAGTGCAGCTTTACTTAATAGATATTTCAAAGGATCTATCTTAGCAATCAAGTGAACTGTATGTGCCAACATATAATGTCAGAGTTTTTGGGAAGCAAATACTATAGCAAGGCATGCCTTCTCTATACTTGTATAGTTTATTTCATAAGCCACCAAAGTTCAACTGATATAGTATATGGCTCTTTCTTTACCCATCTCATCAATTTGGGCTAGAAATGCTCCTAGAGAAGAATCCGTAGCTGAAATATATAGAATCAAAGGTTTGCCCGGGATGGGTGGCATCAAAACTAGAGGTTTTGCTAAGTAGCCTTTGAGTTGATCTAAACTTTGTTGACAGTCACTGTTCCAAATATGGATAGATCCTTTATTCAGATTTTTATTGAAAGCTTGAGCCTTATCAGCCAATTGAGAGATAAATCTTCTTATGGATTGTAGATGTTCTTGTAGACTTCTAAGTTGATTGATATTCTTTGGGGGAGGCATATCCATGATAGCTTGGACCTTTTCAGGATCAACCTCAATGACTTTTGCTGAAATGATATAACCTAGCAATTTTCTAGAAGTGACACCAAAGGAAAAAAAATTTAGATTCAACTTAAGTTGAAATTGTTCCATATGGTCCAATATTAGACTAAGGTCTCCAAGATGTGTGTCTCATTTTTTAGATTTAGCCAGTGTGTCATCAACATAATCTTCCATGTTTTTATGCATCATATCATGGAAGATGGTTGTCATTGCTCTTTGATATGTAGCACCAGCATTTTTAAGCCCAAAAGGCATGACATTCCAACAAAAGGTACCCCATGTGCATGTAAAAGCTATCTTCTCTTGGTCTGCTAGAGCTATCTTGATTTGGTTATACCTAGAAAGTCCATCCATGAGAGAGTACATCTCATAACCTGCAGTCATGTCCACTATCATATCAATATTTGGTAGTGGAAAGTCATCCTTGGGACATGCTTTATTGAGGTCTCTAAAATCAGTACAAACTTGGATGGATTTTTCATGCTTAGAGATAGGTACAATGTTGGAAATCCATTCTACATAATCAATGGCTCTGATAAAGTTTGCACTTAATAGTTTTTCCAATTTCGCCTTGACCAGTAGGGCCACATTTGGATGCATTTTTCTCAACTTTTGTTTGACAGGCTTCACATCTGGGGAGATTGATAAGTGATGCATGATGAGATTCGTATCAAGCCCCGGCATATCAGAGTATGTCCATGTGAAGTTGATCTTCTTGTCTTGGAAGAATTGAGCAAACTGTGTCTTTTCCTCATTTGACAAGGATTGAACTACATGAATAATCTTAGGACATTCTTCTGTATCCAAGCTGATAGGTTGCGTAGGTTCAATGAGAATTGAAGATATTTCTTGGAAATAGCTTGGTAGGCTACCAAGTACCTCATCCACAAGTGCCTCAGAAAGGTTTTCACCATTAGATACGTCTTTGTTTTTACTTATTTTGGGGATCGGACACCACCACAATGTGGTTTTCGCCATCTGACCGCTTATTTTTTCTTTTAATTTTTTGACTGAGGTACTTGATATCTGATTTCGTCATGTTAACCATGGGTTCGTTGGTGGAAGAAGTGACAGGTTCAATGGCATTCAGGTTACAAGTGATCTCATAATCATTTTGGAAGACTGTATTTTAGGTCTTTGATTTTGGAGAGACCAATCTATGATATCTGGGTGAATTAGCAAGAGTGAGGCGGAAGCTTCAATGTGATTGATATGGAAGGAGTCATCTCTGGTGACTTGTGAAGTCGATCCTATAGAAAATGTTGCAAAGGAGTCTAACTCAGGAATAGACCTAGAGGGACTAGCATGACCCATTGAGACATGTAGTGAGTCAAACTCATCTGACCCTATACTAGACCATTCAACTACACTTGATTGGGTTGCATAGGCATGAATTACATCCACCCCTAGCTCGCAAGATGCGTCCGATAGACTTTCCCACTCATACTCATGAGAATCTGTACTCTGGTCCCTAGCTATGAGGAGCAATATTTTGTCTAATTTGTCCTCTGTTCATGTCCTCAATAGTAGATTTTGTTG
Organism: Cupressus sempervirens; assembly: GCA_028749045.1. Classification (NCBI taxonomy): domain Eukaryota; kingdom Viridiplantae; phylum Streptophyta; class Pinopsida; order Cupressales; family Cupressaceae; genus Cupressus; species Cupressus sempervirens. The sequence goes on from CM053784.1 coordinate 26,409,157, forward strand.
GTTCTTGTTGTTGGGAAGTGGAAGCTTCCTCATCATTATTAGTGGTCAATATTTCTTCTCCCTAAAGGAGGGAAGTGAAAGGGACAAAGTCTTCATCTCATGAAGTAGTAGCAATCATGGGAGGGTCATCATCCTCTAATTCACTAGATATGGGTAGTCTTCGACCACATGTTGGTATGTCATTTTCTAGCCCAAAGCCTAAACCAGTAGTGTCTCAAGTATAACGACCTTGAGTGTGACTTAAAGGTTCAACTAGAGCATTCTTATCACCAGTTAAGGACCCATGGCCTTGATAGCCCATTTTTGTCAGAATTTTATAGCCTTTTCCATATCTTTTAGGAGAAATAAGAGTAGTCATGGTAACTTCTTCGTCTTCCTCTCCTTTGTAGATCCAGTCCTTAATGGCTTGTTCTTCCTTTTCTGCCTCTAGAGGTATCAATGGCTGCACAAAAGTGCCAAAAAGAGTCACAGCGGAAGCAGAAGGCTTCTTTGTGATAGTTGGTTTCCCATAAGACCGAGGAGAAATTGGAAGAGCAACAATAGAGTCCAGAGTGTGCTCGCCCATACCAAGGCTCATCATTTTCAGTTTTCATTCACACTCTATAAAGGACGGTGTTGGTTCATGTGAAGAGCGATTGTGTGGAACCAACGTTTCAGCAGTAGACAATGTGTTGATGGACATTGAGTTGTCACCGGGAACAACTATCTCGATACCATTGAAATACGCTGATGGTAAGTAGAGGGCACCGCTTACATGTCGTGAATCCATGGTCACCCCAACAACAAGTTATATGCAAGAGGTATATCAAGGACTTGGAAGGCAACATATTTTTCCACCAGGCCAACTCGGATTGGTAGCACAACTAAATCCTTAGAAGGTCGTTCAACCTCATCATAGGCTTTTATGGTGATTTTGCATCTAGGATCAATGGCAAATTCTGTCATGCCCAATTTTTGTATCACATTGAATGAGATAATATTTAATCCTGCACCATTGTCTATCAGGACTCGACGGACGCGAGTATGGAAGATTTGAACTTCGACGTGGAGAGCAAGGTTATGGGGATGACTAAGAGCTTGATCATCTTCTTTAAAAAAGGTGAGATAGTGAGGTGAGGAGATGTGGTTCACCATAGCTTGGAATCGTTCCACATCAATGTCTGCGGGAACGTTGGCAGAGCGTAAAGCTTTCTCAAGGATATCCTTGTGGAGAGGTGACAACTCTAACAACTCAAAAATGGAAATTTGTGCAGGGGTCTTTTGTAGTTGATTTACAAGGTCATACATCAAGGTAGAGGTAGTTGATGAACTGTTTGGCTTAGCACTTGGCTGTATAGAAACATTGGCTCCTCTAAGGACAACTTTTGGATGGCTTCTAGTAATAGCATTCAATTTATCACCATGAGATGAGGAGTGGCCCCTCTAAGTATGATCAAGGGTTCATGTTTAGTATAATCTTATGTTTCAACAGAACCAACACCTCTTAAGATAAGTTTTGGTCTTTCATCATTAGTACCATAGTCATCATATCTAGGCCTCATCATATTGACATTCTCACAAACAAGTTCAAGCATAGCAATGAGATTGTCAGTATGAGCATACGTATAGTTGATTTTAGCATCATGATTCTCTATTCCCACATTCATGTTGGTGTTTGAACTTTCTCCTTGATTATATTTCTGTAAATGTTCCTTGAAAGCCTTGTGATTTGAGTTTTTAATGAGCCCATCAACACCAATCTTCTCTTCCTCGATAAGATCTTGAATAATGTATTTTAGTTTAAAACAGTTATTAGTTGTATGGCCTTTGTTTCTATGATAGTTGCAATAATCGTCATCTCTCCACCAAGGAGGTTTAACAGTGGGATCGTATACTCTAGAGTTGTCAGGTAATGTGATGATCCCACGTGCAAGTAGGGTTTTGAGGATAATCTCATATGAATCTCCGAAAGGAGTCAAGACAAGCTTGGGTTTTTTTACAAGCTTGACCTTGTTAGAATTTTTTTTGTAGATACCCCTTGTTCCTTTGTTGCATGTAGAGCGCTAGCCAAGTTGAAAATGGGTTCTTTAGTTTGTGGAACATCCACAACACCATCATTTACTACATACTTGTTCTTATTCCAAGATTTATTCTTATCTTTCCAATTATCATTAGATTTATCCTTGCTAATAGTAATCTCACCCTTTTTAATGGCAACATCTTCTATACGAAAAGCACTTTCAACCATATCATTAAAAGTGAGGTAGATTTGTTTTCTCAAGTCATAATGCAATTCTGGAATGAGACTAGACACAAAGATATCAATCTTCTCATGTTCATGTAGTTGTCGTGGGTAATTTGAATATATCTTTCTCCACCTTTGTAAATAAGTATCAAAGGATTATCCCACTTTTTGTTTCACATTGCACAAGTCTAGCATAGTGATAGGATTTGAGATGTTATAGGTATAATGTTGGATAAATCATTTCACTAGCTCATCAAAAGATTTAAGAGGAGGTGTGATCTTGGTGAACCACTCCATGGCTTGACCATTTAAGCTTCTTGGAAATAACCGCATGAGGTATGTATCATTAGTTATAAAGTCCATACTAAGTGCATAGAATTGTCTTATATGGTCATGAGGGTCTCCATTACCATCGTACTTATCATACTTTGGGATGTCAACATCTCTTGGGAATGGTATCATGTATAAATTTTTATCAAATGGCAACACACATATTGACCCTATAGTTAAAGAGGTCTTAGGTTTTCCCTGTTCTTTCTTTAATTTGGACATTTGTATTTCCAAGTCTTGTATTCTTTGCATAGCCACTTCAAGGGGAGTGGGCTCCCTCTTTTGAACTAGATTTTTTACATCAAAATTAGGTGGTAGCTTGACCCCTTTGGAAGCAAGATGCATGAAGTATTGATCACCATTTTGTTCCAGTGACTTGAACATCAATTTTTGAAGGAAATCATCTTGTTGAAACTTTATGAGATCTTCATTGTTTATCTCCATGCCTATATCACTCTCATGGTGGGACTTATGGGATTCATGCCCATGTTGAGATGATTTAGAAGGTGATACAAGACCACCATGACATGACCGTGGAGTTATAGGGGGAGAATTACCCCCATCATCCCATGATTATCGAAAAGATTTATGTTGTCATTATTTCGAGGCTCACTAGTACTTGGCCCTCCAAAAATGTTGGCATTAAATCTCGTGGAAAAGAGAGAAGCTTGTCCATCCATATAAGCCCCCCCCCCCCCCCCCCCTCTCTCTCTCTCTCTCTCTCTCTCTCTCTCTCTCTCTCTCTCTCTCTCTCTCTCTCTCTCTCTCTCTCTCTCTCTCTCTCTCTCTCTCTCTCTCTCTCTCATCGTTGTAACCTTTCATTGTTTGCAAAAAATTCTTCGAGTTGTCGATTCCTTTCCTCCCTACTCATTGTGAGAGACACATTATTTTCTAACCTAATAGTAGTGAGAGGAGTGTCTAGAGTTTTGCTAAACTGGCTCATAGAGTGGTTATCTCCCTCTACATCAAAAATAGGTTGAGAATCAATTTTTTGTTTGTGCGAGCATCTAGTATGAAAGGGTAACTCTGTAAAGCTAAAGGAAGGGTGGTTTCCTTGGTTAATCTGCAACTTAGTTGTAATCGGCATGTAAAAAACACAATGCTCAACTAATAGGATAACACAAGATCACTAGAAGTCCACACCAAGAAGAGAAAAATGTTCGTTTAATGCAAAAATTAAACATAGAAGTGAGAATGGCATCCAAGCAAGTTATGACACCAAGGACTTAAGCCAAAGGAGCAGCAAGATAGTTGCATAACCAAGAAGGCAAGTGACAAAACAAGTGAACAATTTCTCAACTTAAGTGTGTAATCTATGCATCAATGAAGTACTTTCAACTTAGATTGGATTAGAACACACTGATTATGAACTAGAGTAATAGAAAATGCCCTAAGATATCCTCTCGCAGAATTTAGACCAAGTATAGTGAGAAATCAGGATGACAATTTATCAGCAAAATGTTGTCGATGACACTTTTCTCAATGGAAGGGCTTACACTTAGTAGCCACATGATATTCTTAGGTATTGCCAAAAGATATTGTGAATGGTACTTTTCCCATAGGTTGTTTTGTTTTTTTTTTGTTTCTAGACACAAAGTAACACTAAGTAGTAATCAACAAGCATTTGGTTTGAAAATAGTAGGGGTAATTACATGTCTTAATCAGTTGAATAAAGGACAAAGCAACCTTTCCAACATGTAGTTGTGATATTTGAAAACAATGAAAGTCTATGAATGCTATCGTTGTGTTTGATATTCAAGAATGTTTACACAGGTCATTCACAATTGAAAACATATACCAAGCAAATCTACCTATAGGTCACGACTCATTACTCAACAGCTTGGCCCATGCTAAGTGTCCTCGAGGGACATAAATGGTGAGTCTAAAATCTTGGGGATATTCGATTAACCCACTAAGATCAACCTTGCACCAAGAAGTTGAGCAGATAAATAGGGTAGCTACTAGCCTAGGGTGTTTAGAAAGGATTTCTATTCATAGCACTCCTCTTGTCCCTAATACAGCGCCCCTCCCCTTATGGTGAGTAATCGATCTCGCAACCACAAGAGTACCTTAAGCATCCCTCCCTAGTGATCTCCTCATGGTCGAAACCCCACAAGTGATCACACTAGGTTAGACAAGTGCTACGTCTACCAAGGTTTTGTGTCCTTGATAGCCTTGAGTTTATAGTGGGTCGGAATAGCCCAGTTCACTTGTCCCCACTTGGGTCGTTCCTCTTGGTTGCCCAAGAGCAGGCCCACTAAAAGATCTTAACTATAAAAGAATGGATCCACTTTCAAGGGTCAAGATTTTTGATTCACCTCAAGGGTGAAGAGCATACTCTCCTATCTTGATTGTTTCTCTCAAACACGCCAAAAAAATTCAATTATCCCCTTGCTTTTGAAAATTCAAAGGTGGGTAAAGATTTTTGATTCACCACAAGAATGAAGCGCATACTCTTCTATCACCAAAGAACCTCAATCATAGATTTAATGTGCCTAAAAAATGAAAACAACTAGTAGAGTGTTGCACATGAAAGTGAATTAACCCTCCTAACTTAGGCTAGATTTCGAAAATGAATGCCACAAGTTAAGAAAAGAACAAAAGTTTAGGCTTACCTTGTTCGAAGCTAGCAAAGGCTAGGCGCATTTTTAAGGGTCTCCACCTTGTTTGTTTATTTTTTAATCTTTGACATGCGTTCTGCAATAAATGTTTAGCAAATTTGTTTAAGAGTTTTTTTCTTTGGCATGCATTCCTTTTTTTTGTTGATTTGCTTTGCGCTTAACGAGCAAGTAATGAGAAAATCCATACAAAACAATATGGGTTAGGGCATACTTACCAAATAAGATTGGAAAAACAAAGTGGTTAGTTTCCTCAAACATTCAAGTTATATCCCTTTTCACCAGGTGTATGCAAGGAATTGCAAGCTAATCACAAAATAATCTCTTTTTCACTCTTTTTTTTTTACTAGTCAATAAGATTTGATTTATTTCTCATGATTTTGGCTTCAAAAATAAAAGTAAAAAGAAGAGACTCCTACTAAAAATGAGAGAGGTTTCTAAAAATGTAAGAATTTCAGTTGTATCTACTCATTTGTTCATGTGGGACCCACTTTGTCAAAATAGACCATTTTTAGTAAATTTACTATTTGAGCATTGATATGACACATAAATTAAAAATTCAAAGAAAAAAACCCCTCTATAATTTGCATACCTAACCAAAAATGCAGATTTTACTAAAAAATTCACTGATTTGCACTCGAAATTGCATTTTTGTGAAAGACAAAGAAATCATTACAAATCATGCAAATCAACGTGAATAAGTTTGAATTTCAGACTGGAGTCTCTCTAGACTATCACCACCCTCCAAAAAAAAATTCTGACTCACATGACAAACGGTTTGGAAGATATGAGTAAAAAAAAAATTCTATTGTTTTAATCCTCAGCCAGCTTGCACGAGAGTTAGCCTTAATAACAAAATGAGAATCAAGTGAAAAACCAATTGATTAGATCTAATGAGTTACTATAAAAATCATAAATGAGAATGCAACAAACATCTAAACAAGAAAAATGGAGCTAGAAACTTGGCTTCTGCCCCACGGTGGGCACAAAAAATGTACACTATATTTTGTGTAACACTCTAAACCCTTCTATCCAAAGTATTCTATGAAATTGGAATGCTTAGATGCTGGCTTAGAGCTCCCTATCCATGGAGTGCAAGAAGTTAGGATTTGAATATGCAAGCTCTCAGCTGAGTCTTAGAAATGTGCTTCTTGCTAGTAAACCATGCAATGGGAGGTTCTTTTAGAGACAAGATGCAAGAGTGCAAATGTCCACCAAATATGCCTCAATGATGCAATGTAAGATGAAAACTAAGCTAAGATGAGAATGCAAAGTGCAACTACTTTAAGCATGGATGAGAGTATTACAAACCAACTATTAAGTTATGTGAGATAGAATTATTGCAAAATGGAAATTAGACTAGCATGCAAATATGAATCTAAGCTAAAATGCTATGGTATGAAGGAATGAAGACAAGAAAATGAAGTTCTCCACAAAGCTCCAAGAAACCTGTTAGAAAACCTGTAGCATAACAATTTTCAAGAGTGTGTCTTCATATGAGGAGAGAGCCCTCTTTTTAAAGAAAATTGAATGGTTGAGATCAAAAGACAAGAAATGGTTAATCAAGGGTGGAGAATAATCCTTGCCTAATTTTTGACATTAAAATGTCCTTAGTCAAAATAAAAGGCTCCACTCATAGAAAATTATGCATTTTTGTAGAAAATGATTCTGTTTTGTCAAAATGGGAGGCTTCTCAACATATGGAAAATTACACTTTCATGTGTAGACAAAATATTTTGTCAAAATAGAAGGCTCTACACATGGAAAATTACACTTTCATGTGTAGAAAAAATATTTTGTCAAAATAGAAGGCTCTACACATGGAAAATTACACCTTCATGTGTAGACAAAATATTTTATCAAAATAAGGGGCTCATTTGTAGACAAAAATGCATTTATTTTATTTATGAAATAAGAAATGTGTGGATGGATTTTTTGAGAATTATATTTGAAATAAAAGGGAGCAAATTCTTTTAATCAAATATGTTTTTAGAATATGATGGTCAAATTATAGGTTAAAATCAAATAAATTGATTTTACTTTATTTTTGTGATCAAACACTTGATAACATTAGAAATAAATGCTAGAAGGGGATTTATGGTCTAGGTAACCATTTTTAGGTGATTACAACGTGAACATGTCACTACATTAAAATTGATGCATTAGGGTCCATCACAACAAAAAAAAGACTGCCACATGACATCCATGTGGCAACGGGGCCCAAATGCATTGACATGGCACCTGACACATGGCAGGAGAGGTGCCAGAGGTGAGCTTGGAGGAGGCTAACCCATGATGGCGACAGAGTGGTTGCAGTAGCAGCAACGATGAATTGGTGACGGGCCAAAAAACACAAACAGTGGCCGCAGAAGGAAAGCGAGCTAGAAAAAGCTGCTGAAGGCTGGGAAATTTGTGTGCACCGGGATAAAAGTTGTCATTGCTGGATTTCCAAATCAACACCCAAAAAATAGCACCCGCATCGAAAAATGACCCTATAGGCTAATTTTTTTCTTTTTATTTTTTTTAAAAATTGCCTCAGAGTGCGTGTAGGAGGTTGTATGGCCTTCTGGGCAATTTTTTTTGCCTCCCAAATCAACGTTGTCCAAAATGGACGAACTTTATATGAAAATAAAGGTTTTGATGCCTTTTGAATCCAACAATGAGGTCGGTTTGGCCTCAAAGTGCTTTGAATTTCAAAGACCCCATATTTTCATAAAAAAACTTGAAAAACACCAAATTTGATCTGTCAAACCCTCGTTCTCCCTTTTTCTCCAAATACTGAACAAGCTATAATATATTTGACTTTGATACCATAAAGGATTTGAGCAATACACAAAATAAATCCATTAAGCCCTCAAATACGTGCATGTAAAAAACTTATCACAAAGAAGAAAAAGACAAGAGAAGGCAAGGGTTTGCTCTAAAAAATATGCAAATGTATTCTCAAAAATGAAAAAGATACATGATACTTACAAACTATCTATCCTTATAGAAGGAGATCAAAACCCGAAAAGGGTAACCTAAAGGGTAAATGCTATTTAATAATTACTAATTAATTATTAAATGAGAATGCAAAACTACATAAAGTGGAATCTTAAGAAGGGAGAAAAGGTAATTTAATTAATGAAATTAAATTAACCTTTTTCTCTAACAACATTACTCAGTTACATTATTTTAAGGGGCATTCCCCTTATTAGATAGATACATATATCAATTCCATTCTATTATGGGGCATTCCCATAGTACACAGATACATTCTAATCTTTCATTTGATTAGCCCTTAGGTTGATCCCTTACATGAGTTCTATTATAATTCAAAGTTGATCCTATGGATCATTGACTTCTATGTCTTTAATTTGGATACTTATTTCTTCTTTAGATCTTTCCTACTAATATTTCTTTTATCCTTTAATTGTGTTTTAGATTTATGTCAAATCCTTCTTCTTGACCAGGATCAAGGTTAGTAATATAAATAAATAGAGATTAATTGAACTTGATATTACTTTTTAGATTATTAGGTGTTGAATGTAATGGTCTAATGTATTTTCACATCATCAATATGTAGATAATACAAACAAAGAAATATTCTACAATATGTACTTTAGAACAAAACTAACTATATCCTACAATTCAGACAAATGATACCAACATAGTATGGGTTCCCCAAACTATAAGACCAAGATAATATAAAGTTACACTTTATTCAATAAAGTTATGCACATAAAAAGTATATGATGAAAAGGTACTAAGGTCTCTAGTAGCTAAGTTGTTTGATTATAATAAAAACCTTATATATTTTCTTCCATTATAAGATACATGCCAACTCCTAGATTGGCTAGCTTATTAGCTATTCCATTCCCTTCTTTATAAATATGACCTATTTTAAGATTTCTAAATAATTTTATAAGTTCAAGAGTTTCTAATTTTGTATTTAGATTCCAATTTGGAGTTGCTCCCACTCTTATTGCATTAATAATAATGAGTGAATCACATTCTATTTTTAGATTAGGAAATCCTTTATACTGCAAATCTTGAGACATTCTATAAGAGCTTCAATTTTAGCTATGTTGTTAGATGTTGTTCCTAAAGGTTTGGTGAGTTTTAGTAACCTATTTCCTTGACTACCATGTATAATGCTTCCATAGGCAACTATACATGGATTGCCTCTTGATGACCCATCAAAGTTTAATTTAATCCAACCTTCTTGTAGGGGGAGGGGGTCCATTTACATTTTTCTCTAGCAATATTGCTTTCTTTACCCCCTTTGCCTACCAAGTTAAGGACTTTAAGCCCAAACCATTCTTTCCTTATTTGTTCATCCCACTAAAAAAAAAACATCCTTCAAACTTTTGTTTATTAATTACTCTATTGTTTATTCCTTCTATTGTGGTTTCTTCCATTTTATTGATAAGAATAGGAATTTTCATCCTTGTTCCTTTAAATAATCTTTTGTTTCTTTCTTTCTATAATTCCCAAGCCACTATTGAGGCAACTATTATCCAAATGATATTATACAAAGAATAACTATGTGGATTAGGTTGTGTTATAAGGAAGTTAGTGAGTTGTTGTAGATTTATTGATTTTCATCTTAATTTTTGTTAAGTCATTTCCATTATTTTTGTGGGAAGAGACATTGCTAGAGATTATGATCCACATCTTCTTCACCATTCTCACATAATAAACATCTTGAGGACCCTTAAAAACCAACCTTCGTAAACTAGTCTAGAGTTAAAATTATGTGTTGTATTCCTGCCCATAAGAAGAACCATATTATTGGCAAACCACTATTATCCCAACAAAGATGTAAAGGGAGTAATAGGTTATAAGGAGCATAATTTTGATTAATCAGATTATAGCCTTCTTTTACTACATATTCTCATGTTTTAAATTTAACCCATTTGGTTTTGTCTTCCCTATCCTTAATCAAAATATTTCCAAGTTAAAGGATCTTTTGATGGCCTTCTCTTTCTTTTGGGCTTAAAGGCATACCTTCTAATGATTTCCAATCCCATCCCACAATTGGGTTGCCTGTAGACATTTTTGTTTAATGATTAAGAGTGTCTCCCTAGAGGTCTTTGAGGAAGTTTTAAATTCTTTGATATTTAATTTGTTATTCTAATACTATATATCCTTCCCAGGAGTCTTTCCAAAACAATGTTGAATTGCCCCTTCCTACATCCTAGCTTATATTTAATGATATAATATTTTGTCATTCCAACATGAAGTTCTATACCTTGGAGACCTTAGGAGGGTTGTTAGTTTTAAATATACTTTTTGGATCATTAGGATATATATATTTATTGGAGATAATCCTTACCCATTTCCTATTATGTTCCTTACATAATTGTTAGAAATGCTTTAGAATAACTGAGAGGGTGGGGGGGGGGGGGGGGGGGGTGTTGGTGAATCAGTTATTCAAGGTCCAAATGTCCTATTCAAACTTTTCACTAAGTATAGTGAGCCCATTCAATCATTCATTCATCCAAGCTTTAACTTTTCTAACCAAAAAGTTACTGTAAATTAACATGCAAGCATAACACATAAGAAATCAACACATAACACAATGATTAACGTGGAAACCAAATTTGGGAAAAACCACTAGTAACATGCTACTCAATTCTCACTCTTCTGAAGTGATGCCCTATGAAAGGCCTGCCCTGTTAAAGGCTTACAACACACTATTAAATGTGACCTTATTAGAGGATTTAACCACCATGTTAGAATTGGGCCTAGTTAGAGGACTTTAAAACATTCACTTGGAATGCTATCCTGTTAAAGGATTTACAAATGGCTGTCAGGCCAACCTAAGTCCATAGGATTTCCATATCTAATACAATTGCTAGAGAGTATTAGAAAATCCTTGACTTGACTACAACATACAACTTATCTTGCAGATCTCAGATCACTTCTCAGCTCATACCCTTGCCTGGCCTTCAATCTCTGCAACTCTGACACCTTGCCCTCCTTTCAAGCTTAGTCTTCTTAAGTTTCCATACTCAATGTACTAGTGCATTCATCTCTTCATGACCACTTATAGAAGCAGAGTCTCTGTGCTCTTCCTTCTCCTAGACACCCTTCTAACCACTTCATAGATTTGGTTCTTTAGCAGCAACAATATCAACATCATTTGCTTCTTGGTCTATGACTCCTTAAATAGAAGTCTTGGAGTTCTTTTCCCACTCGATTCTTCCATCCTTTAATTGCAATTCATATGGATTAGGTAGGATTCATTGCATATAACCCATATTCTGTTTCCTCTAAAAACTTCTTGAATAATCCTCTTAAATTCGCTCAAAAATGGTTTACATAGAATTCTGTGCCACCAACTCATCATCCTTATCTTACAACTCATTCACAAAATTCAAGGTAACCACTTTGGCAGCTTAGATTTGGCAAATCTTTGTCATTTGAAATAATGCAGCAGCTCGACACTATTGAAATACTAGTGCTTGGCACATACTGTGTTACTTGGCATCAATTGTGTTTTGTGTTTTTCCTGGTGCTTAGCATCTAAAGATCACTCGGCACCGACTAAGATTTTCTGATGCTCAACACTTGATCTTCACTCGACACTTGAAGATCACTCAACACACACTAGAATTTCCCATTACTCGGCTCCAACTAAGAATTTATTCGGCTTCAACTAATTTGCTCGACACCCACTAATGATCTTAGTTCAAAATTTCCAATCAACCTTGTTACAACTTATTCCTCCAATGTTTCTAACTGTGACCAACCTCTGTATCTTTAAGTATGTTATCAATACATCATTTAACTATTGTCTTAATTGATCCTTGCACTTAATTACAACATCATAACTCAACCTTTCCTTTAGGTATTCTTGTTACATCTTGTTCATCAAATCCTCCTCATCAATCAACTAAGTGATAATACTTGGATCTTATAAGAAAATGTCATTCCTACAAATAGCAGGTTTGACATCAATGAAAAAACAATGATTAAAAACAACAATCTTCCTATTTTGCAACAATATCCCTCTTTGATCTTCATCAATGAGCTTTTCAATCAGATTTCCAACAATAATATGCATACTAGTTTGGCCCCTAGAGCCAAGTTTTGCAAACTTATATCCTTCGTCCCTAACCCTCCTTGATTAGTGGTTGGCAAATTCTATCTTGAATGATAAGAGAAATTTTACATTGGTCAGAGGTACCTTTCCGAAAGAAGGTTCTTAGTTTTTTAGTTAGTTTAGTTCTAGTTGTTTGAGATAGAGGGAGAAAAGACATTTGATAGATTGGGACAACTGATAAAATCGCCTTAATCATTATTGTGTGTAATGTGTTAGAGGGTCATTTCCCTTTCTAGCTATTTATCCTCTTATCTAATTTATATATTATTTTATTCCAACATTTTAAAGGAATGAGCCTTTTTTTCTATAGGCATACCTAAATATTTACAAGGGGAAGTACCTTTATTAAATCTTAATACCCGATAAAGTCTAGTTTCTAACCTTATTAGGGTGTTTAAAAAGAAGATTTCATATTTTTCTCCATTAAATTTTTGCCCAGATTCTCTTTGGTACCAATTGAGAATATTTTTGTATTCCTTGTATTCTAAAACATTGCACTTGGTTGGGAGTATAGTGTCATCTGAAAATTGTTGAAGAGTTCTATCATCTACTCCATTTTTAACCTTAATTCTTGAGGTTCTTCCTTTCGAATGTGTCTTTTTAATCATTCTTCGAAATGTCTTTGCCACAATGAAAAAGAGAAAGGGCGAGATAGGGTCACCTTGCCTCAATCTCCTTGAAATGCCAAAGTATCCTTCTAAGATCCCATTTATCAATGTAGATATTTCTGGTTTGGAAATTGTACAAGGCAAAATGTGAATCATGGATATAAAACCCTAAGTTAATCATATAACCACACTTACATAACTCAAAGAGGGAGTCAAGGAGATTGATCCTTGTAGTCCCAACTCTAAGGTAATTAGATCTAAGAAGATTAGTGTCAACTAAATGATAAAGAAGCACTAATGCAAATAGAGATGTAATGGTTATAGGGTTGGAGAAAGAATATAAATATCCTTAAAATCCTAATGTAGAAAAAGCTATGAAGAGAAATCAAGTAGATGTACAATGTAAGATTTAAAGATAGGGAAAGGGAAATGTGCATTGAAATGAAGAGGGAAAGAAAACTCACCTTATGAATACAAATTTGCAATAAGGCTGTCAACCAGCCTCTAGAAGGATTGATTCCTAAAATTTAGAATAAAAATTGTGCTACATACAAAACTCAGTTATTGTTGGGCAATTTGGCAAGATCAACCACCCTAATCAGGATCGAACAAGAGCATCAGGGTAGATATGGAGCATCAAAGTCAACCTAGTCGGTCCTAAAGGAATGGGTGCAACATTGATTTTGATTTCATAGTTCTGTAAAAATTCAAAATGGGTACTCAGATCTACAACCTATTTGCCAATTTGAGATCCACAACATATAATTAAAAAGGGGTTTTTGTTATTGATGAGGGGTTTTCCTTGGTCAAGACTAACCTTAAATTGAAATAATTGAATTGTAGAAATGTAAAGTAAATGTACAAATTCCCCTTACAATAGTAAAATCTCTTGAGCGTGCTTACTTCACCAATTGATTTGGATAAAAAAGATGAAGATGAATGTATGTAGAAGATACAACAAAGGATCTTGAAGAATATCTTGCTAGATAAGCTCCTTCAATGGATTGAATGCTTGAATCCTTGATCTTCAGTGGAGGAATTTCTTGAATGATACTTGAAGGCTTCAATACTTGAATGCTTGAGCGTGAGTGCTTAATCTTGTGAATGTGTGACCATAGAAAATGCTTGGATGAGAGATGGAGCAAATGGAAGGGCTTATATAGGGCTTAAAATTGACTAACTCCTCTAGACCGACCTACCTAAAGATTAATGCTCCAAAGCTATCTAGACATGGGAACCAAACATAGGATCCAAAATAAGGTCTAATCAAGGATGTAGTTCATGTTAGAAATATGAAATATTGAGAGAGGGGGGGTGGGGGGTGAATCAACATTTCAAAAAGTTTTTCCCAACTATGAATATCCTTTGATTCACTAATCAAAAGTATTTTGTGAAAGATATTGACCTTGTTAGAAGTCTATTACATTTGTATAGTGTCTTGGTCCTTATTAGAGGACTTGGCTTTGTTAGAAACCTCAAACCTGTTAGGAGTTGTTAATACAATTACAAAATGTATGCAAGATGATCCCATTGCCCAAATATGTAATTACAATGATATATGTTGTACACAAAAGGAATATATATATAAATCTTTTCATAATGTTGATATCTACAATATCTGATTTGTCCTTTGTAGCACTCGGTACATAACTTCACATATAATAATCTTTTTCTCTGCTCTAGTATAAAACTCACATCACAAATAAGTACATATCAATGTTACAATCATCACTAAAATATTACACAACTTCACATCCAAAACTCTATCCTTTATATCAAGTTATTTTGTCTTGTCGGTCTTCATGTCTTCACATGTACTCCAAAATACAAAACTAACTCTTGTCCACTTAGGTTTAACATCTACGATGTCATCCCCAATTAGTTAAGTAATTTTTTTGGCAAAAAAAATGTTTCCTTAACATAAATTACCAATTTCTTTAACTTTGTCTCATTCTGCCTGCGCAAACCTATGACTGTTAAACCTTTAATATCTTAGTATGTACTACTCATAGTGAATCGTGTACATAGGTACAATATTATAACACTCTTTTATTCTTTCTAGTAACTATGCACATGCCAAAACTTCATCTGTAAAGTGCACCAACCAAAAAGGTGTCTGTGTTGATAGATAAACTCTGTGACAGACAATTTTCTAAGTCTTCATAACATGTTGACTTAATGTAGAAGATATGTTTCCGCAAATGACAACCTTAACACATTTCCATACTCACCTCTTAGCTAAATTGCCAACAATCTCCCCCTTTTGCATTGATGACAACATATGGAAAAATTGGCTAAGTTCCAAAATTGAAAAAAAATAAAATTGTGAAGTTCTTCACATAGCCATACAAATTTTTTAAAAACGTGGATAATTTCCATTATACACCATGTTTATATAATATATACTCCTTCTTAGTCTATATTTTACTGTATATCTACTCATACATATAATTTTCCATACATTACACTCCCCCTTTGACATCAATGACAAAGGTGAGTCAACACTATTTACAAGCCAAAATTTTGATTTTACCTTTATTCTTTTAGAAATGTGATACAATCAAAACAACTACTCTTTGAGTTGATCAAACCTTTATTCCAAGCATCTTTGACTAAATCTGAAATAGTGATAAGTATGCACAAACCATAAGATGCCAATTCTATAGCTTGAAAGTCTGGATAAGCAAAATGTTCATATGAGATATTTGCCTTTAGATAATCATCAAGTTGTTTCTAGATTGGATCAATTTCCAACGACAAATGTTCTCTTAATAAAGAGACTGTTTGCAATATCTTCTTGTTGGATTCCTCCAAAAATACATGCACATCCAAATCTTATTTATTATCTTCTCCAAGTCAATGACTTAAGCATCTGGTTCCTTATCTCGCTTACCACATTCTTCAATTCATCTTCTTTGTCTTTGATCTTAGCGATGAAGGTCTAAATATAATTATGTGACAAAACACATTCATATAGTTCCTTAACTTCAATGGAGGGTGTACATAAGTAACATGGAAGACTTGCAACACCACATATAGCTCTAGAGGACTACAAAATCAATCAATGGATCAAAAATACTCGTAGGACTAAAGATAGAGCCAAAGAATACAGCATAAATATTTCTCGACACAAAATAGAAACTTTCCTAACTCAATTTAGTCATAGTTTACTATCTGAATGTTCAAAGACAATTGGGCATATTTGTTTGTATTTATAAAGTTTTCATGCTTAATCCTTGTTATTTGATTAGTTAAGGCAATTGATTTGCAATAAAAACATTTTAGAATATAAGTTGTAATGAAAAGTAATCATTTTTTCATATTTTAGGTGAAAGGGTAAGAATACAATGCTTGGAAGCTTTTAGATACCTTTTTACCCATGACCATTTAAGGTGGTATCATCAAGATTTTATCTTTTGAAAATATAAACATATACTATAAATTATTTATTGAAACTAAGTATTAGATATAATGTACAAAATTTACGTTCAACTTATAGTTTCAATTGTGGAATTGTATTTTGATGATCAATGTTATTCAATTGTTTCCGATTTAAATGTTTTCTAGTAATATAAATCTGAATAACATGTATATCTCTATTTTGTGTCTTCTTCCATGTAGTTTATTTATTTAATTGCTTTCTTGAAGAGATTATTAAATTCATTTAGATAAGTCACCCTATTTAAAGCCAAATAACTAGATTGTTTGCACATTTATTTAATACATAAATAAAGTAGTGTCTAACAATTTGAATTGAAGATGGTAAGGAGACACGTATATCTTGTGTAGTTCACTCGAGTACCCACTGGAAGAAAGACGCTCATCATTGATCTCCAAATGGAAAAAAATTGTAGAAAATTTATGCATATCTTCTCATTTCCACATTACGATTGTATAGATTTTGCAATACCACATTACAAGAATCAAGGATATACGATATAAAATACACGTTTTACTCGCATTTATATTTATTAATTACGTCGTAGGCATTTTCTCTATGAAGTTGAGAGGCTTAGTTTGACATCCAACGGTTTGCAGCCATGGAGAGCAAATGACTGCCATTGAGACGCTTTCAACCGTTGATCTTTTTGGCTTTTGTCTCTTTCCGAGTTTAATAAAAGGCAGTTGCATTGACAACGATGGTAAAAGAGCCCTTTGTCCACTTTCCACGTCACAACAGAATCAACTTCTCCTATGCCATTTTGTCATGTTGCGCTTTTACCATGTTGAGATCCAACATATCCTTCTTTGAATTGGTCTGTAAAACGCTTTGGTAGGCAAGGCATGCAGTTCACGTTAACGAAAGTTGTTTGGTGAAAGTGCACATATTCAAATTTTAAACGCAAGCTGCTCACTGTAGAAATGATCTGTCAGAGGAGGACTACAATACATACTACACATCGACATAAAATCAGCTTCTTACATGCTGTCCAATGCACACTGGGGTACGCATGGTCTGTAATGGATGTATACTGCGTCATGAGAATTTGAGCTGCGTTGATCAGGTTTTAGATGTCGACTACCCAAAAGTCTGCATCAAATCTTGACATTTTTAATGAAACTTTCCAGAAATGTTAATTCAGACCAATCCACCACAAAGTAATGGGCAAAGGCACAAAAGAATCTATCAAACCGTGATCTATTGCCACAACCTTTTTTTTAAACAAAATGTTGGGTACTTAAGAGCCCAATAAACCACTTATTGTCACTTCCCACATATAATTTTATTTTCATTGAATGTGTTTTTTCATTTTATAGAAAGTGTTATTTCACAAATGCATGCTACACTCATTGGCAAAACCAATTGCTCTTTCTGATGCAGAGATACTTAAAGGTTTACGATGTTCAAATCCAGATTAAGAACAACTTCAGTCAAGACTCCTCTTATGCGCTGACCAAAAATGGCGCACTTGGACAAGTAAAAGAAATTGCCTATAATGTTGGTGAAAAGCCACCTCAACTCCCTTTATTTGTAGTTGTTGACTTCCCAAACTACATTAGGCCACCCTGGGACCATAACAACCCACAAAATATTTCAGTTCTACCAATAAGTCGTGGCATTCATAGACAAATACCTTTAAAAATGGCATGGGCCCTAACAATCCACAAGTCGCAAGGACTGACACTACAAAGAGCGACAATCGACATTGGGAAAACAGATCGGCAAGGGCTAACATTCACAGCAATATCAAGAGTACGTGAGGCTACTGACCTCTGCATTCAACCCACATTCACATTTGAAAGATATGCACAAATGCAAACAAACCCATTTGTTGCACGAAAGCAAGAATAAGAGAAGTGCCTTCAAGGATTATCAAATACAAGTCCTCCAACAATCTCAAATTTGACACATATACTATAGGTAAGCTTGAATTACTTTTTTTTACACATACATTACAAATTAGACTCTACAAATTCAAAGCTCATAAAAATACTATAATCTACGCAGGTGTAAATTATCTATGTGCTTGTTCATTACCAAACATATTGTATTAAATGTAAAGAACAATTAAAATGTCTCCTTTGTTGTAGTCAGGCAAAACAAATTACACCAAAATACGGCGTACCTATTGCACACTAAGATGCAATTGCTAGTAATTAATAATATAAAAATATAAATTTGGCAGCCATAGCTAGCATCGCGAGATTCTTCCTACATCACGAGAGGGACAATGGCCGCAAAAGTTGACTGACTCATCCAAAACTATTTGGAGCTTGTGATTGCAAAATCTGTAGAGATACCTGAAATCAAACTCAAAAAAAATCAACACATTATTCAAACAAAAACATAGCAAGGCATTTAATGAATAATCTCCTACTTATCAATTGATGAGCTTAAGGGGCTTTCTAATGAATGGTTTATAAGGCACAACACTTGGTGAAGGTTTTGCAAATGGGGTTGCAAGCTTTGGGTTTAACTGTGGAGGAAACTCCGTAGTTAAGCGCGCTCAGGTTGGAGTAGTACTGGGATGGGTGACCTCTCGGGAAGTCCCGGTGCTTCACCCCTGTGAGCATCACCTAGATCCAATGAGTGCTAAGTGTTCCATTTATTCTCATGAGAGATGGATTCATGTTGAATCACTACTCATGAAACATGGGTCATCGAGTTTGACTCAAAATCACACAGTTAAATCCTGATATTCACATCACAATTTGACTAGCTGTGGAAATCATCTCCTACTTATCAATTGATGAGCTTAAGGGGCTTTCTAATGAATGGTTCATAAGGCACAACACTTGGTGAAGGTTTTGCAAATGGGGTTGCAAGCTTTGGGTTTAACTGTGAAGGAAACTCAGTAGTTAAGCGCGCTCAGGTTGGAGTAGTACTGGGATGGGTGACCTCCCGGGAAGTCCCGGTGCTTCACCCCTGTGAGCATCACCTAGATCCAATGAGTGCTAAGTGTTCCATTTATTCTCATGAGAGATGGATTCATGTTGAATCACTACTCATGAAACATGGGTCATCGAGTTTGACTCAAAATCACACAGTTAAATCCTGATATTCACATTACAATTTGACTAGCTGTGGAAATCATCTCCTACTTATCAATTGATGAGCTTAAGGGGCTGTCTAATGAATGGTTCATAAGACACAACACTTGGTGAAGGTTTTGCAAATGGGGTTGCAAGCTTTGGGTTTAACTATGGAGGAAACTCCGTAGTTAAGCGCGCTCAGGCTGGAGTAGTACTGGGATGGGTGACCTCCCGGGAAGTCCCGGTGCTTCACCTCTGTGAGCATCACCTAAATCCAATGAGTGCTAAGTGTTCCATTTATTCTCATGAGAGATGGATTCATGTTGAATCACTACTCATGAAACATGGGTCATCGAGTTTGACTCAAAATCACACAGTTAAATCCTGATCTTCACATCACAATTTGACTAGCTGTGGAAATCATCTCCTACTTATCAATTGATGAGCTTAAGGGGCTTTCTAATGAATGGTTCATAAGGCACAACACCTGGTGAAAGTTTTGCAAATGGGGTTGCAAGCTTTGGGTTTAACTGTGGAAGAAACTCCGTAGTTAAGCGCGCTCAGGCTGGAGTAGTACTGGGATGGGTGACCTCCCAAGAAGTCTCGGTGCTTCACCCCTGTGAGCATCACCTAGACCCAATGAGTGCTAAGTGTTCCATTTATTCTCATGAGAGATGGATTCATGTTGAATCACTACTCATGAAACGTGGGTCATCGAGTTTGACTTAAAATCACACAGTTAAATCTTGATATTCACATCACAATTTGACTAGCTGTGGAAATCATCTCCTACTTATCAAAGCATTTAATGTTCCATGTCTTAAAAGTCATACAACAAACAATAATTTTATACTTGACGTCCAAAAAAACATTAAATAATTGTCTTATTTATATCAGCTATAGTGATCCGGGAGAATGAAAATCCATCTGCTCCCAGATTTTAAACTCTGGTCCTTTTCTTCCTAGAATTTTATTTTATTTTAAATTACCTTTTTCAAATGCAAGATTCTCCCTTTTTCCCAATTATAAAATTCAATGACTGCTCTCTGATCGGATGACAAACGTCGGGATCCAAGCAACTAAGGTCAGTTGCTTCTGTAGGGTACTACATAATGGCTTGTGCTCTCAGAATTGCCACTTGAACTAACATTCGTACAATCATGCAGATGGAATTACATTGATCGAGGAATATAGTTTTCCATTCTCACAGAGCAAAAATAAAATGTCCTACTGTGGAAGTGAAGTAGTCTATAAAATATTCCTGTTTAGCTCTTTTGGATAGGTAAATTTTTTAAGTTTTTCAAATTATAGATGAGATTCAAGGGATCCAAGGAACGACTTCAACTACAATTATAGATGTAGGACAAAAGAACTTCTGATTACTAAAATTTTATGCAGTCGAGAACCAGATTTTGGGGTGTGTCGTAAGATTGAGATGTGCTGTGTACTCTCTCTCCCTTTGATCATTCATCGTAAAAGTTGCAATCCAAAAACTGAACCTCGTGATTTGCTACTCTTGTGTTAGAACTTTCTTCTTGTTGTTTTTCCCGCTTCAACGCTTATTGGCTTTATACAGTTGTTGCCCTGCAATAAGTCCACTATAAAGTTGCCATTTTAGGAGGTAGCATCATAGGTTTCAAAATGATTTAATGGTGCTTGTGGGCTTTGTGGGTGCCCTCATCTTGGGATTATTTTCCAAGAACACATGTTTTCTTCAAAGATTGCTGCAATTTATCCTTTTTAGGATTAACACCCTCCTCCTTGAGTTATATATTTGCCAAATAATTGTGGAAGGATGGCACAGGAAAAACTGATGGAAGAAGGCAAGGTACTTAAAGATGGGGAGATTGATGACAAGCAGATGACTACGCGGAAAGAAGAAGTCGGAGTACAAGATGGTGGTCAGTCTTTGCAGAAAACCAAGCGAGTGGCTACTTTGGATGTTTTCAGAGGCCTTACTATTGTGGTACTTGTACTAAAACTATAAGGTGTAATCCAAGATAAAGATTGAAGACACTGTATTTGATATGCATAATAATGAACTGAAAACATGGTGGTACATATTGTGCAGATAATGATTCTAGTGGACGATGCAGGAGATGCATTCGCGCGTATAACCCATGCTCCTTGGAATGGCTGCAATTTAGCAGATTTTGTCATGCCCTTTTTCCTCTTCATTGTGGGAGTTGCTATAGCCCTTGCTCTCAAGGTATATAAATATCTTTGCTTTGGTCCGTCTATATTCAACCGTAGGCTAGGAGTTTGCTTTTCGCTTTGATCCATCCAATTATATGCATAAATTGTAGACTTGAATTCTGTTTTGGTGGATTCTTCTGAATTCAAATTTCTTCTGCTTTGAAGTATTTGTGCCGGAAGTTGTGTAGATTTCCATAAATTTTATTCTGAAAATTAGAAGATGGCTTTAAATTCAGTGGCATATCTCCGGGTTAGGATTTGGTTATATATAACAACGTTTAAATGGGCGAAACATTTGAGGGTTTAATAGTTTTTTCAAGCAAGGGTACCTTGGAAAAGAGTCAGAACTACTGTAATTTATCTCCGTGGTTGCTGGTAAGGTAATCTAGGCAGCAATTGTCCGTTAAACAATGAAATTGCTAGCTACAGCTACAGTTGTTCACAATTCTGCATCCAACTTACGGATTTCTGAGAAAATTATAAACTAGGCAGAGGCCTGACCCTTAGAAATCCTTAGCTTTATATAGGGCGGCTGCTGTAGATTTGCAGCCCTTTCTTTCGGGCATTAGCTTAATTTTTCCTGTGTTAAGATAGTGGCTCCACTTTTGAGCATTCCAGATTCCAATTATTTCCGCATACTCTGTTTGAAATGTTTCATAGGGCTTTCAGGCTATTTATACGCTGATATGATTGTATTGTTCAGTATTATTACTCTCTCACTCGGCAAATATATTTTCTACATATTTTGTCGCTACAGAAAGGGTTTCTTGTGTTCTCTCTTCTCTTTATCATTCTTCGCTAAGTATCATTACTCTAAATCATTATTTTTTTTATCTAGATTAGTTGCATTGCTTTACTTATAAAATTGATTTGGAAATTTTCTCGTTGAGGTGCATTGTTTCCTTCCATTTAGTATCGAAGCTTGGCTGGCTTCTTAGAACCGTGAGAGGAGTAGAACTTATTTGAAATTTAAACCTAGTTATTTGGGAGTTATGCATAGGAGGATCTATTTTTAAAGTACGGAGCATTGACAAGCTCTAGTGGAGGATTCGAGATCAAAAGCTCTGTGGAACCAACTTTGAGTTTTGAGAGCTCAAGTTGACGGACCAACTTGTAGACAGAGGCAAAGTTTGCAATTTCTGGCTTTAAACCTACAACCATTACCAAATTGGAAAGTATTGGATAAAAAATAAAGATGCCTAGCTAGACTTTGTTTGTTAGATTCGATCCTTTTGAATGTTTTGGGAGAAGCCTTCACTGACCTCCTTTGGAAGAAACTGGGAAACCTAGACTAGACTGGAATCCGTTGTAAATAAGTTTTTTTCTAGGAACAAGTTGTATTACATATGGACGAGTGATATAGACTCTAAACAGATTCCATATTATCATAAGTTAGTTATAATCAATAGTTGTGAAGATGGATGAAGAAGATCAATTCATTACTCCGCTGTCTTTATTGTTAGAATGATGGGACAACCTTGTCATGGTGATCAGTGATACCATCTCCAAATGGAAACTTTAGGAGGCAGTGGGTGCCAAAATGAGTCAAGGTTGGAGTGTCCAACTAGGACTATAAAACCTTGCCAACTTTACTAAAGTGTATTAAGTTAGGTGTATAGGAAATTTAAGAACGTACAAGGAATCCCATGATGAAGAGATTGGTCAAGGCTACCAGAGTCATTGGAAAATGGAATCCAATTTTTCAGCTTAGTCTGGATTTGGAGACAAAATTGCTTTGACAAAGGATGTAGTAAAATGAAATACACAAAACATAACATGATGGGTTAACAGAAAAGATTACACAAATAACAGAATTGTTATTGAGTTGACAAAATAGCTTCATGAACTTGTTGCACAATACACATCAACCTTTTAATTTAAAATGAGTTCAGAGAGATCTCAATACTTTGGTCTACCATTCAGCTGTGCTCCTAGCTGACTGTCCTCAAATGATATCGGTCTTCTCTTTATATAGAGATGTAAAAATGATGCGTTGGCTGGAAATATACTATACCATCAGGGGCAAGTGTGATAAGGACCAGTGGCCCCAAAATTAAATGATTTGATTATTGGTCAGCCTTGAAGCTTTTGGGGCATCATCTCGTGTATGTGTAAGTTTACTGGCGTCATGCATAATGACCATCATTGATGCACATTGAACTAGGATTCTCCAAATTCTATTAGTCTATGCATGTCCCCACTTAGGACTCTTAATGGGGTAGGTAAAATTAAGAATTGGCACAAGGTTTCAAATGTGTAGCACATATTTCAAATAAGTTCTTTTTATGTAGTGATCAGTTCAAAATTGGTCAACTTGTCAAGAGGAAACATGAACATGGTGGTCAGGATCACATGAAATGGATTAGTACACATATGATGCTTTCTTGATCTTATGTTCTCAACTGCAATCAAACATATTCAAAAGCAGCGCTGCATAGCTTGCTAAGTATCCAATGATGGGAACACATAAGTGTGTCCCTGCCAACTTCAGTCCTCTTTGGGTTATGTTGGTTTGAGATAGGGACATGCCCTTGCCATTCCTTGCCACTCCTAGACACTCCCACATGTTCCATGATCTCCAAGTGCAAAAAATAGTCGAAAAGGAAAATAAAAAGCATTTTCAAAAGATTTAAACATTAAATAAAAACCTAAAAATATATTATATTCTTATTTAAAAAAAAAACATATTTTGTCACAAACTCATTCTTGTTTTCCCATTTTTATATTTTGGAAGAGTTATTGTATTTTTCAAGGTAGGACTGAAAATTGCAAGAGGGATGTATCTAGCTTGCAAAAAAGGACTTCTTTTGATCTCTTATAAATATTTTATGCATTCTTTTAGTTGTTCAATAAAGTCTTCTAAATTTTTTATGATTTTTTCAAGTTTTTATTGAAGTCCAACATAAAAAAAAAAAAAAAAAAAAAGGATTTTTCAAAATTTTAGGGAGTTTGTTTTGTTCTTAGATTGGTTTATACATACTATTGTTAAGCAAACACATACACTAAGGAGGGGGCAGGGATGTATTCATATATGCCGATTCCAATTTATCTCAACATTAATTATCATTGATAACTTTTCCGTTCATCACAACTAACTTCAAACTCAATTCATCATCAATAGTATTCATTAATATTTCTTTAACAATTGAGCAACTAATCAAATGATGAACATAAACACACATTTAATCAAAGGAACACTAAATTTATGTGGAAACCCGCCCATGATGAGAAAATTTGCTCGGATCAACTACTTAAATCTAGCCTCACAAAAATACTAAACTACTTACAATGTTTAGTAGCCACCAAACTATTGGAGACACCAAGCCCCAATTACATTTCCAGGCACCAATGGACTAGAGACACCAAGCTCCAATTATATTTGTTGGCACTGACCTACCAATGACACCACTAACCAATTATAGTCATAGGCACCAACTTACAAGGGATACTGATACCCTAATCTAAGATCTGAGCACCATGTCAGAATAAGAGACATTGAACTCAAATACATCAAGAAACAAAATATATGTTATGCAGATCTTTAAGGCTGAACCCAAAACATCTTCCTCTTTTAATCTGCTTTGAAACACTTTCCTACTATGCATGAGACCCTCAATTGTGTTCACACATTGAATGTAAACCCTAACATCTTCCGTAGGAATGACTCCGTTTGGGGTTCTCGATAAACAACCAGCCATATCATTTCAATTGATATATCTGGATACTTCTTTAATTCAGGATGGGGCTGAGATGTTACATCTACTAGAATAGGAGTGGCCATAGCTGAAAATGCAACAAAATAGCAAATCTCAGCAATAAATACCTCTTTCTGATTTACAAACCCTAGGACACAAGTCAATTACCTTTCTTCTCCTTAGTTTTTCGCTTTGAGTGATCAAAATGACTTGTTAGCTTTCCTATTATGCCAATTTCTCAATAAATGCACCTTGTTGCACTAAATATGCCGTAACTCCTTTTTGTGATTAATTTTTCATTGTACAGCTGTGACTTTACCAGATGTCCACAAATAGCCTGTTCACTACTCTTCTTTACTGGAAATCTTTGATCGATTAAATCTATTGTGCTTCCAATCTCTTTACTTTGAAAAGGGAAGAGGCAATTCCTGAACTATCGAACCAGAGAGCTACTGGTTACGGAACTGATGTTTGCACCAGAGCCGGATCCATTATCTTCCATCTTTCTCCATATCTTCTTCATTTCGGCCTTAACATCTTCCTTGTTGGCCTTCTTTGTTGGTTCAGTTGGCTTGATTACATCAGTTTTAGAGAATCTTGCAGTGTGTTGAACTTTATTGCAGTTATAACACCTGTTGGTTCTCTTGTCTTAATCTACACTGATTAGCCTTATGACCAAATGCATAACATGTATAACCATTAAAATAATCGTCTCTATTAGGTTTGCTCCATTAACTAGTGTTGTGACCATAACTATTGCAATTATAACATCTACTGAAGTAAGATCTATCTTTCTGAATCATACTATCTGTACAATTTAATGCTTTATGACCTAATTTATTACAATTAAAACAACGACCAGTAAAAGATACCGGTTTCTTACTTGTTTCTTGACTGGAGACTTACCTTTGTCATCTTTGCCAGTTTTGGTTTTAGATTCTTTTACCTGATGTGGTTCATTGTTTTCTTCAAGTTTACCGATGATATTTGAGCTATTAGTATTTCATCAAGCCTTTGTGAGCTTATTTTGAATTTGTCTTCTGTCTTCTTTGATTCTTCTAGATTTGATTTCTAACATACAACTTCTTGCATTCATCGGAGTTTTCTCTTGATTATATTATTCAGATGTTTCTTGGTCTTTTCATCTTCTTCACTCTTAGCTTTCAAATCAGTCATAGTATCATTTGCAAACTTGAGTTCATTGCTAATGTCTTTTTGTCTTAACTTGAACTTCTGGATCTGATCTTTTAATTTCTGAGTACAATCATCTGCCATTTGAAAATTTTCGGATAGTTCCTTGTTTTCATCTTTAATATTTTCAAGATCTTCAAATATCGACATGAGCTCCATTTGATCCATGGTAGATTTGGGGATAATGTGCAACCTTCTGGATCTCCTTGAGGGATTTGGCTCTGACACCAATTGTTGAGCATCCAGAATATTGAGAGGGGATGGGTGAATCAGTATTCCTGTGAAAAATATTAAAAACTTTTAAACAGCTATCCACATGACATAGTTAAACTTGCAGCAAGGAAATGAACAGAAGCCAAATAACACAACACAACACCGAATTTTATTGCAGAAACCCAAGATGGGGAAAACTTTGGACAGAGTTCACTCTCAAGTATTAAGTAACCAGTTACAGAATACATAGGGGGCTCATTGTTGGGGTGGCTTACTGTCGTGTGGGTCACTTCCCAAAATACAAAAACCAACTATTCCAGCGGAGAGGTGGCTTACTGCTGGAGTATAAGATACAAAATTGAACTGTTACAATTGCTTCTGCATATGCATGATTTCAGTTCATGCTGTAGTACAAAACCTTTCGGTACAATTGCAACACTATAGTGCTATAATACATAAATCAGTTCGCAAGATAATATACATCAACAGATTGCTATAACATTCACATGTCATCTATCATTGTTTTTCTCTTTTGTGTTGATGTTGCTCCTTATATATACCAGATCTGTATATCCATGTCGGCTTGAATCACTACACTATACAATGGAGATGTTGGCTAAGGTAAAAAAGATATCTCACGCTACACCAAATAGGACAGGACCAAAACTTCAGTACACAATTGTATAGACCAAAACTTGTACGGATAACATCGCAAGCAGTAACAGTGCTGATGGATCAAAGGATAGGATGGAAATAAGATGACCAGACCAGTCAATGATATCAATAACAAATATCGACACCAAGGCCATCCTATCTATGGGCAAAATCAACTTTTAAGAACTTAATTTGCTTTCCCCTTTGATTTATTTGTTTCCTTGATGCTTTTTTAGTGCTTTTCTTGCTTTGAAATGACCTTGCATTTGTCCATGCACATGCCACATAAAATTTCCCTCATTCTTGGCTGTTAATTTCCAATTTAAATAATTTCTTAGCATGATTTTTCCGCAGAAATGACCTAGATACATTTGTGTTCATGCCTACTGCCCATGCAAAGGTTTGGCTCTATTTTCATGGTTCTACATGCCATATGTATGACTGGATAAATGGTTCCAAATATTTAACTTTAACCACTCACCTTTGAGATCGATCTGACTTTTAGTTGGGTACTTTAAAAATTAGATTTGTTTTCTCCGAATTCCTACTCAAAATGCACAAACTATTTTGACAATCTGGAAGCACAAAATTATATAATCTGATAAAAAATAATGCCAATTGCCCTTCCAGGGTCACCACCCTCATATGTTACCTCAACTAGCTATCATTTTTATATTATTACTGCTGACTTGAGTTCCGCCCACATATTCTTGTTCCTTTCAAAAATTTGTATGATGTTAAAAAATTCATGTTTCAAGTCTGCCTAAAGAGGTTGTGGCCTCAAGAAGTTTGCTGCTGAAGTACTATTGTGGTGACTTGGTGAGTGCCAACGAGCACAATAGTGGCGACTGCAGCTCAAATAAACTTTTTGTGGAAGATGCAATATAATTCTAAATTGTCGTAGAAGTTAGATTGAAAATTTATTAGACCTTTTTGACTCATCCATTCATGCCAATTCATCAAAAAACCCACACACAATTTCAAAATCTTCTCAACAAGCTCTTATTTTATTTTTGGGTGGTGCAAGATTGTTTTCAAACCCAAATGCTCTTGTATCATATCTTTAGACATTAGATCATCTTTTATTGAAAAACCTAGAGATTGAAGAGAAAGAAATAATGCAGCTGGAGCCAAATATCAAAGAAGTTACACTGGAGACTGAACAAGAAGTTGGGCAAGCACTTATTGATGGAGTTGAAGTAGATGAGAGTTTAGATGAAGTAGAAGAAGAAAAGCCTCCTACTCCTCTGATCAAGAGGTTACTAGGAAAAGGAGGGTGTTTGAAAAGTACAATTATAGTCCATCAGATTTAAAAAATGCTTTTTCTCATTGAATACTAGGGATGACCCCATAAGAATGATGGAGAGATTATAATTTGTTGAAAGTAGTCTTGGAAGAGGGGGCATGGATGAAGAGATGGTTGCAGTAGAGAAGAACAAGACATGGGACTTGATGAAGCTTCCTAAGGAGAGAGAATCTGTTGGCTGCAGATGGATTTCATGAAAAAAATTCAGTTTTAAGGGCAAGATCAAAATATACAAGCAAGTTTGGTGGTGAAAAGTTATTCTCAAATTAAGGGAATAAAATTTGGCCATATGTTCTCTCTAGTTACAAAATTAACTTTATCAATTTATTATTTGTTGTTGCTGGATATAACCTTGAGATTGAGAAAATAGATAATAAGACGACATTTTTGCATGGAGAATTTGATAAGGAAATCTATATGAATTGGCTGAGCCATGTGCTAAGAAAGGCTTAGAAAAACCAGTTTGTAGATTGTAAAATTCTCTCTTTATTGTTTGAAGTAGTTGCCTACGATGTGCTATTAGAAGTTTGATACATATGCTAGAAGTGGGATTTGTTAGAGGAAAAATTGCTTATTGTGTTTATCTTAAGAAAGTTCAGAATTAGTTTATTGTTATTGTTTTATGTGTTGATGATGTGTGAATTGGTAATAATGGATTTGGTGAAGATGCTTAAATATCAATTTCACATAGGACATATGTTGAGATTGAGTATGAGCATAGTTGCCGGAAACTCCTCTCTCTCTCTCTCTCTCTCTCTCCCTGCTTGGGTGCGCGTATCCCTGTATCCAATTTGGAAACGTATCCGGTACTGCCTGGATACACAGAGAATATTGTACTATGGGATTTGATTTTTTTTAAAGATTTGATGTAAATCATCCCAAATTTAATTTTAAAAAAAAACTTTATTAAAGCAATTTATAAAAAAAATAGTATATACTGTAAACAAAATCAGCACCAAATGAGAAAGACAAGTAAAATGTTTTTCTATCGCAGCAACCCGGTTTTTGGGTTATAACTTATATTTTAATGCAAATCTACTATGTTTACATATTGTAAAGTGTTAAATTAACTTATAAATATTTATGTAGCATTTATGTGTCAATGTTGATTTTGGAGTAATGAAAATGTCCTATAATAACTTAGAAAACAGTGTTAAATATATGTATACGTGTTATTTATTAATGTCATGTCCGGCCATATCCATATTGGGGTCTTAAAAAGTGGCCGTATCGGTACCCAATACAGTATCCATATTTGTATCCGTATCCGTATCCATGCAACTTTGAGAATGAGTGATGTTCCTTACACTAGTGCTGTTAAAAGCCTAATGTATGTGATAGTCTTTACAAGACTATATATTGCTAAGTAGTAAGGAGTTCTAATTAAATTTATGTCAATGAAAACGTTCTTTAGATATCTTGATGGCAGTTCAGAGTGTTCAATTTAATACTCAAGAGGACTTAATTTGGGTAAGGACTAGGACACATTGGGTTTTGTTGATGCAAACTATGCTCTAGATATTGATAGCGAAATTTCCATTATAGGCAATGTATTTAATCTGTTTGGTGGTGCAACTAGTTGGATGATCAAGAAGCAAGTTGTCATTGCTCTTTAGACTATTAAAGTTGAATACAAGGCTACTACTCAAGCTTACAAGGAGGCAGTGTGATCTTGAAGAATGTGTTCAGATGTTGGCCTGAAACAAGACGAAATTTGGATTAACAATTATAGCCAGGGTGCAATCAATTTGGCCAAGCACCTTGCTGTTCACACATGCACAAAACACATATGATTTGTAGTATCCTTCAAGAGAAGGTATAAGACAAGCAGCTTTTGATGAAGTCGACACTTTGACAATGTTTCAAATTTTTTGGTGCTGTATTCAAGCATACATAAGTTTTATTGGTGTAGGGAAAGCTATGGATCTTTCAGGTCCTGCCTTGTAATCTCATGGGCATTGCAGTGACCTATGCAATGCTTAGAAGTGGGTGATTGTTGGGAAGGTGTTTTAAACTTTGCATAGCAATACTGATTAGGTATGATAAAATTCAAAATCATGAGGAAATATCAGGAGAAATATGGTTCAGAATAAGGAAATTTTTTAAAGACAAAATCATCTATTTTAATATAGTTGTTGTAATGAGCACACTGTCTGGACACATTTTAAAATAATTCTAAGTGGATGTTAGAACCAAAAGAATGTAACAACCCATAGACCCACTTTACAAGTTTCCATGTTGGTTAGTCCATGCTTTTGAATACCATTAGTATTTTCTAAGTAAGTTAGTTTGTGAAAGGTTTATTCATTAACAATCACAAAGCCATGAGTTAGCTTTGCAAGTTTGAACTTGAAGACAAGCACTGGATTCTTAAAGAGTTTTGAAGATTGCATTGCAAAGTTATGCTGTTGAATTGTCTCCTAAACTGAAGATTGAAGATCTTAGAGTTCATCTGTAGAAGTTTATTGCAATCTTTCTTTGTTGTTAATACATCAAGACTCTCTTATTGCTGGTTTTTTCCTCTCTGTGACTTTCTATGGTATCTCTTCTGCTTTATTTTTCATCTCTTCTTTATTCCTTTCGAAGTATCATTCTCTGCTAAGATTAGTTTTAGATCTGAACTACTTGTTCTGCTTTCTGTTGGTGTACAGTTTATTCTTTTTCTTTCTCCAATCAAGATTTCTGCTCTTTTTGCAATAGGTGAAGAATAACCGACTACCAACAGATGGGAAGCTTTCTATTTTCTACACTTCCCTCTGAATTCAAAGGTACAACTCCCTCTTATATGAGATATGCAATGAATTTTGTTGGATTCCTAAGTAACATGGGTATGCTCTTAACCTGAGAGCAGTAGAGGTAATATCTAGAACATATCTATAAAAGGTTCAGGCAGGAAAATTGGTCTGCAACTGAATTGAAGCCTCATTCACGACTATGAATGAGTTGAATTCCCAAATCTTCTTCTAACTACTCATGCAACTATGATTATTCCACATCCATGATCTGACTAATGTAATTGATTATCTTCTATGCATGCAAACAAGTTGTGAAAGGAAAAAACGAAAACACAACAACACTCTGATTACTATTAGCTTCAGATTCAAAGAAAGTCTCAGCTTTACTTTAAGTTCTAAACCATTAAATTCAATTCATATCCACTTACCATATGCAGAAATTAAAGACAACTAACTATTTGAACAACAAATAATAGTAAAAATTCTCGAGTCTTGCTAAGTTGTCTCAACAACAATGGCAGAATTGGACCCCAAAATTTGTCGATCCTTTCTATTAACTATCAAAATGTTTACATATAGGCCCCATTTCTTGGCCGTTACAAAAACTAAATGTTCGAGAAGATGGGGAGACACAAAAGAGAGCAACACTTGTCACATTACATTGAAAAAGGAGAGAGAGAATTCAAGAAGTGGAAATGTCTCGCCATCATTAGTCTTTTTGGTGCTTTTGAATTTTCCTTGTGAGCTTTCATCGCGGCTATAACGACAACAAGGTCCTCGGTATTTCAAATTTGCACGTTGTCGGTGCATATCATCTAGTAGTCGTGGTCTTCAGATATCTTCTCCACGGAGTTGACTCATGATTGCATCTTTTCTGAAGCCTTCTCTAGCATGCCATCCATGGTAGTCAGCTCATGTAATTCAGAGATCATGAGACTGGATGGGTTCATTGCTTCATCTACGAAATGTTGGAAATTTGTTCAGCACTCCCCTTGAGATTCGTGACAAGGGCTTTACTGCCTCTTGTGTACTATAAGTTGAGTAGTTGTATCGGGCATTGTTAGACCGATCTTTTGGTGCAACGACAACCCCACTCTAACAAGTGGTATCAGAGCTTGGTCATAGGTTCGAATCCTCAGATCCTCGAGTAATGCCGAGGGGGAGATTGTTGGACATTTGTTCAGCGCTTCCCTTGGGATTCGTGACAAGGGCTTAATTGCCTCCTGAATACTATAAGTTGAGTGGTTGTATCGAGCATTGATAGATTGGTCTTTTAGTGCAACGATAACCCCACTCTAACATGAAATTCTGATAAGAAGTCTTCATGCGTTTAATGTTTATGACTTCATTGCCTTTGCCAGTGTGAGACTCAGTATGAAGGGTTGTGAGGTATTTGAAAATGGTTTCTTGCTCCTTTTTAGCGTCTGTTGTGAGGTTCTCACACCATCACCCCAAAATTTTGGGGACCCCCATTTTCGACCTCTGCCTTGACAATTTTTCATGTGATGATTTTTTTTTGGTCGCCTCGACAATTTTAGCCTTGCCCAGATTCGATAGAGTGACAATTCCCCATTAGCCCCCTTAGGCATTTTCGTTTTCTTTTCACCCAGTGTCAACTTAATTTCGATTTTCATGGACTGGCAGTTTCTTCCATAGGCCAGACGAATTCCAAATGACAATTTTTTTTTAATTATATTTTGGCAGGATGAAATTTTGAATTTTGGGACTTAACAGATTTTGGAAATTTGGTAAAATTGAAAAACTTAAAACATTTTCAAAATCAAATTTGGATATCATTGTTTTGAAAATCTTGAAAGTTTTGGTGAAAATTAATTTTTTTGGATGAAATGGATTTCGATTTTAATTTTTTAAAATTGCCTAGATGAATTTATTTTTGCGAAATTTGGATTGAAATTGCAAGTAAAAAATTGGATTTAATGGAAAAAATTCGGCGAAATTTTTAGAGGGCAATTGAGTTGAAATTGAAATGTAGTTTTAGGCTTCTAAATTTTGTTTCAAAGGGATTTTAATTGCAAAATTCATCAAGGGAAGAATTTTGATTCTTAATGGCTATTTATTTCAATTTCCCTTTGCAATTTACAATTTTAGGCAATTCAATTTCCATTTCTTTCAATAAGTTAATCCACTAATGGAACAATTAATTACAATTTAGGCTTAAATGGTCCATTTAATGAGTGTTTAACCCCGTTTAATGTCATGCGGGAGGTTGACTCTTTGGTGAGAGGCGAAAAAGTTCCTATAAAGGAGAACCCCCCTCCCTTTCTCTCCCGCCTTCTCTCTCCTCTCATAATTGTATTCCAAAGTTGGTGTGAACTTCTCCAAGGCAGTACTTGCGATTTTTGGCAGCACTTCTACATTGGCAATTTTGCATGCAAATTAGGGTTTGTGACGACATTTGAAAGGGCATATCAGATCTGTTCATGGGCAGCGAGCTAGGGTTTTGAGGCATGTGTTAGCATCCATTTTTGGCGATAGAGAGGACAATTTTGGCACGTCTTCTTCAGCACTCCATTTTGGCGATTTTGGGCAAGCATCTAGGGTTTTGGTGCCTCCATTGTGGACTGTTTTGGGCAGCATTTGATTCATTTTCAGATCTGATTCTTTGGCGTCAATTCCAGTCTTCATAGGGCAGCAAAATCCATCACATTTGAGCACCTTCATTTTGGGCAATTTGCATGTGCATGTTAGGGTTTTATTGGCGGCAACTTCTAGGGCATTTTGGACAGAATTTGGATAGTGTTTTGGAGGTCTGATTTATATCATTTATGACAAATTTGAGGGCTTGATTTGACAAGTTTTATTGCAGCACTTCATGCCCTAGCTGGGTCATAACCAAACTCTAGCAATTTTCATTGACATCTACTACTATTGGCAACTTTTTTGAAGGATATTGAAGGCAGATTTGAGGACATTGTTTTGTGCCCTAGATCAAGTATTTCAATTACAATTTCCAGAATTTGATCAAGTCTGATTTGGAGAACATAAGAGCAGATTTTCACACATTTTGGTGCCCTAGACAAGGAGTTTCAATAAGCATTTTCAGTATTTGCATAAGGTGGACAGAATTCCAAGGTCTTTTTTCACTTGCCATGACTTCACATTCTTGCTTGGAGGGCTAAATTTTCACATGCCAAACAAATTTCCAAAGGTGCTCTTTGTTAGTAGAAGGACGAACTTCATTCCGTGTTTGGAGGCTGCTCTAAGGGCAAGGTTGTCTCTCTCTTGTTCTTGCTTGGTTTCGTTCCTCTTCTCTTGCTTGTACTTTTCATCCACCACTTCATCATCGCATTGATAGGTTGGAGTTGGGAGATATAAGTGTAGTTTTCATGATAGGTCACTTGGAGAGGCAAAAATAAGCTAGACCACCCTAGGTATTGGAGAGGGAGTCATAAGTGTAGTCCATCCTAAGGCACAAAGAGGCAGAAATAAGTGGTAGTCCCACCCCTAGGTTGAAGATTCGAGATTGATAAGTGTAGTGATAGGACTTGGCTAGGCAGAAATAAGTTAAAATCCATTGATAGAAAGAGGGTTGGAGATCGATAAGGGTAGTCCATATCACTTAGAATGAAGGGGCAGAAATAAGTGTTTACGATGGTAGATGTTAGTGCAAGCAAGAACCCAAGAGGAACGTATACCAAAAAAGACAAGGAAGACATGATGTCAAAGACCGCCTTCTTCTCGAAATTGAAGCAAGTCTGTGAGACAAACAGTGGCACTATAAACATGATACAGTTGAGAGACAAATGATAGATCAGGTTCTCAAGTTCCACCAAGATAATCAAGATGCTTACTTCACTCTCCTAAAACAGATTTGGGTACAGGAAGGCAAGAAGGGAGTCACCAAGGCATTAAGGTTCACCTGATCGGACTTCAAATCAGAGTATGTCGACCTCATTCTGCTGCTCAATTGAGTCATGAGCATCTCACAAGGTATGCAATTCGAGAATTGGATGTATTACTTTATTGATGAAATTGTAAACGGAAAGGGCAAATTTGATTGGGCTAGAATTATAAGTGAAAATCTAGAACTACAACTTAGGGCAGTGCAAAACTAGAAGCAATTCCACATGGGGTCCTAGCCCTTTATTTGATTGCAAGCTGGCCAAGGTTGAAGTGTGAGCTTTGGTGAAGAATGAAATCGGGTGAAGGGCGAATTTGATTGAAGATTGAGATTAGTAGAAGAGATTTGAAAATATTTGAGGCTAGGCAAGGCTTGGCTATTCGTGCAGGCTAGCTTGGTTGGATTCAAATGGGAAGGTTGGAAGATCGGGAAGGTTAAGAAAGGCAAGGATAATGCGGGAGGTTAAGTTCCATTTCAAGATAGTGGCCAAGAGCAAGGCTCTCAAGTTGCAAAGAAGTTCACATCTAGGGAAGCCATTGAGGCCAAGGCAAGATTACCCCAAGTGCATGAAGACCTCATCCTTTCAGGGTCAGGACATCAAGTACAAGCAAGTTTGAGTGGTGATGAGAAAGTTTCTAGGACAAGCTCAAGCATCCAAGGCTTCACCTTATCTCAAGGATTGAATAAATTTATAAGATAAGGTTGATGAGGTGGCACTTTCATGTGCATGCAATCAAATCATGCCAAGTGTCCTATGTTCTCATTGGTTGACAAATTATTGTAATTTTCTCATTGGCCCACAAAGTCGGTGCCCTCATGTAATGGGTTAAATAATGGTAACCCTAATTAGGGTTTGTAAGATATAACCTTGGCCCTTGATTTTGCCTCTTAATTTCGACCATTCATTGTAATTTGGAGCCTCTATATAAGGCCATTTTGCTCTCATTTGTAAGGGAGTTATGTTGGAGAACTGTTGCCAAAATACTATCAAAATTGTTCTTTATTCATTGTTGTGGCTTGCATGGTGGATATACATGATCATTTTGGTGTATTGTACGGTTCTTCTCATCTCTCAAATTAAAGTAGGATTTCATTTCATGTTGTTATAGTAGAAGTAGATGGCTAATTGTATGGTGATGTTAGTGAATGTTTGATAGGGACCTATATACTAGGCCACTAGCATCCTAGTGGCTTGTTAGGAAGCCTTGTGTGGTAATCTAGTCTATAATGACCCCTACCAATAGGCCACTAAAAACCTCTAATGCCGAACTAAGAAATTTTGTCAAACACTTGGCATGCAACTGAAGACTACTACTGAAAGTAAATGCTGAACATAGGAAATTGCTCAAAACCATATGCCATTCATATATCAACAATTTGCAACAATGCCATACATATTTCAGCAAATAATATGATCATCAAACCCTTGGTTGAAAATATAGATAGTCTAAAAATTACAATACTCTTTCACTTGCAAAATCCTAGCCTTCCTTTGATACCAATAATGTCAAATGGCAAACAAAGACAAGTACAATGTAAAATAGTAAAGTGCTGAAGCTATATTTTGTACTTAGTTGAAAACAAACATTTCTCAGAAAATGTGCCAAATGCCAAATGAGAAGTGAAGAGCTTGATTTTAGATGGCTGTAATAATTTTTACCAATGCTGAAGATGCCAACACCCAAGCAAAGTCACCCCAAATCTGAAAATGTACCCCAAATCTGAAAATGTAATTCCTTGCAAATTTTCGAAAATGTCTAGGAGTTTTGAAAAATTCCTTAAAAATAAATCATGGCATTTTGGAACTCCAAAATGTACCTATCTTTATCTCCTCGACGATAGAAATCCGATGCAAAAATACTTAGAATGATATGCTGAGTAATGAGGAAGATATGAATAAAAATGTGGTTCCAAAGCCCTATCCTGAAATTCTGAAAATTGGATTAGACCTGTAGAAAAAACGAACCAGCAGCTATAAATCTTTTCTCTACCACAATTAAGCCTTCTAAAGATGTCCTGCAATCAATCCATGACTGAAAATGAATAGTCCTCAGAAAATGCCCTCCTATAATTTCGGGTCTGCTGAAAAAAGCCTCCTAAAATTTCGGATCTGCTAAAAATGACTTCCTATAATTTTGGACTTGCTAAAAACGACCTCCTATAATTTCGGACCTGTTAAAAATGCCTCCTGAAATGCTGAAAATGGCCTTAGGCCCAATGATGCCCTAGCTGAAGTGACTGTAGTATCACCTCCAAATGTGCAACCCTTCAGAGGATATCTCACCCCCTCAGTTATGCGAATCCAAGGGAGACTCTGTTCCCAAAGACCTAGCGACTATCTGAAACCACTTGGCTCCATAATAGACTATGTGATTGAATCACAATTTGATGTCAAGAGAGAAAATACAAACTGGATGATCAAATGCAAGACCCATAGGGTCTATTTATTCACTTTTCAGTGGCTTCCTCTAGAAGTCACTTAAACATTCTAGAAGCATCCAACTATTCTTATGAAATAAAGTGCACTTTTATAAAATATTACTTTATAATAAAAAGTGCATCTCAACATCAAATTATAAAATTGGGCCTTAATAAAGTAACTTTATAACAAACGTAGGCCCAAATCACCAATCAACTGTAAGGACAAAATACTGCCAAATAGTCACTGCGTGGTCGACTCCCTCCACATCACCACCAATCTACGAGAGCCTGTGATAGACTGCTCTGGCACACTAAACAATGTCAGCCAAAATGGGGACATGATAGTTCGCCCTTCCTGAAATTGCTTGTCCCCAAGCAATGACTGAACAATAAACCAATCAACCCACCTGGATCCAAAATATAGTCATGTACTATATTGCTGTCAATCAACGGAGGCTCCTGCAATATCCTCTGCAATATAACCAAGAAGAATCCATGAATGAAGCGTGAATCACTGCTCAACTGAACTTCAAATCCACTACTGCCATAGTCAGGAACCCACGAGACACAAACTCCCAAAATATCAGAACCCAAGTAGAGTGGAGATCCCAAATTGCCAACATAGTAAATACCTATTCGGAATGTACAATCCAACTCTGTCACAATGGTGGACACTTCCGAATGAAATTGTACCAAGTATAGAGAATCCACACACTGTACACCTATTGCAATCAGCACAACTCTGCAAATCACCGGCCACTGTCTCATAACCATAACTCCCATGGACCGTTGATGGTGAGTAGACATCACAAGATAAACAACAAGAAATAGAACCCAAACCAAGTCTGCCTGCCATCAACTCCTCAACACATGGATCAAATGCAAATTGATGAACATACCCCATAGTATAATGCTGATCAAAAGAACCAGCTTCAATCGACAGCTCGCCATGCACAGGTGATACAACCCACTGCAACTGATCACTAGCTAAGTCAGGAGATGACATAGCCAAAGGAGTAGAATCAATAACAACCGCTGAAGCATCACTCCCAAACTCCTGCTCTAAGTCATGTACTATCAAGCTGTCAACCTCAGAACCTATCGCCATGTCATGCCCATCACAACTCTCATCCCGTGGCGTCAAACCGTCCCATAACTGATGACAAGCACTAGGAACCAAAGTACATCTCCGTATCATGATCTCATCAACATGGTCATCAAAGGTAAATTGATGAGCATTCCTCACAGTGTAATGCCGATAGAATGCGCCAATCTCAGTCAGTGGCTCAGACTGCAATCCAGATGAAACTAACTGCAACCAATCACTAACCAAGCTGGAACTAACTACTACCTCCGAAGACATCGCCAAGGGAGTAGTATCACTAGCAGGAACCATGCCAACTGTCGGCTCACCAACATCACACATGATCTTTGACACAATATCTCTAGTCTCCATGCCATCAGTAGTAGAGGCCATCACCATGTCAGGCATACCACAACAATCTGCTGCAGCACCCAACTCAACTGAACCTGACTCTAGTGGAAATGAACCCGATATGCCAATGCCAGTATCAAGGATGGATGCATTCCCATCTCCACTGTCTTTGACAATCTCGACCATGGACATCCTCAGATCACCAGACACCACAGCCTGTGACTGTACAAAATCTGGTAAAGACTATAGTCGCTCTAACTCCATGGTCACCTTAGCCAAATGAAACTGTGACTCCTCAAAAGCCAACTGTGTACTCTCAAGAATCTCAGAAGTCACCTCGAGCTGCAGAGTAAGCTCACTGACCTCATCTTCCTTGGCCAATAATGCATCGTATGCTGTACTCCTCCACTCCATAAATAATCTTTGTCGGCTACCAACTGCATAATTCTATCTTTGAATTTGGATAGCCTCCTATAAAGAGTAGATCTCTATCAAGGAAAGATAACTGCCTCCCTGCTCATCACTAGTAGGAGAATCCCATCCATAAACTGCTAACAATTGATGAGCAACATCGAAATGCTTGCAAGCAATAGCAATGTCTCGCTCACTAACTCTCAGCTGACTAGACACATGATGGCGCTGGCTAGACTATCTCCTACAAACCTCCTTTGACGCACTGTCCAAAGGAGTATCCTTAAAGTTACTTGTCTTTAGAGTATTACCATCCACATCCTGCGAATCAACTCCAAAGCTCATATCAACATACGGAGTATCAAAAACTGTAGCACCGCTGCCCAATTCCTCTGTACCAAAAGAAATTGCCAAGGAAACTAAGTCCTCAAAATTGCCCACTGCATCCTCCTGGATGTCATCAATGCCAATATGATCCTGGGACTCATTTGTAAACACTGCCAAATATGAAAGATCATCAACACATTCCAGCAAGAATGGTCGACTGAATATATGAACAAAGCCCAACATTGGTGTATAAAAACTAATATCAACATCGGACAAGCTGTTGGCACAAGAAAGGACAACACCGTGCAATCTGCTAATCAAATCCATGATAGCACCCAAACAATCACTACTACCATAAAAGTGATAAAGATCTCCAGTCAATTGAATCCCAAACGCCAATATAACAATCTCGAGTCCATATCCATAAACTAGAATCAACTGGTAACTCAAGTAAACTCCTCACTTGAGTAATATGACTAATACCAACTAACGCCACATACCTGTCTGACAC
Organism: Cupressus sempervirens; assembly: GCA_028749045.1. NCBI lineage: Eukaryota > Viridiplantae > Streptophyta > Pinopsida > Cupressales > Cupressaceae > Cupressus > Cupressus sempervirens. Next base: position 26,449,458 of record CM053784.1, read on the forward strand.
TGTCCCTGTATCCTAGATGTGAATGCAAGATGAACTCACAACATTATCAACGACCACATTTGATCCGCTTGCCGCAGGAAGCTGAGTATTAGGTGTGCAAGATGGTACTAAACTCAACTCCACCCCATGCTCATTCCCATGTCTTTCCAAGTCCTCTAATGCCAATGGAGTATTCACCAAGGAAGCTCGCATGTCCTCAAGCTTGCGAGAAAGCCTGTCAACTTCCTTCTCCTTCCTCCTCAAGGCATTTGAATAGTCACCGGTAAGGCTAAGAAGATGGTCATGATCTGATAGAAGATGTAAATAACTCAACTTCATCGTTCCCATTCCTTCTCTAATCGCCTGTAAGTCAACACAAGAAGACTTTGCCTAAACTCCCTTATGTCTGCCCTGTAACTGAATCATCCGGATGTGATCCTCTATCATATCCCACATCTTGTCATGATGAGATAATGAAGTCACAATATTGTCTTCACTCACCTTCAGCTGGCTGGATAAATCATGCGAAGTACTACTAGCCTCAACATCATGTGACGAAGCATCCAAATGTGCCTGGTATTCCCTCTCAACAAAGTAATGAATACTCAATGTCTGCTCATTTGCACCAGGTATCTCACCATCGTGCACAACAACATCCTCAAAATCATCATTTGAACCCTCTACGCTGTAGTCACTGCCTGTCATAACTAAACCATCCCGAGTACCTGTGACATCACCCTCTGGCGACCTGTATACGACTGTCTCAACTTGAGTATCAAGTTGACCGTTACTATCAATCTGCGTAATATCCTTTACCACTACCTCCTGTGGCGGAGTAGAATCTGAGACCTCTGCCTGTCTGTAAGCTAGTTTCTCGAACTCCTCATGCAAGTTCCTGGTAATTGTGTCATCTGCCTTGTGAGAAGATTTGCCAAATAGAAATCCAGTCAACTTATCCACCTTAGCTGGGTCAGACAACATGTCATTCATCATACAGTGGTGCTTATCCAACTGTTCAAACATGTCATGGTTTATTTTCCTAAGTTCATCTCGAATGTCTAAATAACCATCCTTTCTACTGTTCCGACTCTGGATCTTCCTACTTTGTCTATCAACTATCCAAGATCGTGTCCTTTGAGACTCTGTACTATACCTGTCCATTTTGGATAAAGTAGAGTGCTGATCACTCATGCAAGACGGCTCTTACCCAATAGGATGGCAAGAAAACCGCTCTGACACCACTGTAATGACCCCTACCAATAGGCCACTAAACACCTCTAATGTTGAACTGAGAAATTTTGTCAAACACTTGACATGCAACTGAAGACTACTACTGAAAGTAAATGCCGAACATAGGAAATTGTTCAAAACCATATGCTATTCATATATCAACAATTTGCAACAATGCCATACATATTTCAGCCAATAATATGATCATCAAACCCTAGGTTGGAAATATAGATAGTCTAAAAATTACAATACTCTTTCACTTGCAAAATCCTAGCCTTCCTTTGATACCAATAATGCCAAATGGCAAACAAAAACAATTACAATGTAAAATAGTAAAGTGCTGAAGCTATATTTTGTACTTAGCTGAAAACAAACATTTCTTAGAAAACATGCCAAATGCCAAATGATAAGTGAAGAACCTGATTGTAGAGGGCTGTAATAATTTTTACCAATGCTGAAGATGCCAACACCCAAGCCAAGTCACCCCAAATCTGAAAATGTACTTCCTTGCAAATTTTCGAACATGTCTAGGAGTTTTAAAAAATTTCTTAAAAATAAATCATGGCATTTTGGAACTCCAAAATGCACCTGTCTTTAACTCAACGATAGAAATCTGATGCAAAAATACCTAGAATGATATGTTGAGTAATGAGAAAGGTATGAATAAAAATGTGGTTCCAAAGCTCTATCTTGAAATTTTGAAAATTGGATCAGACCTGTAGCAAAAACGAACCAGCAGTTATAAATCTTTCCTCCACCACAATTAAGCCTTCTAAAGATGTCCTGCAATCAATCCATGACTGAAAATGAATAGTCCTCAAAAAATGCCCTCCTATAATTTCGGGTCTGCTGAAAAAAGCCTCCTAAAATTTCGGATCTGCTAAAAATGGCTTCCTATAATTTCGGACCTGCTAAAAATGACCTCCCATAATTTCGGCCCTGCTAAAAATGCCTCATGAAATGCTGAAAATGGCCTTAGGCCCAATGATGCCCTAGCTGAAGTGACTGTAGTATCACCTCCAAATGTGCAACCCTTCAGAGGATATCTCACCCCCTCAGTTATGCGAATCCAAGGGAGACTCCGTTCCCAAAGACCTAGTGACTATCTGAAACCACTTGGCTCCATAATAGACTGTGACTGAATCACAATCTGATGTCAAGGGAGAGAATACAAACTGGATGATCAAATGCAAGACCCATAGGGTCTATTTATTCACTTTTCAATAGCTTCCTCTAGAAGTCACTTAAACATTCTAGAAGCATCCAAATATTCTTATGAAATAAAGTGCACTTTTATAAAATATTACTTTATAATAAAAAGTGCATCTCAACATCAAATTATAAAACTGGGCCCGAAAAAAGTAACTTTACTTTATAACAAACGTAGGCCCAAATCACTAATCAACAGTAAGGACAAAATACTGCCAAATAGTCTTTGGTCGACTCTCTCCACATCACCACCAATCTATGATAGACTGATCCGGCACGCTAAACGATGTCAGCCAAAATGGAGACATGGCATAGTCCAATCTCTCCTAAGTTCTACTTGCATATCATCTTTCCACTTGTACTTCAAGTTGGGTTGGAAGATAGGTGTCAGTGTGAAAATCCTAAGAGTATCCCTTAGAATCATCGCACCAATGGAGGTAGCGCCGCTGGCCAGCTTTCATTTGGTTAGATCCCCGTCCATTTCTTAATTTCTCCATCCTTAGGAGTAGTAGTAGAGCAATAAGCATTTAGTGGTAGGAGTAGTTGAAAGTGAAAGTGATTAAGGAGGAAAGAACAAGTTAAGCAAGCGAAATACCACCAAGTTATCTTCGAATGAATAACGTAAGCCCACCTATGTGATTACCAGCAAATCACATCGATATACTAAGTTAGTATCCACAGGTGTAAGGAACATTGGAGTTGTTCTCATGTCTTTATGAGTATTAACTTTTCAAGAGAGGAATTGAGTGTTTGATATCCCATATCAAGTGTTCAATTGCTATATGTTATGTAGTGGTACAAAACCGACACTCAACAGCGTCCTCATACACCTTCAAATTGGGTTGGAAGATAGGTGTCAGTGTGAAAATCCTAAGAGTATCCCTTAGAATCATCACACCAATGGAGGTAGCGCCGCTGGCAAGCTTTCATTTGGTTAGATCCCCGTCCATTTCTTAATTTCTCCATCCTTAGGAGTAGTAGTAGAGCAATAAGCATTTAGTGGTAGGAGTAGTTGAAAGTGAAAGTGATTAAGGAGAAAAGAACAAGTTAAGCAAGCGAAATACCACCAAGTTATCTTCGAATGAATAACGCAAGCCCACCTATGTGATTACCAGCAAATCACATCGATATACTAAGTTAGCATCCACAGGTGTAAGGAACATTGGAGTTGTTCTCATGTCTTCATGAGTATTAACTTTTCAAGAGAGGAATTGAGTGTTTGATATCGCATATCAAGTGTTCAATTGCTATATGTTATGTAGTGGTACAAAACCGACACTCAACAACGTCCTCATACACCTTCAAATTGGGTTGGAAGATAGGTGTCAGTGTGAAAATCCTAAGAGTATCCCTTAGAATCATCGCACCAATGGAGGTAGCGCCGCTGACAAGCTTTCATTTGGTTAGATCCCCGTCCATTTCTTAATTTCTCCATCCTTAGGAGTAGTAGTAGAGCAATAGGCATTTAGTGGTAGGAGTAGTTGAAAGTGAAAGTGATTAAGGAGAAAAGAACAAGTTAAGCAAGCGAAATACCACCAAGTTATCTTCGAATGAATAACGTAAGCCCACCTGTGTGATTACCAGCAAATCACATCGATATACTAAGTATCCACAGGTGTAAGGAACATTGGAGTTGTTCTCATGTCTTCATGAGTATTAACTTTTCAAGAGAGGAATTGAGTGTTTGATATCCCATATCAAGTGTTCAATTGCTATATGTTATGTAGTGGTACAAAACCGACACTCAACAGCGTCCTCATACACCTTCAAATTATTTTTTGCTTTGGCAATGCTCTCTCTTGAATTCGAGGGACTGCATCCAATGGATCAAAGGCTCATCCCCAGTTTTCAAAATCCGTAGATTGACAACAGTCATAGTCTTCAGGGCTACTATCTCTTGAATAAACAACATAACATCCTTATATTTGCTTGCGTTCGTCTTCAGTTGTTTGAGGTTGGCGAATATGAGTTCTTCCAACCTATTGCCTCCTTACATAGATTGCCAAGCTTCTTAATGATAGGAAGTCCTTGAACCTTCATGTCTTCGATCTAGGTCCCCCCGATTTGCCAGAAATGCCTTCCTTCTTGAAGCTTGGCAAATAGATCCTTATTCTCCTCCACAAATGGGTGAAAAGATTTCGAACCAGAAGATTATCTTGCAAGACTGGTGAGAGGGGTGAGAAATTGCACAAGGCACTCAGATAATTCTTTATTCGAGGCTTTGAGGTAGGCCTTAGATATCTTCAGCTCCTCTAGCTCCTCCTCTACCTCTTGATTGATGGACTTTCATATTCCAACCCTGCTATCATGTCTCAGAGGCCCCATATCAAATCGTTGGATGTTGAAATCCATTTGGGTGGGGTCAACTAGGTTCCCCTTGGTTTGTGCCTAGGCAATTTCCATAATGAGGATTCTTGTGTTAGTGTCTCTACCCAAGGCTGCCAGGGTAGGAGCTTTCTTAGCTTTTTGCTCCACGGTTGGGGCAATTAGGTCTTTTGGAGGTTCTCCTTCCTCTATCCTCTTCCTCTTCTTCTCAAGTGCGTTCTCCAATCACAATTCTGCACTAAGCACATTAAGGGAGGACTGGAGAGTTGTTGCATTGAAAAGCTTCCTTTCAATAGGGTGAGTGCTTGTCTTTCTGGTAGAGAAAGGAAAAATGATTGTCTGAGAAGAGGAAGCAGTAGTAGGAACATTACCTTGGCTTATCGGTGCTTGATGTGTCTCCTGCAGTTGTGGTCCTTCATCAAATTCACCATCTAGTTGAGCTCCATCTAGATCGTTTAGGTTGATCGCTATTGCAGTGACATTTTTATCTTTCCCAACCTTTGGCTTTGTTTTCTTCTCCTTTTCTTTGTCTTTCTTGGGCTTCTCCGTTGATCCTATGACTGAAGCTGAGCCTCCTTTGCAGGTAGGAGAGATAGGGATGTTCTTCTCCAACGGTTGATCTCCTCCACCTCCTCTAATAGTCTAGGAGAGGCTTGCAAAAGTAGATATTGTAGCAGCCACAGTGTTGGTGGAAGTCGCAAAGGATGATTGAGTGGGGTGGGCTTCTACAGGCGAACCACTCGTCCTCTTTCTTCTACCTTTGGTCCATTCTACCCACTTATCCATTCTTTTGATTACCCCATTTGTCAACGCCTCCAAATTATCAATGGTAGGACTAGGAGGAGGAGATGAATTAATAGGAGTGCCATTGATTTTCTTCAAATATGTTGAGGACTGCAAGTATGAGCCATCATCATCAACTCCTTCAACGTCTATATCAACATTGTACAACTTCAGTTGTTGGACGGTCATCCTAGAAAAGAACCTTTCTCTGCTTTCGAGTTCATCTGCACAATTTGCCTAGTAGTCCTTCAGTGTGGGTACATGCCTCAAAGCCAAGCCCAATTGCAAGTGATTCTTAATATAATCAATTGGATCAAATTTCAATCGGATTACCTTGTACAAATCTGGCTTATACTTTTCGCCGAAGGCCTTAAGCATATTCTTAGCATTTGAATGGGAGGCATAGAAATATGCTCCCATAGTGATTGGAAAAGAAATGCCCGCCTTTCGAGCATCTGTGCACAAGTTGCTCACTTGGAGGATCTGGGAACATAGCTCTAATAGAATAATCCGTTTGTTTGGATACCTCGGGAGCTTCTAGGGGAAATCATCAAAACCCGCAATCTAATGTAGGAGAATGATAGGAACTGGATGAAATAATTGTCGAACTGAGTAACAATAGACATGGCCTTAGGGGAGAGCCGTCTTTCCGAACATCCTTGCAATATCTGGCACAACCTCATTGTGAAGGCGTCGTTTACCTAAATGAACTCTGCGCAATTGTGATGTAGTTGCAGATAGGGGTAGAAATCATACACCCGATTCTCTTCATCAATTTCTTCAACATGTGGTAGCCCAGGCCATAGCTAGATAGTAGCGAGAGCATAGATCGAATACAAGGACATAAAGAATTGTGTTTGATTCTTTGTACTCTGAAGCCAATTGGCTAGGTTGTTGCTTATTATTTGGGCCCAATCAACATACTCTCCTTCGACGTACACCACTTGGACTAGGAAGATGCTAGAAATAGAAAATATTGAGAGGGGGGTGAATCAATATTTCACAAACTTTTATTCAAAATTCGATATCTTTAATAAGAAAGTAAACTAGTTATGTTGAACAGTAAACACGACCATAAAATAAATTAACTCATAACACCATATTTTGTTAATTAGGGAAACCCTGGCCAAGGGAAAACCTCGGTGGGGATGGTACCTACAAAATGATCCACTAAGCAAAAGTATTTGGTTAAAAATATTGACTCTGTTAGGAGTCTGTTACATCTGTATAGTGTCTCGGTCCTTGTTAGAAGCCTCAACCCTATTAGGAGTTGTTATTACAATTTACAAGTGTATGCAAGATGAGCCCACTTGCCAAACATGAAATATACAATGAATATTCAATATACAAAGAGTAGATAAAAAAACCTCTTCACAAACAACTGATATCTTCAATATCTAATATTTTCCTTTGCTGCTCTTCACAAAATTTGATCTTCACAATGCTCTGATCTTCAATCAGAATTCGCATCACATAACATATCATATTCATATCACAAAAAACACACACTAAACTTTGCATTCACAACTTCCCTTAATACCTTGTTTCTTTAGTTGTCGGTCTTCATCTCTTCACATGCTTGGCAAATACAAAATTGATTCATGCTAACTTAGGGTTAACATCTAGGATGTCATCCCTAATAAGTTAAGTAATTATTTTGATAAACAAAATAATTCCTTAACCCAAAATACTTAACTATTTATCTTTAATTTGTTCTGTTTGCTCAACACTGCCACTGTAAAATCAAAATATCTTTTGTCTGTACTATCTGTACAGAGTTGGCGCTTTTGCACATGTCATCCTCATAGTTTCTAGTTGTACCTAACTGCGCATGTGTCAATATTGCTTCCAAAAATGTTCCTATGCCAACAGATGTATTTAGTGACACTTAGACAATTTTTGAGTTTACATCTGAAAACATTATCTCCAAGATCTGCTGACTTAATCTTGAGCTATATGTTGCCATAAATGACAACATCATGTCTTGTTAACCTAGCCAAATTGCCAACAAAAGAAGTATTGCTCTATGAAATTCAGGGAATCCTCATTCTCTTTTAGCCTGTGCAAAAGTACGAGGATATCAACAATTTCCCTCTTTAGATTAGTGTCGTAGAGAGTTTTGAGCACTTTTCTCTTGCTGCTTGAAGGGGGTTTGAAACCAGGTGGCCATCATGTGTCCGCTCCTTGCTGGCTTCTTCTCATTGTAGAGGGAGGCCGAAATCCAGTAATTCATATTGTTATAGACTTCCCTCACCAACAAGTGGAAACAATTTTGCATAGTGTTCCAGTAGATTGTATGTAAGACTTTTTAAAGTGGAGTCTTAATTTGGTGGGTATCTGGGTTGTAACGAGAAATGCACTTAAAGATCAACTCCGGCGCTGGCATTGCTATTGGAAAACCTGCCGCCTCCACCAGACCACTCTCCTTTAGTTTCTTGGTGACATGATGGATTGGATCTGCTTGCAATCTTCTATGTAGATCACCCAGATCATAGAACCCCAGTTGGATATCGCTCGAATTTTTCAGTGTCAGTCGATTCTGTTCAAATTATCATATCCAACAAACTTGGAGGCCATGGTCAAGAACTTATAACAACTGTAGTGGTTAACTTGGCTGCGGTGATAAAAAAAATACCCGTTGAAGATGTGATGATGGAAGAATGCAACCAAATCTTACTTTATAGATCTTAAATTTATGATCGTTGGCTGGAGTTTTTCGCACCCCATGAGTGATCGAATTTGCATTAAATTCGAAAGGACCTTTGGGTATTAACGATCACTGATCAGATTTGAAATAAATGCAGAGTTAACGGCGAAAAATGACATCAGCCATGTCTTATCAGTACAGCTTAACCTTTATAAAGCGGAACTTTTTTAAATTTTGCTGTTTTAAGTGAAGATAACAGACCCTTAATTTTCCAACTCCAATCTACTGATAAGGCAAGTGGCAGCCTTTGCTAAGTTTAAAAATCTGATTTCGTGCATGGCAATTTGTAGGGTGCGCTGATGGTGACATGTTCTTGCTTTTCCTTCATTGCGTGAATAACTGAAAATAAGTTCTCCTTGAAGACATGCCTTGACAGAAACTCTGAAGGCATATTCCCTAGCCTCCGAGTATGCTGCTCACCACAGGGTCACTTTGTAGTTTTGCAGAGTTGCACCGAAACTGCCTCTCCTCCGACCGGAAAAGAAGTGAAAGGGGGGAGATCCCAAAATCTGAATGGTGAAAAATGAACAAAGGGCTAAGACTTCGCTTCTCATCGTGGAGGGACCCTATGACTCTTCTAAGCGTATTGATGCATAACCCAAACAATGTTTCCCGCACGCACCCGACTCAAGCATTTTCCGTGTAAAGCAAATCCTAAAAACCCACACGAAGGGGAAGGGATGCCCGATGAGAAGTTACTTGGCTCAAAACCCGACATTAGATTAAACTCATATTCCAAAACCTGAACTTGGTGACTCAAACATGCTTTAGACAACAAGGAAGGGGAAAGACTCGGAAAAGGTAAGACTGAAGTTAGGGCAACACTTTCCTCTCAGAATAAAGTAGGAAATTGTTGCATTTTGATGTTTTATTTACTTTCAGCTACATCCCATCCATTCTATGAAAGCAAAGGCTGTAACAAAAGAAACTCTAGAAGACAAAACAATGGAACATACGCATGGCTTTGTTTCAAATATGATTATGTTGTTTGAAGGGATGATAAAAGTCATTAGTTAATTGTTAGCAGTGAAAAGATTAAGTAAAGTGATGTTCCCAGAAATGTGTGCATGAATATCATTCTTTTCATTAACATTTTCTTCATAACAAAACATCCTACATAAAGTAATTATTATTTTAACTTGCATGAATGAGGAGCTTCACACATGACAGTTTGTCTTATCTACATTTGCAGAAAATACCCAACCATGGAGCTGCAATAAAGAAGGTTATTGTGAGAACTTTGAAACTTATCTTTTGGGGAATAGTATTGCAGGGTATGTACAATCAAATACCCTTTTTTCCTTCTTCAAAGTCCTTTTTTGAGTTATAAATCAATATTATTGATTCGGGATCTTGCAGGAGGATATTCTCATGCTCCTGACGATCTTTCATATGGAGTAGATATGAAACAAATTCGTTGGTGTGGTATTCTTCAGGTATTAATTGTGTTCTTTTGTTGAGAACGTATATACCTCTCCTGACACAATAATGCATTATTCGCAGATGCATTGAATAACTTGTACAGGTGAATAGAGTTTCTATGTTTATTGATTTCTGTACTCAATGGCATAACAATGAATTATACTATGAACAGCGCATAGCATTGGCTTATTTGGTGGTGGCTCTCATTGAAATAGCAACTACAAAAGCAAGACCTGTAGATCTACCAGCTGGGCATGTTTCAATATTCAAATATTACAGCTGGCAATGGTAAACATAAATTATCACTGTAGATGTTTTGTGCAAACCCCTAAAGTTACATTCAAATGTCTCCTTTTGTCCAGTTATGGGAAATTTTCTCCTCAGGCCTGAAATGTTTTGTTTCTCTTAGACTATTGGTAATTTGGTATTATTGGCTTGTAGGCTTGCTGGTCTCTCTGTTTTCATAATCTATTTTGCCACATTTTATGGACTTTATGTTCCTGATTGGCACTACACATTACATGATGAAGATTCTCCTCAAAATGGGAAGTTGTTTACAGTAAGCAAATTTGACCACTTATGGGACTATTTGTATATAGCTTGTAAGTTTTCAGAATTTTTTGCAGCCTGAGATATGTTTGCTTATCTGGTATGAGTTGCGTATATATATGAGATCTTGTTTCCTTTTATTTTAGTTGTATACACGATACTGACAAGAATAAGTAGGCTTTGTTGATGGCAGGTGAAATGTGGTGTCAGAGGCCATTTGGGTCCTGCTTGCAATGCTGTGGGTTATGTTGACAGGCAAGTTTGGGGCATAAACCATCTGTATAGGCGACCAGCCTGGAGAAGATCTAAGGTGAAATATACATTGCACTAGCTAGAAAGTTTGCACTACTTAATGTTGATTGTTCTTTAGAAATGCTAAGATCTGAACTACACAATACATTTTGATAAACACAGGCTTGTACAGCTAGTTCGCCAGCTTCAGGACCCCTTCGTGAGGATGCCCCAGAATGGTGCCTTGCACCCTTTGAACCAGAAGGACTTCTGAGGTTTTTCACATAAACAAACTAGAATATATTTCTTAAATTGAAGTAAAGATGATGGCTTTTAATTTTTTATTATTTTCAGACTTCTATTGCAATCAAAAGAGTTTGAAAACTAAAATGAAGGATGGTAAATGAGGCCTTAAAGGGTTCTGTTCGTGACCCAAGCAAAGACAGCTTGGATCTTTGAAAATGTGAGCAATAAAGCTAAGCCTTAACTGCAGTGCCTAACTCATTGCAGAAAACTTTAAAGCTCAACTGATCCATGAACATATGAGATCTGTCTCTCTAAAGTCCTTTCTCCACCAAATGACAAATCTTTCTTATCCTACATCTCCCTTTGGGAAAAAATTGAAAACAGCACAATGTGTACACCAGGAAATATGACTGCCTTTACAATAATATAATAACAGCAAATACATGGAAAACACTAGATTATTCTGAACTACGACTGCCTTGCATTCTGCTTGCCATGATAAAAATTACAATGAGGCCAGTTTTATATAGGAAAGCCTTTATTTAAAACCAATAATCCGAAAAATCAGATCTTTAAATACATGGATTATACCATACTCTTTATTAAACAATCTAAATTGGAAACTTTAATCATACTTGATAGGGAATAATTTTCTTCCGATTATCTATTTTAAAAGAAAATCAGAGATCTGTTCTCTCAAGAACGAGTTCCCTCTGTTTTCCTTTTCTTAATGTGCGCAACTTTGATTGGGGGCGAATTCTGTAAATCTGAGGAAAAATAAGAGAGAACAAATAATAAACTCTAGAAGTGCTAAGCATCATGTCTTATTACAAATAAATGAATTCGAAGCAAAAATTTTCAAACTTGGGAACGTTATTCAAACGGATTAATGTTTTGAAAATATGATATTTTTATCTTATACCTTTGATGCCTTCATTAATCTGAATCACAGAGTGTGTTCAAGTGTGCTTGTCTACCAATAACTAATTTAGTAGCAATCTTAATAGATTCTTAATGTGCTTTTGATGCTTGCAGTTCTATATCAGCCATCTTGAGTGCAGTTATTGGCATCCATTATGGACATGTGCTGATTCATTTCCAGGTTATATTAAAATCAATTTCGCTGTTAGTACAACATTAAGAAGCAAGATTTTCAATTATTCTGAAGCTATGCAAAATTCACATAAAGGAACATGCTACAAGGCTGAAGCATTGGCTTTCAATGGGATTTGCATTGTTAATTATTGGGATTATCCTTCATTTTACAGATGGTCAGTTACTACAAGGCTATCTCAGATATTTTCACATGCTATGTATAAGTGGCAGTGTACACATTTAATAGTGGCACTTCTCTAGACGCTGGTCTGTCTTCTCTACGAACACACACAAATTAAAGTTCTTGGGACCTGCATACGAGAATAAGGGCAAATAGAAATAGTCATAAATATAAGGTTTTAACTTAATTTTTGAATTTACACACACAATATAAGGAAGCATATTGATTGTTTTCTGTCTGTGCAGCCATTCCATTTAATAAACAATTATACAGTTTCAGCTATGTTTGCCTCACAGCAGGGGTAGGAGGAATTGTCTTCTCAGCTTTCTATATTTTGGTATGTAACTTGGGCACCTAAATAGCGTCAGGCTTGAAAATCATACTTTCACCGCTTCTGGGTTCAGAAATGGCTTAAGCTTTGTATTTGTAAAACTTAATGTAGGACATTTTAACTAAATCCACCTGCCTCTAATTTTTTTCATTGATTCAAAACATGAAATTCCAGGAGTTTCACGAGATCCAACGAGAGGCCTATATATTAGTCTTAGAAAATTAGATTTCAACAGACCAATGCTTAGACTTCCATTGGTTTTCGAAGCAGTGAAAGGATGAGATCAGCATTGCGTATATTGCTATTTTATGTGTCTATTATCAGTTTGTATACAATCTAGGGATAGGCTGCGCATTTTTTATTTGCTTGCATTTCACATTGTACTTGCCGAACCATTTTGACAGCAATATGATCAATACGTGTGGCCCAAAAATGTTGGTATCTGTAAGTGAACCCAGTTTAATAAATGATTTATAGCAACACTTGTTCATTTAGGAAATTTGAAATCTTTAATCGTTTCTACTCTAAACTATTTTATACGTGGACATCCTTAAAACGCACTAAGCAATTCTTTCAGGCTTTAATTTGTCATTACATGTAACCTAAATCATCTTCGTTTTTTTAAACAGATTGATATTTGGGGATTTAGAATACCGTTTCTATTTCTGGAATGGATGGGGATGAATGCCATGCTCATCTTTGTTCTGGCAGCGGAAGGCATATTCCCGGCCTTTATAAATGGATGGTATTACGAAAGTACTAATAATACTCTTGTAAGTACTTACATCATAGATGGATGTTTCAGTAACAGGGCATGATCTGCAAACATAGTAAAACAAGTAAAATGGAGTTGAGCATGCTGTTTCTTCAAATGTCTAAAATAATTTGTTATTAATAAGATATTTAAACAAGAAACTGAATCCGATCTACTGTACAGGTATACTGGATCAAGAAGCACATATTTTTCAATGTATGGCATTCGAAGAGATTGGGATTGCTCCTTTATGTGATCTTTGCAGAGATTTTGTTTTGGGGTATTGTGGCAGGCATCTGTCACAAACTAGGGATTTACTGGAAGCTCTGAATTATGTTACTTATACTCTGTTTTAGGTCTGAATAGTTTGTAGATGTCTTTGAGCTTCTACTATGTTCCCATTTTTCAATTTCATCATCTTCTGTTTTTCTATGAACTTCTCCATTACATTGAAACGATTCATTTTCAGAATTTGAAACCCCCTTGGTTGCAACCTTTGTCATGTGTTAATGCTACTATGGTGAACTTAGCCTTGAAGTTGTTCTGTATTTTATATAGTATTCACAATGGAAACAAGAGCTCTGTTTGAGCTTCAATCCCTGCCTTTTGTGAGGAGCCCTGAGAAGAGTGGAGGCGAGGAGTAATTTTGAGGAATACATTTTGTATGATTGAAAAGTACCATAATATAACTGTAAACACACAATAAGCATTTAATCAAATTGTATTAAACTAGCTTATATATATATAAAATGCCGAGAGTCATCCTTCTCAAGGCACCTATTTTAATTGAAATCCTATGGTTTTTTTTTTGTGTGGGTTAGAATTTGAATTAAAATAGGTGCCTAGAGAAGGATGACTCTCAGCATTATATATATATATATATATATATATATATAAGCTAGTAGAAGTCGCCGCACACTCGAAGAAATTTTTGAAGATTTTGGATGATAATTTTTTTTTCTATTTTTAACAATTTTTAATTTTAAAAAAAAATTCTAAATTTTCTATAAAAATAGATATTTTTTTAGAACTCTATTATGGATATGGTTGCAATTAGGCTTAGGGTTTAGAGTGCAATTATTAGTTCTATTTTCGTAAGTTAGTACCAAAGTATTCTTCTAGATATTTTAAACATAGTTTATACGTAGTACTTTAGTTGCATAATTTGAACACATGACTGGTTTTCTTCAATTTAGTAAAATGTTATTAATTTATTCAACTTTGAATTATGTGTACCTTTAATTTATATGTTGTATGGTTAGAGTTAGGAACATGGTTATGGACAGGGACACAAATAGACTTAGTGAAAGGATTCCTCATTAGAAGTAGGGTTATAATTAGATTTAGCATTAGGAATATGGCTAAGGGAACAATTAGACTTTGAGTGTTAGGGTTAGGAGTTAGGTGAGATTAATATTAAAGTGGCAAATAGTATTATTATGTTTACAACTATAATTAAATTTTATAATGCTTAGGGTTATAATTATGATTTTGTGTTAGGATTAGGGCTAGTATTAGATTGTAGTTAATTTGGGTTCATATTAAGGTATACATGCATATGGTTAAGGTTATAGAGGCTAGGATAAAGTTTACAATTGGAGAATAAGGTTGAGTTTATGGGTAGGGTTAGAGTTAGAGTTTAGTTATGGTTAGAACTCATAACAATTCATCTAACAATTCATAATCCATCTAAATATACCTTCTCTTAATCCATATAAATATACCTTCTCTCACTCTATTTATCTCCCCTACTGCTAGTTCACTCTATATTGAAAACAAAATATAAGCCACTCTCTCTCTCTCTCTCTCTCTCTCTCTCTCTCACACACACACATATACACCCTTTTCTACTTCGTCTAGATATGCCCCCTAATAACCATCTCTTTTTTTCCACCCTCCCTCATCTTACCATCATTTTCCTCTCTAGCCCCCACTTCTCTCTTAAAAATAAAATATGGCGATCTCTCTCCGCTCCCCACCTAATCATCCTCTCTATACCCCTATCTCAAGTTTTCTTTCTACTAAAAATATAATAGGATCCCTTACCCCTGCTCTCTCTCTCTCTCTCTCTCTCTCTCGACGGTGCACACAAAATTTCCATTTGTCATTTATTACAGTTGTGTAAAGTTGAATTTAGACAATGGAATGCCTTGTTCCATGTGCAACATAATGTTTTGTTCAAGTGTCCATAAAGTCAAGTAAGGTAGAAGTGGCTCACACCATGTGCATGCAACATTTATCTCCGAAGTTGATACATTTATGAGACACGTATTAACTAAACCAAGCTGGCAATTGATGAAGGTGTTTTAATTGATTTCTATTCTATCATTTATTATTTGGATCTCTCTCTCTCCCCCTCCCTCCCTATTAGTTCCCCCTAATTACCCTCTCTCACTATCCCCTTTCTCTATATATATGCCCCCTACTCCCCCCCCCCCCCTCTCTCTCTCTCTCTCTCTCTCTCCTTGTCTTTAGTAATTCCCCCTAATCACCTTCTCTCACTATTTGCCCCTCTCTCTCTCTCTCTCTCTCTCTCTCTCTCTCTCTCTCTCTCTCTATATATATATATATATATATATATATATATATACCCCCTACTCTCTCTCTCTCTCTCTCTCTCTCTCTCTAGATATTCAACGTAATATCTATCTCCTTTTCTCTCCCTCTCTAACTTCTTCCTCACTCTCTCAATCTCTCACTCCCTCCCTTATCTGTTTCCTCTATTTATATATATGCCCCCAATTGCCCTCTTTCTCTATCTCTCCTCCCCTCTCTTAGATCTTTCCATCATATTCCCCTCTCTCTCTCTCTCTCTCTCTCTCTCTCTCTCTCTCTCTCTCTCACTCAAACATAATAAGATCCCTTGCCTCTTTCTCAAGATATGCCCACTAATCTCTCCCTCTCTCTCTCTCTCTCTCTCTCTCTCTCTCTCTCTCTAGTAATCCCCCCTAATCACCTTCTCTCACTATTCGTCCTCTCTCTCTATTAAAAACATAATAGGATCCCTTGCCTCTCTCTACTTATACCTCCTAATCACCCCCTCTCTCACTCTCTCCTATCTTATCTCACCATTATATCCCTCTCTCTACCCCAATCTATAAGATCTTTCTATTAAGATAATCTTTAGCTATTGAAAATGTAATGAGTTCCCATCCCTCTCTAGATATGGCCCCCTCTCTCCCCTCCCTCCCTTTAACCAAGTGTCACTCTATCTTCCCTCCATTAAAAACAAAATATGCGTTAGTGTTAAGACCTAGCTTATTGTTTAAGATTGAGGTTAGGGTTAGTGTTAGTATTAAGACCTAGGTTATTGTTTAAATTTATGGTTAGTATACTGGTTAATTATAGAAATCTCTCTCTAGATATGCCCTTTAATCATCCTCTATCTCACTCGAGCTCCCCTTCCTCCTCTAACCATCTCTCTCTCTCTCTCTCTCTCTCTCTCTCTCTCTCTCTCTCTCTCTCTCTCTCTCTCGTCCCCCTTATCACTCTCTATCTCACTCTCTCCCATCCTTCACCCCCCCTCTCTCTCTCTCGACCCCCTTATCACCCTTTATCTCACTCTCTCCCCTCCACCCTCTCTCCCTCTCTCTCTCTCTCTCTCTCTCTCTCTCTGTGGGTCCCCTTATCACCCTCTATCTCACTCTCTCCCCTCCTTCACTCTCTATCTCTCTCTGGGTCCCCTTCTCTATCTCTCTCTAGCCCCCCTTATCACCCTCTCTCTCACTCTCTCCCCTCCCTCGCATCCTTTTCTCTCCATACTCCTATCTCTAAGATCTCTCTCAATTAAAAACATGTCTCTTAAAAAATAAATTAAATCCCTGTCTCACTTTCTCTTTCATCCCCTTTCTACTATCTCTAGATATGCCCTCCTAATCACACACACACACACACACTCTCTCTCTCTCTCTCTCTCTCTCTCTCTCTCTCTCTCTCTTTCTAACTCGATGATGTAAAAAATACAATCAAAACATATATGTAGAAAAGTGTGTTATAAATTTATTGGATTTATTGCAAATTTATAAATATCAAATTTATTTCAACAATTTATTGAATTTTCTATTTTGAATCATTAATTTTATAATAATTTAAAAGATATTATGAGCTTTAATTTTCTAGTCATACATTGCAAATGAACTTTATTTATATACAAGACCGCAACCAGCTTCTATTAAAAAAAAAATTCTATACATTAAAACCATTCATTGTTATTATTAAACTATATACATTAAAATATATTGAATAAAAAAATACAATTGAAATATATATAAGAATGTGTGGTAGATTTGTTGGATTTCTTACAAAATTAAACTTATTTAATGTATTTCAAAAATTTATTAAAATTTCTATTTTTATTATATAGGTTACACCAAATTTAAAATAAATTAAAATATTATATAATCAAGTGTATCCTAATTTATAGGATTTTTATATATACATTAAAATCTAATGAATAAAAAAATACAATTGAAATATATATGAGTGTGTGGTAGATGTGTTGGATTTCTTACAAAATTAAACTTATATAATGTATTTAAAAAATTTATTAAAATTTCTATTTTTTTAAACTAAAAGAGGGGTAAATTTTTTATTGAATATCAAAGAGCTCTGAACAACACAAGAAACAAAGAGAACTACATAGCTTTATCCTGGTCCACAAGTTGATCTAGCATCTGAGATAAATCAAGGGGAAGCATCCTAGGATCAAGAATGTTCCAAGCCGACCCTTGCTCAGAGGCCCATTTAGCCAGACAATCAGCCACACTGTTCCACTCACGAGGAATATGCATAAAGGACACATAATCCAATGAATTGCATAACTGAATGATCTGTTGAATAATCAGAGCCAAATGCCAATCCACATGCACCAAGTACCTATTATGCAATAAGTTCACAACCACCTACGAGTCAGCCTCACCGAGGATTCTTTTCCAGCCACGTAGACAACACTGTTCCACTGCAACCAAGATAGCCAGGGCTTCCATGAGGTTATTAGTATAGTAACCGTTGTAAGTAGAAAACAAAAACTGGATATTACCAGAACTATCATGCCCAACTCCCCCAATACCAGTCGGACCAGGATTTCTTCGAGAAGAACCATCAGTGTTGATTTTAAGAGTGCCCACCTCAGGAGGAGACCAACGTCCCTGACGATTAACTCGCTGAGGGTGTTGCTTAGCTCGATTCCCAGAGCGGGTGTGGGGGATCGAGGGAGAACAACCTTGAAGAGGAAAGGAGAGGCGAGAGTAAATACCAGCAGCAATAGGATCCAAACCCCCGCCGATGTCACATTTAGTAAGGAGTGTTTCTTGAAGAGAATTAACAATTCTCCCCCATAAGTGCTTGATCTCAAACTGCAAATCATGAAAGATCCTTCTATTCCTCTCAAGCCAAACATGCCATAAAATAAGGGAAGGGCCGATAGTCCAAGCAACTTGAAGAAAAGAAGTCTTGGAAGGGGAATGGCCCAAACGGTCCCAGAATTCAGACAAAGAGGACACATGCCAGCACGTGCATCCCCACACACTCCACCAAAGGTGCCAAATCTGTTTGGCAAAGGGGCATTGGAAAAAAAGGTGAGATACAGTCTCTTTACTATTGGGGCAGAGAACATAGAGGGAAGGCCCCTGGAAGCCTCTCTTGCAGAGATTATCCCAAGTGAGACAACGATTGTAAACCAAAATCTAGAGGAAAAAGTTACACTTAGGCCATGAAAAACTATTCCAAACTTTCTTCCACCAAGAGACCTCCACCTCACCAAAAAGTTGCTTTGTTAGTGCAAGGTACCCAGAAGAAACAGAATACTTGCCAGAAGAAGCACCTCCCCAAGCCAAAACATCAGGTTCCTGCAACGAGCTGCACTCCCTAGAAGCCAATATCTGAGATAATTCCAGCCGATCTCCTAGTGAGCCACCTAGAGGCCAATCAGAAGAATTAGAATTAGAATTAGAATTTCTATTTTTATTATATAGGTTACACCAAATTTAAAATAAATTAGAATATTACATAATCAAGTGTATCCTAATTTATAGGATTTATTAAAAATTATTTGTTTTTTTAAATCTTGATTAGATACTAATTTTTGATTTTTTGATGGAGGGTGATTATATACCAATTTTAAAAATAAATAATGACTTTGATTTTATGATCATATGTTGCATGTGGACTGAGAATTTCCTTTAAGCTTTTTTTATAAGCTAGAAAAGAGAGATTTGATTTTATAGAAAAAAATTAAAAAACTTAGAATGTTTGATTTTAGATAATATATAGAATAAAAATGTATATAATAAAATGTATAATAATATATAACATTTATTAGAAATAATTATTTTTGTCTTAAAGTTATAACAAGTTTAAATAAATTATACCCTTGATTTTCTCACTGCATGGACTAAAAATTCCCTTAAACCTTTTTATAAGCTAGAAAAGAGGGATCTTTCCCCTTAAAACTTTAGTTATAAAGCAGAAAACATTGATATTGCATATTCCGTTACTATAAGAGGAAAGAATGAATGGAAGAAACATGAAAAAAAGAGATGGATTTTGACAAAAAAAATTGGAGGTAGGAGAGATAGGAAATGAAGATCTCATCCAAAGATGCATGAAGGTAATCCATTGTATCCAAGGCTTCATGAGTTAGACAATGTGCAAGGCGTTGATTTTAGGACATTTTGAATCCTCCCCAACCCTTGATTTTGCGCACATGATGATCCAACACTTCCAGTCTGGACTTTTGGCATGTGGTTTTTGGAGCTTCTCTCATGCATAACTCTCTCCTTTCTTAATCAATTCTTTGGCTATAGGAAGGAGCCTTGATCATCACAATCAGTGCAGGTAGCAACACTTCCCATCAAACATGATTCATGGCTTCCTTTCTGCCCAAGACAAAATACATATGATGTTTCTTTCGGGGAACTGTTGGTTGAATCCAATCTATAAAAGCACCCATTCTAACTTTACCATTACTGTATATCATGAATATGTAAATGCCCAAATATCAATCAACAAACACACAATCAGTATTATGAAAATTAGTTCATTTTTTTTGTATTTCTACATTCACAATCCACTTCATAATTATAGGCATTAATGGCACTGGGGGTCATTTCAAGCCAATCAACAAACACTATCATGATAAAAATCAGGTTTTTGCCAAATCTATTTGAATATGCATAATGTATTAATTTTGATTTTAAGTTGATTCTAAAGGCCTTCTCATTTGTATATCCAAAGTAATTAAAAACAAAACTTTTAAAAAGGTCACAATCAAACTTACAATCAAATCTAGAATATTTATTATTTGGATCAACATGCACTTAAAAGCATTTGAAACCATAACTTTGTTTGCCTCTAAACATTTTTGGTAATCTCTATTTGTTGCTACCATAGAAAACCAAAAAAAAAAATCAACTCATATTAATAACATATATCACTGTAAAAAATAACGCGCTGGAGGAACACAAGATGGGTGAAGATAAAACACGGAAGAAGAGAGTCATGATTAATAATCTTCCACCAACATTGTACTCATCGATGAAACAAATTACCTTCCATTACAACCATTTTAGTTGGACTCTTTAAATTCTAGTTGGATTCTTTGAATTCTATTGAAACTATCATAGTATACGAAGAGTTGTAACAGTCGTCTAATCTTTTTTCTTTATAGTTGGGATTTGCTGCTGCCATTGTATATGCCTCTGAGACTTTTTGAATTCTTCAATGCCAAATGGCATTTCATACTTTTATTTTGTTTTTAATATTTAATTCGTTTGTAACTGCCATCCAATCTTTTTCCCTTACATGGATTATTCTTTGGAATATTCTCGTGCTGGGAATTGTTTCTCCCATTGTATATGCCTCTCGACATAATCAATAGGTCAATATATAGACAAAAACAAAGCTTAACAAGCATATGCAAAATCAACCAATGCTAGAGGTATGCCCAAGCAAAATCTTAAATCTGGAGTAATTATAATGTTATAATCTTTAAAAAAAAATTAAAAGTTGAAAATTATCACAAAAAACAAAATAGATAATTTTGAGATATTTGTGATTCTAAGATGAAAAATAAAAGATGAAATTTCTAATTATTTATCTAAAGATGTTAGACTTGAAACAAAAACATATAGACAAAAACAAAACAAGCATATGCAAAAGCAAAATCAACAGATGCTAGAAGTACACCCGAGCAAAATCTAAAACTTGGAGTAATTATAATGTTATAATCTTAAAAAAATTATTCAAGTTGGAAATTATCATAGAAAATAAAAGATATAATTATGAGATATTTGTAATTTTATGATAAAAAACGAAAGATGAAATTTCCAACTACTTATCTAAAAATGTTTGACTTAAAAATCATGTTAAATATGAATCACTCCATAAATTCTTGTCTTCCAAATATATAAATAAGAAAATGATAAAAGTTTTTGTGATTTGAGAAAGACTATTGTTATATATTATTAAATTGCATTGAAACAAAGCCATTTCTATTTCACATTGCACAAATGTAGAAAAGAGAAAACTAGCATTGGTCAAAATTGGAAGTTGAATTGTCACCAAATGATTTGAGATAACTAACTAATGAAGGGAAGAAATGGTAATGTTAGTAAAGACATTAGTTTCAAGGATAAAAAAAGAACTTGAAATTACACTTATGTTAGTTTGGAGAGAGGCTTAATTTTTTATAATGAAATTCTCGATGGAATCGTAATTTAGGTAAAACATTAGAAATCCTAAGGAGTGGGTCTGGAAAAAATATCTATTTTATGACCTGTAACATAGGCAAATGAGTTTCATAAAGAAAAGATAAACATGAAACTATTGATCCATTTCTTATTACATTAATGATACATTTAGAAACACAACTCAATTTTTGAAGTTAATGTTAACAAAACCCTTATTCTTTGAGAACTAGAATTGATTGATTTAACAAGATAACTTTTCCAAAACCATACATTTCAATATTTATCTCTTGAAGAAAATGAAAATTGTATTTGGAATCATTGTGCATTTTGCTAATAATGTCCGTGTTGACTCATCTATGAAATATGGTTGAGAGTTAATAAATTCATATTAACACATATAAGATGTGCAATGATATGTATAATAGCCAACATATCACATGAAAAAAAGGCTAGTCTTAGGGATATCAAATTAGGATAGGGGACAACTGTCTTTTGAGATGGTGCAAGAATTTGATGATCTTGTTGCTCAGGATCGAGCTCCTTGTTGAGCTCTCCTTGTTGTATTCCTTTCCGTCTTAATAAATTTTTACCCCTCTTTTTGCAAAAAAAATTGACAACAACAAAAGCCTATCAATTTCAAATGTTCACAGGAGAAAAATACAATCAATAATTAATAGAGACAATCATAATTATCTTCTTACAACTCAATGAAAGAATAATTTAAACAAGTAATGCCTTTGTAGGTGATGAGGTTGCAGTTAAAATAAAAAGAAATTGGGTAATTTTCACAGTTCTAAAGGGACATTACAAGTTACCATATTTACATTGTTGAATAACTATTTGGTTTTTGGTTTATAAGTGATGCCATAAGAACTCTATTGTTTTAAATTATTGCCTTAATACTCACCCACAAGGAGAAGTACTTTTAGATATGGAAGCATCAATTATCAAATACAGAGTAGTGTTATTCCTCATGATCTACATAAAACCTCTGCTTAGTAGAGCACTAACCCTTTCTAGTTTACCATTATAATCTTACTCCACAGAGTCTTCCATGCTTCGTCAACACATGAGCCATCTTCATCAATTTAAGTGTAGCATAATGATTGAGTGTGACAGGAACTTAAATGGTAGGAAGGACATACCATGATTCCAAAGCCCAAATGCCATAAACTAAATTCTATTTCCCAATCATCAAATGATGATAAATCTGTACTTGTCTATGTCAATGGACCTATTCAATATCAAAGTCCACACGTAAGGAAAATTTTGGTTGTCCAATATTGCCAATTTTACTAGCAACATAACTAGAATGCAACACAAGTTTAGTAGACACGTAGTTTAATTAGATGTTTTCATTTTCGCATCAGATGAATAAGCTTTTCAATGTTTGCTTATTTTATTGTGAATGCAATGAAGAAGGAATAATATTAATCAATGGTCAGAGGGAAATGGGTATGGTTAAGGATCATAAAGTAGGACATTGACCATGACACCAACCTACGCATCTCCAAACGAGATAATATTTGACATGACAAAGGGAGATGCAATTCCCCTTGGTCTATGTGTCTCCATGTGCGGACTTGAGACACTCAAGGACTTTGATCTTGAATATTATAGAATGCCATAGATGCATCTAGATTAATGAATATAAATCGTTTCTCATTGGGTTTGCCTTTGTAGGTTCAAAGTCACAGACTAAAGTGAAGGCCGAAGATAGTTACTCCATATTAGCGCAACCCAATAGTTTAGGTCTGAGACTGATTACCTATTAGAAAGATGTTTTAGTCTATTCAGAAGATGTGAATTAGCAACATTAATATAGAGGAAACAACGCAAAGGAAAAAAACTAGAAACCTCTATAAATAAGGATAATTCATTTTTCATAGAACGAAACCAAACTCTTATGAAGGAAAGGCATTTACAAAGGAATACATCACAAAAAGAAAAAATCATGAAAACAAAATCAAAACAAATAGATAAGAAAACACAACAATTCATAAGGTAGGTTTCATATGCAAGCCCCGAACCCGTTTTTAAAATAAACTGTAAAATGCAGACAACAATGATGATAGAAAATGAAAAGAAGGGTAAACAAAATAGAAACATAAAATTCTTTTACTATTAATACATCAAATCAATGACCTAGACATTTATATACCTTAAATCAACACTATGACAGGAACAAATTTCTTTTGAGAACCAAATAAAAATGAATGATGAAGGCAACCAAGTAGCCTACATATCACGGAATTGAATTACAACTCTTAAGTTGCAATTGATAGTAACTAAAATGTACCAGGCCTCTTTTTTGCATTCACTTGCCCACGTTCCTCTTTCTCATTACGTTGACCACATTTATTGTCAATAGAATGAGTCATAATCCTAACATCTTAAACAAGATATTATTTAAGGTGACCTTATTTAGAGCCATCATCTTCAAACTGTTGCTTCATGAAAACCAAATGTGGAAGCAAGGATGATGCATTGAACCTTTTTATGAATGCCATTGGTAACCTACATGATTTTGTTTAGAGTAATAAAGTATTTTCTTATTAATTAAATCATATTGATTTAATTATTAACTCACTTATTATCTCTAGTTTACTTAAGCTAAATTTTGAGCATAATTAATTCTTTTATTAATTATTATCATGCAACCTAGGTTAGTTACCTGTTAGGGTTTTGATCTCCTTTTATAAGGATTGATCTCTCTTTGTAAATTGATTCACTTTTGATAATAAAAATCTCTCTTTTTGCCAATCAAGAATGTCTCATCTATGCATTTGAGAATTCCAGCCTCCATAGCTTTTGCTTCTCTATTTCTGTGGCAGGTGTTTGCATGCAGGTGATTCTTGGGAGTTGTCGGGTTGATCTTTCATCAACTTCAACATGGTATCAGAGGTCAAGATCTTCATGTCTCTATTCTATTTATGAGAAGTTTGTCTTGGCTTTCAGATCTATGCCTTTTTTTTAGAGGGTTTCAGTTCTTCAAAACACTTTTTTTTGGTCTGGGGGGTCACCATTTCTTGGTGCACTTCAATCCAAAATGTACCTCACTGTGGAGCTTAGAGTGCCCAAAAACCTCTCTTTTCATATAATTTTTTTCCAATTTGGGCACAATTGGAATCTGAGGCAAAACAATATTGCTCCTAGATTGGGCATGTTTCCTGATGCGACGATTTTGTGATCTTTCAACATGGAAATTAAGATTTTATTTCTTCTAAAAATCGAGATTAAATCCAACTTTTTCAGCACAAAAATCAAGATTTTTGGCACAGAAATTGAGATTTTTTGACACAAAAATTGTGATATTTTGGTATTGCAATCAAGATTTTTGGCATGCAAACCAATGCTATTTGGCATGGATCTCAAGGTAATTTTGGGTATTGGTGGGCATGCTTCCCAAGGCATTTAGCACATGTCCCAAGACGATGATTTTCTATTTTTCCCTTCCAACTCTTTTTTGACTTACTTATGGGTTTTTGGCCACATCTTGCTCATCTACAAAAAGAGGGGTAAAAATTTATTAAGACAGAAAGGAATATATCAAGGAGAGCTCAACAAGGAGCTCGATCCTGAGCAACAAGATCATCAAATTCTTGCACCATCTCAAAGGACAGTTGCCTCCTATCCCTAATATTCCAACCGGGATCATGACTAGAAGCCCATTTGGCTAAACAATCAGCAGTTCTATTCCATTCACGAGGAATATACGTGAACCTAATGAACTGAAAAGAGGAAGAGAAGAAAAGAATCTGCTTAACAACAGTGGCTAGCTGCCAACTAACATCCTCAAGCTCTTGCGAAGAAAGCATGTTCATCACCACCTGGGAATCAGACTCACAGATAATCTTACTCCATCCCCGCAAGCAACACTGTTCCACAACATACAAAATAGCATGAGCTTCCATGAGATTGTTAGTATAATCACCCTTATGAATTGAGAAGAAAAATTTAACATCCCCGGAACTACAACGAGCCACTCCGCCAATACCAACCGGACCAGGATTCCCACGGGAAGAACAATCAGTGTTAATTTTCAGAACTCCACAGGGAGGAGGAGTCTAGTGCCCATCCCGGTTAACCCGACCCTTCCTCTGATGGTGAAGCTGCCTGGCCATAGAAGGAAACCTATGAGCTGCAGCCCCATCCTGAAGATCAAAATTGAGGCGATTACAGATAGCAAGATCAACCGGATCCATACCCCCATCAAGCTCACACTTCACAAGAATAGTTTCCTGAAGAGAATGTGATATTTTCCACCAAAGATGCAAAACACCAAGCCGAACATCTTGGAATATGTGACGATTCCTCTCCAACCAGATATGCCAAAGCATGAAAGATGGGCCAGCAATCCAAGCAGCATGGAGAGAAGAAGACTTGGAGGGAGCACTACCCAAGCGGGCCCAGAACTCAGGCAAAGAGGAAGCATGCCGACAAGAGCAACCCCAAGCGCTCCACCAAAGGTGCCATATCTGAGTAGAATAGGAGCAATGGAAGAATAGATGGGAGACAGACTCCTCTCCATTACCACACAAAACACAATAAGAGGGGCCCTGAAATCCACGTTTACAAAGATTATCCCAGGTAAGACAATGGTTGTGAGCCACTAGCCACATGAAAAAATTGCACTTGGACCAAGAAAATTTATTCCAAACTTGCTTCCACCAAGGGACCTCAGCATCCCCAAATAATTATCTAGTTATCTCCTGATACCCAGCAGAGACATGATATTTACCAGACAAGGTACCACCCCAAGCCAAAACATCTGGACCAAGCAAAGAAGAACACTCTCTAGAGGCCAGAATTTGAGAAAGCTCCTGACAATCCATGTCTGTACCTCTAGGAGGCCAATCAGAAGAATGCTTCCATCTGTAACCAACAACAGGTCCCAATTGATAAGGAGTCTTCTAATGAGCCACTTTATCCCATCCAGCGGCAAGAAAAGAGTCACAAAGAGGCTGAAGATGAGGGTATATGGATAAAATGGAAGGGAATCCATCCCAAGCATCAGACCAAAACAAAGCCTGAGAACCTCCTTTACATATCCAGAACATACCCCTCTTCACCAACATCGCACCTGTCTTCAAAGTATGCCAAACCATTGAGCCACGACCTTCAAGAGGAAGTGCAGAAACAGAGCAAGGATCAACACCATGAAAATATTTATGAGTGATAATACGAGCCCAAAGTTGATGTTGTCCAGAGCACCATCACCAATAAAGTTTAGCAGCCAAAGCTTGACTACTCAATAGAGCAGATCGAAGACCAAGACCACCCTCCTTTTTAGGCCTACAAACAGTTGCCCAATTAACCAAACTCCATTTAGTACTACGCAAATTAACACTCCAAAGGAATTGTCAAGAAAGAGCATCAAACTCCTTGAGAAAGTAAATAGGTGCAGCGTGAACTATGCTTCTATAAGTAGGAAGAGCTTGGATAACAGCTTGAAGAAGAGTAACCCGGGCAGCAGTAGAAAGCCATCTATGAGTCCAATGATTTACCTTATCCTGAAGCTTGGTAATCAAATTTTTCCAGAAGATATGTGGCTGCCTGAAAACAACAATAGGAATGCCAAGATAAGTCAAAGGAAGTGATCCTATCTGAAATCGTAGGACACCAACAATCCTGTGCTGAATAGAATCAGGAGTGTTAAAAAAGTAAATGGAAGATTTGTGCTCATTAACTTTCTGGCCTGAAGCTGCCAAATAAATGTCCAAAGCATGTCAAAAGGCTTCAGCTTCTTTGATCTTAGCAAGACCAACAAGAGCATAATCATCAACAAATTGAAGATGGGAAAGAGAAGGTAAGCCATTACCCCACCGCCAGCCTTGAATAGAATTCTGGGACACCTGATGCTTAATGAATCTTCCCAAGCCTTCAGCCATGATGATGAATAGATATGGGGAGAGAGGGTCACCCTGGCGGAGGCCTCTAGAAGCACCAAATAGTTGAGAAGGTTGACCATTAATAAGAACAGAAAAAGAGGTAGAAGTAACACAACTCATAATCCAACTCACCCAGTCAGAGCTAAATCCAAAAGAAAGAAGAATACTCCTTAGGAAGCTCCATTTAACTCTATCATAGGCCTTAGCCATATCCAGCTTAACAAACATGGCTCTCTCCCTTGAAGTAGCCATAGAGTGAATAGCCTCAGTAGCAATAACCACCCCATCCAAAATTTGTCTGCCAGCAACAAAACCACCTTGTTCTTCTGAGATAATAATGGGAAGCCACCTTTTCAGTCTCTTAGCAATCAACTTAGTAATAACTTTGTAAACCACATTACATAAGTCAATTGGTCTAAAAAACTTCAATTGATTAGCACCCTCTCTCTTAGGAATAAGAGTCAAGAATGTAGAGTTCAAAGCTCGAAGCATCTGCTTGCTAGAATAGGATTCTTTAACCACCTCCAACAAATCATGATTAATGATGTCCCAAAATTCATAAAAGAATTCAACTGGAAAGCCATCAGGACCAGGAGCCTTCCCCTTAGGCATGCCAAAGACCACCTCCTCCAGCTCTTCCAAAGAGATAGGACGCATGAGATAATCATTCATTTCTTGAGTGATAAGGGAAGGAATACAGGACAAAATAATATTTTCTTCATTATCAGCAGGAGGAGAGTCCTCAGAGAAGAGGGTAGAGATGTACCAAATAGCCTCCTAGAACAAAGCTGGCAAGGAATTCAGTTGGATACTTTGAGAATTAAGCAAAGAAGAGATAGTGCTCTGATTCCGGCAAGATTGCACTGTTTTATGGAAAAAGGCAGTGTTTCGATCACCTTTCTAGAGCCAATCAACTCTAGCCTTTTGCTTCCAAAAAATTTCCTCTCGAAGTTCCCATTCTTCTAGAGCTCTAGAAGCAAGGGATTCAGCCTTGCCAAGATCTTCTGAGAAACCTCGATCTCTAATCTCCCTTGTGATGACATCAAGATCTTCTTGAGCAAGCCTCTTCATAAAGTGAAGGTTCCCAAAGCATCCCCTATTCCATATGTTGAGCTGCCTTTTAACATATTGAAGCCTTTTAGAAAATGAGAACATTGCAGTACCATATGCAGGAGCACCATCTTTCCACCAACAAAAAAAAAAATCATGAAGAGAGGAGTCACGAAGCCACATCAACTGAAACTTAAAAGGAGGATGCTTCAGAATACAAGCCCCTATAGTGGAAAATTTGATTGGCCAATGATCTGAACCCCTCCAATCAAGGATTTCTGAAGAGATAGTAAGGGTGCCACTAACCCAGAAGCAAGAAACAAGAAATCTATCCAGACGTTCTGAGATAGCAGCAACACCAGTCCTGCGATTATTCCAGGTATAGAGACCATTAGAAGGTTTAACATCAGAGAGATGCAAAAGAGATATGTGTTTTCGAAGAAGAGCAGAAGAAGGCCCCAATCTAGCCAAACCACCATGCTTCTCCTCCAGACTTAAAACTGAATTGAAGTCCCTTGCTAACACCCAAGGATGATAAGAATGACAATTTCTAACATATTGAATATGTTCCCAAAGTTCCTCCTTTCCCACAAGATCAACAAGTGCATACACATTAGTAACCATGATTACCTCTCCTGAGTCTAGAGCAGAAGCTACCATAGAGAGAGTTGAGCGAGAAGACATCCAGCCAAGAGGAGAAATTTTTTGAGGATCCCAAAATATAGCTAAACCCCCAACACTGCCTGTTGCCCCAACACACTGGCATTGGCCACGAGACCAAATACTAGAGGCATGTTGGACCATAGACTCCATAGAGAGCTTAGTGTCTTGGATACAAAAAAATCAGGACTATGATCAACCACCAAGTTATGAATAGCCTTTTGTCTAGGGATGCTATTCAACCCCCTTACATTCCATGAGAGAATAATCATCATTGAGTAGAATTGGGAAAATGAGAATCCAAAGGTTTCACTGAACCAGACTCAATCAATATATCTCCTATGAGTTTAATCTTCTCTTGGTCTGTTTTGCACCCATTCCTTAGAGGGGGAGTAGAGGAAGCCTGCTTAAAGGGTCGAGGCAACAACCCAAAGGGGAGAGGAGATCCCTTGCCCTTACCTGATGGTAGCACATCCTTAACCAAGTCAGCCAAAACAACATCATTATCCTCCAACACTGTAGGAGTCACCAGAGCCTCTGTCATAGGAGCTACAGGGACCTCACAGTTATGATATACTACAACTTGGGATGCCCCACAAGCATCATTAGGAACAAATCTCTCATTTGGGCAAACTGGATCAGAAGAGATAGGAGGAGGAATACCCTCCTCTAGAACCATACTATCCAGCACCTCAAAGCGATTAAAACCTGAATCAGATAATCTTTCTTTCAAAGGCCTCTTTTGACCACGTCCCTTAGCTCGAGGGTGAACAGGGGTAAATCCATCCTTATCCTGCATTTGAGCCTTACCCTTACTTGTAGCATCTTGCGGATTCATCCCCTTGGTAGGATTAGCCATTTGAGATTGTCCTTTCCCTGTAGTATCTGCCAAACCACCAACATTGCCAGCTGTAGAACCATCCACTCCTTTGAAACTCGAGTTACGGGGGCACTGACGCTGTAAATGACCATACTCATGAAAAATTCGGCAACAGAAAGGGAGGGATTCATAATCTAACTGCTGCACCCAAGAAGAATCCCCCAGACAAATTTCCAAAGAATCTGGTAATGGGTTATTCAAATTAATTTCAACACAAATTATAGCATAAGAAATAACCTTTTTATCAAGGGATTGATGTGCGATTGCAGCCGACTTCCCCAACAAAGCAACAATTTGTCGAAGGATGTCTTCACGCCAAAATTCCAAGGGAAGATGAGGCAAGCGAACCCAAACTAGCACTGTTGAAGGGAGATCCTCAGCAGAATTAAAACTTGAATGCCAAGGTTTGACAAATAACCCCACATGGTTGTAGAAATAAGGGCCTCCTTCAAAAACACGATCACAATCACGATCAAACATGCAAGAGAATACAACAAAAAAATAACTATTCCCTGCCAACATAATTTCCATATTGCCTGCCATGAGTGGCAGATCCATGCCTCAAGAGCGGATAGGGAAATCCAAATTCCAAGAAATTTGCATATCAAAGCATGCGTGGTCCAATAATCAATGTCCTCCATTACAGCCATTGGAGGAATAACCAGAATAGGGCGATCATGGCTACGCGGAAAATAACCATTAACTTTTTTCAGCTTGGAGCTCTCCCCTGAGTAAAATGATTTAGATTGCATTGCATGCA
The DNA here is from genome assembly GCA_028749045.1 of Cupressus sempervirens. Classification (NCBI taxonomy): domain Eukaryota; kingdom Viridiplantae; phylum Streptophyta; class Pinopsida; order Cupressales; family Cupressaceae; genus Cupressus; species Cupressus sempervirens. Next base: position 26,480,428 of record CM053784.1, read on the forward strand.
TAGTTGGAGAAGAACCATCTGTTCTCACCAACGGAGAAGAAATCCCAGGATCTTCCATGCAAACAATAAAACCCCAATCCAAAATTGACTGCAGAAGATTTCCAAAAACACCGACGCAAATTATGTCCAATAGCTAGCAATCCAAACAGAATAGAAAAAATAGTAAAGATCAAACACCAAGAACAGGCTAGGGGAAACACCCTAGCCCAGCCAGCAGCCAACGCTTCTCCACATTCTCCAGTACTCAAATCAATATCATAATCCTGCTCATCTGTACTCTATTTTTATCAAACGAGATATTGTCGAAAAGATGATTCCAAGCTTGTTGTGATAGTGTACTTTATTTGGACATTTGATATAGTTTGGTTGCTAATTTATGTGATCAAAGTTAGAGGTTCTATTTTGCACTCTGAGAGAAATATATTAAGACATTCTATTTTTCAGATTCTATTCCAGGCACATCGTATTCATTTTTTGCTTTTTGCACTTTGGTGGATATCTTGGTTGTTTCAGGTCCAGGGAACAATTTTGTTACTTTGAATCATCATGCATTGTACTGTCTGTTGTACCAGTCTCATGTCTCTTTTGATCTTTGTTGACATTCTTTTGTAGAATTTTTACCAACGTACTGAGATAAAGTGTCACTCTATTGCATTTCAGGATCTTGCACACCTTTCTGTTTTGTTATACTTGCACTACATTATAAAGTGCCTTGGGGGTTTCATGTTGGCCATATTTGTCATCTTCCTTTTTCAAGTGAGTATTCCTTCCATGATATTGGCCTCATGATGTGTCGATGACATGTGCCATTATAGGTGTCTACTTCTTAAGCACTCTCAATGTTCCTAGTTCTTCTTTCTGCAGGAGATATCGCATTCAGTTTAGTGTTCATGTCTTACCTCTCAACATTAGAGGGGGGTTATGTTGGTTATATTACTTTCTTGGTTTGATGGAGTGAGCTATGTATTTAGTATTTAATCCCATGTAGTAGGAAATTGCAATGGCTAGATACCTATGCAATTCAATGAGATGGATCATTTACCATTTAGACATTATTTCATTCTTGGTTTTGGAGGCTATGAAGATACCTTCCATTTTTGATTGATCAACTCTTCAAACTTAGTCTTCTCTACCTGGTCATGTTCTATACAATGGAAGTTCTTCAAATAAGTAGTTTGGTAGTGTTTGCAGCTTCATGCTTTAGTGATATTCTTCATGATCATCTTTTGTTCCTATTATCTAGGATATTTCCTAGTTTGGAGACTTCTTCAGTCCTTCACTAGTTCTTTCAACATTATTTCTATCTCTTTTTGGAGTAGGGTTTTTCCCATGTGGTTTTCTCCATTTCTCCTCTTTTCAAAGATTTGGTTGTGCTTGAGTACTTAATCAAGCTTTGTTGCTGGGACCCAAATTTACTTTCAGTAGTAGTTTCTAAGTTTTTGACTACTCCCTATGTTTATCTTAAGGGGGGGTGTTAGAGTATTAAAGTATTTTCTTATTAATTAAATCATATTGATTTAATTATTAAGTCACTATCTCTAGTTTACTTAAGCTAAACTTTGGGCATATAATAATTAATTATTTTATTAATTATTATCATGCAACCTAGGTTAGTTACATATTAGGTTTTTGATCTCTTTTTATAAGGGTTAATCTCTCTTTGTAAACTGATTCACTTTTGATAATAGCAATTTCTCTTTTTGGTCATCAAGAATGTCTCATCTATGGATATGGGAATTCTAGCCTCCATAGCTTTTGCTTCTCTCTTTTTGTGATAGGTCTTTGCATGCAGGTGGTTCTTAGGAGTTATGGAGTTGATCTTTCATCAACTTCAACACATTTTCCACCAAATTTATTGATTAAAAAAAAAGACTACCAAGAAAATGAGCTCCCACCAATCACAAAATGAAAATAATATAATGAAAAATAAACTATTATAATAAAAATTGCAAGACTATAGGTTAAAAGTATTTGGCACACATTCTGAAGATAAATTAATTGAAAGAGATGCAAATGAAAACTATAGTCTCCTACCTTACAATAGGGACTAATAAAATGCATGTTTTGATCTTTTGTTTTTTTATGAACTCCATTATATTGAAATGGTTCATTTTTAAAACTTGAAATCCCCTTGGTTCCAACCTTGCCACTCTAATATGGTGAGGTTAGTCTTGAAGTTTTTCTCAATTTTATAGTATGCACAATGGAAATAAATAGGTATGTTTTGATCTTTCTACTTGGTTTGGTCTTCTTAAAAACTCACAAAATTATAGTCTCATAATGGAAATAAAGTTTGGAGGATGAAATGACTACTAATATCCGTAAAGACTTATTAGTGGCGGGTGGCATAATTCTAATAAAAAATAACCCCCTCCTAACAACTATTTTGTCCTTAGGTGGCACTACTACATTTGGGCTTGAATTGTAATGGCAAGTTGTCACAATTACGACAGTAACTCGTCAGCCAACTGACATCTGTTAGAATTGGCTCCCATCAGATGGGTGTCAGACTTTTGATGTCGCAAGTTGTGATGGCACGGGTTACCATCACAATTGTGATGGCTATAGGTGTTGTAAATTGGGCTACCATTCTGGCAAACCATTCATTTTCACTATAAGAATTGCGACAAAAAATTGTTAAAGATATTGTCGTAATTGCGACGTCTTTTTGATATAAATGCTATGGGTCCCACAACAAGCCGTTGGAAACCTCTATCATAATTGGGACAAGTATGTAGTAGGAATGTTGTGGGATCGATGGCCAGCCATTGTAATTGCGACCTCATATTGTATTAATAAAGAAAATTGGTGGCAAATTTTGAATAGCAATGATGCAATCATAGGTTAATATTGAGCTTCATTTGGTTTCAAGAATAGATTAATATTCTCTAATAATCAGGGCCAACCACATGATGGTGGAAGTTCATTTGGCTCCGCCTTCCCCCCCACCCAACATCTAAAATATTTAATAAATGATTGATGTATATGTTGGAATTACAATAGGGAAGGTAAACTTATGAAGGGGGGGTGGTGAATCAGTAGTTTAAACTTGGACCCATAAAACTTTCACCACACATCCATCTCATACATTCAATGAGTAAACTGAAATAACATGTAAAACACATACATCTAAATCATGTAAAACATATAAGAAATCACACACATATGACACCAAATATGATTACCCAGAAACCCTCCAAGTGAGAACGTAAAACTAGGGTGGGGATGATACCCACAAATATTCACTACTATAGTAATAAAGTGTATCCAATGAAGGTTACAATGTTTTGATCATGAGACATGATCTACCCTGTGAAAGGTATGCCTTGTTAAAGGCTTACAAAGAATGTTAGGTCTCACCTTGTTAGAGGATTTCAACACTCTGTTAGAAGTGTACCTTGCTAAAGGACTTTAACTCACAACTAAGTAAGCACCCTATTAAAGGATTTCATACAACCTATTAGGACTACTTTGTTAAGAGATTTTGACTAAAATCACCTATTAGCATGTCTCAGCTTTGATCCTGCAATTAGTAGTTGATTGTTTGATAAAAGATCACCTCTAAACAATGTCTTCTTGATCCTTCTTGATCAGATGTCTTTTTGTTGTATCCTTTTCTCTATCGTCTATTCTGCTCTAACTGACTCTATAATGTACTTTCACTTCATAACTTCTAAGCCACCATGAATGCTCTATTTGCACATGAAAACTATTCTCTTCACTCCTTCTACACCTTGAGAGTTTAGGGTTTGTCCTCCTTATGAAGACTAGGTGACTTAGGGTTAGGTATGAATCTATGACTAAGATTCATCCATTTTTATGCTTAATCCTTCTCATTTTCTAATTGGCTGCATGTAATGGCATAGGGAATCCAACTTGAGATTCATCCTTATCTCCAAAATATCAAAATTCAATCTTAAGTTGACTCAAAAGTAGTTTACATAGTTGTTTGTGCCTTTACAAACAAATATGTAAAAATTGTCTTAGTTGACATCTGAAGTCTCTAATGCTCAACATACACTAATCTTTATACTATGACTTGGCACTTATATTGCTTGGCATCCACTGTTCACTCAGCTCCTGTGTCACTTGACATATACTATCTACTTGGTACTTGAGTGACTCGGCACATGAGTGGCTCAGCACTCACTATGACTCAACATGGTCTAATATATACATGTTGTGCTCAACATGTACTACTTGTTCGACATGAACTAAGTAAATAACTTAAGTGTGTTGACACTCACTTGTCAAAACCAATTTGAGATCAAAAATCTCCCCCTTTGATATGAGTGTCAAAAAAACTTGAGTATACATTAAAATCCTTAATGTTACAAACATAACATATCTCAACTCAACTTATATACAAAACTTCAAAATTTCAAAATTTTGTAACAACTTATATACCTCAAAAGTTGATAACTCCCCCTGAGTCAATATGTTTATTCTATAACCAAAATTTTTGTGCTCTTGCTAAGTTAATGTGTCTCTGTTGATACACTTTGACTTCATGCTCTATTTTGCTGATACTCTTTCATCTAATACTTCTTGTATTTTGATGCTTCACCCTCTTTGCTTGCTCTCCCTTATTTCTCACTTTCTTATGTCTCCCCCATTCTCTCATTCTTCTCAAAATATTTCTCCCCATTTATCTTATTCTTCCTATTTTTGACACTTATGTCAAATGGGCTATACACTTACTGTATGTTTGTGCAGAAAAGACTTACGGCCATCCAATATCATTTTCAGAGCTGCATCCCAGTTCTCACATGCTACATCCAATGACTTGATTTGGATTATTAGCTCAACAATAAGGTGAACTAGACCATCTAGAGTATAAAGATTTGGGTCTTTCTTCATTAAGGTTTTGGCATATCCTTTTGAAAAATTTCCATATGAGGGGTGAGAGTGGTCTGGATGCTAGTCAGTTTGGCCCTGATGTTGGCCTCATCTGCTATGAATACAACTAACTAACTTTGGGTTTGAAGTAATGTCTTGAAGTGATTCTCACTTTGAGTTGGATTCATTGGAAGTTTTGCACCTAATGTAGTAATTTGGCTCTCCAGACTTAGAATGTGACTTTTGGTCTCTTGGGTGAAGAGTGATGGATTGCACAATTTAGTGTACAATGAGAATATGTTCTCAAGTACCTTCTTCACATCCTCAACCTTACTTGCCAATGCAACTTGTGTTAGTGCTAGGTCACCTGTTATCTTTTTATTCACTTTGTTTTGCAATTTCTTTTCTAACCATTCAAGTAATTTTGCATTAGTATCTAGGTCTTCATTACTAGCCTTCTCCACTATATATGTCAGTTATTCCATTAGTGGCTTGGTCTCATCCAGAGTTGGCAAACTGAATGCATCTAAAAAGATGTCTTTAATATCTTGTAGTGCATACTTCTGCTTGTGCTCCCTTCTAAGCATTTCTTGATGCTTTTTCCTCACTAGGGCTTGCTGTAGTATACCCATCTATTCTATGGTCATGGTATCATAATCATATTTTTGCAAAATGATTTTTCCATCAATGCTCACATCTCCATATCGAAATACTTCTTCAGCCTTTGATGAACTCAGGCTTGGCACTGAGATTTGCAATGGAGTAGCATCTGTGCTCATCTTTTCAAGAGTATGACTTGATGGAGTGCTAGATACTGGTAAGGTTACCAGGGCTTAGATAGCTATTTGCTCCTTTAGTTGTGGTATCATCTCACTCTCTTTAGACTTGACCTATTCTACCATAATGACCTGACTTGCACCTTGATCTTGTGCTGTAGGTGCAGATAAGTCTATCTGACCTATTTTTTGCTATTCTACAACAACAACTTGTGCTTCCACTATGCTCTTTTCTACTGTATCAATCTTGGTAATTGTATCAACCTTGTCCGATATGGCTTCTGGTATCTTGACCAAAGGTTGTACATTAGTGACTTGAGGGATGATAAAAGGTGGTTCTTGTGGACTCACCTTTTCCCTTTTAGTATAGTCACTGTCTATTATAATTCATCCACACTTACCAAAATAAGATTGTCACAAAGTTTGTCCTGCAGTGTAGACTAATCTAGTATCTTCTTCAAATCAACCTTTGTAAGGGGATTGATGTTCTAAGCTGATAGATTAGAAACATCCTTAACAGTTGTTGTCTCAGCAGTCTCCCTTGTTACATGTTAAGGACTGACACTCGACAATTGTGTCTTGTACACTCTATTATTCTTGCTACTCTTCCTCAGTTATTGCCTTGTCATCTATTGTCATTTTTGCTCCTCCCTCAATAGTACCTTCATTCTTATCATCTTCTTCATCATCCTTGACTTTAATGGATTCTTCCCCACCTTCCTTTGTTGTAGTTAACCCATAAGTAAGTTTCCACATCTAAGTGGTCTTCTTAACAACATCCTCAATATTATTTTGCAAAATGCTAAAGGCTCTATATTTAGGTATAAACCTAACTGCATATTTCTTCACAGCCTTAGAAATTTGTGCCTTAGTAAGTTCAGACATCCCTTGAGCTAGAGATGTTTCTCTAATCTTTCTCTCCAAGTTTAGACAATAGTGTCATTTTTGCTCAACTTTGCCATATAGACTCTTAGGCATTGAGTTGGCAAGTTCTAGTGGAGTTGTCTTGAATTTTTCCATCATGGCATATATGGCCTCCTCCACTTGATTTTTCTCTACTTTACCCAAATTATCAAAATCAACATGACTAAATCTTGATAACTCTGCACTATTCTTAACATTTTCACATAAATTTTCTAAATCTGACAAAGGATTATGACTCACCACCTTAAATTGATTATTGTCATCTGATTCTATTTTCTCTTTATCTGACTTGGCTTGTGCCACATACTTTATTCTTGGCCTTTTCTACTCTTGGCCTCCTTGCTCTACTAGTTTGGTCTCTTTCTTGGCCTTTTGAGTTGTTGCACATGTACTAACTCTTATAGTAGGTGCATTAGGCTTGGGATAACTTGGCTTGGCTACCTTCTTAGCTTTAGTCACTAGTTGGACCTTAACTTTTCTCTTCTTTGGCTTGGTAGGGGTAGGTGCTTCCTCAACTTCTTCTCCCTCAACACCCTTAATCTTCTCCTCTTCTTGGTCTGCTCCCATACCTTGTGTCAAGGCTAGTGGTGCTTGTGCTCGAGTTTCTTCTTTCTCTTCTTATTCTTCTTCTTCTTCTTCCTCCTCGACACCCTCTCCAAATTTGGCTTTCAATTTCTTCACTATCTTCTCCTTTTTCTTCATGGTAGAGGCAATGTTCAATTCCATGGTAATTTTGGACTTTACCATCTCATAGTTTCCAAATATCTTTGCACTTTTATCTACCTCTTCTGTAAGTAATGCAATAATGGCTACAAAGGATTCATCCACATTAATTTCATAACCTAAGGGTCTCAACCATCTCACCCTTGGTGTAGCAGCTTATACATAAGTATAATTAGCATCCACTAGAAAACATACATCATCATAGTATTTCTCTACTAGTAACATTGGTATTCTCAATATTTCCTTCATTGACTTCTTGAAGTCTTCAAAATAACTTGTCATTAAGGATTCAAAATTCTCTCCTAACTATGTATTCACCAATCTGTACTGCTACTGATCTGTTGGTTTTCCATCCCACAGTGGAAAATGAAGGGAATGTGTTTTGCACATAAAAGAATATGCAAATCAATATAGAACCAAATTTTTATTGTGCACTCTTAGTCTTTCTGATTGATCCAAGGTTCTCCATCAATTGTTGCAATTATAACTCTGCTAGATTATATGTGTGATCTTTCTTGACAATTTTGTTCCCACATCCACAGCTATACAGGGCACTCTGTTCAATCCAATAGATTGGTAAAACTTGTGTGAAATCACCCTTACAACAAATTCTATAAGAGGATTAGTAATTGTATCTATTGTCATGCCTCTCTTGTTCCAGACGGCTCCAATATTCTTCTCAATCACCTCCTTTGAATCACTTTTCAGTGTCTTAGGCCAATCTAGGGTTGGGTTACTAGTAACCCTATGAATTATTCTCTTATTAATTTTGATAGGTCCATTGTCCAATCATAGTGAACCATCATGAATTCGGCTAAGCACTATCCTTATCCATTTTGTTTTAAACACATTTAGAAAATCTAGGGCTTGTGCCAACCCTTTCCTCTCAATGATTTTGAACTCTTCCTTCAACATGCCATTATCAAAGAGTCTTCCATATGCTTCCCTAATCTCCATATCACCAATGCTACCAATTTTACAGTTATAGCATTTTCATACATCTTGCACCATTATCACATTCAGTGGAATCACCAAAAGGTTCTTGCTTATAAGAAATGTCAGGAATAGCTTTGAAAATGAGTTGATTGACCTCATTACTCACTAATTGAACATTCAAGACTTCCTTCCCCTCTACATTCTTTGAACTTGATGCCATAATGTGAAACTAGGGTTTACAAAATTTAAACTACATAGCTCGACTCTTGATAAATACCTTATGAAATTTGATGAATTGGTGTAGAATCATTGCTCAAATATTTTGCAATAGCTTTAAATAGATTTCTAGATTGCCTTCTGCTCAGCTTACTCTTTGTCAAATTTGAAGTGATGAAAAATGAGCTAAAATTGATAAAATAACCTTTGAAAACCTTGCAATAAATGTTGAGTGCTTACACAACTATAAGCTTTGCATCAACTAATTTCAGGCTCACTCGGTATCCATTAACATTTCAAACACTTGGCAACCACTATGAGCTTGACATCAAATAACTAGACTATTAGCTCGACATCTTCTAGCATTTCACTCGGTACACATAGGAAATATTTCATGCTCGAAAACAACATGAAAAACTTATAGATTTATCTTGGATTTCTAATAACATCTTGCATCTTTATTGATGCTAATGTAATATTTTTAGTGCTAAGTCATTTTGGAACTGATGTATGATATGACCTTTAAGTATCAGTCCCACATACCTCTTGATTCCCTAGTTTGATGAGGTGTGATCACCTGACCCATTGGGTGAAGTTATCCCTTCTCCATTTTATGTATTGCAATCATCCTTTCTCTTCCATGTCTTGTTCATTTCATCTTTGATATGTTCAATATATAACTTGCCTTTGCCTTTATCAAATTCACAACTTGGTGCCTTTGACAACACCTATTGATGTGACTAGCCTTCAAAGAGCTGAAACATGTGGTTTGGCTCAACCACCTTTGGTAGTTACCTTTGAAGTGTGTCCTGATAAAATTCTCAGGAACATGTCCATATTCTTGACAATAATGATAACTATACCTTGTATTATAATCCTAGTTATAAGAGTTGCCATTATTCCTTACCTTTTCTTTCTTGTTTGATGATCACATGGGTTTGGATCTGCACTCAAAAGATCTATGTCCATACTTTATAAGTTGTAGCAATATCCTTCAAATCTTTGTGTGTGCATGGTCTTGGTTCTGCATTCATGTGCTTGATGACCTTGCTTGTTGCACTTATGGCAGTGAACCATGTTTCTAGGCTTGACATTCTAATTTGTAGACTTGCTCCTACACACATTAGCAATATGTCCTTTCTTACTACAATTATGACAAGTGGGTTTGGAGTTCTTACCTTTGTTGTCCCTTTCTTCTACATTTTTGGATGACTCTCCTTCTTCAATGCTTGTGTATCCCAGTCCAGATGTATCATTATTAGATCTAGGGGATCTCAGTAGTTGCTCAAAGTATTTGATGACTTCATTTAGTTTGTTGAAACTTTCAGCAAATTCCTTTTCCTTCTTTAGGTCATTCTACAATTGCTCATTCTGCAGTTTCAATGTTGTTATCTCAATGTCCTTGACATTCAATTCATAGTTGGCATTAATCATTTGACTTAGAGTATACAATTGCATGTTGGAAATCTTGATTAGTTTTGATGATTTCTCTTCCAGTCTGTCAACCAAAACTCTTTTATTTTCTTCAATCATAGCTTTTTCATCCATGGCTTTCTTCTCTTGTTCAGTCACCTCACATAGTAGTATAGCTTGTGATTCTTGCTCTAACTTGAGATTTCTAATTTCCTCAACTTGGGCTCTATTCTTTTCCACTAGATCTACAACTGCTGCATCAAATTCATTGGAGTCTCTATCTGTAAATAACTTAGTAATGTCTATCTCTCTATATTGTGTGTCATTCTCCACAATAGAAATTTCCTTCCTTCTCTTCAAGAATTTCTTTAGTTCTTCTCTTGTTTTCCCAACTTGTAGAGTTCCATTTCAAGATCTTTCCTCCAAGTTGCAAAGCTCCTCTTTCAGAGGATTAGGCTTTGATACCAATTGTTGGAATTACAATAGGAAAGGTAAACTTCTAAGAGGGGGCATTGGGGGGGGGGGGGAGGGGGGTGAATCAGTAGTTTAAATTTGGACCCATAAAACTTTCACTACACATCCATCTTATATATTTAATAAGTAAATTGAAATAACATGTAAAGCACATACACCTAAATCATGTAAAACATATAAGAAATCACACACATATGACACCAGATATGATTGCCCAGAAACCCTCCAAGTGAGAAGGTAAAACTAGGGTGGGATGACAACCACAAATTTTCAACACTGTAGTAATAAAGTGTATTCAATGAAGGTTACAATATTTTGATCATGAGACATGATCTACCCTGTGAAAGGTCTGCCCTGTTAAAGGCTTATAAAGACTATTAGGTCTCACCTTGTTAGAGGATTTCAACACCCTATTAGAAATGTTCCTGCTAAAGGGCTTTAACTCACAACTAAGTAAGTAACCTATTAAAGGATTTCATATAACCTATTAGGACTACTCTGTTAAGAGATTTTGACTGAAATCACCTATTAGAATGTCTCAACTTTGATCCTACGGTTAGCACTTGATTGATTGATAACAGATCACCTCTTAACAATGTCTTCTTGATCCTTCTTGATTAGATGTCTCTTTGTTGTATCCTTTTCTCTATCCTTTGTTCTAATCTAATTGATTCTACACTTATAAGCCACCATGAATGCTTTGTTTGCACATGCAAACTATTCTCTCCGCTCCTTCTACACCTTACACACTCACTAAAGAGTTTAGGGTTTTTCCTCCTTATGAAGACTTAGGTGACTTAGGGTTAGGTATGAATATATGACTAGGATTCATCCATTTTTCTACTTTACGATGCAGGAGCATCTTGGGTTGCACTGCTATCTTGCATGTTTTCAGTTCTTATCTTGCTGCTAAAATTGGGTTCTGCTGAAATCGTGTTTTCTAGTTTCTGAGTGCCTGTTGTAGACCATGTAACTAATTTTCCATAATGAATGAAGGGATGTGCACTTCATGGATTGAAGAGGGTCTAGAGTACTTTCTATGTTCCAGAGTGCAGTTGCAGATTGTGTAACTAATTTTCCATAATGAATGAAAGGATGTGCACTTAATGGATTGAAGAGGCCCTAGAGTACTTTCTATGTCACAAAGTGCAAGTTCTATGCCTTATAGGTTGGGAGTTATGACAATTCTCTCAGAACATCAATTTTTGGTAGTTCTATGCGATAATTTTTTGTGCTTGACTTTTAGAGTGGATGCACATTTTTCCTTAATGAATCAAACCTTGCACACTTAAAGGGTTGTAGAGGACCTATAATAATACCCATAGTTCAAAGCACAAGTTCTAACTCAATTAGAGTGAGGAGATATCATGATTTTTCTTGGACATCGATTTTAGGACAGTTAATTACTGATGCAGGCATACATGTGCATTTAATGTTAGGTTTATTTTGATTTAATATTTGCTAAGAGATGGCTTGTGGCTTTTCCATGTTCTAGAATGATTTTTAAGACATTTTGGGTAGTATAAATAGAGTGTTTAGGCTAGGAGCTAGGGCAGTGAAACAAAAAGTGTATTTAGGTAGTTTTGAGGAGGATTGCACACCAGAACTGGAAAGTGCAAATTTGCTGCTAATCTAAGTGTATGAATGTATTTTATATCTGGCCATAACTCATAAGGCCTTATAGCTGGGAATGTATGTTGAATATTTGAAGAATAAATGAAATTATTTTACCCTTCTTCCTCCTTTGATTGCTATTCTTTGTTTTTGCTTCCATTGTGTAAACTCTCACAGGGTGGTTCACAGAGTTGGGTGTGCCCTTGGACCTAGTTTTCCCCATCCTTCCTTGTGTTAGGTGATGCAGAGCCACACGTTGGAAAACTCAGGAGGAATCAGTCACTCAACTGAGTTTCTTCAAGGGGCATCTACAACCTTCAGGATATCACACTAAAATCAGATTCAATTAAACAAAACTTTGTAAATAAAATTCCCCAAAATATCTTCTTGCTACCTTCGGATAGACCCGCACACATACATGTATAACTTTTGAACCAGACAATATTTTTTCAATCCAACCATTGATATTTTGCATAACTAGGTTTCAAACAACATATAAAAATTTGAGAGAAATCCAACGATGCATTTGGGAGATATTACCCATGCACTGAGACTATTTTTTTGCAAACATACCAAATTCGACCCAAAACTAAAACTTTTTAATCTTCTGCAAACTATCAACTTGTTTCCAGTTAGAAGATAAGAAAAATCCATTCAAAACTCAGACCATCGAAAACTTACCCAAAGCAAAAATGAAAAAAAACATTCCATATCTCTCCAAATTCGATTCTTGTCTTACATAGCCGACTGGCTTCTTTAAAACTGACTCTCCTTTTCTAATAAAAGGATGAGAAACATTTTTTTGTCTTCTACCCCAAGAAAAGGATAAGAATCCAAAAACTACCTACTACCTATTATTGGAATCTGACAATCATGCAGTAGGCCACATGCTTTTTTTTCTGTCTTCTATCCAAGAAAAGGATAAGAATTCGAAACTGCCTACTACCTATTATTGGAATCTGACAATCATTAAAACTATTCTAATTTAAAGAATCTACACCCAGTCCTAGGTGGCTATATCTGGAGAGCTCATCGAACTGCTACTCTAGGTATGCCACCACATGTAGGACGTTTATTGAAAACATTAAATTTAAAAATACACAAAACATAAACCTTTCTTATTCTATTTCTCGCTCTGCTACTGCAGCATACTCCCCTGTAGAATGAATCTCAAGTCCTCTTGAGATGATGTGTTGTAGAAATGAATCTCATTCTTCTTTCAAACTTTCCAATTTCTTTGAACTAGGATGAACATATCTACAAGAAAAAAAAAGATAATATCCAACTTCTCCACATTGTAGCTTTGATTCTTTAATGCTGTAAATGTCACAGAAAATTCTTCAACATGATTCACTATACATGAAATCTGCATCCCTGCATAAACATTATTAGAAGAAAACATATCATCAGCATTAAGATTATTTGAGTTCTCTTTTTGAATATGAGCTTCCTTATACACCATGTACTGTGCATCATATCTATCTTCATCAATAGTAACCATAAACTTATCTGCTTCTTGACTATCAACCAGTTTCACATCTTGAATCTGAAGAATCGTATTTATCTCTTCTTCCTTTATTAAACATTTATCATCATCTTGATCTTCTGTAGTAATCTCACTTTCAAATATCTCTTTCTTATTACAACTTTGCTCAAGAAAAATAACAGTATTGCACTCTTTCCTTTCTTCTTCAAGCTGAGTTTCCATACTACCACCATGCCTTTTCCATTCTCCCACAATGGCTGCAAATTTTTCTCATAAATTAGATTCTTCTTTAGAACTTGCTGTTACACATTCCTTAGCTTCATCTTCATGCCATTCCTCTTGACATTTTTCTTCATTATGCATATTTAAGGCTTCATCAGTTGCCTCCAAAATCTTTTCAATAGGAGTACCTTCCAGCATTGTACTCTTCTCTATTTTCAAAGGACATGCTACTATTCCAACCACAGATTGGTTGCATTCAAATCCAATAGGGCTTGTCTTGTTACTGCTCTCATCAAGAGATACTTGTTGCACTTCTTGTTGCTGCACTTTGTGTTCTTCCTGCACTTCTTTCAACTTAGCTTTATTCTCTTTCAACTTAGCGTCATTCTCCTCAAGTCTCCTTCTCAAATTGTTTATCTCCTCTTCTATCTTGCTTAGCTCTTCTCTTTGTTTTCTCCTTTCTTATTTCTCTCTTTTCTTCTTTCCCTCTATCTCCTTCTGTTTAGAATCCTTTCTCTGCTGATACCTTCTAAAAAGATACAATAAAGCTGCTTCTTCTTGTCCCATCATTCCTCAGCTAGGTTATTTTTTTCTTATCTAGTCTCCTGGACTTCTTCTCAGACTATTTCTCTCAATCTTTCACAATCACACAAACATATACACAACTACTTTTTCCCAAACCTTTTGCTGATCTCTGATACCAAAAATGATGTAGAGCCGCACCTTGGAAAACTCAGGAAGAATCAGTCACTCAAATGAGTTGCTTCAAGGGGCATCTACAACCTTCAGGATCACACACTAAAATCAGATTCAATTAAACAAAACTTTGTAAATAAAATTCCCCAAAATATCTTCTTGCTACCTTCGGATAGACCCGCACACATACATGTATAACTTTTGAACCAGACAATATTTTCTCAATCCAACCATTGATATTTTGTATAACTAGGTTTCAAACAACATATAAAAATTTGAGGGAAATCCAACGGTGCATTTGGGAGATATTACCCATGCACTGAAACTAATTTTTTGCAAACATACCAAATTCGACCCAAAACTAAAACTTTTTAATCTTCTGCAAACTATCAACTTGTTTCCAGTTAGAAGATAAGAAAAATCCATTCAAAACTTAGACCATCGAAAACTTGCCCAAAGACAAAATGAAAAAAAACATTCCATATCTCTCCAAATTCGATTCTTGTCTTACATAGCCGACTGGCTTCTTTAAAATTGACTCTCCTTTTCTAATAAAAGGATGAGAAACATTTTTTTGTCTTCTACCCCAAGAAAAGGATAAGAATATGAAAACCGCCTACTACCTATTATTGGAATCTGACAATCATGCAGTAGGCCACATATTTTTTTTTCCGTCTTCTATCCAAGAAAAGGATAAGAATCCAAAACTGCCTACTACCTATTATTGGAATCTGACAATCATTAAAACTATTCTAATTTAAAGAATCTACACCCGGTCCTAGGTGGCTATATCTGGAGAGCTCATCGAACTGCTACGCTAGGTATGCCACCACATGTAGGATGTTTATTGAAAACATTAAATTAAAAAATACACAAAACATAAACCTTTTTTATTCTATTTCCCACTCTGCTACTACAGCATTAGGTGTTATCAGAGCTTAAGGTTCAACCTTATGGAGACTGGATTGTGTAGAACCCTAATTTGGATTTGGTTGTAGGGTTGTAGATATGTGAATTTGACCTATAACATGCAGAGGGTTATGATCTTGTTGGAACTTAATTTGTAAAGATGGTTCATTGTAGAGGAAATACTGATAATGCTATATTGGATCAGTTGAGACAAATTGTAGCTAGATTAGATGCTGTGGAGATAGCCTAGAGGAGAGGAGCACATCTTGATGATGTAAGTGATGATGAAGCAGTAGCACCAAACCATAATCCAAAAATTGAGGAAGATGTTGTCTAGGAAAAATTCAAAGCCCTCTATAGAAGTTGTTCCTTATGATGAAAAATTGGATACTAATGTTGTGTTAGATTAGATCTCAGATATGGAGAAGTTCTTTGAGTATGAAAACACTCCTGATAATAAGAAGGTGAAGATTTTAGTCACTAGGTTGAAAGGTCATGCATCACTATAGTGGGAACATTTGTAAATTGATAGACAAAGGAGAGGAAAGGAGAAGATAAGAACTTGGCCAAAGATGGTGAACAAGGTAAGGAACAAATTCCTTCCCATTGATTACCCAGTTAGCTTGTTGAGAAAGATGCAAAATTTGAAATAAAAGGACATGATTGTGAAGGAGTATACTGAGGAATTCTATAGATTGGACATCAGATTTGGACATGGGGATGATGATGTTGAAAAAATTGCAAGGTACATAAATGGATTGAGATCTGGAATTCAAGATGAAATAAGTTTTGTGAAGTTGGAAAGTGTGGAAGAAGCATATCAATATGCCTTGAAAGTTGAGGAGATCTTACCAAAGAAGCATGAGCAATGATAAAGAGGTAGAGGTGGTAGATTCTAGAGAGGCAGAGCCAGATCTTATGGAGAAGGTAGCAAATCTAAAAGTTTTGTGTAGGATAAAAGAAAATTTGAATGGAAGAATGATGACAAAGACAAGACCAAGTGGAAAGGTGGTAGTTCATACCGAGGAGGTATTGGATCTTATCGAGGAAGAGGTAATTCTTATCCCAGAGGTGGTTTCTATGGTAATTGTTTCAATTGTGGTAAAGAAGGGCATATATCTTTTGAATGTAGATCCTTTGAAAGTGGGCAGAATAATAGAAATGTTGTGATTCAAGAAGACATTGAGAGCTCACCAAGTGGACCTAAGGCTAGAGAAAATTTAATGGTGAGAAGAACCTTATCTAATAAGGGAAGCAAAGAGGAACCTATCCTTAGAAGAAGTCTTTTCAAGACCAGATGTAAGATGAATGGGAAATGCTACAAGGTGATCATTGATAGCGGAAGTTCTACAAATTTGACATTAGAAGAGTTGGTTACAAAGTTGCAGTTGGAGAGGCTAAAACATCCCAAACCTTATCATGTTTCATGGATCAAAGATGAGCATAAGATATTGGTAAGAGAGCAATGTATTGTGAAGTTCAAAATTGGACATTACTTTGATGAAGTTTTGTGGGATATTATTCCCATGGATTGTTGTCATATTTTGTTGGGTAGACCTTGGCAATATGATAGATATGTTGTGGATGATGGAAGATTGAATCAATATACTCTTTGCATAAATGGGAAGAAACAAACATTGCTACCTTTGATTGAAAGTCTAGATTAGGTCAATTGTACTACAGCAAAAATTTTCATGGTTAATGGAAAGGAATTTGAAAAGGAAGTAAAGAAGAATCAAGTTTTTTTTGCTATAATTCCTAGAGGATCGAGTGTTGGTAGTAATGACCAAGCAACAAAAGTTGGTAATGACAGAATGATATCAAAAATTGTAGAGTTGCTGAATGAATATAAAGAGATTGTTATTGATGATATTCCTGATGGTTTACCTCTAGTAAGAAGTATAAGTCATTGTATGGATCTGATTCTAGGAGCTAGTTTTCCAAACAAAGCACCATATAGATTAACACTTGCAGAGAATGAAGAACTTAATAGGCAAGTGCACGAGTTGCTGCAGAAGGGTTTAATTAGAGAAAGTTTGAGTCCATGTGCTGTACCTAATATATTAGCACCTAAAAAGAATGGAGAATAGAGAATGCATACTAATTCCAAAGCTATCAACAAAATCATAGTGAAATATAGGTTTCCTATGCCAAGGATGGATGACGTAATGGATTGTTTGAGTGGAGGAAAGTATTTTACCAAGATTGATTTGAAGAGTGGCTATCATCAGATTAGAATTAGAGAAGGTGATGAGTGGAAGACTAATTTCAAGACAAAAGATGGTTTGAATGAATGGTTGGCTATGCCTTTTGATTTGACTAATGCACCTAGTACTTTTATGAGGTTGATGAATGAAGTTTTGAAAAGATTCTTGGGTAAGTTTGTGATTGTTTATTTGGATGATATTCAGATATTCAGTAAGACTAAGGAAGAACATCTTGAGCATATTAGACAAGTATTGAAGAGGTTGAAAGAGGAAAAGTTTCTGATTAATTTGAAAAAGTTTTCTTTTATGCAAGAGGAGATTGTGTATTTGAGATTTGCAATTTCAACCGATGATTTGAGAATGGATCTTGAGAAGGTTAAAGCAATTTTGGAGTGGCCTACACCTGAGAATGTGGGTGAGGTAAGATCATTTCATGGTTTGGCTAGTTTTTATAGAAATTTTATAAAGAATTTTAGTGCTATTTGTAATGCTATGAATGAGACAATGATAGGAGATAAAAAGGAATTCAAGTGGGCACATGGAGCTAATAAAAGTTTTGAGACTTTGGAACAAAAGGTTGCTGAATTACCTGTATTGGCTTTGTTTGATTTCAATAAATTATTTTAAGTTGAATGTGATGCAAGTGGTAATGCAATAGGAGCTATATTAAGTCAAGAGGGTAAGCCTGTTGCTTTCTTTAGTGAGAAGTTGAATGATGCTAAAAGGAAGTATTCTATGTATGATCAAGAGTTTTATGCTATTTTTTAAGCTTTGAAGAAGTGGAGACATTATTTGATTCCTAACAAAGTTTTATTGTATACTGATCATAAAGCTTTACAATACTTGGGAAGTCAACATAAATTGAATCAAAGACATATGAAGTGGGTTGAGTACTTGTAGAGTTTTACATTCATCATTAAGCATAAGAGTGGAGTTACTAACAATGTTGTTGATGCATTGAGTAGAAGACATTCCTTGTTGATAGAAATGAAGGTTAAAGTTTTTGGTTTTGATGAAATGAAAGAGTTGCATAATGTTGATCTTGATTTTTCTGAGGCGTAGAGAGAGTGAAGAGCACCAAATTTGAAAAATCACATAAGTAAGTATGATGAGTATTTCATTCAAGAAGATATGTTGTTCAAAGGTATTCAATTGTGTATTCCTAGAAGTTTTATGAGGTTGAATCTAATTAAGGAAAACCATAGTGGTGGATTAGCTGGACATTTTGAAATTGATAAGATATTGAGTTTGGTAAAAGAGAAGTATTATTGGCCACAAATGTATAAGGATGTTCAAAAATTTGTAAAGAGTTGTGGAGTTTGTCAAGTTGCAAAAAGAGTAAGTCAAAATACTAGTTTGTATAAACCTATTTCTATTCTTGAGAAACCTTGGAGTGATATCAGTATGGATTTTGTTCTTGGATTGCCTAAGACAATGAAGGGGTATGATTCCATATTTGTTGTGGTGGATAGATTTTCTAACATGGCTCATTTCATACCATGTAAGAAGACATCAGGTGCTGAGTATGTTGCTGAACTTTTCTTTAAAGAGATTTGTGAGATTGCATGGATTACCAAGAAGTATTATTTCTAATAGAGACAATAAGTTTGTTGGTTATTTTTGGAAGACTTTTTGGAAGAAGATGGGTATTGAGTTGAAGTTTAGTTCTACATTCCATCCATAGATAGATGGATAGATAGAGGTGGTAAATAGAAGCTTGGGTAATTTTCTGCGATGTTTAGTTGGGAATAAGCATGTAATTGAGAGATGGTATTGACACAAGCCAAATTTTCATATAATAATTCTATGAATAGGAGTACAAGAAAGACACCTTTTGAGATTGTTACTAGAATGAAGCCTAGAGGAGTATCAGATTTGAGATATATTATTGGTGAAGAAAATAGAAGTGTCACATGAGAAGAATTTGGTGATTTTATGAAATCTTTACATAAGGAAGTGAAATTGAGGATAGAAAAAAGTAATCAAAAGTATAAGGAGAATGCTAATCAGTCTAGGAGACATCATGATTTTCAAGTTGGTGATGAGGTGATGGTTCATCTGAAGAAAAGAAGATTTCCAATTTGGAACGTGAAGTAAGTTGAAGATGAAGAATTTTGGACCTTGTAGGATCTTGAAGAAGTTTGACAGTGAAAAAACTTATGAAGTTGAGTTACCTGATGACATGGATATATCTCTCATATTCAGTGTTACTGATTTATATAAGTATCATGAGTCAGATGATGAAGTTTCTCTATCAAAGGACTATCCTAAGAAGAAAATTGAAGAAGTTGAATAGATATTGGATCAGAGAATTGGTAAGAGCACAAGGGGAAAATATTATTATGAATATCTGGTGAAGTGGAAAAATAGACCTATGGAAGATGCTTCATGGATTTCTCAATTTGAGTTGGATTCAGCTTAGGTTGTGACATCTCAATGATTTAGGAGAATAATTTCTTCCAACCCTAGTTTTTTGGTGTAGGATCATCTTGGGTTGCACTGCTATCTTGCATCTTTTCAGTTCTTATCTTGCTGCTGAAATTGGGTTATGCTGAAAATTGTATTTTCTAGTTTGTGGGTGCCTGTTGCAAACCATATAACTAATTTTATATAATAAATGAAGGGATGTGAACTTATTTTATTGAAGAGGGCCTAGATTAATTTCTATGATCTAGAGAACAAGTTCTAACTCCTTAAAGGTTGGGAGTTATGAAAATTCTCCTAGAACATCGATTTCTGGCAATTCTGGGTGACAATTTTCTGTGCTTGACTTTCAGAGTGGATGCATACTTTTCCTTAATGAATAAGACCTTTCAAACTTAAGGGGTTGTATAGGACCTAGAATAATACCCATAGTTTTAAGAATGAGTTATAACTCAATTGGATCAAGGAGATATCATGATTTTTCTTAGACATCAATTTCAAGATAGTTAATTTCTAATGCAGGCTGACTTGTGCATTTAATGTTAGGTTTATTTTCATTTAATATTTGCTAAGAGCTAACTTGTGGCTTCTCCATGTTCTAGAATGAATTTTAATCCATTTTTTTTTAGTATAAATAGAGTGTTTAGGCTAGGAGCTAGGGCAATGGAAAGAAAAGAGTTTTTGGGCAGTTTTGAAGAGGACTGCAGAGTAGAATTGGAAAGTGTGAATTTGCTATTGATCTATGTGTATGAATGTATTTCGTATCTAGCCATAACCTAGAAGACCTTAAAAATAGGAATGTATGTTGAATATTTGAAGAATAAATGAAATTATTTTACCCTTCTTCCTCCTTTGGTTGCTGTTCTTTGTGTTTGCTTCTATTGTGTTAACTCTCGTAGGGTGGTTCAGAGAGCTGGGTGTGCCCTTGGCCCTAGTTTTCCCTATCCTTTCTTGTGTCACTTAATCCTTCCTATTTTCTAATTGGCTACATGTAATTTCATAGGGAATCCAACTTGAGATTCATCCTTGTAAGAATCTTTCTTAGGGCAAATTCACCCAAGATTGAAGAACTCAAACATAAGCACAACTGGAGACCAAAAAGAGTATGATCAATATATCATAGCATGTCTTGATACATCACTATGTGTGTAGATACACTAGGAGTGCCTGTATATAAAGTCCTCTAAGATACATCTATAATGTCTCTAGAAGGTGCCAGGAGATAAGGTTGACAACTAAACACATGTCCTCCATTGTGCATGAATGTACGTGCAACAATGAGAGGATAAGCATGACAAGGTGTCCCACGTGTGGAGATGTTGTGGACACCATGTGATCAAATAATGTGCTAACTCCTATGTTGTAGACACCATATGCATAAATGAGGTGCAAACTTCTGTGTTGTCACCATGATAACTCACAAGAGTGCACATACTCCTAGGTGATTAATAAATAAATATTAAAATAATGCATTAACCTAAGTAAACTTAAGAAAGTGTAAATAGTAAATACTTATTTACACCAACACCCCCCCTTAAGTGCAACTTAGGGGAATTCACTTAAGCTTACAAAAGCTAGAATGTAATGCATAATGGGTCTCGACTACTAGGCCATGCTAGGTACCCATGTACAAACCAATGTAATCTCTCATAAGGTGGAGAAAGAGGGAAAACTTTATGGGAAAAACTCTCCCCAAAAAGAGAGATAAAAAGAAAAGATGAATGGATGAAGTAATCAAGACCCCCTCATTACGACATACATCAAGTATATATAAGAGAGAAATGGGAGAAGGACAAAACCCCCTAAGAGGAAAAATTTCCCCCATAAAGGAGAAGAAGAAGGAGACAAGGTAGTCCCCCCCCAAAAGTAGTGTGTCGATCAGTGAGAGCTACTCCAATGTAGAAGCTGATCCATGACCGTTGAATGATGTTCCTCCCCTTTGGAAGAAACAATGGTAGAGGTATTGGTAAGATGCTTCCCCTATGTATGGAAAGAATCTCAATGATGAAAGGTGTCTCTAAAACTTGTTCAAGTGTCCCTGTGTTGATACTGATGGTGGCTCCTTCTAAAATAGTTGAGAAGAAGTGCAGATCTAGCAAGGATTGATGTAGAACTTGTTTCAAAGAACCAATAGTCTCCTCAAATGATAAAGAGACCTCCTACAACTGCTGTACATAAGGATACACAATCACATTAGCCCATAAAGATTGATCATGTAGAGAATGGACATGAGGGTCAGAGTGAGCCCTCACAACAGTTGTACAAGGGTCGTCCTCATCAAAGAGAAGCGGTAAATAATCAAGGGTGTCTCCCAAGTCTACTATGTGTGACTCCACAAACAAACCTAAAATGTAAGTCAAGAAGTCATCACCTGAGGCTGGAACTGGAAGAGAAAGTGTACCCTATTGTGCTAAAGTACATGAATCAATCACTATGGAAATAGATGAAGAATTCACCTCAAAGAAATGATGAATTTCATCAAGGATGTCTCCCACATCTTCAATGTGAGACTCTAGGAACAACACTACAATTTCTGAAAGGAAGTCATCGCATAAAGATAAAGTAGGAAGACATTAAGGTTCCTTCTACAGTGAATCCAAAGCATCTATGGCTGGAAAAAGATTAGTAGGAGCAACATGAGCATCTGGAGGTGTGATCTCATATGGAGAGGATGTAGCTGCAACTAGAAGTAAAAGGTCTTTGGGGAATGGAGGAATGTGTGGATCTCCATATGTCTCCCAAAGATAAATCCAAAAAAATATGGATATGATGACTTAATATCAATAAGTGAATCCAAAATCTCCATATCCACATATAGAAAGAGAGTACTACTAATGATGGAAAAGGTGTCAACATTGTAGGTAAGTCCTCTGGCATATGGTAGTGCATTGTGTTGACTGAGATATTTGATAGCCAACTGACTCCATTTCTGATAGTTGTCTGGTGTCAAGATAATTATATCTTCCTCTTCCATAATGGACTAAGCAATGTAACCCCCAAAGATGCAAGAAAAATGAAAGAAACCCACCCCCCCAATTAAAGATTCAGTGCTGTAGAAGTGGTGCATGTACAATAGGCCACTTGTCAAAATGTATAAGATGCACTTTTGATTTTGCTAGTTACAACTGCCTTTTGAGGCCTAAATCTAGAACTATGCACTATAGCTCGGATGTACAAATTTTTTGAAAAGAAACTAAAGCAATACAATGCAGAAAAGGCCCTAATGCTGAAAGTGATATTTCTATCCGCACAACCCTATAATATGACTATAGAACTAGAAAGTAGACAAAAAATAATGCACTTAAAAAAAAAAAACAAAACTTGAAAAGGAGTCCAGATGAGCTCGTACAGAGCATTTCAAGTTGCAAAATATAGGATTAGATACATACAGTCGTCAAAAGATGCAATTTTTGACAAATCCTTGCACCAAAACTAGGAAAGAACAACACGAATGAAGAGTGTAGGAAATTATACCCAAAAGCAAAATTTCACCTAATTTGAAGTCTAGATGTTCGAGTTATGGCCTCTCAAAGTCAAGCTACCAAATCAAAATTGAATTTGAAGATGGGTCTAGGCAGAGAACTACATGCTTAAATTTGATAGTTAAATGACCATTGTTGTAGTTGAAAAATGCTTCGGAATCATGATCAAATAACCATCAAATTAAATCTTGTGGATTGTTGACATTATCAAAAAATTGTATGGGTGATGTGGCAATATAGATCACTAACGTGTCAAGATGTACGAAATGTACAGATAGGTCTACATGGCAGTACAACTATCATACGATCAATCCACATGGAAAAATGTATGGTCCACATGGTAGGTGTACATGAGTACTACTAAGCTGGGGCTATAGACGTGGCTAATGACATGGGTAGGGTCCACCATCACTGACATGTCTAGTGAGTCAGCTCCCTTGCTCAGGTGTTAGGAGGTATTTCCTACATGGAAAACTTTAAAAAGGCCACATGGTGGCTAGTAGTGTTGAACTAGAGTCTACTTGAATGCTGCCTGACAATGAAAACAATAGGTCACATGGACAACTAATGGAGCAGAGTATTAGTGATGAGTGATGCAAAGGGTGATGCATGGCATGGATGAGAAGCTTGTGCGGGTGCTATAATTGTCTTCACCGCGGGTCAAAAACTATATGTGTGGTGGTCGTGAAAAGAAAAAATGGTGCTAATTTTTATGAGATTTAATCCCACATGGGATGTGCACGGACTTCCTGTGTTGTTTAAAAGACCATGCCTCTAGTTTGGTAATAAAGTTGGAGCCTGCTAGGTTTGCTATACTTGCCATAATTTGTGCTTTCCAGTTGGTGGTTTGTCGTACAGTCCGGTGTTGGAAAATGTGGTCATGCTAGTGGGAAGAAATTTCATCCATCAAATTGTAATAAAGTATTCCTATAGAATATTTAATGTGCAGGGCCGAGGTGTGACTGCCCGGTGCCTGTGCCAATTTTTTTTCTCTATTGGCTCGCCTGGCCAATTTTTTTCAAAAATTCTATCTGAAAAAGTAGAGAAAAATTAGATCCAAAAAATAATTAAGCATATCTAAAAAATGAGCATACTCTAGTTGCAAATCGAGCCTTCAGATGTTGATTTGTAAATTTTTTTTGCCTCATGATCAAATTTGGCCTAGGGTAACTGAATTTATAGCTGATTTGCATCGAATTGATGTTCTGGATGCAATGGAAAGGTTTGTTTTGGCTCTAGATGCTCCCAATGACTTCGATACTTTGGATTCGGGTTGAGATGCTAAAGCAAGAAGATGGTCTCAAATGACAATGTGAAGAGAGATTCTCCAAGAGCTTTGATACCATGTAAGAATCCGTCTTAGGGAAAATTCACCCAAGATCGAAGCACTCGAACACAAGCACAACTATAGACCAAAAATAGTATGATCAATATATCATAGCATGTCTTGATACATCACTATATGTTCAGATACACTAGAAGTGCCTATATACAAAGGCCTCTAAGATGCATCTAGAATGTCTCTAGAAGGTGCTAGGAGATAAGCTTGAAAACTAAGCACATGTCCTCCATTGTACATGAATGTACATGCAATAATGAGAGGATAAGCATGACAAGGTTTCCCATGTGTGAAGATTTTGTTGACACCACATGCTCAAAGAATGTGCTAACTCCTATGTTGTAGACACCATATGCATAAATGAGGTGCGAAATCTTGTGTTGTCAACATGACAACTCACAAGAGTGCACACACTCCTAGGTGACTAATAAATAAATATTAAAATAATGCATTAACCTATTAAACTTAAGTAAGTGTAAATAGTAAATACTTATTTACACCAACAGTCCTTATCTCCAAAATATCAAAAATTAATCTTAAGTCAGCTCAAAAATGGTTTACATAGTCATTTGTGCCTTTACAAACAAATATGTCAAAATTGTCTTGCTCGACATCTGAAGTTTCTGATGTTTGGCATACACTAATCTTTATATTGTGCCTCAACACCTATGTTGCTCAGTATCCATTGTTCACTTGGCTGCTATGTCACTCAACATATACTATTTGCTTAGCACTTGAGTGACTCGACACATGAGTGGCTTGACCTCACTATGACTCAGGATGGCCTAAAATATACATGTTGTGCTCTACATGTACTACTTATTTAGCATAAACTGAGTAAATAGCTTAAGTGTGTTGATACTCACTTGTCAAAACTAATTTGAGATTAATAGTTTAAAGTACAAAAAAGGTTCCATAACTGCAAAAATGACATCATTTTCTCATCTTTTGGTGCATGTCATTTTTCCATCGCATCTAAAATAATTTTCTACCACTCTAAATTGAGAATGCATGTGCAACTGTGTTCTTTATGCATGGAAAATAGGTGGAGCTGAAAAATGTAGCACGATTACATTTAATTAATAGGTCTACTAAGTTTTTAAAATTATAAACCACCATCATGAACGATTTTTGTGATGGTCTATAACTTAAAATACCTAATTAAAGACCTCTAACAAAAATGCAAACCTATTGTTTTTTCAGCTCCACTTGATGTTGTATGCATATGAATTGACATTGCATATTGAACTATGGCATCCTTTTGCATTGCTTGAAACCAAGAGATTCATACAATTAGTTGTCATACAATTATAGGTTATTGTTGAGCTTCACCTGGTTTTGAGAATAGTTTAATATTCTCTACTAATCAGGGCCAACCATGTCAAAGTGGAAACTCATTTGCGCCCCCCCCCCCCCCCCCCCCCCCCACTTAACATATAAATTCTCCATTAATATCTAAAATTTTTAAGAAATGATCAATCTTTAAAGCACCTAGAATATCCTCATCACCTCCTGCTACTCTTAGGGGAAGTCCATCTTCATTGCTCATAGGAAATTCATCACATGGGTACATCTAATAATTTCCTCATCACCTCATGCATAAAATGAATCCAATATTAGAAAATACCCCCTAAAAAAAAATAGTTCAAGTGAAATGAACACATGAAAAATGAGAGAGGGAAAGAGGAATCTACTTACCAACAGGCATTGCCATCGAATCTGTGGCCATGCTACATATTGAGTGAGTTTTATTATTTTTCTGTTGTGCCAAGATCTCTCTATTTGTATACATACATACATACATAAATACATACATACATATACATATATATACATACACACACATATACGTTTACAAAGATCACAAGGGCACGGTAACAAGATGTAGAGATCACAAGGGCATGACAATGAAATGCAATGATCACAAGGGCACATACATGCATACATACATACATGTATGTATGTATGTATCTATATACAAATAGATATTTTTTAAGGTGCTAATTTACTTTCCTCAAGATCCTCCACAAAAATAATACATACCAAGAAAAATGGGCAGAGTTCGCAAGAAATTTTACAAAACCATATCATAGCAAATATTTTTAGAAAGAAACAAGCCATGACCCAGTTAAATAGGTCTAGTTGCTGATTAGCTAGGTTGATATATATGTATATTTAACTAGGTTATGACTTTTGCAAGGGAATGAGCCTTGTGATTATGACATTTACACAAAAGCATAACTTTCTTCTTCAACTCCTTACATTCAACTTTTCACTAAAGTTATTCATATAGTAGTGAGAATAACTGCTATAAATTCGTGGGAGCCAAGGGACCCTAAACCTATGCTACATTTTTTGGAGACATGGGAGAAGTTACTATAGGCTTCAATACTTCATAACATTCTAGATCATACAGTGATGCCCAAATTAACAACAGTAGATACTTGGGATGCAGAGATCACAAAGGCATGAAAAAAAATTCCTATATAACTATTATAATATTAGGTACAATAAAATGAACAAGATGTAGAGATCAGAAGGGCATTACAATGAGATGCAAAGATCACAAGGACACAACAATGAAATGCAGTGATCAAAAGGGCACAACAATGAAATCCTAGATCTCCACATGATATATACATACATACATATATACATACATACATATATACATAAATACATATATATACATGTATGCATGTATGCAAAGAGATCTTTTTTAAGGTGCTTATTACATCTCAACACAATAAAAAAATTGATCCAGTTGCATACATATTCTAGAATCCAAATAATTATACAATAAAGCTCATCAATCCATGCTAAGTGACTGAGCTCAAGATCTTACACAAAAATAATGCTAATTGTTCCTTTTATTATACCTAATATGATGAAAATTCTACAAGAATTTGTAATCAACCCAAGTAATGAACAATTAGACCCATTTAACTGGGTTATGGCTTGTATATATATGTATATTTAATTGGGTTATGGCTTTTGCAAGAGAATGTGCCTTGTGATAATGACATTTGCACAGAACTAGAACTTGCTTCTTCAACTCCTTACACTCAACTCTTAACTGAAGTTATTCTTCTAGCAGTGATAATAGCTACTAAAAATTTCTACGAGCCAAGGGACCTTGAACCTATGCTACATTTTTTGGAGACATGGGAGAAGTTACTACCAACTTTAGTACTTCATCACATTCTAGATCATATAGTGATGACCAAATTAACAACGACATTAGATACTTGGGAACCTTGTAGAGAGAGTGTGCCAATACATGCATGGTTATATCATTGGCTTCCATTGTTGGGCCAACATATGGAGCCTTTATATCCAACCATTTTCTATAAATTGGGGAATGAGCTTCATGCCTAGCATTCAAGTGATGCATTTGCATATGCAATTTTATCACCTTGGAAAATTGTATTTGATCCTACTAGTTGGGAACAACCAATTGTTAATTTTATTGTATCTAATTTGACATTAGTACTACAAGAATTTGTAATCAACCCAACTAATTAGCAACTAGACCAAATTAATAATAGCAATAGATACTTGGGATCCTCGCAGGGAGAGTGTTCCAATACAATTCAAAACCCGTAGAATTTAAATCAAGTTATTTATTTGCAATTCTTTTAAGCCTTTAATAAGATAGTATAAAATACCAAGTTTGTTAGATACAAACATTCTAGTTAAATTTACTGACAAACATAGAACAAATAATAAAATAGTCCAATAAGTTTCCCAACATGTTCCTACATTGTTAATAACCTGCCTTAGCTAATTTTCTTGAATCTAATTGAAGTCAAATTGGAATTTCAAAAACTTGTATTTCTTCAGGACATAGAAAACATAGTTATAATTAAAAGGCACATACAAGTAAACATATTTCAAACCCCATTGTAAAAGAAAGAAATCATTAAATATAGATACTTTTTAAAAAGCTGAATAATTTTGCCCTTAACAAAATTAGATATATTCTAGGATTTCTATACGATATTTTAGCTAGATTTTGTCGTTAGAAAGCATGACATTTGGAAAAAAACATAGACTTGAAATAAATTTTTGTATTAGACAAAACCAAATAAAAATCAACTCAATTAAAAATATTCTAGGATTTCTATTAAATAAAGAAACAAGTTTTATCACAAGATACAGGTCTTATCACGTACTTGATTAGTTTGGAATTTTGTTCTCACCCAAAATCATAAAATGTAGGAATAACTGCACCAAAAAGAACATAAAAAGATGATTATCATGCACAATCATTTTTTTATAGCTCTTTTGGCACAATCATTCTTACAATTGGTTCAATCTCCAACTGGTCAATATGTGCTTTGAAAAATTATTCTTAGACTGTGAGTGAGGAAAAAGAGAAATATCAAACTTCAAAAAGATGTACATAAATGCAATTAATTTTTAAACTTCAATTTTATAAACTTAAAAAGAGAACTATAGAATTATAGGAAACTATTGTGGTTTGCACTATTTGAAAATTATAGTTACAAGTGATAAAGTTATATACTTGTGATTTAGAGAGCGCAAATAATGGAAATGAAGTGTTGCCGAAGGTGCAAGCTCAAATGCCCCTGCCACATGTGGATAACACTATTAAGTATAGAATAGTTGCATACATACATACATACATACATACATACATGGTTAAGTTCTACCTAACCATGTCCAAGGCTACCTAACTATGTCCAAGGTGTTTGCACACTAGAGGCATAGTCTACCTACCAGGCTGCCTACATACTCGTATCGATGAGATCAAAACCCTTGAAATACTCACTCTCACAAATATGTAGTTCTAGTTTCTAATTATTTTGATGTAGTTGTATTTCTATAACCACTAGTGAGATTTACTCACCTAATACAACTCTTCACCATATTACACCCACTCGGGCAAATCAGGTGGTTTTCTATAATTAAAATAATGCAATACCCTTATCCAACCTTGGTGTTATAGTTTATAGTTAATGGAAGGTTAACATATATATGTCCTAACTCACTCCTTATGTTTAAAAGCTTATGAAAATACCCATGGCCATGCTACCTATTGATTGAGTTTTATTATTTTTCTATTGTGCCAAGATCTCTCTATTTATATACATACATACATACATATACACATATATATACATATACATGTGTAAATACATACATACATACATACATACATATATATAGATCACAAGGGAATGATAATGAGATGCAAAGAACACAAGGACACAACAACAAAATGCAGTGATCACAAGGGCACAACAACGAAATCCTAGATCTCCAGTGATCTCCACAATCAACAAGATCTCTCTCTATACATACATATACATGCATACATATTAGAAACAATAGTCCACCAAGATAACTGAGAGGGGGGTGGGTGAATTAGTTATCCAATAATTAAAATATATCTATCTTCTTTAAACAAACTTAACCATTCAACCAAAGCAAACAACAATCATACAAAGATGCACATAGACAATTACACTAGATATGTTGACTACGGAAACCCTTGATGAGAGGGAAAACCTTGGTGGGAATGATGCCCACAAGATGATGTACTAATATAAATATTCCTTATTAGAGGATGGATCCTATCAGGAGTCTATTACAATATTTAGTACAATGAGTCCCTATTAGGAGACTTTGAATCCCTATTAGGAGATTCCAACCCTATTAGGAGTTGTGGTGTAATGTATGCAAGAAGAGCTCACTGCCCAAACATGCAATTTCAACTACAAGAAGAGCTCACTTTCTTTCCTCTAACCTTTCCTCTATTCTTTCCTCTATCTTTTCAATTAGACCAATCATTGTTAGACCTTTTAGGCTAGGTCATAAACCTTGAATCCAAATACCAAACCTCAGATCACTCAACAAAAGCTTGACAATGAAGTTTACTTTACTTCCACTTTGCTCTTGTCAACTTCACATTCCACACTCTCTAATACTTATCATCAATCATTCAATCATATCAACACATATTATGATAAAGGAAAATATCCTTCCTTTATACGAGTCCATAAAATAATTCCCTAAGTTGGTTGTTAGTCCTTCTTAATTAATTATTATAGGACCACATTAAGAACATGTTACACTTAGCGATAATCTTAAACTTCTAGCTTGCAACTTGAAAAACTTTTTGTACATGCAATATTATGATGAGTGAGATTATCCACATCATCCTCATTGTCTTCTCCATGTCCTTAACCTCAATCCTTAAGATATCAACTCTGCTAAGAGATATAAGAAGTTTACCAGAACATGCCCTTGTAAACTCTATCTTAGAACAAACATCACCAAAACTTACATAACTTCTTCTCAAATTATCCTTTCTACTTCTGATGTTAACTACATATACCAAATACTCAAAAGTATCTTCCATAACCTTGGGTGGTTGTAATGCTCAATTGGATTTTTGTACCAACTTAATCTTTCTACTATTCTTCTGTCAGATACCATAGAAGATATCAAACATGCTATGTTAACATCAATGACAAACTTAGTCATGAATGTAACATATCATCAATATTTATGCTTTTGACCAATCTTCCAACAATCTCTCCAACCTTCCAACAATCTCCCCCTTTTGAATTGATGGAAACATAGATGAAAAACATCTAGTTCCAAGAATACCAACAAAAGACTGCAAGTCTTCAAATTCTCTTCATCAATCATACTCCCCCATTGATATACCTCAATGTGTTGTATATCAAACTGTTATTCCACATACTATGATTATGTCAAACATCTTCCTCAGCATAATGCAAAGCTTCTTTCCTTAGTATAATGTTTTTCATGCCAAATTTCTCCCCCATTGACATCAATGTCAAAGGTTTCTGCAACCAACATCTCTACATCAAAACTTTGCAACTACTTACTAGTTTGAGTGTCAAAAGACACTATTCAAAATGACATCAATAAGATTCCTAGATGACTCTATCCATCATAGATACTCCCCCATACAAGAAGCATCAACATCCTATCTAGAAAAATAATGACACTCTATTACCTTGGATTGATGCACTCTTGCATCTTCTACTTTGCTGTAGGAAGGGACATAACCCAAAGCATACCTCACAAATACTCAAAATTCTCTTTGGGAAGAAGCTTAGTGAATATATTTGCAATCTACTCTTTAGTGCTCACATACACCAATATGATTTCTTTTGCTGCAACATTTTCTCTCAACATATCATACTTAACAGAAATGTGCTTAGTTCTTGAATGTAATATTAAATTCTTAGACATATTAATCAGGCTTGTGTTGTCACAATGTATAACAACAGGTTTACTGATCTCTATCCTTATATCCTTCAGCATCTGCTTCATCCAAATAACTTGATTGCAATTATTTGCTATTGCAACATACTCTGCTTCTGCTATACTTTGAGATGTATAGTCCTGCTTCTTGCTTAACCAAGAAACCAATCTTCCTCCAAGAAAGAAAGCTCCTCCACTAGTGCTTTATCTGTCATCCATACTGCCTGCCCAATCTACATTAGTATAAGAACTTAGAGTAAAATCATTAGATCTATCAAACCATAATCAAAATTCAAAAGTTTCTTTCAGATATTTGAATATCCTTTTCACTATTGCATAATGTGCTTCTCTGGGATCAACTTGAAGTCTTGCAACAATTTCAATTTCATTTTCTCTATCTAGCCTTGTGTGAGTTAGATATTGCAATCCTCCAATCATAGATTTGTACTTCTTCTACTCAGCAGTAGCTGTCTCATCCTTAGTAGATAACTTGTGTCTAGTTACCATAGGTGTTCCAATAGATTTGCATGTTACCAAGCCAAACCTTTTTAGTAAATCCTTCAAGTACTTAGTCTGAGAAATATAGATTCCTTCTTTATTCTATACAATCATCAAACCTATCATACTCATTTCAAATTCTTTCTTCATTTCTTCTACAAACTTCTCACTTTCTTTACCATGACCTCCAAATATAATATCATCAACAAATATTACCAAAATTATCAAGCCATCATCAATTTCTTTCTAACATAGATTACTATTTTCCATACCTTTGTTATATTTGAGCTTTGCTAAATGCTTTTCCAACCTTGCATACCAAGTTCTAGGTACTTGATTCAATCCATACATTGCTTTCCTTAGTCTACATAATATATCCTTGTCATTTTTCAAAGGACATCTTGCAGGCTGCTCAATCTACAACTCTTGTTCAAGTTCTCCATTTAGAAACATTGACTTGACATCCATCTAATATACTTTGAATTTCTTCTATGCTGCATAGGCTAAGAATAATCTTATTGCTTCTATTCTAGCCACTGGAGCATAAGTCTCTTCATAATCTATTTCTTCTTCCCATGAGGAACCATTACATACCAATCTTGCTTTGTTTCTTACAACTTCTCCTTGCTCATTCATCTTGTTCTTGAATACCCATTTAGTTCCTATTGCATTCTTGTCTATTGGTCTAGGGACCAATTCCCATGTCTCATTCTTTTCTATCTAATCCAATTCCTCTTTCATAGCTTGCTTCCAATAGTCATCTTTACATGCTTCATCCATATTCTTAGGCCCAAATTGAGATATCAAACATATTTCTTCATTCACTCTGCTTCTTCTCATCACACCTTTGTCTTTGCTTCCGATGATCTGTTCGAAAGGGTGATTCTTTATCATGTTCCTTCCTAAAGTAGGAGTTTCTATCTTAAATCTTGACTCTACTAAAGGTTCTGAGCTTTGTTCCTACCTTGGCTCTCCTTCATTCTACAAATCATTGTTAGTCTCAAGAAATACCTCATCATTCCTTGGCTTAGTAAAAACATCATCATTATCTAAATTGTAATCAACTATTCTCTCTTGTATTCTAAATTTCTCATCAATTCTCACATTTTCACTTTCCATAATAGTCTTAGTTCTCTTATTATAACACCTATAAGCCTTTATTTTCAATTAATAACCAAGAAACATAACTTCATCACTTCTAGCATTAAACTTGCCAATGTCATCATCTCTCTTTATGTAACACTTACTTCCAAATATTATGAAATACTTAACTATAGGTGAGTGACCAAACCAAAGTTCATAAGGTGTCTTGTTTGTGTATTTCTTATTTTGCACTTTGTTCATAGTGTAAATTGTTGTATTCACCACTTCTCTCCAAAATTTCTTGGATACATCATTCTCTACTAACATAGCTCTTGTAGCTTTTGTGATAGACTTGTTTCTTCTCTCTGTAATGCCATTCTGTTCAAGGGTTCTCAGAGATGATAGCTATCTTTTGATTCTATTTTCTTCACAAAACATGTTAAACTCATTCGAAGTAAATTCTCCTCCTCTATCTAAACTTAAATATTTAATCTTTACACCAGATTCATTCTTAACTCTATTCTTGAATAGCTTAAACTTGTCAAATGCCTCAGATTTCTCTTTAAGAAATGAAACCCACATCATTCTAGAAAAATCATCAACTAGAATCATAAAATACCTTTCACCATAGAATCCTCTAGTCTTTGTAGGACCACTAAGATCTATGTGTACAATCTCCAACTTCACTATAGCAGTAAACGTCTTGCTGGGAAAAGAAGTTTTGTTATGCTTCTCTAAAACACACTCCTTGCAAATTATGTTTGTAGGCTTCACAATCTTTGGCAAATATCTAACAGAAAACACTTTACTAGTCCTCACAATACTATCAAAGTTTATATGATAGAATCTCTTATGCCATAGCCAACTGCCATCTACCTTTGCAACCAAACATGTCATTTTAGTAGGATTCAACTAAAATACATTACCTCTAGATCTGGTTCCTATACCATTTACCTTTCCATCTTTATCTTTGATCATACATTTCTTTTTTGTGAACTATAATTAATAACCTTTGTCTACTAATTTTCCAACATTCAAAAGATTGTGCTTTAAACCATCAACAAAGTATACATCCTCAATATTAGTTTTACCATCAAGAGTTATAGAACCAATACCTTTAACTTGGCATGCAATATTGTTTCCAACTCTGACAATTCCTCCATCATGACTTTTGAAGTTAAAAAACTTGTACATATGACCAGTCATATGATGTAAACAACCACTATCAATTATCCAATTAGATTTCTTCTCAACCTGTGATATCGAAGCTACTTTCTCTAGTCTTTCTTCTTTAATTGCCACAAATCCAATTTCATCATCACTAGCACTTAATGCTTGTTCATCAAAATCATTATCAGCATTTCATATAGGCAATCTCTATCTTTTCTAGGTTTATGTTTTCCTTTATACTTTTTCTCCCTTTTAGGACACTTAGATGCATAATGAACATATTAATCACAAGTCCAATACTTAAAGATTTTCTTACCTCCATTTTATCTTCTTACCAGAAGAGCTACTACTTCATCAATCTTTCTATCTTCCTAAGCTCTAGTGTTGCTAGAAAAATCTCATCTAGTGCTTGTGCTCCTTGATAAGTTAGGTTGTATATTGAAGGCACTAAAAGCTGTCTATGTTCTAGTCAATTATTTGGACTTTCTAAGTTCATTCTCAATTGATTCAAGTCTTCCAAGTAATGTCTCCTCTGTGAAATCTTTGGTACATGATATGAACAATTGTATCATCTAAATTGCTAACTTGAATGGTGGTGTTAGAGTCTTCAATATCTTCCATATAATCTCATCATCTTCTTTGGTTCCTCATTGAGCTTTAATACCTACAATAATTTTTGATATCTTGCCTATATATGTTGTTATAGATTCATCTTCCATTTGTATACACTCAAAAATGGTTTGCGTCTACGGTTTGATCAAAACAAAGCTCCATTTGACATATAGTGCACTCTTTGAAAGAAAAATCCTTCACCTCATTCTAACTAGTCCTCATCTCATCTCTTTGGCCTTCTTTCATTTGTATCTTCATTCATCACCATGATCATGTGTTTTGACACACCAAATCATCTTCATCTTGCATTCTTTCATTCCAACATCATCCTACACTGTTTGTAAACCTTTTAGGGCTTTCCACCTAGTCCAACCTCAATTTGACCCTTATTTGACCAAGTTTGACCAAATGCGACCATTTTTGACTAATTTTACTCATGGTCTGACCTCTTTCCACCATTTTGGGTACTCACACAAAGTTTTGGGTATAACGAGTCTAGTTGGGCTATTTTTGGCCCTCAAAGCCTTCTAGGGCACATTCTGCTCTTTTTGAGCACACTTGGGCTTCCCAAGTGTGCCATGGGAGCACTTAGTATTTTCATGGCACACATGGGCTTACAAAGTGTGAACTTGGTGCACTTAAGTGAGTTTTAGGTGCACTTGGGGCAGTAGGATGCTCAGAACTACTTTTGGAGCCCCTATGTTGCACTCTGGAGGCCATAACTTTTGCGTTTCAACTCAGATTTTTGAACTATCAATTGGATTGGATTCATATCTTCATTTTGAAAAAATTGAGCTATAATTTTAATTATTTTTTCACTATATTAATTGGTAACCCTTGAAAACACTCTTGGGCCCTTGAATCGACATCCCTTCTTCATATTAATTCATCCCATTTTCTCATTCCACTAACTTTGATCTTTTGGCCAACCTGATTGTATCTCAATAGTGTCTATCATCATTCATATCCTTTTTCACATCAATTTCACATAATTTTGGAACCATTTCAACATCATCAAAAATCATATCAAATCAACTCTCAACCACTTCAAATCAACTCGAAATCATTTCATATCAACTTGGAATCACCCCAAATCAATCCAGAATCACTCAAAATTAGTCTAAATCATAATGAAACATGTTAAACATCCAAAATAAATCATCATCTATCCAATCCTAGGCATTTTTGTGGATTTTAGTGCCTTGGAAACCTATCAATCTATCAAATCTTATCAATCTGGCCTTAGTACTATCATGGCTCTCAGTGCTAGGTCAAACTATCATTCATGTCATCTGATATTTAACATTTTTGAGGCTCTTAGTGTTAGATCATGACATTATCAAAACACTTTAATAATATTGGATGTGTCTATTGATATTATTATAATCAACCTTATCAATCAATTTTGATCTAGTAGCATTTATAATGTCACTTAAATGTTACATATCAATCTATTCATGTCATGTGTCCTTGGCATGTTATCAATTTGACCATGGCTTTGGTCTACCTATCATCATCTTAGTTAATCTGCATCATCATCACATTTTCATCAAAGGATATTGTCGCACTTTTATAATTAGTTTTGGCCAATTATTTACTAATTTCCTCTATAGGATTAAATAACCCATAATTTAATCCTATCATTCTTACTAATTATTCTTCTTAACTAACCTTCTCAATTTATTAATTTTATTAGTTAATTGATTTATTATCTGCAAACAATGGAAACTCTTAATTTCCCAAGTCACATTTTCCATCATTAATTCCATTTTTTACTAATTTCTATTTTGTGGAATAAATGATTTTTAATTCAAATATTCCATAACGTATTGACATCATCATGACACTTGGGATTGACACCTCATGGATTCTCCTTTGAAATTTGGCTAAGATATGTCATAATCCAATATTCTTATTCCCTTACACATGTCTATCTTTAGCTCCTTTTTCCATAGATCCTTGGCTTTAAGTGGGCTTGAGGTGTCCGATGACGCGTCATAGATTCTCTCCCACATTTAGCCAAGTTTGACTTCCATGCATCATAGAATCTTATACTTGGCATCTTGTGTCATATGCATCATGGATTCTCAAAGGAATCTCTTGCCACATCACATATCCAAGGTGAAAAATCCAATGCTCTTACCTTGTTTGTTGATTATAAAATGAGCATTCTTTCTTTCATTTCCAGTCCTTGGGTCCTAATTCTTATGTCTTTTCAAGTCCCTAGTTTTCTCATCTTTTGGAACTCTTGCTCTCACATTAAAATCACAACTTCAAGTATTCTCATAGAATCACCATTATCATAGGATTTTACTTCACAATTGTGTGCACTATAGGCAATTTTGGAGCTACATCATTTGGAGAAGAAAGAAGGACATGGGAGCTACAAATGAAAGAGGGGGTTTCTAACCTTGTGTTGCTTTCTTTATTAGTTTGGATTTAATGGTAGACTAGAGGGTGCTAGCGTATGTTTATTGAGCTTGTGATTTTCTCATAGTATGTTATGCATTAGCCCATTTTCTAGGTACTACATTTGGTGAACCCGACGTGAACATGCTTATCTAACTTGGGTTTTCTTTTTTTGTGCTTGTAGGTGCAAGGAAGGAGCTCAATTGGAAGGGTATAATGACTATCTACATTTCCTTATCACACCTAGATTAAATAGGGGGTCCATTAATATTTTTATATCCTCATTTCATGCATTTTGTTAGCTTTCTGCCCTGGGGTGCACTTTGCTTTGTTAGGGCACACTTGGGACCCCAAGGAGGCAATTTTAGGAGTCTAGGAGCCACCAAAACTCCTTTCTGCTATTCCTAAGTCACCAACTATGTTTAGAACTTACCAACTATTCCCTTTTGGGCCCTAGCTATGTCATGGGCATGGTCTACATTGTCTAGGCATACTTGGTAGTATAGGTGTCAAAATTTTTAGTTTCTGGGTCTTCATTAGGCACCATTTACCCACAGCTTGCACCTGACCTCCCAACTATGCCCAAAAACTAATAACTACCCCAAGTGCACCATGGGTGTAGTTGGCACTGTCTAGGTGCACTTGGGGGAATTTTGAGCCATTTTAGCCTTTTGGGGTGCAATTTTCTCTCTCAGAGTGCACTTGGTTCACAAGAAAACACACATATAACACAAAATCTATATCTAAGGTTTCCATTTGCTTCTAGGACATATGTTAGATGATTTTGTGTTACTGATGGTCTATTTTTAGTGTGTGACAATCAATGGATGAAGACATGATCATAACAAACTACTAATGCTTGTTTGCAGGATATTGTCGAAGACCTTGTGTGTCTATCACACCATGTGTGTGGATTTCCTAGATTAGATAACACTTTTTTTAGTGCTTAAAATGTTTTTTTTTTTTTTTTGGTATGTCTATGGTGTTTAATCCTTAGGGGTTACATTAGACATATCCTCTCCCCTCGCCATTCGTGGATCTTGGGTGTACAAGAAATCCATGTAACTTCTATAGGAGGCCTGCCTTGGATCAAGATAATTGATATTGGGTATGCCAGGGGATGACCTTAGAGTGGTAATCAGCCAAAATCTAGGTCAATGTTCCAGATACTATATAAAATTCAATTATAGTGAAAGCTATGTCGACAGTATTGCTGCATGATAGCTCTCCTCCAGTACCCTTGTGGTGCATCAAACCTCGGTTCTCAGGGCTGGGAGACCTTCTGTAGAAGTTTATCATTCACTTGATGAATAAAATTCCCTTACTAAAAACCATGTTTTAGTGGCCAAAATCCTTTCTATCCACTAGCTCAAAGGGTCACCTATGCCCGTGAAGACATCCTACATTCTTGCAGTCCTCAATAGAGACAACAATCCCTTGGGAAGTCATTCACCTTGAGAAGCGAATCTTGGTAGCCCCAAGAAGTGAGTGCACTGTAAAGGGGAGCCCATGGTGCCAAGGTTCTTAGTTTTCTACTCTGGATAAGTGCAACTAAACTTCGGTTCAAGTAGGACTTTAGTGGATACAATCCTAAAGCTTAGGTTGTGGTGTGACGGTTCACTTTTAACAACAACTATTCTTGTCTTAATGTGTCTTGCATGAGTGTAAAAAATTAATCAAAATAAAAGCCAATTTACAAATTTACACCTTGGAAACTTACAAAACCTTGTCAAAATATCAAACATTATCAAAACCTTGTCAAAAATTTACAAACTTTGGTTCAACGCATTCAAATCTTGGAAAACATGGCAACTTGTGGTCCTAAATGTGCTTGGAAAAACATGTAGATTTCATCCTTTCATATAATCCACTTACATTCACCCTAGTCTAGGCCTCATACTTGCATCATATAGGTTTTATCTTGCATCTTTTAGCACTTACTTAGTATCCCTCATTTTCACATTGCATTCATTAGGGCTAAGTTTGCATCTTTTAGCCTTTGCATTTCAACCCCCAAAACTTGAATGTTGCATTATCCATTTTGCATCTTTGCATACCCAATCCTCATCTTGATCACTTTAACCAACATTATGAGTGTCATAAGCATCATTTTGATCCTCCATTTTGGTCTTAGCATTTTCCTCTACTATTTAGTTCTCTGTGACATCAATCTGGAAAACATAGCACCCAAAATTGCCTTAGTTTCAGCCCATTTTACTAACTATGCCTTGAAACTACCAACTGCACCCAAACTAGCTCCAACTACACCATAGGCATAGGTTGTATTATCTAAGCACACTTGGTGGTCTGAGGACCTAGTTTGTGATTCTAGATAACATTTTGAGGCTTCAATAGTGTCCCTAGGTACCTGGATAGGTCCCCTTGCATTAACATGCCCTAATTTGAATCTTTCATCTCCTAGCCTTCATTTTCTTCACTTATGAAATCATTCCTTAGGTCATAACCCCTTTTCTACACCTCCTAACCTATCCTAACATCAAACCCAACATCTTAGCTTCCTGGCATATCAATTTGGCAACCACATCACTCAGATTAAACACACATTAAGCCCAGCTTCCCAACTGCGCCAAGAAACTACTAACTGCACCCAAACCATCCCCAACTACACCATAGGTGTATTTGGTACTATTGGAGTGCCCTTGGCACTATCTAGGTGCACTTGGGCACTTGCATGACCATTTTGGGCCTCCAAATTACATTTTGGGACCCTAAAACTGCATCTAGAAGCCCCTGCACATCCTCATCCTACATTTGACCCAAAATGACATCTAGCACCCAAAATATCATTTTACATCTTAGGAACTTTTCATATCACATATTCAATCAGCATAATCACCATTTTGAGTCCCCTAAAAGTCATTTTGAACCCTAAAACCTTTGAATTTAGTCAAAAATCTGAACAATAGTATGAACCCTAAAGTATTACATTGTGTCAATGGATAATGGATCTTGACCATGGTCATTTTATCATTTTCTTTGGTCAAATGCTACCTATGTCAAGGTAGATTTGGCTTTATCATTTTGATCTTATCACTTTTTGTCTTTTTTTCGGTCAAGATCCAAAGTCTATTGTCATAAAGTTAAACTCTGAGGTTAATACCTTGTAACGGTTTCACCTAAGTTCAAAAGACTTTCCATATACCCTTGTCATTGCATTATCATATTCCTAGTGTCCCTAAACATCATTTTGAATTACCCTAGTGGTATAATCCATTCATCTTGCATTGTTCCAAAACCTTAGCATCATTTCCACTATCAAACCTTATCAAACCTTATCAACTTCTCTTTCAACCAAGTTGTCTTTTTGATCATTTATCCTTATTTTGCATATCCTAGATGTCAGTATCAACCCTAGAATACCATTCCTTTTCATAATCCACCTTGTATACATCAACCTTAAGCATCATTACCAAGTCCAAAACATAACCCTAACCTTCATTTTGCATACCATAATCTTCATTTTGCATACCTTCAAAGTGTCACCTTACATTTGCATTTGCATAACATCCCTAGGACATTTTCACTTGGCATATCAAAACCCAAGTTCATTTGGCATTTTCCTAGGTTTCATATCATCCCTAATTACTCAAAAATCAAAAAAGCACTCATATCTTGCATACCCACATCCTGATTATCAAGTTTTGACCTATTTTACCAACTACAACCCTATTTTACCAACTGCACACTTGAAGTGTGTAGTTGGTAGTTTTAGGGTGCACTTGGTAGTTTCGGAGTGCACTTGGTAATCAAGGGCTTCTTTCTAGGTTCTAGAACCCTAATCTTCACTTCCACACCTTACATTGCATCCCAAAACCTTAGAAAACACTTTAAATCGCTCAGAACATTCAAATTTTGCATTTTAGGCACCCTAGCATCTCTATTTTCCCATTGCATACCTCTTACTTACCAAATGCTTACCTTCAGGCCCCCAAGTGCACCAAGGGTGAACTTGGTATTGTCTGAGTGCAATTGGTAGTTTAGGTGTGCATTTGGAAGGAAGAAATTCCATTTAGTCTTTCCTCCACTTCATCTGCATCCTTAGGTATCATGCCAACACTTACTAGGACAAAATCAGCTCAAAGGCCTGAAGAACTTTATCAACCCTTGTTTTCTAAGGCACCAACACAACCAAAACCTCATCCAAGATAGAAGAAGAGTAAGAAAACCCAACAAAGTTTTGATGAAGACCAAATTGAGGCATCACAACTATTACTTGCAGACCCCTTGAACATGTATCCACAAGATCATTATAACCAAGAAATGATGCAACAAACCCTAAACAATGCACCTACCATGAGGTTTCCTTCAAACACTTCCCCTACACATGGGGTGGTTCAATGGAGTCCTATGTTTGAACCTATATTCATGCCAATAACACTCAAAGGAGGAAGTGTTCCAACCACACTCGAAGATGAACAATCACACTGCTTTGAATTCAGCCAACCTAACACAAGTACCTTCAACCCTAACACATCAAACATACAACAAGGTACTATCAATCTGAGTCATGACTCTGACACTAATTATGGAATCACTGATGAAGAGATGGTTAGGGTGTTTCAAGACAAAAATTTCCACAAGAACTTCAAATGTTTGGCAGCCCAAGAAATTGTCAAGTTCAACCCAAATGTGAGGGACCTAAGTCCAAACATCAAACCAACACAACCATTGAAAACATACAACCCATGATCAATTTGGACTTAGATAAGGGAAAACAACCTTTGGAGTTTTCAAACATGATAATGGCACCTATAAGGTCCCATCAATAACCAATAATCAAAATCCTCCAAAGTACATTTGGACACATCAACATTAATCCCTTGTTTGATGAACCACAACCAATGAAGGGAAACAAGACTCTCCCTAAATTTCCCAAGAGGACATTAAGATTTTATTTTAGTCATATGATGTAACAAAAAGATCCACCCAAAAGGACTTGTGCTCTAGGGATACCATACATACCTCCTTTGGAGACAAAACAACAAAGTACACCTTTGCTCCTAACCCTACCAAGTGTTATGACATCAAATGTTATGGACCCTCTCATGAGTACAACATGCGAAACATCAACTACAACAATCCCTATGGACATACAAAGGAAAAGTCTTATTGAAAGTACACCTATTCTCAAAAGGAATGTACCTCATTGTCAAGTCAATATGATGTCCCAAGGAGAAACCTCTAACACACAAAGCTGCCAAAGCAACAATACCAACATGGTAATCAATCCTCAAGGACACAACCAACCACCCTAACAAAACTGACCTACAATAGTCCAAGGACCTAATGTTTCCAATACACATTCAACATATCAACAATAACATCAACCACAATAGCAACAACCTCAAGTGGTACAAGCATCCAACATCCCTAACATAGAATCCAATGTAAATCCACTTGACTTCTACATAATGTATCAACAACAAGCCATGTTTTCTAAACAACAAGAGAAACTCAAACAACAGTTGGAATACCAAAGACACCTTGAGCAAAAATTTGCATACCAGAAACATTTATTACAACAACAACATGTGCCACAGAAACCTCAACAAAAACCTCTAAAACAACAATTACATGCATTATCTCACATACAACCAAAGGAGGTATCCTGACAACAACCACAACAAATGGCACAACAACAACATATGGTACATCAATCACAGTGGATACCTCAACAAGTGCCACATAAAATACCACAGCAAGTACCCCAACATGTGTCACAATAGGGCCCCTTTTGTCTTCCAGGTGCCAACATACCTCCACCACCTAGTGACACATCGCCA
This sequence comes from Cupressus sempervirens, assembly GCA_028749045.1. Taxonomy (NCBI): domain Eukaryota; kingdom Viridiplantae; phylum Streptophyta; class Pinopsida; order Cupressales; family Cupressaceae; genus Cupressus; species Cupressus sempervirens. Next base: position 26,523,950 of record CM053784.1, read on the forward strand.
GACTCATCAGACACAAAAATGTTAGAACCAAGTGGACATAGCTCCCACCATAGCAAATAGTCTACTCATAGGCACAAATGACTTGAAGGAAAAACTATCATGCAAAACACTAATGAAGAGCTATTGCAACAATTCAAAAAACTTTCCAAACAAGTTGAGGCATTGGGAGTCCAAAAGAAATATGCTCTATATATAGAAAGGGACCTATGTCCTAATCCATTTGACAAAATTCTATATATACCTCCATTCCAAAAAAACTTTGATGATCCAAGGTTTGAAAAATATAGAGGAAAAGTCAACTTTGTTGATCACATTTGAAAATTTTGTGCCTCTTGTACCAAACTCAGTGATGATCCCACTTACCTCATGAGGTTGTTTCTTCATTCTCTAGGTGGGCCTGCACTCGAATGGTACTCAAAACTTCCTGGTACTATCAAATCTTGGTCAGAGCTAGTAGACAAGTTCATCTCCCACTTTTCTTTTAACATTACAAATGAGGTTATGCTTTCTAATTTGTGTTCAACTAAATAGAAGATGGGAGAACCATTTATCACATTCCTGCTACATGGAGAAGCTTAGTTAGTCAATGCTGACTAGACATTCCTAAAGAACAAGAAGTAAACTTTTGCATTGAAAACTTAGTCCCAGACTTGATGTATGAACTCAAAATCAAAAGTCTAAGTACCATTTCTAAACTAATGAAAAAAGGGGCTAGTATTGAAGATGCTCTTATTCGTAAGGGAATCCTCAAGATAAACAAGAAAAACACAAACATCAATTCATCTAACGACAAGGTAAAATTTTTCTCCAAAAACAAGAATGTGACCAATGATGGCATTGTGGATGCTTGCACAATTAGCACAACACAACCTCAACTAAATTTTAAAGGTGCAAACCCTACAAATTCACAAACTCCCAATCAAACAACACCTCAACAATAGAAACTTGAGACTTCCACACAAGACAAACCTCAAAGACATCCTAGAACCAAGGATTGGAAATTCACACCATTGGGGATATCTCTTAAGACTACACTATAATAGTTACTGAGTAATAACTTCCTATAGTTACCCTTGATCAAAGATGGACCATTGACTAAAGCTAATTGGTGGGATGACAAGAAGTACTGCGATTAACATTACACCAAAGGACAGAAGACTTCATCATGCTTCCAATTGAAACATGCAATATAAGACCTTATTGATGATGGTATAATCATAGTTGATCCATCACTACTAGCATCCAACTCTGATCACACTATCTTCAAAGATCCTTTGGGTAATCATGAGAAAGAGAAACCCTCCAATTGAAACTCAAACTCACAAGGTAATGTGAATTACACATGCACTGGATATGACTACACCATTAACTATTTCAATGAGTCATATTCCTGTATATCCATATTTACCTTAAAGGCTGAAGACCATCATTGTGCTATCACTACTTGTCATACCAAGATCACTCTACCTGGAGCCTCCTCTAGGCCTACTACCTCTACTAGACCTATACCTTCTAGTAGGCCTAATGCTACTACTTCATCTGATTATAGCCTTGTTAAACAGGTTGGCAAGACCCCTACACAAATATCCATCTTGGACCTACTACGTGCATCTCCCGAACATTAGAAGATCTTGGGTCAAGCCCTTAAAGAGTCAGTAGTCCCAGATAAAATTGATGTTGCCCAGTTCCAAGCCATGGTTGGGAACCTATCTACCTCATAGAATATCACCTTTTCCCTTCAAGATATTCCTAAGGACAAACCTACCCACAATGTTCCCATTCATCTCAAAGTCTTCATCCAAAATGCCAAAGTCAGATGTGTCTCAATAGATGGAGGAGCAGGGCTGAATATCTGTACGCTTAAGGTTGTTGAAGGTTTGGATTATTCTAAAGATGGTTTGGATCCTTCTCAAAGAATCACAATAAAAGCCTATGATGATGGTGAATGCTTCTCCAAGGGTGTTATCATATTGCTCATCAGAGTTGGCCTAGCTATTGAAGACACATTATTCCATGTCCTAGATATTGAAATGAACTAACACATGATACTAAGACACCCTTGGCTTCATGCTATGAAAGAAATGCCCTCTACATATCATCAATGTTTGAAGTTTTCCTATAATAATGTGGAGGTTACCATCCCTGGAGATCCACACCCTTTCCAATTTTGTGCTAATTTTAGAGATGCCACTACATACCAAGTCCCAACAAATAATGAAGCACAACCCACAGGTTCCTCTAAATATGTGAATGCAAATATACAACTCAGTAAGGCTAAGGAAAATATGAAGATTGAAGACAATGGGTGTGGAGAGTACTTTATGTCTCAATTATCCCACATTAGGGAGTCACCACTTTCTCCCCAATCTTATGGTAAATCACAACTATTACAAGCACAAAATTCTAAGATCAATCCAAAAAATGACACTTTTATCAATGAGAATACATCCATTTGTATGGAGAAAGTACAAGCCAAACAAAAATCCCCTTTGATATCTCCTAGCAAGTATGGACTTGGGTTTGCTATCATGTAGAAACAAGGCTATGATGGCTATAGCTGTCTTGGATATAAGAGCCAAGGAATAATTGAACCTATCACTACAAAAGGACAACCTCCTAATTTGGGGCTTGGATTTAAACCATTACAAATAGGTATTCCTAGTACTATGGTACCTTTGTGTAAGACTATGGATGTTTTGAATGATGAAAAGGCATATGAGAATATCCCAGCTGAAACCAACAATCCTTTAGCATCTGAGCATAACCCCAATGATAAAATTGAATTTAATGCCCATATCTATACCTTCAAGTAAAGCTCATTCAGTACAAATGATGACATCCTCTCAAGTTATCCTGAACCATTGGATTGGGACCAATGTGGACCACCAATCTTTGATCAATTCGACAATGATGACCCTCTCACAATAGAGTTTGAATTCTATGAAGGCATTAAAATTGGTGATCATAAAGAAGCAATTTCTCCTAAAGAGAACACATTGGCATACTTTGGGGAACCAACTCCACTTTCTAGTTAAAAAGATAAAAGAAAAGGAAAAAATGACAAAAGTAGGTCTCTTGGTGAAAATTGAAAAGTGCCATTAGACCATGAAAAATCAAAAGCGAAGTAGCTCCCAAGGATACAAAATAAAAAATATGATGCCATGAATATTAGTGTTCCAGTGTTCAATGTGCCACAAAGTTTTTTTGGAGCTCTCTCGATCAACATTCATGTGGAAGGTCATTAGTCTCAACCCTCCCAACCCTCCCTGATATCTAGTTGTTTATCCCCAAATCCAACTACCCAATTTGCCCAACACCCAAGCTCAAATATTTATCCAACAAGCCTTTGCACATGTCATCATTAGTGATATCCCACATGACATATCTGTTGACCCAATTATCCTTAGATTCCTTGATTCGCAAGAGGCAGATACTGTCTTACATATGGTACACAATGGTATATCTTGAGGCCTTTCCAATGGTTTGATCTTAGATACAAACTTAGAATGACTTCTATGTAGTTATGGTTAGTTGTGGATCCAGAGATTATCAGCACTGACAACATCTTTCTTCTCAGCATTTGTCAGTAATGTTCTTGATTCTATCTAAAAGTCTTGAAAAAATATCAAAAAAATAGAAAGTCCTAAAAAAAGTGAAAAAAGTCATGAAAAAATGGATTCCTTGATGAAAACTTGGCAAACAGGCATCTTGCCATGAAAATTTGAGTCAAGAGAAAATTTCTGTCCATAAGTGAAAACCTGGCAAACAGGCACTTTGGGCAAGTAGCATGGTAAAAACTTGGTAAACAAGTGCCATGTGTAATCAGTTACTACTCCTCCATCTATCAGGATTCCATTTGGTTTTTCCCCCTCTATCATTCCTTGATCATATCCTTCATACTACAAGACTTCCTTAGTCCTTATCATGGCTCTTGAATTGGTTAATGTCCATTGTTATCTTACCCAAGGATCACCAATCTCTCAATACTCTGTCATTGGCCTTTGTACATACTTCACATCTTGTCTGCGGACATATTACCTACACAATGCATGAGTTTGAACTTGAACTAGAGGCATATCCATAAATTTTTTTTATCCATTGGACCTATCGCATAATGGATCAAAGCTAACACTTGAATATGCTTTTATGATCTTGAAAAAATCCTAAAAATTCAACTATGGTCTTGCAAAAATGCCAAACATTCAAATAAAATTTCTTGAAAAAATCACCAAAAATCATATAATGTCCTGAAAAAAGCACTAAAAATCATAAAATGCCCTAAAAAAAGCACTAAAAATCATAAAACATCCTAAATTTTTTTTTCTATAAAAATCATAAAATGTCCTAAAATAAACCCTAAAAATTGTAAAATGTCTTGAAGAAACTAGTCACACAAAAATATCAAATATCCCCAAAAACCCTAAAAATCACAAAACCCATCAAAAACTTGTAATAAACCTTGTCAATAGTCATTGTGAATAATCACCCCTTTTGCATAAACACTTGCAGTTTTGCAAACTAAAACTCGAAGCACTGCACTTCAATGACAATCACACTATCTGAGCAACATGAACTAACAATCAATCCAACATGTCACTATGAACCTATTAACTGAATCCACAACTAGAACTATCACATGATCAACCTATAAAGCACTATCTATAGACCTAAAACACTAAAAAACAAGTAATAATGGACAAGAATAGCTGTTGGCTCACCTTGTTTAGTGAGTGATTTATTTTTTTCTTTTTTTTTCTTTGATCATGTTCCTATGCCACTTGATGATATAAACTAATCTATGAGAGTGGTCAGGATGGTTCATGGTCATCTTTTATTATCTATCCATTAAAATGTACCTTTGAGAGTCTGGGGCATGTACATATTGTTGAAAATATTCAAGATATAACGAGTTACTAAGAGGGGAGGGGTGAATCAGTAACAATACAACTTTTCAAGTTAATTCAACATAAATTGGAAAATCATTCATTCACCTAATCTGATGCATGTAAGAGATAAATAAATATTCATAACGCATATGCACAGAGATTTTGGTGACCCAGAAACCTTCCAAAATAGAAAGTAAAACTGGGGTGGGGATGAAACCCACAAAGCTTCTTTTCTGCAGTAGGAAGTTAGCCGGTTAAGGCATACAATGTTCACTTCTGGTGATCTGCCCTATTAGGAGCAAAGAGGATTGCTAGATCCACCTTGTTAAAGGATTTAAAACATACTTTACAAGTATGCACTCTGTTAGGAGATTTATACAAAGACTGTTAAGTCTACCTTGTTAGAGGATTTTTAGATGATTCACCTGTTAGGATGAACCAATTAGATCTACATATACCTTGATTAGATCCTTTGCAGTAATCACCTCTTGTGATTGATGAAATCTTTACTGCACCTTGTGAACCTTGCTAATATACTGCTGTGCTGCTGAATTCACATCTGTCTCTTGTATCACAATATATTCATACATGTCTCATATCCATTACAACAATTACAACTCTATATTATATACCATTTCAGTAATTATAGATGCAAGGTTGGCTGAACACAAGTAAACAAAATATAACTGAGTCGGCCAAATAGTAAAATAAACTCGGGTTCTTCAGACAGACTTGATGACCTTCTGATACATGGCATCCACTATGTTACATGACATCATCATGCACTCGATAGAGGTAGGGGCTCGGTTCATACTAGTCATACAACATTTCTTGGAACTCGATAACCATTGGTGACTCGGTAGATATAGTGTCACTCGGTAAAAACTAATTTCTTTGTTAACCGACTGAGCTCAGTTAACACTGAGTCCTTCTTCACTCGGTCAATACTGAGTCCATCTTTACTCGGTTAACACTAAGTACATCTTCACTCGGTTAACACTACGTCCATCTTTACTCGGTTAACATTGCTTCTATCTTTACTTGGTTAACACTGCTTCTATCTTTACTCGGTTAACATTGCATCCATCTTTACTCGATTAACATTGCTTCTATCTTTACTCGGTTAACACTGTGTCTTCGATGCTTGGTTTGAACTGTATAATGAGTGTTGTCACTAATGGAAAATACCTTTATGCCAACACATATGCCTCAGGAAGGACAAGGTCATTTTCTATCTGCATCGTGCTTGTTTATGCAAAAGGTTTGCATTTTGTGCTCTAGCCCTTTATGCCATGATACATCGCATTCTATTTGCCATATACAAATAAATCTCCAATAACATGTAGTGCACTTTACAAAAGCAAAAGTCTTCTCATCATACTAACAATTCCTCATCTCATCTCCTCCATCTTCCATGTCTTCTACATCGGCTACCTTGCATCTCATTATCGATAAATTGACCTATCATATGCATATCTTGGTCAATTTCTCAAGGGGGCACCCAACTATATCATTCTTACTGGGGCATGTTGCTATGGCCTTCTCATCATTTTTCTTTGACACAATGCTTTAAATCACATTGTATCAAAGAGGGGCAAAATGTAGACACTCAAAAATGGTTCGCATCTATGGTTTGATCAAAATGAAGCTCCATTTGATATATAGTGCACTCTTTGAAAGAAAAAGCCTTCACCTCATTCTAATTGGTCCTCATCTCATCTCTTTAGTCTTCTTTCATTTGTATCTTCATTCATCACCATGATCATGTGTTTTGATACACCAAATCATCTTCATCTTGCATTCTTGCATTCCAACATCATCCTACATTGTCTATCAACCTTCTAGGGCTTTCCATCTAGTCCAACCTCAATTTGACCCATATTTGACCAATTTTAACCAAATGTGACCATGTTTGACTGATTTCACTCATGTTTTGACCTCTTTCCACCATTTTGGGCACTCACACAAAGTTTTGGGTCATTCTAAGTCCAGTTGGGCTATTTTTGGCCCTCGAAGCCTTCTAGGGCACATTTTGCACTTTTTGAGCACACTTGGGCTTGCCAAGTGCCATGGGTGCACTTGGGCTTAGCAAGTGCACACTGGGTGTACTTGGGTGAGTTTTAGGCACACTTGGGCTAGTAGGATGCCCAGAACTACTTTTGGAGCCCCTATGTTGCACTCTAGAGGCCATAACTTTTGCGTTTCAGCTTAAATTTTTGAACCGTCAACTGTGTTATATTTGCATCTTCATTGTGAAAAAAATTGAGCTATAATTTTCATTATTTGGTAAATATCTTGAGTGGTAACCCTTGAAAATACTCTTGGGTCCCTGAATCGACATCACTTCTTCATACTAATTCATCCCATTTTCTCATTCCAATAACTCTGATCTTTTGGCCAACCTAATTGTATCTCAATAGTGTCTATCATCATTCACATCAATTTCACATCATTTTGAAACCATTTCAACATAATCAAAAATCATATCAAATCAACTCACAACCACTTCAAGTCAACTCGAAATCATTTCATATCAACTCAGAATCACCCCAAATCAACCTAGAATCACTTGAAATTAGTCTAAATCATCATGAAACATGTCAACCATAAAAAATAAATCATCATCTATCCAATCCTAGGCATTGTTTTGGATTTCAGTGCCTTGGAAACCTATCAATCTATCAAATCTTTTCAATTTGGCATTAGTACTGTCATGGCTCTCAGTGCTAGGTCAAACTATCATTCATGTCATCTGATCTTTGACATTGTCAAGGCTCTCAGTATTAGATCATGACATTATCAAACCAATTTAATAATATTGGCTATGTCTGTTGATATTATTATAATCAACCTTATCAATCAATCTCAATCTGGTAGCATTTACAATGTCAGTTAAATGTTACATATCAATCTATTCATGTCATGTGTCCTTGGAAAGTTATCAATTTAAATCAATCAATCGATTTGACCATGGATTTGGTCTACCTATCATCATCTTAGTCAATCTTCATCATCATCACATTTTCATCAAAGCATGTCGCACTTATTTAATCAATTTTGGCCAATCATTTATTAATTTCCTCTATAGGATTAAATAACCCATAATTTAATCCTATCATTCTTACTAATTATGCTGCTTAACTAACCTTCTCAATTTATTAATTTTATTTGTTAATTGATTCATTACCCACAAACCATGGAAATTCTTAATTTCCTAAGTCACATTTTCCGTCATTAATTCCATTTTTTACTAATTTCTATTTTGTTGAATAAATAATTTTTAATTCAAATATGCCATAAAGTATTGACATCATCATGACACTTTGGCTTGACACCTCGTGGATTCTCCTTTGAAATTTGGCTAAGATATGTCATAATCCAATACTCTTATTCTTTTACACATGTCTATCTTTAGCTTCCTTTGTCATAGATTCTTGGCTTTAAGTGGGCTTGAGGTGCCTTATGACGCATCATAGATTCTCTCCCAAATTTAGCCAAGTTTGACTTCTGTGCATCATAGAATCTTATACTTGGCATCTTGTGTCATATGCATCATGGATTCTCAAAGAAATCTATTGCCACATCACATATCCAAGGTGAAAAATCCAATGCTCTCACCTTGTGTCTTGATTATAAAATGAGCATTCTTTCTCTCATTTCCAGTCCTTGGGTCCTAATTCTTATGTTGTTTCAAGTCCTTAGTTTTCTCATCTTTTGGCACTCTTGCTCTCACATTCAAATCACAACTTCAAGTATTCTCATAGCATCACCATTTTCATAGGCTTTTGCTTCACAATTGTGTGCACTATAGGAAATTTTGGAGCTACAACATTTGGAGAAGAAGGAAGGACATGAGAGCTACAAATGAAAGAGTGGGTTTCTAACCTTGTGTTGCTTTCTTTATTAGTTTGGCTTTCATGGTAGACTAGAGGGTGCTAGCATATGTTTATTGAGCTTGTGATTTGCTCATAGAATGTTATGCATTAGCCTATTTTCTAGGTACTACATTTATGCATTAGCTCTCCTTCAGTACCCTTGTGGTGTGTCAAACCCCTATTCTCGAGGCTGGGAGACCTTCTACAAAAATTTATCATTCAAATGCCCAATGGAATGACCTTAATTAAAATCATGTTTTAGTAGACAAAATCCTTTCTATCCACTGGCTCAAGAGGTCACTCATGCCCATGAAGACATCCTACATTCTTGTGGTCCTTAGTAGAGACAATAGCCCCTTGGGAAGTGGATCTTGGTAGCCCCGAGGAGTGAGTGCACTATAAGGGGGAGCCTGTGGTGCCAAGGTCCCAAGTTGTCTGCTCTGGATAAGAACAGCTAAACTTCGATTCAAGTAGGACTTTAGTGGATACATTCCTAAAGCCAAGATTGTGGTGTGACTATTCACTTTTAACAACTATTCTTGTCTTAACATGTCTTGCATCATAGAATCTTATACTTGGTATCTTGTGTCATATGCATCATGGATTCTCAAAGGAATCTCTTGCCACATCACATATCCAAGGTGACAAATCCAATGCTCTCACCTTGTGTGTTGATTATAAAATGAGCATTCTTTCTCTCATTTCCAGTCCTTGGGTCCTAATTCTTATGTCTTTTTAGGTCCCTAGTTTTCTCATCTTTTGGCACTCTTTCTCTCACATTCAAATCACAACTTCAAGTATTCTCATAGCATCACCATTATCATAGGATTTTTCTTAACAATTGTGTGCACTATAGGCAATTTTGGAGCTAAATCATTTGGAGAAGAAAGGACATGGGAGCTACAAATGAAAGAGGGGGTTTCTAACCTTGTGTTGCTTTCTTTATTAGTTTTTCTTTCATGGTAGACTAGAGGGTGCTAGCATATGTTTATTGAGCTTTTGATTTGCTCATAGAATGTTATGCATTAGCCTATTTTCTAGGTACTACAGTTGGTGAACTTGACATGAACATGCTTATCTAACTTGGGTTTTCTTGTTTTGTGCTTATAGGTAGAAGGAAGGAGCTCACTTGGAAGGGTATAAGGACTATCTAAATTTCCTTATCACACCTTTATTAATTAGGTGGTCTAATAATATGGTTATATCCTTTCATTTCATGCATTTAACACATATTATGCTAAAGGATAATTTCCTTCCTTTATATCGAGTCCATAAAACAATTCCCTAAGTCGGCTATTGGTCCTTCTCAATTAGTTATTATAGGACCACATTAAGGACATGTTACACTTAGTGACAACCTTAAAACTCCACCTTGCAACTTGAATAACTTTTTGGACACAATATTATGATAAGCGAGCTTAGTCATGTCATCCACATGTCTTCTTAATGTCCTCAACCTCAATCCTCAAGCTATCAAATCTGCTAAGAGATATACTGAGTTTACTAGAACATGCCTCTGTAAAGTCTATCTTAGAAAAAACATCATGAAAACTTACATAAATTCTTCTCAACTTATCCTTTTTACTTTGGACTTTAACTGCCTATACCAGATACTTAGAAGTATCTCCCATAACCTCGGGTGGTTGTCATGCTCAAATGGCCGTCTGTACCAACTTAATCTTTTTGCTATTCTTCTGTCAAATACCACAAAAGACATCAAACATGCTATGTTGACATCAATGACAAATTTAGTCATGAATGTAACATGTCATCAACATTCATGCTTCCAAAAAATCTTCCAACAATCTCTCCAATCTTCCAACAATACATACATATATACATACATACATATACATACATACACATACATACGTACATTTGCATATGCAATTTTATCACCTTGGAAAACTATATTTGATCTTGCTAGTTGGGAACAACTAATTGTTCATTTTATTGTACCTAATATGATGATAGTTCTAAATGAATTTTTAATCAACCCAACTAATCAACAACTACACTAATTTAACTAGGTTATGGATTGTTTCTTTCTAAAAATATCTACTATGATATATTTTTCTAAATTTTCTTGCCCATTTTTCCTTGTTTGTATTATCTTTGAGCAGGATCTTAAGCTAAGTCAGTTAGAACGGGTTGAATTAGTTTTATTGTTTTATTATTTGGATTCTAAATATGGGATTTTTTTTATCATTGGCTTTGTTCAAGTCACAATTTTAATGAAGTAACAAAGTTTTTTTAGGGTGGAAATGACTATATAATGAAGAGGAAACTTGAAAAATTGAATGTTGAAATGCTGAAATGAAAGCTATCGAGGATCAAACACCTGTGACAGAGTTACAACACAATTTGAAGTTGATTTTAGATAATTAAATAAAACACAACATAAATCATTCCCCATTTGTTTTGATTGTGGAGAGCTGCATGCGAAAGAGGGTGGAGAGCTTCAAATGAGGGTGGATATTTCATTGCTATGCCTTTGTGATCATTGCATTTTGTTTCCATGCCCTTATTATTTCTATATTTTGTTTTTATGCCCTTGGTGTAGATCTATGGAGATCTAGGATTTTGTTGCCGTGCTCTTGTGATCTCTACATTTCATTTTTTTTTTTGCCCTTGCTCTATGATTTCATTGCCATGTCATGTCCTCGTGATCTCTGTGCCCTTTGTAGCACTACAACATTTGGGGTCAAATTGCAATGAAAATTTGTGGTGTTTGGTGTAGTGCCTCTCCCATTTGACTTTTGTAAGTCATCCTGATGGATGCAACTTTTTTTTGTCTTTTGTTGTGATGGATCATGATTATGAACTTGAGTGGTCTACATCGTCGAGGTGTTTGGATTTATGTTTCTATATCAGTTGCTTTGATTATGCATTTGACTGATCTTTGAAATTATGATGTGATTTATGGTTCACTGAGGTTTTTGCCAATGGTTACCAGGATCGATGTGGTATCATGAGGTTGTTTCGTGATTACCTTGAGATGTGTGCAGAGATTGCACTATGTACTATTACCATGTTACACTGGACTAGGTTCTTGTAGCAGTGGTTAGTCATGTTTATGACTATGGTTGTTTATGTGTTTTAAATGCTTAAGTAATTAGAAATGGATTATTCATGTTGGATTATTTAGTTATGTGCTGCAGACATTTACCTTGTTATATTTCTGATTAGAGAGATATTTGTTACTCATGTTATGTTTACTTTTGAGATGACCTGAGGGTCAGATGTTATACTTTGATTTTAGTATCATAGATATTAGACTACTATGTTGTTTAGTTAATCATATTGTATGATGATGCCATTTTGAGATGACAGTGTGTTTTATGATGATATTTGGTTATCTGGTATTTGGACATACCTCTAATTATGTTATGTGATGGATTTAATGCTATGGTTATTTACTTCATTCTTGCATTGTTATGCTTTATGCAAATGTGAGTGATGTAAATAGATTATTTTAATATAATTAAATAAATGGTTAAATTAGATTATTTAATGCATTTTTTTCTTTGGCTATGTTATTATATGCAATTACACTTGATCGTGTTGTTTAGTGTGCAGGATTTATATCCCTGGCAATGGCACATGGAGTTAGTGATTCAACCATTCATATTTTACCAATGTCATCCTTATATGGTCGACGTATCCTTTATTAAATGTTTAAATTAAACCTTTCAGTGATTATTAAATCTGAACTCATTTGCATTATGTGATTAGACTAGTAAGCATGTCTGTACATTTACAGTTTCGAATTATCACGAAAGTGGTTAAGGAGATTTTTGTGTTTTCAGGATTTTAATTGATTTATTTTATTTTTTGGCAGCTTTGCCATAGATAAATTCCTATTTATAGTAATAGCCTATTTTCATTTGGGTCGATTTAGGGTTTAACTAGGTTGGCTGGTTATTTGCCCTAATCGATTATTCACTCGAAAAGTGAATAAGTATCCAAAAAAGAATTTAATTCCTCACTTCTCACTTTTGAATTAGAAAGTTGGAGAGTAAAACCCAAAATCCTCTTCATAAGGATTTATTATTTTGTTCATTTTGGGAGCTACGAGCGTGGGATCGTCACGAGGTTGGGCTCGTTGGATCCAGCTCGTGGAAACCTTGGATTGCCATGATTTTTAGGTACTTCTGCAAGATATTTATTTTATGGTTCAGATTCCCATTTTTCCCTTTTGGCTGTGAGGTAGGGCTTTCCTATTTTATTGTTTCTAATCTATTTTTGCTTCTGTTTTTGGTAGCCATTTGTTTGGAGGCTGAGAACTAGTGTTCCCCTCCATTTTTGTATGTTAGTTCTACCCGGTTGGGCGGGTATGAACATTTCTCTATTTTTTAGGATGGGGGTTTAGGATTTTATGCCATTATGCTGGCCATTTTTGCATACGGTGTTCGATTCTATTTATTTTTGTATTTTTGGGGTTTTTGTGCCCAAAGGTCAAATGGGTTTTAATTTCAAAGTTGTTAAAAATTTGGGGATTTTACCTCGTTTTACATGTCGCCCTATTTTCTCAAGTTTTCTTGGCACAATGTGGGTCATGGACTTTGATGATCTATATAAATATCAGTCAGACGACTATTGCAATATTATGTTGCATTGGGATGCATGTTGCATCTGTACTCCTGACGTTGTGTTCGATTGAGTGATTTTATATTTGTTGTTATTGTTTCTTTTAGACCCTTTGCTTTTTTTTCACGAATACTAGGATTCATGTAGAATCCATACTATTAGATTGAGACCGATTGAGTGAGTTCATGATGTTTGGTCTTGTTACATCATTGGGATTCATGTAGAATCCAAACTCTCAAATTGAGGCCGACTGAGTGATTTCATGATGTATGATTTTATTGGCTTTGGGATTCATGTAGAATCCATCCTTTCTATGTTGCTTTTAGTTGGGTGTTTTCTTTGCATTGTGTTCTCATCCTGTCCTTGTGTTATGATCTTTATGATGGTGGTGCGCCACACATGAGTACATGCACATACATTTGTCGGGTGACTTGCGAGGTCTGTTCTTCTGTGGTACTTCCAAAAGTTATGATCTTTGGGGTTGGGATGGGAGTATGAATGCCCATGGGCACTTGTCATAGGATGACCATGGGTAGGGTAGGGTAGCATATGGACGGGGCTTCTATCTTGCAGCTCAATGTTCATGGCACTAAAGGTTGGCAGAGGGAGCTTTATATAAGTGATAACTAAATAAAATGTGTGAATGATAATAAAATTTAAGATAATAAAATGGTAATTTTGTGTATTGGCCTTCCATTGAGGGAGTTGAGCTACATAGATTTGAGCTTGGGCTTTTGGATGCCAAGCAACTCTCCATGATGTCAGCCCCTACTTAGTAGCCTATTGAGTGTCTGACCAAGACCTTTACTCCTTGCATTGTCTTAAGTTCTTGGTTCAGCCATCATACTATCGAGCGTGAGTGTTAGCCTTGGATGTTGTTTTGAGTGTTTGTGGTTGGATCTTTATCTCCATCAGCATGGCAGGTGTGGACCTACGAGTTCCACATGGTTGGGAGGCATAGCTACCTTCACCACTACTAGGGACTAGTGTACAGAGACAATCTTTTGTCCTAGTGTGACCATTGCTGGATGTTTTCACTTGGTACTTCGAGTTTCGGAGTATGCTTTCTTGTGATTTATGCTTTCATTGGAATGCTTGGATATCATGTTTAGATAATGTTATTTTACTTGACATGTTCCCATATTATGATGTTTAGCATATGATTAGATGATGTGAATTGATGTTTAGCATGTGATAGGTGATGTTATCTACTGTAGGATTATCTTATGCTTTTCTACTAGCATGTTAGATTTCCTTATACTTATATTATAGCATGTTTAGTAGTGACGTCCCTATTATGGCAGTATCGATGATCAGATCATTAACTTGGGATGTTATGCGTAGGGGATGGCTAGGATCCATGATGGTCTTATGATGCTATTGACGGTTGAGAAAAACCATGTACTTAGTTTGTTTGTTTAGTTCATTGCGATGTTGCTTATGTTCATTGTGATGTTTTTTCCATTCTTTTTTGCTGTAGTTTTAGATGGATAGATGTATCTCCTTCTCGGCATCTTGTTGTTTATGCACTCGAGTGTTTGCTCCTCGAATTGTGGTTCAAGTACTCCTCGATGTGGAGGTTTTTATCTATGTTTTAGCTTGTTGTTTGTCCTTAGATTTTTCTTTCTTTTTCCCTGGGTGACCATGTGTTAGGATGGTATGATACAATATAGTGTCGCATGCCCATTTGAGGAATGTCATATGATACTTTGAAGGATTGCACAACCTCAAAAGAAATTTCGTATGATACACTTCCAAAATCACATGCCCTTTGGAGAAGTATCACCCAACCCTTGATTGTGTCACCCTCCTTCTGGAGAAATGTTGCATGACACTAGTAAAGTATTGTAGAGTGCTGATAAAGTGTCGCATGATTTTTATGAAACCTGTGCGGGTGGGGAGTGGGCACTTTTCGATCTGATCTCAACTTTTTAGGGATGGTTTGGGGTACCCTCTTAGGTGTTCTTCAATTCCTTGGTGCTTCTTTTTGTTTTTTGTTTTGTGTGTTTCTGTAGTCAGTCTCTTGGGGTTTAAAATATATCGTTTGAGTATAAGGAATTTAATTCCTTATACTTAGATATATTTTAATATATGTGATGAATCTTTTGAGATAGGTTTCAGACCTCTCGAAGACAAGTTATGGATTCTAGGAAATTTCAGGGCTTCAGAAATCCAAACTTAGCCAATTTTTAGGGCTTCAGGATTTTAGGCTTAACCAAATTTTAGGATTTTGCATTTTACCCCAGCTTGGTGTTTTGTTGATGAGTGGTCATTTCTTGTGCCCTCATCTTGTTTCTAGTGGTTGTTGGCTTTTGTTCATGTGTGTCAGTTTGGTAGTAGCATTCAAAGATCTGTTGGTTGCCGAGATTGTGGTAAAGTCTTCCATTGCAATCCTTGTGATCCCTACATGATGTTGTCATGTGCATTCATACTTGTTAAAAATATAAATATAAATTCTTGGCTTGTATCTCTAGGTGGGGCATTACATTTGGGCCCAAATGTAGTAGTGCTTGCTCTGTGATTTTCTTTAAGGGGAGAATAAGTACCTATGTAAATGTTCTTTTAGTTTCCTTCTAAATATGTATCTCTTTATATTTCCCCCAGTAGGTGATTAGAGAAGCTTCTCTTTATGTATATGTATATATATACATACATACACACATATGTGTGTGTATGTATTTATATATACACATATATACATACACACATACATACATATATAGAGATCACAAAGGCATGACAATGAGATACATAGATACATACATACATATACACATACATACATACATACATCTGCATATGAAATTTTATCACCTTGGAAAACTATAATTGATCTTTACTCAATCACCAAGAGATAATAAAATTTGTAAGTACATATTATTGAGAGTGAGTCTACTCATGATGATAATAGCTCCATGTATTGGGTCATTAGAGGAGAGAGACTTACACAAGATTAGATGTTGTTTATGGATATGTGATGATTCATTTGTGTGAATGGCTGATCAGGTAGGTTGCAAAAAATTAGGGTGTCAGTTGCAATTAGTTTATTAATTAGATAAGGGAATCAACTTTGAAAGTGAGATGATCAAAATTGGCATGTCCATCCTTATGATAGATTATCTCAAACAAAAAGTGAAAAATTATTAAATATATGGAAAATAAGAAGAAGATTCACCTATAATATTTTTGAAGGACAAAAACATAATAAAAATATAATTTAGTGGAAAAAACCATGAGCTATGTGGCTCTACATTGTGATTATTCCATTGAACAGTAGTGGAAACTCTTCATGTTAAATATGAAGATCTTGAAATTAAAAAAGATAACTATTAGAGATCTATATTTGTGTTTTAGTGATTAAAAATATATAGTCTAATTTTAAGAAAAATAATAGTCTTAAAGGTATATGATTAAATAAATAAGAGTACGAGTTGTAGCTCTATAATTCTAATATTACTGATTATAATAAACAAAATGTTCAATAAAATAAGTATGAAGTAACATAAATGGATCATCTATTCGATCCTATTGTGACTTAATGTGAACGCATTCAATCATTACCTAGATGATATTATGCAAGAGATCTTTACTCAATCACCAAGAGATAATATAATCTATAAGTACAGATTTCTACATACTTAGTTTGGTATGAGAAAATTTGATTAAATACAAGGATAATTTCTTGTGTGAATCCAAGACATGAACGATTAATTTAATTTAGCAGAAGTACTATGCAAGTGTGTATGTATGCATGTAAAGTAATTCACATAGTGAACTGATTTACATACATACATGCACATATGCATATAATCATCATAATTAGTTATCTTTGAATTTGACCAAAGCTATTATATATGAACAAGAGATACATGTTTAGAAAGAAAAGAAAATAAATTTTACATAGGTACCTCTTCTCCCCTTGAATAAAATCATAGAGCAAGGGCACAAAGATCACAAGGGAATGATAACAAAATCCTAAATCTCCATTGATCTCTACCAAGTTTAGAGCTCTCCACCCTCATTCAGAGCTTTCCACCCTATTTCACATGTAGCTCTCCACAATCAATCAAAATAAATGGGGGAATGATTAATGTTGTGTTTTCTTTTCTTTTTTATTTATAATCCATAATCCACAATCCACAAGATCTCTCTGTATACATACATACATACATACATACATACATATATACATACATACATAAATAAAAATACATACAAATATACATACATACATGAAACAACAATGCACTTTCTAAGAGTTTACAATTGTTCAACAAAATTAATGTTTTACAAGAAAATGCATCTAGAGAATTGTAAGCTCAGAAGCAAGAAAATGGTGTTGAAATAGTCAAAAAGTTCTTGATATGAGAGGTTTGCAAGTGAGGGTGTTGACCAATCTTGAAAACTTGAATGTTGAAATGAAAGCTATCAATGATCAAACACCTATGCTAGAGTTACAACAAATTGTGAAGTTGAATTTAGATAAAGTAGAGGTAGATATTCAAAAGTTTGATAATCAAAATTTAAGGCATGAGAGAAAAGGAGAAGGAGTGGCTTTAGAAAGAGAATGAGAAGGAGTAGCTTTAGAAAGAGACTGCACGACATAAAAAAAAACTAGACAACATAGAGGATATTATGGAAGCCGCTGGATAGAATCCAAGAAAGTGTTGCAGTAGGTACTATGACATTGGAATCACTTGCAAGTGTCTTTAAGAATTTACAATCCATATATTAAATTCTTATAAGAGTTTTTCAAGTATTGGTAGAGTCTTCCTACGATGATCCCAAGTATCAAATGCTTATAAGAGTGTTTCAAGGTTGGAAACCACTTCAACATCTTTTACAAGGTTTAGAGGTAATGTCATTATGGTAGAGGCTTCTGCAAGGGAATGAGCCTCATGATTATGGCATTTACATATAAGAAGAACTTGCTTCTTTAACTCCTTACACTCAACTCTTCACTGAAGTCATTCTTCAATTCCTTGCATATGCAATTTTATCACCTTGGAAAACTGTATTTGATCCTACTAGCTGGGAACAACTAATTGTTCATTTTATTGTACATAACTTGATGAAAGTTCTAAAGGAATTTTTAACCAACCAAGATAACCAACAACTAGATCCATTTAACTGGTTATGGGTAGTTTCTTTCTAAAAATATCTGCTATGATATGTTTTTGTAAAATTTCTTGCGAACTCTACCCATTTTTTCTTATCTGCATCATTTTTGTGGAGGATCTTGAGGTAATTTACTTAGCATGGGTTGAATGAGTTTTATTTTTATATTATTTGGATTCTAGAATATGTATGCAACTAGATCAATTTTTTTGTTGTGTAGCTAATATGTAATAAGCACCTTAAAAAAGATCTCTAATTATACATGTTCAAAAGGAGATATAAAGAGATACCTGGTTAGAAGGAAAAGAAACCAAAATTTACATACTCTTGAAGAAAATCATAGAGCTAGGGCATGGCAAAAAAATTGTAGAGCAAGGGCACAACATGACAATGAAATCACAGAGCAAGGGCATGACATGGAAACAAAATCATAGAGCAAGGGCACGACACTGGAATCACAAAGCAAGGGCACATAAATGAAACAAAAAGATCACAAGGGCACAACAACCAAATCATAGAGCAAGGGAATGATAATGAAATATAGAGATATATGATAGGAAAGAAATGTACCAAATAAATATGCATAATCATGAGGCTCATTCCCTTGTAGATACCATAACCTAGTTAAATATATGTATATATCAACTCAACTAATCAACAACTAGACACATTTCACTGGTTATGGCTTATTTCTTTCTAAAAATATCTTCTATGATATATTTTTGTAAAATTTCTTTCAAACTTGATCCATTTTTAGTGGTTTGGATTATTTTTGTGTAGGATCTTGAGGTAAATAACTTAGCACAGGTTGAGTGAGTTTTATTGTTTTATTATTTGGATTCTAGAATATGTATGCAGCTAGACCATATATGTAATAAGCACCTTGAAAAATATCTCTTTGAATATATAAAGAGATACATGTTTAGAAGGAAACATAAAGACATACATATTTACAAGGAAAAGAAAAAACATTTACATACATACCCCTTCTCGCCCTTGAAGAAAATTGCAGAGTTGGGGTACGTACATCACAAGGGCATGACATGATAATGAAATTACAGAGCAAGGGTATGACACAACAATGAAATTTTAGAGAGAGGGAACAACAACAAAATGTAGAGATCACGAGGGCACAACAACCAAATGCATTTATCACAAGGGCGACAACAACGTTTATAGCTCTCCACCTCTTTTGAGTGCAACTCTCTCTAAAATAAAAACAAATAGAAAATGATTGTCATGTTTCTTTTTATTTTATTTTATGCTAATAAGGATGTCACAATTACAACACCAATGTTAGTATTGTGATTGTGTCGGGAACAATTGCAAAAAATAAATGAAAATGACCAGAAATCACACTACAGTCGTAAATTGCCACTGCAATTTGACCCCAAAGATTGTAGTATGACTTAACTTTTTTAGTTTCTTATTTCAATCTAATAACTTAAGGTTGTTTCATTTTTTCAGTGTAGGTTCTTTTATTCTATGATATATTTTTCCTTTAAAGAGTTATATGTTTATTTTAAATCCTATTTATGTCAATTGGATTTTTTTTGAAGCACACACTTATGATCATAAATTTTCACCACTAACACTTTTGTTGTTGTAGTCAAAAGCATTGCAATTACCACATCTCACCAAAATACCATATTTAATATAAGATGTATTGATCTATTTAAACCCTTTCTAATCAACAAGTTTACATGAAAACACAAGAAAAGCATATAAGGGCTTACAAATTCAAACTAGAAACTCAAACCATGATGAAGAAAATTGACTAATGAAAACTCTACGGGAAAATGAGGATTTCCAAATCCAAATCCCTCATATTATGTTTAAGCAAGCACCTAGGGTCATAAATCTACAACACTAAATAAACTCCACACGAGAAGAAATAAGCAACTACAAAAGATGTTATTCCACCAAATCTAGAATATAATATGGTGATTAAATGTATAAAAATGATTCAAGAGATGAAAAAGAGGCCTTGCGTAAAGGTAATGCGAGAGATATAATTAGACATGATGTTATATATATTATCCTATATAATGAAACAACAAAAATGTTGGCCTAGATAACTATAAATAATTGTCATGTGATTAGCTAAGATCACATGATAACTAATAAATTTTCTAGAAGGATATCTAAGACCAAGTTAAACTAAAGTCATGCAAGTAATCCCCCTACTAGGAACTAACAAAATCACTAGATGTAAAAACATTATTCACAGATTTTTGAAATAATCCATGATCCTTCTTTTCAGGATTTGGATGTATGCTTTTAAAACACTTGTTTTACTATATGAGTTTTTCATTAAAAAAAATGTAATGGTGAAAAATATGTCTTCATCACATTTCCCTTTCTGAGCTTTTTTCCAAGTTCAGCTTTCCAACCTAGCCTTTGCTTGCATCTCATTTCTCATCCCTCTACTTATGTGCATACTATTCCAATCTAATTGGTTCACATGTTTGATTTTTAAGCATTGATCTTGTTTGTCCAATCCAAACCATCTGAAGTACCAATACAACCTAGTTGTATAATTTAGGTCAAAATAGTGGGTTTGATGTTGAAGTTGATGAAAGATCAACCCCACAGCTCCCAAGAATCACCTGCATGCAAACACCTATTATAGAAAAGAGAAGCAAGAAACTATGAAGGTAGAAATTGCTAGATCCATAGATGAGACATTATTGATGAGCAAAAAAGTACATTGAACTATAATCAACAATGAATGATCTCAAATCATTTTTACAATGAGAGATCATCCTTATAAAGGAGATCAAAACCCTAAAAAGGTCTAACCTAGGTTACATAATAATAATTAATAAAAGAATTAATTAATATATGCCTAAAGCTTAGCTTAAGTGAACTAGAGCTAATTAGGAAATATCTAATTACTCTAACATCTGAGATTTGATTTGTAACTATAATCTTGTTCCCTTCAATAAGAAAATTAAAATAAATAGCTATTTTATTAGATTCTTGTACACTTTTGTGCACATCTTCACAACATTCTTATGATAAAATATTGAAGCTAACTTTGCACAAATCTTCACAATTTGGTCTAATGTTTATGTATGAAAAAATATTCCTTGCATTAATACTTATCATCAAAGATTGAAATATAAAAACAAGTACTTATTTTTGATTCAATAAACTTGCACTCAAAACTTAATAATAAAGAGAGTGACATTTCAGATCCATCAAATCACATAAATTCATCTTTGTAAATGTGAATCAATTAATTGATCTTTTGGAATTCTTGTGCATACTTTAAGCTTGATGTTTGTCAAATCAAAGAGTTTAACATAGAATATTGGCACTAGCAATCTATTTGATAGAGATCATCACACATGGAGTTTATAATAGCCATAATTTAGAGGTAGATTCCATTATGGTAAGGTTCCATTAACCTTACAATCCCAAGGCATTTTTCCAATGCCTTCATGTTCCTTGAAATGGGGTGGACGTATAGATGACATAAGAGGCCAAAATAATTATTTATTAATACTATGATATTTGTAATTACATTCATAGAGTTGGACAATTATCTACATTGCATAATGAAGGGATGCCCCATTTTGGCATTCATTTGAGAGTATGGTTAATTTGAATTGCATGTGGTTGTAGATTGACATTTGTCATTTGCATGTTTTCCCTACTTGGTATTTTGTTTGCAAGTGTTATTTTTGTAACTATTAGAGCTTTCATAGAGTTATGGTGCATCAAGGAGCTAAAATTAGCTAGGTGACCATATGAGATCCATGCAATGTGAGGTATTAGTTTATTACATTTTTTAGCTACTCATTATGCTAGTTGTGAGGTTTTTTTTTAAACACCTCTATATGTTGAGGTGGGGTCTCATCCTAGAAAAATACTTAATACTTTAACCATAACTCTTAATTTATCATTATTAATTGAATTGACCATTAGAAAAAGATATAGCAATGACAACACACACATAAACACTAGATTTACTTGGAAAACCCAATTTGGAAAAAACCACAATGATTAATATTTGGCTACAAAGTTTTAGGATAGAAGCCAAGAAAATCATTGTTCTCAATATTTAGATACACACTTCCACATTACTCACTAGATCCCTAATAGGAATTGTGTAATCATATGGAAAGATACTAGTTTTCTCAAAGCTACTTAAAGAGTGCACATTCTTCAAACAAGGGCCAAGAAAATATGAAATGAAAAGATGAAGGGTCTTTGAATCAACTTTTATAACCTCTCTATTTGATTCAACAATTCCTACTTAATCTCTTCCTTATTCACTTTACTTTGTCTTCACATTTTATTCACACACACTTTCTCTTTTCCCATCCATTCATAGATAGTCACTCACATATACACACATAGAGACAATAGTTTGTTCATTGGAAAATTGATGCAGTGAGAATCTGAGGGTACCCCTACTAGAGGTAATCTGGATCCCTACAAATAATCACACAATAGAAACACAAGATACACAATCTGATACCAATTGCAACTCATTATTCATAAAATAACTATTTACATGCAATTTACTTGACTATAAGGTCTAGGTTTTGGCCAAATACAACAGCAATTACAAAAATAGTTTTGCAAGATCCCTCAAGATCCAATCCACACACTAGCTAGTATAGATCTATTGAAAACAAATTAACATAAGTATGAGAATGTGTTTCAATCATTTTTTGTCACAAATGTCAAACCTGTTACTTGCTAGTAAGATAACTACCTAGTCGATTTGAGTACTATCATTTGTTTGATTAATGAGGAGGCTTTGATAAAATGAAATAACAAAAGAACCTAGAGGAAATGTTGAGTTATGGTAAGAAAAAGAAGTACAAATATCAGTTAAGATAGTGATATTATAGTGTATTGATTATCTACTTAAGGTTGCAAAGGTTGGATACAATGACTAAGTCTAGAAGAACAAGTAAGAAGAATTGAGTCTACCAAGCTTGACCAAGTGGATAATAGGTGCCAAGAAAAGCTAGTGCAAGCCAAGCAAAAAATTAGTTGGAGTAGAGAAAAGTGAAAGTTTGGTGTATGCTAAGTGATACAGTTTAAGCCAAGTAAAGTTTAGTTGATGTTGAACACCAATAAACTTTAGTGTTTGCTGAGTGATCTAGTTAAAGATGAGTGGAAGAATAGTTTGGAAGCTAAGTGAAAACATATTAATGTTGAGTGCCAGTATTAATTTTAAATTGTAGATTTGACAAATCTAAGCTGACTATTTTGTTTTCTTGAATTTTGTGAATCACGTGAAAGATAACTATGATGAGTTGGTGGCACATAATTCATGGTAAACCATTTTGGGGTGAATTCAAAGAGGATTGAAGAAGAAGTTTCTAGAAGGGACCCAAATGAAAAGATAGGTACATTCATTAGATCCTACCTAATCCTACCTAACACTAAAATGGACAATAGAAGTTAAACAACAAAAGATTTTAATTTTCTATTTATAGAGATGGCTGGTCAGAAGAAAGGTTGCTCATTTTTGAGAACCTAAGTTAGACAAGAGGTCTAAGGTATTCCTTCATTTAGTGACTGAACAACTGCTATTGGCAAGCAAAGCAAGAAGCCTTAAGAGTATGAATGCTTGAAGGGTGAACAATCTATTAGACCTAAAGTGTGTGAAAGCCAAGCATAATGGAGGACTGAAACAAAGATATGCAATTTGCAAGTGATTTGTGAATTTTTATCATATCAAGCCTTACTATTACTTTCTAATCATTGTACTAGTCTAGGGTCAATCCTTTGGATTAAGGTTGACCTAATAGTTATTTGTAAATCCTTTAACTGGGTGACATTCAAAGTGAATGATCTAAAGACCTCTAAAAAAACTCATCCCTAACAAGGTGATTGAAATCTTCTAACTAGGTCACATTTAACAGTGTGCATTGTAACTTTTAACAGGTTTGGCCTTTCATATTGATGCAAGCAAGAGGATAAAAAACTAGGGCCAAAGGCTCACCCAGCTATCCAAGCCACCCTGCAAGAGTCAACACAACAGAAATGGACACAAAGAACAACAACCAAAGGAGGAAGAAGAGTGAATTACTGTTATTGATTCATCAAAATATCTTCATACATGCCCAACTGTAAGGCCTTCTAGGTTGTGGCCAAATAAAAATAAATTCACATTCAAAGATCCAACTACAAATTCACACTTTCACTTCTATTCTCTAATCTTCTTCCCAAAAGCTTCTCCCTAGCTTTTCCTAATTCTAAGCCTAAACATTCTATTTATACTTGCCAAAATAGCTTACAGATCATTCTAGAATCATTACATAAGAGGAAGGCCGACCCAACAATGGTCTGGACTCATCCCAAGAAAAGATCTTCACATAAATGTCGCGAATGAAATAAATCTTGCAAGTCAGCTCGCAAAATCATGTCCAAATACTAACACTCAACATACACTAGGTAATTCAGCACATGAAGAAACACTCAACATGCACTGAGTAACTCGACACATGAAGAAACACTCAACATGCTCTGAGTAACTCGACACATGAAGAAACACTCAACATACACTAGGTAACTCAGCACATGAAGAAGCACTCGGCATACATTGAGTAACTCAGCACATGAAGAAACACTCGGCATACACTGAGTAACTCAGCACATGAAGAATCACTCAACATACACTGGGTAACTTGGCACATGAAGGAATGCTATAGTAACTCGGCACATGAAGGAATTGCTATAGTAACTTGGCCCATGAAGAAAATAGGGTTACTAGGCACATGAAGAAAATAGGGTTACTAGGCACATGAAGAAAAGAAGATTGCTAGGCATATGAAGAACTGCTAGGCACATGAAGAAGTTGCCAGGCACATGAAGGACTACTAGGCACATGAAGGAATTGCTCAGCACATGAAGGACTGCTAGGCACATGAAGGAACTACTAGGCACATGAAGGACTGTTAGGCACATGAAGGATTGCTAGGCACATGAAGGAATTGCTAGGCACATGAAGGAATTGCTAGGTGAACAAAATGAGTAGGCTAACAAGGCAACCCAAGATGCTCCTACATCAGACAATAGGGGTTGAAAGAAATGATTCTCCTGAATCATTGATATGTCCCAACCTGAGTTGAATCCAACTCAAATTGAGAAATCCATGAAGCATTTTCAATAGGTCTATTCTTCCACTTCACCAAATATTCATAGTAATCTTTTCCTCTTGTACTCCTACCAACTCTCTGATCCAATATTTGTTCAATTTGTTCAATTTACTTCTTAGGATAATCATCTGGTATAACAACTTCATCCTCTGACTCATGATACTTATACAAATCAACAATATTAAATATAGAAGATATATCCATGTCATTAGGTAACTCAACTTCATAAGCATTACCACTATCAAACTTCTTTAGGATCCTACAAGGTCCAAATTTCTTCATCTTTAGCTTACTATATGTTCCAACTAGGAATCTTCCTTTCTTTAGATGAACGATTACCTCATCACCAACTCAAAAATCATGGTGTCTTCTAGACTGATCAACATTCTCCTTATACTTCTAATTGCTTTGTTCCAACCTGAACTTCACTTCCTTATGCAAAGACTCCATAAAATCAGCAAATTCTTCTCCAGCAACGCTTTTCTTTTCTTCATGAGAAACATCTCTCAAATCTAATATACCTCTAGGATGCATTCCAGAAACAATCTCAAAAGGTGTGTTCCTTGTACTCCTAGTCACAAAATTGTTATATGCAAATTCAACTTATGCCAATACCATCTCCCAATTACTTGGCTTATTGCCAACTAAACATCTCAGCAAATTTTCCAAGCTTCTATTCACAACCTCTATCTATCCATCTATTTATGGATGGAATGTAGAACTAAACTTCAATTCAGTACCCATCTTCTTCCACAAAGTCTTCCAAAAATAACCAACAAACTTACTGTCTCTATCTGAAATATTGCTTCTTGGTAATCCATGCAATCTCACAATCTCTTTAAAAATTTTTTTAGCAACATGCTCAGCATCTGATGTCTTCTTACATGGTATAAAATGAACCATCTTAGAAAATTTTTCCACTACAAAAAATATAGAATCATACCCCTTCATTGTTTTAGGTAATCTAAGAACAAAATCCATACTGATATCAGTCCAAGGTTTTTCTGGAGCAGTAATAGGTGTATGCAAACCAGTATTTTGACTCACTCCCTTTGCAACTTGACAAACTCCACAACTCTTTACAAATTTCTGAACATGCTTATACATTTGTGGCCAATGATACTTCTCTTTCAGCAAACTCAATATCTTATCAATTCCAAAATGTCCAACTAATCCACCACTATGCTTTTCCTTAATCAAATTCAACCTCATAGGACTTTTAGGAATACAAAATTGAATACCTTTGAACAACATACCTTTTTGAATGAAATACTCATCATACTTACTTATGTGATCTGTCAGATTTGGTGCTTTGCACTCTCTCCATGCCTCAAAAAAATCAAGATCAACATCATATAACTCTTTCATCTCATCAAAACCAAGAACTTCAACCTTCATTTCAGTCAAAAAAGAACATCTTCTACTCAATGCATTATCAACTCTATTAGTAACTCCACTCTTATGCTTGATCACAAATGTAAAACTCTACAAGTACTCAACGCACTTCATATGTCTTTGGTTCAATTTATGTTGACTTCCCAAGTATTGTAAAGCTTTATGATTAGTATACAACACAAATTCTTTAAGAATCAAATAATGTCTCCACTTCTTCAATGCTTGAACAATAGCATAAAACTCTTGCTCATACATAGAATACTTCCTTTTAGCATCATTCAACTTTTCACTAAAGAAAGCAACAGGCTTGCCTTCTTGACTTAATATAGCTCCTATTGCATTACCACTTGCATCACATTCAACTTGAAATACTCTTTTGAAATCAGGTAAAGCCAATATAGGTAACTCAACAATCTTTTGTTTCAAAGTCTCAAAACTCTTATCAGCTCCATGCGTCCATTTGAATTTCTTTTTATCTCCCCTCACTGTTTCAGTCATAGCATTAAAAACAACACTGAAATTCTTTATAAACTTTCTATAAAAACTAGCCAAACCATGAAATGATCTTACCTCACTCAGATTCTCAGGTGTAGGCCATTCCAAAATTACTTTAACCTTCTCAGGATCCATCCTCAATCCATCAGTTGGAATCAAAAATCCCAAATACATAATCTCCTCTTGCATAAAAGAACACTTTTTCAGATTAATCAACAACTTTTCCTTTTTCAACCTCTGCAATACTTGTCTAATATGCTCAAGATGTTCTTCCTTAGTCTTGTTGAATATCAAAATATCATCCAAATAAATAATCATAAACTTACCCAAGAATCTTTTCAAAACCTCATTCATCAACCTCATGAAAGTACTAGGTGCATTACTCAAACCAAAAGGCATAACCAACTATTCATACAAACCATATTTTGTTTTGAAAGCAATCTTCCATTCATCACCTTCTCTAATTCTAATCTGATGATAGCCACTCTTCAAATCAATCTTGGTAAAATACTTTGCTCCACTCAAACAATCCATTATGTCAGCCATCCTTGGCATAGGAAACCTATATTTCACTATTATCTTGTTAATGGCTTTGGAATCAGTACACATTCTCCATTCTCCTTTCTTTTTAGGTGCTAATATAGTAGGTACAACACATGGACTCAAGCTTTCTTTGATGAAACCTTTCTACAACAATTTATGCACTTGTTTGTTAAGTTCTTCATTCTCTATAGGTGTCAATCTATATGGTGCTTTGTTTGGCAAACTAGCTCCAGGGATCAGATCCATACAATGACTTATACTTCTTACTGGAGGTAAACCATCAAAAATATCATTAGCAATAATTTCTTTATACTCATTCAAAAAATTTGTAATTTCTTCTGGCACTTGGTCAATACTACCATCTATCATTTGGTCACCACTAACTAGCACTCGGTTAACACTATTTTCTTGCACTCGATCTCCATTGACAAAACTTAGTTTTCTTGGAATTATAGCAAAATAGACTTGATTCTTTTTTATTTCTTTTTCAAATTGCTTCCCATTAACCATGCAAATTTTTATAGTAGTGCAATTAGCCTCATTTGGACTTTTTGATCAAAGGCAACAATGTTTGTTTCTTCCCATTGACCCAAAGAATATATTGATTCAATCTTCCATCATGTACATCATATCTATCATATTGCCAAGGTCTACCCAACAAAATATGACAACAATCCATGAGCATAATATCACACAAAACTTCATCAAAGTAATGTCCAATTTTGAACTTCACAAGGCATTGCTCACTTACAATTATCTTATGCTCATCTTTGATCCATGAAACATGATAAGGTTTGGAATGTTTTAGCCTCTGCAACTGCAACTTTGTAACTAGCTCTTCTGATGCCAAATTTTTAAAACTTCCACTATCAATGATCACTTTATAGCATTTTTCAGCCATCTTACATCTTTTCTTGAAAAGACTTCTCCTTAAAATAGGTTCTTCATCACCTCCCTTATTACATAAGGTTCTTCTCACCATCAAATTTTCTCCAGCCTCAGGTCCACTTGGTGAACCCTCATCATCTTCTTGAATCAGAACATTTATGTTACCTTTTCTACTTTTAGAGGGTCTACATTCAAAAGATCTATGCCCCTCTTTACCACATCTAAAACAATTACCATGAAATCCACCTCTAGAATAAGAATTACCTCTTCCTCGGTAAGAATTATTGCCTCCTCAATAAGAATTACCACTTTTCCATTCAGTCTTGCCTTTATCATCATTCTTCCATTTAGGTTTGCCTTTATCCTGCATAGAACTGTTAGATCTACCACTTTCTCCATAAGATCTACCTCTGCCTCTCTAGAATCTACCACTTTGCCTCTCTATCTTTGTTCATGCTTCTTTGTCAAGATCTCCTCAGCTTTCAAGGCATATTGATATGCTTCTTCTACACTTTCCAACTTCACAAAAATTATTTCATCTTGTATTCTAGATCTCAATCCATTAATGTACCTTGCAATTTTCTCAACATCATCATCCACATGTCTAGATCTGATGTCCATTCTATAGAATTCCTTAGTATACTCTTTCACAGTCATGTCTTTTTGCTTCAAATTTTGCATCTTTCTCAACAAGCTAACTTGGTAATCAGCAAGAAGGAATTTTTTCTTTACCTTGTTCACCATCTTTGGCCAAGTTCTAATCTTCTCCTTTCCTCTCCTTTGTCTATCAGTTTGCAAGTGCTCCCACCATAGTGATGCATGACCTTTCAACCTAGTGACTGCAATCTTCACCTTTCTCTTATCATGAGTGTTTTCATACTCAAAGAACTTCTCCATATTAGAGATCCAATCCAACATAGCATTGGTGTCCAATTTTCCATCATAAGGAACAACTTCTACATCAGGCTTTGAATTCACTCTAGACAATACTCTCAACAATCTTGCTTCATCTTGGTCTTCTTCAGGTTCTTGATTAGGGTTTGGTGCTGCTGCTTCATCCTCACTTACATCATCAAGATGTGCTCCTCTCCTTTGGGCTATCTCCATAACATCTAATCTGGCTACAATTTGTCTCAACTGATCAAATATAGAAGTATCAACATTATTTCCTCTACCATGAACCATTTTTACAAATTAGATTCTTGCAAGATCGTAACCCTCTATAAGTTATAGGTCAAATCTGTAGATCTGCCACCCTACAACCAAATCCAAATTAGGGTTCTACACAATCCATTCTCTACAAGGACAAACCTCAAGCTCTGATACCAACTGACGCAAGCAAGAGGGTGAATAACTAGGGCCAAAAGCTCACCCAACTATCCAAGCCACCCTGCAAGAGTCAACACAACGAAAACAGACACAAAGAACATCAACCAAAGGAGGAAGAAGAGTGAATTACTTTTATTGATTCATAAAAATATCTTCATACATCCCAGCTGTAAGGCCTTTTGGGTTACGGCCTATTGGCACTCAAAATTGTAGCCTTGATTTTGAGCACCATTGGAGAAAATTGAGCCTTATAAATGCTTTTTAATGCATTTTAACCCAGTTGTACTTGAGAACCCCATGAGGTGTTTAATGTTTCTAACACCCTCCATTCAACATGCCTACTTGTTTCATGAAGTTTAATTGACATTTAGAGTCATTTCGTGAAGTCCCATTTTGAGCAGTTGTCAAATCTGCATTTTCACCTATGTCAAACAACGATAGGAGGCCATGTTTGCAACTGAATATCTTGCACCTAGAAATTTTTCATAACTCGCCATTATGGGAGTATTTAGTGTCCATATTTGAGAACTTATGTTTCATATTGTAATTTGTTTTGAGTCTGTTTGACTAGGTTTTGAATCCCTCAAATTTGGTAGTTTACTATTTTCATGCTTTTGTAAAATATTCAAAATTTTGGGAAGCCCTATTTGACTTGTAATAACTTTGACCCAGTTGACCAGAATGCTAAATTTCCTTTTGCATTGCATTGTAAATGTTAGAGACTTGTTATGTTTCAATCTTTAAGTCTTGAAAAATTTGTTTGATTAGTTTTCAAATGTGATTCCAAACACAATTTCTATCTTTATACAGGTGTCAGCATTTGCAGATTTGTCAAAACCCCTATTCGTGATGTTATAACTTGAAATTTGTGATAGGTGATATCAAATGGATTGTACCACCATGTTGTCCTCTAAAAATACTTTAAGTGTGCCAATTTTCAAGCTTTGACAAATTCGTTTGCACACTTTTCTAGGTCAATTCCATTCGCAAAAAATGTTTTGTCAGTGTTTCCAACTTGCAAAATCCAAGTATCCTACTTTGACCGCTCGCCATTTGTGCCCAGTTATTCTTCATGAGCCCAAATCGTAGATTCATTTTGTCCTCATGATAGAGAACTAATGTCCCAGTTTTCATCTTCCTAGGTGTCAGTTTACCCAATTTTTGAAGCTGATTCCGAACCCAATGTAGTGTTTTCTGACATGTTTTCTTGCAGGAAGTTTTGAAATGTCAATTTTGATAGCGAATATCTTTTGACCTCAAATTTTTCATGAGAAGAGATTTGACGTGGTGCAAGTTTGTGGAGCAAAGAATCAATATGCCAATTTTTAGAGCCTGATCTAGTGTTCAGATTAATTTTTAAGGCCAGTCAAAGGACCTCCTGACATGAAATTGACAGTTGGAAAAAGGGGTTAAAGTGATTTTCAAAAGTTGAATTAATGACGAAGATTGATTCCAATTATAATCAGGCATTCATTAGGCCAGTTTGATAAATCAAGATTTTGAAAATGAATTTTTTTTTTAGCCGAACCCACTCTGGGGTCCAGCTGATTGTATCAGCTTGATGGATCTTTTTGAAATAATAAGATTTTTCTTGTCTAACAAGAAGAGGATTCAGACCCAATGTGTGGTTGTTGAGATTTTAGAAATCCAAACTTTTGATTGATTAGTGAAGGTGGATTAAATTGATCAAGTTTCCATGAGAGAAAGATGTCCAATGAGTTAATTTTATTTTTAAGTGCCTTGAAATCCACTAATTCACTATGGAATTGGGATTAGCATGCTAGATGATGATAAAGGAGACTTTTTGGGTACTGTTGCAAGTTAAAGAAGCTTAGGGTTCCAAAAAGGTTTGCTTCATGATAGTGGGGACAAGCTAGTCAAGCCTTGGAGATGGCTTTGTTCACTCTATGTTTCATGATCACAGAGGAGGGGGATTTCATAGATATAGCATGGATGAACATTGGCATGTTCCTCAATTTGAGAAAAGTGTTGTGATCATAGGCTTGAGGCATTTTGCCTATCTCTATGGATCAAATGCATGCAAAATTTGAGAAGCATCTTGAATTCAAGCACCATTGAGAAAGTTTGACCCCGTTAATGATAGGAAGAGGTAGACATCAAATGGAGAGGTTTAAATTTTATGAAAGAGGAACAAATAGTAGAGATAAAAGCTCGCAAGCAAGCATGTTAAAGAGCATTCACGTCGAGTTGCAAACCAAGACCCCCATGATAGTAGATATAACATGTCAAAGCACATGAGAGGAGCCAGCTGAAATGAGTCAATGCCAATAGAATAGAAGAGTTGGGCAGTGAAGACAACTTGTAGCTGACAAAGGGAACCCATGCGTTGAAATTTTTTGCAGTTGGTGAAGGCGCTCTCACGCAATGTTAAGGAAATAATTCGCAGTCACATCAAGATAGAAGGAGTAGGGGAGGTTAACACCAGTTTTAAAAGGCCAAGTAGTAGAACCGTCCATGCCAAGAAATGTATGAAGCTACCAGCTCATGTGAAGAGCAGACCAAAGATGAAGCCAACGTGAATGGGGATCCAACACAATGAAGAGCAGATTCACAGAAGACATTGCTAAAAGGTAACCCACGAAAGTATAAAAATAGGGAATGCATGCAATGTAAAAAAGATGCCAGTCAACAAAAAATAAAACCATTAAGCATGTGAGAAGAGGCTGCCCAAAATGTTGGAGCTTGGAGGCAAGAAGTTAAAGAAAAGGGCATCTCACACAACCAAACACTAGTCCATAGTATGGAATCAACAACGCCCAACATATAAGAAGAAACCCATAGTTTTAGATAGAACACCAAATGCTTAAAGTGGCATGCAAAGTGAACCACATAATGAAGGAAGAACATGCCAAAGTAAACAAAGAAGCCCATAGCAGACACCTGACACCATTGTCAACAACAGGGAAACAACTAAAAAGCCAACTCATGCATCCTTAAAGGAGAAACCAACGTTTTTCCAGGAGAAAATTGGCATGTTAAAACAAAACCACATCTCTTAAATGAGAAACAATCCATGCACAGCTAAAGTGAAAGAAGTCGTGGAAATTAGAAAGGAGGTCACACCTTTTAGAGGAGAGTTCACACAATAAACAAAAGGAGTAACCAATGTTAAAGATTCCAAACATCCAAGGATATGCAGTTGTAATAGGGGAGCGTTCACACCAAATGAAATTCAAACCCACACTTTTACAAGCAGAAGATGTAGGTAGAAAGAGCATGAGCATTCGGTAGCTTGTTGAATGAAACCCGTAAAAATATTAAAAGGAAATCTTCAAATGGATTTTATCCCACATTGGTGTGGGTGAAGAAGTTTTAAATCCTTAAATACACCAACAAGCCCATCTATAATGTGTTAAAAGACACAATTTTTGAAAAGCCACAGCCTTGTGTGTGGGGGCCCGTAGGTCAAAGCCCATCTATTTTGACTCGCCACATGCTTGAGCGTGAACCCAAGCTCGTGTGTGATCATGAGATGATTTTAGAATCTCTTTGGTGTTATGCTTGAGCGTATGATTGAAAGAAAATTTGAGAAGCTTTTTGTTGGTATGACCACCTCGTATGGTCGAGAAACAAATTTTACAATCTCATGGTGCTACACGTAGGGTCGAAAGAGCATAAAGGGCATAGATCGTAAGAGAGGAGGATAAATTTTTAGAGGTCCCAATGCTATGGGAAAGACTTCACCGTGATTGCGTAAAGGGTAGCATTCAGCATGAGGTCATAGAGCAAAAATTTGAAAGGGTCCCAGGGCTACGGGATATGAAAGATATTAATAAAATATTAATATCTTCATTGTGCGTAAGAATGTAAGGAAAATTTTATATGCTCAAGGTGATACAGGAAAGCTAATGAAGCTTTCAAAAATGGGAATTAATTAATAAATAATTTTTTTTTTTTGAAGATGTGTCATGGCCAATCAAATGGTGACAAGTAGCAAATGGGGAA
Organism: Cupressus sempervirens; assembly: GCA_028749045.1. Lineage (NCBI taxonomy): Eukaryota > Viridiplantae > Streptophyta > Pinopsida > Cupressales > Cupressaceae > Cupressus > Cupressus sempervirens. The sequence goes on from CM053784.1 coordinate 26,558,162, forward strand.
AATATGGATTGGAGAAATGAATTCAAAAAAGAAATTTAGAGAGGATCAACGCATGATTTGTTCAAATGAAAACTTCAAATAAATTTGAAGTTTTATATAGTTCTAACTATATACTTTTTAAAATTTTTATTTTTAAAGCTCTGATTCAGTCCAGGAGCCTATTTTTCAAATTACTACTAGGGGGGCATTTTTTGTCCAAACTAGGCAATGCAGTATACCATTGGGACTAGGAGAAAATGAATTTTCCAAATTTGGGGTTAGATTTTGCACAACAATTCATCAGTTCAGTCTATAAGCAAATTTGCATGAAGCATCAGGATCAGATAAAAGGCAGATATGAAGGCTTAGTGAAGTCTGGATGTGAAGAAAATCGATTCTAAAGGATTTTCTTGGCTTTTAGGAGTCATTTTTAAACTGATTTTCATTTTTACCATGAGTAAAGGTCAGGCATAAAATCAGTTACTTGTTTAATCAAATATCTGAGATATTTTGTGTTATTGAGAGCCTAATGATGAAGATTTGATTCACTAGTTAAGGGGAAAGATGAGAGAGTTGTTTTAACCTATTGAGAAGGTTTTCCAAGTGGACAGATATCATGTTTTGATTAGATCTAGGAATTAACTCTTCTCGTATATCTTCTTTTCTTTTCCTCATTGTAAGTTTGGTTCCAGTCTTTGGAGAAAAACTAGTCACTGCTATGATACCATGTTTTGGATCCAGTTATGATGTGTTCCCATACTTTGATACCACATATTTTTTAGCAATTTCTCTTGTGTGAATAATAGTAGGAAAGATAATATAGATAGTTCTAATATGTTATGTGTTTTCATGTTTGGATTTCATGTATTTTAAATGTATTATTTCAAGGAAATTAATACAAAGGAGCAAGAATTTCATTAGTTCCATTTTGATTCTCGTCTCCTTTATCAGTGATCTTCAATGTTTTACAATCTTTGAACAAAGAGCTTAGGTTGTATTTGCAGTCCCTTAAGGCTGTATATTGTTTCATTGTTGCCTATAACTCAAGGTGTTATGTAAATGCTTCAGGGAAATCAATAGGGTTGCAAGTTTACTGATGGGGATATCATGTAAGAATGAGGTTCAGATTGAACGTGGATGTCTATTTACAAGGTGAATGGATAGATCATATACCTGAATATATAAATATGTATATGATTAATTCATGGAATTGCCCAATAAATAAGGCACTGATCATTTTCAGGATCACTTGTTCATGCTGCTGCATATTAGGGGTTTTGTTGAGTTCAACATTATTAATCAAATGTTCTTCCCTTTCATGTTGAAGGACCTAAATGTAATGCCCTCACTCAGCTTTTGAGATTCATAGATTTGCATTTAGCTATTGTAGATCTATGTCTTTTCATAAGCCATTAGGAGATATAAGGGTTTTCATCTACTTAATAGATTCAGGGATATGTTTTTGCACTGGTATGGTATCGATTGAATCTTAGGTCCACCCACCTAGGTTTAGCAGAGCTTGAAGTGAAGAAGGGTCAAAGCCTTATAGTTGGCCCGGTGTCTGAAATGGCATGTTGAAAATGGGAGTTAGCTGCCCCTAGATATGTCATATTCTCATTGGGATAATTGAAAACCCTCAAACATTTTCAAACACCAACACAACCAATTACAAATACATTCACATTCAAAGATCTAACTGCAAATTCGCCCTTTCAGTTCTGCTCTCTAATCTTCTTCCCAAAAGCTTCTCTCCAAATTTTCCTAATTCTAAGCTTGAACATTCTATTTATACTTGCCAAAACAGCTTACAAATCATTGTAGAATCATTACATAAGAGGAAGGCTGACCCAACAATGGTTTGGACTCATCCCAAGAAAACATCTTAACATAAATGTCGCGAATGAAATAAATCTTGAAAGTCAGCTTGCAAAATCACATCCAAATACTGACACTTGACATACACTAGGTAACTCGACATGTACTGAGTAACTCGACACATGAAGAAACACTCGGCATATACTAGGTAACTCAACACATGAAGAAACACTCGACATACATTGAGTAACTCGGCACATGAAGAAACACTCGACATATACTGAATAACTCGGCACATGAAGAATCACTCGACATACACTAGGTAACTCATCACATGAAGGAATGCTACAATAACTCGGCACATGAAGGAATTACTATAGTAACTCAGCACATGAAGGAATTTCTACAGTAACTTGGCACATGAAGAAAATAGGGTTACTAGGCACATGAAGAAAATAAGGTTACTAGGCACATGAAGAGAACATGATTGCTAGGCACATGAAGGAATTGCTAGGCACATGAAGAATAGCTAGGCACATGAAGGAGTTGCTAGGCACATGAAGGACTACTAGGCACATGAAGGAACTGCTTGGCACATGAAGGACTACTAGGCGCATGAAGGAACTGCTAGGTACATGAAGGACTATTAGGCACATGAAGGAATTGCTAGGCACATGAAGGACTGCTAGGCACATGAAGGAATTACTAGGTGAACAAAATGAGTAGGATAAAAACACTAGTACATTTGAGACCATTTTTTGACCATTATTGGTCAAAATTTTGACCCAAATTTTGACCAAACTTTGACCAAAATTGACCAACCCATTGGTCAAAATTTTTTTGATCAAAATTTTGACCAACCTTCTAGTTGGTCAAAATTTCAACCAATACGTTGGTTGAAAAACTCCCATAGCCTTGGTGCAAGTTTTGCCAGGAATTGGTCGAAATTTTGACTAATGAAGGTAGAAAATTTTGACCAATAAAGGTAGAAATTTTGACCAATGAATGTAGAAAATTTCGACCAATAAAGGTAGAAATTTTGACCAATAAAGGTAGAAATTTTGACCAATGAAGGCAGAAAATTTTGACCAATGAAGGTGGATATTTTGACCAATGAAGGTAGAAATTTCAACCAATGAAGGTCAAAAATTTTGACCAATAAAGGTAGAAATTTTGACCAATGAAGGTCAAAAATTTTGACCAATAAAGGTAGAAATTTCGACCAATGAAGGTAGAAATTTCTACCAATGCCTAGGTGTAAATTTTTTTCAGACATTTTATAAAATAGTTCACATGCCTTGCATATGATATGACATTTTGCATGCATCCTGCACTCTCTCATTCAGCTGATGATGGATTACGGAGAGTAATATGAAATGATGATGCTAAAAAACACACACAATCAAATCCAAAACGAACTTGCATTACAAATGGATTGTGGAAATTTGATATTGTTAATTTTGCATGCATGTCTACCAGGAAAAACCATAAAAGTCAAGGAAAAACCAAAAAAATCAGGATTAGTAGACATCAGATCAAAGGGGATCTTTCATCCTACCACCTTTATGTGTTTATTGAAAAACAATTTAGAAAGAACAACATAAAAAATTGTGTCCATGCTGCACAAAGTTAGTTAATTGACCAAAAAATGCATCCAGTACTAGTAGATTATTATTGTAGTAACAAGAAATCAAGGAAATTGTTTTTGTAGAAAAACAACGTCTACAAAAATAACAAGTGCAAGCAGTCATTCTTAGAGGGTTGTCCTTGAAGAAATAGCCCATCAAGGAAACTTAATGCTGAAAAAACATAAAACTGTTGCAATGTATTTCAACCAAAACAAAATGAGCTAATTCCAAAAATTGCATACCTCTTCTCTATACATTTGTCAAAGCAAATCTGAGTGAACCTAAATCAAAGAACATATAGCACTCTCACAACTCTACAACTATGCATCAAATATGGTGACAAGTGACAGCTACTAAATGTAAAAAATCCATGCTAATCTAGGGAATCTAAAAATGTCTTGTTGACTTCTACAAAAATTTTACATAACATGTGCCTCTTGAGTTCATTAAAACCCATAAATGTAGACATGGCATTGTAACTACCACAAAAGTTTTTAAAAGCGATACCAATGTTTTTAATCAAATTTCAAATAGTACTAGTATGTCAACACTTGGAACTAACAGATCAAGATAGCTAAAAGTAAATATAAACTCAAAAATTAGGAATTAAAAAGCATGTAATAGAAGAGATAGAAAAAAGTAAATATAAACTCAAAAATTAGGCATTAAAAAGCGTGTAATAAAAGAGATAGCACAGTCTCACTAATTTGCATCATACTGATCTTGACAAATTTAAAACTGAATTGCGATTATAGGATAAAACCTTCATTAAATTCCTCTTGATTTAAATTTTAAACCTTTAGAAACTTTTATCCTCAATTCTCGTATTCCATCCAAACTTCAAACAAATGTGAAAATATATTCCATCTGCACATATTAGCTCTTCTTCAAAATACCAAAAATGAGAAAAAAAGAACGAAGAGAGCAAAATAATCTTTGTATTGAAATGATGCTTTTAGGTAAGTTTTACAAGTTTTGGATGCAAATAAAAGTTCAAATATCTTCTTTGTTACTTTTTGGCACTCAACAACACATACTCTTTAATAATAATTCCTTAATTCCACATGGTGATAATAACTAACATATATGTCCTCTTCATACCATATTTATGCCTTGGATAGTAATTGGAATGACTATCACTAGATATGGTCATGTATCAATATATGGTCATGTATCACTATACTTGGAATGAAAGGTTACATGTATCAATTTATATATGGTCATTGGCAGATGCATGACTATCACTATAGGGACCCCTTCTTAAGCTTGCATTTCTAGTCGAGCAGCAAAAGTCAGGGTACAATCTAGGTATGTCAATGCAAGACATACATTATATATATATATATATATATATATATATATATATATATATATATATATATATGAAGCCTAAAACTTCTATATCCACAAAAAGCTAGAACCATATTAATCTTTTAAAACTATATTAATAAAATACTATGTCATTATTCATATTAAAATGGTAATAAAACCTTAAAACAAAATTTAGTGCCATGAATCCTAAGGTTGAATGCAGATGGTAGAATGAAGAGTTTAGCTTGAAGCTTTGAGCTAGATATATTGACCAAATATATGGCATATATATAATATACACTCAGGGTCCTTAGTCTTGTCATATTAGGGCCTACACTTGAAATATTGGGGATAGGGTCTTTGGTATTAATGAAGCCCTCTAATTTAGCAGATTTGCAGAATATTCACAATTTGATCTACTTTGTATTATGCTATAACTTATTGACCTAAATATTACCATAAATTCTTAAACTTTGATAAAGCTATTATCATATTATGAATAAATACCATTGTTGATGTCAAGGGCAGTTCAAACATAAGAAGTTCGTGATTAACACATTTAACAAATGAGTTAAAACAAACTCTCTACATTGCATCCACAATAGTTTAACATTTTCAACTAGTTATCCAAAATATAACCAAGGGAAACAATCTCACGAGTAGGACAATTCTAATCAAAGGTATTCAGTTGAGAATCGAGATCAATTAGTTGTGGATCATTTTAGACCTATGAGATGCAAAGTGTCCATTTTATGTTAGTTTGAGCTTCACTTGGTTCCAAGAATACTATAATATTTTCTACTTAACAAGGCCAACCACGTGGAGGTGGAAGCTCATTTGGCCTCACCCCCCTCCCCCTAACATCAATCTAAAGTACCCATTATCATCTAATTACATACTTCATTCATTCATTCATTCATCCATTTATGAACTATAACATTCAATCAATACAATCACATAACATTCATTAATATGATATAAAATTCATTAATACAAAATACTAATCAAGACTTCATTAACACATAACAACCTCATGTATGCTAAGATTACCTGTTTCCACAGTTTATCAATCCACGAGGTGTAAGTTCCCGATTGTTCCAGTTCAAAAGCTTGGTAAAATATTCATATGGGAAGAGTAACTGATAAAATGATAAACTTATTCAGAGAAGTAGTGATTAAAATAAAATAAAAACATTATGATTGTAGATAAAATTCATGATAATGGAGGACTTTGTTTGAAAAAAAAAATTGGGTCTACGTTGATCTTTTCTTAATTTGTCGAGTATATTTATTCGCAACTTTTAAAAGTGAAAACTCCAAGCAGAGTCTGGATTACCTTGTGAGGTTCTAGTAGAAATTCATGTGTTCTTTTTGCAGTGTTTGCTGTCACAGGTTTTGGAGATCTAGAGTGCCGTGAATATTTCTCTTCAGTTCTATTCAAAAAATTGGTAGTGGGATCTGATTTATGCATGGAAATTGAGTCATCATTAATGTCAGAATCATCTTTGTTAGAAACAGTGCAACCTGAAGCCCTTTCCTTATTTTGAGAAGAACTAATCACAGTTTGAGGAGACATTTTCATTGCACCACTAGACATGGAAGTGCTATGACCCTGAAGTTCATCTTCTGGAATTGTAGCATTATACTCATCTAGCTCTTGATTTAGAAAACAATGATTTAAACAAAATGAAAAAACATTACAATCGAAGATAAAATCCATGACAATGAAGGACATTGTTTCAGAAAAAAATGGTTCTACTTTGATCTTTTTGTAATTTTCCAACCATACTTATTCAAAAATTATAATAATGAACACTTCAAGCAGAATCTGAGTTACCTTGGCATGTTCTACTAAAAAATCATGTGTTCCTTTTGGAGTATTTTCTATCATAGGTTTTGGAGATCTAGAATTCCATGCAAATTTCTTTTTAGTTATATTCAGACCATTGGTAGTGGGATCCTGATTATTTATAATAATCGAGTCATCATCAATGTTGAAATCATCTTTATTAGAAATGGTACAATCTGAAGCCCTTTTCTTATTTTGGGAGGAACAAACAACAGTTTGAGGAGACATTTCTTTTGTGCTATTAGATATAGAAGTGCTTGAAATTTGGAGTTCATCTTCTAAATTTTTTGTATTGGATTCATTTGGCTCCTGACTTTGGAACTTAATGAAATTCAATAATGAGCTAGAACTAGGATCACCGATTAGCAAATCTCCTTTTGACCCTAAGCTAGTAGAAATCTGAAGAGAAGGGACATTGATGTTCGAAATGGCAGAACTAAAGATAATAATATCATGGAGAGAAGATGGTATTAACACCAGTGGAGGAGCACAAGACAACTTGGAAGGTGCTAGTGAGCATTGGCATCTTTGAGAGGGAAAGGTTCCTAAGAAAAGAGGAACATGGTGAAGCAATGGAAGATGTTTTGATCAAGAAGGATGATGCTTTGAAGCAAAAAGCTAATGAGAATGAGTTATTTTTGGTTTGTTATTATGATTTTGTTGCAGGCATATGAGAATATGATGGAGATTCCTAGTGTGGGGAAGATAGCAATAATTGGTAAGAGTTATGTTCTAGAAGGAGCTTGTTATTGCTTCTTGTTTCTACTTATTCAGTTGATGACTACTAAGCCCAAAAAGAAGAAGAGAAGGGGCAAGAAGAATGGGCATGTTACAGCTCACAAAGGGATGTGGGAGCAGATGAATTATAGGTTTGACAAGGAGGATCTACACATGGATCAGCATATGAAGAAGGAAAGGACAGTCTTGAAGAGTTTTAGGACACAAGAGGACACAAGGTGTCTACAAGACACATGCAAGTGCATGAAGAAGAAGAACACATTGCAAAGACATCGAGATATGTTTTCTAATGTTTATTTTGTGGGTACACAGTTTCCTAGGGACTGGGAAACATTTGAAGTCAGGGAGTTTGGTGCAAGGGCACCCAACAGACACAGGAAACTACAAGGTACACCAAGAGCTATGAAGGAGACCATGAAGGTACCAAGGGAAACCCATGCCTAATGAAGACATATCAAGTCAATTGATGAGGAATCATGGCTATTGAAGCCATTAAATGTAAGAAATATAATAAAGTTGTCAAAATGTAATGCCTTGCCAAGAATGGGCAAATTAGCATAAATAAGGAGTCAAGAGTCATAAAGGGTCATTTAGGTGTTATTAAATGTGTCCAAGGTCATGAATAATGTAATAGGCTATTAAAGCCTCTAAATGATGTAAAATGCACTCAAAGTGCAAGATGTGGTAAAATTGTTAACATTGACAATGTAAGCCAAATGTGGCACCTTAGAGGAAATTAAGGATAAAGGTGGAGTCTTTAGGTCACTTAGGTGTCATAAAGTCATTTAGGTACAATAATAAATGTTCCCAAGATCTTAAACCAAGAAAGTGGCAAAGGGAAACCAAATAAGTAATGACTGTCATTTAAAAGTTATAAAAAATGCTTGTTTATTGTCATGTGATAGTTATATGGGAGTTTGGTCAATAGGAGTTAGTTTGAGGGTAGTTAGAGGGCAAGAGGTCTTTAAAAAGAATGCATTTTGAATGTAAGAGACAGTGGTGGTCGAGGAGGAAGCAGTTTGAAACAAAGAATAAATAAAATCTCTGTCATTTCAGTATTTTTTTCTAACTGTCATAATAGTGCTGTCCATTATTGTTTGATTTCAAAGTATTTACAAGTTTCTTGGCATGTAAAGTTGGTGTTTTGTAAGATTTAAGGTTGATTAAAGAATATAATGATTTGTTAAAAGTCTCTTTAACATTGGAGTCAAATATATTGTAAAAGTTTATTGGAACAGTGTTGAATAAATTATTGTCTGACATAAGCACGTGACAGTCACCTTGCTATTTTTTAAACAAACAATTTGTCCACAAACAATTATTGGCAATGAAAAAGATCCTTCTCCATTAACTAATTGTCACTGGATAAAAAATGCAAAATTATCCACCACCCGCTGCCTGCTTCTAGTTCAAAATTGCAACATGTTCAATGGGTTGGCGAAGATTTGGACAAGAAAAACTTTTCTACAATTTGGATTGTCCAGTGTGGTTATATGGATTGTGGAAAACATCCATCATCCGTTTGTTCTGAGCTATAAGAGGATTATAACTATTCAAATTGGTCATATGATAGCAGCTCCCGCAGTTTGAAAATGACACTTCATCACATCTCTTCTTTTAAACTTGCATTGGGAATTCAAGATTAAGTGATCAAGTTTTTTTAAACTGAAGAATCAAAGCAAGAAGAAAGTGGCTTATCCACATCAGTAAATGAGGATACATAAAGTTTTGATTTTTCAACATACTCCTGTATTTGACATAACAATCCATGTTGTTCAAACATCCCCAGTGGTTTCAATAGGCCCACCATAATGTTTACATCTGAACATACTGGATTAAACATATTGAAATGATGTTGAATACCAATGTTGGTATTGATGGAACATGATGAAGTAACAATTTGGGTATTTGAAACATGTGAAGGAAATGTAGAGGGGCTTGTTCTTGACATAGTAGCCCCAAGCATGTCATTGTCCAATTCAACCACATCTGGATGTATTCCTGAGTCAGAGGAATTCATAAAATTACCATTTTGATCTATTTTAGTCTGAAATGGCATGCCTGCACCATTTTTTGAAAGTGAAGCATGTAATGTTGGCAGCTCAGCATTGAGTGTTCCCCATTTTATGTAATTGCCTATAGCTTGAAGGTTATAAGAGTTATGTATCTCAGGGAGTTGGTTTTCTACTTTTAGCTTCTTTTTTGAATCTGTTATGCTCACTTTTGAAGCTTTCATACTTACTTCCACTTACTCATCTTTATTATCTGCTGTAAAAGAAATAGGAAGATGTTGCTAACTATTTTGCACTATCAGCTTCAGCACATGCTTGAAACTGGCAAACTGGCTTGTAGCTGAAGACAGATCTAATGAAGATGGATTGTTATCTAGACTTGTGTGATTGTCCATAGCACATGTCCTTGTTTGTGTGGAATGACACTACACATCGAGCTCTCTCTTGTTCTTTGTCGTCTCTCTCTCTGCTTCACTTATGTACTTTTGGCTTAAAATAGTCCCATCTGCATGCCTTATATTTTTCAAGCATGCAAAATCTGATAATTTTGTGTTCTTGGTTGTTACCTTCAATTGCAAATTTACTTTTGCTTGCATCTATTGGGTATAAGCCTTTCTGGAACTATTTATTTGTCCAACAAAAATTCTATATTCAGTTATGACGAAAAGTTTAGAGGAATTGATCTTTAAGGGTGAAATACAAGTAAATGTAGACTATATATGAGAAGAATCAATAAGAGAAGCTAAGTGAGAGCCCTAAATTAAAGTTCTTGAATAGGATTTCAAATAAAGTGCTAGCAGTAAAAAGTGATAATAGATTCTACCTGAGTAACCATACTACTGTATAATCATAAAAAATATGCAGCACAAAATTATAATCCATCGATGAAGTGACCCATGTAATCAATATGTCAATGAATTTAACTTCCCCAAAAATAAACATGCAATAAAACTACACAATCTATTTTCTTAGAAAAAATCAAGTTGCTATACATAACAAATAGAGAGTAAAGATAAAATATTGAATAAAAGCATCATAAGGTCTGACCCAATTATAGCTCACAGAAAGACAAAAATAGTTGGTTCATAGGCAATACCTACCTCAAGCCTGAAAGCGATGTCTGGATATCTTTCCTTGCTATATGGTGTCCATGTGCAGAAATGTTAGTACAAATACTGCCAAATAGATTTACCAGATGTAATGAATCATATTTGCAGTATTGTCAAAGGCAAATTGATTAATCGAATTTTCCAGACATAAAAGAAACATTAGAAAACTCATAAGATCAGTATAGTGCATAAGATTACTCTAAAATAAATTCATAAGAATATCAATAATCTTCCAAAAAAACAAACTGTAACCATACCTCCCTCATATCTACTTCAACTGGACACACAAACTTTTAACCGCTATCCACTAAAACGTACAATTACAACATTAAGTTCCACTCACTTTGTAAACATCCTAGGAGCTAAGGAAAATAGAGTTTGGCTATTTTTAAAATACAAAAAGCACTGTCATTTAAGATGGAGACAAGCAATTTACCAAGCAACAACAATATAGTTGAATTAACATTCATTATCAGAGTTCACAAAGATGCACCATGTATTGGAATTGGAAAAATAGCATTTGTTTGCTACACAAACATTAAAATATTACAAGAATCCAGCTTAATATGGTTCATATCCCCATACAGTGCATACAGACTAGAAATTAATGAATTACCTTAATTTTTCACAAGAATGGCCAAAAAAATCCACTAAAAATTTCACAATCTTACTTTATTATCAAAAGACCAAGTTATTAATATTCCCTACCCAAAAATGTGTGTGATTGATTTTCCAGGGTTCAAACATGCCAGAACCTTTCTAAAGAATGCATGCACATATTTCTACAACCTCCAGTAAGGAAGAATAAACTTGTTAGTAATTATTCGACAACCAAAAGTTTTTATTCATAAATTTTTAAAAATATATTCATTAAGGTTTTCTTCAAACCAATATTGAAGAATTATTAGCATCAGATATATGAAAAGAAAATTATAATTTGGATCGCAAGGTTAGTGATTCCTTATGTTGTGTTGCAGTGGCTAGCAAAGTTTGTCATTTGATTGACCATGCTCTTCTCTACTTCACCACAGACACCCATCCCCATTCTTTTCCTCTCAACCAAAATATTCTGAAAAACTATTTGATCAAATTTATCATTGGCATTTCCCACAGGAATGGCATGGGCTCCATCTGTCCTCAGCACAAATCCTTTATAATAGCTATTATAAAAAATCACGCATTCTCTAAAGGGAAATCTACCCCATTTCTTACACCATCATGACCCAAGAATTTTGATCAAGCCATTATTTCCAGACATTAAAGAAGATGGAATACACACCCTGTGCTCATTTACTCTTGAGAGAAGCTAAACATCATCTATGGTTCATGAAATGAAAAGCTCTCATCTTAAGGATCTAGACCTTTGAAGGCTTAGATTTATAAACAACTGAAGTTGCCAAGTTCAATTGTTAGAAAAAGTGATTGAAATGATAAAATATAATAAAATGAAATAGCATGAAATAATAGATTTAATCCAAGAGAGTAAGAAGAATTTTACCATACAAATGATACAAGATCAATGGAGTAATACCAAAGATAAGCAACACAAGAGACAAGGATTTGATAAGGGGAAAGCAAAGAAAACCCCTTGTGAGTATTATGAATGAGGCAAAAGCCTAAGAATGAGAAAGAGAGAGAGAATAAATGTAGCAAAATAGCTCATTTACAATAGCATCAAAAACTTGATGTGAATAATGGAGTCTAGATAAAAATGAGAGAGAGAAGCACCTCTTTTAAAGAGATGAGAAAGGAGTTGCATGTCTTTGCATGTGTAACTCCCATTTCTATGAATGCCACATTCATAAAAAGTGTGTGCAAAGTGTCAAGTTCCTCTTAAGGAAGAATATCTATTTTCCTTATTAAAGGAAATACAAAAAAGAGTTGTCCTCACAAGTGGACAATAAGACAAGAATGATATATCCTTTACATGTGGACTAGAGGAAAAATAAATAATACATAAGGGATACCTTGGTTTATCCCAATAAATAAATAAATACAACCAAGGAAAGATTATTAATTCTAACACCCCCCTTTAATCTTTACTTGGAGAGATGTTGCCAAAATCAAGTTGTAATTTGGTTTTTTGAAATATCTTCATTGTGCAAGAGGTCTCTTATTATCATGGGTACATCATTGGAGAGCCAAGAGAAGTTGATAATTCTTCAACTGTGTTACATCTTCAAGTGAATTCATGTGGCATAGGATCTGTACAACAAATAATGATATCTTGTATGTGTCTTGATGGATTACCTGAAACATAGAAAAAAAGGAAACTATCCACAAGGATAATTTCATCTTATATTCAAGTTAGAAACTTTTTATGTATAAGTAAATTCTCATAGAGTAAATATAAGTGTAACTTGGTACCGCAAATAAATCAAGATAAATCATATTTTGCAAAGAACAAATATGTTATCAAAACTTTCAAGAAAAGACCATAGAAAAGGCCAGCTAATGAATCCAACATCAACAATACTTCAATCACATGGATATAGATAGTCCACTAATAAGTCATTGTACTGCAAGTTAATGGGTGATCAATCCATAACCTGCATGACTCATGATTTAAGCAAAGAAGTATACATAACATTATATGACATGTTTTCAAAGATGTCAAAGGGAAGAAGTATGAGTATTAACAATTGACTGCCTTCAAATAAGAGTAAAATGCCTTCAAGATGGGTCAAATTAACTAAAATTTGAGGAAAACTCCAATAATAAATGGTATTAACCATAAAGTGCCAATATGGCAATAGAATGATGCTAAAAAAGCATAAACTGCACTAATGTGCCAATCAATATAACAAAATAAATGTTGAAGGCAATAGTGTATAATAACTCATAATCCCAACGAATAAGAAAAATAAATAAAATAAATTTACTTATGTGAAATAAAGAATGCACTCATATTTGATAAGTCAAAAGAGACACAAAAATTTGTATATTTATCAAGATATATATGTGGGCCCCTATATATACACATGAATAAATATAACTAAACTATCATAGTATGAAACATGCAAATAGAATTAAGATCATATATAGAACATAATTTCTAGGCAACATACTAAAGAGAAATGCCAAAGATGATGAAAGAGAATTATTAAAATCAAACAATATTTGTAGTAATTAATCCTCTTAGGTTGAAGTCCACCCATTCTAAAAATTGATCTCTTTTACTAAGTACTTTTTGAAATCATTTATTTTTTTTGTTAACAAATTTATCACTAGAGGAAGAGTCATGATGTATGAATGCATCATTTGTTTCAACATTAGCATTATTACCATTATCAATATTAGCATTATTACCATGATCTATAAATGCATCATTACCATTACCATTGTAAGAAAGAATAGGAGGAATAAAGGTAGATATATGAGGAGTAGGGTTTAGAGAAGGAGGTTGGTCCTCCACTAACACAATTCTGCTTTCATGAACGTATTCATTTTGAGCATTAGAAGAATCATGCACAACATTTCCTGCAAGGCAAACATTTCGTGCTATGTGCACTTTGTTAGTAATAGGATTATAAGCTTGATAACCTAATAGGATTATAAGCTTGATAACCTTTGGTATTTTGCATGTTTTCACTCATGTACTTTGTACATGCCATCTTAGATGAAGCAATAGGAGGTAAATTTTCAACCGTATTAGATGAGATATGCTCATTTTTCAAATGAGCAAGCCTTTCATGCTCCATATTAAAAGTAATATCTTTGTGCAAAGAGTGTCTAGAAGAGGTGAACCCAAAAAATTTAAATAAGTTATCATGGCCTAACTTAGCATTACCAACAACTTCATTAGTGTTAGGATCAATAATAGAGCACATGTCCCTATGAAACTCAACTTTGTAATTTTGACATAATTTTATAACAGAAAGAAGATTGTATTTCAATTCAGGAACATAAAGGACATCATGTAATTTTTCATTTGGAATACTAACATTACCAAATTCTTCAACTTTGCAACTATGATTATCAGCTAATTGAATTGGAATATTAGAAGGATCGGATTTTAAATAATCAAACACTTCTTTATGAAAAGTAACATGTTGAGATGCACCAGTATCAATAATCCATTCTAAATTTTTAGGAACATTGTAACTAACAGTAAAAGCATGACGAGATGGATGAGAGTTTTGATTACTGTTATTGATAGGTTGCTTATCTTTTTGTTTTTTAAAACAATTATTAGTTACATGACCATCTTTCCCACAATAAGTACAGTGAAGTTTTTTATTAGATTGATGAGTATTATTACGATGAGTGTTTGGATGATTATTGTGATTATTATTATTATAAGTATTGAGAGAATCATTATTAGAAAATTTAAAATTCTGATTTTGACTTTTAGACACAAAAGCATATTCATTAGAGCTAAGAGTACCAAATTGTAACAACTTAGCTTCCTCTTGATGTAACAAATTTTGAAAAATACTATGAGTTAATTGAGTAGACAAAGTAGGAATAGCAAGTTGAGAATGAACATTAGTAATAAATTGTTGAAATTGTCTAAGAAGACATTTCTTTAAAATAATGGTAATTAATCTAATATCAGTGAGAGTAACACCTAATCCAATTAGTTGACTTTTAATATAATCAAATTTGAGTAAAAATTCATCCATAGATTTGAAATCAATATACCTTAAGTCTTCCAAATTGTCTTGCAATTGAATCTTGTGTGATTTAGATGGCCTGTCATACGTTTGCTTTAAAATATCCCAAGCTTCATGGGCATTAGTGCAATGAGAAATTAGAACATATAAATCTGGGTTAAGAGATATACCAATGAGGCCAAGGGCTTCCTCATTTTTAGTATTTCATGCATTTTGTTCATCTTGTGTAGCTAAGGCACCAGGAACTACAGAAGGGTCAGTAGCAACATCTAAAATATGCTTAAAACGAAATATAAATGAAAGATGAGTTTTCCAAGCATGATAGTTTGAGTTATTTAACTTGATTTCTGGAATTAAAGTTGACATGATTTAAAAATTACGTTTAAAATTTAAATAATAGATTTGAAATAAAAAAGTGAGACTTATTATCCACAAGAATGTTAAATAATTATTAAAATATTTAGAGAGTCAAAATTAAAAACTATAATGTTCCCTGCAAAACCATTGGTCATATTGAAAAAACAGGAAAAATAAAGATTTGAAAAACTGAAAAAATGTGGTACACATAGAGAGCGATAACTTTTTTAATTTAACTCTATTTTCAATAAAATTTTAAAGGGTTTTTTCATTTTTATGTCTTTTAAATGTTGTTCAAATTCCAGCCAAACCTAGATCACGGATTAAGAGGTATCATAAAAACACGAACTGCTATCTTAAAACTTGAAAAACAAATAATACTACACATATAGTACAATAAATTTTGCAATACTATTCTAATACAAATGAAATTTAAAGGGTGTTTTTGTTTTTATGTTTTCTAAATGCTGTTAAAATTTCAACCAAACCCAGATCATATATTATGAGATATAAGAAAAATACGAACTGTTGTATTTTCTTTTCTAAAACAAAAATAGAGAAAAACTTGAATTTCAAAAACTTAAAAACCCTGCAACAGAAATAGGGTTAGATATAATAAAAAAAAATTAAAAATAAAGAATCTTTTGGCGGCAAGCCTTCCAAAGGAGGTTAGAAAAAATAAAAATGAAGAACTCTTTGGCGGTAAACCTTCCAAAGAGGGTTAAAAAAAATTTGAAGATTGAATAAAAGAGCTGCAAAAAAAATAGATATGAATTTTTTTTCTTCACTTCTCCTCTCAACAAAGTTCTCCAATATGGTAACCTTCACAAAAGCTCAAAACAAGGATTAGAAAGCTCTGATACCATGTTAGAAAAAGTGATTGAAATGATAAAATATAATAAAATGAAATAGCATGAAATAATAGATTTAATCCAAGAGAGCAAGAAGAATTTTACCATACAAATGATACAAGATCAATAGAGCAATACCAAAGATAAGCAACACAAGAGACAAGGATTTGATAAGGGGAAAGCAAAGAAAACCCCTTGTGAGTATTATGAATGAGGCAAAAGCCTAAGAATGAGAAAGAGAGAGAGAAAAAATGCAGCAAAATAGCTCATTTACAATAGCATCAAAAACTTGATGTGAATAATGGAGTCTAGATGAAAATGAGAGAGAGAAGCACCTATTTTAAAGAGATGAGAAAGGAGTTGCATGTCTTTGCATGTGTAACTCCCATTTCTATGAATGCCACATTCATAAAAAGTGTGTGCAAAGTGTCAAGTTCCTCTTAAGGAGGAATATCTATTTTCCTTATTAAAAGAAATACAAAAAAGAGTTGTCCTCACAAGTGGACAATAAGACAAGAATGATATGTCCTTTACACGTGGACTAGAGGACAAATAAATAATACATAAGGGATACCTTGGTTTATCCCAATAAATAAATAAATACAACCAAGGAAAGATTATTAATTCTAACATCAATTGATATCTATACAATGCCTGAGAGCTACATTTTGGTCTCTAAATGAAACAATCATTAACTAAAAATGAAAATAGAAATTGACAAATAAAATTAAACTCACTAAAGATGACCATTCGAAACATTACATAATTACTGAATACATTTAGTATAAAAAATACAAATGTAAAATATGTTAATATAAATTAAATATGAAGTGTAGTTAGCATGGATTAACTGCACATAACTCACCAATAAAAAACGTAAATTTACAATAGCATTATTGTAGATTTACTTGTTCATTCTTATCCTAGACAGTTGAGTGCTGGGTAGATTTCCCCGAGTAGCTGAGTCTAATCCTTGGTAAATTGGTGACTACAACTGCCATTATAGGGCATATTCCTCTATGATTTGGTCAGGAAATTGTGGCACCAGCATTGAGAGACATTACCACTACCTCAATTCTGAGGTCCTGCAGAAAGTTGCAGAAGGAGATCTGGCATGCGTTCATCAGCTTTTGGATTTATCTAGAATGGCATACAGAGTGGGACACAAATCTAAACTCCATCCTATAATAAATGTTATATAAAAAATCCTCTGAGGTTTGTAAATTAGGATATGCATGAAAAAAAATATAAATCAAACTCAATCTACATTATTTATTTTGTTGCTAAGCCAATTTTGAAATTCAGACCTGAACTTTATAGCAAGAGATTGCAATCAATTTGCTTGACGTACCTTGTTCAACTGTTGTGTAGAATCTAAAAATTAGGATTCTTTTTTGTTCACGAACAACTCATTACATTTTTCTTATTAACCATAAATCTGAATTCTACTAGTATTCTGGGTAACCTAAGTATTATTAATGATTAAAATATTGTCATAATTGTGAGAATTAACTTCAAATCATAGATCTGAAAATGGTTAAATAGTTTTTGAACCCTAGGGGCATTCAATTGGTCTCAGAGCCATTGTTCTTGCCAGCCTATAATGCAAATTAACAAATAGGAATGAAAAAATTATGCAGGAAGTTATCAGAGAAAACAAAGAATTTCAATAATCTATCTGTGATTCTATGGCAGAGATAGTTTACATCGATGAATCAACAATGAAAGACTACTACATACAATCAGCCTTTTGCAAAAGAAAGTAACTTAGCTAATGATAGCATTTCAAAGAATCCTCATATAAGGACATTCCAAGAAAAAAATTTGTAGAGAGAAGAAGATCCAATTGAGAAACAACAATTACCACTACGCCCAGAAGAAGAAATGGCAAAGTATCATGAAGTATATAATGCTCTAAGTCAAGCAATTTATAATGACTTATCTTTTGACGAGTTGTGTGAATTAAAAATGAAGAATGCCAAAGAGTAAGTAGAAGGGAGTTGTTGAAGTTGCTAAGGAGGAGGTTACTGAGCATGAGTCGAAGACTCTAGAAGAGTAGTCAAAACAAAAGAAAAATATCAATGAACTTAAGGTTGAAAAAGCATTTCTGGTTGAAAATGAAAAGGTTGAGGTAGAAATAGACATTCTCGTTTTCAAACTACCTACCAATATACAAAAAGAAGAGCCAATGTAGCAAGTCATCAAATTTTTGAGTCACTATGTGGAGGAGCAAGTAACTGAAGAGGATGTCTTGGCTGATTCTAATTCTAAGTTACAAGGATAATTGTATAAGAGAGTCTCAAAAAAGCATCCAAACCTAAAGTTCAGTACTCTATAGATCTTTATGATTTCAGATCAAGGTATTGGATTAATAACACAGATCTATATCAGCTTATCTGTCATGAAAAACATTTTTATATAGAAAATGTGGAAGGGTACAAAAGCACTCTAGTCCAAAATGACCAACACATTTTGAAGCAAGATTCAAGAGTTCGTTTATCTTTAATAAGGGATATTCATAAGCTTTATCCATGGAGCCTCATCCTAAGCAATATTAAAAGAGAGCTTAGCTCATGGTTCTGATGGAGATCTGTGCTCTATATTTAGTATTTACCAATTCTGAAGTTTTGACAATTGTCCTATTCAAAGAAGTTGAGGGATGTCATGAAATTGAAGCAACCCAAATTCTTTTTTCAGTTTAGGCAAGTAAATTAAATGGAAGGAAGTTTAGGATGGATCATATAGGGTAGGTTGTGCTTCCTAATCACATTGTAAAGGATTGAGGTTCACAATTCAATGATTCATAAATAGCTCTTCAGAGCTAAGTGCCATACTTATGGCTAATGGCAGTCACCATGAGATGCTTGGAGATGAAAGATTGTAAGAAAAATAAATTTGAACTAAATTTTCAAGGTTTTATGACTAAGCATGGTATGGACTTGTAGCATTCAAGCTACATACAAGATTGCCCCTTTTAAATGGTTGATGATGAGTTCAAGAAGAATGAGAGACGAAAAATTACTAGCAACATGAAAGAAAGGCAATTGATCATCCTTTTGAGTGAACAAGAGATGCAAAGATTTAAATATCATGGGTCTTCAAGGGATCAGCAAAACATGGAACTTGCATTAGGAGCATGTAATGAGAGAATTCACTATGGAATTGGAATCAATGAAACAGGAGATTTCACTTCAAGGCATTGAAAAAGAGATCCTAGAGTTGCCATAACTCTATAGATGAAAGACCATTTGATGATAATCTCAACTTTTTTAATAAAGAGAGTTCCTAGAGCTGCCATCGCTAGGATGAGAGTTGCTTGTAATAGTTATGAGCTAAGGGCCATATTGAGTATGGTTTCAAATTTAGCTCTGTTCTCAATATTCCAGCATTTTCTATACTTTCCTTACACCCAAAGAAGAGTTTCCAGTCACATGTTGTGGGGGTTTCCAGCCCATATTATTGTTGAATTGTAATCTTGGTGAATTGTTGCCACCTGACATGTGGCTCTTGGTCCTGGCTTTAAGAATGATACAGATAATTTTGGGTGTGCCTGGCAATCAAACATCAATGGTGTTAATAGCCTCAACGGAAGCAAGGCATTTTTGACCCATAATCTAATAAAGAGTACAAATCAAGCTCATGATTATTGCTCATCTCATTTGTATCAAACTCCTCTTACATTGACTTCTAATTTAGACTATGAGTATGTTGATACAAGGTTGCACTATAGGCTTTGGTTTCTCACCTTGTAGAAATTACTTCAAGTATTACTACTGTTGGGAAGCAAGTGTTTGGCATTATTTTCAATGGCATCAATTTACACTAGATAGATATCTTCAAGGGAGTAGGAAGCTTCATTGCATTTCATTGGTAGCAGATTGCTCACAACTTTACCAAACCAATAATGAGCATAATGTTAGCACCTCTTACTAGAACTCCAATAATCAGTGGTCTTGAGAACTATGCATTGATTTCAATGGATTTCACAACTGAAACATCAGAAGTTTTAACTATGAAAGCATTGAAAGAATCTTTTCAAAATCCTGATTGAATGTGATGTAATGGAGATCCATGTGCTCCTTCTATATGGAATGTATGGCACTAATAAAGATAGCTGTGCTCTTGTTATAATGTTCTTTGATCTTGGGAGTCAAGGTTTAAAGATTTAGATTTTCATTAGTGAGAAAATCACCACTTTCCCCATAGTCTACCAAACCTTTTAAACATTTTTGATCCATCTTGTAAGATGCTATCACTTTCCACTCTATTTACCAGTGTCATACATAACAACAAAATACGAGTCCACTTTAGCTCAAACTACAATAGCATTAATTTCATACCTCGTGGATATTCCAAAGATAACATGGATGGAATCTACTTTTTTACTACCTATCTTTGTAGCAAAATTTTGGTGCAAATATCAATTTTCATAAATCTTGAATTGCTAAATATCGGTGTATGAAAAAGGTGTGGCTAGAGTTTAGCTTCTTAAATCAATAATTAAAGGCTCAGACTTACTGCTCATGGGTTTTTTGAATTGTGGAAATTCTTATTACCTTCTAATACAAGTGGATATGGATTTAAAGCCTCTTTTTACCCTTCTAGAGTCCAAGCAAGACTCAACAAGTAGATCTGGTCTTCTTTCTGGTTCTATCCACATGTTTTGTTTCAACAAGATATATATTGGAAGAATGCAAATGGTGGATGATGAGGTGAACTTGAACCTTTTAGACAATGGATGATCATCTCTGGAGAAAGAGATAACAGAAATTTTAGATTTAATGTTAGAATCTATGTCTAATCTTGATGCATTTATAGATTCTGAGCTTTAGGGTCAAGGGTGCTTGCAGTTAGGATTTTCATTTCTAGTAGATGATGTATTTGAATTTGACAAGGGAATGCCATTATTTCAAGAATCCTTGTAAATTTTTTTTTTTACTTAATCAAAAACATTATAAAAAGTTGCTTTTTGTAGGGAATGCATAGCCATTCTTGAGATGGGCAAGAGACATCTAAAACATCCCCAACTGCCTTGAGGATAGTTATGCATCCCCTACATGTTTCCTTCTGTCCCTAAAATGGCAAACATGTTTCAAGATACTTCCAAATTCTCATATTGAGGGGGATAGCTAGGGGACATTCCTTAATGTTCCCCTATCCTTGAAATGTCTTAGGACCGAAAGAGGTTTTGAGGGGTGGAGACACATACATGTAACCTAGTCTTTAGCTCAAATGTTAAATAGATTTCTATAATACACACTGATGTGAATGTTAAAAAAAATTACAAAACACATTGTACACAAATATAGAATCAGATTATGAATATATAAAAGATTACAATGCAAGATATGCAACCTACTGTACTAGAGACAAGAATGTGATGTTAAAGGAACCAAAGTTAATCAATTGGGGGATGGGTTACATTTCATTTGGTATAGTGTAGTTCTCACAAATCTACTGCCACATTATTAAGGTTAATAGACACTTGACACTAACAACAACATGCCTCTTGATGTCCTGTATGGAATCAATGAATAATATTGATCACTAGAAAATGATGTGTCATGTCTAATACTAAAAGGTGATAATTGTATTGTTGCACCATGTTTGAGAATAGTTAGCACGATCGTCAAATCATCAGTATTTTTCTAGCACAAAACTCCAGCCACAGGGTTGTAGACATGAAGCATTCCAATGTTCATTTTACACAAAAGCTCTAAAAAACTATTGAAAACACTTATTAAAAAATACATTTTATTAAAAGAAACCTATAAGCCCTTATCCACAAATAAATTTAGGGGGAAACATGAATTTAAAGAAAAAAAAAGTAGGTTATTTTTGAGTTCACTGAATCAAACTCCATATATGATGTTCAGTGAACTTTATGACAAAGGATATTCTCATTAAGTTATATGTATGGATCTTTCCCACATTTAAACATATTTTGTTCTAAATCAGGTGGCAAGAACTTTCAATCTTTTGTTTTCTATTACATTCATTTTTTTAGTTAAAGACTTTCAATTTCTTAAGTGTTGCCATATTCTTTACAAGAAATATTATAATGTAACTACAATAATTGCACATGTGAGCTTACATCCTGTCATGAGGAATAGAACAAATAGGCACAGACTAATGCAAAATGCAAAATGCAAAATGCAGAGACTTGAAGTTGTGTGCATGATCGAATCACCCTTATAAAGTAGAGGTTTGCCATTACTTTCTTGAAGTGAGGTGTTTTTATCATTTCGTTTTAGAATAATCATATTTTGTAATAGAGAGAGAGTGTGTAAGCCTTGTATGATTTCATGTTGTCATCTTGACCAATAAATGTGGGCTTTTATTCAATCAGTAGGTATTCCCACTTCAAATATTTGTTGTGGTACAATGAATGATTCTATTTTATTTTTAAAATTTAACTTGTGTTGTACTTATGCTTCAAAGTTTAGTAGTTGGTCCTGTAAATAATATTTTTCTAAATAGTTATGACTACAAAGGATTTATCACTATTCAATAGATTTAACAGTGAGAATGCAAACAAAGCTATCAGATTTCCACAATCCATGTAAATGTTCTATCAGTTTTCTGGGAATGATTGTGTAAGTTTTTTTGTCATCAATGTTTCGGATCATACTACATGATCCATCGTCAGGATGCAAGAGAGTCAAGGAAAAATGAAATGTGAGAATGCAGTCTAGTAGATGAATGGTTTTAAATTGGGAAAGAATACTTAGTCTGAACTGCTGTATAGCATCTATAAGTGTCTTTAGTCTAGTAGATGAATGGTTTTAAATTGGGAAAGAATACTTAGTCTGAACTGCTGTATAGCATCTATAAGTGTCTTTCTTCTGATTGAGGACAAGAATAGGTAACATGAGTATATTTGTTAGTTTCACAGTTTGCGCTCCACTACTCACTAGTGCTGATTGTTTGGCATGCTAATCCATTGATTGTATACTTTCTTAGTATAAGATTTTTATCATTATTTCTGGCTTCATCATCTTCATAAGACTAAAACTATCTTATGCATCTCATCCAGTACACTTTGAATATTTATTTTCCTTTATTCCGTATGAAAATATTTTCATCCATTGACAGGAGGAGATAGGAAATGAAAGGGCCTTTCCTCAAAAGCATTCCTTTGTAACAACTTCAATTTGTAGGATCAAATAAGCAAGGCCAAAAGAGAGAAACCTATTCTCAATGTCCCTTTTAAACATTAGTTCAAAATCGTAGTGTGACAAAAATAGAGGTACATAGCTATAGCACCATTCACATATTACACACATTTTAATAGTTCAGATATCTCTAGATTATGTTCATGATGAGAAAAAGAAACATACCCATTATAAATGTTATCAACTTCTGAATCCTATGTTACTGGATGCCCACTCCCTATCCCTACAACCCATTGCAGATTTGTTTAGGTATGGATGCATGGGGAGATGTGTTTAGATGCCCTATGGATGCACACTGGATGCCCTATGGATGCTCACCCATAGGGAATCTAGGTGCATCTTGTGAAGGAAATCAACCTCCTTTGCCTAGTTTATGCAGTGTACTGAGCTACCAAGTTCAGGAATGTGGTAATAATCATAATATATTCACAGTTGCATGCTTTTTCTTTGCATGTTGTTTTAGTGCTGTTAACTTGTATAATAGTTTCTCATGAGCATGAAATTTCATCCTTTCCACTTTTACCTTTACTCTCATCATTTTAGATTCAAATTTTTCTTTATGATGATTTTCACAGGCTTGTATTTTAGTTGCTTCTTCTTTGTACCTGGTTGTATATTTTGCTTGTTTAGCCTCTTCCCATACTGTTGCTCAAGTTTTCCATATGTACCTCTTAGCTTGTTCTAGATCTATATTCTTTAGCAATTTTGATGCATCACTCTCCTCTTCATCTTTGGTAATTTTGATATATCTAAGAAATTGCTACTGTCCCTAGCTGTGAGCAAGCAAGGGCAGAGCACTGGGTTTTTTGTCTGATGGTGCCCAACACTAACAAAATATGAATGATCACATGCACGGGAAAAATAATAAACAAGAAATGTTTTTGTTTTTTACATCTAAGCCTCATGTTGGTCAAAATTTCAACCAACACAGTTTGCCTTATATGTGTTGGTCGAAATTTTGACCAACAGAGGGCCTAGATGTAAAAAAAAAGAAATTTTTATCTTCTACATTCCAACCAACTTAAACTTTTTTAGTTGATGGTCAAAAATTTTGGTAGAAAAATGAGGCCAAATGTAGTAGTGCAAGGCAACCTAGGATACTCCTGCATCACACAAGATAACACTTGAGAAGAGTGAGAATGAGTAGCATGTTACTGGTAGTTTTACCCAAATTGGGTTTCCACATAAAATCCTTGTGTCAAATGTGCTACTGAATTTGTTATGTTTCATTTTTACATTTCTACAAAGCTATTTTGACCTAGGACAATAATCTACAAGTTTAAGTGATTGTATGACCTAGTGAATATTTTTTATGGATATGGGTTCACTAAGTTGTGAAAAGTTTTATTTGTACATATGGACCTTGGATAACTGATTCATCCCACCTCTTAGTTATTCTAAAGAATTCCAATAATTGGTATTAGAGCCATATGCTTAATAGGACTAGTTTGAAGGTATTAGAAGCAAAAGACCAAGATGTCAAAAAGAGAGGTACCCAAGCTTAACAAGGACAACCTCTATGCATGGAAAAGTTTGATGAAGCTACACCTAGGAGGTCTTGGAGACCATGCACAATCTACCATCGCCACTGAGCATGTTGATTTTGTTGAAGCCCTAATTGCTAAAGATCTAAAAAAGAAGAAAGAACACAATCAAGCAATGTTGGAGATTGCCTCTAGCCTAAGTTATGCCGAGTTCAATGCCATCAAGGGTTGTGATACTGCAAAGAAGATGTGGAATACTCTTCACATCATCTGTGGAGGAGATACAAATGTTTTGAGAGCCAAATATAAAAGTCTTAGAGGTAAGTTCAATGATATGAGAATGCAATAAGGTGAGAATGTTGCTCAGTAATGCTCTAGAATAAAAGATGTTGCTAATACTATAAGAGGAGCTATTGGTAAGATAGATGAGATGATACTATATTAATAAAAGTTTTAAAAATACTATTGCCCATCTATGCTATTAGAGTTTCCACAATACAAGAACTGAGATGTATACCAAGTTCTAATCTAACTCTTGAAGGTCTAGTAGATAGGCTCACTACTTTTGAGCTATCTAATTTTGACAACTTCAAATTTGAAAATGTTGAATCTACTTTCAAAGATAAGTTGTCATTGAAGGAACCTAATGAGAAGAAGAAGAAGAAAAAGGTAAAATATGTTTCCAGTGACAATGATATAGATGAGGAGGATATAGAACAACTTGAAACACTACTAGTAAGGAGATTTCACTAAAGTAAAGGAAAATTCAAAGGTAAGTTACCTATCATGTGTTTTAATTGCAATGAGGTTGGTTATATTGCTGTTAGATGTCCATAAAATAAGAATAGTAGAAGTGGAGACAAATATTGAATGAGAAGAGATGAGGAAAACAAAGATTACAAAGACAATGACAAGAAGTCTTGCTACATTGTAGAAGAGGAAACCAAAGATTGATTTGACGATTATGATGATGAAGTGGTGTATGTTGTAATGAAGGATGATTACACCGAGGATGAGGCAACTGCACCAATGTCTTGTGTGAACAAGAATGATAGATGGATCATTGATAATGGGTGTTCACATCACATGATTGGAGATAAAAGTAAGTTCATTGCCTTGAATTATTATGATGGAAATATTGTAAGGTTTTGTAATGGTGCACCCTATTTGATAAAAGGAAAAGGATCTATCAAAATCACATAAAATATTTTATGTAACAATTGTTATTTTGTCGAAGGATGTAACTATAATTCATTGAGTGTGTCACAACTGAATAGTTCAGGTTGCAAGATTGAGTTTGAGAGCAAGATAGCTAAGATACATGATACTGGTGGAAAAATAATTGGAAAAGGTAATACAACTAGAGATAATCTATTCTACCTTGATATGAATAATGCTACTTGTCTAGGTGTAGAATTTGATGATGTATGGTTATGGTACAAGAGGTTATGTCATGTTAATTTTGATAAATTGGTTAGTATTAGTAATATGAGAAGAGTCAGAGGTTTGCCTAAGTTGAAGAAACCTAACAATATAATTTGCAAACAATGTGTTAGTGAACAATTTGTCCTTTTGAAGAAATGCGTGCAAATCTAACCTCGACTGCCCAAGTGAGAGGACAAACTAACACCAATAGTTGGATAGGTTATCATGAATTGATAACCTTCCTCTAAATTTTTATTGGGTACATCAAACATCTACTTGTAAATACAACGTAGATGCATAAACTTATACTACTGCATAAAAAGAAAACAAAGAACAATAGGTGACACAAAGTTCATTTGCTGAACATTGTGTTGTGTAATGAAAATGAAAATATGTTTTCTATTCTCTTGAGAGAAATAAAATCTAGAGCCTTTAAAGGTATTTGAATAGATAATGTGACAAGGAAACAACGATATTGAAATGTAACTCAGAGAAAATTGAAAATGACTCAAGGTTCATTACTAGTGGAAGGATAATACACGATAATCAATGTTATGATATTATTACCCTCCAATCTCCCTTTCCTGACTGTAAAAGATTCACAAAGTACCTTCTACACATTACAACCAAATTGTTATTTCAATAAAGAAAGAAACTCCCTTCACCATGTTACATCAAGTATCAAAATCCTAACTCTACCTCAAACACCCAGTTTTGAAAAGAGGAAAGAAAGGAAATAATCCATGCTCTGCCTCTCACAGCCTCTCAGGAAAATAGAAAATTTTTGCGAAACTCTCCTCCCTGCCTATAGCTCCAAGTCTGCAGTCTCAAAGAAGGAAAAATGGAATCCCTTTCACATTTGTTGAGACACATTTATCCTTCCTTGTTGTCGGTGACTGTTCAACTTCATAACTGATTCTTGGTATTGGCTTTCTAGCATAGCATCATGTTTTTAATAGAATTCCCAAGACCCCCATGACTTCATTCACTTTTTATTTATTAAAACTGACCCATAACCTTCCATCTTCAAGTTGGGCTTATAATATTTTATAAGTTTTAAAGTCATGAGTGATTTTAGATTAATTTGTCATTTTAAAGATGTGTAGATGCTCCTTTATAAAAATGACAGGTCAAATCTTTAAGACAGGTGCTGAATCACCATTCTTAATTTGATAAATACATGGAACATATCTTCCTTCTCATTATCTTTGCTTAATTCACTAGTACAGAGACTTTATTTGGCATAGTTTATAAGACTTTGAAGCATTATTATGATGTCATATAATATTTTCATCATACATTTCCAATAATATCATTCTCTTTGAAACCCACAGATAACATATATTATTCACAAAGTGCTATCAAATTTTTGTCCTTTCTTTTGATTAAATATATCACCCAATTCTTTTAAATGTGTTAATTTGCACTTCATTGAATGTTTAACAATTGGGAATTCTTGTTCTATTGCTAAACATGATCGTGAGCTCTTCTCAATTGACTAGTGTTCAAACTGATCTTGAAAGCACGAAGGCTCATTTTGGCATATGATCATGGTGAGCA
Organism: Cupressus sempervirens; assembly: GCA_028749045.1. Taxonomy (NCBI): domain Eukaryota; kingdom Viridiplantae; phylum Streptophyta; class Pinopsida; order Cupressales; family Cupressaceae; genus Cupressus; species Cupressus sempervirens. Next base: position 26,586,071 of record CM053784.1, read on the forward strand.
TAATATGCCATCTTTCATTTTGGTAACTCCTTCACACTGCCACGAGACACGTGGGCTTCCATCTTGAAATGCTTACTGGTTCTCGACATCATCTCATTCTAGTATCTCTTCAAACATTGTGCATTACTTGATAAAATGTGTTCTTTTAAACATTGGCTCCTACGTTTGCTAAATGTCTACTTTTCAAGTTTGGGTTCTCATTTTTTTTACATACCCGATGCCTCTTTATCATAGAGATACATACATATGCTCCCTGGCTGTCTGGGATCGAGAGATGGAGAAGGCAGTTCCTTGCAAAGAATAGAGGCATTTCTCCTAGTGTCTACTATATTCCTCTGTAACACATAAACCTAATTTAATGCCCACGGGTTTCAACAACTATTTCATGATGAGAGGGCTTGGATTTCGGGTTTCAAGTGGCCTTTTTCAACTTTCATCTATGAAACACAATTTTTTAATATTTGAAAATCCCAATTAAACCAACCTCTTGGCCCGCGACTTCCCAAGAACATATATCTTCTAAAATGACTTACCTTCACCCACACACTATTGATGACCATTGTTACATGGTGATATAAGTTGAAAAATATCCATAAGCTCTAAATGATGGATCTTCTATCATGGAAAACCCGAATTTGTTCATTCATTAATAATGAATCACTCTAGCAATGCTTTGTGTTCTTCCTCATCTTTGTGGAATGTCTAGAGTTTTTGATTATTTCAATTCACCATCTCTTATGTCCCAAGCCTTTCTCAGATTGAAAGTGTTTGAAGCACACATGGCATTTTCCATCTTCCTGTTGGCACTGGAGAAGACATGAATCGAGAATGGATGCTTTGGTTCATCTTTACCTACCTCAGGGTGTCGGGTTTACATGTCAATCAAAATTTTATCAAACCAGTTGAACTTCTATCAGATTATTATCAAATAAATCACATACAAAAGTAAACTTTCTTTCCATAAACATCATACTACAAGAAGGATCAAAATTTCCAGCTTGTGATTATGTACTTTTTGAAATTCTGCCTGACACTCCAATTGCTTCATTTATGCTTTAGTGGTGGATTTGTTGCAACAAGAAGTCTTTCATTATGTAAAATTGTGTGGCCTACCCAAAATCTTGATTTTTTTCTATACCTGCACAATTGGGATCGTGGTAGATTGTTTTGTGGTGACACCTGTAGCCACATGCCTCCTCTTATGTGTTGATCTATGATTATGTTCTCTATACTTTTGTAATTGAAACACTAATTCTTTAGGCTTGTGAATTCACAAGTTATATTTGCATACTATTAACGAACTCATTGAATTTGAGCCACAACTTTGTATCAAACCTTGAACCTTGATTTCATGATGTGACCAAACTGAGGGAATACACTTCTTGGATGATGGTTTGAACCTTTGGATCTATATTTTGTAATCATTGTACTGAACCTGGTGTTCTAATTAGATCTCTGAATTACTGAGTCTGAACTTTACACTAACCCTGAATTATGAACTAAGGTTGGATTTTAAACTAACCTGAATTGACAAATCTGCATGAGCACATTGAACCACTTTGAACTACTTTGAACTTCAGTTTAAAGTGGTTCAAAAACTCTATACTTGAAGTTTGAACTATTGAACCTTTGAAACATCAAACTCATTGAACCTTTGCAACTACTGGACTAACAAAAATTGATCATGAATTGTGAACTTTTTAAAGTTGACCATTCTGCACTTTGAACTATGAGTCTAAATTCTACTTGTGTTGAACCTACAAGATAGGTCATTTGAACTTTTGAACCACTTCAAACTACTTTGAATTGAGGTTCAAAGTAGTTCGAAAACGTGAATTGCAAGTTTTAAAACTGTAGCTGTATCGGTTACTAACACAATGTCAGTTAGGAAAAATGACAAAGCCTAGTTTTAAGAGTAAGACTCACACCTCTAAAGGAATTTTGGAGATCGTTCATAATAACTTGTGTGGACCAATTGATCTAAAAAGCTACAAAGGTGATAAGTACATTATGATATTTGTTGATGATTATTCTAGGATGATGAAAGTTATGTTTTTGAAGCAAAAATATGATTCTTTCCAAATGTTTAAGTGGTACTTAACCAAAGTTGAGAAGGAAACATGTAAAAGCCTAAAATATTTGAGATATGATAGAGGAGGAGAATTTACATCAAATGAGTTTGAGATGTTTTGTAATGATAGAGGAATCAAAAGACAAACATCTACACCTAAGACCCCTCCACAAAATGGAATTTTTGAAAGGAGGAACAAATTTGTAATGGATTGTGCTAGAACACTCATGATGCAGAAGAATGTTGCTTTGAAATACTAGAGAGAGGCTGTAATTACATATTTATATACCTTGAATTATGTGCAAGTAAAGAAAGGTACTCAGTCAACACCTTTTGAACTATGGTATGGATGCTCACCCATTGTAAAATATTTTAAGGTATTTGGAAGCAAGCATTATATTCTCAAAGATTTCAGGAATGGTAAGTTAGATGCAAAAAGTGAAGAATTTATATTCCTTGGCTATTCAACAAGAAGTAAAGCTTATAATTGTTTAAATACTAATATTAACAAAGTCATGGGAAGTGTAAATGTGAAATTTGATGAATATACAGAGGTGCATGAGACTAAACTTATGAAGGAGCCAAAGGGACACAAATATTTTGTATACTTTTATAAAGGTGTGCCTATTGATGAAGATGATGTAAATCAAGTTGCAAATTAACAACAAGTCTTAGTGACTGCCAAGTCATATACAATGAATGTCGAGTTGCATTCAAGAACCAGGCTATAGTCAGGTGCTGAGTTGTAGATTGAAGCTAAGGAACATTTTGATTTTGAGATTAGTGTACATGAAAGAGATGTTGAATTACTTAATAGAGAAGTACATAGTGATTCAAAAGTTGACAGACCTATTGCCCCACTTTTCACCCTATAACGATTTTGCAAAAGTGGAAAATTTTGTGTCTCAGTTAAGCCTAAGTATGTCTGCATCTAGTTTTAATTCCTCTTAGGTTAAAAGAGTCTCCATCAGATTTTTCATCTTTCCCTTCTCCCACATTTCATGGCCAAGTGGTTTTCCTTGATATTGTTAGTTTACAGGTAGCTTAGTACCTAATTTGATGGGTATTCTTACAACATGCAAAAGTTATTCACAAAGCTAGACTTGTTTGTGGCTTATCATGTTTTCGATGAAAGAAGGAAGCTTGCAAAAAATTGAGCATTTCCTTCTCCTCGGCAGGTTTTCAACCCATGAAGGTGATTTCCCACAAAGAGCAACAAATGAGGCTCACGATCGATGCAAGAAGATAATAAGCTATCTTATGGAAAATCCCTATTTTTACTACAATATTCTACCTTGGGAAACATTCAAGATTCATCATAGTGCTTAGAATCATCTTAGGTGGAAAACTCAAAATTGACTTCTCCTCGGCGGACTTTTGACCCATGAAGTTCATTTTTCATTGAAGGCAATTGTAAAGGAAAGAAACAAGAAAGTGGGCCCATTTTCAACTTTCATAGTCCTTTTAAGATTTTTTGAACCCAAAGGAAATATTAACTCAAGGATAAAGTTTAAAGGAAAGCCTGGGTGGAAAAATGAGAATTGTCTTCTCCTCGATAGGTTTTCAACCCATGAGGACGATTTTCCACATTCAAGAGATAATAAACTTTATAACCAGATTGGGCCTACAAATTACACATAAAACATCTTAAGATGATAATGGAAATAATCTAACCATTGAGGGAAAGGTATACTAAGGAGAATTCAATTAGGTGGATATTTCCTTATGGGGTATTCTGTTCATAATTCTCCAAAACTTAATGGGAAACAAAAAAGTAAGTATGAAAGAAAGGAAAGTTACCGTTGGGCCAATGGAAATAGTGAAAAGACACCAAAATATCCATTAGAGCTCCTAAATTTACAGTTTCAATGGATTTATCCTTTAATTCATTTGTGTGGTGCAAATCCTGAAGATCAATAGATGAATCGAGACCCCTATATAGATGGAAACATAATAGTTATTCAAACTACCACTTTTGTTTGAACTATTATTTTGTTAAATTGCATAATGATTTTGAATAGTCTATATTTGTGAATTCAATATCCTATTCTTCATCTAGATTCAAAATTTCAATCTATTTTATTCTTAGACAGAATGGCAACCAAGTTTGCAAGTTTTGATGGGCTAAATGGAATCAAGTCCACATTGCATAATTTCATGGATAATTCACTCCATTTTTATGATATGAAAGATTTCCAAAGGAGGCTGAAGTCGGAGCCAATTCATCCCATAACTGAGAAGCTCTAAGGATGTGGACTGGTAGAGGTAGCTAGTTTTCTAGTGGTAGTCCAAGCTCCAAAATTGATTTATGAATGCATAAATCATTACAATCTGGATACTAGATAGATTGTGTTACTTGAACATATAGTATAAATCTCCATTACTAGGCAAACTATGGTGAATTACCTCTGAGTTCTAGAATGGGAGGAGTTTTCAAACTTGATAGTAAGAGGACCAGTCTTTGAGTTCTTTGCAAAGAAGATGGTGTGGAGGAAGGAAATTATGCAATCCTAGTTTCAAAAGCTACAGAGTGCCAAGAGTAAGGTCACCAAAACTCTATTTGGTACTAATCTCAAACTTGAGGTTGTAGACATTCTAGTTCTCTTGCATAGACTGAAAGGTGAGGTAGAAGCTCTAAATTTTGTTGAAAAATATTTCTTTTTGGTACAAGTTATTTTCTCAGATACACAATATATTGATTGGGCTCATGAGTTAAGTAAAAATCTTTCCAATGCTCTAAATGCCACAAAGTTCTACAACACTTTCTATGTCTTCATTTCTGATTTACATGCTAGCATCTCTATAGTTATGGCCGTGCCTTCCAAGAATAGAAAACTTTCCTAATAATGTGAAGTGTTATGAGTTCTATCCATGTTTGAAATTGAAAAATAATTTTGTAGAGTATGTCAAAGTTAATGATGCATTCACAATAAGAATTTTTAGGGAACTCCAAGGATTCTCGGAGAGGAGATTCAGTCCAAAGGCAATGGTAGCTATTAGTCAACTTGGATGTGATTTTATCTAGTTCTCATCTTTCTCATATTTGTGTCTTGTAGCTTTCGATGGATTCCACTTGTAGTTGCATAGGTATCCGAGTGACATGATCATGCTAATAGAGATCGTGAGGTAGGTGATCTAGGTGAATATGCTAAGAGGAAGCTTGAAGAAGAAGGGATATGAGTTCCCTATGAAATTAGGAGCTCTCAATTGTGAGTCCCAATCTGATGCAAAGAATATGCTCATAGTGTTCGAGATGAAATACAAATTGGAGATGTACGAGGTCTTGAGACCTATGTTTGATCTAAATAGATATGTTAGGGAGATGTTGTAGATTGGAAGTATGATCAAACACATTACCATGGTTGAATATTATTGGGAAAATTATAAAGATGAATCTAAAAGTCAAGATCATGCTTTTGCTAGGTTCGTAGTGGAGCAAATAAAAGTATATAATATCAATCTTAGTGTTGAAGGATTGGAGGATGATGGGCAATATATGTATAGTAATACATATTTGACTAAGCTAAGGAACACTCCTATCAATTTCAAGCCTTATGAGGATGCTAAGAAATATTTAGACACTATGATGGATTGAATCATCAAAGGAACTAGGAAATAGGTTGAATGGATAGCCAAAAGAAGCTAGAGTAAAGGCACAACCACTCAAGATTCTTTAGCAACAACAACTCCCTCTTCCTCTTAGAGTGCTACACTAGGCATAACACTAGCTATCACTCAAGGACCAGCTCAACCTTTAGGAGGAGGTGACCAACCTCCAAATAAGAGCATCCCCATAGCTAAGACATGTCATGATGGCTCGCTCCCAATTATTGGAACCCAAATTGATGTTGAGGAGAAGAAGACAGAGGATCCAAAGGATAGTGCAGTTACCTTAGTTCCCTCTCCTAATGTTACACTAGTCCCCTCTCCTCATGTCACCCCAATTCCATCACCTCATCATAGCCCAGTTCTGCTAGTAACTACTACACTTTTGCAACCAAGTGGCTCTCCAGTGTAGATAGTAGATTTGGGAGATGGAAAGAGCAATAACATTGAATCTACTAAATATGATGAGGTAACTAAGAGAACCTTAGAGGTAGAGAAAGGCCAGAGCTCTTCCAAGCTCATTTCTTAGGCCCCAAAGAATCCCTTCTCTTCAGTTGCGATGAAAATCACTCTAGTCAAGAAGAAGATGTTTAGCATAGACTCACTTGGGATGGCCTCTAGTGTGATAGGAACTAATTCCTGGTTAGAGGATACTCTAGAGAGAAAGATAAAAAGGAAAGATAAAAGCACCACCACCAAGGATACCATATCCCTTGTAGTTTATTCTGGATCTACATTAACCAAGGTGAAGAAGAAAAAAATCTTGTCTATACTTGGGCAAGATCTAGAAACATGACACCTAACAATGGAGTTAGGCAAGCCCAAAAAAGATGGAAGAATTGAAGATATGACTACTAATGATTTTACTTTGCACTCGGTGGATCTTGGAGAGGCCAAACATGACACAAAGGTTGGCTTGTGGAAGTTGACCAATGAAGTGATTGAGAGACAATTGGAAAACTTGAAGTTGTCAAAAGTTAGGATGGAGGTTGAGATAGAAGGGTTGAACAGATTCATTAGACAATTGGTGACTCCATTAGCAACTATCTATGGAGTATTAGTAATAAGAAATTATACTACTGTCAAAGTTCAAGCCCTTATCTCTCAACTTTAGGAAGATAGGTACTTTCTCCAAATTGGTAAAGACTGGACTGGGAAGCTCAAATTAGAGGGAGTCTCTATTGTAGAACAAATTGGCAACGTTATCTTAAGATTAGAAATAGAGAAGGATAACAATTTAGCAAATAGTAGTACTTTGGCCAGAGAAAGAGTGAAGAGTGAAGATTGTATCCCTCTTCTAAAGATAATCATTCAAATGAAGCAAAAGGAAGCCATTGAAGCAAAAATCTTGCCAAAGGTAGATGAACCTTTGTTTGAATGGCTTCAAAGCTTGTAGTTCAAGTTAGAAATGATCTTATTAGTAGAAAAAGGACTTAAGGAAATAGAGGATAAAGTGAAGAAAACCTAATACAAAGGATTTAAACTCTTAAGGGGACTACATATAGATTCACAGACTAGTGGCCAAGGGAAAGCACTCATTGGGATAAATGTCATGAAGGAGAATTTCTCCAAATTCTTAGATAGTCTGACTGATGTATCTTCTACTAATCAAAATAGAGTTGTAGAACTCTAGAAAATTAATAGATGCATACATGTGGCCATAGAGGAATTGCCAAATCAATTGAATGCTGTGAAGGAGTTGGCCAAGGAGCATTCTAAGGGGCTCTTTAGATACACCAACATACAATGCCTAGGCATGAAAAGTTAATCCCAATCATAGTTTCTACTAAGACCTATAGAACAAAAGTAGAAAAGGGGAAGAAGACAAAGTGATTCACATTCCACCCCCTTTTCACTTTCTTATGTGATTATTGCAATATGACAAGCTGATTTCTTGCCATTTTTCATTCTTTGAGGAGATGAACTGATTGAACTTCTATTGTAATGGTCATCTCAGAATCCTATATGTATGACATTGAAAGATTAATAAAAGGTCAATAAATTTTTGGTGTGAAGTACTTGATGTTGCAGAGTCAATTGAATGGTATTTTGTATCAACTATTTTCTGTTCCATTTCTATTAGTTGTTAGTTATATATTTTCTATTTTATTTGGATTGAAGCAAGGAAAGAACAGAGTTTCATTCCCTTATTTCAAGGCAGCAAATCGATGTAATCAGTAGTATCATTGCATGTTCAAAGAGGAATCTCTTAAATATTTTCCCCTTTCAGTTAACTTCTTCTTCTCTATAGTTCAAATTCTAGTTAATTCATTTTAGTATTAGTTGTTATGCTATTTTAAGTCATTAAGCTTTGTGAGTTCATAATATGTGTGGGTTCATGAACTTAATGAATTCTTCAAAAATCTTTTTTTGCCTGAGTTAGATCCTGTTTAGGTCTACCTCGATTTTACCTCTTGTACTCTTGGGTCAAGAACACACCCCCATATTAGTTTTAGGAATAGAACATAATTCATTACAAATCCACCATATGGAGTTGTACTTATTAATTCAGAGAAAAGTCAATCTATCTAGAATTGGCTTTTCAATTGCTTGTAATCATATATTGTTCACAATTTTGACATTTAAGAGTCATAATAAAAAAGGAACAAATCTATTTACCAATAGATTTTTGGTGACTCTACTAGGGATATGAATAGTTGCTTGACTAATAAGCCTATGTCATGAGGAAAAGTGGTACTACCTTATGAGAACATTTTTCCAGTGCTCCAACCTAACCTTTGTTTTCAAGATGACCAAGAAGACATAATTTCATCCCTTAATACATTTTTTTGGAGAAATAGGAGGAATGTTGAACATTACAAGAATGCTAGCCAAGTATTGGAAGAGGAAGAATCAATAGATGAAGCTTGAGAAAGGGCTATTCAGAGGAGAGACATCCAAAGAGTAGAAAGAAAATTGAGATGTGAAGCTCAAAGACAAAACTAACCTAGCACCCTGGAACAAACAAGGTTTCTTAAGAGTTCCAAAGAACAGGATGGGCAAGACCCTATTTTTGATAAACTTGCAGAACTTGGTTTTCCCATCCTAGACATTCTGAAATAGAAAGGTGAAAAGAAGAGCTGAAATAGACCACCTTCCCCTATTAGGAATCAAAGTACTTCACATACCACCTACTAGGTATTGGCCCTACATAGAATCACTGCTCCCCCAGTTGTCAACTTTCCACCATACCCCACTAGAACAATTATGGCTGCTCCATGGTCTACATCAATAGGACCATTAGCACTAACAACTTATCATCCACTCCCAACTAGTTCAAGAAAGATTTTCCCTAAATTTTAAGGTGATGGGAAGGTTACCATAGATGAACACATTAAGGAATTCTTTGCAGCTACTCACATCTTAGGAGTTGCACATGGGGATTTTTCCATAAGATTATTTGTGGAAACCTTGGCAAAAAGTGTAGCAGACCAGTTCTATCATCTAGATGATGGCTCGATCACTAATTGGGATATAATGAGAACTGCCTTTGAGACAAGATTTAAGACTACGAAAGATGAACATGTCTTGTTAACATAGTTGACATCTATTAAAAAGCAACCTACCATGAGTATGAGGGATTTTGTTACTAATTTCAATAAGATTACTAGTAGAATTCCAACTTCTAATATACACGCTGTCAGTAATTTGAAAACCTTCTTCATAAGTGCGATGCCCCTGGATATCAATTATGACTTCAGAAGGGCACATCCCTTGGATTTAGTAGATGCCCAAAAGAGGGCAATTGAATTTGAAGATGACTTGATTTTCATGGAAAAATGGAAGTGAGAACTTCAAAGTAAAGGAATTTCCAGTAACACCACATCATCTGATGAAATGATTCAGAAACTGTCAAATGAATTGGTAGCAGTAAAAAGGCAATTACCCAAATTCAATAATTCCTACCAGCAAAATTATCAAAATTTTCCAGGAAAAAACAATGATGGAAAATTTCCATAGCTCACAGGGTCACAACCTAGGTTGTCAATTGAAGTGGCACCAAAGAAAGGAAATATGTGTGTCTTTTATTTGACAACAGATTATGATAGTGAGAACTATTCAAGAAATGCTTGTATGATGTAGTTATTATCCACCAATGAGTTGAACACTACACCTCCTTGTTCAGATTTAGATTCATACTCAAATAGCGACTCTAGAAATTTATTTTTGGAATATGAGTTAGATTCTAAACCAAAAGGTGAATATTATGTGACCATTGATGGAACTTCATATACAATGCTTACTTGAGGTCAAAGGCTAAAGAATCAATCCTCCAGTGATCCTCATAGGAATGATCCTAGTCCTTCAGTGAATAATATTAATGTTGATCAAGGAGCATCAAATTCTTAAATAGGTAAGGAAAAAATGCCTTTTGATTTCATACAATTTTGTGAAGAATCAAAAATCCAAATTTCCCCTATAGATTATTTGAAGTCTCACTCCTCTGAGTTGAAAAGACTAGTAGATCAATGTAAAGGGAATACTTCAAATTTAAATCACAATGTGACTATTGAAGAAGGGGATGAAACCTTGAAATCTAACCTATTTAATCAAGAGGATTCTACTATTTTAGCAGCTTCTCCTAGGAAAAAACTTGATCCATTTTATATTTCACTATATATCAATGGATGTAAGTTGAGCAATTGCATAATAGATTTAGGTGTGTCAGATAATGTTATGCCTTATTCTGTAGCCAAAGCCTTGGCTCTCAATCTTACCAAAGTTCATGGGAGATGTTACTCTATGGATGCTAAACAAGTCCCCTTGCTCGGGCAGATTAAAGGTGCTCAAGTAGCCTTAGCCTCTCATCTAGAAAAGAAACTTTTACTGACCATTCTAGTGGTAGATATTCCAACAAGCTATGGGCTTCTCTTAAGAAAAAGTTTTTGTCAAGACTTAGGAGGAGAAATAAAGTTGGACTGGTCTCAGGTAGTCATACCCATAGGAAGTAAGAAAGTCAAATTAGAACCTGAAGAAAAGGAAAAATTTACTATCTTTAAATTAGATGATCCTAAAGCTCAGATCCTCTACCAAGAGCTGGAGTTTGGAAATTACATGTTATTTACTGAAGAGGCTCTGGATGAACAAAGAAATGAAAATCTAAGGAAAGGAATTCCCAATGAGGAAAAAGATTTAACAGGCATATGGACACTAGAATTTGATGGAAGCTATTCCTCTTTGGGATCTAGCACAGGTGTAGTGTTAATACCCCCCGAGGAAGAACTTGAAACCATGGCCTTCAAATTGGAGTTTGGGAATATGAAAAAAACTATAGAGTATGAAGCCTTACTACTGGGGATAATGAAAACAAAAGAAAAAGGAATAAAGATCCTGAAAGCTCAAGGTGATGTAGAGCTCATTGTTAGACAAATTAAAGGGCACTAATCTATGAAGAATCACAAGTTGAAGAATTATAGAAAGAGAGTTTGGGATGAAATAGAAGGCCTAGATGCTTTTTCTATTGAAGTAGTGCCAAGGGAGATGAACACCAAAGCTGATTACTTAGAAGTTTCCACTTCTATATTGTTACCTCATCTAGAGTTCAAAGATAAGAAGTACTAGATCGAGATTTTATATCAAGCCTCTATTCTAGATAATATAAAATCTTGGCAAGTTTTTGAAGATGACAAGAGCTTGCAATCATTCATAGAAAATGACATGGCTACTTCTAAACATCAGCCTAATGAAGTTAATAATGAAGACTCTAATCATGAGCTAAAAGAAAATCAAATGGGTGAAATCCAATTACGAGGTAATATCATTCCCCCATACTTTGTGTCTTTGGAAAAATTGTTTAATAGACATGATGGCTACATAAAGAAAAAGAGGGTGGAAAAGGGGCCTACTACTGGTGAGTATGAAGGAGTAAATATTGGTGATATCTATAATCCTAAAATGACCAATATTGGTAAGTGTTGTTCACTAGAAGAGAAAGAAGCTGCTAAGCTACTTTTTATAGAATACCAAGATGTATTTTCCTGGAGTTATGAAGACTTGAAAAGCTATATAGGTGGGGAGATAAAAGATCAGATTCCCCTAATACTTGATGTAGTCCCTTTTTGGTAGAAATAAAAGAATTATAATCCTAGGGTAGAAAATGCTATATTTCGTAAAGTAGATAAAATGTTGAAGGCAAGAATCATCTATCCCATCCATCACTCCACCTGGGTAGCTAATATAGTACTAGTTAGAAAGAAGAACAAAGAAATATGGATGTACATCAATTTTTGTAATTTGAATCAAGCATCTCTAAAAGATAATTTTGCTCTCCTTAATATGGATTACTTACTACAAACAATGGCTAGATCTAAAATGATGTCCATGCTTGATGGGTTCTCAGGTTACAATCAAGTTGAAGGGGAAGAGAAGGACTAGCATAAGACAACATTCACCATGCCTTGGGGTATATTTGCATGTCATAGAATGCCCTTTGGGCTCATTAATGCTGGCGCTACTTTTCAAAGGTGTATGAGTAAAATGTTTGTAGTTCTTAAAGATTGGATCATAGTCATATACTTGGATGACCTCACTGTGTTTTCAAAAAAGAGGAAAGATCACATAAAAGATTTGAAAAAATTCTTAAAAAGATGTTGAGAGCATGGAATCTCGCTCAATCTAAAAAAATTCATTTTTTGGGTGACAACGGGAATGGTCATATAGTTTCTCAAGAGGGTATTAGAATTGATCCTGAATGAGTTGAAGCCATTCAAAGATTGAGCTTGCCATAAAATAAAATAGGAGTTAAATTGTTCTTCAAGTAGGTGAATTTCTTTGGAAGGTTTGTACCAAATTTTGTAGAAACCACTAAGTGTATTGTGGATGATGAAAGGAAATTCAAATTTCAAATGGAATGAGGCAGGAACATAGGCCTTTTAGAATATAAGAATTGCTATTGCTAATGCTCTAGTATTATGTCACCCAAATTATAAGTGAGATTTCATCATATATTGTTATGCTTTTGAACACACTTTATTAGCAATACTTATGCAAGATAATAATGAAGGGATACAAGCCCCAATAGCTTTCATGAGCATATCCCTAAAAAATCATGAATTGAAATACTCACTAATTGAGAAACAAGCTTTTGCAGTAGTCAAAGCACTTAAATTTTTTTGATTTTACATCTTGCATTCACATTCTATCGTTTATGTCCTAGATGTAGTAGTGAAAAGTGTATTAACACAACATGATGTAGGGTGTAATGTTAGAGGAACATGGATAGAAAAGACACAAGAGAATGATATAGAAATTAAACCTACCAAGCTAGTAAGGGGTAATGCCTTGTGCAAGGCAATTGCGAAAAAGAAGATCGCTGAAGAATCAGAAGAACTAGGAAAAAAAAACTAGTTTTGGCTATCGGTCTTCACGACTTGTGGTTTGAGAATATTACTTATCTACTAATGTATGGAGATTGTCCAGAGGGCCTAACTACAAGACAAAGGAGATATATTAAATTGAAAGCAGCTAAGTCTATAATTTTGGATGGCAAATTGTTTAAAAAAGTCATATATGGCACTTTCCTCAAATGTGTAGAAAACCAAAAACAAGAAAAGCTGTTGAAAACATTTCATGATGAAGCCTGTGGAGGGCATTTTTCATCCTCAGTCATGGCTTTCAAAATATTAAGATAGTGCTATTACTGGCCCAGAATGTTCAAGGATGCCTATTCTTGAGTGGCAAAATGTAAAAAATGTAAGATTTTTACTGGGCGTCCTCAATTAGTTGCTCTACCAATAACACCTATCATCATTGAGGGACCTTTTCAATAATGGGGTCTTGATTTCATTGGTTTGATTAACCCAATATCTAGTTCCAGTCACCAATATGCGATAACTATGATTGATTACTTCACCAAGTGGGTGGAAGCCAAAGAAACTAAGAAAACTAATTTTGAAGTAGTATGCAAATTCATTAAGGAAAACATACTAGTTAGGTTTGGTGTTCCCATGAAATTAGTGATGGACAATGCAACCTATTTCTCTTCAATTGATATTACCAATTTTTTCTTTGAACATGAAATCATAGTCAATCATTCATTTGATTATTTCCCATAAGGAAATGTTCAAGCGGAGTCTAGTAACAAGAATTTGATAAATATTTTCAAGAAATCAGTGTCATATAATCAAAAGACTTGGCACAAGAAAATTCATGAGGCATTGTGGGCAGATAGAGTAACATCTCAGAGTGCAACTGGCATATCTCCTTTTGAATTATTCTATGGAATTGAGGCTAATCTCCCATTACCTTTGGAATTGGCTATGAACAAACTTAGAATAGTTATTGAAGATGATATCCATAAAGATGGTTTAGAAAAGAGGATTTTGTACTTAAGCAAGCTTGAAGAGGAAAGAGAAGAAATAAAAGATCACATCACACAACACCACATGTGAGTAAAGAATCTATTGGATAAGAAGCCACAACCACAAAAATTCATGGTAGGAGATAGTGTGTTACTTTGCGATAAGTGAAGTGCTCCAAAGGGTATGCATTAAAAGTTTGACACCTTGTGGGAAGGTCCATTCATAATTCATTAGGCATTCAAGAATAATTCTTTCAAATTGGCTTATCAAGATGGCAAAGTGCTACCTCTGACCTATAATGGTTAGGATCTAAAGCTTTATCAAATTTCAAACTGAGAAAAGGTAACCCCATGTATTGTATTATGGTTACATTTAGTTCCTTTCCATGTTTTCCTAGTTAGTTCTCCTTCCTTGCCTTTGCTTCCCTATTTTTCCCTATTTTAGTTTTGTTGTGTAGCCACCTTTTATTTATGTGAAACCAAATATTTTGAGTTCCTTTTTCTTGGGTATAGTCTACCCAAGTCCCCAGTCAAAGCCAATTGGCTCCCCACTTTTCACCTTGTAATCATTTTACAAAAGTAGAAAATTTTGTGTCTAATTTAAGCCTAAGTATGTCTGGATCTAGTTTTAATTCCTCTTAGGTGAAAAGAGTCTCCATCAGATTTTTCATCTTTCCCTTCTCCCACATTTCATGGCTGGGTGGTTGTGAGTTTACGGGTAACTTAGTACCTAATTTGATGGAGATTCTTGCAACATACAAAAGTTATTCACGAAGCTAGGCTTGTTCATGGCTTATAATGTTTTTGATGAAAGAAGGAAGCTTGCAAAAAATAGAGCATCGACTTTTCCTCAGCAAGTTTTCAACCCATGAGGATGATTTTTCACATTCAAGAGAAAATCAACTTTGTAACCAGATTGGGCCCAAAAATTACACACAAAACATCTTAAGATGATAATGGAAACAATCTAACCATTGTGGGAAAGGTATACTAAGCATAATTCAATTAGGCAGATATTTCCTTACAAGTTACTCTATTCATAATTCTCTGAAACTTAATGGGAAATGGAAAAGTAAGTATGAAAGAAAGGAAAGTTACCGTTGGGCCAACATAAATAGTAAAAGACATCAAAATATCCACTAGAGCTCTTGCATTTATTGTTTAAATGGATTTATCCTTTAATTCATTCATGTGGCACAAATCTTGAAGATCAATGCATGAATCAAGACCCCTATATAGATAGAAACATAACAGTTATTCAAACTACCACTTTTTCTGGAACTAATTCTGTTAAATTCCACAACACTTTCCAATAGTCTGTATTTGAAAATTCAATATCCTATTCTTCATCTAGATTCAAAATTTCAATCTATTTTATTCTCAGACAGAATGGAAACCAAGTTTGTAGGTTTTGATGGGCTAAATGGGATCAAGTCCACATTGCACAATTTCATAGATACTTCACTCCATTTTTATGATATGCAAGATTTCCAAAGGAGGCTGAAGTTAGAGTTGATTCATCCCATAATTGAGAAGTTCTGATGATGTGGACTAGTAGAGGCAACTAGTTTCCTGATGGTAGTCCAAGCTCCAGAATTGATTTATGAATGCATATATCACTACAATCTAGATACTAGATAGATTGTGTTACCTGATCATAGAGTATTAATTTTCACTAATAGGGAAACTATGGTGAATTGCCTTTAAGTTACAAAATGGGAGGATTTTTCAAACTTGACAGTAGGAGGAGGAGTCTTTTGAGTTCTCTGCAAGGAAGATGGTGTAGAGGAAGGAAGTTTTGCAATCCTAGTTTCAAAAGCCACGGAGCACCAAGAGTAAGGTGCCCAAAACTCTATTTGGTACTAATCTCAAACCTGAGATTGTAGGCATTCTAGTTCTCTTGTATAGACTAAAAGGTGAGGTAGAAGCTCTAAATTTTGTTGAACAATATTTCTTTCTGGTACAAGTTATTTATTCAGATATGTAATACAGTGATTGGGCTCATGAGGAAAGTGAAAATCTTTCTAATTCTCTCAGCTTCGTGAAGTTCTACAAAACTTTCTATATGTCTTCCTTTCTAATTTACATGCTAGCATCTCTACAATTATGGGTCAGGCTTCCAAGAATACAAAAATTTCCTGATAATGTGAAGTGTTATGAGTTCTATCCATGTTTGCAATTGCAAAATAGTTATGTAGAGAATGTCAAATTTAATGACACATTCACAATGAGAATTTGTAGGGAACTCCAAGGATGCCTAGAGAGGAGATTCAGTCTAGAGGCAATGGTGGCTATCAGTTAGTTCAGAAGCTATTTTATCCATTTCTCATCTTTCTCATATTTGCATCTTGCAACTTTTGATGGATTCCCCTTGAAGTTGCCCAAGTATCCAAGTGACATGATCGTGCTGGTAGAGATTGTGAGGGAGATAATCTAGGTGAATGTGCTAAGTGGAAGCTTGAAGAAGAAGGGATATGAGTTCCCTATGAAAGTAGGAGCTTTCAATTGTGAGTCCCAATTTGATGCAAAGAATATGCTCAAAGTGTTTGAGATGAAATACAAATTGGAGATGTATGAGGTTTTGAGACCTACGTTTGATCCGAATGGATATGCTAGGGAGGTGTTGTAGATTGGGAGTGTGATCAAACACATTACAATGGTTGAATATTATTGGGCCAATTGTAAAGATGAATTTGAAAGTCAAGATCACACTTTTTCCAAGCTCACAGTGGAGCAAATAAAAACATATAATATAAATCTTAATGTTGAAGGATTGGAAGATGGTGGGAAATATATGTATAGTAATACATATCTGACTAAGTTAAGGATCACTCCTATAAATTTAGAGCCTTATGATGATGCTAAGGAATATTTAGTCACTATCATGGCTTGAATCATCAAAATAACTAAGAAATGGGTCGAATGAATAGCCAAAAGAAGCCAAAGTAAAGCCACAACCACTCAAGCTTCTCTAGTAACAACAACTCCCTCTTCCTCCTAGAGTACTACACGAAGAATAACACTAGCTATCACTCAAGGACCAACTTAGCCTTTAGGAGGAGGTGACCAACCTCTAGAAAAGAGCATCCCCATAGCTAAGACTTGTCATGATGGCTCCCTCCTAGTTATTGGAACCCAAACTGATGCTGAGGAGAAGAAGATGGAGGAGCCAAAGGATATCATTGTTACCTTAGTTCCCTCTCATCATGTTAAACTAGTCCCCTCTCCTCATGTCACCCTCATTCCCTCACCTCATCATAGCCTAGTTCCACCAGTAAGTTCTACACTTCTACAACCAAGTGGCTCCCTAGTGCAGATAGTAGATTTGGGAGATGGAAAGAGTAATAGTAGTGAATCTATTAGAATCTGATTAGGCAACTAAAAGAACCCTAGAGGTGGAATGAAATGTCCCTTTTCTGATTTTATATGATATTTCAAGCCTCTAATCAGATCTTTAAGATCAAACAACCAATCTTTCAAAGATCCACCAATTTCTCAATAAACCCCAAATCAGGTATGCCGAAAATAGTGCCAAAAACTTCACAGCTTCACATATTATTAGTAAATATAAAAGTGGAAATTTTTATAGAAATTTCAGCAGCATAACAGCCTACAAAATGAAATTTTCATATCTGTATAAAATTTACACAACTCCAAAATGGAGGATAAAAACAATGCTCACCGGGCTCCTGAAAATAACATAGAATAGCCCGGAAACACCACAAAAATACTAATAATTTATCACAAAATTATAATCATGAAAAAATAAATATATTAAGCTCTATTTTAACATCTAAAAGTCTGAAATACAGCAGAAACCCAAACTGATATGAAATACTCAACCAAAAACACCAAACTCTTACAAAAACACACCCGAAAAACCACAAATCTGCACTGTTCAGCACAAAGGAAAACTTTGCATGAGCATGCACATGGAATGGATTCAAAATACCATCCTTAGCATTCCTAGAAACCTAAAAACTCCCATTCTTGGGTCTCCTTCTCCACAGGTTTGGTAGCCTTTGAAGAATAACAAAGAAATGAGCAAAAATCAAGTTCTAGAATGAGCCCAAAATGCCTCCAAACCCCTTAAAAGAGGGCATAACCCTAACTCACATCCAAGAGGGGTTAATAAAATATATTTTAATAATAATTTGCATTTATTAGTCCATTAACTTCCAAAGATTATCCCCTTTTGCTGAAACTTCACCTTTTTGGGCCTGCCTGCCTTAGCAAAGATTATTATTTTTAATTATTTGAAAAGGGGACATGACAAGTCCTCCCCTTCCAAATATTGCTTGTCCTCAAGCAATGGTTGAACAATAAGCCAATCAATCCACCTAGATCCCAAATCTAGTCATGAACTATACTATTGTCAATTAACTCAGGCTCCTGCAATATCCTCTGCAATATAACCAAGAGGAATCCATAATCAAACTGACAATTACTGCTCAACCAAACTCCAAAGTCACAACTTCCACAGTCAGAAACCCACGAGACACAAACTCTTAGAACATCAAAACCCAAGTAAAGTGGACCAATCAAACTACCAACATAGTAAATACCATCAACGCATCCCACTGGCCTATATGGAATGTACAATCCAACTCTGCAACAATGGTGAATGCTCCCGAATGAAATTGTACCAAGTATGGAGAATCCACACACTGTACAACTCTTGTAGTCAACACAACTCTATAGATCACTGACCACTATCTCATAACCATAACTCCCATGCACCCCTGATGGTAAAAAGCCATCACAAGATAAGCAACAAGAAATGGAACCCAAACCAGATTTGCCTGCCATCAACTCCTCAACATAAGGATCAAATGCTAATTGATGTACATACCCTACAATATAATGTTGATAAAAAAAACCAACCTCAGTTAACAGCTCACCATGCACAAGTGATACAACCCACTGTGACTGATCACCACCTAAGTCAGGAGATGTCATAGCCAAAGGAGTAGAATCGATAACAACACCCGCTAAAGCATCACTCGAAAACTCCTGCTCTAAATCATGTATTATCAAGCTGTCAATTGTAGAACCTATTGCCATGTTGTGCCCATCACAACTCTCATCTCGAGGTGTCAAACTATCCCATAACTAATGAAAAGCACTAGGAACCAAAGTACATCTCTGTATCATCATCTAATCAACATGGTCATCAAAGGTAAATTGATGAGCATAGCTCACAATGTAGTGCTGATAGAATGCACCAATCTCAGTTGGTGGCTCAGACTACATTCCAGATGAAACTAACTACAATCGATCACTAACCAAGTTGGAATTGACTACTACCTCCGAAGACATTGCCAAGGGAGTAATATTACTAGCAAGAACCATGCCAACTTCCAGCTCACCAACATCACACATGATCTTTGATACAACATCTTTAGTCTTCGTGCCATTAGTACTAGAGGTCACCACCATGTCTAGCATACCACAACAATCTATTGTAGCACCCAACTCAACTGAACTTGACTCTAGTGGGGACAAACCTGATATGCCAATGTTAGTATCAAGGATGGATGCATCCCCATCTCCACTGTCTTTGACAATCTCGACCATGGACATCCTCAGATCACTAGACTCCATAGCTTGTGACTGTATAGAATTTGGTAAAGACTATAGTTGCTCTAACTCCATGGTCACCTTAGCCAAATAAAACTATGACTCCTTGAAAGCCAACTGTGTACTCTCAAGAATCTCAGAAGTCACCTCAAGCTACTGAGTAAGCTCACTCACCTCATCTTCCTTGGCCAACAATACATCATATGCTATACTACCCCACTCCATAAGATAATCTCTATCGGCTACCAACTACATATAATCCTATCTCAGAATCTGGATAGCCTACAAGGAAAGATAACTGCCTCCCTACTCATCACTAGTAGGAGAACCCCATCCATAAACTGCTAACAACTGACGAGCAACATCAAAATGTTGGCAAGCAATAGCAATGTCTTGCTCACTAACTCTCAACTGATTAGACACATGATGGGACTGGCTAGACTATCTCCTACAAATCTCCTCTGATGTACTGTCTAAAGGAGTATCCTCAAAGTTACTAGTCTCTAGAGTATTACCATCCATATCCTGTGAATCAACTCCAAAGCTCATATCAACATATGGAGTATCAAAAATTGTAGCACTGATGTCTAACTCCTCTATACCAAAAGAAACTACCAAGGAAACTAAGTCTTCAAAACTACCCACTGCATCCTCTTGGATGTCATCAATGCCAATATGATCCTAGGACTCATCTGTACACATTGTCAAATATGAAAGATCATCAACACATTCCAGCAAGTATGGTCGACTGGATATATGAAAAAAGCCCAACACTGGTGTATAAAAACTAATACCAGCATCAAACAAGCTGCTAGCACAAGAAAAGACAACACCATGCAATCTGCTAATCAAATCCATGATAGCACCCAAACAAACACTGCTACCAAAAAGTGTTAAAGATCTCCAGTCAATTGAATCCCAAATGCCAATATAACAATCTTGAGTCCATATCCGTAAACTAGAATTAGCTGGTAACTCAAGAAAACTCCTCACCTGAGTAATATGACCAATACCAACTAACTCCACATACTTGTCATGATGAGATAATGAAGTCACAATACTATCTTTTTTCACTTTCAGCTGGCTGGACAAATCATGTGAAGTACTACCAGCCTCAACCTCATGTGTCGAAGCATATAACTATGCCTGGTACTCTTTCTTAGCAAAGTCATGAATGCTCAATGTCTTCTCATCTCTACCAGGTATCTCACCATCATGCACAAAAACATCCTCATAATCATCATCTAAACCCACTACGTTGTAGTCACTACCTGTTGTAACTATACCATCCTGAATACCTGTGACATCACCCTTTGATGACCTGTATACAATTGTCTCAATTTGAGTACCAAGTTGACCATTACTATCAATCTATGTAATATCCTTTCTCACTACCTCCTATGGCAGAGTAGAATCTGAGACCTCATCCTGGCTATAAGCTAGTTTCTCAAACTCCTCATGCAAGTTCTTGGTAATTCTGTCACCTGCCCTATGATAAAATCTGCCAAATAGAAATCTAGTCAACTTATCCACCTTAGCTAGGTCAGAAAACATGTCATTCATCATATGGTGGTGCTCAACCAACTATTTAGACATGTCATGACTTATTTTCCTAAGTTTATCTCAAATGTCTAAATAACCATCCTTTCTACTGTTCTGACTCTGGATATCAATTGTCCAAGATCGTGTCCTCTGAGACTCTGTACTATACCTATCCATTCTGGATAAAGTAGAGTGTAACTCCAATAGGTTATAACTTCTTCAAACACCAAGAACTAACATGCAAATGATTAGAAGTATCATGCAACCATAGATTTTGACATGCAGCTGATTAGAAGCAACATGCAACCACCAAATTCACCAAGAACTAACATGCAAATGATTAGAAGTAGCATGCAACAATAGATTTTGACATGCCACTGATTAGAAGCAACATGAAACCACAAAATTCACCAAGAAATAACATGCAAATGATTAAAAGTAGCATGCAACCATAAATTTTTACATGTAGCTGATTAGAAGCAACATGAAACCATAAATTATGACATGCAAGATTTGGGTAGTTGTCAAAACTGATATGCAAACTTCTACAAACCCTCAGGCTGGCAAGATCATAGATTTGATACCACTAAAATGTCCTTTTTATGATTTTATATGATATTTCAAGCCTCTTATCAGGTCTTTAAGATCAAACAACCAATCTTTCAAAGATCCACCAATTTCTCAATAAACTCCAAGTCGGGTATGCCGAAAATAGTGCCAAAAACTTCACAGCTTCACATATTATTAGTAAATCTAAAAGTGAAATTTTTTATAGAAATTTCAGTATCATAACAGCCTAAAAATGACATTTTCATATTTGTATAACATTTACACAACAGCTCCCAAACGGAGGATAAAAACAATGCTCATCGAGCTCCCGAAAATAACATAGAATAGCCTGGAAACACCACAAAAACACTAATAATTTATCACAGAAGTATAATCATGACCAAATACATATATTTAGCTCTATTTTAACATCTAAAAGTATAAAATAGAGCAGCAACCCAAAATGATATGAAATACTCAACCAGAAACACCAAATTCTTATAAAAACACACTCGAAAAACCACAAATCTGCACTGTTCAGCACAAAGGCAAACTCTGCATGAGCATGCACATGGAATGGCTTCAAACTCCCATCCTTAGCTTTCCTAAAAACCTGAAAACTCCCATTCTTGGGTTTCCTTCTCCACAGGTTTGGCAGCCTCTGAAGAATAACAAAGAAATGAGCAAAAATCAAGTTCTGGAATGAGCCCAAAATGCCTCCAAACCCCTTAAAAGAGGGCATAACCCTAACTCACATCCAAGAGGGATTAATAAAATATATTTTAATAATAATTTTCATTTATTAGTCCATTCACTTCCAAAGATTATCTCCTTTTGCTGAAACTTCACCTTTTTGGGCCTGCCTGCCTTGGCAAAGGTTATTATTTTTAATTATTTGAAAAGGGGGCATGACATGGAGAAAGTCCAGAGCTCTTCCAAGATCATTTCTCAGGCCTTGAAGAATCCCTTCTCATCAACTGTGATGACAATCACTCTAGTCAATAAGAAGATGTTTAGTGTAGACTCACTTGGGATGACCTCCAAGGTGATATGCACTAATTCTTGGTTAGAGGATACTCTGGAGAGAAAGAGAAAAGGGAAAGATGAAAGTGCCCCCACCAAGGATACCATATCCCTTGTAGTTCATTCTGGATCTGTATTAACCAAGGTAATGAAGTAGAAAACCTTTTCTATACTTGGGCAAGATCTAGAAATAGGGCACCTAACAATTGAGATAGCCAAGCCCAAAAAAGAAAGAAGAATTGAAGATATGACTATTGATGATTTTACTTTGCACTTGGTGGACCTTGGAGAGGCCATACATGACACAAAGGTTTGCTTGTGGAAGTTGACCAATGAATTAATTGAGGGACAATTGGAAAACTCGAAGTTGTCAAAAGTTAGGATGAAGGCTGAGATAGAAGAGTTGAACAGATTCATCAGACAATTAGTCACTCCATTGGAAACTATCTCTGGAGTATCAGTAACAAGAAATCTTATTGCTATCAAAGTTCAAGCCCTTATCTCTAAACTTTAGTAAGATAGGCACTTTGGCCAGATTGGTAAAGACTAGATTGGGAAGCTCAAATTAGAGGGAGTCTTTGTTATAGAACAAATTAGCAATGTTATCTTAAGATTAGAAATAAAGAAGGATAACATCTTAGCAAATAGTAGTACTTTGGCTAGAGAAAGAGCAAAGAGCGACAATTGTATCTCTCTTCTGAAGATGATCATTCAAATGAAGGCAAAGGAAGTTGTTGAAGCAAAAATCTTGGCAAAGGGGGATGAACCTCTATTTGGATGGCTTCAGAGCATGCAGTTCAAGTAAAAAATGATCTTATTAGTAGAAAAAAGGACTTAAGGAAATAGAGGATAAAGTGAAGAAAACCCAAGATAGAGGATTTGAACTCATAAGGGGACTACATATAGATTCATAAACTAGTGGCCAAGGGAAATCACTCATTGGGATAAACATCATGAAGGAGAATTTCTCCAAATTCTTAGATAGTTTGACTGATGTATCTTCTAGGTAATGAAAATAGAGTTGCAAAACTCCAAGAAGTCAGTGGATGCATACACTTGGCCATGATGGAATTGCCAAATCAATTGAATGCTATGAAGGAGTTGGCCAAGGAGCATTCTAAGTGGCTCTTGAGATACACCAATGTACATGTGCCTAGGTATGAAGAGCTAATCCCAATCATAGTTGTTGCTAAGGCCTATAGAACAATAGTAGAAAAGGGGAAGAAGAAGTGATTCACATTCCACTCCCCTTTCACTTTCTTATGTAATTATTGCAATATGACAAACTAGTTTCTTTCTATTTGTCATTCTTTGAGGAGATGAACTAATTGAACTTCTATTGTAACGGTCATCTCAGAATCCTATATGTATGAAATTGAAAGATTAATAAAAGGTCGATTATTTTTTAGTGTGAATTACTTGATGTTGTAGAATCAATTGAATGGTATTTTGTATCAACTATTTTCTATTCCATTCCTGTTAGTTATTAGTTATATGTTTTCTATTTTATTTGGAATGAAGTAAGGAAAGAACAAAGTTTCATTCGCCTATTTTGAGGCAGTGAATGGATGTGATAAGTAGTGTCATTACATGTTCAAAGAGGAATATCTTAAACATTTTTCCCTTTCTGTTAACTTCTTCTTCTCTATAGTTCAGATCCTAGTTAATTCAGTTTAGTATTAGTTGTTATGCTATTTTAAGTCATTAAGCTTTGTGAGTTCATAAGATGTGTTGGTTCATGAACTTAATCAATTCTTAAAAAATCTTTTTCTACCTGAGTTAGATCTTGTTTAGGTCTGGCTCGGTTTTACCTCTTCTATTCTTAGGTTAGGAACACACCCCCATATTAGTTTTAAAAATAAAACATAATTCATTGCAAATCCACCATATAGAGCTTTACCTATTTAATTTAGAGAAAAACCAATCTATCCAGAAGTGGCTTTTCAACTGCTTGTACTCAGATATTGTTCATAATTTGGGCATTCAAGAGTCATAATAAAAAAAGAACAAATCTATTTACTAACAAGACCTTATGAGGAAAATAGAGCAGAAGTAAGATCGTCAAAGTATGTCAAAAGACATCACCTTGCTGCACAAATTACCAGAAATAAAGATGCAAGACCAATGCCAAGAAAAGTTGAGAAGTGATACATGTTTTGATGAAGGGTGCTCCCCTTAGTACCATAAACACATAATAGAAATATAGAAAATATAAAAAATGAAAGAGAAAAAATAGACTTCTTATTTACACTGCAAATGCAGAATTATAGAATCCACGAGTACAATATGCTAACCCACATTGGTGCCTTCATTATAGTAATTTGCAAGACTAAGTTGCGAACTACCACCCAGAACTATCCTAAACAATGTTCGGGCCTTTCTTAAATAGGTAATTTTATGTTGCTAGGGAAGGTTCTAGACATTAAAACTTAATACCTAGGGCCGACAGACCCTAACAATACATATAGAGTCGACCAAATACATCTTTCATAATTATTTTAGATATTTTGGGTAGCCCAACTTTGGAAGGTCATAACTCTCAAATCATTGCTTCGATTGGCTATTATAACCATATTTTGGAAACATTAACTTCTAATCTACCAGGTCAAAATGGTGCTAGTGCCTTCTGTCAAGTTTTTGGACCTCATTTGAGCACTCCAACGCCTCCAATGGTGAGCCTAAAGATTTTTTTGCAAATGTTTCCACCAAAAATCCACAATAACTTCTTTGATACTTAAGCTAGAGAAATGATATTTTTTTATGGTAGGCTTATAACTCAATTAAACTTCCTATAGAAAATGAGAACATTTCGAGCTCATATGAAAAACTTCGTAAAACTATCAAGTTCCCATAAATAGTAACCACCTTGTTTACTAGTCCTTTTTAAAATAGAAAAGACTGAAACTAGATTTTTTTTTAGGTGATGCAAGATTGCTCTTACACCTAGGATGCTTTTGGATCATGTTTTCTTAGCATGCATGAATCTAAAATAGTGAAAGATGCCTTAGAAGATGAGGACTAGAGTAAAGCCATGAAAGAAGAGATTGAACAAATTGAGAAGAACAAGACATGGACTCTAGTTCCTAGACCAAAAGATAAAAATGTGTTTGGTGCCAAGTGGATTTAAAAAAAAAAAGTTAGATGAAAATGGTGAAGTCGCAAGGAGTAAGCCAAGATTAGTTTGCAAAAGGTATGCACAAGAAAACTTGATAGACTATGGAGAAACATTCACCTCTATTGCAAGATTGGAATGAGTAAGAATTCGTTGGATACAATTGTTCAATTATGTGTTGTCTTTGATGTCACACAAATGTCATATCAGTCATCAGATAGAGTCTACGAAGATCTGAAGATTAGCAAGGCAAAGGATAGTGTCTACTGAGCTCAAAAGGTCAACACGGCGAAGGATAGAGTTTACCAAGCTTAGAAGGTTAGCAAGGAAAAGGATAGAGTCTCCTGAGCTTAGATGGTCAGCAAGGCAAAATGATAGAATCTACTGAGCCCAGGAGGTTAGTAAAGAAAACTTGTAGTATCTACCAAGTAAATAGTTCTTACCGAGCTAACTCAATCATCAAAGGAAATGTGGCAGAAACAATTCTTATCAAGCTCACTTGGTCATCAAAGGAAATGTGGCAGAAATAGTTCTTATCAAGCTCACTCGGTCATCAAAGGAAATGTGGCAGAAGTAGTTCTTATGGAGCTCTCATGAAGGAATTCAGTTCTTACCGAGTAAACTCGGTAGCCAAAGGATTTTATGGATATTACAATGTTAACTGAGTCAAGAAGGTTAACTTAGGAAATTCTTGGAAGCAATATTTACTGAGCAGGGTCGACCAGTAAAGGATTTCATTGTTTTATGAAATAACGTTTATTTGTTTAGAGTAATATTTGTAGTTGACTGATGTATGGTTTATTGGTAAATATAACATGTAAATGGGTTCACTTGTCAATCTGAATGGTATAATAAAGAGGTCAAGTTGCAAATTCTAAGTGAAGTTGATGGAAGTGTGGAATTAATGAGATATGCAGACTAATTATTGTGGAAGTGAATTTGAAAGATGATTAGAGATCATTGAGGAGTAGCAAAGACATATTTGATCAAGGAGGATCTAATGATGCTGAATAGAGACCTGTAGTCAGCATTAGTTGCATCATGTTTAAGTTAATTCATTGTTTCTTTCTAACCATTATAGCAGTGATTTCAAATCTCTTAACAGAGTTGGTTTAACAGCCATTTTGTATATCCTCTAACAAGGTGACAGTTCAGTTGAAGTGTTCTAAAGACCTCTAGCAAGGCCACTCCTAACAGGGTAATTAAATCCTCTAATAGGGTCACACCTAACAGTGTGTATTGTAACCTTTAACAGGGTTGGCTCCTAATAGGGCTCACTTCGGAAGAGTGAAAAATTGGTGACTAGTTACTTGGTGGTTTTTCCCATATTGGGTTTCCATGTTAAATCTGGTGTCTCTTGTGTTCATTTTGTTTTCAATTGCATGCATGTTTGCTTGAAGATAAGTAACAGTTTAAATTACCGAGCTACAACATTTTAGTTATGTTTATCGAGTATCAGTAGTAACTAGATCTTTAAGACATCTAAGGGATCTGTGGATTAATTTTTGTAAGTAACTGATTCACCCCCCTCTCAGTTACTCTACCTTTAGTTCCAACAGAACTCTCCTTTATTACTCTACATACAAAGGTTTCAAACTTTATCAAATGGTTGTTAAAATTTACATTTCTAAATGACATATTGGAAGAAGAACAACCAGAAGGATTTTTTGATGTTGACAATAAAAACATGGTATGCAGACTACATAAAGCTTTATGTGGTTTAGAGAAACCACCAAGAGTATGGTATGAAAGGCTTTACAATTATCTTGTGTTCAGATTGGATTTGAGAGGACTGATGATAACAATATTCTGTACTTGAAGACAAAAAAAGGCAAAGGTATTTTACTATCTAGAATTTTTGTTGATGATATTATATTTGGAGGTCAAGATACTTTAAGCCTTCGCAAATGAAATGAAGAAATAATTTGAGATGTCTATGTTAGAAGAGATCAAGTTCTTTATGGGTTTGCAAGTATATCAGATGAAATATGGTATATACATCACTCTATCTAAATATGTAAAGGAGATATTGAAAACTTTTGGGTTGGAAGATTCCAAGTCAATAAGCACACCTATGGTGATAGGACACATGTTGTCAAATAATGATAATTCAGATAAGGTGAATCAAACATTGTATAGGTCTATGATTAGCATATTACAATATGTAGTGTATAGTAGACCTAATATTGCATTATCTATTGGGATAGTTGCAAGATTCTTTGCTAATCCTAGGGAGAATCATTTGATGACTGTTAAGATAATATGATATATTTGAAAGGAATATAAGACTATGATCTCTACTATAAGAAAAAAGAAAAGTTTGAGTTGAGAGCCGGCATTGATGCTGATTGGGCTAGAAATATTGATGATAGAAAGAGCACTAGTGGAGGAGCATTTTTCTTAGGAAAAATGTTGGTTACGTGGACTAGCAAGAAAAATAATTGCATATCTCAATCTACTGTTGAAGGTGAATATGTTGCTATTGCAGTAAATGGTACAAACATTGTGTGGATCAAACAAGTACTAAAAGGTATGAAAAAGGAAATCATTAAACTTGTGATACTTTATTGTGATAATAAAAGTGCTATAAATATATCAAAGAACCCTATGATGCATACAAAAACTAAGCACATTGGAGTCAAGTATCGTTACTTGAGAGAGTTAGCTCAAGACAAAGAGGTGAAGATGAAATATGTGAATATAAAAGAGAAAATAGTTGATATCTTCATAAAAGCATTGCCTAAGGATGCTCATGAGTATCTAAGAGGTAAACTATATCCCTATCCAAGGCTATTTAAGAACCATGAGTAGTGCCCTGCATCAACTGAGATGATTGACATATGTTAGACATTGATGCAATGGATCTTACTTTAGGAGCTGCCTAAAGTAATCAAAGAGCTAGAATAGTTGATCAGTCACAAGTAAGGTGACAGAGGGAGAAACTAAAAATGTTCATATCTACATGTTGAGATGACAAGTCTTTGGAATTATTGTCAAAGAGGGAGAAATAGAGAAAGGGAGAAATACATACCAAACACTATGAGAACAAGGGAGATGGATTCGTGTTGAATCACTACTCATGAAACATGGGTCAATGAGTTTGACTCAAAATCACACAGTTAAATCCTGATATTCACATCACAATTTGACTTGCTGTGGAAATTATCTCCTACTTATCAATTGATGAGCTTAAGGGGCTTTCTAATGAATGGTTCATAAGGCACAACACCTGGTGAAGGTTTTGCAAATGGGGTTGCAAGCTTTGGGTTTAACTATGGAGGAAACTCTGTAATTAAGCGCGCTCAGGCTGGAGTAGTACTGGGATGGGTGACCTCCCGAGAAGTCCCGGTGCTTCACCCCTGTGAGCATCACCTAGATCCAATGAGTGCTAAGTGTTCCATTTATTCTCATGAGAGATGGATTCATGTTGAATCACTACTCATGAAACATGGGTCAATGAGTTTGACTCAAAATCACATAGTTAAATCCTGATATTCACATCACAAACACCATAATCTCAACCATCCAATCAACATGCTCACTCCCAAGAATAAAATGAGAATAATGCTTCATCAAAAAAACTTCATTCACAACAACTAGTGAATCCACACCAGCAACAACAAACTCCATATCAATAACAATATGTAGATCTCCATCAACACATGCCAAAATCACAATACATCAATCTCATTCATCACAACAAGATTCTCTACAACACATAACTCATCACCAACAATAACCTGGTCCTCCATAATCAAGAACTTTGCAATTTCCATGTCATTCTCAACTAACTGATCATGAAAACCAATCTCAACCTCAACATCAACAAGATTAGGGATCTCCTTGGCAAGCTTAGGTATTTTAGTAACAACCACTAATTATTCTACAGGTTTCACATTAGATGCCAAAAATTGATCAAAACCAACTTCATGTACTTTGTTACCTCCTCTACAACCTTGTTATGCCACCTTTTCTCATAGATAAGTCTTCTAACCAACAAGAAAACTCTCTTCTAGATTGGTAGACTCTAACTCCACAAACATGTACAAAATGCCCTCCCCATCCTATCCTTAACTCAATCAGCCAAACTAGATACGAACCAAGAATATACCTCAAAAAGCCTCTTCTCCACCACAACACAAAGATTCACAATCATCTCAAGGTCCAATTTTCTTAGAGACATCTTCCAAGATCTTCATAAATCCTTTGCATTAAATCACCGAATGATCAATCTTCCCCAACAAGATCAACCTTCCATCTTTACATCCATCAATCCATCTACAAGTCATCTACAATTGCAATTTAGAACCATGATCTACCACCTCAGAGATCTATGACTCTAGAAAGAACAATCCACCACTAGATCAAGACCTTCTCAGACCAACTCCTCTCAACCCAAGGTCCTCATGTAAACTACCTCAACTTCTATCTACATGCTCAGGAACAAATATGCTATAATACCATCTAATGCAGTGTGAATCTGAGGGTAGTCCTATTGGAGGTAATTTGGATCCCTCAAAATAACCACACAATAAAAATGCAACACAAGATACACAATTTGATACCAAATACAACTCCTTCATAAAATAACTATTTACATGCAATGTTCCCAATTGTAAGGCCTTTCAAGTTTTGGCAAAATACAATAGCAATTACAAAAATAGCTCTACAAGATCCCTCAAGATCAAATCCAAAAATTAGGTAGTCTAGATCCACACTTTTCTAGAAATTTGAAAGGAAGATCTCAAATTGTGCTCGCAAGCCCACCAAGAAATCTCCTTATTTTTTCCAAGCGTTAGCTACTAGCCCTTCTCAAAATTCACTCTTCTTCCACATCCTGTTCTCCAAGTTGGATGATCATGACTCAAGACTACACAAAACACCCCTACTTGTACCCAATTAAGCCATTGGTTAGCCTAGCCCATTACAAAAATAAAATAACCCTTACATTAAGTACATGCATAAGCCACAAGTCAATTGCAACACTCATTAAATACATACAACCTAAATTAAATTCCAAAAGGTTAGCTCACAAATAACTCAGGAAATTGAGACACCAAGACATGATTGAGTGTTAGAAACCTTGAAAGAGTATCACATAATCACTAAGCATAACTGAGCTCCCTTCATTGACTAAGCCAACTCAAGAAACACTACTATTGAGTTCCTAGTGTAAACTAAGCCACAAAATACACTGAGTCCCCAAGCATCAGCAAATGCCTTCACCAAGTCCCTTCACTAACCAAGCAACTTGGGAAACATTGTAGCCAAGCTTCACTGAGCTCCTAGTGTGTGCCAAGTTCCCACAAGAAACACCAAGTTCCTTCAATGATTGAGTGCCCCCAAGCTATGCTGAGCTCCTTCTTTAACTGAGCACCTCCTGTAGACACCTAAATCCTTTAGAAAATAAGGTTTTTTTTTTTTTGCAAAAGTTCCTGATGACATCATCATTTATAGATTAATTATTTATTTAATTAATTAATTTATTTTTATGCCATTAAATCCCTTTATCTTAATTAAAAATATTTAATTAAGGAATCCCTCCCAAAAATGTTTAAATCTTATTTAAACATTATTTCCTTATTTATTAATTATTTAATTAATAAATTGACCAAAAATCCCAAAATAAATAATTAATTTATTTTTTGCCAAAAGTTGGCCAATTTCCTTAAGACCACTAACCTCTTCCAAAATCTTCTAATCCTTCTTTAATTTCGATTAAAGGCTAATCCCATCATTTCCTACCCCTAATCCCAACTCAAAATATTTAATTAAGATTAAATATTAATCCTCATGTTTATTAAAAATATTTTAATAAATATCTCCTAAACCCAAACCCTTGAAATAAATAAATTTTTTATTTATTTTCTAAAAACCTTATTTATTCTCATCCTACAAAGTTCTAGACTCTTCTAGAAAGTCTTCATCCTCATCCAAAGCCTAGACTCTTCTAGAAGATGTCAATCCTTATCTTTGACCCTAATCCTAATCCCCCCCCAACCTTGTCACATTCCCTAAACATGGGTTAAGACTTGCTAACCCAAGCCAAAGCTAACAAATATCTCCTCTTTCACCCACCCTCATTAAATGCCATTCACTTGCCCATCTCTAACAAGCCTAATCTAATCTTAACCCAAGCCTAATCCTAGCCTTAATCATTTGCACATTCCTAAGTCAAGCTTAAGACTTTCTTAATCCAACCCAAGTCAAAATATCTCAACTCTCTCACAAATATTCCAACCATAAAACTTTATAAAGCCCACAAAGCCATAAATGACTCTTACAAGCCCATTCATTGCTCTTACAAGCCATTATGAGGGTCTTTATGAGCTTTGAGTCTCCTTTGTTGAACCCTCAACCCCTCTTGCTCTAACAAATGATCCTGTGACATGTGTCACTCCTTGATTGGCTGTAAGAAAGCACAATCCATGTGCTCTCCTCTCATTCAATCTAAACCTTCCATAAGCTTTCTTCCATCCTTGCATCCTAGCCCTTGATCCCTCAAGCCCTTTGCCTATTTAATGAATCCTCTCCCAAGCCATTTTAACACAATCACCCATAGTAACAAAGTAATGCCATTTTGATTATGAAGTAAATCCATAATACCATTTTTGAGAAGCCATTTTACATCAAATCCATTCACCCAAGCCAAAATCCATCAAGAACACCATTGAAGCCTTTGGAGAATCAAGCATACATCCTATCTAACTAGACAAAGCTACTCAACAAGAGAGCTTCTTATTGAGAGAGCCCATTAATGGCTCATATT
The DNA here is from genome assembly GCA_028749045.1 of Cupressus sempervirens. Classification (NCBI taxonomy): domain Eukaryota; kingdom Viridiplantae; phylum Streptophyta; class Pinopsida; order Cupressales; family Cupressaceae; genus Cupressus; species Cupressus sempervirens. The sequence continues at coordinate 26,618,622 of CM053784.1, forward strand.
CTCAATTGAGAACTCATCTTAGTCTATCTTGAAGTTACGTTTATTTAGTTTTGTGAATACTTTTGATTTGATATTTAGTGTTCTTTGCATTACTAATCCTTGTATACATTCTGGCACACCCAGTGGGACCCCGCATGGGTCATGCTTGTTATCATTTGTAGTCAAAATTGCATTTTTTGTACTAACTTTGGCTAATTTTCATGTTTTGGTGATTGGTAGGGGAATTTAATCAGGTTTTGTAGGTCGAAGGAAGCAAGAAGGAGATGAAGCAAGAGTTCTTTGCAAACATTCTGATGGGATTTAAAGTGTTTTCAGATTTTTCAAGCTTATAGGTGGACGAAGCACTTGGAATTCTTCTTCTTCTTCTTGTTTATATTCTTCTTCTATTCCATCTACTTCTTCTTCTTCTTCTTGTGGGATCTTGGCCAATTTTTTTTTTAGGGAGCAAAATCATACACACCTTGTTTTAGTGCTTAAAATGAACCCCCAAATCATACATTAATCCATTAAAAAACAAAAAAAATTGCAAAAAATATTTTAACAAACAAAACTAAATCAATCCAATCATTTGCATCCTTGCAACATCAAAGTTTTAGATGCATTCATGCAAAGTTAGGAACACTTCATTTTTGGAAACTTAAAAAGAACTTCAAGTTTCCATTTCAAAAGGTTCAAAATCAACACTAAGTGCACACAAAATATTTAGCTAGATATAGCTAAAGGATGCATTGCAACTCAAAACATCAATCAGGGATAAAATGAACTTCATTTGCAAATATTTTAAAGTTCTTTTAAAATCTCATGAAAATTAAGAGTCCTAAATGGTTGTCGAAATTGTCCTAAAAGCTTTGTTATTTGTTCCAAACAAATGTCTTGTTGCAAAATCTTGAATGTTTCTTAGGTTTTTCATGCATCAAAACAATCTAGGAATATCATTTTTGGGCTTAAAACATGCAAACTAGAACACAAAATCTTGAATGAAAACCAAAGTCCTAAGAGTCATTTTTTTTTGAGTCAAAAACAATCTTGAATGATCTAAATTGGAAAGAAAAGAATCCCTATTCCTTCCTCTTTGAATTTGAGTTCAAACAAACTCAATCTTGAATGATCTAAGGTTAAAACAAAGCACTTCAAAGTTCTTAAAACAACACGCAAAATCCCAATCTTGAATGCTCGAAAGAAAGAACTTGAATGTTTAAACACTCATCTTTGAATGCATGTTGCTAAAATCACTCTTGAGTGCCATGGATTAAAATCAAGTTTATTTTTTATTTTTTCATTGGAATGCATAACAAATCCAATCTTGAATACCATAGATCAAATAATCATTATCATACATCACACTTCATCTTTTGGGGCATAAAAAGAATCCACATTTTAGAAACTTTCTAAGTTATAAAAAAAAATAAAGACACTTTGAGTGAGTTTGTTGTTGGACTCACCCTCTTTAATCACCCATCATTCTAACCATTGGTTGCAATATCAGCACCATATATGGGGATGGGTCTACCTAAGAGGGTGTTAAGTGCTCCACAAAAATCAAACTCCACTCACCTGAGTTTTTATTGGTTTTTCTAAGATAGAAAATTTCTTGAATGCACATTAGTCTCGCTAACACTTCATTTGGGCATAAAAATTGAATAAATCTTGACGTAGAGGGCCTCCAGGTGCACACTTGAAATCAAGCTTTATAGACATCTTTTTTTTGGCCTTAAAATGAACAAACACCAACTCTTGAATGCCTTAAAGGAAATTAATCGATACTTGACGTGGAGGGCCTCCGGGCGCATGGGTTTACTTTCTTGTTGACCCTAACTCTCCTTTATGTATTCATTCTTTGATCACTTCTCTTTTGTTGGTGCATTTTAAATTGGAATTGAACCTTTGCATCTTAATCATGTGTGTTTTCAAAAAGTCTAGATCAGAAAACTTAAGCGTTAGTTGGAAAAGAACTCTGTCTTTTAGCCCAAGATCATCCTCCCCTTGTCGTCTTTCGAGGTCATCTTGGGTGCATAAAATTAGGATCCAAAATCTTGCTTAAGTTTTAGGAGGCCTGCTCAAGGATTTCATCACCCCTTGGGACAACCTCAACTCCAGTGTTCTGATGGAGTATAAAGATCAGGAGGTGAATCCAAAGACACCTCTCTTGGGATCAAAATTCTGTCACTTGGGCTAAGCCTCAAGGAACTTTATACCCTTGAGAAGTGAAAGAGGAGAAGTGGGTTACCACTCCTCTCAACTGTGTGACATCTTTTTGGTTTCATCTATGGATTTGGGCCTCACGTACCTTGCGTATATCAAGGACTCCCTAGCTAAACCAAATTTCATGCTTGAAGAAAGCTTCCTAGGATGTTGGTGTGTTTGACGTGCTTGCTCCAAACTTTTGTCTTCTTGTTTGTTCATAGCTTTTGAATGAATGTTTGCCAACTTTGGTCAAAATCCCAAAAAAGTAGAAATCTCCTAGCTCAAGGCATACTTAGCGTAGTCACTACCTCATCAAAAAATCATCCAAGCTCCCCTGCTGCAACTAAATCTATCTAGTTCTTTGCTTTAGAACAATCCCAAATTCAAAGTCCATCCAAATCATCCCCCCAACTAGCTAGAAACCCAATCCAAAATCACCCAAGCCTTTAAGGAATTTTGGTTACTCTGCCAGAGTTTGTTGTCTAATCAATCTATCCAAATCCCTCAATCTCCCCAAGGTTATCCCTTTGATAGAGCTTTGTCTAGGGTAATCTAGCCTTGTCACTTGTCATCCCTCATCACCTTAAGCTAAAGGTTGGGATCCACAAGTGGCCAATCTCGTGTCATGCCCATAGGATCATTTTTCTATCCTTAAGTTGACACCAAAAGCCACCAATCCTGCACATAGGAAAGAAAAACTCTCACTTTTTGACAGCATACCCTTGAAGTCTTCCATCCATAGGAAAGCCAAAAATCTCCAGCCAATCCTCCTTAGGTCTATCATGCAGCTTTGGCTCTCCCTAGGAAATCTTTCATCGACCAATCCAAAATTTGCGCTTAATCCAAATCCAACCATGAGCTTCCATGTTCATCCATATGCAAGATCCCATCCCCATCCAACTCATCATCAAAACATGAAATCCCATCCCTATCATGATGAGTTTGGTTGCATTGTCCTTTGTCCCGCTACATCCTATTCCAATGATGATGAAAATCTTGTTGACTATGACAGGTATCTTGAGAGCCTTAGATGCCTTTTGCCAACCATCCCCCAAAATCCAAGCATTCCTCCAAACTATCTAGTCATGCCATCTCATATCCTAGCTTCTCCTCCATCACCCAATCAACCAAGCTTCCAATCTTCCACCCCCATCACACTAGCTATTCCTATCAATCCACCACTTCCACCTTTGACACACGAGTCTCCCATGAATTTCCTAGAGGAAATATAAGAAAAGCTGCGTCCAATAGTCGATACGCCATGTCATCTAATCCAAGCATGTGAAGTAGTCAGTAATGAAGCTTCCCCATCTATAATATCACCTCCATCTCCCATAGCTATCATCCCCATACCATCCATCAAATTGCTTAAAATCCTTCCACTTTTGCAAGCATCAAAATCCCACCACCTGTCAAATCCCTCCAAATCCTATCCACATCACCACCAAGAATTTCCCAAATCTCCCATAATGACCCTTGTGCATCCATCTTCTACTCACCCATCTCCATTATTGAATCTACCATCTATCCATCCGCTGCCTTTGAAGAATTCATCCCTTCACCTCCTATTGCACCATCCACTCCAATCCAATCCTATCAAGATCTTTCCCAAAAGAATGTTGACATCCCCCAAAGCATAAATGAAGATATCATCATACCATGTCTTCCATCCATAGTGCAGTCACCATCCCCTCCATCTCCAAAACCTCAAGCCATACCTCCTCTACTATAGGATATCTTTTCATCCCATCAGCTAAATCAAGATCCTATCATACCATCTCCTCCACTCCATGCTTCCATCTTACCACCTATCCAAGCTATTCCACCTTCTATAATCTACCCTCTTGATTCACTTATATTCATCCATGGTGGTCCCCTCTCAGCAGAAGAATTAAGAATAGTATCTCCCCATTGCAGTACATCTAATAAAGCACTTCTACCATTTTCTACAAGCCAAAAGTTTCCTCATCTCATTCAAATGCTCAATCGATGGCATTATCAAGGTCAAGGTTTAGGACCACAAGAGCAAGGAATCAGAAAGCCTATTATTGCACAAAAGAATCTAGGATTTTATGGTCTTGGATATGTATCCAAAGGCTCACCATATAAAAGTGTTGGTACACACCATCCCAAAACCAATCCTATCTCCAAGCCCACCATGCCATCCTCCCATCACTCCTTCAAGAAATCTTGTGTCATCCCCTCTCCACCATCTTTGCAACCCAAAACAACCTACCATATCCCCCCTTCATTCACTAAATCCATTTTGGGTCCCCATGTCCCAAAATCTACCATCAACAAAATCTTATTCCCTCCATTCCTATGCAAGATCAACAAAGGCACATATCAGGGCACATCATCCATCATCATTCCCCTACATGCTCTTCCATATCCTCTCCATCTTACAAAGCTTCTCCTAACCATCTTCCCAAAGCTTACCACAGCAATGTGAATGCCAACTTCAAAATGCATAAAGCTAAAAATCCACATCCTAGGCAATCATATGTCTATTCTAAAAGACATACTCCAAAAAGGCAAAATCCAATCAAAGAATGCAAAACAATGCAAAAGCCTATGAAAAGAAAATCCAAAACCAAGTGGATCCTAAAGAAAAAAGTTGAAACCCAATGCATAATGGCATCCACCATTGCTAATCCCCCATCCAGTGACTCATGTCCCCCATCTCCTAACTCCATCTTGGTACCTATATCCCCAAGTACGCTTACACAAATCCTCCATCAAGCTCGCATCTACCATCTATCCCCCATATGCTCTTTTCACACCTGTCCCAACATGTGCCAATGTTGATCCTACAAGAATCCCCATCTCATGCTCCTTTCCACCCTTTTCATCCCTCCATCTCCTACCATCAATCCCATCTAATCCAATCTCTTGTATAAATCACACATCCGATGTACCAACAGCTAGCAACAAAATTGAACATTCCAACAGCTAGTGAAAAAATCCCAAAAAAGCCAAAAATAGTTGAAGAAAGTCCAAATCATTCCAGCTAAGTCCAAAGTCAAAAAGTCAAAAAGATAAAGAAAAATAAAGTGTCCACTGGTGAAAACTTGGCAATTCAAGCACCTTGGACAATTACCATGATGAAAACTTGGCAAACAAGCATCATGTGTAATCTAGCCATCCCCAACTTAGCCTATCATCCTCATGCTTTTGGTCACATCTTGCCATCCATCTCCATCTTCCAATTTATCCATCTATCTTTCATCCTCCAGCTTTTATCTATCACTATCCACTTATCTTCTGCAACCTCACCCCATCATCCCAGCTATCATCCATCTCCCTAGCGCCTTCAACTTTTCTATCCTAGCTTCAATCCTATCACATCCATCGTAAGACCTCCTTTTGCGTGTCATCTTCTAACTAGGGGTACTGTATTCCTTGGAGATCTTGTCTTGTCCATCCTCCCTTTTCATTGGTATCTCACTCTAGGCTATCCTCATGCAAATCCAAATCCAATGTCATCCTCTCATTAGCCATTCACTCTAGCACCATCTATCAGCTCAACTACCACCAACCTTAGCATTGTCCCCATCCTTGGTCACACATCTATCATCATCATTGGATGCATCCTGCCAAATCTATATCTTCTGCTATCACGTCATCTTTAGCTTCTGCATCTTGCACCAACTTGAGCCATCCTACTATCTTATCATCTGGAGCTCCTGTACAGCTTGTAAATAACCTTGTATCATAGCTTGTATATCCAATCTTGTCCAAAATAACTTGTACATTTGTACCATATCTTGGTTCATCAACTTGTACATCCTCTTTATCTCAGTACCATTGTATCTATCTAGCTTTCATGTCAGTTCATCCTTGATCAACATCTTTCACACATCACACAAATCTTGGTTAGCTATTCCAATTCATCCTTTAGCTAGATCTCCTATCATCAAAGTGTTATCCTTCTCAGTTCAGCTTGCCCAGTGCATCACTCATCCGAATCCACCAGCTTAGGTGCTCTCCGATAGATCCTTGTAGGATATAGCTTTCCTCATGTCTGATCTTGGTCTGTTAGTACCTCGTCCTACCCATCTCTTTGGCAAACAGTTCTCTTTTAGATTTTTTCTTTCTTTTGATTTGGAATCTTCCCTTTTGGGTCTTGAAGTATCTTTTCGAAGCAATCTTTTTGTTCCCTCCTCAAGGTTTCCATGATCTTCCATATCATGGTATGTTGTGAATGGGGCACTCTGAGCATACGGTTTTGATCAAGACTTTCATTTGTTTCTTTTTTGCTTATGGGTTACCTAGTGTCAATTCCACGCTGTTTCCTCTGGGTTTCATGTGTGATGTTGGGGCAATCCTTGTGTGTTTGTTTCGAGTCAGTTCGTCAGTCCTCTGGATGATTGTTGATATGACCTTGATGTTCTTGGTAAACTTGGTAATTAACCAACAGTCCTATAGCAAATCTAGTGCTCAACTACATGGTGGTACTTCTCTTTGAAGTATCCCCCTGCTTAAAAAGCTTAAATGGATTCCCTTCATCTCCATTATCCCCCATCCATATCCAACATCTGTCTCTCCTACCCCAACTTATGCATCAGTATCTCTTTGAATTAGTATTCACTTTTAGCTTCAGGGATCTACAATCCTAGTCTTAGGGATCCACCAATCTAATCAATCCACCAAGCCTCATCTTTCGAGATCCACAATCCTAGTCCTAGGGATCTCTGAAACCCATCTTTTGCCAATCTGACTCTTTGAAATCCTGTTGCATTAGCTTTATAATCCCCTCATCCTTCTCCCTATCCTGGATTCCTTTTTATAGCGCTCCGCTCCTTCATCCTCCACCTTCCCTAAAAGTCTTAAGATTGCTTCCTCTTCTGCATCTGATTCTCCTTTATCATTCTCCCATGGTGAGAGTTTGAGCTAATTCAACCCCTTCTCTTTGCCAATCTAAGTCTCCTTGCTTATCCCATATTCTTGTATTTTTCCAGAAGTCGTCGAGCCTCATTTTCTCTCCCCATTGCCTTCTTGAGGGGGCATCTCATAGTCTAGTCTCTCCTTCTTATCCAAGATTGGGGCAACTTTGTTGCTAAAACATCTTCCTCGTGTCATTTATATTCAAACTTCTTTGAAATAGTGTTATCTCAACACTATGTCAAAGAGGGGCAAAATGTAGACACCTAAATCCTTTAAAAAATAAAGTATTTTTATTTTTTGAAAAAGTCCCTAATGACATCATCATTAATTAATTAATTAATTATTTAATTTATTTATTTATTTTTATACCATTAAATCCCTTTATATTAATTAAAAATATTTAATTAAATAATCCCTCCCAAAAATGTTTAAATCTTATTTTAACATTATTTCCTTATTTATTAATTATTTAATTAATAAATTGACCAAAAATTCCAAAATAAATAAATAATTTATTTTTTGCCCAAAACTTGGCCAATTTCCTTAAGACCACTAACCTCTTCCAAAATCTTCTAATCCTTCTTTAATTTTGATTAAAGGCTAATCCCATCATTTCCTACCCCTAATCCCAACTCAAAATATTTAATTAAGATTAAATATTAATCCTCATGTTTATTAAAAATATTTTAATAAATATCTCCTCAACCCAAACCCTTGAAATAAATAAAAAATTATTTATTTCCTAAAAACCTTATTTATCCTCATCCTAGGAAGTTCTAGACTCTTCTAGAAGATGTCAATCCTTATCTTTGACCCTAATCCTAATCCCCCCCTAACCTTGTCACATTCCCTAAACATGTGTTAAGACTTGCTAACCCAAGCCAAAGCCAACAAATATCTCCTCCTTCACCCACCCTCATTAAATGCCATCCACTTTCCCATCTCTAACAAGCATAATCTAATCTTAACCCAAGCCTAATCCTAGCCTTAATCATTTGCACATTCCTAAATCAAGCTTAAGATTTTCTTAATCCAACCCAAGTCAAAATATCTCAACTCTCTCACAAATATCCCAACCATAAAATTTTATAAAGCCCACAAAGCCATAAATGACTCTTACAAGCCCATTCATTGCTCTTACAAGCCATTATGAGGGTCTTTATGAGCTTTGAGCCTCCTTTGTTGACACCTCAATCCCTCTTGCTCTAACCAATGATCTTGTGACATGTGTCACTCCTTGATTGGCTGTAAGGAAGCACAATCCATGTGCTCTCCTCTCATTCAATCTAAACCTTCCATAAGCTTTCTCCCATCCTTGCATCCTAGCCCTTGATCCCTCAAGCCCTTTGCCTATTTAAGGAATCCTCTCCCAAGCCATTTTAACACAATCACCCATAGTAATAAAGTAATGCCATTTTGATCATGAAGTAAAGCCATAATTCCATTTTTTGAGAAGCCATTTTACATCAAATCCATTCACCCAAGCCAAAATCCATCAAGAACACCATTGAAGCCCTTGGAGAATTGAGCATACATCCTATCTAATTAGACAAAGCTACTCAACAAGAGAGCTTCTCATTGAGAGAGCCCATTAATGGCTCATATTCTCAATTGAGAACTCATGTTACTCTATCTTGAAGTTACATTTATTTAGTTTTTTGAATACTTTTGATTTGATATTTAGTATTCTTTGCATTACTAATCCTCGTATACACCTCCAAGATTGCCAAGTCCATCCATCCACCAAGTTCTTAACCAATAACTTCCAAGAGATGACTGAGAAATCTCTACCAAGAACCTCTTCTTCAACCTAGTATCTGTCCAAGCATCCTCCAAAGCAACTACTAAGTCTCCTCCCATGAACTCCAAAGTAGCCACTGAGAAAACCCAAGATGCTCCTTCATTAAAAATCAACAACGTTGGCCTAAGAAATATAAGCAATATTGGTAATAAATCACCAATCATGAAAATAAACACTCTATTCAATCCACTCCAAGAGGTAAATGAGACCTAAAATTATCATAATAAGCCCCCAAACGATATGATCAAAGCATGCACACATCAAAACACTCTCCTAAGTCAAACTTTATGTACATAATGTCATGTGACACACAACACATTACATCATGGTCAATCTTAACCTCATAAATTTCCCTTCATTCTAGATCTAAACCATAAACAAATAGTTAATAATTCAACCATAATTATCATTTTCTTTTTATTAATCCAACAAAATATTACAAAAATATATAGCAATGACAACACATGCACATGAACACTATATTTATGTGGAAAAATCAATGCAGGAAAAGCCACGATGATAGTCATGTGACCTATATAAAATATTTCATTACAATTATTTAGAATAGAAGCTAAGGAAATCATTGTCCTTGATTTTTAGGAACACTTTCAAAGAACTTAGTACCCCTAAGAGGACTTGTGCAATTTTATAGAAATATATGGATTTTCTCAAAGATACTTAAAGAGTGCATAGTCTTCCAACAAACATGAGAAAATATGAAACACAAAAATTATCTCCTAATTAACTTGTATAACCTTTCTACCCAATTTTACAATTCACATTTATGATCTTCCTTGTTCACTTCACTTTGTCTTCACATTGTATTTACCACACTTCACCAATTACACACACGCACGTGAACACCCACACACACACACACACACACAAAATAGTTTGTTAATTGGAAAATCAACACGGATGGCCTTAAAAATATAAGAAATTTTGGTACCAAGTCATCCATCATGAATACAGACATTCAATAAGGTCCACCAAAAGAGGTAAATGAAACTCAAATGCATCACAATAATTCCTCATATGAGATGATCAAGTCACACAAACACAATGTAAGAATTTGCCTCAGGGAAAAATTCACCTAGGAACTAAGAACTCAAACACAAGCACATAGTAGACCAAAAATAGATATGATCAATTAATCAGAGTATGTCCGAATACATTGCTCTATTTAGAATGTGATGATCAACACACTAGGAGTGCCTATATATAAAGGCCTCTTAGGAAGCACATAGAATGTCTCTGGAAATAACTAGGAGATAAGACAACTAAGCACCTTATCCAAAATTCTAAATGAATGGATAAGAATGACAAAGTGTCATATGTGTGTAGAAGATTCTTGTGTTGTAGAAAACATGTGCTTAAAAGAGGTGTGGACCCCTATGATGTCATCAAGATAACTCACAAGAGTGCACAAACTCCTAAGTGTCTCACAAATAAAAATAATGCAAAATAATTAAATAATGCATTAACCTAAGTAAATTTAAGTAAGTGTAATAAGTAAATACTTATTTACACCAACACCCCCCCTTAAGTGCAACTGAGGGGAATTCCCTTAAGATTACAAAACTAGGATGAAGATGCATAATGGGTCCTGGCTACTATGCCATATTAGGTACCCATGTACATAAGAAAATGCAATCTCCCATAAAACAGGGAAAGAGGGAAAACCTCATGGGAAAAACCCTCGCCCAAAAAAGAGAGATAAATATGGATGCATTGATGGATGGAGTAATCAAGACCCCCCCATTATGACATACATAAATGTATCTACAAAAGAGAATAAGAGAAGGAAGAGAGACAGAATAGGCTCCCCCCCTTAAAAGTAGTATGCCAATCAGTGAGAAATGCTTTGATGTAGAAGCTGATCCATGACCTATGTATGATGTTCCATCCCTTTGGAAGAAACAAAGGCAAGGGTACCTATGAGATATGTCCTGTATATGGAGAAGGAATCTCTATGATGATCGATTTCTTTGAAACCTATTCAAAAGTCCATGTGTCGATACTGATGATGGATTCCTCCAAAACTACTGAAGAGAAGAGCATATCAAACAAGGAAGGAAGTAGAACCTATCTCAGGAAACCAATAGTCTTCTCAACTGATGAAGAGACCTCCTATAGATGTTGTACATAAGAATCCACAATCACACCAATCTAGAAGGATTGATCATGTAGAGCATGGATTTGAGGGTTAGAGTGAGCCCTCGCAACAACTGTAGAAGACTCCTCAGCAAAGAGAAGCAAGAAATCATCATAAAAGTCTCCCATATCTATTGTGTGTGACTCCATGAATAGAATTGAAATGTCTGGCAAGAAATCATCACCTGGAAGACCATGAGTATCCTGTAGTGTTGAAGTACATGAATCTGTCACTGTGGCAAAGGACTAAGTATCTACCTCAAAAAGAAGATAAATGTGATCAAGAATATCTCCCACATCTTCAATGTGAGACTCCATGAACAAATGTGCAATGTCTGAGTGGAAGTCTTCACATAAAGGTAGAGTAGGAAGACATAAAGTATCCTGTTGCACTAATTCTGAAGAATCTGTGGCTAAAATAGGATTAGTAGGAGAAACAGGAGTTGGAGGTGTGATCTCATCTGAAGAGGAGTCAACTACAACTAGAGGAAGAAGATTTTCTGGAAATGGAGGAATAGTTGGATCTCCATAATGCTCCCAAAGATACACCCAAAAAACATATGGATCAGATGACTTAATTTTGATCAGGTTCTTCAAAACTTTATATTCCATATGTAAATAGAGAGTAGGCCAAATGATGTCATGCTGATTAAAAGTAAACTCAAGATCTGGTGCATAGGGCAGTACATTGTGCTAACGGAGATATCTAATAGCAAGTTGACTCCATTCATGATAGTTGTGTGGGGTCAATTCAATCAAATTTTATTCTTCCATGATGGACCAATCAACAAAACCTCCAAAAAAAAAAAATCAAAGTCCCCCCCCTGAAAAATATGTTGTTGGCACTTGAAAGCCACTTGCCAATTTAGGGCCTATTTTTGAAAGTAGTATTTCTGTCTACAAAAACTATAATGTGATTGTAGATCGAGAAAGTAGACAAAAAAATATGCACTTTCAAAAAAAATAGAACTTGATTTGGAGTTCGGATGGGCCCGTAATAAGCATTTTAAGTAGCAAAATTTTAGATTTTGGAGTTGCAAAAAAATTCAGAAATAGAGATCTCAAACCACCTGCACCAATGTGTAGATCATGAAATCCTACCCCAAAACAAAAAACATTGCTCGCAAAAAGGAGTTCGTATGAGGAAGATATCGTTGTTTGAAAATCGTTGCTGCTGTTTTTTTTTTGAATCGCCACCGCACCTCCAAAAAACAAATGGCTCTAGATTTTGCCTTAGATGTCCGATTTGGATGAAAGAAAATCTGATCTAGGGGTTTTTGGACCTTCTGAATGTGATGCAACTATCAAATTTTCACCAACAAGCTTCAATCTTCACCTGAAAAAAATCTATCCTATGGCCCCATGGCCAAAAAATTTCTAGAAAATAATGCAGATTCAAAAAAAAAGCAGAGATGCAGATGAAAAAAATATAGATCTAAAACTTAAATGTATAGATCTGAAATGATCATACCAATTTTGCAAATCGGTCCTTTGAGTGCCGGTTTGCAAAAAAAATGGCCTCACAATCGACTTTGGCCTAGGGTAGGCAGCTTTGTAGCCGATTTTCACTAATTCAGCATTTTGGATGCCATGGCAAGGTTAGATCTAACGCTGGACACTCCTAGTTTTTGTGATACTCTAGAGTAAGGCTGCGGTGATGAAGCAAGATGATGGTCTCCAAATGGCTATGTGATTAGAAAGTCTCCAAGTTGCTTTGATACCATGTAAGAATTTGTCTTAGGGAAAAATTCACCCAAGAACTAAGAACTCAAACACAAGCACACAGTAGACCAAAAATGGATATGATCAATTAATTAGAGTATGTCTGAATACATTGCTCTATTCAAAATGTGATGATCAACACACTAGGAGTGCCTATATGTAAAGGCCTCTTAGGAAGCACCTAGAATGTCTCTAGAAACAACTAGGAGATAAGACAACTAAGCACCTTATCCAACATTCTAGATGAATGGATAAGAATGACAAAGTGTCATATGTGTGTAGAAGACTCCTGTGTTGTAGACAACATGTGCTTAAAAGAGGTGTGGACCCTTGTGATGTCATCAAGACAACTCATAAGAGTGCACAAACTCCTAATTGTCTCACAAATAAAAATAATGCAAAATAATTAAATAATGCATTAACCTAATTAAACTTAAGTAAGTGTAATAAGTAAATACTTATTTACACCAACACACAACACTCTCCAAAGTTAGGCCGAAAAGTAATTTGTAGATAAACTTTTAAAATATGTTATTGGTTAGGATGATAACATTCTTTGAAGAACATAATGCCATGTGAAGAAAGACACTCCACATCATGGTCACTCTTAACATCATAACCCCTTCCTTCATTCTATATCTAAACTAATAAGACTTAAATCTAGTCATTTCAAATAGTTGAGTTGGATAGAAGCTAAAACAAAAAAAAAAATTGGCATACTCATGACATTAATCTTCATTTGCAAAGAAAACTAACAAAAAATATCAAAATTCAAATAACATTGCATAAACCATCTAAACATGTCCACCAAACTGCACAACATAAGATCCAAATGCAAAGCATTTTCTAAACTTATCATATCCATTCATGACAATCAACTTTATTGTCAACAAAAAATACATCACAACTTCTTTAAAAGAACAACTAGAAACTTTAAAACATGATAGTGTAATATTCATAATACATAGTATTTAAAACCATAATTGTAAGACATCATCATCTTATGGAGAGGATTGCATAATATTCTTCCATAAGGTCTTCAAATATCCATTCCTCCATATTCCATCTTTTCACACTTTTATCTTCTAGATAAGCTTATATTTGACTTACTATCATCGTCAGAATATCATAACATCATTTGAGAAGACATGGACAAACATCTTTCAAATACTATTTCCTATGCATCGAACATTAGATGCTCTTTCCCACATAGAAAAAATCTTCATTAGATGAAGTCAATACTCTTAACGTACAACTACTAAGTTATCAATCATGATGGATTCTTAGCAAAAAAAAGTTGATATTGTTATTTGTTTGAGAATAATAAGAAGTTGAATGAGGCATTGATGTAAAAATGTTTTTGTTGTCATCAATGACTAGTTGTTGTATATGTTATTGAGTTTTATGTGCAATCGGTGCTAAGAGATATGCTCCACATTTGTTCTATATTAAAAATCCATTGACGTAGTTCAAATATGTTGTAAATAGTGATTAAAGATACTAAATTCAAGAATTTTTGATTTGGATTTTAGTTTAGAGGAATCCATGTTCATCAGTGTGTGACATGAAGAGTTTTCTTTGCTTTTTAGTTTCTAGTGTCATGGATTTGGGAGTGCACTTATAATGCTTGTATATTTGTTCAGTTTAGTTAACATGTATTTTCATGTTTTGAAGGTGCATTTTCAAAGTCCAATGGTGTTTATTCTACATTTGGATGACCTTGGCTATTTACACTTTCACATAAAAAAATCATGTGAATGTAAATTAAAGAGTAACATGTATGTTTTATATTTTCATCCTAGATAAGAAGTGATGTGGTCCATTTTTCATTCCCTTCCATTGTAGGAAAACTTATATGTCAACCTAATTCGAATTATGTCTAGTTAAGATGCTTAGCCAAACTCGGAAGGTTTTTTTGCAAGTATAAGGATGATATGAATAAAGGATAAATTTTTGAGGAAGTGTGAGGGGTATAAATATGGTAAGGATTTGTGAAATGTAATATATCTCCTTGTATAAGTGGATATGAGTTGGTGTGAATTATTGTAATAAGTAGAGTATAGTTTCATGTGTTGGGTATCAAAAGTAGTGTGAGTATCATATCTAATACATCTTTTAGTCAAGTTACATAGTTGAATCATTGGTGGACCTCTTCTCTTTTATTCTTCATAATATAGATAGTGAACCTTCTTTGAGAAAATGATCCCTCTAACCATGAGCTTCTTGCAATGAACATTCTTTGTAAAAGTCACCTTAATTTGTGTCATGCTAACATGTGTTTGAATAATTTGGAAGTGATATTCTCCATAGTTTTTAACCTAAAAGGGTTTCCACATAAATCTAGCATCTCATTGTATCTGACCGTTCTAGTTTTCACATGTTTATATTATTTTATAAGATACATTTTTGTAGATTTGATTTAAGAGAACACTTACAAGTTTTATAGAAAATTGGTTCACCCATCTCAATCTCTTGTGCATTTATCAATACCAAATTTTCAAAATCCATTAGTAATGTGATTAACCACTTGAGGATATCTTGGTGTCATAGATTTGGTTCTTTGGAAAGAGCTTAACTACTTGAGCATAACCTAATGGTGAAGAAAATGGATATTCCTCTATTTGATGGATTTAACTATGCTTCTTGGAAGATAAAGATGTAGGATATTTGATTTATATTTGTTATGAGATTTGAAATGTTGTTAAAAAATAATACGGTAAACCAAATATTGGTTTGAATGATCCTGATGAGATCAAAGAGTTTGAGGAAAATTCCAAGGCAAGGTATGTTTTTAGGTTTTGAAGGGCCCTAAGACCCTATACAAAATAGATAAATATATGGCATTAAGATCTTTTAAGCATCAACACAAAAAATATAGAGCCAACATAGGAAAGCCAACTACCAAAAGACAACACTAAAACAAATAGAAAAAGAAAAAATACACAGAAAGCCTATAGGCAAGGACAAAAAACAAGAATTAACCTACTTTCTTTATCATTCTAGCTACCTTCTCCTCTGTCTCACCCATATTCTTGGCAACATCTTTGAGATATTTGATTTCTAAGCAGACCTTGATAGGCATTTTCTTTGTGCTCGCCCTAGTCCTTCTTCTCATTCCTTCCTTGTTCTCAACCATAGGTGCATGATCCTCAAGCACCATGACAATTGCTTTATCCCCCAAGTTGCCTTCCATCTTAGTAATGAGAATATTTATAAACTCATTAGAGGCTTTGAGGATTTTATAGCTTTGTTCCACTAAGTTTCTAAGGGTACCTTCAATACCATTAAATTTGTTTTCCAACACCAACACTTGGACCTCCAACTTGTAGAAAGTCACTAAATTAGGGAAGGAGCTAGTGGCAAGATTGTCCAAATTATCAATATCCTGAGATTTTTTACTACTAGCTCTCTCATCAACACTTGCCACCCTATCCTTCAAATCAAGAATATGATGGAAAGCCATTTAATTGATCTAAATTTTTCAAGGAGGATATTTCAACATTATTAAGCATGTCCATATCTTCCTCCTTACTATTGTTACTAAGAATTACTAGAGAGGGGTCAATGAGAGTTTGGAGGTTAACCTATCCTGGCTTAATCTCCCCAACCTTTAGATTGGTCATCTCCTTAACAATCCCCATTTTCACAGTGTTCAAGTTCATGTTTGTCCAGGTAATTTTCCTTCATCACACTTGAGGAGGAGCCTCATACATAGACAAGGGATTCTCATTCTAAGTAGGCATTGGCGTAAATACCTTGTACTCAAGGGAGGAACCATCCCCATATTGGTCCTTAATGTAGCCCTGAGGGGAACCCATACTAAGTCCTCCTTTTATACAACATTTCCCAGTATTCTTTTGATTCTTTCACTTGACAACCTCGATGGAACCCTCCTCTATACCATCTGTATCCATCTCATCTCCTTCCTCCTCATACTTGTCTGAAGAAATGACCACCTTAACTTGCTTCTTTGGCCCTAGGGATTTGGTAGTTCATTTACACTTCCTCTTCTTACTTGTCCCCTTTTGATATATTTGCTTCCTAAACCCTTCATCATCATCATCATCTGTGTCCATGGATTCATCTTCATAAAAATCCTCATCCAAATCCATCGTATTCTTCTATTTTTTTCTAGAAGACTCATATTTTCTTAGAGATTTGACAGGGATGTTGCTATTGGAAGAATGATGTAGGGGACTTCCCTTAATATCATAAACTTATAACAAAAACAAAGAAACAAAAAAAAATGCGAGAAAAAATATGGACTTCTTATTATCACTACAAATACGAAATTACAGAATTCTCAATTACAATATGTTAACCCAAATGGGCACCTTCATTCAAATAATCTGTAAGACAGTGTTGTGAACTATCACCCCTAGCTGTCCTAGACAATGTTTAGGGCTTTCTTAAATAGGTAATTTTTTGTCACTTGGGAAGGTTCTAGATGCTCAAACCTAATACCTATGGCTGACAGACCCTAACAATACACATAGAGTTGACCAAATACATTTTTGACAAATTAATTTAAAAATTTTGATAGCACAAAATTTTTGATAGCCCAACTTCTGAAGGCCATAACTCATGAATTGTTTCTTTGATTGGCTATTATAACCACTTTTCGGAAACACCAGCTCCTGATCTACAGAATCGAAGCTATGCTAGCACCCTTTCATCAAGTTTTTGGACCTCATCTGGGCACTCTAAGGCCTCCAACAGTGAGCCTAAAGTTTTTTGTAAAAAATTTTCCACTGAAAATATGCAATAAATTCTCTGATACTTAAGCTAGATCAATGAGATTTTTATGGTAGGGTTATATCTATAAAATGAAACTTTCTATAAAAAATGAGAACATTTTGAGCTCGTATGAAAAACTTACTAAAAATAGAAAGTTCCCATAAATGGTAACCACCCTATCTACTAGTCCTTATTAAAATAGAAAGGACTAAAATATATATATATATATTTTATGGGTGATGCAAGATTGCCCTTACACCCAAGATGCTCCTACATCAGACACCTAGGGTTATTTGAGAAATGACCCCATCACGTCTCAGATGTTTAGAGGAAAACTAAGATGATTGACCTCCTCCTTTCTTAGCCATGATGAATCCTCAATTTGTCTCCCTTTCCATTTAACCAGATATTCCTCATAAGTTTAGTTTTTGGTACTTTTTCCAATACAACTATCTAGTATCTCCTCAATCCCCTTGGTAGCCAAACTAGCTATTGGAATGCTCCACTACACTTCTACAACTTTATCTCCATCACCTCCTTCATAATACACTGTCAAATCTAAAATATTATATACTGGTGAAATATTCAATTTAGCAAGAAACTCCACTTGATACGCATTTCTAAAATCATGCCTCTTCACTATCTTGTAGGATCTAAACTTTTTCATCTTCATCTTATTATATGTACCTATTGGAAAAAACTCCTTTCTCAAATGAACTATGAATTCATCACCAATATGAAATTCCTTATATCTCCTTTTCACATTTTCCTTAGCCTTATATTATGTATTCATCTTTATAATCTGCTTCCTCACCTCCTTATGGATGTTCTTCAAATGTTCAACAAAATCTTTTGCTTCAGCACTACTTATCTCTCCCTTATCCAACTTTCTCAATTTAGAAACATTTTTGAGACTACTCCCATATACAATCTAGAATTGTGATTTACCAGTACTCCTATTGATAGAATTATTATATGCAAATTCTTCCTACGGTAAAATCATATCCCATCCTTTTGGTTTATCTCCAACCAAGTATCTCAGCAAGTTTCCCAAACTACAATTCATAGCTTCTGTCTATCCATCAGTCTGTGGATGATATGATGAACTAAACTTCAAATCTATCTTCAACTTCTTCCACAATGTATGCCAAAAATACCCATCAAATTTGGTATCTTGATCAGAAACTATACTCTTGGTAGACCATGTAATCTCACCACTTCTCTGAAAAACAACTCTGCTGCATGAACACCATCACTAGTCTTCTTGAAAGGAATAAAATGTGCCATTTTTGAAAGCTTGTCAATCACCACAAAAATAAAATCATGCCCACACTGTGTCCTTGGTAATCCAAGAATGAAGTCCATGCTGGCATCGTCCCATGGCTTCTCTAGTACAAGTAATGGCTGATACAACTGTATATTCTGCTTCACTTCTTTCATCATCTGACATACTCAGCAACTTTGTACAAACTTTGTCACATCTTGCTATAAATATGGCTAGTAATAATTTTCAGCAACCAAAGCTATAGTTTTATCTCTACCAAAATGTCTAGCCAATCCTCCACTATGCTTCTCCTTGATGAGGTTCTCTCTCATTGAACTTCTTGGAATTTACAACTAGCTTCCTTTGAACAATATATTATCTTGGATCATAAAATTGAACCACTTTGTCCTATCAAGTGTAATAGGTTCTGTACAAGACTTCCATGCTTCACCAAAACTAGGATCATCTAGATACAATGTACTAAGTTCCTTGAACCCAATCACCTCTATCTGCATTCCTGTAAACAAAAGTTGTCTTCTACTAAGAGCATCTACAACTTTGTTAGACTTCCCAATTCTATGTTTCAAAAAAAATGTATAACTCTACAAAAACTCAACCCACTTTAAATGATTTTGGTTCAATTTTCCTTGACTATTCAAATATTGTAAAGCTTGATGATCAGTATACAAAACAAACTCCTTGGGAAGAAGATAGATTCTCCACTTCTTCAGTGCTTGAACTATAGCATAAAATTCTTGATCATAAACAAAATATTTCCTTTTTGCATCATTCAACTTCTCAATAAAATAATTAATTGGTCTACCTTCCTAGCTCAAAATAGCTCCTATTGTAGTTCTACTAGCATCATAGTCTCCTTGAAACACCTTGCTAAAATAAGGAAGTGCTAAAATAGGCTACTCAGTAACTTTCTGTTTCAATAGATTGAAACTCTTATTTGCTCCTATAGTCCACTTAAACTCTTTCCTATCTCCTCTCATTATTTCAGTCAAGGGTCCACAAATACTGCTAAAACTTCTTATGAAATTTCTATAAAATGTAGCTAGTCCATGAAAAGATCTTACCTTTATTGCACTCCTTGGAGTAGGCCATTCAAGGATAGCCTTCACTTTTTGTGGGTCCATTTTTAGACCTCCCGAGACTACAAATCCCAAGTACACCAACTCCTTCTTTAAAAATCTACACTTCTTCAAGTTTATCAACAAATTTTCTTCCCTCAACTTTGCAAACACCTTAAAAATATGAATCAAATACTCCTCCAATGTCTTAATAAAGATCAATATATCATCTAGATAAATAATGACAAACTTACCTAGAAACTTCTTCAGTACCTCATTCATGAGCCTTATGAAAGTGCTCGATGCATTGGTTAGCCCAAAAGGCATGACTAACCACTCATACAATTTATCCCTTGTCTTGAAATCAATCTTCCACTCATCACCTTCTTTGATACAAATCTGATGGTACCCACTCTTTAGATCTATCTTTGTGAAATACTGGGCTCCACTAAAATAATCCATAATATCATACATCTTCAATAAAGGAAATCTATATTTGATGATGATCTTGTTGGTAGCATGTGAATCTATACACATCCTCCATTCTCCATTCTTCTTTGGTGCTAACACTGTTGGTACAACACATGGACTCAGACTCTCTCGAATCAACCCCTTCTGCAACAACTCATGAAATTTCCTGTTCAACTCTTCACTTTCTGCTAGTGTCATTCTGTGTATTGCCTTGTTTGGAAAACTAGCTCCTAGAACCAAATCCATTTGGTGACTAATCTTCCTTATTGGGGGAAATCCATCAGGTACATTATCTGATACAATATCAAAAAACTCTTCCAACATATCTACAACTTCTATAGTACCCCCTTTACTTCTTCTTTACTATCTTTAGGAATTATAGCAAAACACATATGCTGATGTTTCATACCTTTAAGAAACTCTTTTCCATCAACAAAACATATTTTGGTAGAACTATATACCTTTTCTTCTTTATCCTTCAATGGATTCAACTTATGTTTCACTCATCCTTAGTTAGAGTAGAGGTATTTACTTGCTCATCATGTACAACATGCTTATCAAACTGCCACAACCTACCCAACAACATATGACATATGTCCATAGGTATGATATCACATAGTACCTCATCCTGGTAGCTCCCAATCTTGAATGTCTTTGAGCACTACTCATTGACCATAACCTTGTGCTCATCATTTTGCACCCAAGCAATACGATATGGATGCGAGTGTTTCTATCTCTTTAGCTTCAACTCGGTGACCATCATTTCTGACACCAAATTATTAGTATTTCCACCATCAATGATCTCTTCACAACACTTATCTTCACATCTGCACCTTGTTTGAAACAAACTCCTTCTTTGATTAGGTTCATTCTCACCAATCAGCAGGACTCTTCTGTTAACTAGGACTTCACCTCTTTCAACATCTTCAAAATGTGAGGATCTGGCATCTTCATCAACATGTGCAACTCTCTCTTGACCTTCTATTCTTTGATCTATCCTTCCTTGGCATTAGGTACATTCAAATGCTCTATGCGCTTCTTCTCTATAGTGAAAACATTTTCCATGGAAGCCTCCTCTTCCAAATCCTTGTCCTCTTCCTCTTTAATCTCTATTGTTCTGATCATGAAACTAATTGGAATTATTTCCTCTTTGGTTCTGGTTGCTACTTCTAGTCTCATCCTTGTTCTTCTAATCATCATTATGGCCTCCATAAGATCATCCACCATGACCTCTTCTACTATTCTTATTGTTAAAATTATTGCTCAGTTTCTCTTCAACTTTTAGGGTAAACTACTATGGCTCCTCAATACTGCTCATTCAAACTAGACTTAGCTCATCCTAAATGCTTGGCCTTAACCCATTAATATAGTGGGTGACTTTCTCCTTATCAGCTTTTGCATGGCTGGTTCTAATGATAAATCAGTAGAACTCTTCGATATACTCTTGAACAGAGTTTCCCGCTTGCTTCATTCCTTGCATCTTCTTTAACAAATCAAGCTCATAATCCATAGGAATGAATGTTTGCTTTATTTTAGCTATCATCCAATCCCATCTTGTGATTTTGTCCTTTCCCTTTCTATTTCACTCCAACTAAACCTCTTGCCACTAGATCTTTGCATGTCCCTTTAGTTTTTCCTTTGCAAACTTGACCCTATCTGGATCCTCAATATCTTCATACTCAAAGTACTCCTCTAGTTCATTGATCCAATCGATTAGATCTTCTAGGTTAAGATTTCCTAAAAATGTGGGAACCTCAAACTTAGGTCTTTTTCCAATCTTGGAGATGGCCCTAAAAAGCCTCTCTTCCTCTAGATTTAGAATTGCCTCTACTTTAGCATTTTCTTCTACTTCATCCTCATCCTCACTTTCATCTCTTATAGGAAGATTTATTCCTCTTCACATTTGTTCTCCCAACTCTTGGATTCTCCTTTAGAGGGCTCAAAAATCCTCAGGTGTAACATCTATAGCTCTTCTGCTATGCTCTCTTCATGGAGGTATTTTTGCACTTCCATTAAAACCCTAGTGCAAACTACCTCACAATTGATGATCTATCTACATGCTTAGCCCAAACCATGGTCCTGGTGAAAATTGCCTCACAATCGACGATCTATCCACATAGTCAAGAACTCTAGCTTTGATACCACTTGATGTAGGGGACTCCCCTTAATACCATAAACTCATAACAAAAACAAAGAAATAATAGCAAATGCGAGAACAAAATATGGATTTATTATTATCACCGCAAATGCAGAATTATAGAATTCTCAATTAAAAAATGCTAACCCAAATGAGCACCTTCATTACAGTAATCTAGAAGAGAATGCTACAAACTATCACCCCGAGCTGTCTTAGACAATGTTTGGGCCTTTCTTATATAGGCAATTTTATGTCACCCGGGAAGGTTCTAGATGCTCAAACTCAATACCTAGGGCCAACAGACCCTAACAATACACATAGAGTCGGCCAAATACATTTTTGACAAATTATTTAAGAATTTTTGGTAGCCCAACTTCCAATGGCCATAACTTATGAACCATTGCTTTGATTGGCTATTATAACCACTTTTTGGAAATGCCAGCTCATGATATATAGGCTCAAAACTATGTTAGCACACTTCTATCGAGTTTTCAAACCTCATTCCACACTCTAAGGCCTCCAATGATGAGCCTAAAGATTATTCTGTAATTTTTTCCACCTAAAATCCGCAATAAATTCTCTAATACTTAAGCTGGAGCAATGAGATTTTTATGGTAGGCTTATATCTCTAAAATGAAACTTCCTATAGAAAATGAGAACATTCTAAGCTCGTATGAAAAACTTACTAAAAATAGCAATTTCCCATAAATAGTAACCACCCACCTCACAATTGGCAATCTATCCACATACTCAAGAACTCTAGCTTTGATACCATTTGATGCAGGGGACTCCCCTTAATGCCATAAACTCATAACAAAAATAAAGAAACAATAGTAAATGTGAGAACAAAATATGGACTTCTTATTATCATCACAAATGCAGAATTACAAATTTCTCAATTACAATATGCTAACCGAAATGGGTGCCTTCATTACAATAATCTGCAAGATAGTATTGCAAACTATCACCCCAAGCTATCCTAGACAATGTTTGGGCCTTTCTTGAATAGGTAGTTTTATATCGCTCATGAAGGTTCTAGATGCTCAAACTTAATATCTAGGGCTGATAGACCCTAACAATACACATAGAGTCAACCAAATACATTTTTGACAAATTATTTTAGAAATTTCGATAGCCCAACTTTCGAGGGCCATAAGTCATGAACCATTGCTCCAATTGGCTATTATAACCACTTTTCAAAAATGCCAGCTCCTAATCTATAGTCTTAGAACCACATTAGTGCCATTCTATTGAGTTTTCAAACCTCATCCGGGCACTCTAAGGCCTCCAATGGTGAGCCTGAAGATTTTTCTACAAATTTTTCATCAAAAATCCACAATAACTTCTCTGATACTTAAGACGGACCAATGAGATTTTTATGGTAAGCTTATATCTCTAAAAAAAACCTTCTTGTAGAAAATGAGAACATTTTGAGCTCGTATGAAACATTTACTAAAAATAGCAAGTTCCCATAAATAGTAACCACCTTGTCTACTAGTCCTTAGTAAAATAGAAAAGACTAATTTTTTTTTTTTTTTTGGGTGATGCAAGATTGTCCTTACACCCATGATGCTCCTACATCAAAGAATGAATGCTAATGATATTCCTATGGGGAGTATTGTAGATATGCTACTATGATGATATGTTACATTCATGACTGAGTTTGTCATTGATGTCAACATTGTAGTTTTCTGTGGTATTTGACAGAAGAACAATAGAAAGGTCAAGTTGGTACAGATATCTAGTTGAGTATTCTAACTATATGAGGTTATGAGAGATACATCTGAGTATCTAGTATATGCAGTTAACATTCGATGAAGAAATATTAAGTCTAGAAGAAGATATGTAAGTTTTGGCGATGTTTGTTTTTAGATAGAATTTATAGAGGCATGTTCTAGTAAACTTTTTATATCTCTTAGCAAAGTTGCTATTCTGGGAATTGAGGTTGCAGATATGAAGAAGACATGTTGTTTATGACATGGCTAAGTTCTCTCATCATAATGACATGTGTACAAAAAGATATTCAAGTTGCAAGGTAGAAGATTAATGTTATTGCTATGTGTAATGTGTTCTTAATGTGGTCCTATAATGATTAATTAAGAGGTCTATCAACTGACTTAGGGAATTGTTTTATGGACTTGGTATAAAGGAAGGACATTTTCCTTTATCATATGAAGTAATGTGAATGAATGTGAAATGATTGTAAGTAGTAGAGAGAGAAGAATGCGAAGTTGAGTAGAGTAGAGTGGAAGTGAAGGAAACTTCATTGCCAAGGTTCTATTGTGTGATCTGAGGTTTTATATTTGGCTATGAGGTTTGTGACCTAGTCTACAAGGTCCAACAGTGACTAGTTTGGTTGTCAAAATAGAGGAAAGAGGAACATAATAGTAAATTACTTGTTTGAGTAGTGAACTTTTCTTGTAATTGAAAATACATGTTTGGGCAATGGGCTCTTCTTGCATACATTGTACTACAACTCCTAATAGGATTGACACAACTCCTAATAGGGTTGGGTCTACTAACAGGGATTCAAAGTCTCCTAACAAGGACTCATATGTACTAAATGTTATAATAGACTCCTAATAGGGTCCATCCTTTAACAAAGAATATTTATATTATTACATCATCTTATGGGCATCATTCCCAATGGGGTTTTCCCTCTGATTAAAGGTTTCCCTAGTTAACATATTGGTGTAATTGTTTATGTGCATCTTATTATGGTTGTTGTTTAATTTGGTTGAATTGTTAAGTTTATTTAAGCAAGATAAATGTTTTATTTGTTGGATAATTGATTCACCAAAACACACCCCCCCCCCCCCCCCCCCCCCCCCCCCCCTCTCTTAGTTATCTTGGTGGACTATTGTTTCTAATAGTTGCAGCTAAAGAGCTTACCCTTCCCCATGGACTTTGACACCAAGTCATCCTCTTTAGAATGAAACCCTTTACTATCTTTAGTATCCAATAGGCCCTGAGAATCATCAAACTCACTTTCACCTCTTTCTTCCTTTTCTTTTAGCTCAGGGAATTTTCCAATAGAGTGGGCTTTAATGTGCTCATGGATTAGCATCATTCAACCCACATGCAGTGGAGGTTTAGCAACAATTTTCTTCAAAAATCCATTAATACTAGCACTTAAAGAAGATAAAAGATAAAAAGGAATTGAGACCTTAATACCATGCATAAAATGATTTAACAAAAAAAAGTGATGTGAGAAAACACTTGAGAATATAGTATCCAAGGTAACATAGTAAATAATATCTCACAACACAAAACAACATAACTTCTTGATACAATCAAGCTGAAAATATGTCTTACCTTCCTTCTTCACAAGGGCCTCTCTCTCTCCTAGCTCCTTGGGAAATTCATCAATGATTGCATCTAAGAACTTGTGGTCTCAATATAACTT
This sequence comes from Cupressus sempervirens, assembly GCA_028749045.1. Classification (NCBI taxonomy): domain Eukaryota; kingdom Viridiplantae; phylum Streptophyta; class Pinopsida; order Cupressales; family Cupressaceae; genus Cupressus; species Cupressus sempervirens. The sequence continues at coordinate 26,644,461 of CM053784.1, forward strand.
TGACCCCTCCATTAGAATGCCAGTCACCATGGAGATAATCTCTTTATTGATGATGATTTTTATGCCCTCCAAATTCAATGAACCATCAGTCCACTTCCTTTAAAACAACTTTATGACCTGAGGGTTTTTGCCATAAAGTCTCTATTAGAAGTCTATTAGGAAAGAAATATAATAAGAGAGGGAGGGGGGGATTTGAGACAGTTATCAAACTAATATCTTTCACCACTAACCCTTATCTCAACAAATACATGAATCACATAAACATATAATGCAATGATGTTATCATATTTAATCTACTGATCACAACCATAAACATTAAAATAAATGATCAATATATAACATAAAGATTTGGTAACCCATAAACCATTGAAGGTGAAGGTAAAAATAGGGTGGGGATAACACCCATAAATCTTCACTATTGCAAAAATAAAGTTTGCCTATTAGGGCTACAAGTTTGATCACTTCTAATGATCTATCCTTGGAGTGGTCTACACTATTAAGAGCTTACAAGACTTATTTAGTCTACCTTGATTAAAGGATTTAAAACTAAAACAAAGTAAGTAGTTTGTTAGGAGATTTACATAGGCCTATTAGGACCACTTTATTAAGAGATTTAACCTAATTTATTTTGCTAGAATGTATCAATACTCGATCCTTTCGTTCGCACTTAATATGCTAATTATAGATCTCCTCTTTCCAATGTATGATCCTTTCTCTAATATAATATGACTCTTCTTTGCACTTCATTGCTCTACTTAGTCACTCTTTTTGATCCTCCTTCAAAATTTTCTTCAAGCATCCAAAGACACATACACATACCCCATTATGAAAATAGGATTTGGATCATCCTTTTATAACCAATTGGAGAAGGTTCTAGATCAAGATCAACGATCTAGATTTCTCCCTTTTTCCACTTAAACCTTCCATTTTTCTAATTGGCGAAATATATTTCATAGGAATTAATGATTCAAAAGAAAATATGTAATCATCTCCTTAAATTAATCCTTGATCATAAAAACATGCATCAAGTGGGCCAAAAATGGTTTACCGTAGTGTTTGTGCAATTTCAAACAAATATGTCAACATAGTCTTGCTCAACACATGAACACTTTGATACTTGGTCATAACTATCTCATGTTTTCCCTCAACTCTTGTATCCTCAACAATTACAGTATTATTCAACATGAACTAGCTCTATATAGCTCACCATATACTGACTTTTATCTCACTTGACATGCATAGAAGTACTTGATGACTAGAGACTTGCTAAAAAATAATAATTGCTCAACTTTATATGAAATAAGAACAAGTCTAACATGCATAGCTCAACCTTTATTGGATGGCTCAATCGCAATGATGAGTGACCAAATTTTTCATAGGAATGACCAAGTATTTGACACTAATAGACAACACACCTTAGGGATCAATAGTCTCACCATGAAGGTGGTGAGGCCCCCACTCTCTAAAATTCACCACACCCTTGAATGCCTCTTCCATTTTTCACAGTCTAAAGGTTCCTACCTTGTCCTTTTTCCTCCCATCTTAGCTCTGTGATTTTTAGCCTACAGAAAAAACTTGCAGAGGATGCTCACCAAAACAAGCAAGACTAAGATAATGGTAGTAGTCCTCAAAATGACCCAGAAAATGTGTAGAGTAACAAGGTCATTAAAACACTCATTGTTCACTCATGCATCCTTACATCTCAAAATTAGAGAAACATCATTTCTAAGAATGACCATCCTTTCAAATAATTATTCCTTCCTTACCATTGAATAATTTGTAATCAATGCATGATATGAAATTGCTAGGAAGGTTGTTGTCACTGTTGAGCTATTGTTTTGCATGAGCTTAACGACATGAATTGTTTCAAACTTATTTCTTGAAAAGCTAATCCAAGGATCAACTCCAAGTTTCTGGGTGATCTTATGGCCTACTAGAATCCACTCAGTTGAAGATAAATGTGAATGCTTATGAGGAGGTCTTTCCTAGTTCTAAAATGATTCAGATAAAATGTAGAATCTGCTTGCACAAAAAAGAAATATATTTTTATATTTTTTGTTTTAGGAAAAATGCAATCTAAAAGTGCAACTCTATTAATTCTTAATTTAACCAATGGGTTAGTAAAGAAAATAATGAAGATAAGGTGACAAGAAATTTAAGCAAATGACATGAAAGTAAATCCTAACAGACATAAGTTGTGGAAAAAACACGTCTACAAGTTAAGCTTTTGGAAAGATTGACGGGTAACCAATGAAAATAGGAGCAATGATTCCTTAATTCCACTAATGCAATCATTGATGAGAATTCAGTAACTATAAGATGTTTCACTTTTCATCAAATCACAAGGCCAGGGAAAGTGTGCTCATGTGAGACAAAAAGCTATGCAAGAACAATATGATGATCTCTCCTCGAACTAAGTATGTTAGCAGAATTTGTAGACCCATAGAAAACACCAAAATCAAAAGATCACTCAACTAGAAATAATGCAATAAAATTTTGGCTCAATTAAATTTCATGAATGTACATCCACAAAATATAACACACTTAGGCAAGAATTACTACACTCCAAATGTGAGCACCAAAAGCATATATTATTGCAAAATAATGGTGGCTTTGATTACATATTACATTCCCATATTTATAAGAAATCTTCTAATCGATTTGTATTGAGAGTGAGAGATATCTTTATGCAATCATATGCTTCTAAACTAATAAAATAAATCTATTTATGTACAAACTAACTATCTAACTAGTGCTAAGTAGGACTTAATCTATTTTATATCATTAATTGGATGCATGAGCCTTTAAATGTCATATAAAAAAGAAAGCATGAGAGAATAAGAAAGAGAAAGCCTTTAGATGATGTAGAAGTGATTGAAAGTGTGAAAAATAGAAGCTCCATCTTTACTAGGCATCTCCAGGAGTTAAACTACCATTAGAATGCATTTTCGATGCATGGAAAGCTCTAAATTTGGAACTGGCAGTTAACTGTTGGTGCACCTCTACATTCCTCAAAATCTTCCATGATATTATTGAAAAAGTTCACTTGTGCACAAGTACACCTGACACACCTATGCACCTAGCACACCAGTGCACCTTGGAAGTAGGCTTCAAAAAATGCAAAATTTCACTAAGTGTCAAAATAGAAATTTTGGCTTCTGGGTTTTGTTCCCCTTTATGCCAGAGCTATGTCTAAGTATTTTCCCTTAAATTTCTCAATGATCTTAGTGAGTTGAGCCACATTAGGAAAATCTTAGGCTTCATATTTATCTTTCACCTTTTGCCTATAATTGTCCACTTTGATACAAGTTTCTGCCAAATCTTTGAGTTTTACATCTAGCTCCAATAAGGCTTCTTCCATTTTGAATACCTACCTAATATCCTCATCATTAGTGTATATGAGCAATGTTAGAATGCTAATAGAAACCAAATTTAAATAAAGCTTCTACAAACTAAACAAAATTCATAAACTTCAAGATAGACTAAGATGAGCTCTCAATTGAGAATATGAGCTATTAATGGGCTCTCTCAATGAGAATCTCTCTTGTTGAGTGGCTTTGTCTAAATAGATAGGATGTATGCTCAAGCTTATGCTTCAAAAAGGGCTTCAAATGGAGTTGGAATTTGGGTGTGAGTGTATGGTTTTGATGTAAAATGGATTCTTAAAATGGCATTATGACTTTACTTCATGGATTGTGTTCTTTTGCAAAGGGGAAGGATCCAATTTATAGGCAAGAGGCTTGAGGGATTGAGGGCTAAGATGCAAGGATGGGGAAAAGCTCATGGAGGGCTCAGATTGCATGATAGGAGAGCACACAGATTGTGCTTCCTTATAGCTAATCAGGGAGTGACACATGTCACAGGGTGAGAGGATGGAAGAAAAGGGAAGAATGAGTCAACAAAGGAGGCTCAAGGGATAAAATATTCATAAAGACCCTCATAATGGCTTGTAAGAGCAATGAAAGAGCTTGGAAGAGTCATTTATGGCCTAGTGGGCTTCATAAAGTTTTATGGTTGGGATATTTTGAGGGAGATAAGAGGAATTTCGACTTGGGCTTGATTAGGAAGGTTTTAAGCTTGCTTAGGATTCTGCAAATGATTAGAGGATGGATTAGGATGGTTTAGGATTAGCTTAGGGATAGGCAAGTGGATGGCATTTAATGAGGGTGGGTAAAGGAGGAGGTATTTGTTAACTTTGGCTTGGGTTAGTAAGTCTTAACCCATGTTTAGGGAATGTGACAAGGTTAGGAGGGGATTAGGATTAGGTTTAAAGACATCTTCTAGAAGAGTCTAGACTTTGGATGAGGATAAAGACTTTCTAGAATAGTCTAGAACTTCTTAGGATGAGGATGAAGACTTTTTAGAAGAGTCTAGAACTTCTTAGGATGATGATAAATTAGATTTTTAGGAAATAAATAAAGTTTTATTTATTTCAAGGGTTTAGGTTGATAAGATATTTATTAAAACTTTTTAAATAAACATAAGGATTAATATTTAATCTTAATTAAATATTTTGAGTTGGGATTAGGGGTAGGAAATGATGGGATTAGCCGTTAATCAAAATCAAAGAAGGATTAGAAGATTTTGGAAGAGGTTAGTGGTCTTAAGGAAATTGGCCAAGTTTTGGGCAAAAAATAAATAAATAATTTTTTTTGGGATTTTTGGTCAATTTATTAATTAAATAATTAATAAATAAAGAAATAATGTTTAAATAAGATTTAAACATTTTTGGTAGGGATTCCTTAGTTAAATATTTTAAATTAAGATAAAGGGATTTAATGTCATACAAATAAATAAATAAATTAATTAAATAAATAATTAATAAATGATGATGTCATCAGGAATTTTTTCAGAAAATAAAAATACTTTATTTTCTAAAGGATTTAGGTGTCTAAATTTTGTCCCTCTTTGATATGATGCCGCAAGTGGCATGGCATCAAAGATAAGAAAATAAGATGCCCAAGGCTAGAGTAGAAGAGGAGATAATGGACTACGAGATGCCCCCTCAAGAAGGCGGTGGGGAGAGAAAGTGAGGCTCGACAGCTTCTTGAAAAGTACAAGATTTTGAGATGAGCAAGGAGACTGAGATTGGCTTAAGAGAAGAGGTTTAGTTAGCTCAAACTCTCACTACAGGAGAATGATAAAGGGAGAATTAGAGGCATAAGAGGAAGCAAGCTTAAGATCTCAGGGATTGAAGAGGATGAAGGAGCAGAGCGCTATAAAAAGGAATTCAAGATAGGGAGATGGATGATGGGATGATAAAGCTGATGCAACATGGTTTTAAAGAGTCAGATTGGAAAAAGATGGGTTTCAGAGATCTCTAGGACTAGGATTGTGGAGCTCGAAAGATGAGGCTTGGTGGATTAATTGGATTGGTGGATCCCTAAGACTAGGATTGTGGATCCCTAAAACTAAAAGTGAAGATTGATTCAAAGAGACATTGATGCATAAGCCGGGGTAGGAGAGATAGATGCTAGATATGGATGCGGGATAATGGAGATGAAGGGAAACCATTGAAGCTTTTTTGAGCAGGGGGATACTTCAAAGGGAAGTACCACCATGTAGTTGAGCACTAGATTTTCTATAGGACTATTGGTTAATTGCCAAGGTTACCAAGAACATCAAGGCCTTTTCACCAACTGTCTAGAGCACTGACGGACTGACTCAAAACAAACACGCAAGGATTGCCCTAGAATCACACATGAATCCTAGAGGAAGTAGCATGGAACTAACACTGGGTAACCCACAAGCAAAAAAGAAAAACAAACAAAAGACCTGATCAAGACCTTATGCTCAGATTAACCCATTCGCAGTATACCATGATATTGAAGATCATGGCAACCTTGAGGAGGGAACAAAGAGATTGCTTGGAAAAGATACTTCAAGACCCAAAAGGGAAGATTCCAAGTCAAAAGAAAGAGAAAATCCAAAAGAGATCTATTTTCCAATGAGATGGGTAGGATGAGGTATTAATAGACCAAGATCAGACATGTGGAAAGCTATATCCTGCAAGGATCTATCGGAGAGCACCTAAGCTAATGGATTTTGGATGAGTGACGCATCTGGCAAGTTGGATTAAGAAGGATAACACTTGGTGATAAGAGATCTAGCTAAAGGATGCATTGGAATAGCTAACCAAGGGTTGTGTGATGTGTGCAAGATGCTGATCAAGGAGGAACTGACATGAAAGTTGGATAGATACAATGGTACTAAGCTAAAGAGGATGTACAAGCTGATAGACCAAGGTATGTTACAAATGTACAAGGTTGTTCATGTTTTGGTTTTTGTGAGATGGAAATGTTCATGAAGGGTAGGATATCTATAATAGTTGATAGGCGAATAGGTAGATGGTTTGAGAAAAGCTTAAGGAAAATGGGATTCTCTATGTGCATGTGATAGGATACAAGCTAGGATACAAGATTTGGCATATAATACAAGTTGGAATATGGAACAAGCTTTGGACAAGATTTGGATATACAAGCTATGATACAAGATTTATAAGCTGGGGTACAAGATTTACAAGCTGAGGTACAAGATTTACAAGCTGTACAGGAGGTATTTACAAGCTTCATTAGTTTTTGGATATTTGGTCGGAACACCAAGGGAACAAGCAGGTGTTTTATTGGATTGTGAATGGATGGATGAGGGATAGGATAGTGATAGATAATGGATTATTCTTAGTACACAAGGTTCCTAAATTACCAGATTTTCACCAAGGTACCTATCCAAGGTGCCTGAATTGCCAAGTTTTCACCATTGGACGCTTATTTCTCTTTACTATTTTTTTGTATTTTTCATAAGCTAGGTATACCAAGGATCTTCAAGCAGAAAACTTCTTGAGATGAATGATGTTAGTAGGATCATTCAAGAGTTCTCCTTTTGGTGTGGATAGTTGATAGGCTCCAGAGCTAAAGGAGGCAGTGACAACATAAGGACCAAGCCAAGTAGGTTTAAACTTGCTTTTCTTTTCTCAATCAGCTTGGACTTTCATATTTTCTTTGAGGACCATGTCGCCTAGTTGAAAGTGTCGTGGAAGCACCTTCTTGTTGAAATTCCTTTTGAGATGAGTTTGATAGACTGTGAGATGATCATAGGCTTGTTGTCACTTCTTGTCTAAGAGATCTAGTTGGGTGAGCTAAGCTACTCTGTATTCTTCATTTGATATTTTCCCTTGCAAAGATATGCGCAAGGAGGGAAGTTCAACCTCTATGGGTAGTACTACTTCAGAACCATAGACTAAGGAGTATGGAGTTGTTCCTATGGATCTACAGAAGGAATTTTGATAGGCCCATAGGGATGGATTTATTTGTAGGTGCCAATCACGGTCGGAATCATTGACAACTTTATTTAGGATTTTGAGGAGGGTTTTGTTAGTTGCCTCTGCCTAGCCATTACCTTGTGGGAAATATGGGCTAGAAAAGTGATGATGGATGCAAAGGGAAGTGCTTAATTCTTCCATGTTGAGATTTTCAAAGTTACCTCCATGGTCAGTGAAGATGGTGGATGGGATGCCGAAGCAGCAAATAATGTGGTACAAGATGAACTTTGAGACCCAAACTCTTGTAGCTGAGACTAGGCGAACTGCTTCCACCCATTTAGTGAAATAGTTTGTAGCTATTATTATCCATTTATGTCCATCAGATGAGAGAGGTGTGATAGTTCCAACTAGATCAAGGCCCCAACAAATGAAAGGCCAAGGTGGTGCAATAGGCTGTAGATCCTGTACCAGAGCATGCACAAGATTTGTGTGCTGCTGACATGGGAGACACTTTCTAAAAAAGTCACAAAAGTCTTCTTCAATGATAGGCTAATAGTAGCCTACTCTAAGGATTTGTCAAGCGAGGACAATACCACCCATTTGGGCACTGCAAATTCCAGAGTGTATTGGATAACATAGCGGGATGATTTTCAGATGAGGTTTTGGTGTTGGGTACATGTGAGGTGAGGGGAGATGATACCATCTTTATGGTAAGCATAAATCTCATGGTACCAAGGGGATTGGGGACCAACCAAGAAAAAAATATAGTTTGAGTCATCATTCACATAGGCAGGTGTGAGGAGCTGCTCGACTAAAAACTCATATTGTGTAACCGCTTGGGGAATTCGCAAGAGCGAGCCGATAGTAGCCATAGTTTTTGCTGCTTTATTTTGTATTCAAGGCACTTGTGTAAACTAAAGCTTTGTAAAATGTTGGGTTGGTTGATCAACTAGCTCTTTGTAGGGTAATAGCTTTTCATCTTTGGTTTGATATTCATTTAGGGCTTGCTTGATGATGAGCTGAGAATTGCCAAAGATTTGTAACTCAGTGATGTTCCATTCTGTAGCTATCTTTAATCCTTCTATGAGAGCCTCATATTCAGCTATATTGTTGGTGCTAGGGAATTGTAGCTTGAAGGCTTTTGGAATGTAATCTCCTTGAGGTGTGACCAACAATATTCTTGCTCCTGATCCATGAGATGTATATGAGCCATCAAAATAAAGTTTCCATGGGGGTTGTTCTTCAATTAGACAAATATGCTCATCTGGAAATTTTGTGATCAAAGGATATGTATCTACTAGAGGTGCATCAGCTAGGTGTTCTGCTATAGCTTGCCCTTTGATTGCCTTTTTGTCCACATACTGGATGTCAAATTCACTAAGGAGCATAACCCATTTGGCCAAATGGCCTATAAGTGCTGTTTTGGAGAGCATATACTTGAGAGGGTCGATCTTGGAGACTAGTTGGATGGTATGACTTAGCATGTAGAGGGGAAGCTTTTGAGTTGAGAAAACAACTACCAAACAAGCTTTTTCCATAGGAGTATAAATGAATTCATAACCAACTAGGGTTCTACTAATGTAGTAGATGGCTCTTTCTTTGTCGTAGTCATCGAGTTGTGCTAGAAGTGACCCTAGAGCAGTAAGCGTTGTTGATATGTACAAGTTCAAGGGACGACCAGGAACTGGTGGAACCAAGATAGGGGGATTGATGAGATACTACTTGAGATGATCAAAGCTATGTTGACATAAAGGATCCCACTTGAAGTTTTCATCCTTCTTTAGTAAGTGTGCAAAGGACGTACACTTATCTGCAAGCTGGGAGATGAAGCACCGAACAAATTGAAGCTTTCTCTAAAGAGTGTGAAGCTATCACAATGTCTGGGGAGGAGGCATGTCTAAGATAGCTTTGACCTTCTTGGGGTCAATTTCTATACCTCTTTTAGAAACTATAAAGCCTAGAAGCTTGCCATATATGACCCCAAAGACACATTTCTTGGGATTCAACATGGGATGATATTTGGCTAACCTATCAAAGACTTTCTCTATGTCAATAAGATGATCCATGAAGGTATGAGATTTAGCCAAGATACCATCCACATAATCCTCCAAAATGCTATGGATAAGATCATGGAAAATGGCTGTCATAGCTCTTTGATAGGTAGCCCTAGTATTCTTTAGGCCAAAAGGCATCATGTTGTAGCAAAAGGTTCCCCAAGGGGTAGTGAATGCTGTCTTATGCAGATCCTCTTCTGCAATATTGACTTGATTATACCTAGAAAATCCATCCATGAGGGACAAAATTTCATGTCCAGCTGTAAGATCTATAATCATATCTATGTTGGGCAAGGGAAAATCATCTTTTGGACAAGCTTTGTTAAGATCTCTAAAATTAGTGCAGATTTTGATGTCACCAAAAGGCTTAGTGATGGGGACCATGTTGGAGATCCACTTTGAGTAGTTGATAGGTCGGATAACCTTAGCAGCTAACATTCTTTCTAATTTAGCTTTGACCAGTAATGCCACCTTGGGGTGCATTTTTCTAAGCTTTTGTCTGACGGGCTTGATCTTTGGATCGACTGCAAGATGATGAACTACAAGCTTTGGATCCAGTCCTGGCACGTCCTAATATGACCATGCAAATCGGCCAATGCTCTCTCTTAAGACCTCAAAGAGGAGGTCAGATTTGTCTTGTGATAGGGATGCAAAAATGTGAACAAGTCTGGGGATCTCTGAAGAACTGATGTTGACTTCTCTAGTATCCTCAATTAGAATTGAAGACATCTCTGGTCGATTATCTTGAGGAGGTAATGTTAAATCCTCATGTTCTACTTATGACTCTAGATTTTCTTGCTGAGGGGTTCTCTTCGCTACCTTAGCTAGTCTTGATTTCACCTTAGTTCCAATTTTGGGTGTATTGGAACTAGGTTGGGATTTTCTCCAAAATACCCCTTGGGATCTAGCTTATAGATATAGGCAAAATTTGGCTTTGTTTGCTTGTGAGGAGTTTTAGCTCCCATGAATCTCAGAAGCACTTCCTCTGATGTGAACTCATCAATGTGTATGATGCTTGGTTGGTCCCAATCTATGAGTTGTGGATGGGCAAGTGGTAGGTCAGTAAAATGGATGGATAGCTCTTGGAGAACAGAGTCTCTGAGGAAGATTTGGTCTAGGATATCATCGTAGGCTCTCTTTTCAACTTCCTCAGGAATGTCTTCAATTTTGAAAAGGTCGTAGTGAATGTTTGAAAAAGCGTGACTATTCTCATTGGTGCCCCTAGTTGTGGGTATGCCAAAGTCAAGACCTAACTTTGAGTCCCACTTGTGTGCATCGATGGGGCACTACATGCCTCTTTCTTCTGGTCCTAGACCACCACCTTGATAGGTCCATTTATCAGTGATGAGCTTATGTTCTTGGGGATACTTCTAGCTAAAGTGATCAAGGCATGTTTGATTTCTTGGAGGTGCATCCTTATGTAACCAATTGTTGATATCTGGAGTGAGCTCCTCATGGAGAGGGATTTTTGAGGATACAAAGGTTGTTGGGCCAAACTATTTGTATCGAGGAGGTGGAATCTCCTTAGCTTTGTGATATGTTGATCTTCCATGGGCATGTGGATCAAGTGGGAGTGCCTCGACAACAAATGCATCTGATAGACTATACTCTCCACAGCCTTTGTTATTGATCTTCACAGTAGATAGGGTGGAGGTGAGGATGGTTTCTAGGTCATTACAAGTGTGGGATGAGCTGGCGATGGTTGTGCTGATATCAATTCTAGGGCAATGGTTTTCATATGAAGCTTCAACTGCATTGCAGTAAGCAAAGGGTTCTAGATCGGCATGCATGGTTACCTCAGTGCCTTGATGCAAAAATTTGATGCACTGATGGTAAGTGGATGGAATGGATTTCATGGCATGAATCCATGGGCGATCAAAGAGGATGTTAAAATGTAGGTTTAGATCAATAACATGGCAGAGTGTTTCTTGGATGACTGGCCCAACCTTCATTGGAAAAAATAGTTCCTTCTATGGTTCTTTCCAAGTTGTCATAAGCTTTGATGGTGATAACCTCACTAATGATATCTGCCTTAGTATACCTAGCTTGTTTTATGAATTTTAGGGTGCAAATATTCAAGGCTGATCCATTATCTATCATTACTCTTTTAACAACAAAATTGGATACCATAATGGCTATGTAGAGTGGAAGGGTGTGATCTAGCTCGACCACAGGTATGTCAATGGGTTTGAATGATAAGGAACATGAGGAGGATAGGTGTCCAACAAGATTATGAAAATCAGTAGCGTTGATATCTGAAGGAACATGAGATTTTATGAGAGCACTATCAAGGATGTTTTTGTACATAGGACTAGTGCAGAGAAGGTCTAAAATGGAGATTTGGGCTGGCATGTTCCCAAGGTATTCCAAGATATTGTACTGGCTTTTTGATCGAGCTGATGGTGCTGGTGAAATTGGTGGGCCTGCGATGTTAAATTGTGCTCTTCGAGTGGTGACTACACACTCATTGTTTGGTCCTTGGATATTGATAACATTGACAGAAGGCTCTTTCTCGAATATACAACCTATGAGGCTACCATAATCTATATAGGATGAAGTGTGATCATTGTTCTTCCCATGCTGTTTGTTTGGCTGGTGGTTGTTGGTGTTTTTGTTGTTGGTTTAGATAGGTGCTTTTCAAAGATTTTGGTTGTTGTGAGGGGGAAAAGCATTTTGATAGATCTGTAAGCCTACATTGGGAGATGTTTGGGCACCAATGGTGATTTATTTTCGATCAATGAGGTCCTGCACATAATCTTTCAGTTTCATGCATCTGAGGGTGGTGTGACTTTTTACCCTATGAAATTTGTAGTACTCATTTTCTTTGTACCATGCATCTTTGGATTGGCCTAGGTCAATTTGATAGGTAGGAGGAAATTTTATGAGGTTTTCCTTAGTCAATTTCTCAAAAATGACATCTAATGGCTCACCAAGGGGTGTATAATTTCTAGGTGCAGGTTGGAACTTGGGCTTTGGTCTTACAACTACATTGATGGCTTTAGCTTGATTGCTAGACCCTTGAAAGTTGGGTCTTGGATTGTGGCCTTAATAGCTTTGGTGATTCTAGTGTTGGTAGTTGATAGTTTGTTGATTGTTTGGTTGATAAGGTGGGTTGGGCTGATTTTGGGAAGGACCAACAATATTCACATGTTTGGTGTCAGTGACACCATCTGTTGCAACATGCTTATTTTTGTTCTAATACCTAAACTTGTCATTGGAATGTGGTTGATTTTGGTTGGCATCCTTGTAAATCTTGATCGGACCATCTTTAATGAGTCCTTGCTCAAGGATCATTCCTTTTTCTTTGATATCTTTGTAGGTCTACAAACAGTTCATGGTCATGTGGTGAGCCAAGCTGGGATGGGTATTATCAATAAACATTTTCACCAAATGGCATTCTAGCAAGGTGCAAGATATGTGGGTGGTAAGGGTTTTCCATCTTTGCAGATATTCAAGAAGGCTTTTTCCACCTTTTTGCTTAGTGTGGACAAGATCAACTACTGGGAGCTCTATTTCAACAAGATGGGCATATTGGGCTACAAATGCCTCAGACAATTCAAAAAAGTTTTTAATTGTGCCATATGGGATTCTATAAAACCATTCAAGAGCTGGTCTGACCAAGCTTTTGGGAAAGAGATGCAAGAGGGAGACGTCACCGTATGCCACTTCTTGGTAGTGCATGTAAAATTCTTTGCTATGTGTGACAGGGTCTCCTTTTCCTCTGAATTTGTCAAACTTGGGTATCTCAAAGTGTTTGGAAATGGTGTCATGGTAATGGCTCTGTCAAATGGGTAAGGACACACATTCTCAAACTTGAAGGTTTTTAGATCATTTCCCTCCTGGATATTCTTCAAAGCTGTCTTCATGGCTTCCCATTTTGAATTAATGGGTGATGGTTGGGTGCCCCCAATGTAGGAGTGCCCTGAGGTAGGTATGTGCTAGATGGGGCAATGTAATATGGATGGCTTTGAGGTATGGGCTGGTAGGGATTGTACATGGCTTGGGCAACTGAATGATGGATGATGGGTTGCTGTAGTGGAGGTGGCACATATTGCTGCATGTGTTGTGAGGCTTGTTGTTGATATTGTATTTGAGGTTGGGATTTAGGAGCATAAGTTGGCTATGGGATAAATGGATTGCTTTGTGGAGGTAAGGTATAAGATGGTTGTGAAGTTTGGGGAAAGGATCGGGGAGATTGTGGAACTTGACTTTGGATTTGAGGAGTTTGACCAATATATGTGGGTTGTGCCTCCATTTGGGAACGTATCTGCATGGCAAAAGAGGCCAAGTAATTGGTGGTTGGTGGTGGTGGATTTCCTCCTAGAAGTGGCATAGAAAAATAGTTAGTAATAGGAGGTAATGGATTAGTTGGTGGTGGGAATTTAAAGCTTGGAAATGGAATTGATGGGGTGTGATAGCTTGGTGGCTGGATTTGAAAGCTTGGTAGAGTGGTGGCAGGAGCTTGGGTCACTTGAGAGCTTGGCAGAACATTGGTAGTAACTTGTGGTGTTTGATAGCTTTGTGGACTGAGGGTAGTAGCTTGTGGATTTGTGGCTGATGGCACTGAGCTCCAAAGACCTAGTGGAAATGATAGAATTGTGCTCTGAGATGAGGTAAACAAGCTAGGGGTGATGAAAGATTGATTACTTGGCCCCATGGGTGGCATCTTGATTGTATATTGTTGAGGTTGGCCAAAGATGCTAGCACTGATTTGGGAGATGGGTGAATTTGGAAGGCTAGGTTGGAGAGTAGCAGAAACAATAGTGAAGGGAGTGAATGATGAGGTGTTTTGGGTGAAGGGGGTTTGGGATGGAGTGGTATGGACCAATGGTGGAGTGGTGGTGGTTGGATTGGCTTGCGGAAGGGAGATTTCAACTTGAGTGGAGGTTGGTATGTTTGGGTCTGTTGGATCATAAGGATTGGCTTGAGCTCTTCTTTTGGGACATATTGAGGATACTCTGAATCATAAGAGCCTATTGGGAGTGGTAGTTGTCCAAAAAATGGGTGAGATGGATCTGATAAGGGAGGAGGTCTTCCAAAGTCAAAGGCTCCTATATTGTCCCTTTGAAAGTTAGCCATGATTGTTTCTTTGTTCTTGTCTATAATGGTGTTCACCAATACTACATTTCCTGGTTGGTTCATGAAAGCTTCAATATTAGTAGGTGATGGTATAGTGTTCTCTGGGCTGAAGGATGGTTGTGCTCAAGGGGAGCGATCCTATTTGATCCAAATGATAGGGTTCCATTGTTTCTTTCTTCTTCTTGGCTAAGCGAGTGATGGGTGTCATGAAAATGTTCCTAGGGATGAGATGCAACAATGTTGATGGATGCCAAGGGGGAATGCTTTTCTATGCAAATAATTTCCTGGGTTGAGGCAAAGCTATATGACAAACCTAAGGAGGATTGGGTTAGGGATTCTAACTTCAAAGATATGTCGCCAAATCATGAAAGGTCTGCTTTCCTATGTGCAAGCTTGGTGGTGATTGTGTCAACTTAAGGATAGACTGATGATCCTTTAGGAAAAACATGACATTGACCACTTGTGGATCCCAACCTTTAGCTCAAGGTGATGAGGGATAACAAGTGACAGAGCTAGATTACCCTAGACAAAGCTCTATCAAAGGGATAACCTTGGTGAGATTGGTGGATTTGCAAGATGGTAGGAATGGAAGACTTTGGCAAGGTGACAACAATTTTGAAGGGTTGGATATGAAGTTTAGGCTTTTGGGATGCTAGCTAGATTTGAGGGGATTGGTTTGGTTCTAAGGCAAAGATCTAAATGAGATGGGTGAGCTAAAATTCTTAAGGGGATGACTAAGGGTAGCTAGCTTACCTACAAGGATGACTCTAAAGTGGAGCTTATGCAAGAAGATGTGGAGGAACAAGGGGGCCTAATCATAGAAATCATGCGTAGTTGGTAAGGCATAAGTAGGGTTAACTCCTGGATGCTTGCTAAATTTGATAGTGCGATCTAACCAGGCATTTTGAAGGGCTTCGTCAGTAGCTTTGTCTTCTGCTTTGTGGAGTTTGGCAATTCGAGGGCTTGGTGTTACTTTCTTTTTCTTAGTTACAATTTCTTGGTATGCCTAAGATGGCTTGAGTTTGGCTTTGTGAAACTTCTATTTGGGTTTGGGTTGTTCTAACATAAATTCCTGAATTCTCTTGGCTTAGAGAGATTTTTGTTGTTTTGCTTCAACTCGTTCAACTTCTAGAATAGGTAGTGACTACGCTAAGTATGCCCTAAGCTAGGATTGACCAAGTTTGGCAAACATTCATTCAACAAGTAAAAAATTAAGCAATAGATAAGAACAACCAGATAGAAGTTTTTGATTCTCAGAATGTGATACTTGCACCAAGGAGTGTGTATGTTTTACAAATGTTTCGATCAGTCACTTCAAACACATTAACACCCTAGATGGTTGTTTGCAAGGCTGATAGTTGGTTTAGCTAGGGAGTCCTCGATATACCCAAGGTACGTGAGGCCCAAATCCATAGATGAAAACAAAAAGATGTCATAGAGCCGAGAGGAGCGGTAACCCACTTCTCCTCTTTCACTTCTCAAGGGTATAAAGTTCCTTGAGGCTTAGCTCAAGTGACAAAATTTTGATCCCAAGAGAGGTGTCTTTGGATTCACCTCCCGATCTTTATACTCCACTGGAACACTAGAGTTGAGGTCATCCTAAGGGGTGATGAAATACCCAAGCAGACCTCCTAAAAGCTAAGACAAGATTTTGGATCCTAATCTTATGCACCCAAGATGGCCTCGAAATATGACAAGGGGAGAGAAGACTTGGATGATCTTGAGCTAAAAGATAGAGTTCTTTTCCAACTGACACTTAAGTTTTTCAGATCTAGACCTTGCAAACACACATGTTTAGGATGCAAATGTTCAATTCCAACTTGAAGCATTAACAAAAGTAAAATTGATCGAAGAATGAATACACCAACAAGATTTAGGGTCAACAAAATCAAACTCGCACCCCCGGAGGCCCTCCACATCAAGTATCGATTGATTTTTCTTTAAGACATTCAAGATTGAGTGTGAGTTTGTTTTAAGCTCAAAATAAAGATGTGTAAAACTCAGTTTCAAGCGTGTGCCCGGAGGCCCTCCACGTCAAGATTTTTTCAATTTTTATGCCCAAATGAAGTGTTAGTGAGACTAATGTGCATTCAAGAAATTTTCTATCTTAGAAAAACCAATAAAAACTCAAGTGATTGGAATTTGATTTTTGCGGAGCACTTAAGACCTTCTTAGGTAGACCCATCTCCATATATGGTGCTGATATTGCAACCAATGGTTAGAATTATGGGTGATTAAAGAGGGTGAGTCGACCAATCAATTCAGTCAAAGTGTCTTTATTTGTTTTTATAATTTAGAAAGTTTCTAAAATGTAGATTCTTTTTATGCCCCAAAAGATGAAGTGTGAGATATTGTAATGATTAATTGACCTTTTGCATTCAAGATTGGATTTATTGTTTTAATCATGCATTCATAAAAAAAACAAACTTGATTTTAATCCATGGCACTCAAGAGTGATTTTAGCAACATGCATTCAAAGACAAGTAATTAAACATTCAAGTTTTTTCCTTTGAGCATTCAAGATTGAGATTTTGTGTGTTGTTTTAAGAACTTTGAAGCGCTTTATTTTAACCTTAGATCATTCAAGATTATTTTGGACTCAAAAGTGAAAATGACTCTTTGGACTTTGGTTTTTATTCAAGATTTTGTGTTCTAGTTTGCATGTTTTAAGCCCAAAAATGATATTCCTAGATTGTTTTGATGCATGAAAAACCTAAGAAACATTCAAGATTTTGCAACAAGACATTTGTTTGGAACAAATAACAAATCTTTTAGGACAATTTTGGCAACCATTTAGGACTCTTAGTTTTCATGAGATTTTTAAAAGAACTTTAAAATATTTGCAAATGAGGTTCATTTTATCCTTGATTGATGCTTTGAGTTTGATTTAGATTTTAGTGTGCACTTAGTGTTGATTTTGAACCTTTTGAAATGGAAACTTGAAGTTCTTTTTAAATTCTAAAAAATGAAGTGTTCCTAACTTTGCATGAATGCATCTAAAACCTTGATGTTGCAAGGATGCAAATGATTAGATTGGTTTAGTTTTAGTTGTTAAAAGATTTTTTTTTTTTGCAAATTTTTAGTTTTTAATGGATTTAAGTATGATTTGAGGGTTCATTTTAAGCACTAAAAAGAAGTGTGTATGATTTTGCTTCCTTAAAAAAAAAAGGCCAAGATCTCCCACAAGAAGAAGAAGAAGAAGTAGATGGAATAAGAAGATTATAGACAAGAAGAGGAAGAAGAATTCCAAGTGCTTTGTCCACCTATAAGCTTGAAAAATCTGCAAACACTATGAGATAGACTATGAGTTCCTTTGTCTTCTTCATGCTCATGTGGACCTAACAAACCAATTTATACAATCCTACCAATCACAAAAACAAGCAAAATTAGCCAAAATTAGCAAACGACATACAAAACTTGACTAAAAAAGCTAATGAAAATGACCCATGTGGGGTCCCACCAGGCGTACCAAAATGTAAATGAGCAATGTTAGTATGCTAATAAAAACCAAATTTAAATAAAGCTTCTACAAATTAAACAAAATTCATAAACTTCAAGATAGACTAAGATGAGCTCTCAATTGAAAATATGAGCCATTAATGGGCTCTTTCAATGAGAAGCTCTCTTGTTGAGTGGCTTTGTCTAAATAGATAGGATGTATGCTCAAGCTTATGCTTCAAAAAGGGCTTCAAATGGAGTTGGAATTTGGGTGTGAGTGTATGGTTTTGATGTAAAATGGCATTATAACTTTACTTCATGGATTGTGTACTTTTTCAAAAGGGAAGGATCCAATTTATAGGCAAGAGGCTTGAGGGATTGAGGGCTAAGATGCAAGGATGGGGAAAAGCTCATGGAGGGCTCAGATTGCATGAGAGGAGAGCACATGGATTGTGCTTCCTTACAGCCAATCAGGGAGTGACACATGTCACAGGGTGAGCGGATGGAGGAAAGGGGAAGGATGAGTCAACAAAGGAGGCTCAAGGGATAAAATCTTCATAAAGACCCTCATAATGGCTTGTAAGAGCAATGAAAGGGCTTGGAAGAGTCATTTATGGCCTAGTGGGCTTCATAAAGTTTTATGGTTGGGATATTTTGAGGGAGATGAGAGAAATTTTGACTTGGGTTTGATTAGGAAGGTTTTAAGCTTGCTTAGGATTGTGCAAATGATTAGAGGATGGATTAGGATGATTTAGGATTAGCTTTGGGATAGGCAAGTGGATGGCATTTAATGAGGGTGGGGTGAAGGAGGAGATATTTGTTAACTTTGGCTTGGGTTAGTAAGTCTTAACCCATGTTTAGGGAATGTGACAAGGTTAGGAGGGGATTAGGATTAGGTTTAAAGACATCTTCTAGAAGAGTCTAGACTTTGGATGAGGATAAAGACTTTCTAGAATAGTCTAGAACTTCCTAGGATGAGGATGAAGACTTTCTAGAAGAGTCCAGAACTTCTTAGGATGAGGATAAATTAGATTTTTAGGAAATAAATAAAGTTTTATTTATTTCAAGGGTTTGGGTTGCGGAGATATTTATTAAAACTTTTTTAATAAACATGAGGATTAATATTTAATCTTAATTAAATATTTTGAGTTGGGACTAGGGGTAGGAAATGATGGGATTAGCCTTTAATCAAAATTAAAGAGGGATTAGAAGATTTTGGAAGAGGTTAGTGGTCTTAAGGAAATTGGCCAAGTTTTGGGCAAAAAATAAATAAATTAATTTTTTAGAATTTTTGGTTAATTTATTAATTAAATAATTAATAAATAAGGAAATAATGTTTAAATAATATTTAAACATTTTTGGGAGAGATTCCTTAATTAAATATTTTTAATTAAGATAAATGATTTAATGGCATAAAAATATATAAATAAATTAAATAATTAATTAATTAATAAATGATGATGTCATCCGGACTTTTTTCAGAAAATAAAAATACTTTATTTTCTAAAAGATTTAGGTGTCTACAATTAGAAGCTTCTTCAAAAGTCTTTCAAAATTTCTCAACTACTGCCTCTACTGGAATTAACTTATCCTTTGCATCATCCTCAAAAATATCTAAACACACATTAGTATAATGTTTCTCAACCTCCAAAATTTTCTCTTGAGCTTGCTCCTTGAGCCTATGAATCTCTGCATATAATGTCTCGATTACTTTATTCCCATCTACAATATTTTCTATCCAATGACCAATTTTTTCTAATTCCTTATCTATATATACATCCATCAGCATCTGATACCTTTGTCCTTTGATAGAATGCAATGCTTGCAAGTCTTTTCCCTAGGTATGCACTTCATCCATTAGACCAAAATATTGATTGAAAGTAGCTACTAGCTTGTCTGCATTCTTCTTCATGACATGTAATAACTTCAGATTTCCTTGAATAATTAGTACATGTTTCTCCTCAAAACTTTCTTGCCATTTTTGACAAGCTCTCAAAAATGGCTCCAATTGTACCACACCCTTATCTCTTCTCTCAATTGCTATGTTCAAAGTGTCCTTAGGGTTTGTGGGATCAAAGGGGGCAACAACTTCACTTAAATATCGCTTTAGGATTTTTTTTCTTTTTCCAAAGTGTTATTAATTTTGCTCCATCTTGTTCCAAGCTCTGGAATACCTCCTTCAGTCCTGTTGTAACCATTAACTTCATGGTATCCAAGGTAGGCTTCCCAAGCATGACCTCCCTGATTTGATAATCTTGTGGCATCAATTCTTCAACATTTGAAAGTAAAGGAGGGATAGCCACATGAGAAAACAAGTCCTATCTCTAATTACTTGTAATAAAGGCTATGTCTATGTATTCTTTGGAGGTGATTCAATTTTTGTCAGTACTTCAATCAATTCCATTCTATCTTCCTCTTTAGTGGTGAATTGCTACCTTTTATTTCTTATCACTTCCTTTCTCAACCACCTTGGGATATGATCTAATGGAGATTTTCCTTTTGAGGATGAAGGAGTCTATTTTTCTATGCCTTTTCCCTTATCTCCCCTTTCTGGAGTCCTCTCCTTTTGTGTGAGATGTGTACTAGGAGTCTCTATATTTGTAGAGTCCACATTCCTTACCTCAGTGTCTTGAGAAGTTTGCTAAGGCTATTCACTTATCTACCCTTCGTCTGACACTTCCTCAGTGGATATTTTCTATGGCTCTTCCTCTTGTCCTACTTGTACCTATTCTTCTTTGTTATTTGGAGAAAAGGGAGTAACTACTCCCTTTTATACATAGAATGTGACTTGTACTAAGGATGGTGCTACCTCAAGTCCTTATGGTTCGGGTGGCTGCTAACTCCAATCCTCCTATTGACGTTGATTTGTTGGAGTATCTCTTATTTTATCCCTGACCAATTTAGTACCCACAAGAATGAAATCAAATTTTTACATCCAAAAGACATTAGTGCCCTCCACATAGTACTCATCTATCTACTATTGCATTTCATCTTCTATTGTGGTGGTTTGAATGGGTTGCTAAGGGATAGATGGCAGTGTGATAGTGGAGCTTCTTCTCCTTTTTGACTTTGTAGTTCTCATAAGATAGGTACTTTAGTTCAAAGGTAGATTATCCTCTTTGTCCTCATCATCCTCTTCTTCTACCTCTTCAGGGATTGGTTTAGGAATTGATGGGAAAGGAATCACTTTCCTAATAACCTTTTGCCTTCTCTTTACTAGAGTCTTGAGCTTTCTTCTTTTAGGCAGGGAGGGGGAGGCTTGCTCTACCTGTTGAGGTTTCTGCTTCCCTTGGGCCTTGTTCAGTTGGTGGCACTTGGGGATCACCTTGAGCTTGTGTGGCTTCTGCATTTTTTGACCCTTGTATATTTTCTTCTTCTTACTATGGAGGTGCCTAAATTTCTACCTCTTTTGACTGGGCTTTTTAGGGAGAATTCCTCTTCCTTTTGCCTTTACCTTTACCTTTCTAAGCCCTATAATATCCAATTGGCCTATCAAGTTGGTACACTATTTCTGGTCTAACTGGTGACTGGGTCGTAAATGTAGGCACTATGACCTTTTCTCCTCAACCTTTAGCTGGGTGGGCTTGAGCATGGAAGTTCACCATTTTAGGAATTTGATCAAGTTTTAAAAGTCTCTTGATCCAATCGTTTGTCAATTTAATGATGTGCCTCACCCTATGATTGATATCTACATTTTCTTCTTTATCAACCTCAACATTCATGATAGGTTGGTCACCAATCTTTTCCCTATTAAAAAATGGATCAAGCAGCTCCTCCATATCTTGTTGCATAATCTTTAATGGGATCTTTATCTTTAAAGTCCTTTCTGCTAGATATATAGTCATCCTACAATAATCCCTTATGTGGATATCATAGTTGTCTATTGCATTCATCCAATAATCTTCAACCACATCCTCATACTGGAATTTCTTACCAAGTATTGTACTCTCTTGATATTATAAAAATAGGGTTGAGAGGAATTATACTCATCCAAAGGATACTATTCCCATTTGCATTTGAAAGATAGAATATCTTACCTTCAATCCACCCTGAAAGGTCCTATAGCCATAGGCTACATCCAACATGTTTTGTGCATCTTTCTAACTCTATCTGATGCAGGAGCATCCAAAGGTATAAGGGCAATCTTGTGTCACCCAAAAAAATGTACTTAGAATTAGTTTCTATTTCATGTCTTTACATTTTTGGATACCCATTTGGCTCAAATAAAGCTTCAAACTCTCATAGTTCAACTATCAGTGCGTTTGAAAATCCCAAAAAAATAGGAGCATGTATTTGGGCCATCATTTCAATAAACTAGAAGGTGCGAATTGGCCAGATGAATGTAATCATGATTTAGAGCATTCTAGAAAAAGAATCAGGTCAATAGGCCCCACGGTTTGAAAGTTATTGCAGTTTTTTGAGTTTTGGAGACCTCCTAAGAATGCTTCAAAGTTCGGTTTGGGGCATTAAATGACCTCAAAAAGGGTCAAAAAATGGGGGACAAGCTAAGCTTGTCCATAGGGCTATAGAGCACTTCGAGAGCTTTTTGAAAATGTAAATAGTTCTTCAATCGGAGCTACGGTTCAAAAGTTATGCCTCCCAAAAGTTCGGTTACCGTTTTTGGATTCTTCTAGATTTGCACCGACTTCTAACGCAGCTTCCAGAACCTTCTATTTTGTTGGTGGATGCCTACTAGCACTTTCTAGAATTTACTGCTGGTCCTTAACCCTCCGAGGTCTATTTAAGGAGATTTCTGGCATTGTAAAAGGCAGTTCGGGGTAGAGTTTGAGAGGAGGTGCTATAAGGAGAAATATTCTCCAGATTTATGCTATTGTAAGCCCTTAGGGCATGTTCTGAAGTTTATTTTCTCTGTACTATTTGTACTAGCTTATTTTCTCAGTTAATATAATTTTCCTTTTCTATTGTGTCCATTCTATTTTTGGGTTGTGCCCCCATCAAGTGGTATCAGAGCGGGTTTTCCTGAGTGTGTAGACAGAGCGCCGACTGTGAGGCAGTTTGCACCAGGACTGTGTGGTTGTGGGTTTGAGTTAGAAGATGCCTCCACGAAGAGAGTGTGGTGGAAGTGCCAAAGCTATTGATCCTAAGGAGGTTAGAGCCCTCCAGAGGAAGATACAAGCATTGCAAGAGGAGCTTCGTAGAGGAGAAAATGTTGCCGCAGGTGACAACAGTGAGGATGACAATGAAGAGGAAGTAATGGGACCAGAAGAGGAAGAAGATGGGGAAGTTCTGAATCCTACAGAGGAAAGGCTTTTTAGGGCCATTACTAAGTTTGGGAAAAGACCTACAATTGAAGTGGGTATATTTTCAGGAAATCTGAAACCAGATGAGTTGATCGATTGGATCAATGAACTGGAAGAATACTTTGAGTATGAGGATATAAGGGACCCAGATAGAGTTAAGTTTGCAAAGGCCAAACTGAAAGGCCATGCCAAAATCTGGTGGCAAGAGGTTCAACTGGAAAGACTTAAAAGAGGAAAGGAGAAGATCACAAGATGGGATCGCATGGTGGACAAATTGAAGAAGCAGTTCATTCCTGTGGACTACGAGCTTGATCTGTTTAAGAAGATGCATGGGTTAAAGCAAGCAGGAAGATCAGTCCAAGAATATACAGAGGAGTTTTACCGACTCTTGATTAGAGCGGGGCATGCAGAAGAAAATAAGGAGAAGGTTGCTCATTATATCAGTGGGTTGCGACCTAGCATCCAGGAGGAATTAAGTCTTGTAAGAATGACCAACGTTGAAGAGCCATACCAGTTTGCCCTACGAGTTGAAGAGAAGCTAAATAAACGGTTTGAAGGAAGACAAAGAGGGTGCAGTCAAGGAGGAAGGGGAAGTGGTAGATCATCTGGAGGCTGCAATGAAACCCAAAAGAAAAATGAAGATGTGGGTACTAGCAGAAACTAGAGGAATGAGGGTTTCAACCGGTCCCATGATCAAGACTTTGAAAATCAAAGAGGAAGAGGTAGAGGGCATGGAAAAGGAAGAAGAGGCTTCCGTGGTACCTATTTCCATTGCAACGAAGAAGGTCATCGTGCCTTTGAATGCCCTCAATGACAAGGAAGGACAGATAGGAGAGCTGAGGGCCAAGCTAGGGTTGCTCATGTGGATGAGGATGCACAATCATCACATTCAGAGGATGTAGAAAGAGGAGAGACCTTGGTAAATGAAACAGTCCTACTAAGTGGTGAGAATGAACCATGACAACAAAGGAGTTTTTTTCGTACCAGATGCAAGTGTGAGAATAAATGTTGTGATGTGATCATTGATGGTGGTAGCACTGATAACCTAGTATCAGAAGAGATGGTCTCTAAGCTGAAGCTCAAGAGGGAGAAACATCCCCAGCCCTATCAGATTTCTTGGGTAAAAGATGATCATAAGGTTCTGGTAAGTGAACAATGTTTAGTAAAATTCAAAATTGGGAGTTACCATGATGAAGTTCTCTGTGATGTTATTTCGAAGGATGTTTTCCATCTATTGTTGGGTAGACCATGGCAGTTTGATAGACATGCAATACATGATGGACATGCAAACACATACTCTCTGACAAAGGATGGAGTTCGCCACAAATTGAAGCCCATGAAAAAGGAAGGTGAAAAGGTATGTAGCAGTGCTAGGATTTGTCTTGTTGATGGAAGGAAGCTTTTAGATGGCATGAGACATCAGCGTATGTGCTATGCTTTGATTCCTAGGAAAGATAAAGAAGGTAGTAGTGAAATACCATTTGAAGTTTTAGATTTACTAGGGGAATTTGGAGATATTATCTCTGATAATGTTCCAGATTGATTGCCACCAGTAAGGCAAATCAGTCATCAGATAGATTTGATTCCAGGAGCTAGTTTACCTAATAAGGCTGCTCACAAGATGACTCCTACTGAAACAGAAGAGCTAAATAGACAGGTTCAGGAGCTGTTGAGGAAGAGCTTGATTCGAGAGAGCCTGAGTCCATGTGCAGTACCTGTAGTACTTGCACCAAAGAAGGATGGAGAGTGGAGGATGTGTACAAATTCTCGAGCTATAAATAGGATAACCATCAAGTACCGATTTCCTTTACCAAGGATGGATGATCTTATGGACTGCTTGAGTGGAGCTCAGTACTTCACAAAGATAGATATGAAGAGTGGCTATCATTAGATATGGATTCAAGAAGGAGATGAGTGGAAAACAACCTTCAAGACCAAGGAGGGTCTTTATGAGTGGTTAGTCATGCCCTTTGGATTGACAAACGCCCCAAGCACCTTCATGCGGCTCATGAATGAGGTACTTAAGAAGTTCTTGGGAAAATTTGTTATTGTCTATTTGGATGATATTTTAATTTTCAGCAAGACTTTGGAAGAACATTTATTGCATATTCATAGTGTCCTTGAAAGGCTAAGGGAAGAGAAACTATTAATTAATCTAAAGAAGAGTGTCTTTGCAAAAAGGGAGTTAGTCTATTTGGGATTTGTTATATCACCTGAAGGTCTCAAAATGGATCCAGAGAAGGTAAAAGCCATCTAGGAATGGCCTACTCCAAGGTCTGCTACTGAGGTAAGATCATTTCATGGTCTGGTTAGTTTTTACAGGAAGTTTATTAAGAATTTCAATGGCATATGTGCACCCCTAACTGATACAATAAGAGGGGATAGAAAAGAGTTCAAATGGACTGCAGCTGCTACGAGAAGTTTTGAATTGCTGAAGAAGAAGGTGACTGAACAGCCTGTGTTGGCACTTCCAAATTTTAGAAAAGTATTCTAGGTGGATTGTGATGCTAGTGGTAGCGCTATTGGAGCTGTATTAAGCCAAGAAGGTAAGCCTATTGCATATTTTAGTGAAAAATTGAATGATGCAAAGAAGAAGTATTCTGTTTATGATCAAGAGTTCTATGCAATAGTTCGAGCCTTAAAGAAATGGAGGCACTATTTATTGCCAAAGGAATTTGTTTTGTATACTGATCATTAGGCATTACAGTACCTAAATAGCAAAGGTAAATTGAATCAGAGGCATATGAAGTGGGTAGAATTCTTGTAGAGTTATACATTTGTGTTGAAGCATAGAAGTGGAAAATCTAACAGGGTTGCAGATGCACTAAGTAGGAGACAGTTGTTGCTTACAACAATGCAGGTTGAAGTAGTTGGGTTTGATGAACTTAAGAATTTGTACCCTAAGGATCTTGATTTTGCTAAAGCATGGAAAGCTTGTAAAGAACCTGTTGCTGTAGATAGAACCAAGTGGTTAGACTATTTGATTCAGGATGGCATGTTGTTCAAAGGTAGTCAATTGTGCATTCCAAGGAGTTCCATGAGGGAAAATCTGATTAAGGAGAAACACAGTGGAGGGATGGCAGGACATTTTGGTCGAGATAAGACCATTGCCATTCTTAGAGAACATTATTTTTGGCCTCAAATTACACAGGATGTGAAGAAGTTTGTACAGAGTTGCCAGGTTTGTCAAGTTGCCAAGGGGTTTAGTCAAAATACTGGCCTATATCATCTATTGCCTGTTCCATCAAGGCCATGGGAGGACATAAGTATGGATTTTGTTCTTGGATTGCCAAGGACACAAAGGGGTAATGACTCAGTATTCGTGGTGGTTGATAGGTTCTCCAAAATGGCACATTTCATTCCATGCCACAAAACTCATGATGCTGTCCATATTGCAGACTTGTTTTTCAAAGAGGTGGTAAGACTACATGGTCTTCCAAGGAGTATAGTTTCTAACAGAGATACTAAATTTGTGGGGTATTTCTGGAGGACATTGTGGAAGAAGTTGAGAACAGACTTAAAATTCAGTTCCACGCATCACCCACAGACTGATGGCCAAACAGAAGTGGTAAATAGAAGTCTGGGCAATTTGCTGAGATGTTTAGTTGGAGATAAGCCCAAGGGATGGGATTTGATTCTACCACAGGCAGAGTTTTCTTATAATAACTCTGTAAATAGGAGTACTGGAAAATCACCATTTCAAATTGTATATGGGAATAGCCCAAGGACTGTACCAGAATTGAGGAAGATAGAACAAGGGGAGAGAACAAGTGCTGAAGCTAAGGAATTTGCTGAACACATCAAGCATCTACATGAGGAGGTTCAAGCACACATTATCAAGATGAATCAAGAGTATAAAGCTAGGGCTGATCAAAGGAGAAGACATAAGGAATTCCAAGTAGGGGATCTTATCATGGTGCACTTACGAAAAGAAAGATTTCCAGTTGGTACTTACAACAAGCTGAAAATGAAGAAATTTGGCCCCTACAAAGTTTTGAAGAAACATAACTCAGGAAATGCATATGAGGTGGAGCTGCCAGATGGTATTCACATTTCTCCCATTTTCAACATTGCAGATTTAATAGAGTATCATGATGATGGTACAGATGAGGAGTTGGTTTTAGAGCCATGCCCAATTCCTGCTTCTAAGAAGGAGGAGATAGAAGACATTCTAGATCATCGTGTGGGTAGGAGTACCAGAAATAGGCAGTATGAAGAGTATTTGGTCAAATGGAAAGGACGACCGATTGAGGACTCAACTTGGATTTCAGCAGCTGAGGTTTCCCATTTGGGATTTCCTCTACCATCCATAAAGTGGCAGGGTCACTTTTCAATCTACCCTGGGTGTCTGATGCAGGAGCATCCAGAGGTATAAGGGCAATCCTGTGTCACCCAAAAAAATGTACTTAGACTTAGTTTTTGTTTCATGTCTTTACATTTTTGGATACCCATTTGGCTCAAATAAAGGTTCAAACTCTCATAGTTCAACTATCAGTGCGTTTGAAAATCCCAAAAAAATAGGAGCATGTATTTGGGCCATCATTTCAGTAAACTAGAAGGTGCAAATTGGCTAGATGAATGTAATCATGATTTAGAGCATTCTAGAAAAAGAATCAGGTCAATAGGCCCCATGGTTTGAAAGTTATTGCAGTTTTTTGGGTTTTGGAGACCTCCTAAGAATGCTTCAAAGTCTGGTTTGGGGCATTAAATGACCTCAAAAAGGGTCAAAAAAT
This sequence comes from Cupressus sempervirens, assembly GCA_028749045.1. Taxonomy (NCBI): domain Eukaryota; kingdom Viridiplantae; phylum Streptophyta; class Pinopsida; order Cupressales; family Cupressaceae; genus Cupressus; species Cupressus sempervirens. The sequence goes on from CM053784.1 coordinate 26,672,284, forward strand.
GGGGGGCAAGAAAAGCTTGTCCATAAGGCTATAGAGCACTTCGAGAGCTTTCCGAAAATGTAAATAGTTCGTCAATCGAAGCTACAGTTCAAAAGTTATGCCTCCCGAAAGTTCGGTTACCGTTTCTGGATTCTTCTAGATTTGCACCGACTTCTAACGCAGCTTCTAGAACCTTCTATTTCATCAGTGGATGCCTACTAGCACTTTCTAGAATGTACTCCTAGTCCTTAACCCTCCAGGGTCTATTTAAGGAGATTTCTGGCATTGTAAAAGGCAGTTCGGGGTGGAGTTTGAGAGGAGGTGCTATAAGGAGAAATATCTCCAGATTTATGCTATTGTAAGCCCTTAGGGCATGTTCTGAAGTTTATTTTCTCTGTACTATTTGTACTGGCTTATTTTCTTAGTTAATATAATTTCTCTTTTCTGTTGTGTCCATTCTGTTCTTGGGTTGTGCCTCCATCACTATCATATGCAGACACGAGTTGTCGAGAGATCTCTAGGAGAACCAGTCTATCACTAGGATACCTAGGGAGCTTCTTTGGGTTGAGAGTTGTACCTGCTACCCTCAAATATGTAAATGTTCAGAACTAGATATAACAAGCTCTAACTAGTGATATCTGTGCAGTTGCCTCCTTTGATATTCTCTTTACATAATCCCCCTCTATAAATTGAATTACATTGAATATGAAAGCAACATTTACAATCCTATATTCTTTTCTTTTCGTTGAAAGCCTCTTCTTGACTAGCTAAGGATTACAATGTAAGGCCATGTGTTTGCATCCTATATGCTAGCCTTCTTATAGGGCCCACGATAATCTAGGGCCCACGATAATATATCACCCTTGTTGCTAATAAGTATACCAAGTATGATGTCATGTAGAATTTTCTATTATTCTTTATTTCCATTAGTTTCTCACTCAAGTTCTCATTGAGGATGGAGGCCTAGTCAAGTGGCATCTTCACTGTCTTGATGGTCTTGATAAAGTGCACCATCCAAATATTCAAATGCCTTGATGCCAAAAAACCCATGACTCTACTCAAGAGTATGATTGAGTATTCAATATCTTCCTTCATGTAGCCTCATGTCATATCCACTTTTCTTGCCTTCTACCTAAGGGGAGTCTTCTCAATAAGGTATGATGACTGTATAATTTTAGAGGCTTCCTTCACATGTTTGCTATACCATCTCTCATTTTGGTGGTAGGTTAATCTAATGAATTGATCCACCGTTGGTATATGGAATACATTTTCTATATTGTTAGGTTGGAGATCCAAGATAATCTCTCCAGTTATACTTTTGATGACCCTTTCCTCAGGAACATATTTCTCTGCAAGTGTCATAATCAGCTCTGAGGATTACACTGACACCAGATGTGAAGCTATGTTAACAAGCCCTAATTGAATCAATGTGGAAACCATGGGGGACCTCTCAATCAATTTATTACATAATGTTAGGAATGCACCCAAATTTGTGTGACCTAACTCGGTGTCCTGGATCTTAGAGTACTCATCCTAGAATCATGATTTTGTTGGCACACCCTAAAACTTGAATACTACCAATTTTGGGACCATTTTCTCAGCAAGGGAGGATGATGAAGATTCCATCAAATTTACACAAAGAGCATGTCCATTAGCTCATAATTAAAAAGTTCTTGATTAATTTAGGCCTTGGTTAATTCAAAAAAAACCCTAAAAAACTAATTGTTCCAAAAACCTAAAAACCTAACTTTGTCCCTCAAATGCAAATAAAAACAAAGAAAAGGTGCACCTAGCACACCCTATATCCTAGTGCATGTTCCACTATTAAAAAATATGGGATGCACACTAGCACACCTCATGAGGTGTGCTGATGCACACCCAATTGGGACTTAGTATAAATTGATGTGGCTTTTCGAGGGGGTGCACAATAGTACACCTAGTTAGGTTTTACTACTATGTGCCCTAATTAAGGTTTATTTATGTTTTTTGTTTTTTTTAAAAAAAATTTTCATTTGAGGTAATATGTATGCATCAAAAAACTTGGGTAGGTGTGTGAATGCACACTTTTAAAAGTGTTGTGTGTTAGTTTTCTTGTGCTTGTGTAGGGGTGTAATGTGCACCTCTTGTGTTTTGGAGTTGTGGTGATGAAGATATAACAGAGGGAGAATGAAATGAAGTATGGTTTATATAGACCCTAAGCACCTTGTGTGCTATGCAAGTGCATAGCTACACTGTTGCACATCTGCATATCACCAAAGGTGAAAAGCCTAATGTGAGTCCCTTGACGCACTAGTGCACCTGTTGAGGGTGTGCTAGTGTATCTTTTTCTTTTGAAAAATTGACTTATCCCCTCTAAAATTGAAATTAGGATTCTAGGTTTTCGAACCAAGACTCAAATCTGACCTAAAACACTAAAAGAAACCCTAAAAAGACTCAGACCCTAGACTAGGGATCTAGAAAGCCAAAAAAAGAAGTAAGGGGTCTCCCATTTCTAGTAGAAATGGGGTGTGCATTGTGAAACCACAATAGTCACCTTCCCATGTCACAAGCCCTTGACACCTCACAACCACATTAGCTATGGCATCTACCACCATATTAGACTCACGATACACATGATTAGTGTAATAGCAATCCAAAGTGTTAAGGATATCTTTGGTCTCCTTAATTTTTTTTTCTATATTTGTTGAGGTAAGTTATTTTATTCTTAATAGTCTCTACATTTGAGTAAACAATAGATATGTCTATAGAAATCATTAATGGTATTTGGATAAGTTAGAGAATATTTAGAAAGGTGATGAAAAGTTCAATCATGCTAAGTTGCAAAATTCAAAAGCTAAGTTTGAATGCTTACAAATGAAAGAGAATGACATTATAATAATCCATATAGAAAGGGTAGATGATGTTTTAGATGAGATCAATGGTCTTGGATGTGAATTTAAAGATGATAAATTTGTGAAAAAGGTACTCATCTCTCTTATTAAACCTTTTTGTTCTAAGGTCTCTAATATAGAAGAGTCACAAAAACTATATAATTATAGGAAAGAACATATGTATACATTCTTACTTTTTGAGATGAGAGGATTTGGTACTAATAGTGCAAAGACCAAGATTGCATTTAAAGAAATGAAAGAAGTGAAAGATGAGAAATTTTATTAAGAAGCCTTTGATGAGATTAAGGCATACTATGTGAGGAAGATGAAAAAGGGGACTAAAGAATAAAAGGAAAGTTACTATTCAAATATTGTAGCTATGATAAGATAGCTCATTATGCTTCTATATGTTCTAAAATAATTATAAATAATAAGAATAAGAAAATCAAAGACAAGAAAAATAAGAAAGCTTACTTTGTCAAAGAAGATGCTATTATTTCCGATGACGAATCTATTTATGAAGAAGATGATGAATGCTTATTTTGAATTTTATAGGAAGAAGAATATTATGCTAACCCTACTAAATTGTGAAAATACTTTTTAAAAAGGTGATGCTAAATTTTAAGCTACTAAGTTATTTTCTTTTCATGCTAGAAATGATAAAGATGAATGGCTTATTGATAGTGGATCTTCAAATCATATGACTAGTGATAAGAGTAAGCTTGTAAGACTTAATAAATATGAAGTAGGTGTTGTTAGGTTTGGAGGTGATCAATCTACTAAGATGGTTTGAATATTTTCAATTAGTTTTGATGACAATCATAATAATAACATTTTAAATTATGTTAAGGACTTAAGATGTGATCTTTTGAGTGTTGCTAAAATGTATGGAAATATAGATGGATACAATCATTTTTTTAGGACGGTGGTTGGGAAATCAATAAAATAATTGAAACTATGATTGTTACTAGAAAGAAGACATGAAAAAAATTATTAGTTAAAAACTGCTAGTGGATACTATTTGATGACTCCAATAAATGAAATTTGGTTATAACATAAGAGGATGTATATTATTCATTTTTATAATTTGGTGAGGATTGGTTTAGTTCAACGTATGAAAGATATGTCAAATCTTATAAAATCTACTAATGTTGTCTATAAAGAGTGTCCATTTGGAAAGAACACAAGGATGACTTTAAGGTTAAATAATATTCTTCTATTATGCTATTGGAATTGGTGCATCACTAATATTTGTTTTCCAACTAGAACAAGTATTTAACAAGGTGATATATATTTCATGATTTTAATTAATAATTATTCTAGAATGACTTTGGTTACTTTTGTAAAAGGAAAATTACAAGCTCTAAAAAAGTTTAAGATATTCAAAGAAATGGTTTAAAATGAGATAGATAGAAGAATAAAATGTTTAAGATCTAATAGAGGAAAAAAATTTACTTCCAATATTTTTAATACTTTTTGTGAGAACCATGGAATGAAGATGCACTTGCTTGATCCTAGAACACTACAATAGAATAATGCAATTGAGAGAAAGAATAGAAAATTTCAAGAAGCTACTTGAAAAATGAGGAATGAAGAAACCCTACTCTTATCAAGAAAACCTATTGGAAATCTACTAGAGATAGGAAATACATACTACATTTTACACTTAATAGAGTACATGTTAAAATAAACTTCTAAAAGATATCTTATGATATATGATATGGAAGGAATTCTATGAAATGTTTTAAAGGGTTTAGAAGTAAGTGTTATATTATATGATATGAAGAAAAAATGGAAAAGTTTGACATAAGTGATGATGAAGGTACTTTTATTGGATACTCTAGACTAAAAGTAAAGCATACAAATGTTACAAAAAGAGACTAGGAAGAATAGTTGAAAGCATAAATATGAAGTTTGATGTTCAAACATTATGAAGATGGCATAAGTATAAGATGTATATGAATTAGATGCGAATCATTTGGCAAAGTGGAAGAAGAGAAGAATGAATAAATAGAAGAAAAAAATGATAAAGAATATGCTTCAATAATTGCTCCTCAAAATATTAAGTATATTTGATAAAATAATCCAAAAAAGAAAAACATTAAAGTGGGTGATGTCATTTTTTCTACTCATATTCATGTTATTCCTAGTACACTTAATTATAATTTCATCTTGGGTAGACTATGGTTGCATGCCATGTATGTTGTTCCTTCAAACACTTGAATCCTAAAGTGAAGTTAATTGAAAACAATATTTTGTATACTCTTATTTCTAATGATAAATTAAAAAACTATTTATGTACTAAATTTGATGATAAAAAAAGCCTTAACATCACATGTTGAGAATAAAAAGTTTGATTGGATTATAGATAGTGGTTGTTCTCATCATATGAATGGAGATATGAATAATTTTTTTGAATTCAATAGTTATGATGGAGGAATAGTTAGAGTGGGAAATAATGCAACATGTCACATTAAAGAAAAATGACCTCGTACACTTGATGGAAATACTAACACTTAGGATGTTTACTTTTTGTATGGATTGAGACATAGTCTTTTTAGTGTTGGAAATTTTTTTGAAAAGGGATATCAGTTGTTGTTTATAGAGAAGACTTGCATCATCAAAGATAAATATGAAACATTGGTTGGTATTGATAGAAGAACATAAGGTAATTTTTTTTAGTTGAACCCTAATGAGACGACATGTTTAGTTACTAAAGTGGATGAAAATTGATTATGGAATAAGAGATTTTATCATATTAACTTTGATAACATTGTGCATATTAGTACAACATTTGCAGTTAGAGATTTGCCTAAGATTGTGAAGCTTTCTAATATGATATGCAAAGAATGTGTGTTGGAAAAGCAGAAGAAAAAGTCATTTCTAAGAAAAATGTTTACTACTACAATGAAGTTGGAGATTGTACATACATATTTGTATGTTCCTAAAAGAAAGAGAGAATTTAATGGTGAAAGGTACTTTGTGCTTCTTATTGATGATTTTACTAGATTCATGTGGGTAACATTTCTTAGAGAGAAATATGAAGATTTTAAGACATTTTAAGATATTTAAAAATAGAGTTGAGAATGAATCTAGATTGAATTTTTGAGATCAAATAGAGGTGGAGAATTTTTTTCAAATGAATTTAACATCTCTTTTTGTAGATAATGGTATAAAGAGACAACTTTTAGCTCCTTAGATACCACAACATAATGGAGTAACCAAAAGAAGGAAAAAAATAGTAACTAAATAGCTAGAGAAATGATGTTTGAGAATATTGTATCACATATCTTTTGGAGAAAATCAGTTAACACCACAATATACACAATGGAAAGAGTGAAGATTAGACAAGGCACTGGCAAGACACCTTATGAACTTTGGTTTGGACATACATCTACTGTGAAATACTTTAGAATCTTTAGAAGTAAGTGTTATATTAAAAAGATAATGATGTTGGGAAGTTTTATTCTATAAGTGATGAAGGAATATTTCTTGGATATTCATTTAAGAGTAAAGCATATAGATGTTATAATCAGAGATTGAAGATTATTATTGAGATTGCTAATGTGAGAGTTGATGAATAGTTTAGAATTCAAGAAAGGATGCTTGATTATGATTTTGATAGAGAAAATAATCAAAGCACTAAAATTAGAATGTTGATAAGGAATTGTTTTATGAAACTACATTGATTTCTAGATTTAATTAGAAAGAGAAGAACCAATATCCGAACCTAAATTAGAACCAAGAGTAGAAGTTAGAATTGAACAAGGAACATCTAATAGGGAAGTTGCAAACAATCACCTTGTGAACCAAATCATTGGGAATGCGAACAAAGGAGTTATGAAAAGAAACAAGGTTAGTGAATAATTGTGTTTGATATCTCAAGTTGAACCTAAGAATATTGATGAAGCTTGTAAAGGTGATTTTAGATAAAAGATGTGAAAGAGGAATCATAGCAGATTGAAAAGAACAAAACTTGAAAATTGGTTCCTAGACCTAAAGACAATAATTTTATTAGAACTAACAGGGTATTTAGAAAGAAAATGAATGAGCAAGGTGAAGTAGTGAGAAACAAAACAAGATTAGTTTACAAATGTGATTCACGACAAGAAGGAAATGACTTTGAGGAAATTTTTCACCTATTGCTAGATAAGAGGTAGTTAGAATGTTTTTGGAATATGCAACTAATAAGAATTCCAAAGTTTATCAAATGGATGTTAAGTATCTTTTTTGAATAGAGAACTTGAAGAAGATGTATACATACATTGAAAAACTTGATGGCTATCCTTTGACAAAAGAAAAGGATATGATTTGCAGATTGAAGAAAGTATTATATGGACTAAAACAAGCACCTATAGTTTTGTATATGAGGGTTGATGAACATTTGATTAGTTGGAGATTTGTGAAAAGTAACACGAAAAATAATTTATGCTTGATAAAGAATGAAGATGGTTTGTTGATTATTGTAGTATTTGTGGATGACATTATTTTTGGAGGTAATGACAAAGATAGAAAGACATTTTTAGAAGAAATGAAGAAATAATTTGAGATGAGTATGATTGTGAGAAGATATATTTCATGAGATTATAGATTGTTTAGAATCGAGATGGAATTTTCATATCACAAGCTAAGTGTCTTAAGCACTTGTTGAATTTTTTTGGGTTGGAGCACCTATGGTGATTGGATGTAAGTTATCAAGGAGAAGAACAAACATGATACAAATCAATGATTATGAAAATAATTTTAGAATATTTAAAAGGAACTTTAGATTATGGGTTATGGTATGATAGATCATATGATTTCAAATCATGTGCATTTACTTATATTGATTGGACAAGAAGTGTAGATGATAGAAAGAACACTAGTGGCGGACAATTCTTCTTGGGAGAAAGATTGGTTTCTTGGATAATCAAGAAACAAGATTACATTTCATAGAGTACATCAGAGGTAGAATATGTAGTAGTAGAGAATTATTTTAATTAGATAATTTGTATGAAGAAAATGCTAAAGGATATTGGAAATGAGTTTACTGAGCTTGTTATCATACATTGTGATAACACAAGTACAATTAACATGTTAAAGAATCTAGTGTCACATTCAAAGAAATAAAATATTTTCAATTAAGTATCATGTTTCGAAAGAAAAGGTGTCAGAGAAAGAATTTAGATTGGAATATGTTAGCACAAAGGAACAAGTAGTAAACATATTCGCCAAAACTTTGGCTAAGGACACATTTGAGTATTTGAGAGCTATTCTTGGGGTTATGCCCCAACTATCTTAAGAGTGGTTGATGCAGAGGTTACATCAATCCAATATGAGTCATAGCACTATTCTATAGTCTAGATTGGATGTTTGATGCTTTGCTTATGGGGGAGTATCTGTGTTTGAGTTGAGTCATTAAGGACTCTTGGTAATGGTTTTTAATAGTGTCTTTGGACACTAGTTAATCTTTTGTAGATTATATTAGAGATGATTGAACTTTAATAATTGACATAATGGCATCTTTGTCATTGATGTCAATAGAGGATAAAATAATACATAAAAGACAATAATTATTGATGTCAATAGAGGAGTGAATCTTCTTCATGTATGGAGGATATTAACATCGTCTTCATGCATGGGAGTGAGATGGGGAGACTAGAAAATGAAAACCTCTTTACAAACTATCTGAGAGAGATGTATATTTACATTCATGGGAACCATGAATGGAGGAGTAAAGGAAGGTGAGGAAGAAATGTATTTTGGTATTCATGGTAATTTGATGTTTTTCATTTTATGTTTCCATCAATGCCAAAGTGGGAGATTTTTAAGCATGAATGTTTGATGTTGTTATATGGGGTAGTTTATCAATATGTCATAGAGATTATTGAATACTTATGTGTTGCATTCATGATAGTGATTTCATTGATGTCAACATATCAGTTTTTTGGAAAGTTTAGCCAGAGTTGCAGAGGAAGATTCATTTGAAAAGGTTTGTGGTTAGTGAGATATCTTATGTGTACTTAAAGGATAATTTAGGAACATGTTCTACTGCTATGTCTATATTTGTGGAAAGAGAGATACATATTTTTGTGAGTTACATAAAGTATTGTGAAGACTATTCTTAGAGAGAGCTTCTAGTTAGTGATTTCTCATAATTGTGTTATATCTTTTTGGTGAAGCTAAAGATCATTTAGTGGGATTAGATAATGGTAGAAGACACATTTAGGATTCTAAGGTTAACTTATAGAATTAGATGTTCATTGTGTGAGGATTTGTGAATTTTGTTTAGCGTGTTGTTCCCAAGAAGCTGACTATTCTTAAAATCTTTGTGAGAATTATAAGAGTTTGGTACAGCTCTAGTACCATGTAAGAAATTTGCTGAGGGAAAAATTCACCCAAGATCAAGGAGCACAAGCACAAGCACACAGTACACCAAAGAGTATGATCAATATGAAAATGCTTACTATTATCAAAAGCATGTACATACACACTAGGAGAGCCTATATATAAAGGCCTCTAAGATGCATCTAGAATGTGTCTAGAAAGAACTAGGAGATAAGCATGACAACTAAGCACATATCCTCCACAATAAGAGGATAAGCACAATGAGGTTTCTAGAATGTTGTAGACACCATGTGCTCAAATAATGTTCTAACTCCTATGTGCATAATTAGAGTGCAAACTCCTATGTTGTCAACATGATAACTCATAAGAGTACACATACTCCTAGGTGAGTAATAAATAAATAATAAAATATATGCATTAATCTAAGTAAACTTATGTGTAAATAGTAAATACTTATTTACATCAACAAGAATCATTATTTATAATGTAACATCTTAATGTGGTCCTATACTATTCATTGTAAATTGAGAAAACATAAAGGATGACTAAAAAATTATTTTAGGACTTGATATAAAGGAAAGTTTGTTTCCTTAGTCGTAAGTGCGGCATTGGATGAGTAAGATAATCATGTTATTTATGTAAGCTTTGGATGCAAATTATGTATAAGCAGAGAAAAGATAGATATTGAGGATGTATTGTGGGATTGAAAGGAATTGTATTAGAAAAGGAGTTTATATTTAATCAATTTATGAACTTGGCATGTGTTATTCTGAAGATTGTTTAGTGAAGATAGTTTGAGGCTATTTGAGTAGTGGGTTTAGTTGTCCTCCTTTCAATGTCTAACAAGGTTGGAATCTAATTGGGACTCATGTACTAATTTTATTTCATTGGATCCTAATAAAGTCCATCCTTTCACAATGAACTTTTATATTAGTGCATCATCTCATGGGCATCATTCCGATTAAGGTTTTCCACTCTGATAAATGATTTCCCTAGTTAACAAATTTGTTTTTATCATTCATGGTTATCTTTCTATGATTTTTGTGTCTTTTGATTACTTTTTTCAAATTTGATAAATTTATTAAAATTTATTCTGAGCACATAATTAATTCACCCCTATCTTAGCTATCTTGGTGGAATTTACTTTCTAACAAGTATATCCCAAATGTGACCCATGTTATTGATTGGGGTTGTTATAGGTTTTGGATGGAAAAATTCTTAGTAACTTGTTCATATCATTCAACATTAGAAGATGACCTTTGGGGGTTTGATAGGGGTTGGTACATAGATTAGGCAAAGTTGTAGTGGGATCTAAATAATGAGGCCTCTGCTACTTGAGAGGATGTTGTACAATATAGAGAGTTATACTATTATCTATTTGTTAGCTTAGAAGATTAAGGAAAATCCTTATGGGGAAGAATATAGAGCCTACCATGTTTACATCTTGTCACGTGTCTATTATTTTTGTTTGAGATAGACTCTTAGATGGTATTATGAAATAAATTTGATTACAATTTTTTTTTTGTTCATTAGACATAATTGTTGAGGTGAGTATTTAATTATTTAGGTGATTCAATAGTGATTATAAATGCATTATATGTACACTAGTATGCCAACATTTTATACGATGATAATTTTTTGCATTCATATTTTTAAAATGATGTTTGAACTTGAAAATAAATGTGTTCTTATGTGGTTATGATCTAGTGTACTATATTCAGCACTATGTTAATGAATTCATTGGTTTTATGTGCATTATTTTTCGTGGGATTAATGATATTATTTTTTATTATGTGGAAGAAGGTTTTGAATAGGAATTAAAACCATTTATATCAAAAGCATTAAATATGTACCATTAATTAGACCCACTAGACAAAACATCCAAAAAAAGGATAGGCTTGGAGAACAACAAAAGAGCAACCAAAGGAATTGTTAGAAACTTACAATTCTAACAATTGTTGTTTTGTCATTGATGTAAAATATATGGATGATACATATTACTATATAATCTAAATATCATATCTATTTGATTTATGAAGAGGATTTGAGAGTTACTCATAACTAGACACCTAGAGGAAAGGTTGAAGTTATGAAAATGAGTTACAATGGACATTTGATTAGTTAGAATTTGATAAAGAAAAGTAATTATATATGTCAAGGAAGATAAGTCTAGCTGAGAAAAAGAGTAAAATACTAAGGAGTGCCGAGTAACTCTAGTGTCAACTGAGCCACAGTTGCTGCTAAGAAAATCTAGTGTTGATTGAACATTAGCATCGATTGAGCAAGTTAGTTGATGTTGAGCCAAAAATTTTAAACAAAAACCAAGTATTTCAGTATTGACTGAGTGTCAAAAATTATGATTTTTGAGTGACAATAAAAGATTAAATTCAAAGAAAGCATAAGATCAAGCCAACTCAGTTGATTTCTTGGGAGATGTAAAATGTGTTGAAGATAAGATTGATGAGTTGGATCACTAAATTCAAGGTGATGATTAGGTAAAGACCTAACATAAGGATTCTAGAGAATTTTTTAGAGGATGATCAAGAAGATGTATAGATACATTGAATCGAGTTGAATCTAATTGTAAACCCTAAGATCTATAGTGGATGTAGAAAATAGTAACAAATAGATTACCTATTTAAGGTGATAAATAACTAAACATTTGGTGCCCAGTCCAGCCCCAACTGGTGTGTGTATAAGTTTTTATGCGAAGGAAGTCATACAGAGAAAGGTTGATCAGAAACACACAAGTGAGTGGATGTGAAGATAAAAGAGAAAAGATTGTAGATGTGATGTTGTTGTTGATAAGAGAATTTTATCAGAAGGCTTAAGTGTTGATGAGAAGAGTGGATTGATTTCTTGAAGGGTGTCCAAGTAGATCAAGATCAAAGATGAAAATGAAAGGCTTATCAATGAACCAAAAAAGGATCGAATAGAGATCTAAACCAACAAAAGTGAGTTGTAATCACACAGATCAAAGCCTACTATTTTCTTTCTTATCATTATAAAATATTTGTATTGAAATCCTTTTAATAGAAGTTGACCTAATAGTCATTTGAAGACATAACAATCTATGCAAATCCTTTAACTAGCTGACATTCTAAATGGAATGATCAAATTCCTCTTACAAGGACACTCCTAATAGGGTGATTAAATCCTCTAACTAGGTCAAATTTAATAGTGTGTATTGTAACCTTTAATAGGGTTCGCTCCTAATAGAGCTCACTTTGGAAGAGTGAAAAATAGTGACATGTTGCTAGTGGTTTTCCCCAAATTAGGCTTCCATGTAAAATCCCAGTGTCAAACTGTGATCAATATCTTATGAATGTTTTACATGTGATGATGCTTTCATTATGCAATGCAAGTTAAGTTTATGATAGTTTACAGTAGTGACTGAGCAATATGAGGATATGCAAGATAATCAAAACAATGATGTGTTTAATGTTTAGTTCTTCAATTGGTACATATAGACCTTGAGTAACTGATTTACCCCCCTTCTCAGTTATTCTAAACATTTCTAATAGGAACAATCAAATGTTGAATGTTGAAAAGGCTAGAAGATAAATATCGAACAAAAGAGAAAGAAAAAATAAAAACTAGAACCAAAGTACAAGGTGGACCAAATTATTAAGAATCTCAATAGCTTCAAGTTCTAGTTTCTCCATATCCTCTGTAACCTTCTTTATGTCTTGAGCTTCTTCATAAAAGGCTATCCCTTCTTTCTATTAGTTACTCTTGTCCTTTTGTTGGGGCTAGAGGAAGCATCCCCATGACTATCTGTCTCATCACCGACCTGAATAATTACTTTATAACTTCCAGGGACCTCTAGCTTTCCAAGAAGGATCCTAAGGTAATATGTAGAAGCCTTTAATATTTTGTATCTCTGGTCACTAATACTCCTTAGAGTTGCCTCCATACCAAGATTATTACTTTGCATAGAGGAAATCCTATCCTCCAGCTCCTTGAGTCTAGAAATTTCCTCCTCCTTAGTAACTAGTTCCTCCCTCTAACCAAATCTCAATACCACACCTTCCACATAATCTTTCCTTGTCACCATAGCCTTAAGAAGGTCAAATTTACTCTATAGAGCCCAAAACTTAAGATTAATGTATTTGATCTCCTAAAAGGACCACTTGATAACCCTATTCCTTCAATTTCCAAAATGAGTTCATGACTTTTTATTGTAGGCTTCTTAGGTGATGCTCTTCAAAATGGAAAGAAATTCTCAAGAAGAAATAAAAATAATGAAATTGAATACCTTGAGACATTTAAATTTTATTTGGAATATAAATGAGAGAAAATAAATGATAGGCAAAATATTTAGGCAAAGAACCTCACCAACTACTGTAGACACCTAAGCTAATCACATAAATTCATAGTCAAATTTATTCATCTTCTAAAGCATATTTTAGTTAAATATTAAATATTTCATTATTTTAACACTATCCCCTAATTAATTAATTAATTATAGCCCAATTAATAAATCAAAAAACAACCAATAGTTTAATTTATTAATAAAAACCCCCTTCCTCTATTAAATTAAATAAATGCAAACCCATTTAATTTAATCTTTAAAACCACTCTCTATTTAATTTATTTAATTAACTAGATTCCTCCACCCACAAGCTAGCCCTTCAACCCAATAGTTACCTAAACTCAACTCATGCACCAAATATTCCTCTTTTAATTAAATATTTTATTTATTTAATTAAATCTCATGCACTAAATATTCCTCTTTTAATTAGATAATTCATTTAATCAATTAAATCTCATGCACCAATAATTCCTCTTTTAATTAAAAATCATGCACCAAATATTCCTCTTTTAATTAAAAAATTATTTATTTAATTAAAATCTCATGCAACAATAATTCCTCTTTTAATTAAATAATTAATTTATTTAATTAAGCTTACCCACCAACTTTTTTTCTAACAAATCCATCCACCTCCCACATCACCCAATCAATTGAGCCACCTCACCCACCTTAACTAAAGAACAACACCTCCTCTTCCATGTCTAAAATCCTTCTCCGGATGACTTGCATATACTAAGGCGTGATTTATTCCCTCTAACTCTAGCCCAAGTCCACTCTCATGCAGCATCTCCCTCATCTATATCTAAACACAGAAGTCCATATGCTCCACCTATCTCAATCAACTAAAGCCTATCTTAGTCAACTAAATCCTATCTCACACTTCACTCAATTAACTATCCATCGATAATTCTTATGTCCTCACCCAATTGCCTATAAGTTGAACCCTTTCCTCCTCATGAATCACCCACCTTCTGAGTTATTATACTATTTTAAGAGCTAATTACTTTCAAAAACACTTTGGGGCACTATTTAGATTTCCATACATTCATCCCCAATTAATCCATTGTTGAAGCATCGAGCATCCTTTGAGCACACATTTGCACATCATGATCATATCGACACATCAAGGAGGTTAGATGGAGACACAGATTTGCTCTTCTATTGCTTTTTTGTTTGCTTCTAGTTAATCTTATTTATTGATTTGTTATTATTCTATGGATGTTTAATTTTGATTTTATATCCTTAAGCACACTAATTCTAATGCATATATTTTGGCACACCTGTTAGGACTTCACAATAGGGTCATTCTATTAATTTTTCTTTGGTAAAAGACTAATAATTAGCCAAAAGACTAATAATTAATCTAAATTTTATGTTTTTTGAGTGTTTTAGAAAGGTTTTTTTTGAGTTTTTGCAGGTTACAAGTGAAAGAGGAGTCTAGGGTGACACTATTCTTATAGTCATTGATTACACAACACGATCATAGAAGCAAAAAAAGTGATCCAACAAGAAAAAAATGCATTCCTATGAACAAAAACCCATGGGAATGCTTGTTAAACCCACATGAATATTATTTCAAGCCTCTTTCTTTTTAATATTTTTTTGATTTTTGAAAATAATAATATTTTGTGGGAACGTGATCTTGTGGCCATATAAACACAATTTAAAACATAACAAGATCAAGACACGTACCAAATCTCACATTTTTTATGTGAATTTTTTTTTCACATTCTTGCCTTTTTGGGAATGTGTGTTTGGCTATTGGGATTAAGCCTTTGTCAGAATTCTCTAGTATAAATTTAGTCGTGAGCCCCTATTTTCATTCATTATTTTTCTTTGACTAGTTTTCAACATGATTGTCAAAGTTGCAGGAATGCAAATCTACGATTGTGGGAACACACTTTTGGCCTGTAGGATCTATGTTGTGTAATATTTGACATGTTTATTCATTGTGTAGGGTGTTGTTGGCATCATTTTGATTTTTTTTGGATAAAATTGAACTCACACTTCATTTGGTAGCTTTAAAATTAACAATGTATGCTCTCATCTCATATCAATTTATCAGTGTGAGGTTATTCTCCGATGGGGTGATGCTTCCCAATGGACATGCCTCTCTAGAAGTGCTCCAAATTTTGTTGTGAATGATCTTGCTAATAAAATTTTGGTACACACATCATGTAATTAACTACATTCTAAAATACAAGGAGATCAAATGAGCCCATAGATGTATTGTAGTAGAAAAACTCCTAGAAACACCATAAACTTGTTCTTTCCCAATTTATGGATTTAAATTATTTATCTAGAACAGAAGACACATGTGTTTAGGATGCAATATTAATTTTTTCAATTTTTAATGGTCAACTTAATAAATAGTTAGTCAACTTAGAAAATCATTTGGGGCACTAAAAAAAATCTCACCTTATATCTATAAAAGTTAAGACAATGCATTTCTGATGGTAGTCTAAGGTAGGAAAAATTTCCTATGATTTCAACATGGTCAAATGGACTCTTAAGTGGGTCACACGTGTAACAACCATTTTGGGAGGAGTCCATGGATCTAACTACAAACCAACTTAATAGCTTCCTTTTCAACCATATTCTACAAATCTAATTTGACCTTAGGGATAATGTTTTTTTGAAGCATTTACATTGTGATTCATCCTCATGAAAACATTTGTTGAACACACATAGTTCTTAGTCCTATTTTTCGAAAACCTTTTCAAGAAAAGTGTGTGTACTTGTCTCTCTCAAAGTTGCTATGTCCTTTGAGAGACTATTCGTTCACATGTATTATTTATTGTTAAGAGATCTATCTTTGGGTATCGATAGGTTGTTAGAAAGTTCATTCACAACAATTCTAGGATTGTTTTGGTTGAAATTATAAAATTGTATCATTTCTTTATATGTTTGAAAGATTACTTGTCCTATTTATTACTGTGATTATTTATTTTTGCATAGAGAATTCAAGTGATTATGTCCAACCAAATAGAACCCAATTCTATAAATGTTAAGCTTAAATCATCCTCAGCATAAAGAGAAAGAAAGGTAGCATGCCAAAAACTAGCACCCTCCAATCCTAGACTTGTGAAGGAAGTACAAATTGAGAAAGGATTCAAAAAAACATTATAAACTAAGTGAGATAAAAAAGTCAATAATTTAATCCTTAGGAAAGGAGTAAACCATAGGCTTATTGACCATTCATCCATCAACCATCACAATTCCTTTTAGCACTATCACACATCCTGCACTTTGTTACTAGGATCATTATCATTAAGTATTGAAAAGTTGTTAACTAGTCCATTTGCAACAACCCTAGGATTTTTTTCTAGAGAAAGTGGTTATTTAACCAAAGCTAAGGTATACTTACTGAATCACTCCCTAATTTGAAAGTTGTTATACCAAGAAAATATAAAAAGATGAGTCCTCATGTTAAAATGATCCAAACCTAAGTTCATAAAGGTTAAGCTCTAACAATCTTGAGTATACAAAGAAATGGAAGTTGAACACAAAAAAGAAACACTTAATCCAAGAATTTCTTGATTAGATCAAATTGAGAGAGAGGGCATTGAAAGTACATTACAAATTGAGTGAGAGTGCAGGATCAACAAATTGAGAGGCCACCCCAAGATTAATTATGTCCTTATCAAGATCACCACTTAAAATTTGTATGATTAGGTCCAACTTATTCCTCACATACTTTGCATTTTGTTTACCCTAGAGTCCTTTCTTAGAGACATCATAATGCTTATCCTCTTCAACATTGTTAGTATCATTATCTCTTGGAAGAACATCCTGAATCCTTGCCCAATTACATCTTGAGCCACATCCTTTATCACATCCTACCTTTGGTATCATCATTCTAATGACCATGTGTCTTATATCTCACAACCACATATTACTATGACTATCCATTGGCTAACACACTTGTCCAAGGTAGTTTATCTCATCATTTGTGTCCCTTATCACCTTGATCAAAAGTTTGGGCTCCACACTTGATTATCTACTATCATCTGAAAGCTCTCACACATATCTTTTAGAATCCTACAATTGGAACAATTGTTGTTTTCTCATTGATGTCAAATCTATTGATGAGACATGTTTCTTGTTGGTTTAAAGAATAATTTTGATAGCTGAGTGTCAATAAACTTAACTATTTTTCACTATACATGCTGAGCAAAGAGTAGGAGCCGAGTGATATCGAGTGCCGAGTGATATCAATTGCCGAGTAAAATCAAGTGTCGAGAGATATCAGGTGCTGAGTGATACAATTTTGTTTAGGTGCCGAGCTATCCAAGAAATAGCATGTGCCAAGCATCAGTAATGGTTCATGAGATGAGTAACTTAGAATATCAGCATAAGAGTTTGTAATTACACAAACTATGATGTAAACTATTTTTTTAGCCGACACAACGTAAATCTCAAAAGATCTAGAGATAAGAATGAATCTTTTTACATTTCCTATGCAATGTGCATGCAGCCAATTGGAAAATTGGAAAGGCATGCAACCAGTCAGCAAAAGGCAAGTATTGAGTGGGAAATTGAGATTCAATGTGGATCTTAGATCCATACCTAACCCTAAGTCTTCAAAGTCTTTTTAAGGAAGATAAAAGTCTCACTTTAAAAAGGATGAAAGAGGGAGAAACAGTGTTAAGGGGAAAACATAGTGGAATTCAGTGAAAGGAGACATAGAGGGTAAGAGCAAAAATTTGATATTCAGGTGATCAGAACAAAGCAAAGGAGATAAACAGAAATGCAAGAGTTACTGTCACAAGTGCCAAATGCAAAGACACACATAAAAGCAAGGGTTACTGTTACAAGTGCAAAATGCAAAGACATATGACACAAGATTGCAGATCCAATGTCACAAGGACACAAAGATTTGATGGACATTGTCATAATTGGAATAAATATGAACATAGGGAATTTGAATGCAGATCAAAGCCTATGTGGACATCAAATCAGCCAGCAAAAACAAAAGGGAATGAAATTCATTGGGATTACAACACCAAGTACAGTTGTCACTATTATCAGGAATATGGACATATACCCCAGATTGCATAAGAACACATTTTAGGGGGAACTATAAAAGGTGGTTGAGTTAAACCACATGTTTTAGTTGCTTGAAAACTACTCACATTAGCAGGAATTGCCCAACAAGGTCAAAGGCACCAAGTTTAGAGTTCAACAATGGAAAAGCAAAGATAGATGTTGAACACATCAAAAGTGAGATGAATAAGACATGGAAGAATAAAGATGAGTACAACAAATCAAATGCAGAGATCACTTCACCTAATGGGTCAAGTGATCACACTTCATCTAATTAAGCAAGAATGGGTGTGTGGGATTGATATACTAAGTTATATCATACATTAGTTCCAAGACATAGAAGAACTGCAAAGAAGAAATCAGCATAAGTAAAGAAGCTAAGTCAAAATTGAGAGTCTTGCAAAAACTACCGAAGTTGTCTTCAGGTGTTGAGTTGCTAATAGTGACCGAATTGATAGTTGATGCCGAGTTGTGAAATATCAATGGGAGCCGAGCGAAGTGAAACACAATGGGTGCCGAGTCATGTTGAAATCCTTCAGGTGCTGAGTAGACAGTTGTCAGCACACTAAGCATTAATTGCTCTATTTTGAAGGGTACATAGGTCAATTTTTGATCATTTCTCACCATTCAAATGTGAAGCAAAGACAAAAAGAGTGCAAAATATCAAGGGCAACTTAAAATCCATTTGCAAGGATTTCCACAGTGATTCAACACGAGTTTCATTGATTTGAGGTATTTTACTTGTGTGCCAAGCTACGCAGTGTTTATAAACTTGTTTAAATTGTAAACCCTAGTTTGGAAAACAATGACATCTGGGTCCAGAACCACTAAGTGTAGAGAGAGTCATGAAATATAGTTGGTTAGTAATGAAGTCAAGCAACTAGAGTTCAAGCCCATTCTAGAACTTACATACAAGAATGATCCCGTAGGTGCATTATCCGTTATTTTTGATAAAGTTGTCATGGTCCAAGATGTTCATAGATGTTATAACTGCAAAATTGGAGCCATAGGAGATCTAGAAATTTATAATGCATATGAAAAGCTATGTGAGAACAAAATACTGAAAGATGAATTCTCAATAATCGAGAGAAAGGGATTGACCAAAACCCTAGAGTTTCCAATTATTTTCAAAGTTGAATGAGTACATATAGTTTTGAGTAGAATACATGATGGAGCCTTTTGGTTAGAAACAGGGCCAATGAAGTTTACCAAGAAAACTATTCATAGGGTTACTGGTATTGCAACCCTAGATCAGCCAAAGACCCTGCGTAGTGACAAAAAGGAAGTAATAGAGAGAAACATGGGTGCTAAATGGAACAATAGTGGAACGAATATTGATACAATCACATAACCCCTACTAGATTTTGCTGTGAGAATTATTTCACACAAATTCTATTAGTCAAGTAGGTTAAATAGTGTTCCTTGTATAGCAGTTGATGTTGCATACAAATTGGTTAAAAAGGATCATACCTATGATCTAGTAGAACTCATGTTTCAACATATTAATGAGAATCTAGGAGCTATAAGGAAGAGCAAGGGAGCTCACTACAAACTTGGATCAGTTTTGGTGTGCATGTTTTTCTATTTGATGAAAGAATTCCCTTCTGTAGGTAAGGTGAAATGGAATCTAGATAAAATAATTGTTGAAAAGATCAATGTATATATTGAACAGATGGGTGATAATTTTGATGCCCAAATGACTAGCTACTTTGAGGACTTCAAACAGTCCATGAAACAAAGAATGAGGACTCCAGTCTCATTGACTGAGAAATATGAAAATGACATTTGTTTTCTTGTAGATATTGATTATACTTATATACAGGCAATCATACCTAGAGTGAGATGGCTTAAGCCACTAGGTTATGAACTCGATATTGATCAAGCCTCTGTAACAATAATAGCTCTGCTTGTAGAGGAAGTTGACAAGAATGCAAAAGCCTTTGGAACTTATGATGTTGTAAAATCAAGGGTGGTAACAGATTTGAAGACTGCCTCAGCAGTAAAGAAGAAAGAAAAAATTGGTAAGGAAAATCAAGAGAAAATTTGGTGTTGAAGGAGAAGGAACAGTAGAAGAAGAAGAAGACATTGAAGATGAGGGAGATGAACCTCAAGGTTTGACTCAAGGGTTAGGAGAAGATAAAGAGGAAAGTGCTGAGGAAGAAGAAGCTAAGGAAGCACAAGTTAGAACCAAGGTCACAAAAAGAAAGGCCACAACTCCTCCTGCTCCTCAACCCAAGGCAAAGAAAGTAGCTACT
This sequence comes from Cupressus sempervirens, assembly GCA_028749045.1. Lineage (NCBI taxonomy): Eukaryota > Viridiplantae > Streptophyta > Pinopsida > Cupressales > Cupressaceae > Cupressus > Cupressus sempervirens. The sequence continues at coordinate 26,693,076 of CM053784.1, forward strand.
TCTACACCAAAGAGACCTACTACAAGGGCTGCAACACAAAAAGCCCAAGAAGAGAAAAAAGAGAAGAAGAAATCTTTAAAGAAGACTGCTTTCGAGTCAAAGAAGAAAAAAAAATTTGTTGCCTAGCCTCAAACAGATGAAGAGAAGACTAAGTCAGAGGACAATAGCCAATTTCAAGTGGTAAGTCACAAACCTCAAACTGCTATTGATAAATTATGCTCAAAGATTAAGAATGATGATTTGAAAGGTTTAAAGAGCCTAAATTTTTCTAAGCTCACCAAGGAGGAACAAAATAAATTAGAGGAATCAGTGTATGCTATGATGGCTAATTATAAGCACACATATAGAGTTAGATGAATCAATGCCTAAGGAATTGTACAAAATTGTAGAGGATAAATGGCATTTTTGTTTGCAAATGGAAAGGGAGATAAGGGAATCAACATTAGCCAGATTTTTGCTTGACTTGACTAAGGATCAAATAACAAATGCAATTAAGAGGTATATCAATAGATTCACTCCCAAACATAGAGCTTTTAGCATTTTGCAGAACAAAATTGAGGATGTAGTTACAAAGTCCACAAGATTGTGGAGGATAGTTTACAAGAAAATAGAAGATGTTTACAATGAAGAATATAAGGCAGAGACAAGTGCTAGGAAAAAGAAGAAGGTTGAAGAAGAAAAAGAAAAGGAACAAGTGGAGAAGAAGGTTGAAGAACAAAAGGAAGATGAAGAGGCACATGCAGAGGAGAAAGAGGAAGAGAAAGATATAGCTGAGCAACAAGATCAAAGTATGCAAGACACACAGCTAACACCTCCTAGTCCTCCTCATACCATCATCACACCTGTAGAGATTATCAAAATCAAGGATGTTACAGACACTTCTAGTCCAAACATCAATCCATTAACTACAGAGGATTTAGCAAAAATCCTTGACCAATCAACACTAGTAGTGAAATTGTGTTCAAGTCCTATATTGGTCAGTGTTGATGAATTGGAGAATCTAGTAGCTAAAACAAAGGTAGTCAAGGTGAAAAAAAAAGAACCATCTTCGACCATACAACCTACTTGTATTCTATTCCTTCCTCCACCACCTCTACCAAGTATAGTCACTGATACACTTTAGATGCCGAGTGTAATAGCAGGGGAAGTCAAAGAAACATCTGAACAGCTAGTAAGTTCAACTCCACCTATTGATCACCAAAAGGATAAACAAGCTGAATAAAAAGATGAGACAAGTAAGAAGGAGGAGTTTGCAATACAAACATTGGTTGCATTACCCAAATCTGGTACTCCAACACAGACTCTTTAGTAGCCGAGCACTGATAGGTTACCATTACAAATCAGGATACCAGGCTCGAGCTCATCAAGGGCAGTTAAGAAATTTCACTATGGAGTTCTTGAGCTTGATGAAGAAATAAAGATTCCACATTATGAATCCAACACTCTCACTGAAGAGGAGATCAGTGAAATTTAGAGTGTATTGGATAGAAGAAGGAGACAAGAAGCACTAAGAAGAGAACACAAGCACAAGCATACCATGAATGAAATCAAAGACATATTCATAGAAGCTTTCAGCTTAAAGTCTCTAGATGAGTCAAGGCCAATCATAGAACAACTATCTTATATAGTTGACCAGATGACTAGTGAAGACCAGGATATAGATGCCAAATTATTGGAACGGTCAGAAAGAAAGTTCCAAGGCAAGGTAAATAAGAAAATATCAGGTGATATAGCACTATCACAAGTGGAGCTAGCTAAGAAAATTGAAACAGTCAAACCTATACTTGGAAACATATTTTCCTTGTACAACAAGTTGTGTGATTTTTCTACATTCACACAGGACACTAGCCAGAGAATACTGAGCTTGGAGAGAAATCTGAAGATTTCTAGCATGCAACTCCCTACAAATCCAGCTTAGAGTGAGAAGCATTTTGCCCAATCGCTTCACACACAAAGAGAGTTAGTTGTCTTAACAACAGAGGAGGCAACCACCAAAGCCAAATTGATGCAAATTAAATCCTCAATCACTCCTCATTTGGAAGTATTTCATAAGGAGTAGATGTATGCAAAGACAGTCCTCAAGAAAGACCCCAATCTTTCTACATCTAATGGACTTGTAAACCTAGCAGTAGAGATTGCCATCTAGTATAAGTCATTGGATATTGCACTAGCAAATTGGGATGTAGCTTTGAAGGTAATCCTTGATGTAAATAGTACATTTTTGGCCAAGTATGCAATTTCCCTATCAAACCCTTGACATAAGTGTCAAAAAGGGGGAGATTAAGTATGGGGGAGTTAAGTAGAGATTAAGTATGGGAGATATATAAGCTGAGAAGGAGATAAAAAATGAAATTGTAAGTATGATGAAAGGGGGAGAATTTTGAAATTTTTTGATATAACATATTGGTCAGAATATAGAAACAAGACAAAAGTCACTGAGTGTACAAAGCATAATCAACTCACAGGGAGTCATAAGGTATATTGTTATTTGTTCTTAAAATTTTTGAGCAAATAAGAGGATGCATGAAATAATGTCAAGATCATAGGATCTTAGTGAAGTGTTTTTGCCACGCATGTCAAAGGGGGAGATTGTTGGTTTAAAGAATAATTTTGATAGCTGAGTGTCAATACACTTAACCATTTTTCACTATACATGCCAAGCAAAGAGTAGGAGCCAAGTGATATCAAGTGCCGAGTGATATCAAGTGCCAAGTGATATCAAGTGCCGAGAGATATCAGGTGCCGAGTGATACAATTTTTTTTAGGTGCCGAGCTATCCAGGAAACAACATGTGCCGAGCATCAGTAATGTTTCATGAGCCGAGTAACTCAGAATATTAGCATAAGAGTTCGTAATTACACAAACTATGATGTAAACCATTTTTGTAGCCGACACAAGGTAAATCTCAAAAGATCTAGAGATAAGAATGAATCTTTTTACATTTCCTATGCAGTCTGCATGTAGCCAATTGAAAAATTGGAAAGGCATGCAACGAATCAGAAAAAGGCAAGTATTGAGCAAGAAATTGAGATTCAATGTGGATCATAGATCCATACCTAACCCTAAGTCTTTGAAGTCTATTTAAGGAAGACAAAACTCTCACTATAAAAAGGATGAAAGAGGGAGAGAACAGTGTTAAGGGGAAAACATAGTGGAATTTAGTGAAAGGAGACATAGAGGGTAAGAGCAGCAATTCAATATTTAGTTGATCAGAACAAAGCAAAGGAGAAAAAAAAAAATTAGATCTCAGAGGATTGAAATTAGAGAGAGAGCCAGAACAAGTGCTTGCATTCAATAATCAAGGATTACAAACTATCAGGTTTATAATACCTAATACTTTCTTACCATTGTATTAGAAAGGAAACCCTATGTAGATAGGTTGGCTTAACAACTATTTGTAGATCCTTATCAAAAGGTGATTAAATCTTTTAACAGGGTGATACTTCATGTAAAGTGTTTGTAAATCCTTTAACTAGGTCACTATTAACACAGTGTAAAGCCTTTAACAGGGCAGACCATCAAAAGTGGTTGAACAATATTGCTGTAGTAATTTTGTGGGTATCATCCCCACTGCAGTTTTACCTTCTTATTTCTGGAGGGTTTTTGGGTTACCAAATTCCAATGTTATGTGTTGTTGATGCATGTATTAGTTTCATGTTTATTTGATGTGTTTACATGCATGCAATTTACTTTCAGATAAAAGTTTTATTGGTTAAAGTGTGATACTTCTGATTCACCCACCCCCCCCCCCCCCCCCTCTCATAAGTATTCTTTCCATATTTGAATATTCCAATAGTTTCTATCTTATCTAAATCCATATCTATGTGATTAATGAAGAAGATTTGAGAATTTGATTATAACAATAGCACTTAAGAGGAAAGGTTGAGTTATGAAAAAGAAGCTACAATGGACATTTGACTAGCTAGAGTTTGATAAGACAAAGTGATTGTTTATATCAAGAATATAAAGCTTAACTGAGTAATAGAGTAAAAGATTAAGGTATATGGAGTGATGCTAGTGCCAACCGAGCCATAGTAAGTGCTGAAATTTTTTGGTGTTGACTGAGCATTGGTATCAACCAAGGAAGTTAGTTCATGCTAAGCCAAAACTTCTACGATGACTAAGTGATTAAGTAATGATCAAGTGTTAGAACTTAGTGATTGCCAAGTAACAATATTTTGAATGAGTTTGAGGAATAATGATTTTTAGTCAACTCAGTTGATTTCTTGGGATATGGAAAGAATGTTGAAGATAAGATTGATGAGTTGGATCATTTAATTCAAGGAGAGAATTAGGTATAATATCTATGATCAAATTTGATGGATGTGAAGTTTCTAGGAAAGAAGGAAGATGAACAGATACAATGAGCCAAATGAACCAGGTCATAAACCCTAAGATCAATGGTGATCATGGAGTACAAAAAAACAATAATTACCTATTTAAGCAAGTATGGAGCCAAAATTTATATAGAGAGATGCACACACTTATACACATAGAGAAAGGGAGAACAGAGGTGAACAAGTTGAATGCAAAAGTGTGTGAGAGTGAATCAAGAGAAAAAATGCTTACATAGATGCTGCTAAAGTTGATTAGTGAATTTGAGAAAAAGGCTTAAGTTTGAGAAGAAGAAATTTGACTGATTGAAGGGTTTCCAAGAAAATCAAGGACTGAGATGACATTAGAGAACTTATTAGTGAATCAACACAAGAACCAAACAATGATTTGAAACTACAAAAGTGATTTGTAATCATACAAATCAAAACCCTATTATTTTATTTCTAATAATTGTGAACAATTTGTATTAAAATCTTTTATATTAGAACTTGACCTAAAAGTCATTTGAAGGACTTAACAGTCTATGTAAATCCTTTAGCAAGTTGACATTCTAAATGTAATGATCAAAGTTCTTTTATAAGGCCACTCTTGATGGGGTTAGTAAATCCTCTAACCAAGTCACATTTAATAGTGTGTAGTGTAACCTTTAATAAGGTTGAATCCTAACTAAGATCACTTCAAAAGAGTGAAAAAGTGGTGACATGTTGTTGGTGGTTTTTCCCAAATTGGATTTCCACATAAAATCCTAGTGTCAAACTTGTGTTGAATGCTTTATGATGTTTTAAATTTACATGTTTACATTCAACAAGTCTATTATAATAGGACAATGAATTACTAGTAATTTTGTTTACCAGTATACAGTAAAGACCAAGCTACAATAGGATAAGAAGAACAATGAATGTTGAATGTTTCATTGTTCAGATGGTACTTATGAACCTTGAGCTTATAAAGAGAAGTTTGAAGGTAATTAAAGCCAAAGATCATGACTCACAAAAGAGAGGTACCAAAGTTGAACACAGAGAACTTTGCTGCATGGAAAACTTTGATGAGGCTACATATATCCAGTATCAATGATGCTGCTATAAACTTTGTGGACAATATGTATGTGAAATAACATCTACTCCTCTAATAGTTGAACAACTGAAGTAAAAGAAAGAACACAATCAAGCAATGTTAGAGATTGCCTCAAACCTAAGCTAGGTGAATTTGATGATATAAAAGAATGTGACAGTGTAAAGAAGATGTAGGAAAAATAAGGATTATATATGGAGGTGATGACAATGCCTTGGGAGCCAAATTAGAGAGCCCAAGAGGAAAATATAATGACATGAAAACGATGGAAGGTGACAACATAGTACAATACCATACAAGAGTTAAAGAAGTTGTCAATGCTATTTGTGGTGCAAATGTAGAAATCAAATATGAAATAGTAATAAGAAAGGTATTGAGGATTCTAATTCCTATATATGCCATTAGAGTTTCTACAATTCAAGAAATGAGATGTACTCTAGGTAACACTTTGAAGGTGTAATTGGTAGAATTACTACTTTTGAGATGTCTAACTTTGATAACTACACACCTACTACTATTGAATCTACTTTTAAGTCACAAATAGTTTTTAGCAAAAAGAAAGGTAAAATTATGAAGAGTGACTATGATAGTTATGATGAGCTTGAAGCACTTATTGCTAAAACATTTGGAAGAGGCAAAGGTAAATAAAAGGTTAAACTGCCTATTATCTATTTTTCATGCAACAAGGTTGGTCATATTGTTGCTACGTGTCCTAATAGAGAAAACAAGGATGATAGAAAGGAAAGCAAGTACAAAGGAAGAAGAGCTGACCGAGACTACAAGAAAAACAAGGATGAAAAAGGTAATAAATCTTGTTCTATTGTTAAAGAAGAAATTGATACTAAATCTAAAAGTAATGATGACGAAGTTGTATATGTTGCTATGAAAGAAGATTTTTATGAAGATGAGAAAACTTCATTAATCTCCTATATAAACAAAAGTAGTAGAGGGATAATTGATAGTGGATTCTCTAATCATATGTTTGGTGATAGAGATGAATTTGAGGATATTGGATCATAAAAAGGTGGATGTGTTAAATTTGATAATGATATTTTATGTGTTGTGAAAGGTAAAGGTTCAATTGAATTGACTAAGAAGATCAAGTGTGACAATGTTTACTGGGTTTAAGAATTTAAATATAATCTATTGAGTGTTTTACGTCTAAACAAATTAGGATATAGAGTTGAATTCCATCACAAGAAGGCCAAGACATATGATGCTGATGTTAAGCTAATTGGAAGTGGTGATCATACAAGAGGTAACTTGTTCTATCTAGATTTATCTAATGAGACATGTTTTTTACACAACAAAAATATGTTTAGTTATGGCACAAGAGGTTATGTCATGTAAACTTTGGAAATTTGGTGAACATTAGTAAAATGAAGAAAGTAAGAGGATTTCCAAAACTAAAGAAACTTGAGAATGCTATGTATAAACAATGCCAATTGGAAAAAATGACCAAGTCTAGTTTTAAGAGCAAAACATATACATCAAGTGATATTTTGGAATTGGTTCATACTGACCTATGTGGACCTATTGATGTTCAATGATATTTTGATGATAAGTACTTCATTCTATTTATTGATGACTATTCTAGAATGATGAATGTGATGTTTCTTAAAGCTAAAACTGATGCTTTTTAGTTATTTAAGTGGTATTTAGCTAGAGTTGAAAAAGAAATAGGGAATGTTTTGAAGTGTTTGAGATTTGACAGAGGTGGTGAGTTCATTTACAATGAACTCAATACATTATGCAATGACAAAGGAATCAAAAAATAAATGTTAGCACCAAGGACCCCCCATCAAAATGGGATAGCTGAAAGGAGAAACAAATCAATAATGGACAGTGCAAGAATATTGATGATGGAGAAGAATGTATCAAAGAAGTATTGGAGAGAAACTATTAGTACTACTTTCTATACCTTGAATAGAGTACAAGTCAAGATAGATACAAATGCTACACCTTTTGAACTATGGTATGGATATGCTCCTAATGTGAAATATTTCAAAAAATTTGGAAGTAAATACTATATATTCAAAGATAATAGGAATGGAAAACTTGGTGCAAAGAGTGAAGAAGGTATATTCCTAAGGTTTTCCACCAAGAGTAAAGCTTACACATGTTTAAACTCTACCACTAACAAAGTTGTGGAAAGTGCAAATGTGAAAGTTGACGAGTTTGCAGAAAGAAGTGACCTTATATGTAATGAAGAACTTGAAGATTACAATACATTCATCTATTTGGATGATGGTGCTCCCAACACTCTAAATGAATAAGCAAACCAAGCTACAATTTCCCAACAAAAAGGAAATGACCAAGTACAACAATAGATTATTGAGCAACAAATAGTGGGTATCAAGTGATAGACTAAAGATGTCAACTTACAGACATGCAATGCAGACCATCAGAGAGATAATGATGAACATGCAAAATTTGGACTAGACCCTAAACAAGATAGAGCAAATGAGCTTGAGATTATTTTTTAGGATGAACATGTTGAAGAATAGAGAAGGAAACCACCTAAGCTAGCCAAATTTGTAAGAAGACATCACAAACTTGAACAAATCATTAGTGATGTTGAATCAAGTGTTATGACAAGAAAAAAATCAAATAAGATACATGGTTACTTTGTGAATTTGAACCCAATTCAATGAAGGATGCTCTAGACAATGAAGATATGATTCAAGCAATGAATAAGGAAATTGAATGGATTGAGAAGAACAACACTTGGACCTTAGTGCCAAGATCTAAAGACAAAATGTTATTGTAACAAAATGGGTTTTTAGGAAAAAAATCAATGAAAATGGTGAAGTTACAAGGAATAAGGCAAGACTAGTATGCAAAGGACATGCTCAAGAAAAAGGAGTTGACTATGTAGAAACTTTTGTTCCTGTGGCAAGACTTGAAGGAGTTAGAACTCTATTTGCATATTCAACCTACGAGAATTTGAAGGTATATTAAATGGATGTCAAATCTACATTTCTAAATGGTATACTTGAGGAAGAAGTATACATTGAACAACTTGAAGGATTTTGTGATCTAAGATAAGAAGAATATGGTATGTAAACTGAAAAAAACTCTTTATGGATTGAAACAAGCCCCAAGAGCATGGTATGAAAGACTGCATAATTATTTGGTGAAGATTGGTTTTGAAAGGACAAATGATAATAATAATATATATTTGCATAATGGTAAAAACAATGTAGTACTCCTATATGAAATCTTTGTTGATGACATTATATTTGGAGGTAAAGAAGTACTATGCAAATAATTTGTTAATGAAATGAAGAAGGAACTTGAAATATCTATGTTTGGTGATATCAAATTCTTTGTGGGATTGTAGGTATGTCAAATGAAGTTTGGTATCTTCATTACTTAGTCCAAATACATCAAGGAGATACTAAAGATTTTTGGAATGGAAGAATCAAGACTGGTGAGCACACCATGTCTACAGGACATAAGTTATCTAAAAATGATGAATTTGCTAATGTGAACTAGACATTATACATATCAATGATTGGAAAATTGCAATATGTTGTTCATCATAGACCTAATATTGCATTAGTTGTTGGGATATTTTATGGATTTTTAGAAAATCCTAAAGAGATTCACACGATTTTAGTGAAAAGGGTATTGATATATCTAAAATATACAAAATATTATGCATTGTATTACAAGAGAAGTGAAAGTTTTGAACCGAAGGTATTCACTAGCTCTGATAGGGTAGGAAATATTGATGACAAAAAAAGAACTAGTGGAGGTGCATTCTTTCTAGGAAAGAGATTGTGTCATGAACAAGCAAGAAATAGAATTGTATTTCTCAATCAAGAGCTGAAGCCAAGTATGTGGAAGTTGCAATGAACTATTCAAACATTATGTGGATCAAGAAACTATTGAAAGGGATGAAAGAAGAAATTATAGATCCCATGGTTATATATTGTGATAACATAAGTCCTATCAACATTTCAAAGAATCCAGTAATGCACACTAAAAAAAATCATATTGCTATCAAGATTCACTACTTGAGGGAACTAGTGCAAGACAAAGAAGTGAAGTTGCAATATGTGCACATAAAAGAACAAATTGATGACATATTCACTAAAGCCCTACCCAAAGATGCCCATGAATATCTTAGAGGTAAATTAGGGGTGATTCCCCTAAACAAAGAAAATTGAGGACAAAAGGCACATTGCATCAAATGTACTAATTAGAATATCCTACACATTGATGCAAAATAGTTCTACTTTGGGAGATACCCAAGATAGGAAGTCAAGTATAGCATACTAGATCAGTCATAGATAGATGAAATATTTTTAGCCAGACATGCAAATATCTACATAATTCAGATGCATGAAGTTATTGAAGCCAACAAAGCTAAGTGTCTTTGGCATTTTTGTCAAAGAGGGAGAGACATTCCCAAGAGAAATGAAAGAGGGAGTTTTTGACCTTGTATAGATGAGAATCAGAAGTGAAATCTTTTGGATTACATGGTAACAAAGAGGGAAATTGCATTCTTGCGTAGATATGTATTGTAAGATGTATTGACATGTTGCCTTCAATGCAAAAGAGGGATATTGTTGGAAACTTACTATTGGAACAATTGTTGTTTTGTCATTGATGTCAAATATATTGATGAGACATGTTGCTATTTGATCTAGATGTCATATCTATTTGATTTATGAAGAGCATTTGAAAAGTTAATCATAACAATAACATCTAAGAGGAGAGGTTGAGCTATGAAAAGGAAGCTATAACAAACATTTGATTAGCTAGACTTTGATAAGACAAAGTGATTATCTATATCAAGATTATAAATCTTAATCAATCACTAGAGTAAAAGATTAAGGTATGTTGAGTGATGATAGTGTCAATTGAGCCATAGTACGTGCCAATTTTTTTACTATTGATCAAGCATTAGTATCAACCGAGCAAGATAGTTGATGTCAAGACTAAAGTTCTATAATGATCGAGTGTTAGAATTTAGTGATTTCTAGTAACAATATTTTGAATGAGTTTGAGGATTCATGATTTACAATTGACTCAGTTGATTTCTTAGGATATGGAAAGTGTGTTGAAGATAAGATTGATGAGTTGGATCATTTACTTAAAGGAGAGGCTTAGGTATAATACCTATGATCAAAATTGACGGATGAGAAGTTTCTAGAAAAAAAGGAAGATGAATAGATATAATAAATCTAGTGCACTAGATCATAAACCCTAAGATCAATAGTGATCATGGAACAAAAAAAAATGAAGAATATCCTATTTAAGGAAGTATGGACCCAAACTTTATATAGAGATATGTACACACTTATACACATAGATAAAGGGAGAACATAGGTGAACAAGGTGAATGAAAAAGTGTGTGAGAGCGAAGCAAGAGAAGAAATGCTTGCACAGATGCTGATGAAGTTGATAAGTGAATCTAAGTAGAAGGACCAAGTTCAAACAGAAGAAGATTGACTTCTTGAAGGGTTTCCAAGAAAATAAAGGACTGAGATGACAATGGGGAACTCATTAGTGAGTCAACACATGAATTGAATAGTGATCTGAAACTACAAAAGTGAGTTGTAATCATATAGATCAAAACCCTATAGTTTTATTTCTAATAATTGTGAACAATTTGTATTGAAATCCTTTTAATCAAAGGTTGACCTAATAATGATTTGAAGGACTTAACAATCTATGTATCCTTTAGCAAGGTGACATTCTAAATGGAATGATCAAAGTCCTCTTATAAGGCCACTCCTAATAGGGTGATTAAATCCTCTAACTTGGTCACATTTAATAGTGTGTATTGTAACCTTTAATAGGGTTGGATCCAAATAGAGATCACTCAAAAGAGAGAAAATGTGGTAACATGTTGCTAACGGTTTTTCCCAAATTGGGTTTTCACATAAAATCCTAGTGTTGAATGTTTTATGAAATTTTACATATACATGTTTACATTCAACAAGTCTTTTATAATAGAAAAGTGAATTACTAGTAATTTTGTTTATTAGTATACAATAGAGACCGAGCTATAATAAGATAAGCATAATAGTGAATTTTGAATTTTTGATTGTTCAAGTGGTACTTATGGACCTTGAGTAATTGATTCACCCTCCCCCCCCCCCCAAGTTATTGTAAAGATTTCTAAAAATATCACATTATGTCCACCTTTGATACCAATATAATCCTCATGGTTCTCTAGCCATCACATCCTCAAACTAATCCTCCACAATTACACTATCTTCTAACATTAGTCACCACCTTTAGCCTCTTTGAAAATTAAATATAATAGACTTTTCCTCCTAGGTTGCATCCACTATCATATTGTCTTTTTACACCCTATGTCTAGGTTATAGTACTAATTACACATCTTTGCAAAAGGATGAAAAAGGAAACTACTCCATATCCTCTCAACACAAGAACTAGCATACGTCTCAATCCTAAGAAAGAAAGAAAAAAACCAAGACCCAACATCTTAATATATAGAACCTAAAATTGAGAATATTGTGACTTCACAACACATAGATTCTACCATAAAGAAATTTATGGGTTTCCTTAGGAATGCATCATTGGTTAGTGCCATTATTGAAAAGAATAAATATATCATCAAGGTTAGTTTTCAAAGAGAAGACATTGGAAGTTTTGACTTTAGGAAAATGTCACCATCTAGCACTATCATAGATCCCAAAAATCCACTTTTTAGAGCACCCACATCATTAGAGCCCTTAGATCTTAGACAATACAAAAATGAAAGTAGCCATTAATACAACCACTAATAGACCCTTTTTCTACATCTACCCAAATTAGTGCTTCCATCCCTTAAAGTAAATCATTTCCAATCACATCATCTAAAATTCATACAATACCGTAACCAACTGCCACATTATTGGTTCCATCCACTAGCATTCCCATAACTACTATTTCTATCACACAACCAACATCCATGACTTTGAACATTTTATGGCTTATCACTTCCCAAACACATATCCAAAACACTACCACCCAAAAAACCCAATCTGCATCTGTCATTCATCCTTCTAGTAATTCTACCAACAGGGCCCAACAAGGTTCATAGTCTGTACCTTCATACACTACATGAATTTTATTCATGAGGCCCATTACTCAAACCACCTCACCATCGATTACTACTTTGGCTTCATCTACAAAAAATCAAAGTATGCCCACATCATTTCTGTCCACCTCATGAAGCTTGAACCAAGCACAACTATGAGCTAAAAGCATACCTACCTTTGCCCCCACTATGCCAACTTCACCACTAGCAAGTTCCCTTAAACCTATCCTTGACTATTTTATGATGCAACACTTGGAAGTTTTCGTATCGCTCACCCATTGCTCCAATAGTAGAAAAGGCTAACCCCCCTATCAACTACATTATACCTCCCCTTACCCATGCACCTCCTCATACCAACACACCACCACCATATAATAGGCAAACTACATCCACCCAAACTAATATGTATCTTAATCCACCGCAACAAAACCTACAACAATAGTACATGCCATATGCACCAACACAAAATCATCCATCTATGCAATAACCACCTATTTCCATAGTACCACAATATGTGAAAATTCTATCACCACAATATGTTTCAACACATCCTCAACCAAAACCAAATATTTTCCAAGTAGTAGGGAAATCCTCATCTCAACCACTACCATTCATACTACAAAACTCATCACATTCTTTTTCTTCGTTAGATCCATATCATATACTGGAGGCACCTGAAATGGGGACAATCCCCACACCACTAGTAAACCTAGAGTGGGAAGAAATGAGAAAATCCTTTAAAGAGCTCAAGGCTAGAAATGAACCTAAGACTTTCAAATTTGAAACTATATACCCTTATTAGTTTTATAGATCTATCACAGCTATACCCTTTCCCAAGAATTTTGAGATACCCAAGTTTGACAAATTTAGGGGGAATGGAGATCTTGTAACAAACATCAAGGAATTCTGCATGCATTGATGAGAAGTAGCATACAATGATGTGTTCCTTGTGTGTTTATTCCCTAAAAGTCTTGGGGGTCCTACTCTAGAATTGTTCTATCATATACCATATGGGACTATGAATACATTTTCTAAACTTCTAAAGCATTTGTTGTACAATACACTCAACTAGTTGAGACAAAGCTATCAGTGGTGGACTTTGTCCACACCAAATAGAAGGTGAGTGAAAACCTTGCTAACTTCTTATAGAGATGGAAAACTCTCTCTACTAGATGAGCATGCAACCTGTTTAAAATATTCATCAACAACACACATCCTAAACTTGCACATTACATGCGCATGAATTACCTACAAACATACAAGGATGTTAGAGAAAAAGATATGGAACTAGAGCAGTGACTCATTGATGATGGCATCATAAAACTATACAAGGAAAAAAACTAGGATCATATTTATCCTAATGACAAGTTTAAGTACTGGAACAAAAACAAAATGTGGTAGCTGACGATGCTACCAATACAAATCACACTCATGTGGTAGGTGTCATTCAAAATCAACAAAACACCACTTATCAACCATAACAGTCTTACCAACAAAAACAACATTATCAACAACAACAATCTCACCAACAACAATAACCATATCAACAGAAAGGGTACCAATAGAATATATGAGAAAGCCAACAATAAGCCCTCAAAAATCAAAGAAATTACATATTTGTAACACTAGGACAAAGACCACACATCCAAAATGAGCCTAAACAATTTTGAACTACCTTTGGTGAACCTCTAGATGTTATATTTGATATAATGGTAAAGAACGACCTAGTAATCCTCCCACAACCACAAAAAATGGATGATGGCACTCCTAAGACACCTTGGTTCAAAGAGACTAAAAATTATGCTTATCATCAAGTAAAAGGGCATGCCAACCTCAAGTGCATAAACCTCAAAGACTATGTACAAGACCTCATTGATCACAAGGAAGTCACAGTAGGAGGAAACATATGAACCTCCCAAAATACAAAACTACAAATCTACAAAAATTATTTTCCACCCCACAACAATAACACAAGAAATGTACCTATCAACACCACCATCACCACCGCCACCACCAAAAACAACAACAATAACAATGGCACAGAAAAACAAGGTGACTTTCAAGATAACAAGGATTACACTGCATGTTACATCAATTATGACAATCTTATTAGTTGTATCTCTAAAGAAGAATCCTCAATTAATGTCATCCATATCAAAGGTGTCGAGTGCCAATGTGTTTTCACAACTTGGTGTGGACCTATGAATGTTGTAGGACCAAATATGGTTGCCACCTCAAGAGCCCAAGGTCCACCTATGACTACCACCTAATCAAGAGACTAGTACAACACCTTGGAAAACCTTGGGAATACACTAGTCCAAATCTCCATCTTGGATCTTCTTCACACAAGCCTACTTCATCGAAAATTCCTAAATAATACCCTCCATGAGTCTTGTGTTCCCATAGACATAAATTCTACCAAATTTAGAGATCTTTTAGGGAACGTATCCACACCATGTGCACTATCTTTAAAGCCATCCAACATTCCTACATAAGAGCCATATCATATTCTCCCACTTCACATAGTTGTTATGGTCTCCAATTCACTATCAAAAGGGTCATGATAGATAATGGTTCGAACCTTAACTTATGCATCTAAACTTCATAAAACATGTGGGGTATTCTTAGGATGACATCATGAATGAAGTAATCACAATCAAGGTATAAGATAACCTTGAAAGAACTTTGGAAGGAACTATTAGATTACCTATCAAAGTTGGCCCAATTATTTAGGAAATAATGTTCCACATGGTTGATCTAAAGCTACCATATAACATCCTCTTCAATCGACCTTGGAATCATCTAATGAAGGTTGTTCCATCTACATATCATCAGTGCATCAAATTTATGCATCAAGGCACTAAGGTATCCATCCATGCTAACCAAAAACCCTTTTCCTAATGTAGTGCAATAGAAGAATCCTACGATAATCATTGTCAATGAATTGAAATCGAAACTCCCATTTCCAACTCTTCTAATAATTTCTATGATCTACAAACCATCCTCACCTCCACTTTATCCACCATTAAGATCAACCAGAAGGGGCATGGTGAATATATCCTCACATATGAATTTGTAGTTGGTGCATTGACCCTTGACCCACATACACAAGGGTACCCATCACATAAGGAAAAAAAAAGAAAGCCACCCCTTATATCAGCATATGGGAAAATACACATTTGTTTCCAATATCATACTGAATGAGAAATAAATAGCACCAGACATAAGCACTTTGCTATATAAGGAACCACCTCCTAAGGGAAAAGATCTCCTAAACTAACTAAAAGAAAAATATCCTCATTCCCATAAGCTTGTAATAGAACAATAGAACTATCAAGAAGCTAGCCTAGGCCAAAAAGAGACATGCATCACACAACGTGTAGAAGAATACAAAAATACAAAGAAGAAAGGATTTGGCTTTGGATTACACACAACTGGAGGCACAACCAAGAAGGGCCACACTTTCCTTAACATCCAAAAAAAACTTGTGGAAGTCAAAAACATCCTGAAAGAAGTAGAAAATAGAGACTATGGTGGTACCCTTGATGACATATACCTAGAAGAATCTATCCTCCATGAACTATCCATTCATTTGATTGACCTCCCACTTATACATTCCAAACTCATTGATTAGGGCCAACCTAGTGTACTCTATATTGATGAATTCCAAGTGATATTGCACTCCTAAGATTCATGGGAGATGAAACATCATACCAAAAAGTCAAAGTATCAACATCATATGTCTACAAAATGGATCCAAAGGGCTACTTTGGGTAGGAGGAAATTGCTAGTCATAAAAGTGAAAATGAACCAAAAAATAAGAAAATCAAAGGGTCTCTTACAGAAAACTCCTTTGGGGAACCACTAGAATAAATCAAAAAAGAAATAAAAATAAGGATGTATCTGATAGTGAAAACTTCTCAGAGGCACTTGAAGATGGAGATTTCATCCTTCCCTTACAAGATAACAGACTGGCAGTATCATCTATCATCATGGAGGAAACAAAGTTGATCAACATTAGTACAATAAAGATCCCAAGGCTTGCTCACATCTCCAATTCATTACTAGCACCCAAGAGGAAGCACTTGTTGAAGTACTAAGGGAAAGCATTGGTCATTGTGTATGGTCCTATCAAGACATGTTAGGATTGGATCTAGAACTATTTGTACATCACTTGGGTGTAGATCCAAAGGAAAAGTTAGTCAAGTAAAAGTTTAGAAAGATGCACCCTAAGGTAGCATTGTTAGTAAAAAGCATAATTGGAGAAAATTCTCACTGCAAAAGCCATCAAGCCTATTGATTATTTAAAATGGACCTCCAACATGCTTCATGTTACAAAACCATCCAGTGATATTAGAATCTGCACTAACTTTAAAGATCTCAACAAGGCTTGTCCTAAAGATGACTTTCCTTTAGAAAATATAGACATAATTGTGGACCTTATAGTCAAACATGAGATGTTTTCACTCATGGATGGATTTTCAAGATATCACCAGATCTGCATTATAGAAGAAGATTAACCATTTGGATTCAAAAATGTCGAAGCCACATATCAAAGAGCCATGACAGTTATCTTTCAAGACTTAATCCATAAAGCTCTTGAGGATTATGTAGATGATATCTTGGTCAAATCTCTAGACAACTTAGATAATTTGCATCACTTAGAAGAGGTCTTCAGCCATCTAGAAAAGTAACATCTCATGTCAAATCCAAAAAAGTGTCTTTGTTGTTAGATCAAGGAAACTTATAGGATTCATATTTTCATAGAGAGGTACAAAGATTGACCCTAAGAATGTAAAAGCTATCATGGACATGCCTCCTCCTAGGAAACTTAGGCAACTCAAAAGCCTAAAAGGAAAGTTACAATCAATACATAGATTCATCTCAAAACTTGTAGATAAGTTTCATCCATTCATAGATTTTTTGAAAAAGGACCAGAGTTTCAAGTAGAATCCAATCTATCAATATAGATTGGAAACACTCAAGCAGTATCTGGAAAATCCACCAATCTTAGTGCCACCAATTATACGAAAACTATTGATCCTACATATAACAACTAAACTAATAGCCTTGGGGTTTATCTTAGCTCAACTAGATGATAATGGAAAAGAGAGAGATATATAATACATAAGTCATACTCTTGTTGGTTGTGAACTTAACTATTCACCTATTGAAAAACCTTGTTTGGCAATGGTCTTTGCCACTAAAAAAATTTGCCACTACATGCTTAGCCACAAAATAAAGCTCATCTCCAAAATTGACCCATTAAAGAACATGCTCTCATGGATAACTCTCATAGGACATCTCGCAAAATGGGTCATGCTTCTTAGTGAGTTCAACATCTAGTAAGTAGATCAGAAAATAATGAAAAGACAAATCATTGCAGATCAATTGACTAATGCACCTCAAGAAGATGACCATCCTTTGATTACATAATTTCCTAATGAATATCTTTGTTTGATAGATAAAAAACCTCCATGGAAACTTTACTTTGGTAGTTCTTATACATCTACTGGATTAGGAGCATGAATTTTGTTGGTTACCCCTCAAGGTGATTACATTCCTAAATCCTTTAAACTAAGGTTTCCATGCACAAAGAACATAGCAAAATATGAGGCTCTCATCATAGGACTCAAAATAATCATTGAATGGAACATTATAGAATTACAAGTGTGTGGTGATTCTCAACTCATCATCAAACAAGTGTTAGATGAGTATCAAACAAAAGATGATGAATTTTTGCCCTATAAAGAGATGGTTGACAAGATGAAAGAACAATTTACCAAGATCTAGTTCACATACATCCCATTGCTTCAGAACAAGGCTTCCAATGCTATAGCTACTATTGACTCACTCCTGGACATTCCACAAGAAGATTCACAATACCAATTCTTAGTTGAACAATTACATGATCTTGCTTATGAAAATGATGAATTAATGATGTTTTACATTCTGTTTGGTCCCTAATCCTCTTGGTACCATGAGATTCATGATTACCTCAAAGATGGTATCATCTCCCCCCATCTTAAAAAATACCAACACCTCAACCTCATTCATAGATCTTTTTGCTACACTATTGCAGCAAACACCTTATATCATTGAGGTTATCACAATACTCTTTCTTGATGTCTAGATTCAAATGAGGTCACTATGGCTTTAAAGGAAGTACATGCTAGATTTTATGGTGCCCACATGATTGGAATGGTCCTAGCTAAGAAAATCTTAAGGGCTAGGTATTATTGGTACACATTAGAACATGATGCTTGTAAGTTTTTTACGAAATATCTACCATGTCAACAATATGCTAATCTAGTACATGCACCAATGCAAGATCTACAACCCATTGCACCACCATGGCCCTTTGAATGTTGGGGGTTTGAGCTTGTTGGGGTAATCACACCCCCATCTTTTGATGGGCATAAATGAATAATCATAGCTACTAGTTATTTCACCAAGTGGGTTGAAGCTGTCCGACATAGCAATGCCACAGGAGTCCAATTTTATAAATTTGTCCTCAACCACATTATTTGTCACTTTGGTATCCCAACCACTATCTTTTCAAACCACAAACAAAAATTTTGAAAACCTTAATATGTAGGAATTGTGATCCTATTTACACATCCATCTCCATTTTTCTAGCCCATACTTTTCACAAGGCAATGGTTGGGCAAAGATAACCAATAAAACCTTACTCAAAATCCTAAAGAAGGTTGCTAATGATCCTAACCATGATTGGAATTTGTAAATCAACCATACCTTTTGGGCATATAGGACCTCATTTCATAAGTCCAGTGGTATAATTCCATACTCCCTAGTTTATGGAGCCAAATTAGTCTTACCCATAAAGGGCAAACTCCCATCCTTGCACATATATTTGCAAGGTGAAATATCTAATGATGACTACAAAGTGGCTAGATTCACCCAACTAGATCTACTTGATGAGAATAGGAAACATGCCTATGATTACTTAGTGGTTTACCAAAATAGAATCAAGTGAAACTTTAATATAAAGGTTCACCCTCATTAGTTTCAGGTAGGTGAGATGGTCCTAAAAGAGAACTTGAAGATCCAATCAGATAGAGAAAAGAAAGGAAAATTTGAACTTGCCTGGCTAGGTCCATATGTTGTCACAACATCTTTTGGCTTAAGAGAATATCAGTTATCTACTCCAGAAGATAAGATTTTGAATGATCCCACCAATATCATTCACCTTAAGAAGTTCTATTATTGAGCCACTCATTCTACCCTACTAGTCTTGAAAAATGTACAAAAACATCATAAAAATTTAATTGCAACTAATTTTTACAATCTATGATATTATGTTCATCCATTAAGGTTGTGTGAGAGTTTATCAACATCAACATTTCAGATCATACTCAATGATCCATTATTAGGATGAGAGAACTACATTCGTAGCTCTCTCATCTTGATGATGGATCATTGAGTATGATCTAAAATATTGATAGCTCTCTCATCTTGATGATAGATCACTAAGTATGATCTAAAATGTTGATGTTGATAAACTCACACATAATCTCACCCAAAAGCATGAACCTAATATCATTAAAAATCCCCAAAGAGAGAGAAGCACAAAAATAGTCGCTTGATGATAAATTTTGTCATGTGGAGCCTAATCAGACTTAGAGGTTTATTCGGTGTGGTCTTCTCTCGATATTACTACTGTGAGGTTTGGGAGTGGCACCCCCAAGATGGGGTCAAGGGGCAGTGCCTCTATGAGGTTCTAGGGTAGCACCCTAGGTGCATTACCTTATATTGTAAAAGGTGTTGACTGCTATTTTTCTTATTGGACAACTTATTTTAGCCCTAATCTTGTAAGAGAAAAAAGCTTGTATAAAAAGGATTAGGGTTAGGGATTTCATAATGTAATGGTGGTATTGTAGCTTCTTGTGGCAATATTGAGATGTAAGGGATTGTGGATTGTAATCACTGGATAGTAATATTATTGGAGTTACTATTGGTGGATGTAGCCCAAGGATTTGGTGAATGACCTTAAATCTTGGTGTCTTGTGTTCTCTTTTATGCGATCTAATATTTTTTGGTATTGGTTATATTTGCATGTAACTGTTATTTCTATCCGAAGTTAATTCTAACAAGTGGTATCAAATCCAGACGATCATCATTTTTTTTAGCAATACTCTGCAAGAAGGTCTCATGGTTGAGTGGGAGCAATGTAAGACGAGGATAAGTTGAGGGTTGACAAATTTAATGGGTAGAACTTTTAGTTATGAAAGATGCAAATGGAGGACTATCTTTATCAGAAGAATTTATGAAAGTCGTTGGAAGGAAAAACCATGAATTAAGGAACTATGACAAATAAAGATTGGGAGATTTTAGATAGAAAGGCACTTGAAAGCATTCAATTATGCCTAGCACCATTGATGACATTTAACATTACAAAAGAAAGGATAATGGAAGAATTGCAAATCCTAGGAAAATTGTATGAAAAACCCTTCGCTTCAAACAAGGTATTTCTCATGAATGGTTTATTTAATATGAAGATGCTAGAACATGGATCTATTGTAGATCATTTAAATGAGTTTAATACTATTACTAGTCAGTTATCTTCTGTGGGTATTAATTTTGATGAAGAATAGCTCTCTTGATTTTTTTTTTTCCTAAAAGATGGAATGGCTTTGTAATGGTTGTGAGTAATTCTATTTCTAGATCTAATACCCTAAAATATGATGATGTGATCGATGTTATTTTGAGTGAGAAAACTTATAGGAAAACCTCAGGTGGATCTACATTAGGAAGTTCTTTGAACACACAAAGAAGAGGTAGAATGACTGAGCGAGGAAATAGTTTCAGAAATCATGGGAAATCAAGAGGAAAGTTAAAGGGGAAAAGGTCTCAATTGAGAGGACCAAATGACTGCTGGTACTGTGGGAAACTAAGGCATAAGAAGAAATATTGTTGGACTCAAAATAAAAATAAAGGAGATAAACTAGAAGGGAACAAGAAGGCAAATGTGGTAAGTAACAAATCCAAAGAGGATGCTTTGCTTCTTTCTTTAGTAAGTATTGATGATTCATGGGTTTTAGATTCTGGTGCTTCATTTCATTCTACACCTCATAGAGGTCATTTTATTGATTATGTCCAAGGGGATTTTGAGCTTTTTTATTTGGGGGATAATGAATCTTGTCAAATTGTTGGCAAGGGAAAAGTTAAGATTAAGTTGCAAAATGGGAATCATTGGCTACTACATGAGGTAAGACATGTTCCAAGGTTGAGTAGGAATTTAATTTCAGCAGGGTAACTCAGAGATGAGGGTTGTGTAGTTACTTTTAATGATAAAAATTGGAAGGTTTCAAAAGGTTCCCTTGTAGTAGCAAAAGGTGTGAAAGTAGGCACCTTATATCTTTGTACAAGTCATACTATTCCTTCTACTTTGATTGTTTCAAAGAAAAATAAATGTTTAGGAACTATTACTGCAGTTGAGCAAGGAGAACAAATAAATGATATAAATTTTGATACAACACTATGTCACAACAGACTTGGGCACATGAGTGAGAAAGGTATGAAAGTACTTCATTCAAAGAAAGTTTTACTAGGTTTGAAATGTGTTAATATGGATTTTTGTGAAAGTTGTGTATGGAAAACAAAAGAGAGTGAATTTTTTGAAGACTAGGAAGGAAAAGAAAAGTGAGAGATTAGAGCTTGTGCATAAAGATGTATGGGAACTAGCTCAGGCATCTTCCCTTGGTAGCTCTCGTTATTATGTTACATTAATTGATGATGCAACTAGAAAAGTATGGGTTTATTTCCTTAGGCAAAAATATGATGTATTTCAAAATTTTAAGAAATGAAAATACTTGGTTGAAAATGAGACTAGTAAGAAATTAAAATATCTCAGATTTGATAATAGCAGTGAGTATTGTAGTCATGAATTTGAAAATTATTGCCTCGCTAATGGTATTCATAGAAAAAACTATTCCAAGGACTCCACAGGAGAATGGAGTGGTTGAACACATGAACATTACTATAATGGAGCATGCAAGGAGCATGAGGTTGCCCTTGAACATGTGGGCAGAGGCTTTTCATACTACCGTATATTTGATTAATAGAGGTCACTCTTTCCAAAGGAAGTATGGACTAGTAAGAAGGTGAGTTATTCTTTTTTCAAAACCTTCAGTTGTGAAGCATTTGCTCATTTAGATTCTAACAGTAGAATCAAGCTGGAAGGTAAGTCAAAGAAATATGTATTTGTTGGATACGACATTAATGAATTTGGTTATAGGCTTTGGGATTTTGAAAATTGTAAAATTGTAAGGAGAAGGGATGTCATATTCAATGAGAAAGTGTTGTAAAATGATCTGTTATAGCAACATAAGGAGAAAGAAAATGATTGGGTAAGAGCACAAACCTGTGTCACCCTTTTTGTAAAGGAAAAGGCTAACAAAAGTATAATTGTTCACCTTCAATGACATAAAATTGGTATTATTGTTTTGAATTTGAAAATGAAGTAAACTAATGAAATGAATAGAAATGGCTGAAGTTTAGGATTATAATTTTTAATAATAATTTTGAAAAAGAATTGATATATTTTCCTAATTTTTATAGGTAATTTTTTAGCTGTTGAAAAATGCTAAAAATTAGGGGTCTAGTTCCCACCACAAAACTAAATGGAAATAAACTTATTTCCCTTTGATCTCAGACTATGTTATATATAACATATATAGCTAGAACAATAAAAAATAAAAATCAGCTTTACAGCTATATTTTCTCTTTTATAATGATTCAAATTTTAACTCACCTGAAATTGATAGTTTTCATCTCCCACCACATTTTTCAAAACAAATCTATTCTAACTAGGAGAACAATTATTCATTATAAAAGAGGACTCTCTCCTCTAGAACATCATATCCTTCTTCTTCTTTTTTGATATGAATTAATATTTTTTTATTCTCAAAATTTACATCTTTTCGAGAGTTAAAATATGTGCTCGTAGAATTTTTTAATTATAATATACTATATCTAATTAAAATATTATAAACTCTATATGTGAATATTCTTGACTCTGAGCTCTATAAATGATGTTTATATGTTATTAAAAAAAATCATAAAAAATAGTAAGAGTTATTGAAATGCCACTTTTTTGAAATAATTGTATTTCTTTAGTAATTAGATACAAACTAGTATAAAACATGCATTTGATAGACATTTCCAATTGGAAAAGTGTGAGACCCTATATAAATTAGCTAGAATGAATTTATCTAGATCATATGTTTGGACATAATTGATTTTTAGATAGAAATACTCAAATTCAATTGTTCTGATAAGTCAGCCTAAAAGGTGACACAATTTTGTACTTGTACCCGATTATGTAGTGTTGGATGACACTCCAAAAGATGATATTCTAATAGTTCCTCATGATTTGGAACAACTGCAACAACAAATAACACACACCTCAGTGAATGTTAGACAGTCAAAAATGCTAAGTAGACCTCCATAAATATTTTCTCCTTCTTTGTATTCTATTTTACTTACTAATGTTGGTGAACTTGAATGTTATGATGAAGCTGTGTAGGTGGATACTAAGATTCAATGGGAGTCTGCAATGAAAGAAGAAATGCACTCTTTACTAAAAAATAAGACTTGGGATTTATGCAAGTTGCTTGTAGGTAAAAGGGCTTTACAGAATAAATGGGATTACAGGTTAAAAGAAGAGGATGGAGGTAAGAAATGATTTAAAGCCAAGTTAGTGGAAAAAGAATTTGCATAGAAAAAGGGCATTGATTTTGATGAGATATTTTCTCTTGTTAAAATGACTTCTATTTTCACTATTTTAAGTATTGTGGCTACTGAAGATTTTCATTTGGAGTAGCTTGATATTAAAACAACCTTTCTTCATGGTGGTTTGGATGAAGAGATCTATATGGCACAACCATAGGGATTTGAGGTCAAAGGTTAGGAGAACTTAGTGTGTAGATTGAAGAATATTGTATATGGCTTGAAGCAAACACCTCGACAATGGTATCTAAAATTTGAAAATTTTATGCATAAGCATGGATATAGTAGGTGCCATTCAGATCATTATGTTTACTTTAAGAGGTTGGATGATGACAACTTCATTATTTTATGTTTATATGTTGATGATATGCTTGTAGCTAGGTCTAACATGGATCACATTAAGGGGTTAAAGGAACAGTTAGAACATTAATTTTCTATCAAGGATTTGGGGACCATAAAACAAATCCTTGGTATGAATATTCATAGAGATAGGAAGAACAAGAAATTGACATTATCTCAGGTTGATTATATTGTGAAGATGTTGCGATGTTTCTCTATGGAGAATGCTAAAGCTATTAGTAGACCTTTACCTAGTCATTTGAAGTTGACTAAGGAGATGTGTCCCAAGACACAAGAAGAGGAGGATAAGATGTCTAAGGTACCTTATGCTTTAGCTGTAGGAAGCTTCATGTATGCTATGGTATGTACTAGGCTAGATATTGCACATGTAGTGGGAGTTGTTAGCAGGTATATGAGTTATCGAAGAATTGAGCATTGGAATGCAATTAAATAGATTATCAAATATTTGAGAGGAACATCTAGTAAGTGTTTACATTTTGGGGGCTCTACCACTGATTTATAGGGCTATTTTGACTCATATTTGGTTAGGGATATTGATACCAAGTATAGTACTATGGGTTATGTATTTACTATTGGTGGGGCAACAATGAGTTGAGTTTCTTGATTACAAAAGATTAATTCTTTATCCACTACAGAGGTAGTGTATGTTGAGGCTATAGATGTAGCCAAGGAGATGATATGGCTTTAGTTCTTCATGGAAGAATTGGGACACCCACAAAGGGATAATTATTTGTTCATAGATAGCTAGAGTACCATTCATCTTGCAAAGAATTCAACTCTGCATTCAAAGACAAAACACATCCAACTGCAATAGCATTTCATTTAGTCAGTTTTGGATGATGGATAGTTAAAGCTAGAGAATATACATACAAATGATAATCCAACATATATGTTTGCAAAGGTAGTGATAAGGGAGAAGTTGAGCTCCTCTTAAGCTTTGGTTGGTCTTCTAGACTAAACATCATAAAAGAATAAAAGAGTCCAAGGTGGTTTGATATTCCAGTGGGAGCTATAGGTTTAGCAGTGCTATGATTAGTCTCCAAGTGGGAGGTTATTGTTGTGGAGTCTGATCAGTCTCCAAGTGGGAGATTTTTGGGATGTGGAGCCTAATTAGACTTGGAAGTTCACTCGAAATGGTTTGCTCCCCATATTATTTCTATGGGGGTTTGGGGGCAGTGCCCCCCAAGATGGGGTCAAGGGGCAACACCCCTACAGGGTCCTAGGGTAGTACCCTAGGTGTGCTCCTTGTTGCAGTACATGGTGGGGTTGAGGAACAACACCCCCGTAGGGGTTTTTCGGCCCTTATATTGTAAAAGGCACCGACTGCTATTTTTCCTATTGGATGACTTATTGTAGCCCTAACTTTTTAAGTGGAAAAAGCTTGTATAAAAAAGGCTTAGGGTTAGGGATTTCATAATGTAATGGTGATATTGTAGATTCTCGTGGTGGTATTGAGTTGTAAGGGATTGTAGATTGTAATTTTTAGATTATAATACTATTAGACTTGCTGTTGGTAGATGTAGCCCAAGGATTGGGTGAACCATGTTAAATCTTGGTGCCTTGTGTTCTCTTTTATTTGATATACTATTTTCTAGTATTGGTTATATTTACATGTAACTGTTATTTTTGTCTAAGGTTAATCCTTACAATGAAAACTCGCAATTCAAGTGCCTTGGATAGGTTACATTGTGAAAACTTAGCAATAGGCACCATGTGTACTTGGACCATACTATTATATATCAAATACCCATATTATTCCTCCATCCACTTACCCATATCCCCAAGGCATTCCAAAATCATACAATCAAAACACTTGTACCAAACACTATGCTTTAGGAAAATCCAAAAATATTGTAGTCTATCATGAGCCATATGTACTATAGTTCTACCGTGTATGATATTGTCCCAAATATTGACATGTACTATAAATAGATCCAAGTGTAACATATCATGTGTACTCTAGCAAAAACTCTATCTTACTATCCTTCGACTTCAAAATATGTACTTACAAATGCATCCCATACAATCTTCACCATCCCCTATACATAGCACCAATATATCCTCACCATCCCTTGTAAATAGCTCCTATACAATGCCATCCTTATAAATATCTGAGTTAGTTTCATTGTACATATTATCCTCAATAAAAATCACTAGTCATCAACTCATCAATTGTCAGTCCTTACTCATCATCATTAGTCAATTCCTATTATACATAGCCCATTCTCATGTCATCTCTCATTAGATCAAGTTCTCTAGCTCTTACCGCTCCTTGCTTTAGAAAGTCCTTATGTGTAATCCTCTATCACTAAACTATTGTCTTTAGAATTTATTGTTGTTATTAAATCTAGGTGCTAAGTGCTACCAATAAGTCCTTGCAAGATATATCTTTCCTCTTGTTAGACTTGGGTCTGTCAATATTTAGTCCTACTGATCTCTCTGGCACACAATTATTCTTTGTTGATTCACTACTTTCAATGTTGGATTTCAATTTTGGCTCTTGATTATCTTTTCCAAGCAATTTGGTTATCCCCTCCTTTAGGTCGTCACAATCATTCATACCATGGTGTGCTACAAATGGGAAAATCAGTGAGCAAGGTCTTGATCTATCTTTCAAATTTTTTCTTTTCTACTTGTGAGTCAATTGGGTATAACCCTTCTATATCCAAAAATATGATCATTTATGATTACATGGTGCACTTGGAAAATATCACTTGTTTGTAAAACATAGTGTCATTTCCACTCTAATGTCCATTAGGTTTTATGTCTGATGTTAAGGCAATCTTTGCATGTTTATTTTGAGTTAGTCCTATGCAAAACAACAACAAGGCCCTGATGTTCTTGGTAACCTTGGCCAACCCCCAATATTGCTATATTAAATTAAGTGCTCAATTATATCATGGCTATCTTTATTGAAAATTCCACACTCAAGATTCAAATGGATTCCATCTTATCCCCCCATTCATAAAAAGGAAACACCAAAAAGAGTTCATTTTTATCCTATCAACACCATTCTTATCATTATTCTATCCCTAGCCATCCTACATCCTTATCCTATCTTGAAACTTATCCAAAAATCCCACAAATCTTACAAAGTTTCCAAAATCTCACTCATTTATCCACCACATCTTAAGGGTTCAATTTAAAAAGAAAAATCCCTCATTTACCCCTCATATCCTCCATCCTATCTCACAATTTTGTCTAAATTTGTACAACTCATCTCCCCTTGTCTCGTACTCCCATAGTGAAAGTATGAGCCACTTTTAAATTTCTTTCATCATTTGTGTGTCCTCCATCTCACCCTAATTTTCTTACTTTTTGAGATTTCATCTAGTCTCATTTTCTCTCCTTGTTGCCTTCTCGAGGGGGCATCATACATTACAATCTTTTATCAAGATTGGGACAACCTAGTTGCTTTTAAAACTTCTTTGTGTCATCTATTATTTAAAAATGTATTTGAAATAGTGTTGTACCAACACTATATCGAAGAGGGAAAAAATGTAGACACCTAAATCTAATCACATAAATTCATAATAAAATTTAGTCATCTTCTAAAGCATATTTTAATTAAATATTTATTATTTATATATATTAGCACTATACCCTAATTAATTAATTAAATTAATTAATTAATTATAGCCTAATTAATAAATTAACAGACAACCATCAATCTAATCTATTAATAAAATCCCAATTCCTCTATTAAATAAAATAAATGTAAAACCCATTTAATTTTATCTCCAAAACCCCTCTCTATTTAATTAATTAAATCCCTCCACCCACAAGCTGACCCTTCAACTCAACAGTTACCCAAACTCAATTCATGCACCAAATATTCCTCTTTTAATTAAATAATTTATTTATTTAATTAAATATCATGCACTAAATATTTCTCTTTTAATTAAATAACTTATTTAATTAATCAAATCTCATGCACTAAATATTCCTCTTTTAATTAAATAATTCATTTATTTAATTAAATCTCATGTACCAATAATTCCTCTTTTAATTAAATTATTATCTATTTATTTAAATATCATGCATCAAATATTCCTCCTTTAATTAAATTATTTATTTATTTAATTAAAATCTCATGCACCAATAATTTCTCTTTTAATTAAATTATTTATTTATTTAATTAAGCTCACCCACCTACCTTTTTCTAACAAATCCATCCACCTCCCACATCATCCAATTAGCTGAGCCACCTCACCCACCATAACTGAACAAATCACCTCCTCTTTCATGTCTAAAATCTCTCTCCAAACCACTTGCATAAATTAAGGCATGATATGCTCCCTCTGACTCTAGCCCAAGTCCACTCTCATGCCACATCTCCCTCATCCATATATAAACATAGATGTCCATCTCCTCCACCTATCTTAGTAAACTAAAGCAAATCTCACACCTGACTTAGTTAACTATCCATCAGGAATTATTATCTCCTCCTCGCCTAATTGCATATAAATTGAACCCTTTGTTCCTCACAAATCATCCACCTTCTGGGAAAACTTATTAAACTATTTTGAGAGCTAATTACTTTTAAAAATGCTATTGGGCACTATTCATATTTACATACATGCATCCCCAATTCATCTATTGTTGAAGCATCAAACATCCTTTGTGGACACATCTGCACATCATGACTATATCGACACATCAAGGACACTACATGGAGACGTAGGTTCACACTTCTATTGTTTTTGGTTTCCTTCTGGTTAGTATTATTTTTTGCTTTGTTATTAGTTTATGGATGTTTGATTTCAATTTTATATCCTTAAGCACACTAATTCTAACACATAAATAATTTAATTAAATCTCATGCACTAAATATTCTTCTTTTAATTAAATAATTTATTTATTTAATTAAATCACATGCACTAAATATTCATCTTTTAATTAAATAGTTCATTTATTTAATTAAATCTCATGCACCAATAATTTTTTCTTTTAATTAAATAATTTATTTATTTAATCAAATCTCATGCACCAAATATTCCTCTTTTAATTAAATAATTCATTTATTTAGTTAAAATCACATGCACCAATAATTCCTCTTTTAATTAAATAATTTATTTATTTAATTAAGCTCACCCACCAATCTTTTGATAATAGTTCCATTCATCTCCCACATCATTGAGTCAACTAGGCCACCTCACCCACCTTAACTAAAACACATCACCTCCTCTTCCATGTCTAAATCCCTCTCTAGATCACTTGCATAAATTAAGGCATGATTTATTCCCTCTAACTCTAGCCCAAGTCCACTCTCATCTCACATCTCCCTCATCCATCTCTAAACACAGAAGCCCATCTCCTCCTCCTATTTCACTCAATAGAAGCCTATCTCACACCTCACTCAGTTAACTCTCCATTAGGAATTCTTATTGCCTCCTCACCTAATTGCCTATAAATTGAACCCTTTTCTCCTCACAAATCATCCACCTTCTAAGTAAACTTATTATACTATTTTGAGAGATAATTACTTTCAAAAATACTATTGGGTGCTATCCAAATTTCCATACATCCATTGTTGAAGCATTGAGCATCCTTTGAGCATACATTTGCACATTGTGACCACATCAACACATCAAGGAGGCTACACGAAGACATAGGTTCACACTACTACTATTTTTGGTTTCCTTCTAGTTAATCGTATTTGCTACTTTGTTATTAGTTTGTGGATGTTTGATTTTGATTTTATATCCTTAAGCACACTAATTATAATGCATACAACTACAACTAGATATCAGCTTAAATGAATTGGGAAAGACTAGTCTTTAATTCAATATTGGGAAAATAGAGTCAAGCTCACATGATCTTACTATTATCTAACTCATTGGAGACATCATACACACTATTATATACTAGATATGGAACTTAAAAATACAAAACTTAGCCTAAATGATTTTAACCCCAACCAAAGGATACCAATTAGACAAACATCACATTACATGCAATATTTGATAATTGAGAGCATATATCTATTTCAATCCATCAAACAGTAGTGTAAATCCAATAGGACAACATAGAATGCAAACAATTGAAAAACCAAGTATCCAAGTTAAGAATCAAGAGAAAGTGTCTTCATATTGTCTTAAAAATAAGGAAGTACAATAGAGCAACATCAATTGTATATACCTAGAAATTGCATAAATCTAAAGTCTTGATTTGTTTGTTCTATTTTATATAAAAAAATGTTCATCTATAAGAAAAACTATATCTATCTCCTATATATACTGAGTTCTTGGTACTCCTCATAAAAAAAAGGGGTACTACATAGCTACAAACCTTTTAAAAATATAACTATATTAACTAATTATAACCTACCATATAGATTATCATATTTTAATACATATAGAAAACTAAAACTTCTTGAAATATTTATTTGATGCTATTCGACTTGGTTAATGTCCCTCTGCTCATTAATTCCTATATCCATTGGTGTGGCTTTAGGAAAATCATATAGTCAGTAACCCATTTTGCAATCTATACATGTGATGACCATGTAAACTTGGACACTTATGGGATGAACATTTGCAGATCCAACCACTTCTTCCCAATGGAAACCCTTAGATGAATTTGAAATTTAGTGAATTTATTCTCTGGGGTGATTATCTTATCAAGTAAATTATGGAACTCATTCATTTGAAAATCCTTTTCTCCTTTAAATTGGTCCATGAATCTTTTTGGAAATATTGTAAGTTCATTCTTCAATCATTCTAAGTCTTTGATCCTTCATGTGGTGTCCTTGACAACATGTAGTATAGCCCAATGATCTATGGAAGTGACAGGTGCAAATTTCTACTCTAATTTTTGGCGTTCTTGAACAATGTATCCAAAATTATTAGATATTTCTTCTAGCATATCAACAATGAAATTTATCTATGAAGGAGCATCTAGATCTCTTTTTGTTACTTCATACAACTTGCTCAGTTCAAATCTAGATGGTCTCCACTTCCTTTCTAATTTTGACAGCACAACTTTATTCTATTTGAAAAAGTCCAACATATGATTAACATTATAAAAACCTACATATATTTCATCACACTTATCCAAAATAATATTTATCTTGAGATCAAGGACCTCTTCCAAGTTCTTGTAGATGCAGTCCTTATGTACATCTTATTTGTAATGTCCCCCACTTAGCCAGTTTGGAGGTATGTTGTCGTTAGCCCATTATTGTATGGTCCTGAGGGCTAACCAAGACTTCAAAAGGGATCTTGAGGTTATTTGGCCTAGTCAAATTTAATTACAGGCCAAATGGAGTTCGTTTGTTGGGTTGTCAGGAAGACTTACTATTTTTAGTAAGCCAATAGGGGGATGCAGTGCCTTCAATTTTTAGTGACAGGATGAGATGCGTTTTGTTGGGCTCCTTCTAATGAGCTATTATATGTGGGATTTTGAGTTTATTTGGTATATTATTTTAATGTTTGAAGTTACAACAGTAAAGTGACTATTTAAATTAAATATTATAATGTTTCATAAAGTCACTTTATAAAAATCAAGAGTCCCCCTTTTAAGTACATACATGGACTTTGTAAAAAGGAAAAAAGAAGTAATATTAAAAGTCATGTATTATCCCACATTAGCAAGACAGAAGCATGGAGCAAGTGAGGAAGGGATTAAAAGAAAGAGGATGACTCTCATTTATTCATGCTTGGAAATATCAAAGAAATTGAGAAATTTTCTGGAGATTATGTCTCAATAGTTTGGAGGACGAAATCCCTTCAAGCTAGAAATCTTGATGCCATTGAAAGATATGGTCTTAAGATTCAACAGGGTAGTAGTCTGAAAAAAGTAGATACGAAAAAGCAGCCCGAAAAAGTGGAACTGAAAAAGCAGGCCGAAAAAGCAGTCTGAAAAAGTGAAATCAAAAAAGCAGGCTGGAAAAGCAGTCCGAAAAAGCAGTTCGAAAAAGAAAATCAGAAAGGCAAAACAGAAGGGGTAGCATAGAAGGAAATTATTTCAGCCATCTAAAACCAAGTTCTTTTGTTAGTATTTTTTTTTAGGGTGTTACAAGCTTTCAGCTGTAAGTGTGCATTATACCAGCATTATCATTTTGTAATCCATGTAAATGCCAAAGTCTTGGCCATATTCCATGAGCATTGTAATTTTCATTGCAATTAAGAAGATAATAGTTGCTGGTGTCATTTAAGCAATTTAATATCATTATTTATCAGATAGTTAGTTTGCACACCAACTGTTTGTTAAAATGCCAATTGGTTGTAGGTGTTCATTTCTCATGCTTAGATCATATATATGCACTAAATATTGTCAAAAATAGTAGCACACTCATGTTAGGTCATTGTGTAGTCCATTGTAGTCTTCTAGCACAAGATTTTCATTGATGCAAATTGTTAAAAAAGTCATTTGAAGCTAGCTGAAATACTATATCAGTCATATGTCCCTTGCATGTGAATTGTTTGATGAAATTCCTTCAGCTTTCATTAGCATTTTTTTGAGGGCAGATTTGAGGAGGGTTATTACAGTGGTATTAGAGCTATAAGTCCTACCATCTTGTGGAGGTCTTATAGGGAATTTGGAACAACCAAATAGAGGGGAAAGTGTTTGACGAAATGTCAAAACACTAAAATCAAAGCATTTATGTTTGAGCATGCGACAGGGGCCTTATAATTTCCGCAATACCAGAACAAGACAAAATAGGATTATAGACCTGCAGAGCAAATAGTCTAGTTCATCCATGCAGGTGGACATAGAATCCAGTCATACAGACACAGTGGAGATATTCTTTGATCAAGGCGGCAATATGGGAGACAGGAATGCTCGGGATCCTGGAGAGGAAAGATTCTTACAGTTATTAGAGACCTTGGCACAGGGACAACAATTAGTAGAACAGAGGGCACAGGAACAAAATTAGAGAATGGAGCTTATGATGCAGATGATGGCTCGTCAAATGGGGTTGAATGCTAACATGGGTGGAGGAAATAATCAGAATGGTAATAATCAAAATGGTAACAATCAGAATGGGAACAATCAGGATGAGACACATAATGGAGGGGAACAAGTTGGGAACAATTTCGGTCATGCACCCCAACAAGCTAGGGCAGTGAGTTCCAGGCCCATGACTCCCACATTTCCTCCTAGAGCCCCAGAGCAGCCCGTACCAGAGCCCCAAATCACTGATATACATGACCAGATGAGAAGAGATTGGGAAGCTGGAGGTCCAAATTTTACTGCTACAATTACCTTTAGGGAGTATATGGATGTGCGGATGAAACATATGCCATGTGGACATGACAGGAACCAGAGCTATGAGCTACGGAAGAAAGTAGGGAAACTTCAGTTACCATATTATGATGGCTCGGGGAAGTCTATAGAAAGAGCTTGGGTTCAAAAGCTTGATACATACTTTCAATTGAACCCTATGCCTGAGGAAGAAGCTATTAAGTATGCAGCAATTCATCTGGATGGGTTAGCACACAAGTGGTGGCATCATGGTATGGTCACTATGGGTCATGCACACATTACCTCATATGTGGAGTTTACGGAGAGACTGATTGAACGTTTTGAAAGGAAGGATTCAGAACTACATTTCAAGGAGTTAGCTTAGCTTAAACAATGGGGATCATTGGAAACATACATTTTAGAATTTCAGAAACTTGCAGTATTAGTAATAGATGTATCTGAACGGAGGATACTGGTTCTATTTATGGATGGGTTAGCTGATACATTGAGAGGGTGGATTAAAGCTCTCAACCCTCCCACTTTGTAGGAAGCCATTAAGAAAGCTCGTGACATGGATTCCTCTTCAGCTTCTAAAAATAAATTCCAGGCAAAGAGTTTCCCTTCGAGGAAAGATAAGGACAACAAACCTTCTTGTAGAGAGGGTCAGCCACCTAAGGAGGAAAGTAAGAGGTTGGACAATGAGACACTTAATGATCTCAAGAAGAAGAAGCTTTTTTTTCATTGTAGGGAGCCTTGGGATTTGTCACATAAGTGTCCATTGAAAGAAAAAGCCAAGCAGATGGATTACTTTTCAATCGAAGAGTCAGTGGATGGAGATTCAGAATAGTCATCAGAATCAGATGGAGATGATAATTCTTCACATGAGGAAGCACACAGTGATAGCATGATAGCTTAGTTGTCCAGTATATAGGAGGCCATCACTATCAGAGTTAGGGGAACTTTGGATGGACAAAGATTTGTGGCACTCATTGATACAGGGGCAACACATAACTTCATTGATGAAAAGTTTGTGACATGTAGAGGGCTACATATAGAAGAGCATAGGGGATTTAAGGTGATGGTTGCCGACAGCTTCAAAATCTACTTTACCAAGAAAATTTCCAACTTGCAGCTTCGTTTGGGAGATTATGACATGGTGGGAGATTTCTTTGTTGTCAACATTGGTGACCAGGATATGGTGCTTGGGATGAATTGGATGAAATCTCTAGAAGAGTTTACATTTAACCTCCAAAAAATGGAAATGAGGTTTGAGGCAAATGGTAAGAAGATAGTACTCAGAGGTTTGACAGATGGGAGACTGCGAGTGGTGTCACTCAAGCGGATGTAGAGTTTCTTCAGACACGACCAAGTGCAGTGGACAGAAGAGTTCAGAGTAATGCCTAAGGTGACAGAGCAACATAAATAGGAGTATCCCCTTGATGTACAAAAAATAATAACCAAACATACTAAGGTGTTTGGTGAGATACCTCCAAGGAGACCCCCAGATAGGGGAATTGAGCATGTTATTGAGTTAGAGGAAGGGGCTAAGCCAGTCATCATCACACCCTACCGCCATCCAAAGAGATATAAAGATGAAATAGAAAAGGCAATCAAGGAGTTGATTGACATGGGGCACATACGACCAAGCAAGAGTCCTTTCACTTCTTCAGTAGTATTGGTGAAGAAGAAGGATGGTACAATGAGGATGTGCATTGATTATAGGGATCTAAACAAGAAGACAATCAAGAACCGATACCCTATTCCATGCATTGATGAGCTTATTGATGAATTGCACGGTGCCTGCTACTTCTCTAAGATTGATTTGAGATCCGGCTACCACCAAATACGGGTTAGAGAGGTGGATGTGGAGAAGACAGCTTTTAGATGCCACTATGGACATTTTGAGTTCTTAGTCATGCCCTTTGGGTTGACTAATGCCCCGCCACTTTCCAGTCCTATATGAATAGAGTATTCAGAGATCAGTTGAGGAAGTTTGTGTTGATTTTTTTGATGATATACTAATATACAACCGTACTTGGGAGGAACATTTGAAGCATATTGATGCAGTGCTCAGCATTCTAGAGAGGGAGTCATTATATGCCAAGATGAGTAAATGCGAGTTCGGGATGACAGAGTTGCTCTATATAGGTCATATTATTAGTGTAAGAAGTTTTCAGGTTGACCCAGACAAGATCAAGGCCATTCTGGATTGGCCACTACCGAGGAACACTTCGCAACTCAACGGATTTCTTGGGCTTTGTGGGTTCTACTACAGATTTGTGAAGGGATTTTCATAGACAGTAGCACCACTTACAGATTTGACACAGAGGGAAAGTTTCAAGTGGTCAGAGAAGGCTTAGGATTGTTTTGACAGGTTCAAGGAGCTGATAACTACATGCCCTATTTTAGCCATTCTAGATTTCACCATGCCTTTTGAGCTGCAGTGTGATGCCTCAGGAGAGGGCATAGGAGCTGTCCTCATGCATGACAAACATCCCATCGCATATGAGAGCAATAAATTATGAGGTGTTGAGAGAACTTACAACATCTATGACAAAGAAATGTTAGCAATCATGCACGCGCTAGCTAAGTTCAGAAAATACTTAGTAGGGAGCCAATTCATAGTAAAAACAGATCATAACAGCTTGAAACATTTCCTTGGATAGAAGGATCTCAATGACAGGCAATAGAAATGGGTGAGTAAGTTACAGGCTTATGATTTTGACATAGTCTATGTCAAAGGGAAGAAAAATATCGTCGTAGATGCTTTATCCAGAAGGCCTCATTTGCTTGCTATTGAGATAGTCATGGACGATTGGAGAGAGTTGATCTTGGAAGAGTATGCCAAGGATAGTTGGGCATCTAGTGTTATTGAAGGAACTATTCAGGATAGTCGATACACTGTTGTAAATGATTTGATCATCTACAAGGAAAGGATTTATTTAGTACCTGGGTCTGCTATGAAGCAGAAGATTTTGAGGGAATTTCATGATTCACCATTGGCAGGACATCCCAAATTCTTTAAGACATATCAGCAAGTGAGAGAGTGCTTCACTTGGAAAGGACTCAAAATAGAGGTGCTTCAGTTTGTTAGGGAGTGCCCAGTATGTCAGCAAAATAAACAGGAACATTCCTTTCTAGGTGGTTTACTACAGCCCCTACCCATACTAGAGAAGAAGTGGGATAGCATTTCCATGGATTTCATTACAGGCCTCCCCAAGGTACAGGATCGGGATTGTATTTTTGTTGTGGTAGACAGATTGACAAAATTTGCACATTTCTTTGCGATTTTGTCCACATATTCAATAGTACAGATAGTAGAGCTATTCTTTCGAGAGGTATTTAGATTACATGGGATGCCACGGAACATAGTTAGCAACAGGGATAGTAGGTTTATGAGCCACTTTTGGTAGGAGTTGTTCAGGTTGTGTGGAGCAAAGCTAACTCCGAGTACCAGTTACCACCCCCAAATTGATGGGCAGACAGAGATAGTGAATAAATGGGTTGAGGGGTACCTTCAAAACTACATTGCAGGAGAGCAGAAGGCTTGGGTGAAGTGGTTGCATCTAGGGGTCAAATGTCCCCTTTCATGGCACTGTACAGGTATGATGCTCCTAATTTTCTGGATTTGTTATTTGGGGACAGTAGGGTGCCTAAGGCCAAGGATATATTGCAGGAGTGTTAGGACATTATGCGATCCTTGAAGGAAAATTTGCAAAGGGCACAAAATCAGCATAAGAAATATGCTGATCAGCACAGGGTTGAGAGATCTTTCGAGGTAGGAGACATGGTGTACCTCATGTTACAGCCGTATAGACAGTCCTCTCTCAAGAGGAGTGGAGTAGAGAAAGTGAAACCACACTACTATGGACCATTCAAAGTAATCAGGAGAGTGGGTGAGGTAGCTTATGAGTTGGAGTTGCTTACACATAGTAAAGTACATAATGTGTTCCATGTGTCACGCCTTAAGAAGGCATTGGGGCATAGTGTGGTGCCTTTAGTAGTATTGCCACCTCTCGATGATGAGGGAAAACTTATCTTGATTCCTAAGGCTATACTTGACTCCAGGGATAGGGTGCTTCGCAGGCAGACTATCAGGGAGTACCTAGTAAAGTGGAGCAACCTACCAGTTGAGGATGCAACATGGGAGGCAGAGGAGATTATTTAGCATCCTGAGTTGAGATTTCTTGGGGATGAGCAATTTCAAGAGGGGCAGACTGTAATGTCCTCCACTTAGCCAGTTTGGAGGTATGTTGTCGTTAGCCCATTCTTGTATGGTCCCGAGGGCTAACCAGGACTTCAAAAGGGATCCTGAGGTTATTTGGCCTAGTCAAATTTAATTACAGGCCAAACGGAGTTCGTTTGTTGGGTTGTCAGGAAGACTTACTATTTTTAGTAAGCCAATAGGGGGATGCAGTGCCTTCAATTTTTAGTGACAAGATGAGATGCATTTTGTTGGCCTCTTTCTAATGAGCTATTATATGTGGGATTTCAAGTTTATTTGGTATATTATTTTAATGTTTGAAGTTACAACGGTAAAGTGACTATTTAAATTAAATATTATAATGTTTCATAAAGTCACTTTATAAAAATCAAGAGTCCCCCTTTTGAGTACATACATGGACTTTGTAAAAAGGAAAAAAGAAGTAATATTAAAAGTCATGTATTATCCTAGATTGGCAAGACGGAAGCATGGAGCAAGTGAGGAAGGGATTAAAAGAAAGAGGATAGCTCTCATTTATTCATGCTTGGAAATATCAAAGAAATTGAGAAATTTTCTGGAGATTATGTCTCAATAGTTTGGAGGAAAAAATCCCTTCAAGCTGGAAATCTTGACGCCATTGAAAGATATGGTCTTAAGATTCAACAGGGTAGCAGTTTGAAAAAAGCAGATACGAAAAAGCAACCCGAAAAAGCGAAACCGAAAAAGCAAGCCGAAAAAGCAGTCCGAAAAAGCGAAACCGAAAAAGCAAGCCGAAAAAGCAGTTCG
The DNA here is from genome assembly GCA_028749045.1 of Cupressus sempervirens. Classification (NCBI taxonomy): domain Eukaryota; kingdom Viridiplantae; phylum Streptophyta; class Pinopsida; order Cupressales; family Cupressaceae; genus Cupressus; species Cupressus sempervirens. Next base: position 26,731,835 of record CM053784.1, read on the forward strand.
AAAAAGCAAATCAGAAAGGCAAAATAGAAGGGGCAGCATAGAAGGAAATTATTTCAGCCATCTAAAACCAGGTTCTTTTGTTAGTATTGTTTTTTAGGGTGTTACAAGCTTTCGGCTGTAAGTGTGCATTATACTAGCATTATCATTTTGTAATTCATGTAAATGCCAAAGTCTTGGCCATATTCCATGAGCATTGTAATTTTCATTGCAATTAAGAAGATAATAGTTGCTGGTGTCATTTAAGCAATTTAATATCATTATTTACCAGCTAGTTAGTTTGCACACCAACTGTTTGTTAAAATGCCAGTTGGTTATAGGTGTTCATTTCTCATGCTTAGATCATATATATGCACTGAATATTGTCAAAATTAGTAGCACACTCGTGTTAGGTCATTGTGTAGTCCATTGTAGTCTTCTAGCACAAGATTTTCATTGATGCAAATTGTTAAAAAAATCATTTGAAGCCAGCTGAAATACAATATCAGTCATATGTCCCTTGCATGTGAATTGTTTGATGAAATTCCTTGAGCTTTCATCAGCATTTTTTTGAGGGCAGATTTGAGGAGGGTGAGTCTTTGATCCTTCATGTGGTGTCCTTGACAACATGTAGTATAGTCCAATGATCTATGGAAGTGACAGGTGCAAATTTCTACTCTAATTTTTGGTGTTCTTGAACAATGTATCCAAAATTATTAGATATTGCTTCTATCATATCAACAATGAAATTTATCTATGAAGGAGCATGTAGATCTCTTTTTGTTACTTCATACAACTTTCTCAGTTCAAATCTAGATGGTCTCCACTTCCTTTCTAATTTTGACAGCACAACTTTATTCTGTTTGAAAAAGTCCGACATATGATTAACATTATAAAAACCTACATATATTTCATCACACTTATCCAAAATAATATTTATCTTGAGATCAAGGACCTCTTCCAAGTTCTTGTAGATGTAGTCCTTATGTACATCTTATTGCTTTGATTCCTCAGGTTTCTTTTCATCTGGTGTGATGGTAGGAGAAGCTTGGTGGACTACAATGGCATTATGTATAGTAGTAGCCTTTAACTCACTCAATTCTTTTTCCAATCTCCTTGTTTTCATATGTATTTTATTCATTTTAGTCTCCCTCATCTGTAACTCTACAATTCTCTCTTGCATATTTTTCACTTAGTATTTAGTGTATCTAGGCAAGTTGAAAGGATAATGAATGTTTGATTGAGAACTCTAGTGGCTTCTTTATGTGGTTGTTACATATAGCCATGTGAATCTTAGGAATGCATTGACCTATCACCTTGAATGGTTTACTGATGTTCATGTTGGTAGTTTAACTAATTATTTAATTGCACATTTATCTATTTTTTCAATGATTTATTTTTAGCAAAAAAAATGTTTTTCTTTAGATAATGTACCTTGTTCCCTAAGGGTTCTTTGGGTGGATGAAGGTGATATCCCTTTGATTGAGAGCCTAAGGAGATTGATGCAATTCAATTCATTTAGTAGGGATGTTCTTGTAATGGCCTAAAGTTTCACCCTTGTGTTTATTTCCATTTATCATCACCCTCTCCTTAGCTTAAGACTCAAAATCTACATCATCTGCCTTCTTATGCTTGCAACATCTTCTCATTCTTTATTTCATAATTGTGATGACATGACTTAGACATCACAAGGTACATGCATGACATGGAGTTACCCATATGACACACTCACATTTGTGAATTTATAGACATACATTTATCATTAAGGTATAATGAACTACCAACCTACAATTGTAATGTTTGATTCAATTGTCCATCAACATGATATTTGACTCTACATGCATTTTAAATTTTAGTTTGACCTTCATTTGGATATCTCTTTCATTGTTTTAGCTTCTTGGTTATTTCATCTCACATTTTTGGCTCTACATCTCTTGGTCATCCGCTCTCACAAATTCAATACAATTTTTTGAGACAAGATCTTTCTTTTGGAAACCTTAATTCTCACCCACACATTTTTTTCTCATCTCATGGTGTCGAGGGAAGTCTTTTAACTCTCTTAATTTGTGTCTTTTGAGAATATCGATATCTTCTTTGCTATTCCCTTCACATCTATCAATGTACCTTATACCAAAAATTATCTATCACCATTGTGTCTATTTGGCTATTGTGGAGATGAAAATACTAGAGTAGGGGTTTGACCAAGATAGGTCTCCAAAAAAATAATCCCAACACTTTTTTTTATTTCTAAGTGTGCAGGTTTCTTGGAGGAGTGAGCTCAACTTGCCTACTTCATCAAACTAGGAACCTAGTGTCATTCCTCCTTTCTATTTTCCTTTCTATCACTGTATTTATAACATAAAAGTAATCTTTGTTATTATGTTATTTCAATATTTTCCAATTAGTACTTTCATTTAATATTTATTAACTTCATTTACTTTATGGGATTATTCTTTATACTCTATCCATATGGGACATTAGCACCCATGTTTTAGTCTTTTACTAACATTGGATCTTTCATGACCTCCGTCTAAATCTAGGGAGTGAGCTTGTAGAGATCAACACATTTCTATTGTAATTAGCTCTTTTTCAGTCTATAATCTAAACATTTTTTCATCTAGCATATTTGATTTATTCATTTTATCTCTAATAAGTATTTTCTTAATTAAAATTACTTGTCTTTAATACACTTTAAGTTAATTAAATAACACCAAACCCCTCTTCAATAAACAAAAAACATTTGACCCCCTAGTTCTACGTCATAGTTAAAAGAGGTGGTGTTGGGGAAGGTTTCTCTAAATACCCATAAAACATCTCCAACTCCCACATTTCACATTGTTCCACATATCTCCATAATCTTCCATCAAATATTTCACAAGCTAACTCACCTATCAATACAACCATATATCAGTTGTTGCAAAATATAATATCATCATCACAAAAAAGTTAGCCAACATAAACCAAACTCAATCACAAGCAACTAACCCATCATATTGCATAAGAAGTTTGCTACCATTTTTCTTTCATGCGACTCACATCCCTTTAACATATGGAGATACCTTATATATATATATATATATATATATATATACCTTCTCTATTAATTAAATATTAAAGATACATATCCATTATCATTTTTGTTTCATGAGACTCCCATCCCACAACATATGGAGATACCTTATATATATTGATGAATACACCTTCTTTATAAATTAAATATTTAAGATACATATCCACAAAAAAAGGGTTGGGGGATACAATATCATCTTGCAAGTTCACTCGACACATGGCTAGATAAAACAACTATTCATCAAGAAAATATTAACGGTGTAAAAAGAAAGCCCTTAGGCCACAAGAACAATGCCACTTGAAGGAGGGTCTTTATCATTAGAAACCCTAAAGTTTGTGGTGTTGGTAGATGGCTCAAGGGGAGCCCAACCATGATTAGGGGTGGAAACAACATCATCTTTTTCTTTTTCTCCCTTCGACCTAGGTGGAGAGATAGCTAAGTCTAGCCAAGGGAAAGCCCATTTAGGGTCTCTACACATAGAAGGCTAGCTTACATTAGGAGTACTAGGAGGAGCCATTGGGGACCAACCTGAACCCGTCCTTCATTGAGGCGAGGTCAAGTGGTAGCGACCATTGAAACTACCATTGAGAGATTAACAAGAAGGCTGTTACCTGGGAGTATGTGAGCAACATGCTAAACTGTTCTGGCCTCTCTGGTGTCTATGTGGAGGAGTATGATCACCAGATTAGGTATCTAGCAGTACCTGAGCGACTGTACAAGGGGCATTACCCCAATGAGCTAAAATCTCCTGCACATGAGCAACCTCCAAAACCACCTTATCTGTCTGTACTTGATTCTAAATTATGAAATTATTACAAATACATGCTTTATCATACATAGCAACATGTATATCAAGAATTCTATGAGAGAATAGAACAACATTGCGGTCTTTCCATTTAGTAAACAAAATCTCCATTTTGAAAGCATGCCATATATGGGAATACTTAAAAGGGAGTCTGGTTGAATCTCCCAGCACAACCATATGCAAGGTAAAGGCCTCTGGATGGAAAGGCTTAAAAAATCATGAATCTAGAGCTAGTAATTCAGGGCTTGCTTGCAAAACCAAAAAATATGTAGGAAGCTTTTTGGATGGCCACACAATGGATATCTAAGGTCTGGGACACCTAGATGTTGGAGTTGAGGGCCCAAAAACAACCCTTGGAAAAGGAGACACTAGGAAAAATGAGTTATTTTTGGCTCCATGATAGCTTGCCAAATAGTGACAAATCTAAGATTCTAAGTCTTGTGAGAGGACTGCAAATGCCAATGCTGGTTGAGAGTTTCAACCATCGAAAGGTGGGGAACCAACCACCAATAACCCAACTTGGGTTTGTAACTGGTCAAAGGAGTGGTGGGATACACTTCTAGTCCTTCCACCATTTGTGAGATGAATGAATACCAAGCTTGTGCAACATATGGGGAGGCACCGCAAAAACTAGAAGATCAACTATCTGTCAATCTAGACAGATATACTTGAACTACACCTATAGGTCCTCCCATGAGCGAAGGCTCATTGTAACTTTGGAAAAGAGATTTTTGGGTGTCTTGATTCCCCTTCTAAATAAGTGTAGCATGCTAGCTCCTTGAATTTTAGCCAGTAGAACACCTTGAACAAAAAACAGAGGAGACCACCACAAGTTCTGATGGTTCATAGAGAGTCCATCTCTGAACCCATTGCTTGCCCAACGAAGCCAAGGCTTGATGGCTTCCTAGGCTTTCCAAATACTTTTAGCAACAAAAGTGCCCTAAATTTGCACTGGTTCAGTGGCCACAAGAACGGTTTGAAAGCAAATCCCCTTCCAGGTTGGCCGGTTAACCAAAAAGCTTGAAGAAATTAAGTATCGCAACAAAATTTTGTAGGCCTCATCACTAGTGAGAGCTTGAATGACCCACTTGGCACGAAGGGCAATCCATTGCTTGCGAGTGGAAAACAGTCCAAGACCACCAGAATACCTTATATTTTGAAAAATAGAATGGAAAGGTGATCCTAATAGTCATGTATTGATATTTACTAATTCATGTAATGATTTCATTCTTTAGTATTTCAATCTTGCAAAATGTTTCCTTAGATAGAATTTATTTATTTAATTTTCGGTTGGTTTTCCCTTTTTCTTTATTATTTAATTAACAACTTTTTGTGATTAGTGAGATAATCTTTGTAACATTTTCAAAATAATATTGGGTCTATAACGTGACAATAATGATTTAGTGCATTGTAAACAAGGTGTGAAAGAGAAACTGGATTATTTATTGCTAGATATATCAGACTTCATCAAAACAATTTGTAGTCTTTACCTAGTGTTAAAATTTAAAGAGCTTTCACTGGCAGTTTACAACCATATATTAGAGATAGGATTATGTTTGAATAAATTTGTTATCTTTCAGACAATTATGCACACCACTTGATGATTATCAACTTTTAGTTAGCCAATATAAAGGCTCTTAATCTAAGATTTTAGTTGAAAAATTAAAAGAGGTTCCTCAAAATTACAAAGGTTTTAAAAAACAAAACAAGAACTTCATTAAGATAAAAACTTATTATTTGACTAATTTTCTTCATCATAAGCTATAGCTACAACACCTCAATAACTCAAAAAAACTGTCACTCAATTAATATATACATTGGTTTGCTATTGGATATTTTTCTTCATTAAGGAATCACATTATGTTTTTGTTATTATATTTATTTTTTAACTCAAAAACATTGTTTCCAAGCTAATATAGCCATTGGTTTGCTTTTTATTCTATTTCTCCATCATACTAATAGATTCAAAATAAATCATTCTAATGATCTTTTAGTTTACATTTTAAATAGCTCATTATCCCATCTAAATGCATCAAACAATAATAGAGATTATTTTGAAAGGTATTTTGAAAATAATTAGTTAGTCACTATATCTACTTAATTAGGCGCATTACTCTAACTATTCTAAACCAACATAAAGGCATGAAGTGGCAACTAAGATAAGGGTGCACTTTGAAGTTCATATATTTTTGTTAAAGTAGGTATAACCCTCATCAAATGTATATTGTGGCACCTAAAGAAATCCCTTTAGTTGAATAGGGCTAGAAATAATAATTGTACGATTTCTTCACTAAGTTTGACACTCTTGACATTTGGGAAGATTTTCAACTTTAGTGATTTGTGACTAACATTTAGATTCCCAAAAGAAGGAAATGAAAAAATAAATCAAACACACATGCATATGACACATATATAATAAAACAAACCTTTCCAAGCTTCACGCTCTTAAAAAAAAATTAATTCTCATATTCAAGGCAGAAGCAAATACAATACGACATGAAGCCTCCTATCCAAGCAAAAAAGAAAAACTAATAGATTAGGTTACTAGTAAGTTCTTATCTACTTTTCCACCAATATTTTATATTCAAAAAAATTATTAAGTATATTGAATACAAACTTAAGCATTCAGTATTTTAACATATAGAATATATTTATATAAAAAGAAAACATTATACAAACATCCAAACACAAGAACCTAGACAAATTCATGTTATCATACATGTTGATGGTATTTTTATGGGGGAGAATCATAGGATTACTTGGGATATAATTCAGTGTTTATGTGTTGCATTCATGATAATTTGTCATTAATGTCAACATACATCTTATTCTGTGAAGATTACCAGAGTTACAATTGTTTGGTGTGGTCAATAGTCAACGACTTGGGTTGTACGCTCCTAGAAATATGATTAGAGATGCTTATAGATGCTACAATTAAGTAAGAAGACATAAATATGGAGATATGACAGATACACGATGTTTTCTAAAGGTAGCTTTCAGAGAGAGTTTTTGGAAAGTGGTTACTAGTAAACTCATTATAATCTTTTAACAAAGATGTATTCTGATTAAGAGAGCTTAGAGGAAGGTCAGAGACATGTTGAAGATGCTATGTTCCCAATGGAAAAAATAGATGTTCATTATGTGAGGTTTAGTGAAGACTATTTAGAAGATGTTTCCTGTGAGATGACTATTACAAATATCTATGAGAAAGAGTATAATTGTAATGTATTGTGTTTAATGTAATATCTTAAGGATGTCCTATATTCAATTGTAAATTAGAAAAGCCTCGGGGTGACTCAATATTTGTTTTAGGACTTGGTATAAAGGAAATATTGTTTCCTTGGTTGTAATCATCAATGAGATCACTTTGTTGGATATACGAACTTGGATGCAAATTTGTAATTGATCATAGTAGAGAACTTATTGTGGGATTCAAAGGAACTATATTGATGAAGGAGTTGTTGTTTAGTCAGTTCAAAGATCTTGGATATGTTTATTTGGAAGATTGTCTAGTGAAGACTACTTTTGAGGCTCTTTGGACAGTGTGTTCAATTGTTCTCCTTTCAACTCTTAACAGGGTTGGTACAATTCTTAATAGGGTTGGTACATCTCCTAACAGGGTTGGAATTTGCTAACAGGGACTCATCTATACATATTATATTTTATTGACTCCTAACAAGGTCTATCCTTTCCCAAGGAACTTTTATATCAGTACATCATTTTGTGGGCATCATTCCCACCAGGTTTTTTCCTCTGATTAGGGGTTTCCATAATTAGCATATTTCGTGTTATTGTGCATGGTTATTGTTCCATTTGTTGCATCTATTGCTTACATGTTTTAGAATTAATAAAGTTATTGAGAATTAATAACAATTCAATGTATAGACTCCATTCAATGTATGTAATGCTATACAATATTCTTAGAAAAAATGCACAACTTTAACTTTTTGTTTTGATAAGACCTAAAAAAATTGAAGTAATACTCTTCATTGTAATGTCTTGTTGCACCTCTAGTGGAATTCTAAATGTTATTTCAAGACACATTTCTTAAAAGGCATCTTTGTTGTGAGTTATTTCTTTATTAATGTTCATATTTTAAATTAAAATTTTGAAATATTTATATAAAGAACTAAAACAAGCATATGTTCATAAAATCTAAGAGTTGAATGTACTACCACATTAAATACTCATATAAATACTAAGTACTCTCCATATAGAAGAAACATAACTTCTTTATAAGACAAGTAACACCACTCCACATCTATAAGAAAACCATACTACAACATTTTTACAAAATCTTACTAATCCCATCTTCATAATCCATCTCCACACTACTGTAAATATGCCCGAGAATTAGATGATTTATGTTTTTACAAGCCTGGCATTCTATATAGAAAATAGCATTAGCTCACTAAGAAAATGTCAGGCAATCATAATATATTGACAAGGTGCTAAGCTTGGAATAATGTGACGCAGGTTTCAAGCCGAATAATCTTTGGCCGGTGCAAATCTGAGCTTGTGTGGACCTCACGTAGGTACTCCACCAATTGTCACTTGTCACTTGTCACTTGGTCACTATAATGCTATAGTAACATTTGTTTGCGAGCGTGCTTAAAAACAGTAGTAAAATCAGAGTGGCGAACAATACAAGATAAAAGATAAACAACATCCATCCGCTCTGGCATGAATCATGCATTAGCCATTACTTACAAAATCTCTACCAATCAAAAATATATATTTAATGGGCGGGATATGACCACAGAAAATGAAGAGCTCTGCAGAATTTCTACGCAAAAGTTAATGTACAAATCTATTAATCCCGTGAACTCCAACTATCAAAATAGGATACAGCGGAGGACAGAAGTTCAGATCCTCCTAAGAAAATTTTGGGTTCATCAGTTGGAAAAAACTTGCAGGCACAAAAAATGTCCCACTGTAGGCCCTTCTCTTCAGGAGAGCCCTCTTTCAGTCTCGATAACAAAAGTTTTGATGTTTTTTTGAGCTTTGGCGGCCCTGACACCCGCCATGGATTTGTGAGAAGACTGTACCGTGCTCTGCTTGAACAAGGCATTCAGACTTTCTTGGATCAGGAATGCTTGGAAAGGGGCGACCATATTCCTACCACTTTGGAAAGAGGAATTAAGGAAAGCAGGATCTGCATTCCTATTTTGTCTAAAAGATTTCCGGAGTCAAAATGGTGCTTGAAAGAAGTGTCGTTGATGGTTAAATCTGGTGTTAGAATTTGTCCCCTGTTTTATGACGTTTTGCCTAATGTTCTTAGGTGCAGAGAGGGCAGTGATTATGCAGAGCATTTCAAGAAGCATGAAAGCCAGAAAGGAATATCTGCCGAGTTAATTGTTGAGTACAAAAGCGCATTGGAAAGTGTTTCCAATCTCTGCGGTTGGTGTTTCAATCAGTTTAACAGGTAAGATTCCATCTCACTGTGTTTTTGTCCTGTGGGGTTTTTCATATAATTGCAATGCTTTAATTTCAATTTTTGGCCTCTTTTAGTAATATCAATTCATGCTTTGTTTCAGCGACTTGGATTTGATCAGGGAAGTTGTGATGGATGTTAAAAAGAGCTTACATTCAAAGAACCCATACAAAGCGTATCTTGACATTCCAAAATGCTTTGGTTTGAACTTGCCCGCGGAGCATCTCAGGGGTGTTATAAACGGACTGTTTCTTGTGAAGAAGAAGATGGTGAAGGTGGGTTTACATGGTATGTGTGGGATTGGTAAAACCACCTTGGCAAAGATTGTTTGCAATGGACTTCCTTTTTCACAGTTCCAAGCGTTTTCTTTTGTTCTAAGTGTGGGAGAAAGATGTCAAGAGGCAAATGGGCTTGTAAAGCTTCAGACCCAGATGCTCAGAGATGTCATGTCAGAGTTCAGAAGCGAAGTGGGTCATGTTGATGAAGGAAAGGGTCGTCTAGAACACTGTCTCAGGGATAAGAAAGCTCTGCTTCTCCTGGATGATATTGAGAGTTCTGAGCAGGTCGAAGCTCTTGTGGGAAATTACAAGGGTTTCGGAGAAGGCAGCTGTGTGATCATTACATCGCGGGATGAACAAATCTTAAAAGTGGCTAATGTTGATCTAGTCTACGAGGTACGTAGGCTCTCTCACAAACATGCCATGGAGTTGTTTAATTTTCACGCGTTTCCCTATTCATGCAGCTCTCCAGATGATCAGGAGCTGCAAACTCTGAGCAGTGACATTGTGAGGGCCTGTGAAGGCCTTCCCCTTGCCCTCCAAACCTTTGGGAGGCTCCTGGTTGGTGAAAAGGATAAAGAAGTATGGGAAGAAATGGTGGGAAAGATAAGTTGTGAGCGTAGTCTCCAAAAGAAACTCAGAGTTTCCTATGACAGCCTTGATTCTTCAGAAAAGGAGATGTTTCTAGATATTGCTTGTTTTTTCACATGGCGAAAGAAAGAGATTGTTTTGATCTTTTGGGAAGGGCTGATTCCGAGTCCCCATACATCTCTTAGAAATCTTTTGCAAAAGTCCTTGGTGAGCTTGGGCCCTTGTAACGAGTTTCTCATGCATCGCTGCTTCCAGGATTTGGGAACAAGTATATCAAATGAAATGCATACAGAGGCCCGTAAACGCACAAGATTATTTGATGAGGATGATGCATACCGTGTTTTACGGAGACCCAGTGTACGGAATTCCTTGTAAACCTCATTCTGTTTTTGAAGTTTCACTGGACTGTTTTCTGTTTGAGCCTTAGACAGCATTTAGAATAGGGAACTGTATTTTTTTTAATATATTCTACTGGATCCGCAGGAAAAGGCCAAGCTTGTGCGTTGTTTTATGTACGAGCCCAAGCAGCCGATGACATTGAGGGCTGAAATGTTCAAATCACTGTACAACTTGCAGTTTCTGCGGCTCACAGATGTTTCCATACAAGGGCACTTTTCTGGGGAGTTCTTCATGGATTTGAGATGGTTAAGCCTGAGAAATTATTCATCAAAACGGCTGCCCCAAGGAATGAACTTGCAAAATCTTGTTATTTTGGAAGTGACCCATAGCCAGATCACTCATCTATGGGATGAAACAGTAGAAGAATATCCAACTGTAAGCAGTACATGTTTTCTTTTTCCAACTTTGAATTCTGATAGATAATTGGAAGTTACAGCACAATGGTAATCTGTGAGCTTCTGATTTGCTAAGTCTTAGATTGAGTCTATTTGAATTTAAAACATAATAATAATTAATATGGATCGTGATATTTGAACAGACGAAGCCTGGGAATCTGAAGGTGCTTATTTTGAGGGGATGTGAATCTCTGAAGAGCCTTCCTGCTACATTAAGCTATACCCCATTACAGATGTTGGACCTGCACAATTGTCATTCATTGAGCAGCCTGCCCAATACGGTGAAAAGCTGGACAAGCTTAGTTAATCTGGACTTGGGAGGATGCAGTGTTTCTTCTTTGCCCGAAGATTTTGGCGAACTTCCTAATCTGCACGAACTGAATCTTTCTTATTGCCCCCATCTTTTTAAACTTCCCGATAGCTTTGGGAAATTGAGTCAGCTGGAAAGACTAGAAATTCAGCACGATGATAATCTTAAAAATCTACCCGACAGCATTGGCGGCCTGAAATCTTTGGCTTATCTAGACGTCAGCTATTGTCATTCACTTTGCGGCCTGCCCAACTCAATGGGAAGCTTGGACAACTTAATCTGTCTTGAAATGGAAGGATGCGGCGTTCCTTGTCTGCCGGAAGACTGCTGCAATCTTGCAAATCTGCAGGAGCTGAATCTTTCGTTCTGTCGACATCTGTCCCAACTTCCCTCTGCTTTTGGGAACCTGAGTCAACTGGTAATACTAGAAATTCACCACATTCCCGGGCTTATGGAGCTGCCCAAAAACCTTGGCTCGTTACAGCAGGTAATCGGCACTAATGCTAAATCAAATTTAACTATTCAACATCTAAATCTTAATTATGTGATGTTTAAACAATGGGCAGATAAGCACGCTCAATCTGGTGGGCTGCAACGCTATCTCATGTGGGTCCCTAGAAAGCTGCTTGTATGGTCTTCCTTCTCTCGAATATGTTTTAGCAGGCGGGCCCGGCTTCTCATCACATCAATTGCAAGTATTTTATGATTCCTTCAAGGTGGGTTTTCTTCTTGTCAATGTCAGAGATGTCGACTAGGCAACTTGTTGATGTCGAATCTAACGTGGCCAATTTTGTTTTGATTTTGCTCAGGACTTCTCTTTCAGCAAAACTCGTCTTCTAGATAATATTCCAGCCACCCCTACAAATTGGGTGCATGGGAAGGGAGGTGGAAAGAGCGGGTGTGAAAAAAAGTGCATCGATTATTGCACGGGTGGGAATAAAGTTGAGTACTGTGCAGGATACAGTGTTTGTAGTTTAGTCTGCTCTGGGCAGAATGTGAACTTGGGTACTATTGACAGGTTAAGTTACAAAGTTGAGAGGGATGATAGATCACTTAAATGTTCACTGAACTCTCAGAACTTGAGCATAGGTGTTGGGGATTACTTTGAGGTGCGCCTTGTGAGAGTCGAGGCAAATTTGGATTTTGCATGGTTGAAGAGGGGGAATAAAGTGAGTGTGAATGCGAGGTCTGATTATGATAATTGGGAGGCCTCTTTTAAATTTCTATTGTACGAAGCAACATTGACCCTGGAAGAGCATGATAAGGCAACATTGACCCCGGAAGAGCATGATAAGGCTCCGACAATGATCACTTTTGTGATGTAAAACAATGCAACATCGAAAAAGGAACTATAGTGACCGTGTACTAATTTTTATTATTAATGTAGATTATGATAATTGGAAGGCCTCTTTTAAATTTCTATTGTACCAAGCAACATTGACCCCAAACGAGCATGATAAGGCTCCCACAACGTTCACTTTTGTGATGTAAAACAACGCAACATCGAAAAAGGAACTATAGTGACTATGTACTAATGTTTATTATTAATGTAGATTATTAATTATTAAGTCCATAGGCTTATTATGGGAGCTTTTGTTCCCAAAAATTTACTATTTTGCTGGAAATGTTGTAAGACCTCTTTTGGATTGATTTTCCAATGAGATATTGATAAAAATATTTTTTTATAATTTCAAAAATGAAATTTTGTTCTTCTCAATCTTAGTTTTAATGTCTTGGTAAGTTTCTATTTTCATTTCTTGTAGATCTCGTAGTTCCTAGAATCACATCTATTTTCTATTATATATGTTTGTTCATTCAATTTCATTTATATTTTGAACATGTAAAAAGTATTGTAAATTACTATTAATCACTTCAATTTGATATTCATGAAATGTAGAATAGGCACCATAAAATATCAACAATTTTGTTTTTCTTACAATAGACAATAGTGCACTAATATAATTTTTTTTTGAATTTTAATTAATTTAATTTAAAAAATAATTATTATTACTTTTATATTTGATAGAAGATTAATATAAATATAAAATTACTCACATATTTTTAAAGAAAAATAATTTTAAAATTGTGTAACAAATGCTTTTTATTTTTATTTATTTTTAATTAGATGGTGTTTTTAATATCTATTCCAAATAATTATGTATAAATCTTATATTTATAGTGCTATTATTTGTGACAATTAAAATTCTCCTATTTTTCTAGGTCGAATGCTAAATTTTATATATGAACATTCACAATTATAATTATAATTTTATAGAAAGAGATCAATTCTATCAGCCATACTCACGAAAAAATATTTCTATACTCTTTAAAAATAAATAAAATATCAAATTTTATTTTATCTACAATTAAAAAATTATATGTATTCACAAAAAAATATATTCTAATTTTGAAAATTGAAATTATCTTCTTTGCCTTCTTCTTTTAAAGAGCTTCATTTATGTATAAATTGCTATTATCAATAGTTAAACTATGCAAATATATTTAAGCTTCAATTATGTGGCAATTTGATTTTTATTTATTAGAGTTAATAGATAATTTACATTATGTTTCTAATGTAAAATTTGATCATATATTTCTTATTAATAGAATTTGTAAATTATTATATAAATATTCCATAATTTAACAATTAAAAATATTTTAAAAGATTAATTATTACTACATAAAACATCTAAAAGATCTTCGTAGAAATCTTCATAAATATGAAGAAATGCTAATCGTTGAACCAACTGCTAGTTGTAAATGTTCTCATTTATGATCATGTGTCAACTATATAGAATGTTTCAACTTTCTTGTTGGTCGATTAGGAGACACCGCTTTGGAGATAAGGATCGTTTCAGTCGCAATTAGCTTAACGCAGAGCATATGTCACGTACGAAAGATGAACTTACTTTTATCACTTCAAGATTTCTCTTTGTTCGACATTACTAATAATCGTGTTTGAGTCAAAGCGAACACGTTGAAAACTAAACGATGAGACCGTTTTCTCCTAATTGAATTTTAAATCAAAATTTGTAATGCAAGGTGGTGATCTACTATTTTAAATATATTGGTTAAGTTTGGTAAGTTTTTAATGTTTAGTATTTAATTTTCTTCTAATTAGGGTCGATGGAGTAATAATTATGTGTGTTTGGTGTAAATTAAGGGATTGGTTGTGTTAAAATGAATAATAATTAAAATGAAAAGATATATAATAATCGTTTATTTTAAATAAAAAGTTTATATATTGAATCAGGAATTTGATTAGAGGGCATCTTTATTGTAAGTTGTTTCTTTATTAACATTCACATTTTAAGTTAAAATTTTGAAATATTCATCTAATGAACTAAAATAAACATATGTTCACAATATGTAATAGTTATATACTGCCACATTAAATACTCGTATAAATACTAACTACTCTCCATATACAAAAACACAACTTCTTTACAAGACAAATAACTCTACACATCCATAAGAAAAACTAACTACATACTACAACAGGTTTTCACACAGTCTTTGCAAGGCCTTGCTTTATTCACATTTTGATATTCAAAACTCGATGTTTTGGCATACCTTTGAGTTGGATGGATAGTGATTCATATTATCCATTTTATTTTGACATTTACTTTTGGTGATCTTCTCTTATGATATACACTAGGACTTAATTTACATGCTTGATGATTTAATAGTTATGGATTCAATATTTCATTACTATGATAGAATATGGATTATGATGATATTCATAATTTTAATTTGGTTATGTTAAGTAGAGATTAATGTTGATATGCAGATTTTGATATTTCAATGTTTTGAATATCTCATATGAAAATGATTAGAAAGAAAAATTAATTTTGATAAGTGAATATGCTAGCCAATGTGAATTATGTGATAATATTTTGTCATGCACATATATACATGTATTTTATATATGTTTTCATTGGACTACTAATGTTCGAGTTAGTGTACATGAAACTAAACCATGGAATTTAATCAAGGAACCAAGGCCCAAACTTATGTGAACATGACACAGCCAAGGTGAATCTTTGGAAGATTCAAAACCTTATTGTTATGTGTTTTATTTTGTAAACACGAATCGTATGTGTGTAATATATTTAAATTCATGTGTAATTAGAGACATGTCATTGTGATGTGTAATGTGCTTTAATGCGACACTTAACACTTGTATTGGCCATGTGTAGATGACATGTCATTTAGGGTTTTTGGACATGAAGTCACTTAACCTAAATTTAATCCCCATTAAGTTTTCAAGATAAACCCACTTGGAAGAGTGTTAGGATGGGTCACCGTCATGTTGGATTTCAAATTCAAACTTGATAAGGACTTTAGAGGGCCTAAATGTGGCCCCAAGGTGGAGACCCTTTAAACAATGCATTCTTTAACCATTTCAAAAATGGAGCTGTCCCATGGTTTTACCCTCATCTTCCCACTTGAAGGGACAATAGTGTAAGAGATAGTGGGCTTGATGTTTCTGCCAAAATTGTGATAGTGGGTGGGATAAAGGTTAAGGCCTTTTTAGAGGGCTTGAAGCAAACTAGTGGAGTGTTCACTCACTCTCTAAGTTTAGAGACAATTAGAGTTATTGGAGGAGAGAAAGCCAAGGAAAAGGGAGCTCTACAACAACTTTCATTTGTCATATGCTTGGTTCAAGGTTGGTGCTCATGCCATAGTTCTCCATTGAAGCTTGCATATTGGTGTTGTATCTATGTTCATGTTGGAGTGTGAATTTATTATGTATGTTATGTTGTATTTTTTGTGATGAGTTCTTTGTTGCTTTTTGCCTTTCCTTGGTTATCATTTTTTTGCAAAGAATGTTGTTATTCAGGTGTGAAGGCTTCACTCTCCCTTGGGAGGCAAGTTCTGCCTTGGGTGAACAGGTTAGTTGGGCTCAACATTGTTGTTTAAAAACTCTTCTCTTGGAGGTGAGATAGTTTTCAAGGAGTATGGGCTCCATTGAAGTCATATGCTTTTCTATGATGATATGGAAGGTATAAGTGAAGTGGTGTGAAGAGAAGTATGTTTTAAAAAAAACCTTGTTGAGGCATGTTGCAATTGCAAAATTATGTGATTTATATTGGTATTGACATTCTACTCTTTGGAGAGCCCACCTTCACCCAATATTCATGATTCCATATGTGAATCATTGTGGAAGCCTTGTTTGGGGTTGTGAAATGTTGTGCTTTGTGTTGTTCATACATTATTGAGTTTGTTTGTTTGTAACATGTTTGAGCCTTGTTCCCCTAGCTTGGTGGGTGGCCTCTGTGAGGCCTAGGATGAGAGGTGAGCCTCCATGGTTCTTGTTTAAACATTTTTGCAGATTTTTGTGCTCATTAGATCCAAGAAGAAGCTAGGGATACCTAATGTGTTGATGTAACAAGGAAGCGAATATGTCATTTATGTATTGCATTTGTAATGTTGAAATCTCCAGCTTATCTACCTTATTGTGAAGTATGATTTCATGGAAGAAATGAAGAAATTGGGAGATGACCATTTGTAATTGCATTTTAGGTTCATTAATAAGGACTTAGATGTATTGGAATAGAAAGATTTGAATCATAGTAGTTTTAGTTGAAATGTGTAAAAGATTCATCTCAAAAAGTTAACCTATTGCTTTGATACTCAAGGAAAGAACATGCATATATTGTATCATCCTCATTTCTGAATCATGAATTAACACAAGGAAATGCATTTCACGATTGTTCATATTTAAGAAATTTTGTTACGCATTGGTTCAATAAGCAATTTCATTTCGAGTACCATTATGAAAAATTGATCTATTAGTTTCATATTGATTGTATTTCAAATATATTACATGTATTAAATTTATTGTTCTAGTGTTTTAATAATTTCATTAACCTAGATGTATACATTAGACTGGTAAAAATAACATCAAACTAATTACCAGAATAAAGCTTATACCACCATAGTTGTATAGATAAGGTAAACTATATAAAAAAAACACCACTTTAGATAACATGAAAAATAAAAAGGTGGGAGAGTGATTTCCCTTCCCTCGAATTTGTATGGGGAGTGAAATAATTGACTCCCCAATTACAGCCCATTATAATAACCCAGGGAATATTCCTGAGATTCTCTCTAATATAAAATATATATACATAAACTCATATTATACATGGCCCCCCCCCTCCTCTTAGCCAAAGGGTATAATGTAACATGCAAAGTCCAAAAATGAGACAACCCCACGTCCCATCGAAAATCCCTGCCCATGTCTAGCAATAATTTATTTTATAAAAAAGGTAAACATGAAAAGTTTTATAAAAAAGGAACCAACATTAATGCTTGGTCTTAAAGTTTTCAAGCCATTCGAAAATGGTCAAAAAAGGGAGGGAGGGAGATCACGTGTTCCCCACCCTCTCCTCCACAAAATTTTAGGCGCCTAGAAAGGCCGCCAAGGGAGGGGTACGTTAGGCCTGTCCTAATCCAGAAAACCCAATAAATTAATCTGATTTATGTATTTACAAGCAATGCCATTTTATATAGAAAATAACAATAGCTCCCTAAGAAAATATCACCATATCATGATATATTATATATTGACAAGTTGTTGAGCTTGGGTTGCTTCTGACTTATGGGCTTGGAATAGTGTGACGCACGTTTCAAGCCGAATCATCTTTGGCTGGTGCAAATCTGGGGTAAATTTGTCGGGCTTCACTGACATTTGTTTGCGAGCATGTTTGAAAACACTAATCAATTCTGAGTGGCGAACAGGGGGGCTGCATACATGCAAGATAAAAGATAAACAACATCCATCTGCTCTGACATAAAACATGCATTACAACATCCATCTGCTCTATCATAAAACATGCATTAGCCATTACTTAAAAAATCTCTACCAAAAAAAAAAGTTAAAGAGTTAATGGTCAGGATGTGACCGGCCACAGGAAAAATGAAGAGCGCTGCAGAATTTCTAAACAAAAGTTAATGTACAAAACTAAAACTATTAATCCCATGAACCAATCCAAATATCAAAATTGGATCCAACGCAGGATAGAAGTTGAAGATTCTCCTAAGAAAATTGTGGGTTCAGAAATTTGTAGGCACAGAAAATGTCCCACTCTAGGCCCTGCTCTTCGAGGGAACCCTCTTTCAGTCTCGATAACAAGAATTTTGATGTTTCTTGAGCTTTCACGACCCTGACACCCGCCGTGGATTTGTGAGAAGACTGTACGATGCTCTGCTTGAGCAAGGCATTCATACATTCTTAGATCGGGAAAGCTTGGAAAAGGGCGAGCATATCCCTACCACTTCGGAAAGAAGAATCAAGGAAAGCAGGATCTGCATTCCTATTTTGTCTAAAAGATTTCCGGAGTCAAAGTGGTGCTTGAAAGAAGTGTCGTTGATGGTTAAATCTGGTGTTAGAATCTGTTTATGTTCTTAGGTGCAGAGAGGGCAGTGATTATGCAGAGCATTTCAAGAAGCATGAAAGCAAGAGAGTACATCTATCATTATAATTTTAAGTAGTAATATTGAATTATGTGGAAAAAAAAGTTTATTAAGACTAAATAAAGATTATAGTGATTTTTAATACAAATTAAATATATGAATTTTCATAATATTAATAATAATTAAAGAAATAAGAGTAAGAGTTTTTATATGAATCTAATATTTTATCTTAAGAAAAATTATAAATACAACATCAAACGAAAATGGAACTTATGATTATGATAATTTAATAAAATAAAAACTTTTACTTTATATTTAGTAATTAAGTTGATTATTTTAAAAAAAATTTAAACTTTTAAGAAAATATTTGGCAAAGGAAGATAGTAAAATTGACAACATTAAAATTTATAACTTGCTTTTCATCCAATTTGATTTTTCATTTAAATTATTATAATATAAGTACAGGGCGTATGTATTTCCCAAAAACTAAGAAATCTTATAAGGACAGGGTGTATGTAGACACCAAAGAATGAAACAATTAAATATACATTTTTAATAAACAATTACTAAAATAAAAAAAGCTAATTAATCTCTTAATTCTTCTTAAACATATAAAAATCAAAATAATAAAAATTGTCAAATGTGTACTTTATATCTTTTAAAATTTGTCCTTTCGAAGATTTGTAGAAGTTTTTTATGAGATCTATGGTTTTCTCTATTTAGTAGCAGAGCAATGTAGGTAGAGTGGGGTGCTTGTAAATAAAAAAAGGTCAAATAGGGTGTTCCAGAGCTTGGGAAAAATACCCATTATCCTAAAAAAAAAATTCCTTTGTTTCTTACTCTATTTTATTGAGCATGAGGATTGAGTACCATGTGTACGAGCACAAGCCCGCTACAGTCATATGCAACACAAATGAAATTGCTTTGTGTGCAAAATCCAGTGCTAAAGTTACAATTTGGAACTCCACTTGAGAAAAGATTTCTAGTTATGAAAAATCTCACCTGCATTACGACAATGAAGGTTTAGGTTTGTTACTTGACAAATTTCCTTGTTGAGTTGTTGAGAAGATCCCAGTGAGGGATACAATTAGGGAAACAACTAAGACATCAATTGTTTGAAGTTTTTGGAGCCAAAATAAAGATCTACATGAATTTCATGGTTAGTGATGTTCAAATTATGGCTTTATGTCTCATTTGTGGCATCAAATTTACACTCCATTGATTTCACATTCAAGAGCACCATGCTACAACTAATAGTCAGGAGCTAGTGCACAGTATTGAAAGAGTCGTGTATTCTAAACCAATAAAGATTTGAGATTGAGCCACGATACTCATGCTTTCCTTCGAGATCACTTTCACTCTCTCAATTAAAATGCCTAAAAAAATATTAAATTATGTAGTGAGAATAATATGCCTACAAACTTGCAAAAGCCTTAGATGTTGGTGGTACCTAAGCAACATGGAACCAAAATTGGGGGAATGTGAATTCAGTAGCTTGATAGTCTCTGTGTGGACAATGATGAGTGTTTGTTCCCAAAATCCTTTGTCAGATCAATATTGTATCTCCCATAGTATTCACAATGTCTTATGTCTGTGTGAGAGAAAAGCATTCTAGAATCTTCATTAGATCACTGCCTTTTTAATTTTTAGAATTTTTGTTTATGAAAATTAGAATAAACCCTAGAAAATTGCAAATGAACCAATAAAAAAATAGAATTACTATCTGATAATTGATTTTTTAAATCAAAGCTTTCAAACATTAGACAGACATTATAATATCACATGTTTGTTTGTAGTAAACTTAGAGTAACATAATGATTTATAAGATTTTATAATATCCTTAGTTTCATTTTGATTCCTTATCAATGAGAACTCCCTCTAAGATTCTCCATCTGACATCTTATCTTTAGACTCTATTTGATCAAATTATCCCTCTTGGATTCTTTGACATGACATTGATCTCTCCCTCTTTGACATCAAATGCCAAACTTTATACAATAAATTTACAATGTACCTAATGTATTGATTCATATGCAATGTGCTCTAAAATTTTTGCATCAACTTGATAGTTTTTCAATGAAGCTCTATTGATGCATCACTAATATGTACTCTAGTAAGCATTAGATAGGGGAATGAGCCCTAGCTTACCTCTTAGATATGAAAAGCCATCCTTAGGTAATGACTTGGTGAATATGTCAGCAACCTACTCCTTGGTGTTCACATATTCCAATCTTACTTCTTTGTCTTGAACTGATTCCCTTAGAAAGTGATACTTGATTGTAATGTGTTTTGTCTTAGAGTGCATCATTGAATTCTTGAATATATTGATTGCACTTGTGTTATCACAATAGATAACCACTGGGTTCTTGATTTCTTTCTTCATTCCTAACAAAAATTGCTTGATCCAAATTATGTTGGAATAATTGATTGTTGCAACAACATATTCAACCTCTGTTGTAGACTAAGAGATGCAATTATGCTTCTTACTTGTCCATGATACTAACCATTTTCCAAGAAATAATATTCCTCCACTGGTGTTTTTCCTGTCATTAAAGCTTCTAACCCAATCTGCATTAGTAAATGATTTCAATTCAAAGTTTCCTCCTTTATTGTTCCATAGACCATAGTCTTCAATGCCTATTAGATATCTCATAATTCTTTTGACTTGCATCATATGATTTTCTCTAGGATTTGTAGAAAATCTTGCAACTATACCAACTGATAATGCGATATCACATCTTTTGTGTACCACATACTGAAGCTTAGCAAACATGGATATGTAGGTAGTCTAATATACCTCCTTTGAATCATCATTCTTGGATAGTTTGTGTCCAGTAGACATGGGTGTTCCAACTAGTTTGGAATCTTCCATTCCA
The DNA here is from genome assembly GCA_028749045.1 of Cupressus sempervirens. Taxonomy (NCBI): domain Eukaryota; kingdom Viridiplantae; phylum Streptophyta; class Pinopsida; order Cupressales; family Cupressaceae; genus Cupressus; species Cupressus sempervirens. Next base: position 26,753,391 of record CM053784.1, read on the forward strand.
AAGGTCTTCAATATTTCCTTAATGTACTTTGATTGGGTAATATAGATGTCATTCTTCATTTTATGAACTTGTAAACTAACAAAGAATTTTATCTCTCCAAACATTGACATTTAAAATTCTTTCCTCATTTCTTTAGAAAATGATTTACATAAGTAATCATGACCTATGAATAAAATATCATCCACAAATATTCCTACTAACAATATTTTATTTTGTGGTCTTTCTTTAATAGACAGACTACTATTGTCATTTGTTCTTTGAAAACCAACCCTTACCAGATATTCATGTAGTCTTTCATACCATATTGTAGGAGCTTTATGTAGTTTGCAAACCATGTCTCTTTTATTTGGATCAATGAAACCTTTAGGATAATCAATATAGACTTCTTCTTCCAAAATTCCATTTAAGAAAGCTGATTTTAAATAAATTTGATATACTTTGAATCCTTTATGTGCAGCATATGCAAGTAGTGTTTTGACTCCTTCAAGTCTAGCAATAGGAGCAAATGTTTCTCCATAGCCTATACCTTATTCTTGAACATATCCTTTAAACATTAGCCTTGCCTTGTTCCTTGATACTTCACCATTTTTATTCAATTTTTTTTCTAGAAACCCACTTTATAAAAATCAAAATTTTGTCCTTGGGTCTAGGAACAAGAGTGCAAGTATAGTTCCTTTCAATGTACTCAATATCTTCATTCATTGGCTTTATCCAACTTTCAATGTTCAAAGAATCTTTTACAATTCTAGGTTTGAATTCACTAAAAAACCATGTAGCTTTAAGTTTGTTCCTTGTCAGTATGGCTCTTGTCTGATCTCCAATTATTTGTTTAGGTGCATGATACCTTCTAACATATCTAGCAAGTATAGATTCCTTTCTTCTAGATTTTAGACTTGTTTCACTTGGTTCACCATGCTCAATGATTCTATGATCTTCTGATCTTTGCTCAGTTTCCACTATCTGAGACTTGATTCCCTTTATCTATGACTCAGGTTCCTCTATTTGAGACTCAGTTTGAAATGTTTCTAGCTTAGATTGCACTGGCTGTAAATCGGTTTGCACTACAGACTTAAGTGGCTCGGGTGGTACAGTCAATTGTTTCCCAACCACATTTTCTTGTAACTTGGGTAAAGTTTTAGGCTCATAGTAAAAAAAGTTTTTGTTGTCTTCAAATTCCTTGTTGCTTTGTTCTTCACTATTTTTTGCAAACTCATCAATTTTCACATGTACACTTTCTATAGCCTTTTGAGTAGAAAGATTCAAACATTTATATGTTTTACTCTTGGTGGAGTACCCTAGGAATATGCCTTTATCATTTTTTTCATCAAACTTTTATTTCCTTTCCTCTTTCAAGATATAATAATTTCTTCCAAATACTTTGAAATAAAACACATTAAGTTTATAGCCATACCATAATTCATAAGGTGTTTGATTTGTACCTTTCTTTAGTTGAATTCAGTTTAGTGTATGAATTGTTGTGTTGATGGCTTCTTTATAGTATTTGGTTGCAAACTTTTTCTCTATCATCAATGTTCTTGCACAATCCATGACGCATATATTTCTTCTTTTAGCTATGTCATTTTGTTGAGGTGTACTAGGGACAGATACTTGTCTTTTATCTAGTACATTTGGGTTGCATTTTTTACCTAAATTTTTGATGATACACAAATTTGGCTTATCAATTTCATTTTAAAAAAAAATGATCCTGATAATGTCAAAATTTTGATGATCCTTAAGTTTGTAGTCAAAATTTTGATGATACTTAAGTTTATCATCAAAATTTTGACATTTTCAAGGATATAAACAAAAAAAAGAAAAGTGAAACATCATTTATTCACGTGAAAAAGTACGGGCAAGAGGCTTTAGTAGCATGATGAAGATCTTTTCACTGGCATTCAAGGTAAGGCTTTTTAATGTTGAGTTGGGACCATGCTAGGGAAACTAAGTCATTAAATTTTGATTAATTATGCTATAGTGTGACAACAAACATATCCCAAATTCATAGGCATTCAAGCACACCATCTCCATCCTCTTCATCTTCTTTGAAATTACCATTGACCACCTCAAAAGAATAGATGTAGCATGTAGGCTTGTGGCCTCCGTACAATAGCCTCCAACATTTTGGTAATGAACCAAAACAATGCCCTAGCTCATGAAGACCACAGGACATTAAAAGATGTTAAATATATTTTGTTCAAAAAAGAAACATGTAAAGTTAAATATAGGCCACACCGCATTTCCAACAAGAAATTAGTAACAACAAGAACCATGCATGAATCTAAAGAATTATAAAGAAATCAATTACAAACTGAGCCTCAAAGGCCATACAGTATTTTCAAACCCAAAGAGAAAAATGATCAAGAGATAAAAACCTACCTTATCCCTCAACATGTTTCCAAATCATAAAGTTAATCCAAGTGACTCTAGAATAGAAATCTCGTAAATGAGTTCTAGTTTGAGCATCATCTTCCATCTAGGGCATCATTTTTGCATGCCTTTGAAACATATTTTCATCTTTAATGTATTATGTATCAAATTTTGCAAAAGTGTAACATTTATTTTTATGGGGTAGGTCTTTTTAATTTAGAGGACTATGATAAAATGTTAAAGGAGCATGCCATTTTTAATGTATATGGGGGGATATTTTTAATGCTAGAGATGCATTAATGCTAGGTCGTTAATTATTTTTCACGTAGAGTTATAAGGGTGATGCAAATAAGAGTATGTGTGGATAGGTCTTTGAGGAGGGTTTGTTTTTCATTTTATCATTATTGTAAAACATTTTTAAAAATGATGTTTCCTAAATTATTTTTCAAAATTTATCTTTAAATGCAAATATTTGGGGATTTTGAGTAATATATGGGAGGCTTTTAGGGAGAAATATGCACTTTCTATGCTTTTAGGGAGAAATATGCTATTAGTTGATTATGTGGGTTACTTTGTGTTATAATTTTGGACCACATAATTCATGGGGTTGAGGTCCCTTATGGATATTTTGAGGCATCGATAGATGTCAGTGTCCTTATGTGCTCCCAAATTTGGTGGAGGTGATAGTTGTGATATCAGATTTGTGGAAAGATGCGAATATTGACTTTAAGCCTTTATATCCCCATCTCTATAGTATTTTCAATTATTTTTTAAAGTAGTATTATCATGAATAAGCCATAGATGTATGATGTTGAGGATAGACCCTGTTACCAGTTCAAGATGCATTCATGTGTGGATACCAAAATATTGTTAGAAACCAAGATGAGTTTTAGACAACTTGTTCAATTTACTCTATTTTATATCAAATTATTTCTTCCAAAAAATAGCCTCATCATGCTCTCCCTTAGTCTCACTTTAAATCCAAACTTATCTCCACTTCTTTTAATTTAGAGAATAAAATGGTTCATTTTTTTATGCTATTTGTTGTTCATCCCTAGTCTTTTGGTTATCCAGATCCTAAATGTTTAGAAAGGTGTATTATAACCCCTCATATTTTTATTCCATGTTTATATAACCTCCTTTGTACCCATATTCTATGTCATTGTGAGGACTTTCTACACCTTGAAGGACATCATTTTTTATCATAATGCATCCTATGCCAGTAGAGGCACAAGGTATCATTTGAGGCTCTGATACCATGTAAGAATTTGCTTTAGGGAAAAATTCACCCAAGACCAAGAAGCACAATAACTAGCACAAATAGACCAATAGAGTATGATCAGAATAAGAATATGACATTCAATTGATTGTAATTGATTCAATTGATACAATAGTACACTAGAGGTGCCTATATATAAAGGCCTCTATGGTGCATCTAGAATGTCTAGGAGTTAGCATTATGATAAGCCTTACAACTAATCACATGTCCACCAGGAATGGGTTATCCTGCATTAAACACAAGAATTAGTGTGATGATGAGAGGATAAGCTTAATTAAGAGTGCAAACAACTATGTTGTCTACATGAAAACTCAGTTGATTATACAAACTCCAGTGTTGTAGACACCATGTGCTAAATTAGAGTTGCTTACTCCTATGTTGTCAACATGACAACTCATATGAGTATGCAAACTCCTAGGTGTCTAACCTAATAAATACTAATGCATTTATCCTAATAAACTTAATTAAAGTGTAAATAATAATTATTTACACTAACACCCCCCTTAAGTGCAACTTAGGGGAATGCACTTAATCTATGATGAAATTCATAATAGGTCCTAGCTACTTGGCCATGTTAGGTACCCAAGTATAAATGCAATCAAATATCTTTACAACTGGAGAAAGAGGGAAAACCTCATGGGAAAAATTCTCCCCCAAAAAGAGAGATAAATACAATAAAGAAAGATGCATGTATAGATGGAGCAATCAAGACCCCCCCATTATGACATACATCATGCATATAAAATAGAGAATCCCTCCATGAAATTCCCCCCTTAGTGAAGGATCTTATAATGATGAGTGCTTGAAGACAAAAGACAATCCAATGCCAAAAAAAACATTTCTCCCTTTAGGAAGAAGATACACCAAGTATAGGTGCACATATACTTCCCACTGTGGATAGGAAGATGAAAGAGGGATCCGGATGTAGTATGTGATGGATGCTATCTCTGAATTCTACTCAAATGTTGACAAGTCCTTGATGAATGTAGATGCCATGAACCAATTTGGTGGATGCCCAAAAGATGGTGGCAAACAAAGTGGCATGTCCATGTATGATGCTGAATCAACCTCCAAAGACAATGAAGCATCCTTATAGGAAGATGTGGGAAGAGAAGTAATGTAACCCCCTTCAATGATGTAGGCACACCTATGAAAGAAGCTCCTTGATGACTGAAGAAGATGCACAATGAAATTTGAATGATGGTCCTCCCTATAGGAATAAATGGTGCCATAGGTGTGGTAGAGAATGCTCCCCAACTGGTAGGAAGAATCCTTAGAAAATATGTTTTCTATGGAAACTAGAATACAATCTTCACAAATTGATATGTCTCCTCATAAGTGAAAGAGTCCTCCTCCAGCTACTGTAAAGAAGCCACAATCATGTCAGAATGATCAAGTGGTTGAGGGTTAGAGTGTGTCCTCACAACAAGTGAAGAAGTTTCCTCAACAAAGAGAAGATTTATGTCATCGATGATGTCTCCCACATCTTCAATGTGAGACTCCATGAACAACCATGCAATGTTTGGAAGGAAGTCATCCCATGAACCTGAAGTAGAAAGACATGGTATATCTTGCTGCACTAAATCAGAAGCATCTAAGGTTGGAACTAGATCAGTAGAATCAATAGGAGTATTAGGATGTGTGTTCTAATCTAGAGTTGGAGGTACCATAACTAAAGTGACTAAAGATATACTATCTTCTAGAAAGGGAAGAATATTTGGATCTCCATATGCTTCCCAAAGACCTAGCCAAATATCATAAGGATAATTGTACTTGTCAATGAATTTAAAGCAAGAATGAGTGACATTGAAATAAATGATGTCCAAAAGTCTTGCAACAGGTGGCTGTTGAAAGGAATAGATCAGTTTGTTGAAACATAAATAAGGAAATACTTCCTTATGCTCTCTTATTAGATGATCAATGATTAAGACACACCATTTTTTATAGTTCCTCTTTGTCAACTTTGGTTTAAGACCACCCCGACATATGAAACAAACCTCCATGAGATCAATAAATGCATGTACCCCCGAAAATGAAAGAATAATCAATCAACCACCCCTAATGTATGATTTGGCACTTTATAGGTAGTGCATTTACAATAGGCCTCTTTGTCAAAATGGACTTAGTGGACTTCTAATTTTTCTATCTACAACCTCCTTTTAGAGTTCAAATTTGAAACTAAGCAATGTACAATAATTTTGAAGCAATACAGTGCAAAGAAAGGACTTAATTCTAAAAGTGATATTTTTGTCCACACAAGCCTATAATCTGATTGTAGATCTAGAAAGTAGACAAAAAATTACACACTTTCAAAAAAAACAAAACTTGATTTGGAGTCTAGATGAGCCTGTACTAATCATTTGAGGTTGCAAAAATCAAGAATTATGATTTGCAAAAAAATTTAGGAACAAAGGCCTCAAACATCCCACACCATTGTGTAGATCATGAAATTCTACCCCAAAACAATAAAAAATTCTTGGAAAAAGCATTTCGTATGAGGGAGATATCATTGTTTGAAAATCACCTCTACAATTATTTTTCTTGAATCATCATTTTCGTGCCTCCAAAAATCAAATGACTCCAATTTTCATTTTAGATGTTCAATTTTGGTGAAACAAAAGTCAATTTGGGGGTTTTTTGATCTTCCAAATATGATGCCAATATTTGACTAGCACCAACAAACTCCAATCTTCACTTGCGAAAAATCTCTACTATTGGCTTGATGGTCAATTTTTTTTTAGAAAATAATGCAAATCTAGAAAATAATGCAGAGAAATTGTAGAGACTGAAATAATAAAATATATAGATCTAAAAATTAAATTCAAAGATCTGAAATGATCATACAAAATTTGCAAATTAGGCCTTTGGGTGCCGGTTTTCAAAAAAAAATTAGCCTCAAATTTGACTATGGCTTAATATAGGAAAATTTATAGTCAATTTTTACCAAATCGACACTCCAGATGCAATTGTGAGGTCTACTTTGGCTCTAGAAACTCCCGATATTTACGAATACTTCAGATTTGGATTGAGGTGTCCTTAGAGAGGTGAAGCAAGATCGATCTCTAATGGATATGAAATGACGCCTCTATGGCTCTAATACCATGTAAGAATTTGGTATAGCTCTGATACCATGTAAGAATTTTTCTTAGGGAAAAATTCACCCAAGACCAAGAAGCACAATAACTAGCACAAATAGACCAATAGAGTATGATCAGAATAACAATATGATATTCAATTGATTGTAATTGATTCAATTAATATAATAGTACACTAGAAGTGCCTGTATATAAAGGCCTCTATAATGTATCTAGAATGTCTAGGAGTTAGCATTATGATTAGCCTCACAATTAAGCACATGTCCACCAGGAATGGGTTATACTCCATTAAGCACAGGATTTAGTACGATGATGAGAGGATAAGCCTACAAAGATGCGTCACATAAAATTATGTTGTAGACACCATGTGCTTAATTACGAGTGTGAACATCTATGTTGTCTACATGATAACTCAATTGATTATACAAACTCTAGTGTTGTAGACACCATGTGCTAAATTAGATTTGCTTACTCCTATGTTGTCAAAGGTGTCTAACCTAATTAATAATAATGCTTTTATCCTAAGTAAACTTAAGTAAAGTGTAAATAATAATTATTTACACTAACATTTAGAAAGTGCAAAATCTTAAGAAAAGTTGCTACTAAAATAAGCCATGCCTCATCAAAGATGTAGTTGAGATTAGGGTAAAGTCCTCCATTGATTCCACTGATTACAAGAACAACTCAAACTAAGGAATAAACACATCCTATCATGTTGGCAGTTACAACATATTTGCAATACATGAAATCGTTCAACACAAAAATTCCAAGTTTATTTTAAGGTGACCTTTAAACATCACACATTAAGGAAAAAAATTAAACATGTAGAAAGTAAGTCAACTTTGGAGTTAGTGCAAGAAGTCGGGTCTAACTTTTGGCCAAAAAGTGGAAGTGTTTTTTTTGTTTTTTGAAATATATTGTCAATTGATGCTAAAATTTGAGGCATTTAGAGATTAAATATAAAAAGAATTAGAAATAAAAATTGTAGTGCCTAGAATCTCCTTTTTGAATATGTAATTTATTTGTATACCCATATGATATATTATTATTTTGGTATGGATCTTTAAAAACCACTTTTTGAAATGCATGTTTCAGAACCATACCACACTAGTATACGACCACCATAATTTGACACAACTAAATAATTTTTTGTGAATACTTTTAAAAAAAGTTACCTAACACACCAAAGATTGATGAGAACAATTTTCTTGAATTTTTTCATGAATATTTATTTAAATTAATTTTTAATTGATGATTAAGCTAATTTCTAAAACCTCTCGTGTATGAATGCCATAATTTAATCAAAATTTAATTATTTTGGATTTTTTTTAACTTGAAAAGAATTATGTGAAGATTGATGACATGAAAATTAATTTAACAAATATGAAAAATTAAAAAAGTTATTAAAGTTTTGGGTATGTGCAGGATCATGGTCAACCAAGCTATGGCCTTAAGTGGTAGTGAAAAACCAACAAATTAGGGTTATGTCAACTTGACACATAATTTCAAAGTGGTTATGGACTTTATATCAAAAATTTGTAAGAAAATAATCTGTAGAAAATTGAATGTAGTTTCTAAACTACTAGGCCTTATTAGAAGGAAAAAATAATTGATTGGTCAAAAGTTTGAATTTTAATGTAGTACTACGAAAATTTCAGGGCAAAAATAAAAAGTAGGAGTATGTCTGACCACTTTAATCAAAATCAAATGATAATATTGTTTTAATATAATTATAGATATGAAAAGTAGACTCATGCCTGGATGTGACACATATTTTTTGGTATTTTTTTCCAAATAAATAATTAAATATGAATTTTCTACCAAAAAATTTTTGGAAAAAAAAAGTCTCGTGTCTGACCACCTTAACTAATAGAAAATTTTACCAAATTTAATTTAAATTTTTTTTTTTCTTATATTAGGTGAAGCATAGAATGTGATGCAACTTTTAGATTTAAAAAATATTATACTGTTTGAAAATTATAGCTATTTTTCAATTAGTATGTCAATCAGCACTTTACAATAATCTTCATTGATAATTAACTAATAAATACTTATCGATCTTAGAATTTGACAGAAATTATATTGATGGAATCTCGAGAGCGATATTAAAAAACTCTTTTCGTTTCATTCAATTTTGATCAAAATAACATTGTCAGACAGCTACCCAAAGTTTGAGTATCACTAAAATCCTCTTCAAACACGTCTTTTGGGTTAACCGGGTAGGCTTGGTAAATACCAAGCCTAATCGGATATCCGATATGAAATTGGATATCTGATTTGAAATCGGATACCCGATATGCTCCGACAGAATTTGGATGGGAAATTCAAATCCCAACCCATTTTGGAGGAAAAATTGCATTTAAAAGTTATAGCTTATGATTTATAAATTATTTCACTTATATTACTATGTAAAAACCTATTTTAGTATATTATATATATATAATAACGTAATGTAAAGATATAAGATATAATCTATTAATATATAATAATATATTATGTTAATCTTATTACAATCTATAAATATAATTTATATTATTATTATTTTTACTAAATATAATAACGTAATATATATATATATATAATGTATTACATATTATTATATTAATATGTATGTTATTAATATATATATAATAACGTAATATTTTCATTAAATATAATATGTATTATATATTATTATATTAATATGTATGTTATTAATATATAATAATGTAATATTTTCATTAAATATAATATGTATTATATATTATTATATTAATATGTATGTTATTAATATATACATAATAATGTAATATTTTCATTAACTATAATAACGTTATATATATATATATATATATGTTATTAATATATATGTATATTATTAATATATATGAGTCAAAAGGGGTCATAGGTCAACCATTGACCCCCTTTGATGCATTAAATGACGACATATGTCCCTAGGGGTCCTAGGACCCCTAACAACATATTACAATGGTTAATATGGGTCAAAGGGGGTCATAGGGTGACCTATGACCCCGTTTGACCCATTAAATTATGACATATGTCCCTAGGGGTCCTAGGACCCCTAGAGACATATTAGAATCATTCATATTGGTCAACCCTATGACCTCCTTTGACCCATTAAATGACGACATATATCCCTAAGGGTCTTAGGACCCCTAGGGACATATTAGAATCGTTTATATGGGTCAAAGGGGGTCATAGGGTGACCTATGACCTAGTTTGACCCACTAAATGATGACATATGACCCTAGGGGTCCTAAAACCCCTAGGGACATATTAAAATTGTTCATATAGGTCAAAGGGGGTCATAGGGTGACCTATGAACCCCTTTGACCCATTAAATGATGACATATGTCCCTAGGGGTCCTAGGACCCCTAGGGACATATTAGAATGGGACATATTAAAATGATTAATATGTGTCAAAGGGGGTCATAGGTTTATCTATGACCCCCTTTGACCTATTAAATAACGAGATATGTCCCAAGGGATCCTAGGACCCCTAGGGACATATTAGAATCATTCATATGGGTCAAAGGGGGTCATAGGGTGACCTATGACCCCCTTTGACCTATTAAATGACGACATATGTCACTAGGGGTCCTAGTTACCCTAAGGACATATTAGAATCGTTCCTATAGGTCAAAGGGGGTCATAGGGTCTTTTGACCCATTAAATGATAACATATGTTCCTAGGACCCCTAAGGACATATTAGAATGGTTAATATGGGTCAAAGGGGGTCATAGGGTGACATATGACCCCCTTTGACCCATGAACATATTAGAATGGGTAATATGGGTCAAAGGGGGTCATAGGGTGACCTATGACCCCCTTTGACTCATTAAATGATGACATATGTCCCTAGGGGTCCTAAGACCCCTAGGGACATATTAGAATGGTTAATATGTGTGAAAGGGGGTCATAGGTTGACCTATGACCCCCCACGACCCATTAAATGATGAGATATGTCCCTAGGACATATTAGAATGGTATATATGGGTCAAAGGGGGTCATAAGGTGACCTATGACCTCCTTTGACCCATTAAATGACGAGATATGTCCCTAGGGGTCCTAGGACCCCTAGAGACATATTAGAATGGTTAATATGTGTGAAAGGGGGTCATAGGTTAATCTATGAACCCCTACGACCCATTAAATGATGAGATATGTCCCTAGGGGTTCGAGGATCGCTAGGGACATATTAGAATGGTTAATATGGGTCAAAGGGTTTCATAAGTTGACCTGTGACCCCCCATGACCCGTTAAATGACGAGATATGTCTCTAGGGGTCCGAGGACCCCTAGGGACATATTAGAATTGTTAATATGGGCCAAAGGGGGTCATAGGTTGACCTATGACCCCCTTTGACCCATTAAATGATGACATATGTCCCTAGGGGTCTTAGGACCCCAAAGGACATATTATAATGGTTAATATGTGTGAAAGGGGATCATAAGGTGACCTATGACCACCCACGACCCATTAAATGATGACATATGTCCCTAGGACCCCTAGGGACATATTATAATGGTTAATATGGGTCAAAGGGGTTCATAAGTTGACCTATGACCCCCCATGAACCGTTAAATGATGAGATATGTCCTTAGGGGTCTGAGGACCCCTCGGGACACATTAGAATTGTTAATATGGGTCAAAAGGGGTCACAGGTTGACCTATGACCCCCTTTGACCCATTAATTGATGACATATGTCCCTAGGGGTCCTAGGACCCCTAGGGACATATTAGAGTGGTTAATATGGGTCAAAGGGGACATATTAGAGTGGTTAATATTAGAGTGGTTAATAGTGGTTAATATGGGTGACCTATGACCCCCTTCGACTCAATAAATGATGACATATGTTCCTAGGGGTCCTAAGACCTCTAGGAACATATTAAAATTGTTAATATGTCTGAAAGGGGATCATAGGGTGACCTATGACCACCTTTGACCCATTAAATGACGACATATTTATATACTATTAATACTATTATATCTATAGTAATAATAATAATACTATTATAGCTTATATATATATATATATATATATATATATATATATATATGAGCAATGTTAGTATGCTAATAGAAACCAAATTTAAATAAAGCTTCTACAAACTAAACAAAATTCATAAACTTCAAGATAGACTAAGATGAGCTCTTAATTGAGAATATGAGCCATTAATGGGCTCTCTCAATATATTAATACTATTATGGCATAGTATTAATATATATATTAATACTATTGTAGCATAATAATAATAATAATATAAATAAACACTAAATATTAATACTATTATATCTATAGTAATAATAAGAATACTATTATAGGTATAATAATAATATTGGTACTATATATTAATACTAATAAACCAAAGTTAGTTTCCCTCCAATAATTATTCTAATATTAATACTATTATAGCAAAGGCTGTTTTTCCTCCAAATGTCATTGGAGAAAATTGGATATCCGATTTCGAATCGGATATCTGATCTGAAATCGGATATCCAATTTCTCCTGGCACCAATTTCCAACATATCCCTATCCTTGCAGACCCGTCAACATCACTTTTTCAATTTTTTTTCACGAATTTTGCAAAAAAGTGCGTTTTGGGGCCCATGCAATTGATTTTTTTTTGAAAATATAACCTTAGGTGTTCGAATTTGTCATCTCAATGGGGAGCAGTAGTCATTGAAAGGATAAATGCAAAAAGAAGATATCCAATGGAGACATTGCGGCATATATAGGGAAAGAGACAAAATGGAACACCGAAGAAAAAGACAAGGTATGCTAAATATCAGTCAAGTTGATGATGAATTAGTCGAAGGTGAAATCATAGAGTCAGATAATGAATATGTATAGTTGGGGAATGAAAATGTACCTATTGAAAATGATAATGCCAAAATTGAAAATTTAGAGAATGAAAATTTTGAAGATGAAATGCTACCAAGTCAAAATCCAAATTGCATAATTGACCATGTTGAACATGACAATGCACAGGAACCTAATGCACAAGAACATTACATATCTCCTAATTATAATTGAAATGAAGGTTCTAAAACACAAAAATGGATAATTGAAATTGATGAAATGATTATTACTAGTTTGGAAGGAAAAAAATCAAAAAGAACCATTCGGTTATGGGCTTCAAGACTATATCAGATTTTTTCAGCAATAAGACAGTGGTAGAGCAATGTCAACTTTTCATGCACTTATTAAAAATGCAAAAGATGAGACCTATGCTTTCCAAATTGAAGATTCATGTCAATAAAAAGTTGGAAAGAAATGCCATTATTGTGAAGAATCTTTTCAGTGCTCTCAATAACATTGGGAAAAAATAATAGGGAGAAGGATAACAGAGCTGCTCGAAGGGTTATTACAACCTCTTTGGTAAGTCATCATTTGAGAAAGGGTAGATATATGAGACAAACTTGTATTGATTTGAATCTAAATCGTACTACTTTGAGAAGAGCACTTAGTCAACAAGAGAAAATTGATGATCCTCTTCAAAATGAAACATGGGCATTTGGTGGGAGACTTTCAATTTTGATAAGAAGCTATCTAATGATGTGAAGGAAGAAATTACACAATTTTGGCACTCTAACTCATGAGTATCACCCAATGCTAAAGACATGCTAAAGTTGAGAATTGGCATCAAAGACCGCACGCCACATCTTAAACAATGTTTGGAGGTAAGTCAAACTATGTTGTTCAAACAATTTAGAGAGAGTCATCCAAGTCTTCATATATCACAAAGGGCTTTTGAATCTTTGAAGCCATTTTATTGTGTGCCACTCAAAATTTGAAATACATGCTGTTACACTATGAACTATTACGTTCCATTCGTTCTACGTTGCATAGTAAAAAAATGTTGGAGGATTGTGGTGCTAGTGAGTTTCTAGAATCATCAAGAGACTTGCTAGATCAACTTTTATGTCGTAGAGTTGATGGTTGTTTCTTTTATAGAAATGCTTGCTTAAATGAGAAGTTTTCAGAATGTGGTGGCTTATCCAAGTTTGACACATGTTTCTATGAGGGGTGCGAACAAGATCTTGGAAAGACAATAGTGAAAAAAATATATATGAAATGGTGAAATACATATTGAAGAGTTGAGGTGAGAGCTCTAGATGTGAATTGGTTGGAAAAGATATCAGTGTGGCTAGTTTTATTTCAGATTTCAAGGCAAATCTTTTTTACAAGTATGCAAGACATAGTCACAAGTCTCAGTGGTTGGATGAACAATTTAGAATGTGCAAGGAGACTTTTCCCATTGGAACTATTATATCAGTTGTTGATTTTGCTGAGAACTACACATTGCAACCTCAAAATGAGACACAATCTCAGTATTACAACTCTATTCAGATTGCTATTTTTGTTCACATAACATATAGACATGCCCCTGATAGTGCGGAAGATAATCGAAAGATTATTAGAGAGTATCATTTTTATATGAGTGATGATAGATCTCACTCTTACGAGTTTGTGCAACATTGTTTCGAGAATTATTTTGATTTCTTACATGAGCATGCAATTGCTATGGATAGACATATTATTTGGTCAGATAACTGTACAGGTCAATTCAAGAATGCTCACATGTTTTATTGGTTGTGTAGGATGTACATAGAGAGAGGGGTGCCTCATATTTGGAGTTTTTTTGAGTTTGGCCATGGAAAAGGGGAACATGATAGAGTAGGGGCATGTGTGAAGAGAGCTCTAGTCAAGAAGCAATTGAAGATTTCAGCAACAAAGCTTCTTGACGCTCATAGCACTATTGATTGGTGTAGTTTAGCATAATCACAGGGGGGGACTCTTGATTCAGTGGTACGTAGGTTATTTTGGTTGGTTGAGGAAGGGTCCATAGCTGATAGATTAGATTGTGCTATAGTGAGAGACTCATAAAAAATGCATTCATTCTGGAGCTCTGATTCTAGTACATGGACCATTTGGACATGACAGCTAGCTTGCTTTTGTCCTAGTTATTTTCAGTGTTATTGGGATCACTGTGAGTCAAGTGAGTGGGTGGACACATGGGCTCCACATTATTTTACTCCATTGTCTATCGTATCCTCTATGAGAAATGATGACATGAAAAGTTCACTTGAGCATAACCATCTATCAGATCTACTTCATCCATGACATGTCTTTGCATTGGTTGCACCACAAGGGAATGATGAGAAATCTGATTATTGGTTAGCAAATTGTGTAAGAGGTAAACAAAAAATTGCACAACCAATCATAGATGACGATGGATTCATATATCCTACTAGTTCAGTGGTTGTTGCTAGAACATGGCTGCAGATATACATGCTTAGAAGGAATGAAATTCCTGTATTCGAAGACTATTAGAAGCACAAAATAATTCTCACATATTCAAATCTTATTATAGCAACAAGTGTAAAGTTGTTGAAACATCAAGGAAGACCAAAAGTAAAAGAACTTTTTACTATTGCTAATGTTGATCATGAAGTCCTGTTGGAGACCCTAAAATAGAGAGAGAACCCTATTGGAACACTCGACTAGGTATATTTACTTCTTATGTTATTTTATTCATAATGATTCAATGGATTGACGATTATTTTGTTTAATACAATAAGTTACTAATTTTTTTATGATATTGGAATGTAGGTACATCATGAAGAGTTGTGGGGGGGAGGGGGGGGGGGGGGGGTGGGTGGTATTGGCAGCCTTATTCTGGCCACAGAGACCATCCATCATTTGCAACCACCCCATATCGAGGAGTCTCCAAGGTGCTCTAAGTGCATTTTGAAGTTGATCTTTTAAGGGTCATAACTCGAACCTCATGAGGGCTATCAATGAACTGTCGAATGCTATAGGACGGTGATGCTGAGACCTAAAATAATCTCTCTTTTTTGAGAGATCACATTCCATTTGGATTCGAGACAACGATCTTGCTCGATGCCAAAACTCGCAGTGTGCCTCAGTTCATAGGTGCACCAAAGTGTAAGTTTGAAACCATTGATCTTGGCATCAAATTGTCAGTGGGTGAACCTTAGTGACACCCTTGTTTTGGCCACGGAGACCATCCATCATCCGCGGCCACCCCATACCAAGGAGTCTCCAAGTGCTCTAAGTGCATTTTGAGGTTGATATTTTGAGGGTCATAACTCAGAGCTCATGAGGGCTATCAATGAACCGTTAGAGGAGACAAGTTTGTAAGTAGTAGTGGCTTAGTGTTTTTGATAAAATAAGTTAGTGGGAAGGCTTTATTAGAGGGTCTTGGCCAAACTAGTGGGGTGTCTACCCACTCTCTAATTTTAGAGATAGTTAGGTTTTGGAGGGAGATTAGGGGAGCTCTACTACAACTATCCTTACCCTAGCTTGGACCAATGTTGGTATCTCAAACTTGCTTCTTTTCCATTTCTTTCTTTTAGCATGGTTAAGCAAATATGCAAGTGTGGAGTTTATCAATGGAGTATGCATTGCATTGCATTATGGAGTAGCATTCATGTGAGTGCTTGAATGGTGTTCATTCCATTTAGATTAGTGTGACACCATTGTGCCTCTTGTTGTATTCTGTGGATTATTGTGAGTATGAGGTTTGGATTTCCTCTATTTCCTTGTTGTATTATGGGTGTTGATATTGTGTTGTGAAAATGTGATGTGCTCTTGAAAATTTCTTATTTTATTTCTACTTGGTTTTGTTTTCTTGTTTTGTGCTTGAGTGTTGTTATGGGCATGAGACTTACACTCACCCTTGTGGGAAGGGAAGAGAAGTCCAGGGTGAAGGGCTTAAGTTGGGTTCAAAAAATGTATTGAGAACCTTGGAGTATGGGCTCCATTTTATGCCATAACCATTCATATCTTGCTAGGGGTGATAAGGAAAGTATGGTGTAGAAACGAAGTTTGAGGAGTTATAGCTGATGGTAGTGGGTTTGGAGGAGGAAATGTGGAGGCCCAGAGAGGGCATTAAATTGTTGATTTATGATAGCCCTGAGAGGGCATGAAATTTGCTGAATTATGATAGCCCCGAGAGGGCATGAAAATTGTTTATTGCAGATATGGTTTGGTATGGCAAGTCTCCATTTTAGAACACACCTTCACCCTATGTTTATGGTTCCATCTGTGAAGCCATTGTGAAATAGCCTTGGGGGGAAATTGTTCAAGTCTGAAATGTAATGTTTATGCATTGAAAGATTGTATGTGTATCCCAATTTGAGCCTTGCTCCCTAGCGCGGGGGTGGTCTCTTTGAGGCCTATGGTTGGGTGGAAAGCACCCATGGTCCTTGTTATTTTGTTGTGTTGCATATGCAGATTTGTGTCCAAGGTGTTGGGTGATGCGACGCGCTCCCCTGCCCACAGGTGGTTAATTATGTGGTGTTCCATGTTCACTAACAGTCATGGCTTTTGGTGCAATGGCAAATGGGCCCTACAATTGGTATCAGAGCTTGGTTTTGGCCTGGTCATGGGTTCAAATCTCTCCGGTGCCTTCCCGACCCGCGTAAGCACCTGGTATGCGCGTCGAGGGGGAGATTGTTGGGTGATGCGACGCGTTCCCCTGCCCACAGGTGGTTAATTATGTGGTGTTCCATGTTCACTAATAGTCATGGCTTTTGGTACAACGGCAAATGGGCCCTACACAAGGGAGCAATGGAAATGACTTGCAATGATCATCTTGCAGATTGATGTTGGATGAGAAAAATTGACATTGTGCCCTCATTCGTGAAGGAGGATTCACTAGCTTGTTCATGTTCTCAATGATCATGTTGGACAATGTTCATGCTACTCATTGTCCATATCTTTCAATGTTCATGTTCCTTATGATTTTGAAAAGTCCCTTATGTTGCCCCATTGTGATGGAAGGAGATTGTATCATTGTTACCTAATGTACGTGTAGAGGAAATAATTGATAAGGTTGTATATGCATGTTTCATTTGGAGTTTATATTGTTATGAAAGCATTGGTATGAGTCACAAATTTACTTTGACATCATTGTTATCATTTGAAAATGTGAAAGAAAGTTTTCTCCTTGTGGTATTGTAAATGACAAGTTGATAATAACAATCCATAGATGTTATGTGATACCATTGATTGTATAAATTTAAAACTTAGTAGATTGCTTACAATCTTGTTGTACACTCAATAATTTGGAAGGAAAATTTTATGTTCATATCACATGCATGGATAACATTGATTTTAACCACCAAGCTTAATGCAATTCTAAGCAAGGAAATCATCATATTAATTTCATGATATAACAAAATGAAGTTTGTTGTAAGAGAAGACATAATAAAATCTATGAGATACATTGCTGTAGGCATGCATTTTCCTCTCTGGAAAATGTATGGTAAAGGCAAATAAATCCTTTCCTTAATACAAAGAAATAAAATATTAAAGAATATTTCCAGATTCTACACTGCTATCCAATAAAAATAAAAATAATAATAGCATATAGAGACTAATGAGTGTCCTAGACTAATATATTTTCTAAGTGACAGAATGTTACACATTACAATCTTGTGACCTCTAAGTCACATCCAACACTCAAATAATAAATTAGTAATTAAATAAATAAAGGCATATTAGTGTGCATGTTAGAGAATATGACAAATTTAAATATTTAACTCAAAAATAAAATAAAATCCAAGATTGATCTTGACCACCCTTCTAGAGTAGCCCCCAACATTTCCTAAGCCATCATAATGCAAAAAGTTTTCTCCACTCCCCAAGGCATATTGTTAAATCTGACATTCATTCTGACATGTCATGTCAAAACTTTTATCCTTGAGCTTGCCTCCTTGAAAATGGGTTTCATCCCCATTAATATACTTGGGTGCATAGGAGAAAGGGTTTATGTCACATCCTTGTCTTATGCACTAGTCGTCCCCTCCTTGCAGCAGTGGTCATGTGTTCCCAAGCATAGGTAGTCGACTTGAAATTAAGGGGGAGTGGGATAGCAATCCCAAGGGATTTGTACTTAGGGGAATGTCAAGTTGACATTTAATATGACTTGTTCACTTTAGGATTGCTGATTGGAGGGATGGGAAAAAGATGTCCTAAGGCTTGGATTAGTCAAAATTCTGCACATGACCCACGTGGGACCTTGTGGGGACCATGTGTAGGGAGAAATGTGGCCTTGGTAAGAGTTAGGGAATGATGAAGATTTAAGATAGATAGGAGATTCACCCTTTAGATTTTTTTTAATTTTTATCAGATAATTATTTAATCATTTCAAGTCTTGAGTAGAGGATAATGACACTTAGTGTATTTGAGCTTAGTTTAAGGGTAATGTTTATATCAAGGGGCTCATTTAGAAACATGTAACAATTAAACCATATAGTAATGGAAAAGCTCAATATAGGAAAATAAATTAAATGAAATAAATAAATTTACGAGAATGCATATATAATTGAACATGATGTTAAGTATGGAGGGTTTAATTAAATTAGTGTTAAGACTGTAAATTAAGATAGTTGGATGTAGATATAATAGGGTTAATATGAAGTAAGTTGTCGGGATGATGGGATTGAAGAATCAAGGATAAGGATGGATGGTGGATTAAAATAATAACTCAAATCTAGTTTTATCTAGTCAATAAAGCACATTGATAGATAAGAGTTACTAGATAGAATTGAATGCATGAAAAACCTGTGTAGATGTTGGATTTAATGTCAAGTGAATTTTATATTTGGCTTGAGGGAATGTTAGTTAGATAATGAATGTTGTGGATTCCATTGAAGATATTAGTAGAATATCAAAGTCGATAGAATGTATATACCAATTTGAAAATGTAGTGTAGGAATAAAGCATTAGTTAGCTAGTATGTAATAAGGGTCAATAGGCATGCCATTAGAGGTAGCTCGTCAGCTCATGTACCCTATGTATATAATTAATGATAATATGATTAATGTACACCACATTTTACTACATTAGTTGCATGAAATGATGAATACATATATGTCAGAACGACAAGGTATGTTATATACAAACCTTATTTATACGCTTGCACCTAATCCTTGCATAAACAATTCATCTAACAAATTTAAATTGACACACTCAATAAGATGATGTAGTAGGATGTGTTTAAATACGGATCGTGAATTATTATTGAGTTAAGTACTTTGAATTAGCCCTTAGACTTACTAAGAGTTCCTCATTTTATGTGCTTACTAATTTGTACTATGAAACTACTTTGAATCTTAACATGCTGTAATAATAATAATATTGATAGTGAGAAAGTAAGCTTATGGTGAATAATTAGATGTAATAATGTAAAAAGTAAATGTAATAGTATAGTAACTATAGTAATTAAAATAGTAAATGTAAAAGCATGGCAATGTAGCTAGATTAGTTAGTAGTTGATGAGCTAGATAGTTAGTGATTGTCTTTTGTTAGAGTGAGTTTAATTTATGTATTGAAATAGTAATTTTTGTGTTTAAGAAACTGTAGTGAGTGCAAGCTTGGTGAGGAAGCAATGTTGATAGAATGCATAAGGATGACTAAATTGAGTAAAGAGGGAGAAAATGACTCAGTATTGGTCCAATCTTCGAGAGGACCTGTAACCAGTAAGATATGGATGCAAGCACATGATACATGTTTGACACATAAAACAAATTGTTTATTCCGTAGGTTGTGTATAGTATGTGTTGAATGATGGATACTATCAATACAAATGAAATGGCCCCTTCTCCATCATGTAGACTTCGAAGCTAGCTTTGGGGCATATCTTTTCTAATTTCCAATGGTTAGATCCGATATAGCGTGGTAGATAATTGTACATTTTTTTATTTGACTAAGGGTGCTCATGTGATGAGTACTCAATCTAAATTCTCTAGATACGTGTGTTTAATCGATTAAGATATACTACAATTTCAAACCATATAGTAATTGTCACATTAATATATATTGTAATGATTAATGAATGTGTGTACATTGGTAATGAGGATAATAAGTAATTTTGATCCCCTTCCCTTACATGCTAGAATCACGACCTAGTCCATATGATACAACTGACAGACCCTAATAGAATATTAGTATCAGAGGCTTGTTAGGATATGAATTACCTCACTAATTTATGAGTGTTGTATCTTGAACTTGCTCTTTGGACTCGTGATGCTAACTTGAACTAGACTGTCATCCAATCTATTTGAAAACCACCTATGATTAAAATGTTACAACTGGATGACACTATCCACATGAGTCTTGAACTCCTATTCAATGATAACCTTGTTTTACAATATGTAATTTCTTATGTGACTTCATAAGCTACAATTTTTTAATATTTTTTTGTGTGTTTTTACTAGTAAAATTTAGGGCATGACATATGATCCACGATAAATCGAACAATACTAGATACTAAATTAATATGTATATCATTGTGCACATAAATGACAAAAATATATATCAAAATACATGTATCCATAGAAATCTTTTTACACAAATATATATCAAAGATCATGTATCCATAGACAAAGTACTCAAATATATATCAAAATACATAGATCCATATACAAAATGTGGTTGATCATGCCATCAGAATATGTATAATATCAATGTTTCTATATACAATGTGGCATATGCCATCTCAAAATGTCTCATGATGCATCCTACGACAGCTATACTATCCTAGGGTGTTGGTGGATGATCAAAATGCAGCCTCTTTGCTGCACTAGGTGGATCAGATGCTTCCTACATAAACAAAAAAGGAAAACCCAAAGTTAGACTACTAAATTTATATGATTCTACATATCTAACATTGAATTACTCAAATGCATAATGATCTTTTTTGTAATGGAGATTAATACTATCAAAATTTCATAATAAATACCTCTCTCATTGACCTCCTGCGCTAGTCAGGAGTCCTCTCGTATGCCCTCGGCAATGCTGGTACCTCTCTGATTATGGACTGTATATGTTCAAATACCTTTGTCAGATGAATCTATGATTTAAACTATAACATTATAATTCATAGCATGCTAAATTTATAACATATTTGATCATGAATTCAAACTACAACTTACTATTGTAGGCTCCTCCTTAGGAGTGAGTGGCAACATCATCAAATCTACATAACTCTCTAGTTGGACGTCATGTGCACTAGGAGTCTCCTATGAGATACAAAATAGTAGTTGTTAATATCACGGAAATTAGTTTTGAATTTATTTATGAAGATAAGGATAATAAAAAATAAATGATACTTATACATACAATAGGGCTCTCAGTGCAAATGGAAATCCCTGATGGTCTACGACACGGAATCTATACAGGCTCATCACCAGTAGCGATGCCCTATATACAATAAAGAATGTAATTAAATGAGATTACCACAAACATTTTACAAGAATGCATCGATATTTAATCAAATAGAAAGTGCCTAATTACCTTTCCTTTTTCAATGCGTGCTGGCTAACCCTTCGCATTTTGTCCCTTCGAGATAGGTGCTACCTGCAAGATAAAAGGAAGATTAGCAACCATATATGCTACAATATCAAATAGAAAAAAAATGCAAACACAACATAATGTACCGTAGATTTCTCAAGGCCAAATGAAATGGTCGAGAGCATGGCATCATCAATTTGTCTGAGCTCCTCCTCGGTCATCAACTAAATGTGAATGAAGATCACATACATATAAAAGTCAATATGGCTTAAAAATTAAAGTTACTCTATTATAAAAATTAACTTTAAATCACATATGTCATAACAAAAAAAATATACATGTACTGACACTGAAGGAGTCCATGCCTTTGCATTCCCCTCCTCTCTCGCATCAGGGTCTGTAGCCTTTGCGTGTGTGTCTGGTGTATTCTTGTCTAATACAAAATGATACTCAGGAAGATCACCTATGGGACTCGAGAAAATATTCTTGCACGTAATGCAAGTGTGAGGCACACAAACATGTGATGAGCTAGCCGATGATGTACTGGCACTGGCATCATCAACATGAGGAGGTAGGATTGACCTAGCTTGAGATATCATTAGGCTACTCAGCTTATGAATGACACTAATAGTCTGAGAGCTAGCCTCTATCATAATATTTGGATGCTGCACTTGAGGAGGAGGGGAGATATCAGTGGGGGGGACAAAAGTGCCAGCTTTCTTCCGCTGGGAAGAGGGTCTATCCTAAGGAGCTCCTAGTCCTAAGCCCATGTTGGGCTTCATGCTCCAATAGTTCACTTTAAGTTTCAACACAAATTCAGCATATAATTTTCTAAGGAAATAAAATGGTATGTCTAAATTTCCATGTGGAGGGATATCAAAGACCATCCACCAACGATCCCAAAAGTTTGCATGTATGGCATCATTTGTGCACCATTTAATCGATAATTTGGATTTTTTTGGGTCAACTGGTAAACCCATTTTAGAGTTTGCAAAAAGGCTGACCAAATTGTCTTTGCTTATGTTGAGGGCTGCAACCTCATCATAATCCAAACCATCATCAAACATCTCGTGCTTTTGATCATGCCAATGAAGAGCGACATTTTGTTGGTTTGTAAGGCTTTCAATGTTATCCACTATGGTGTTTAACATGGATAACATAGGAGCCAATGCGGGTACATTATTATATGTTCTATGCAAACCTCTCAACTCGTTGAGATTTTCATTTATCAAATCCTCGATTCAAGGAGGGTTATTGAGGGGGTAGAGGATCATTTGGTGGATGGTTTTGTGGGGGTACTGGATCATTTGGTGGGGGGTTACAAAGAATATTATTCCCTGCCTTAGTGTCATCATTCTGATCAGCCATTCCTATTGAATTGCAAAATGTAATATATATTAAAAAAAACCTTAATTTTAACCTTTTTTTTCAAAAAAACCCTAGATTCAACTAAAAAAAAAAAATCATGCTAAAATCTATCAAATTTAGATTAAAAATTAGTTAAATAAATAGAAAAAACATACCTTAATATCTGATATCTCATCTAATATCCGATATTCGGTCATGTGCTAATACTGGCCCCCAAAATGTGAGAAATAAGGGCCCGTGGGTCTGGTTTTTTTTTTAATGTAATGCTATAGGTATCGGATATCCGATTGCCTGCATATCTTATATTTTATATATAAGATATATAACATATAACATATAACTTTGAAATATTATATTCATTTATATTTTATATATTTTTATATTATATTATATATATTATATTACATTAATATATATTATAATATAAAATATTATATTATTATAATATAATATTATTATTATATTATTATAATATAATAATATTATTATATTATATTATTATAATGTATTATATTATATTATATTATTATAGTTTATAATATATTATACTTTTTTATTATTATATTATATTATATATTATATTACATTACTATATATTCTAATATTAAATATTATATTATATTATTATAATATAATACATTATAATATAATATTATTATAATATAATATTATTATTATAGTATAATATTATACGATTATAATATAATAATAATAATAATATTATATTATATTATAGTATAATAATAATTATTATAATAATATTATTATATTCTAGTATAATTATTATTATTATAATATTATTATATTATATTTAATAACAATATTATAATAATATTATATTTAATAATATTATCTTATAATAATATTATATTATAATGTATTATATTGTTATAATATAATGCTTTTACATTATTATAATATTATAATAATAATGTCATATATTATCGGATATCCGATAATATCAATTATCCGATATTAGATCGGATATTCGATAAGGCTCGACCTTTCCTTCTAGGTACCTAGATAGGTGGAAAAAAGTCAGAGCGGATTTTGAAGCGCTTTTAGACGTGTTCAAACTCCATTTTTTTCACATCGCCACTTTTTGGCACACCATGATCCTGCACATACCCTTTTAGTGAATCTCACTATTTTATGTTTAAGAGATACTTTTGATTAATAAATAATGGAAAAATAGAAAATAAACTCATAACACTATAAAATTTAAATTTTTGAAATTAGATTAGTAAGTCCTTTAATGGGTTTTCCTTTTATCAAAAAATTCAATAGGGATGACCATATAAAATTATGACAATCCCTGAAATTGTCGATTAAATGCCTTAGTCAAAATTTGGTTCATAAAGGCATAGGATTGGTCTCACCAAGCCTATGTCATGCCTTTCCCCAAGGGAAAATTTAGTGTGAATTCTCACCCATGGCAAATTCCCACCCATGGCACTAGAATTGGGCACCCGATTTGCAATTCATAAATTGGGTGCCCGATTTGAATTTAACCATTAACAAAATTAGGTACCTGATTCTTAAACAATCAGGTACCTAATTATTTAAAAATTGAGTTTCTAATTGTTTAAAAATTAGGTACCCAATTATGATGTAGCCGTTGGACCCCAAAAGATGCCCCAAAAAGTATTTTTCAATGATTGCAATGATTGAACGATAGTTTCAAATCACAATAATGAATTTTTGCCATAATTATTTTGTTTTCTTGTCATCTTATATAATTTGTAAGCTATTGATTTGAATTCAAAACTAGTGCAAACATGGGATCAAAACAATGAAGAAAAAGAAAATTAAAGTTTTGACAAATGAGGAGATTGCAACAAACAAAGAGAATGAAGCACAACGTCAATGAAAGGGAAGATAGAGAATAATAGAGTTGAGAAATGTTTTAGAGGAGAAAGACATTAAGGATACCACAATGGATGAAGAGGCTAAAGAAGAGAACCCTATACAAGGAGATTCAGGTGCACATTCTAATCGAACATTCAATACAGGTGTGTCCCCAAACCCTTGAGTTTTTTCTCATTATGAAATTGGTGATTTTTTTGAAGCAGGTTATGATTTAAATGATTTAGATTCTCTTCATGAGAATAAATTTCCAAATGATCATGCATAAAAAAATTCCAATGGAAATGCATGCCTCAGAAGAAATACCAAGAAAAAATGAAAATGAGATTCAAATTCCAAATAACATTGAAAATGAAATGCCAATTGAAAATAATAATGGTATGAATGTAGACATGGAAACATCAAGTACTAAATGAACATATTTGAATGATATTGATGTGCGTGAACATAATTTTTATTTTTTTAATGATGTGCTAGATAATCTTCATGGATTGGTTTCATGGAGACAAATTAGGACACAAGCTAATAGATTATATAGACTTTTTTTTATAATAAGAAATTTGGGTTTCAATGTAAGTTGATGTTGCAACTAATTAAAGTGTCTAAAATGTGAAAAATAATGAAAACGTTAGGAATGTAGGAAAAACCAAAGAATAAAAATAAGTCTTTAAAACCCAAGAATAAAAATAAGTCAATTTCTAGGTTTCCAAGTTCTTGAATGGAACACTTGAAATGAGAGCGAATGTCATTAATAAGAAGTACCTTTGGAGGGATTTGTGACTGAGCACCATTGGGGTCCAATGCTTCTGCAATTGCCGGTGCCAATTTGAAGTTCGAGGTCTTCCATTCTTCTCCTCTAACTAGCATTTCTGAACCTTTCTTTGTCTTGGAGCTGCCACTTTCGGATGCCATTTCTACTCGGTAAGTGTAGAAAAATTCTGAACAGATTCTTTGCCCTTTTTGAAAAAAATTCGCTTCGAAAATGCTTTAAGCTCGCTCTGGAATCGCAGAAGATAACTTAGCCCTTTGTT
Organism: Cupressus sempervirens; assembly: GCA_028749045.1. NCBI lineage: Eukaryota > Viridiplantae > Streptophyta > Pinopsida > Cupressales > Cupressaceae > Cupressus > Cupressus sempervirens. The sequence continues at coordinate 26,779,728 of CM053784.1, forward strand.
CGTGGTGAAAAATGAGATCAAAATTTGCCCCTTTTGACAACAAATTTGCCATAAATGTTTTGGTACGATGGTAGATGAAATGATAGGTTGTCATCCACTAGCTTGGTAGATATTATCAACTCGGCGATCAAATGAAATCATTGAAGTACCGACCTAACTCGGTTAGGTCACAAACCGACCTTGCTCGGTTGACACAACTCGGTCAATGAAACTTTGTTGCACCCGACCGAACTCGGTAAAGTCTCTTACTGACCTAACTCAGTAGCTGCTACTCGGTTAATGAAGCTTTGTTACACCCGACCAAACTCGGTAAACTCTTGAACTGTCCTGAAGCCAAAGTGTATCTGAAAATATTGATTTGATCATCCTTCTTCCTTTGGAGCTGCTTAGGATAAATCTTGGAGGATGCAGTTCCAATCATTCTTTTATGAATATTAATTGGAAATGGTGGAATCACCCATTTCTTGAGTGACATTTCCATTACTCGATTTATTTTGCTCGGTAGATTTTGGAATCCACTATTGCTTCATTTGCTTCCGAATGTTGTCTGTTTTGATTTTCTTCTCATCTTCAATTCTTTTGATATTCATGCAATTTTTAGCTATATGACCAAGTTCTATACATGTATAGCATCTTACTGTAGTGTCCTTTTTCCTTAGGTGATGTCTAGCACAATTTATGCCAGAATGTCCATATTCTCCACAATAGTGACATCTGCACCAGGTTTTGTAGTCCCATCCAAATATGGCTTTGACAATCTGTTTAGCTGGATTGAGTGATTTGGTTTTGCATTGAAATTCTTTGTGACCATGCTTTTTGCATTTGTGACAGTTGCCCTCAAATTTTGGTTTTTCTTTACACTCATTTGCCTTATGACCATGCTGATTGCAATTGAAGCATTTGCCACTAAATTTTGCTTTCCCGTTGCTCCAGCATTTGTTTGATGTATGTCCTAACCTGCCACAATGATTACAAGTGGCTCTTTTATTCCTTTGTTCACCTTGTTTGGAGGATTCACCTTCTTCCTTGTATCCAAGACCAACTTTACCCTTTTGTCTATGAAGGTTTTCCTCATTTTGTTGATTTAATTGATTTATATCTATTTGGGATTTCATCATTCTTTCATTGACTTGCCTTTCAGAGATTAGGTCATTTTCCAAGCTTTCATTGATTTGTCTCTCAGTTCTTAAGTCACTCTGTAGGCTTTCATTGATTTGCTTTTCAGTGTTTAAGTCATTCCTTATTCTTTCATTTTGTGCTCTGAGAATCCTGATTTCTTCATTTGCATTAGAGAGTTGGTCTATAAGATCTTCATGCTGATGGGATTGATTATGAATTTCATGATTTCTATCTTCCAATTCTTCTTGTGCTTTGTTTCTTTGTTCCAAAACTTCACATAGCCTGATTGACTGTATTTCTTGCCCTCTTTTAAGCTTTCTTACCTCTTCTTGCAGAGATCCATTCTTTTCTAGAAGTTCTTTGATTGCTTTGTCAGCTTCTTTTGAATTACTTGATGGTAAAAAATCTTCAATCCTTTCTTCAACATAAAAATGGTCATTCATTTGTCTTGCAAGTTCCTTTCTTCTTTTTAGGGATTGAGAAAGATGTTCCTTTGCTTCTTTGAGTTGAACCATGGCCATTTCTAGATCTAACTTTTCATTTTCTATAACTTTCTCCAGTCTGAATATCTCCATTGACTTTGATCTTTGCTCAAGCTGTCAAGCTTTGTCCTGAGAACCAAATAGCTCTGATACCAATTGTTGGAAATATTCAAGATATAACAAGTTACTGAGAGGGGAGGGGTGAATCAGTAACTTTACAACAGTTAAGTTAATTCAGCATAAACTAAAAATCATTCATTTACCTAATCTGATGCATGCAAGAGATAAATAAATATTCATAACACATATGCATAGAGATTTTGGTGACCCAGAAACCTTCCAAAATAGAAAGTAAAACTGGGGTGGGGATGAAACCCACAAAGCTTCTTTTCTGCAGTAGGAAGTTAGCTGGTTAAGGCATACAATGGTCACTTCTGGTGATCTGCCCTGTTAGGAGCAAAGAAGATTGCTAGATCCACCTTGTTAAAGGATTTAAAACACACTTTACAAGTATGCACTCTGTTAGGAGATTTATACAAAGACTGTTAAGTCTACCTTGTTAGAGGATTTTTAGATGACTCACCTGTTAGGATGAATCAATCAGATCTACATATACCTTGATTAGATCCTTTGCAATAATCACCTCTTGTGATTGATGAAATCTTTACTACACCTTGTGAACCTTGCTAATATACTGCTCTGCTGCTGAATTCGCATCTGTCTCTTGTATCACAATATGTACATATTCATACATCATTATTGTATCACAAAAATTACAACATATATATACCATTTCAATAATTATAGATGCAAGGTCGGCTGAACACAAGTAAACAAAATATAACTGAGTCGGCCAAATAGTAAAATAAACTCAGGTTCTTCAAACAGACTTGATGACCTTCTGATACACGGCATCCACTACGTTACACGGCATCATCATGCACTTGGTAGAGGTAGGGGCTCGATTCATACTAGTCATACAATGTTGCCTGGAACTCGGTAACCATTGGTGATTCGGTAGATATGGTGTCACTCGGTAAAAGCTAATTTCTTTATTAACCGACTGAGCTTAGTTAATACTGAGTCCTTCTTCACTCGGTCAATACTGAGTCCATCTCTACTCAGTTAACACTAAGTACATCTTCACTCAGTTAACACTGCGTCCGTCTTTACTCGGTTAACACTGTTTCTATCTTTACTCGGTTAACACTGCTTCTATCTTTACTCGGTTGACACTGCTTCTATCTTTACTCGGTTAACACTAAGTGCAACTTTTCTCGGCTTGAACTGTGTCTTTGACGCTCGGTTTGAACTGTGTCTTCGACGCTCGGTTTGAACTGTGTCTTCGATGCTCAGTTTGAACTATGTCTTCAACGCTCAGTTTGAACTGTGTCTTCGACGCTCGATTTGAACTGTATAATGAGTGTTGTCACTAATGGCAAATACCTTTATGCCAACAATACCATCTCAAGCTATAAAGAATTTCATATCAAGTTTATTTTGTAAGCCACCTAATGACCAATACTTTCTTCTCAATGCATGTCTTTCTGGTACATGTGATATGTGTGAAAATCTTTCTTTGTTAGATGAATGTTTGCATGAAAATGTTTTGACTACTTTTGGACAACAATTAGTTGATGTAAAAATATTCAAAACTATTGAATATCTATTGAAGGATGGGAAGATTTGAAGAAGGTGTGATCTTTTTGTAGATAAAATTACTTGTTATGCATTTATGGATGAGTTTAAGAGTGTGATTATACCAAAATATGTTAAACACTCTCAATATGCTAGATGGCTCGATGGACAATTTCGTATATGTAAGAATACATGTCTAATTGGTACTATACTTTTAGTTGTTTACTTTGTAGAGAACTACACACTTGCACCACACAATGACATACAACCGCAATATTAAAATTCAGTGCAAGTAACAATTTATGTTCATATAGTTTATAGGTATTCACTTGATAGTATAGAGGAGGATCAAAAAATATTGAGAGAGTACCATTTTTATATGAGTGGTAATAAAATTCATTCATCTGAGTTTGTCCAATATTTTTTCAAGGTCTTTTATGATAATTTAAAAGAGAGACGAATTCAAATGAAACAACATTGGATATGGTTACATAATTGTACAAGACAATTCAAGAATGCTAGAACATTCTATTGGTTGAGTAGGACACATAGGAAAACTAATATCCAACATGTGTGGAGTTTTTTTGAGGCTGGACATGGTAAAGGAGAACATGGTGGTGCTGGTGCATCATGAAGAGAGCCCTTAGTAGAGAGCAATTAAAATTTGAGGAAAAAGCCAAATTCGAAAATGTGCATGAGATTGTGGAATGGTGTAAGAAACATTTATGCATAAGATCAATTCAGAACTCTACAATCAGATGTTTCTTTTGCCTAGTTGAAGAGAAGAATATCCTTTCAAGATATGGCTGTGACACAATTAGCAGGTCAACTAAATGGAATTCATTTAGGAGTTCAAATTATAACACTTGGACTATATGGACTAGGGAGCTTGCTTGTTTTTGTTAGTTTTGTCTTGCAGGTGAATGGGAAGAATGCGAGAATACATAATGGGTTGAAGATTGGCAGTAGATATTATTATCACCTATTGACACACATTTTCAAGATGATATAGTAAATAAAGGTTGGAATGTTACTTTTGCATCAGAAGTCTATGGTTGTATTTCAAACCTCATACGACCTAGTACATGCACAATTTAATTAAATTTTTTTGTGATCATGCTTCAATTTATATTATTTTTCACATACATGTCATTAATATATTATTTATATATGTACACATGTGATTAAAGTGTTTATGTACTTTATCGTATCTTGTAGGACATGTTTATGTTGCTATTGCACCTAATGATAACAATGAACCAATTGAGTATTGGCTAGCTAGATGTGTGGAACCTAAGAAAAAAATGATATATCATCAAGTAGATGATGATGGTTTTGAGTATGCAATTGGGTCTATCATTGTAGGTGGAATGTGACTACGTACATACCTAACAAGAAGAAATGGTTTACTAGCAATTGAAGACTACCAATTTGAAAAGAAGATTTTATACTATTCTCATTTGGTTGTGGCAATGAATACCAAATTAGAAAGATACAAAGGAAGACCTGCCAATAAAGTATTATGGAAAATTTCAATGGATGAGCACAAGACAATCATAGATGCATTGCAAAAGAGAGAGGATGCAGATTGTACAACAGGATGACTACATTTAAAAAACACATGTAAGTTTTTTCTTTATTGTGCTATTTTTATATATGTACTTATATAATTAAATGAAATGTATGTATGTCAATAGAAAATTAGAGAACTTATATACACCTCTTAGTCATGTCTCAGTTACAATTTATGCAAATTTAAATGTTTAAGATGGATCAAACATCAACATATTGTGCAATTACACAAAGTGAGTACATACATTACACATATTTATGTAATTCAGATAGCTCATATTAATTTATGCTTTTATTAACACATTTTTTTTTTTACAATTTTATTTTGTGCACTTCATTTGAAGAAATGTGTTGAATCAATTTTATATTTTGATTTCACTTCTATTTATGTCATTTACATTGTCTTACATATATTGTGAAACATGTTTAAAATATTTAAAAATAGGAGTTCAATTTTATTTGAAAGTTAAAGGTGTGCACTTGATATTAAAAATTAATTGTCAATTCAAGTAATGACCTCCTATTTTTTTCCATCACTTTTACATCCAAACATATTTAAATTAATGTTCTTATATAAATAATCAAAATAATTGTTCATGTACCATATACTTGCAAAATGTGTCATAACATGAATAAAATATGTCACAATAAATAAAATAGTTCATACTTACAACATGATAACATAATAATCTATATTGCATGCAGTAGCATGATAAAAAGTTGTAAAAATATAGTACATGGTCTAACATGTCATAACATGATCTACGAAGTCAAAAATTACATATAATGCAGTTAACTGTCCTAATACAAAGTGTATCAGAATAAACAATGTGTCATAAAAACACAGTCTAAAGGTGCCAAGACCTAATCTATCTAATTTGCATTCCTCTTTACTCCATGCAAAGAGGACTTAGATGGATCATCCTGTGTAACATGAGGTGTCTCATCATGTGGGACACATTGTGGGGCATCGTGTGTCACATCTTGAGAAGACAATATGTACGTGCTAAATTGAAATGCGTTTCAAAATATAGCTTACAAACAAATTAAATATTTAGTAAATAATAAAAATAATACCACATGAGATGGATTTCCCTCTATAATAGGAGGAGGTACACTATGAAAGCTACCAAATCTAGTAGTGGTGAGGTCCTATAATTTACAATACATAACTTTTTAAAATTTGATAAAGATCATAATGAACTATGTATGTACATATATCACAACTGACCTCAAAGGATGATGTATGTACCTCCATTTGGCTTAGTCCTGTAGTCTCAACAACAATCATTGTAACAAAGTCCTAAAGCTATGGGTACATAAACCTTGAGTCAAAATTATATATACATGAATTACAAAGTACGTAAATTAAAAAGTACATTAATTACACTACATTTTTTTTGAAATAAAAAAATATATATCATATTTGAGTAGTAGCTAGTGTCACAAATGTGTCTAAAGATATGCTACCATGATGATCATCACCATGTCTCAAATGGTTGAAAGATGGAGTCAAAAATAAACTATACTAAGGCCTATATGGATAAGTGTGATCCATCTTCTGTTTATAAAACCAAAATACATAAAATTTTACATGAATCAAAGATGAAGATAAGTTAATAACAATGTGTACATAAAAATAGTATGAATTATTTGTCTTCAAAATTTCATACCATAGGTATTTGAGGCCATGCCTCAGTGGTCGATGGATCAGAACCTATACAAACATCAAACTGTGTAATAGATGACAATCCCTACAAAATTAAATAAAAAGTACATATGGGCACATGTTATTAAATTCAAGTTTGAATGTACATTATTTATGGTGTAATTCAAAATGCATACTATATGAAGGATGCCAACATTTGTAGGTCTCACAAAAAGACTATACTGCCTCTTAGGAGGAACAATATCATCCATCCTCTATCATTTGAAAATCAACATACATTAATTTGGTTAATATAATTACATATATATGTAGAAAGTAAATAATTATGTACTTAATAAATTTTAATTAAATTTTTACCTGTTGCTCTTGATTATCTCCCTCTCCATACAAAAGGTCAACAAATGATGATACATCAATATCATCACTACCATCACCATGAGTAACATATGTGTCATCATTAAACCTTAGCATCATGGCCATCATGTGCCACATCAACATCACTCTAGAGGCCTTTGTATATACCTCCACAAAAGGTACAAAGGTGTCGAAGTGGAAAAATATATGTCACTTGCGTCCACTGCTCTACTAAATTACCTAAAAGGGAACTCAATGAAGTAAGAGTAGATGACACTGATCGATGTTGGTGAGGCATTGGGACAATTGGTGTAGGAAGAGGTACAAGAGGCTGCGGACATATGTGATTCCTCATAAATATCGGTCAGCTTTTCCCTAGGCCTATCCCGAGGCATCCTTCCACCAACCCCCTAAAATGATCTAATATCAAAATAATAGGGTTTCAAACCCAATTCAAACTCAACCCATATTTTCTTAAGAAAGTCAAATACCATCCACCCCTGCTCCCAAAAGTGTGTTGATATACACAAATGTGTGTACCATCTAATACAAATGTGAGGCTTCTTATCACTAATCTCAATACTTGTCTTACAATTTATAAAATATCTTTTAAAATGTCCTTTATTTAATTTAAGATGATGGACCTCTCTATAAGATAGGCCATCAGAATAGAAGGCACACATGTTTTTCCTCCATAATCTAAAGCTATCGATATCACTATCCAAAATGTGTGATAGAGTGTACAATGCCTTGCATACTATTTACAAGGTAAAGTAGGTGATGGGGGGTGGGGGTAGGCCTCGTGCCTAATTCTCTAAATATTGTTCATGAGGTCATGAAGGTTGTGCCTCATGATCTCCCTCAGGTCCTCTATAGTAGGTGCTGGAGGAGGACTAGGTGGTCATAGAGTGATGCAATGCAAGACAGGAGAATCGCCAAAGAAGATGTCCTAGCCCCAAGAAATATAACCACATAGTGGAGACACAACAAGAAGAAGAAACAATGCAAGATTTGATACCCAATTAAAATAATTTGTTCATAAAATATAACTGATTACATGCAATATGCCTACTTGTAAGGCCTTCCAGATTAGGGCCAACTACAAATAGAAATTACAAAATTAGTTTTGCAAGATCCAACAAGATCCAAATTACAAACCAATCTTAGCTAGTCTAGATAAACAACTAGATAAGAACACCAAGAAGAATTGACACTTGTACCCTTAGGTCCACAAGAGATCTTCTAGTTCCTAAGTCACAACTCTAGCTCTTCAAATTCACATCTATCCTTCATTCCATCCCAAATAAATGACTAAAAGACTCCACAAGACCCCCTACTTATACCAACTAAGCTACAAGTCAGCCTAACAATGATAAATTAAATAAAATAAACATTAAATACTTGAAGAGCCACGAGTTGGCCTCCAACAACAATTAAATGTCCAAAAATCAATACTCGAGAAAAATCATGATATCTCCTATCTCTGATTTAATTAGAACTTGTGTTTCAAACTAAAGGTAGAACTTTAGGTCCTCTACAACCCTTAAAATGCACAAAGGCTGATTCATTAAGAATATCTATGCATCCATCCTAAAAGTCACACACAAAAACCTATCGCGTAAACTGCTAGAAATTAATACTATAGGAAAATTTCCATATCTCCCAAATTATAATGAATTAGAACTTACACCTTTGGAAAAGGAAGTACTCTAGGCCTATATCCACTCATTTGTTACACAAAATTAGTTACATGGCCTGCAATAGACACCCAAAAACCAGGAACCATAGCTCTAGGAGCAAGGTAAAAATGGTTTAAACTTTAACTCAGTCCATCCAATCTCTATGCAATCATGAGGAAAGGTTCCCCCAATGTTTTTCCAACACATCCCTAACCATGAAAAGCATCACACCACCAAAGTCCAATCTCGATGCTCCTACATCAGACTCCCCAGGTAAATAGAAAAGTTTGTCACATACTTTGATGCCCAAAGAAAGATTTGTAACCAATGTCATCTTTACCAAAGGATTCCATTTCATCAAAGTCAATAGAACCAATTTGTACATTATCCATATCTACATCATGTTATCAAACACTAGAATCTCAACCATCTAATCAACATGCTTGCTCCCATGAACAAATTAAACATAATGCTTCATCAAAAATCCTCATCCACATCAACAACTAGTGAATCCACACCAGTAGCAAAAAACTCCACATCAACAATAATATGCAACTCCTTAGAAATAGATGCCAAACTCATAACACCAACAATCTCATTGCTCACAATGAGATTGTCTACAACGTATAAGTCACCACCAACAACAACTGGATCATCTATGAACAAGTGCTCTATAATTTCCATGTTAGATCCAACTGACTAATCATGAAAACTAATGTCTATTCTAGCATCAACAAGGTTAGGAACATCTTCAGCAAAAACCTCTAGTTGCTCTATAGTTCTATACCAAACTTCACAAAATAATCAACAAAACTAACCTCTTTCATCTTGACCTTGCAATGCCATCTTCTCTCTTGAACAAGTTTTCTAACCATCCAGACAACTCTCTTCCAGATTGGTAGACTCCAACTCCAATAGCATATAACTTCTTTCTTTAATTCCTCAACTCTTTTAGTAAAAATAGCATCCACAACAACATTTACCTGAGTTATTGTCTCATTAATTCTCTTCTCCATGATATCAAAGGGACTCACAATCATCCTAGGGTCCAATCCTCTTGGAGCCATCTTCCAAGATCTTCGCAAACCCCCTACAAAAAATCCTTCCCATGCTCCTTGTGACAAAAGTAAATTGTTTGCAAGTTAGATCGCAACCTGTCACCTTGCATGAACAATTAGGAACCACATCACAAGTCTAGGATCATAGATATGCAATCCAAAAACTCTCTACGATCATACCTCAATAAGACCAGTCTTCCATGTTTGCATCCATCGATCAATCTACATGTCCTCCCAAGGTCCTATGTAAAATGCCACAACTTCGATGATCTATGTACACACACTAGAACAACCTTCACTTTGATACCACCTGACCCAACACAAGGAAGGAGAATCCCCAAAGGGGATGTCCTAGCCACCAATAATATAACCACACAGTGGAAACACAATAGCAATAAGCAACAATCCAAGATTTGGTACCCAATTACAATAATTTTTTCATAAAATATAACTGATTACATGCAATATGCTTGGATACATAAGGCCTTCTAGGTTAGAGCCAAATAAAATAAAAAATAAAAAATTAGTTCTAAAAGATCCAACAAGATCCAACTTACAAACCAATCTCAGTTAGTCTAGATACACAACTAGATAAGAACACCAAGAAGAATCCACACTTGTACCCTTAGGTCCACCAAAAGATCCTTTAGTTCCTAAGCCCCAATTCTAGCTCTTCAAATTTTCATCTATCCTTCATTCCATCCCAACTCAATGACTAACAAACTCCAAAAGACCTCCTACTTATACAAACTAATCCACAAGTCAGCCTAGCAATTAAAAATTAAATAAAATTAACATTAAATACTTGAAGAGCCATGAGTCAGCTTCCAATGGCAATTAAATGTCCAAAAATTGATACTCAAGAAAAATCATGATAGCTCCTAGCCTTGATTGAATTAGAACTCATGCTTCAAAATAAATTTAGAAATTTAGGTCCTCTATGACCCCTTAAATGCACAAAAGTTGATTCATTAAGAATATATGTGCATCCATCCCGAAAGTCACGCATAGAAACCTGTCGCACAAACTACCAAAAATTGATACTCTGGGAGAATTTCCATATCTCGAAACTTATAATGAATTAGAACTTGCACCTTTGAAAAACTGAATCACTCTAGGCCCTTGTCAATCCCTAAAATTCACATCCTATCATCCATTGTGTAAAATCAGTTACATGACTTGCAATAGGCACCCATAAACCATAAAACACAACTCTAGCATCAAGTTAAAACTAGTTCAAACTTCAACTCAATCCATCCAATCTCTATGCAATCATGAGGAAAGGTTCCTCAATGTGTCTCCAACACATCCCTAACCATTAAAAGCAACACACCACCAAAATCCAATCTTGATGCTCCTACACCATAGAGGTGGGGGTGGAGGTGGAGGCGCTTGGGGGGGGTGCTGCTTATTGAGGTGGGTCCATCAAATATAATCTGCATATATGTTTAAAAAACATAAAAAATCACAAAATTACTATTTAATAAAATAAATCTAAACTATCAGTTATATAAATGTACATCTTTAAATAAATCTAAAATATCAATTGTATAAATAAAGTTAAACACTTAAGTAAAATTTAATATTAAGGCTAAGTGGACATTATACAAAATTTAATCATAATTATAAAATAATACTCCAAAAAACCATTAATAAATCAACTTAAATGTGAATTCTAAAAATAACTTATATTTATGTTTAGGATTATGCCTTAGCATTTACAATTAAGTTTCAATATTAAAAAATTAGGATTTAACATAAATAAGATTATGATTTGGGTTAGGATTTAGGGCTATCAATTTAGAATTAGGGTAGAGTAATTAAAGCATTATGATTGGGGCACAAAATATAAGATTTAGGGTTATGACTACTATTTCAAGGCTTACCATTTAAGATTAGGCATTAGAATTTAGAATTATGGTTTAGGTTAAGATTTAGGATTTATTAATGATAATTTAAGATTATATTTTAGCATTTAGAATAAGTGTTTAGAAATTAGGATTAAAATTAGGGTTTACATTTTAGGATCACATGCTAGCTTTAACGATTACAATTTTTAATTGTGATTAAGATTGGGACAATTTACTGTTTAGTAATTTAGATTTCAGCATTTAGGGAAATTGCTGAGCAATTAGGGTCTACCATTTATAATCATGGTGTGGCATTTAGAATTAGGGCTAGGGTAAAGATTATGGTATGGGTTTACATCATTAAATTAGAAATATCATTAGGAGTATGATATGCATTTTCTAAGAAATTTAATATAAGTGTTTAACATTTATATTTAATTGTTTAAGATTATGCTTCAGCATTTATGATTAAGGTTTAATATTAAAACAATTAAGATTTAACATTAATAAGATTGTGGTTTGGGTTAGGACTTAAGGTTATCCATTTAGAATTAGGGTAGAGTAATTAACATTATGATTGGGGCACAAAATATAAGATTGGAATTATGACTACTATTTCAAAGCTTATCATTTAAGATTAGGCATTAGAATTTATAATAATGCTTTAGGTTTAGATTTAGGATTTATGGATGATAATTAAGATTATAGTTTAGCACTTAAATAATTGTTTATAAATTAGGATTAGAATTAGGGTTCACATTTTAGGATCACATGCTAGCTTTAAGGATTATGATTTTAATTATGGTTAAGATTGGGATAATTTAGTGTTTAGTAATTTATATTTTAGCATTTAGGACAATTATTGAGCAATTAGGGTCTACCAATTATAATCATGGTTTGGCATTTATAATTAGGTCTAGGGTAAATATTATGGTATGGGTTTACACCATTAAATTAGAAATATCATTAGGATTATGGTATGTATTTTCTAGGAAATTTAATATGAGTGTTTAATATTTATATTTAAATATTTAGGATTATGCTTTAGCATTTATGATTAAGGTTCAATATTGAAACAATTAGGATTTAACATAAATAAGATTGTGGTATGGGTTAGGATTTAGGGGTATCCATTTAGAATTAGGGTAGAGTAATTAACATTATGATTGGGGCACAAAATATAAGATTTAGGATTATGACTACTATTTCAAGGCTTATCATTTAAGATTAGGTATTAGAATTTAGAATTATGGTTTAGGTTTAGATTTAGGATTTATGGATGACAATTTAAGATTATAGTTTAGCACTTAGAATTAGTGTTTGAAAATTATCATTAGATTTAGGGTTTACATTTTAGGATCACATGCCAGCTTTAAGGATTACAATTTTTAATTATGGTTAGGATTAAGATTACTTTCCATTATGGTTACTTGGCTAGGGATCAAGTGTTAGGTTTAAGATTTCAAGTTGCAATAAATTAGGGTTTAACATTTAGGATTAAGTTTATCATTTAAGAAATGGGTTAGAATATTCATATTAGGGTTTTGAATTAATGATTATGGTTAGGTTTCTTATTTTTAATTATATAATTGTAAAGATTTTAATTAGTATTAGGGTTAGGCTTAGAATTATGGTGAGAGTGATCAGTGAGATTTTACATCAAGGTTAATACTATGTTTAGGATTAGTGTGTAGTTTTATAAAAAAAGATATGGTCATTAAATTATTGAAAATCTTGTAAAATTTATCTAACTAAATAATGAAATGATAAATGCATATGATGACACATAATTTGGATTAGGGGTTTTAAAATTACATTTGATTTGGAAGGGAAACATTACTTATTGAAAATCACAAATAGAATTTAAGAGAGTCTACATTTATGTCATAATTAGGGCTAAGGTTGTGTTACTTGGATTTGGTTACATGATTGTTTAGGATTAGATTTTTAGTTAATGTTAGGATTAAAGAGTTGGGCTTACAATTAGAGTTGCATGAATTTAGGGTTTAGAGTCAAAATTATGGTTTTAAGATAAGGGAGCACATTACTTAGATTTATGTTTAGGGTTTAGATTAAATTATTCTTTAGTTATGGTTAGGTTGAGGTTATACTTAGGAATATAGTTAGTTTTACTTTTTTTTTTATATGGTTTACATACTAATTTACAATTAATTACTATTTAGTTGAAATAAATCTAAAATATCAATGCAATTACATGTTTAAACAATCTAATTTACATCTATCTAATCATTCATCACTAAAACTTTGATTAAATACATCAAAACATCTAAAATAATAATTTTTAAATGAACATCTACAAAACAAAAATTAAGATGAACAAACACAAAACTATTTAAATTAAAAGATACAATAACCTAAATATAAAACTATTAACAATGGAAATATACAATTTTACATATTAAAAACTATTAAATGTGAAAAAAAGCAATAAATTGATAGAATTATAAAGCATAAAACTGAAAATAATGAAATAAAATACTAGAAAACAAAGTAAAATACTTGGTACACTGCAAAACAATAGCTAGGGGTTAGTAGAAATCCAAAAATGGGATCCCATTTCTAAGCTTCAATTGGGCTCTCATTTATGATGCCAATGATTAGTTTTTAGAAATTGGGTACTTGATTTGTTTAAAATTGGATACCCAATTTGAATATTGAACTTTGCGTACCTGATCCATATTCAAAAATTGGGTACCTTATTTTTGAATATGGATTGAGCACTTGACCCATATCGAGTACCTAATTTGCTAAAATCGAGTACCCATTTCTGAAGAGGTCGCATTCTGCAAAATTGACTTCTATGAAATTGTGACCCAACTTTGTGCATTCACCCTTTGTTTATTTAGTACTTTTAGCTTAGAAATCAAGCCTTAGTATGTGACATTTAAATAGTAAAATGAATTATAAAAAAAGAGAGTAAATAAAATGCTTACCTAAAGGCTTGAAGTCATTGAAATGATATTTTGTGCCTTAAATAGTATCACCAGTAGAAACAAAAACATTAGATGTTTTCTTGCTCCTTAACATAACAATTAAGGAAATGAGGAGAAGCACAAAAGTGTTGACTCTTAAAATCAAGCTCTACACTACATAGGTCTTCATCTTTTGATCAATAAAAAGCTTATACAAACAAGGCTAGGTATATGAATTCATCTCACTTGGAAAGCCATATCCATATATGTATGTATGTATGTATGTATGTATGTCTTCATATTTTAATCTCTAAAAAGTTTATACAAACAAGGCTAGGTATATGAATTCATCTCACTTGAAAGCCATATATATATATATATAATCATGATGTGTGAATGAGTTAAAGCTATGAGCCAAGTGGGAGCAAACAATTGATTTTTAAAATTGGGAATGCATCATTTATTGGTGACTCTTTTACAATTTGTTGACTGATATTTATCTATTTTTAATTGATGTAGTTTTGTATAGAGGGATAATTATTTTATGTTGGGTTGAGTACACGCACACACACACACACACACACACACACACACACACACACACACACACACACACACACACACACACACACACACACACACACACACAGATATATATATATATATATATATATATATATAGTGTCACTTTGTATATTTGATGTATCATAGGCATGTTCTCTTTGAACGTGGATATTGAATTTATTGGTTTCTTAAGATATGGGCTATTGAATTTTTTTAATGAGATTTTTCTATTAAGAAGAGGTAGATGACAGATTAATTCATTTCTATTTTCTGTTGTGGATAGGCTTCGAATACATATTAGATATTTAGTGTGAGGATTCAAAGTTTATAGCAGAGGTTTATTGTTCTACCCCATCAATAATATTCTAGTTCATAATCATAGAGATGACACTTTGAAATTAGTTGTCCTGGCTTATGTCAATGATGGAAACTAGTGAATTAAATTGCTAATGGAGATGCCTTGATTTTTTACACTAGTAGACATTGACATGATTTTAGGTTAATCCTTTATTACTATAACCAATTCCAATATACGTGTTGACAATGTTATCACAGGGACTCCCATTTTGAACTTTAGATCATACTATGTATGATTTATTGAAGGTGATGAACTATTGCATACTGTTTGTCTATGGCTCAGTAGGGTGGCATGATCTGAGTCAATTATTGAAAACCATTATTGAGATGGATTTTAACATGCTTTCTGTTGAGAAGGTAATGTGTTCTTTTGCACATCAATGGGGGAAGAAGAACTAGGGATAATCAAAATAGGGTATCTTGATAAATTATATAAGGATTAGTTCTCTATAAATTTTTTGAGCCCTTCCCAAAAGGATCATTTGTTTTTCTCTGGGAGTTGGTTACTAAGCTTAATTTGATTTAATCAAGTTGATATGCTTTCATTTATGGATATAAATGTTTGCTAATGCTCAATCAAGTCAAAATGACTTTTTGGCTATATGTAATCACAAGTTGTTTTTAGTAGAGAAGATGGCATGATGATGTAGGAGCATCCAGAGGTATAAGGGCAATCCTGTGTCACCCAAAAAAATGTACTTAGACTTAGTTTCTATTTTATGTCTTTTCATTTTTGGATACCCATTTGGCTCAAATAAAGGTTCCAACTCTCATAGTTCAACTATCAGTGCATTTAAAAATCCTGAAAAAATAGGAGCATGCAATTTGACCATCATTGTGGTGACCTAGAAGGTGTGACTTGGCCAGATGAATGTAATCGAGATTTAGAGAATTCCAGAAAAAGAATCAGGTCAAAAGGCCCCACGGTTTGAAAGTTATTGCAGTTTTTCGGGTTTTGGAGACCCCCTAAGAATGCTTCAAAGTCAGGTTTGGGGTATTAAATGGCCTCGAAAAGGGTCAAAAAATGGGGGACGAGAAAAGCTTGTCCATAAGGCTATAGAGCGCTTTGAGAGCTTTCCGAAAATGTAAACGGTTTGTCAATCGGAGTTACGGTTCAAAAGTTATGCCTCCCGGAAGTTCGGCTACCGTTTTTGGATTCTTCTAGAATTGCACCGACTTCTAACGCAGCTTCCAGAACCTTCTATTTTGTCGGTGGATGCCTACTAGCACTTTCTAGAATGTACTCCTAGTCCTTAACCCTCCGGGGTCTATTTAAGGAGATTTCTGGCATTGTAAAAGGCAGTTCGGATTGGAGCTTGAGAGGAGGTGCTAAAAGGAGAAATATTCTCCAGATTTATGCTATTGTAAGCCCGCAGGGCATGTTTTGAGTTTATTTTCTCTGCACTGTTTGTACCAGCTTATTTTCTTAGTTAATATAATTTCCCCTTTCTATTGTGTCTATTCTATTGTTGGGTTGTGTCACCCATCACATGATTCTTATTATTCATTTTGATATCTTTTCTATATCACAAAAGAGTCTATATTATTATAATCGACTAGTAAATATAGTGAATAAAGTTGCTATAGTGGCATAATTGGAGGCTTTGTTTGCATCTAGTTCACAATTGCAAAGATAACACTTTGAAAGTAATTGTCCTGGTATATGTCAATGATGGAAACCTTTGAATTGAATTGCCAATTGAAATTGTTTGATTTTGTACACTAGTGGACTCTGACATACTTTTAAGTTTATCCTTTAATACTTTCATAAAATCCAATATACTCGTTCAAATTTAGATAATTATATGTGTGATTTGTTGAAGGTGATGAGCTTTTGCATAATGTTTTTCTATGATGCAATAGGGTGGCATGATCAGAGACCATTACTGAAAAATGATTGTTGAGATGAATTTTAAGATTTTTTCTGCTGAGAAGGAAATATTGTGTTTGCACATCAAAGAGGGAAAATAATTTGGAATAGCTAATCTAGGGGCCCTTGGTACATCATATAATGATTAGTTCTCTATTATACTTATGAGCCATTCCCTAAAGGTTCATTTATTTTTTCTCTGGGAGTTTCTTACTTAACTTAATCTGATTTATTCAAGTTGACATGCTTTCATTTATAGATAGGAACACTTGGTAATGGGCAATTAAGTGAAAATTCCATTTTGGCTATATGTCATCATAAGTTGGCTTCAGTAGAGAAGAGGACATGATGCTTATTATTCTTTCCAACTTTTCTATACTACAAAAGAGCCTATATTAGCTTTATGATAGATGTATTGGTAAATATAGTGAATCAATATGATAGAGGTTTCAGTAGTAATTTGATCCCCCAATACTTACTTTACCATTTTGCAATATTTTGAAATATTTTTCTACTCCCTCATCATTTTACAAACATTACAACATCCTTAAGTTTTGAAACTAATTTTTCTACTTCCTTTCCTTTAAGATATATACATGTATGTATCTTGGAGGAATTATAGGAATACCTTGTTTTATTGAAACCAAATTATTATTCAAAATGTCTACTATTAATTTTTCTTTTTGTTCCAAGTTTTTGTTGTGTAATTTCCACTAAGATCCACTTTATGTGGAGGACCCTTCATTCTCTAGTTTTAATATATATTTTCCTTCCACCCTTGATATATAGGAAAGTGATGATATGATGAAGTTATAGATGTTGTCATTAATGAAAATATAGATTATTGACATGGTCATCTAGTTAGTTAATATATTTTGAATGGAATTCATTCATGAAAAATGCCTAAGTATAGAGTGAGAGAAAGTATATAGTTAGATAGTTTTGGTTAGCAAGCACATAATACTTTTTAGAATTGGCTCAAATTTTTGATATATGTAATATTTATAGTGTACGAATGCTTCAAATATGGTATTATGTGTTAGTCTATTGATTAGCATATATTCTGTGTGAATAGAGTAAAAATGAAAGACAATAGCAATTGTTTAGGACAATTTTGGAGATTAGGCAAATTGGCCTATCTAATTGAATTGTTTAAAATCAATTCAATTTCTTGGCATGGTATGGATGATATAGTATATGTTAACCCTTGGGTAGCATAATTTTATATTCCATGTTAGTGTTTGTGCTACAAATTTTGTGAAGATTTTTTGTTAGTTGACTATAAAGACTAGGTTTGTATGTGAGCATACATTATGATCCTATGATCAATGTTTTTTTTAATATGTGCAAGCCTTAACATTAAATTGGATTATATGCAAGCTTTATTTTAGAATAATCATACATTGGCATGTTAGTATAGTCATTTTGGCATTGGTATACTTCCATTGTAATTGGACAATGATTTCTTTATCAAGCAAGTGTACTTTTGTTTTTCTTAAATAAGATAGTAGAGGGTAGAACTCTAGCAAGGTTAGGTCTTGTAACGAGGAAAAAAATGAGCTGGTTCATAACTCTTCATAATGAACTTTTAGATTAGTGCATAGTTGGGTACCAACCCCAATGTGGTTTTCACTTAGCCAAGGTTTCCTTGAAAATAAATCATTGTGTTATGAGTTCTTTATTGTTCTATCATTTATTTTTTAATATAATTTTATGTGGATATTTATGGTTAAGTTATAAAATTCTTGACTGGTTCGAAAGTGCTACAACACTTATTCACACCCCCTCACCCCCACTCCCTAGTGTTTCTTGAGCCTAGCCTGATCTTTCCAAAACCATTCATACCTTTACTCATATTTGTTGTAGCAACATATTTCAAGTGGCAACATACATAAATGAATAATTTTTGTTCCAAATCAATGCCAATATTTAATATTGTTAAAAATCAATTCCAATATTTATATTATATAACTCATTTGATTTGTTTAGATGCTATCATTACTAAAGAGATAGTAATATTTAATTATTTTACTATTATCGATTACATGCTATTGGAATTACATGAGGAAAGGTAAAATTTTGAGGGGTGGGTGCGTGAATCAGTAGTTTAAACTTGGACCCATAAAAATTTCACCATTCATTCATCACATGCATTAATACATAATCTAAAATAAGATGTAAAGCATATAAATCATATAACCATACAAACACTCACACATAACACCATATATGATTACCCATAAAACCTCTAAGAGAGAAGGTATGGGGTGAGGATGACACCCACAAATATTCACTATTATAGTAATAAAGTGTACCCAATGAAGGTTACATTATTTTGACCATGAAACATGATCTACCCTATGAAAGGTCTACCCTATTAAAGGCTTACAAAGACTATTAGGTCTCACCTTGTTAGAGAATTTCAAAACCTTGTTAGAAGTGTGCCTTGTTAGAGGACTTCAACTTACAACTAAGTAAGCACCCTATTAGGACTACTCTACTTAAGAGATTTAATTGAAATAACCTATTAGAATGTCTTAGCATAGATCCTGTGGTTAGCACTTGCTTACTTGACAATAGAACACCTCTAAAAAATGTCTTATTGATCCTTCATGATTAGATGTCTCAATGTTGTATCCTTTTCTCTATCCTCTGTTCTTCTCTAATTGATTATGTAATTCACTCTTTCTTTACATCTTCTAGGTCACCTTGAATGCTCTACATGCAAACTAGCTTGTTCGCTCCTCCAACTCTCCCTTATCCATTGATAGTTTAGGGTTTCTATCCTCCTGAAGAAGACTTAGGTGGCTTAGGGTTAGGAATGAATCTATGACTAAGATTCATCCATTTTTCCAGTTAATTCTTCCCATTTTCTAATTGGCTGCATGAAATTGCATAAAAAATCCAAATAGATATTTGTCCTTATCGTCAAAATATCAAAATACAATCTTAAGTTGGCTCAAAAATGGTTTACATATTTTTTTGTACCATTATAAACAAATATGTAAAAACTGTCACTCAACATATGAAGTCTCTCATGCTCGAAATGAACTAATCCTTATCCTATGACTTGACACTTGCATTACTCACCATCCATTGTTTACTTGGCTCTTGAATCACTCGGCATGGTCTCTCTACTCAGCACTCGAGTGACTCAATGAATGAGTGACTTGGCACTCATTATAACTAGGCATGGTCTAATATTTACATGTTGTGCTTAGCATGTATTACTAGTTTGACATGAACTAACTAAATGGCTTAAGTGTGTTGACACTCACTTGTCAAAACCAATCTGAGATCAACACATGCAAGATACTACTAATGCTTGTATGTTTATATTTGATATAATTTATAGCATGGATATTTGCTTGTGAAGAAAGTCCATGCCTAACAATATAAACCTAGAACAAATTAAGCCATCAATTGCTAGATTGTGGTCTTAGTTCAAATGAAAATGTGACGGAAAATGTTATTGTCCTTGCAAAAAATGAAAGGGCTTAAAGAATCAAAGAATTCTAATTACAATAGCTCAGAGACATTGTAAGCAACACGATCACATTGGAAGAGGAAAGAATTTTCATCCTTTGATGAATGTGGATTTTGAACTGGTGAAACATGGAGTTGTAAATATTGAAGCAGAAGGTAATACTCCCATGGAAGAAGATTATCTTGAGGCAGAGAACAAAATTGAAGATGTTGGTATTAGTACAACTGATAATGTGCTAGAGAACATGATTGAAGAAGATGTTACTAGTGCAATTGATGAAGACAATGAAGACAATGATAGTAACACATCTAATGATGATTATAAAGAGAACCTTGATAGACCTATAATTGAAAAGGCATACGAGCCCATGTACCAAGTCTCTGAAATAACAATTTTCTTCACTGTATTATTTCTTGTAAACTTCAAGGTTATGAATGGTATATCCAATGTAGAAATCTCACATATGCTAAGGTATAGTGTCATTCTTTTTCATCTTCTATTTTAGTGTACCTTTAATGTTCTTTATATTAACAATGTTTTTCCATAGGTTGATAGGTGAGTGTTTGTTATCACCATCAAACATTCTACCCTACTCTTACCAAGAATTATCAACCATTATGAAAGATATTGGAACGGGGTATCAAACAATACATGCATGTCCCAATGATTATATTATATATCATAAACAACATGAATTTGCAAAAAAATGCCCTGATTTCACATTAGTAGATATCTATCAAATCAAATAACCAAAAAGGTACTTCGCAAGTTTCTTCGATACATTCCCATTATTCCATGTCTGCAATGATTATTTAGGTGTACTAGCTTGGCACAATTTATAGATTACCATGCACACAATAGAAGTCAAGATGATATTATGTGAATACCTATAGATGGTTCTACATTTAAGAACATAGAAGATAGCTGGCTGATATGTGAAGAACCTTGTAAGCTGAAGCTTTCATTGGTAGCAAATGATGTCAATCCATTCAGAGAGATGAGATCTGTTTACTCAATTTGACATTTTTTTATTATTAACAATAACATTCCTCCTTGGATGTCCATAAAGAGGGAGCACAAGATGTTGAAAATGATTGTACCAGGTATTTTCCCATTTGATAGTCATCTAAATTAATTTATAAACATAGTATCAAATGGTCATAATAATTATGTTTTGTTTATGTTCATTCAACTAGGTAAGCACCAAGTGAAATATATAAATGTATATATTGAGACCTTGATTGATGAGTTGTTGGAGTTATGGAATAGGGTCACTATGTATGAAATCTCTAGACCAATTAGTGAAAGACAATTTAAATTCTGTGCAATTCTTGTATGGACAATACATGATGCCCTTGGACTAACACATTTTTGTGGTATGTAAAATTGTTAATGCATATTTTTGGTATGTAATAGTGATAACACATTTCAGTTGTATGTTTAAGTTGCATGTTATAATTATAAATATGAATCTTATAGCACACATATCATCCAATTATACACAATCTTGTAGGTCTTTAGAAAAAGGGAAAATTTGCATGTCCAGTTTGTGGTCCAAAGATGAAATCTTCTCATTCAAAAAGTTTAGGAAAGCAGGTGTTCAATGAGCATAAAAACTTTCTCCATAAAAATCATAAGCATCAAATTGTCAAAAGACATCAAAGGGAAAGAAGAAACAACATCTAACCTACGAATATCAACACCTCACATGTGAAATTTGGAATACAATAGAATGAATTATTGAGGTAATATCATTCTATCTGATGTAAGTTTTCATATAAAATTTAAATTTGGATACTATCTTTTGTTTAGTAATGATATAATTGATGTTCATGAAGGTCATCAAGAAATTGATGAGCAACTTCCAAAAGGACTTAAAAACTATCCTAGATAATCTATAAGTTGTCATACTATGAGTACCTTCCAATCATATTTTTTTTTGATGCTATGCATATTGGAAGAAAATGTAATAGAAACACTATGGAAAATATTGGATGGAAGGCATGACAAATAAAAATTGGTCAAAATTTGCAATGACATTGATGAATCTAATCATGCATTGAATTTTTCCTTGAATCAAATAGCAATGGATCCTAGATTAATACAAGTGCCATTCCTTGGTTATTAATGTAGCAACAAACTGATACCATATATGAAGTGATAAAATAGACTAAACTTCCCACAAGATTTGCTGCAAACATAAGTAGTCTCATATAAAAGAAACGTGATTTTGGGTCAAGGTTGAAAATGCATGATTGGCCTTCCTATTTTATAATTAGTTGCATGTAATTGCATAGGGAATTCAAATAGATATTCATCCTTATATTAAAAATATCAAAATACAATCTTAAGTTAGCTCAAAAATGGTTTACATAGTTATTTGTGCCATTATAAAAAAATATGTCAAAATTGTGTCACTCAACATATGAAGTCTCTAAAGCTCAACATGTACTGATCCTTATAATGTGACTCAGTACCTGCATTACTTGAAATCCACTATTTACTTAGCTCCTAAATCACTCAGCATGATCTATCTGCTCGGCACTTGAGTGACTTGACACATGAGTTTCTTGGCACTCATTGTAACTCGACATGGTCTAATATTTACATGTTGTACCTAGAATGTATTACTAGTTGGACATGAACTGAGTAAATGGCTTGTGTGTTAACACTCACTTGTCAAATCCAATCTGAGATCAACACATGCAAGATACTACTAATGCTTGTATATTTATATTTGATATAATTTTATAGCATGGATATTTTCTTGTGAAGAATGTCCATGCTTAACAATATAAACCCAGAACAAAATAAGGCAATAATTGCTAGATTATGGTCTCAATTCAAAAGAAACTGTGATATAAAATCTTATTGTCCTTGCAAAAAATGGAAGGGCTTAAAGAATCAAAGAATTCTAATCACAAAAACTAAGAGACATTGTAAGCAACATGATCACATTGAAGGGGGAAAGGATTTTCATCCTATGGTGAATGTGGATTTTGAACTGGTGGAAAATGGAGGTGTGAATATTGAAGTAGAAGGTAATGCTCCCATGGAAGAAGATGATCCTAAGGTAGAGAAAAAAATTGAAGATGTTGGTATTGGTGTAGCTGATAATGTGCTAGAGAATAGGATTGAAGAAGATGTTACTAGCGCAATTGATGAAGACGATGAAGATGATGATAGTCACACATCTGATGATGATGATAAAGAGAACCTTGATAGACCTTTAATTGAAAAGGCATACAAGCCCATGTACCAAGGCTCCCAAACAACAATTCTCTTCACTGTGTTATTTCTTGTAAACTTCAAGGTTATGGATGGTATATCCAATGTAGAAATCTCACGTGTGCTAAGGTATAGTGTCATTTTTTCATCTTCTATTTTAGTGTACCTTTAATGTTCTTTATATTAACAATGTTTTTCCATAGGTTGATAGGTGAGTGTTTGTTACCACTATCAAATATTCTACCTGACTCTTATTGAGAATTATCAACCATTATGAAAGATATAGGAATGGGGTATCAAAAAATACATGCATGTCCCAATGATCATATTATATATCATAAACAACATGAATTTGCAATACAATGCCATAATTGTCACATTAGTAGATATCGATAAAATCAAATAACCAAAAAAGGTACCTCGCAAGATTCTTTAGTATATTCCCATTATTTCACATCTACAATGATTATTCAGGTGTACTAACTTGGCATAATTTATAGATTACCATTGTAATACCCCAAAATTGGCTTATTGCCATAATCACCAATTCTGGTCTATTCTAATCAATTCCTAAGTCCTATGTCACTAGGCAATTCTAGCTCTGATATTCACTATTTGACTTAATTATCAAATGTAGAAAACTACAAATCTGTATTAATCATACTCTTTATTTAATTCATATAGTATTGACTCATATTAGTCGCATTAAACCTATTGATTATGATTTAATTTAATTTAAAGTATTTATACTTTAATTAAATCTAAAATATCTCCCAAGGCTAATGTAATAAGGGATTAAATTTAATAATTATGCTTATTTTAATTAATTGAATATGATTATTCAATTAAATAGAAAATGCATTTATGAGATCATATCTCACTTTATTAAATTAGATAATATCTTCAATATCTTCTCTTCAGTTCTAAATGGAAACTTTGAGTGAACTACTTAAAATATAATCAATCTAGTTAAATCACTTTCACACTTTTGACAAGTTTAGTTAACTACTCATCACATTTAGATTTGAAACAGTTCACTTCACCTGCACAAGGAAATCTCCATCTTTGACTAAATATTTGCTTCAATCTTGACTATCAATCTAAGTTGATCTCAACCGTTGATGGATTTCAAGAATTCTATTTAAGGGACTCATAATTCCTCATTACAGAGGTAGAAATTTATTGCTATCGAATTGATTTTGAATTACATACTCATCCAAGCTCATGACATTTTGATAGACTTTAATTTCTTAGCTTAATATCATATAGTTTTAATATGCATACATTTAATCTAGTTTTTTTTACAAGTTCTTAGAATAATTGCATAATCATTTAGATTACTTGCATGTGCATATAGATTAATATTCTTTAAAACCTTCATTCTAGTATGGTCTGATTGCTTGTACCTCAAATCTGAGAGCATAAGCAGGTAAAATCCACCTAGATAGAAGGCAATAGGTCATCTTGTGGGACTCCTCTTGGGTGAACAATCTCATGTTCATTCTAGGATAAAATCGCATACAAAGACCATGTTGAAGTGTGTGTTAAATAGAGGCCACATTCCATGCATACATTTTTGGCACCCACTGTGGGGCTGAGGAAATCAATTTCTCTAGTCTCATCTACATTTTTTTTGTTATTTTAGCATTCTATCTGTACTGTTCCATACAGTCACTCAAATCTTTGCACGAGACATTCCACTTTGGCACTAGGATTTGAAGGTTTTCGCATGAATTTTTAAACCGTATCATGCAAAAAAGTGCCCCATTGTACAAGTCTTTGCGCAACACATCATTTTATTGCACGACATGGTGAAAGATTTCATGTGACCTTGGGCAAGATTTTGCGTGAAATTTTGCAACATCAAGCTTAATT
The DNA here is from genome assembly GCA_028749045.1 of Cupressus sempervirens. Lineage (NCBI taxonomy): Eukaryota > Viridiplantae > Streptophyta > Pinopsida > Cupressales > Cupressaceae > Cupressus > Cupressus sempervirens. The sequence goes on from CM053784.1 coordinate 26,805,463, forward strand.
TATCACTTTTTAGCATTTTGTTCATTTAATTTTGCTAATATGTTTTTCTTTGGACCTTTATTGTTCTATTTCTCTAGTTTTGTGTAGCTTAACTATTGTCTACAGGACATTTGTCGAAGATTCCTTACAAAACCCACTCAAACAAAAATTGACCCTTGTTTGCAGGACAATTGCTGAAGATACATTTTACAAAGACTACTTTTAAAACCCACAAAATAGCGTATCTTCTTTCTTGCTTTCAAAACATAGACTAATTAGGGCTTGATACTTCCTAGGGTGCAAGATAGAATAATAGGGGATTATGCTCTTCACCACTTGGAGATCATGACCAAGGGTGAATCAGAAACCTAGATGCTTCTGAAAGACAACATTTTGAAGAAGGCAAGTAGCTTAGTGGTTCTCTAGTATGGGTCTTTTTCTATGAAAGGATGATGGTTTCCTTTTACGGAGTCAAAATCTTGAGAAAAGACAAGTCTAGATTGATTAAGCTAAGTCAATAATCAACTTGTTTTGCATGTTTGGATGAGAAAGTAAGGTAGAGGAGTATGCTCTTTCCCCTTGAGGGAAATCATAAACTTTGACCCTTGTGTTCAGATCACCAGTCCGAGTCAATCCTTTAGAGGGCCTGCCGAAGTGATCCAACCTCTAGGAATGACCCAAGTGAGCACACTCCTTTTTCCAGAGATTCCAACTCACTATAATCAAGATGCTTTGTAGAGAAAAAGACTCCAAAGTTGGATTAATTTCTTTCCCTTGATGCGATATTTCTCGATATCGCATATCAAGGGGAAGCTCTATCTGTTGCACTAGCTAGTGCTAGCCCCAGTCTTGCTAGGTAAGTGTGTGCACTCTTAGATGTTGGTGTAGGTTGCTGGTCTCAACTCCACTTATGGAGCCACCAAGAATTATTACGAATGGAAGCCAATTAAAAACCTCTTAGTTAGAAGCCACCCAGTTCACCTCCGAAAGGAGGCATAATCTTTGTGCAAGGAGGGGGAAGAATCTCTCCTATAGAACTCAGCATAGGCATGCTACTAGACATTTGAAGGTGGTATATGTGCTTGTCCCCTACCACAAGGGTGCTAATTCAATGTATACTATTGATTCCTATGAATATAACAAAAACATAGGCGCCCTCTAGGGGGTGAAATGACTGTGTGAGGTACACACATGTGCATAAGATGTGGGACAAAGGTTTTTCCTTCTCTATCTTTTTCTATTTCTAGGGATAAAGTGTGTTTGTTATTGAGTGTTCAACATATCCAAACCTAATAAAACAAACTAAAGAGTCAAGACTCCTTCGTCCCTTTGAGTTTCTTTGCCCTTAGTTGGATTGTATTCGACTACTAATTGCTTCCCAATGTCTTGTTTAAATTTTTTTTTTCCTTGGTTGAAAATTAAACCATATCCAAATAATTTTTTGAGTTAACTTTGTTGTTTATACAACAAATTAGTCCAACTAGTCTATCCAATCTGTCCAAACAGTCAAGAAATCTCTTCAAAATCCAAAATTGTTGTCGATCTGGTCTTGATTTTCATGCACAATCTTGCATTTCTTTGCACGAGAATTCACTTTTTCCTATGATCCAATTCAGGTCTTCACATGAGAACTTGTGTATACTCATGCAAGATCTTGTCAACTGTCTTTGCTGGTCCTATCACTCCTTCATGTGAGCCATATAAAGTCTTCACACGAGTTTAGATTTATGTTTTGTTTCTTCGCATGACTAAGTAAACTTTCTCACATGGCTCATAGAGAATCTTCACACAAGATCTTATTCTAAAATTGTCAAATCAGCTTATTTGACCAATCTACAACCTATATTCAGTATGTTTCCTACACTAAATTGTCCCTTCTCTGTTTGTACATAGTCCCAAACTATGATATTTAACTTAGTTGAAGATTTTTGATTCACACTTTGACTAGTCTCATCCTTTAGTTCTCTAGATTCTTGTCCTTTAGTGCTTTTCATACTCTGTGTTATGATAGTCATAACCTTTGGCTGTTCTAGCCTTCAAATCAGACTATTCATGCCTTAGTATACAACATTCTTGTCTTATCTTGTTGAGACTAAGTTTTAGTGCGGTCCTTGTCTAGTTTCTTCCTTTTTTTCCTTGTCTATGACTGTCGCAACAAGGAGCAGCAACATGTTTTATCCTCTTAGACTTAGGAAAGGTCATGCTAGGGGTCATAATCATGTCAGAGCTCACTTACCTTTTTTCACATAGTCTGTATCCAATTTGTCTAGTGAGACATCTTCACGATCTTCCTCACTCACCAGGTCACCTCGAGTCCAATGAACATTTTCCATAAACCTACAACAAACTAGCAATCCTTTGTATCAAGAGGATCCTGAGACTAGTAGAGGTCCTATATTCCCAAACACAATGTTTGACTTCCTTTTCAAAAGATCTTTTGAAAGACAACATACTAAAATTGAACACATTCCTACAATGACTAATTGTGAACCTGAGCATGGTAGTCATAGTAGACATCAAGAACCACCTAGGAATGACAAAGAGAAAGATAAAGACCATGACACCGATGAGGAATAGGAAGAGGTGGAAATACTTCCTAACACATAGAAAAATGTCAAAGAGACAAAAACTTTCAAAAGGTCATGGAATCCTACTCAATGAAGAGAAAGAAAAGTACTTTCTCAAACATTCCCAAGAGGGAGCTAAGCTACTCTCTCATTTCAATGTGGAAAGCATCATCACACCTAAAGAAGAAACCGAGACTTCCAAAATCCAAAAACAATTAAAAATTATGCAAGACCAACTGGCTCAGATGATGCATGAGAAAGAGAAACCTACAAAAATGTACACATTAGACGCTCTTTATCCATTTCCATTTGACAAGAGTATAAACATGCCTCTTTTCTGACAAGGCATAGAGCTACCTAAGTATGAAAAGTACTTTGGCACCACTAATCCCCAAGATCACTTGTGAGAATTTGGCACCTTGTCTATGGAGTTTATACACGACTAGACATACATCATGTGTTTATTCCCTAGAAGCCTAGGTGGTCAGGCTTTGGAGTGGTTCTCACACTTACCTCCTAGTATCAAGATGTTTGATGAAATTGCCAACTTATTTGTCTAGCAATATTCCCATAACATTCAACACCCTGTCAACATTTGAGATCTATTCAACCTTAAGAAAAAATTTGGAGAACCCTTTCTCACATTCCTCCAATGGTGGAGACAAATTTACACTAAGTATTCATGCAAAATTCTAGAAACAAAAAAGCTTGATATCTTCACTGATAATCTCGTACCTAATTTTGGATATAGAGTCCAACTTCAAGGTTCACATACCTTTGAAGACATGATCACACAGGCTATCTACATCGAGGAGTTTATGGTCAAGAAAGGTCAACTCACTCTTCAAAAAGACACAAAACAAGGTTCCACCTCCAATAGGGATAAAATCAAATATGTCAACAAGAACTGAGAAATTGTACATGATGGAGTTGTTGACAATGTCACTCCCAAACCTACTAAAGCAACATTTAATCTCATAGATGGTCTCAATGTAGTTAGAAATGCTGAGAAGCCTCCTTCTAACAACAAAATATCTAGGATCAAACCAAGAAACTCATGGGCCACACACCCTAAGTGAGAGTATACAGCCTTGGGTGAACCTTTGGATGTGGTTTGCAAAACATTTCTACAACACAAGCTTATTTCACCAATGGACAACCCTCGTCCCTATGATCCGCAACCACGTCCACCATGGTGGAATGAAACCTCATTCTATGAGTTTCATCGAAATAAGGGACACAAAACTAGCAACTACATAAACTTGCACCATAAAGTCTAAGACATGATTGATGCTGGTGAACTTGTGGTAGATGGACATAACAAAAACTCAAATCACAAGGCATTCAAAGAGCCTTTTCCGACATATAAAAAAGGAGAGACTTCAAAACCAAAACCCAATGACAAGGTCAACTATGCATATTCCAATGATAACAATGTGATCAACATGGTTGAAACTATGGATTCTAAATACTGTGATGTTATCACCATTAAGGGAAAACAAGATAACGACAAACCCAAGATACTATTTATCTTGGGGGGCCCTACTTTCAACACAATGGATAACACACCTTTGCAACACTATGCTAATGTTGTTACTCGCTCTCGTGCCAATTTGGTGCTCAAAGGCCTTATGCCTTCTACTCATGATCTTGAACAACATAAAGACAAAGCCCTTGCTGGTCCATCTGGTAAAGGTGTAAAACTCACAAAAAACTCAATGACAACCAGTTATAGTGTTCTCAATCAATTGAAAGGAACTAATGCTTAAATATCTATCTTTGAGCTACTTAAAATCTTGCTTGCTCATAGGTAGATTCTGAACAAAGCCCTCATTGAGGCAAATGTTCCTCAAGATCTTGATCTTGAGCGATTTCAATTCATGGTAGGTTACTTGGCCTCACCTTATCTTATGAAATTCTCTGAGAAGGATGATAACTCACTAAGTCACCTGTACAATCAACCTCTACACATCGAGGTTATGATCCATCAGACATGTGTTCATCGGGTACTCATTGATAATGGCACTGGCCTAAACATAATCTCTACTTCTTTGCTTAGACAATTGAATTATTTTGAGGACTCTATTGATCCTTGACACAAGATCACCATCAAAGCATATGAAAAAGTGGAGCAAAAGTCTCTAGGTCTAGTGGTCTTACACATTCACGTTGGTCTTGTAGAAAGGGATGTCACCTGTTAGGTGCTCAACATTCCCTTGGCTTACAACATTCTATTAGGATGGCCATGGATACATAAGATGTGTGATGTTCCATCCACATATCACCAATGCATCAAATTCTCATTTCATGGCTCTAAAGTTACTATTCCCGCCACCACTAGCTATACCTATAATATGCTCAAAGCTGCTAAAACTTTCATCCCTACTAATCGAGAATCCACTAATTATCATGACAATAAGTTGAAACAAATTGAGCAGTCATTCAAGTTGAAAGAAAATGGCATGGGAGAGTACCATATTAAACCAGTGCTATCATGAACATCTCTTCCAGAGTCTCCTCGTCATTATGGGAGACCCTCAGAGGAAAAGAAGCCATTTGTGTTGACACCTCAAACCAAGTATAATGGCACTTTTGTCAAGGTTATAGTTCCCCTAGAGGATGAAAGTGAAAACAGAGCCATTGTTGCATGGCTTTACAAAAAAGAGACTCTACATAGAAAGCTAGAGAAATCACTCCTGATAAATATGGGCATGGTCTTAGGCTCATGAAACATTTTGGCTACAAAGGAAATGACCCTATTGGGTGCAATAACAATAGCCTAATTGATCCTATCGAGGCAACAACTTGAAGCAATAGTGATACAACTAGCCTAGGATTTAAGAAGGTTCCTTTTCATTTGAGACCTAATCAATTTATACCAGAACCTAAGAGTTCATCTGGAAATGAGTCACAAGCTGAGTCAGACTCTCAAGAGGAACAATTTAATGATGAGGATCCCTATCCTTATCCTATTCCTCATGATCTCACTAAATTCTTTGTTGAGCTAGATGACTTTATGCCACATGTTACCACTGTGGATGATACTAGTGATTCTTCTGAAGACAATACTAAGCAACCCAAAGATCATTTAGAAAAGGGAGAGTCTATTCAGTCATTATGTATTGAGTATCTATGTAAGAACCCAGATGATGAAGGTGAGTATGTCCCTATCACTGTTGGGGAGTTCTATAGTCTCTCGCCATGTAGCACTGATTCTAAGGAATATGAGTTTGACTCTCTTTCAGAAGTGACTACTGATAAAGACATTGACCAAGTGCATGTCTATGAAAACCAAATTGAAGTGAGTGAAACGTCTAGGGTTAGGTCGGATGGGTCTGATCCAACTAGTGTCCTAGAGTCATCAATTGCTGATGTTAGTACTCATAGGCATTCAAACACATTTGTGGATGAAGTCATCATAGGTCTTGAATTTCTTGTCCAAGAATTGAATGACTATACTATAAATGCAATTGAACCAGCCACTACTCTTTCATTCACACATCTTGAGCTTATAGATTGGAACCCTAATGCATCTAGTGAAGTCCCCACATTCCAAAATGACTATGCTCTCACCTACTACCTAAATGCTGTTGAACCTATGACATCTTCCACCAATGAATAGAGCATCAACATGAATGAAGCTGACATCAAATATCTTAGTCATACAATTAAAAAGAAAAAATGCAAAAGATCTGATGGTGAAAACCACATTGTTGTAGTGCCAGAACCCAAAAAAGTAAAAACAAAAGATGTATCCAAGGGTGAAAACCTCTCTGAGGTGCTGGTAAATGAGATATTTGATGCACTTCCAAGTCACTTTTAGGAGAGATCATTAGTATTGATAGAGCCAACACAACTGATTAATCTAGGTACAGGAGAATATCCTCATATGATACATCTGGCACAGTCATTGTCACCTAAAGAAAAGGAAGAGTTCATTTCCTTTTTCAGAGAAAAGAAGATAAATTTTGCTTGGACATGCCAGGATTGGATCCTAATCTTATCATGCATCACTTGTCCATAGCACCAAGCATCAATCTAGTTAAACAAAAACTTCAGAAAATGCATCCTCACATTGCATTGCTTGTCAAAGCAGAACTAGAGAAGCTTCTAAAAGCTAGTTTCATCCATGCAATTGATTATGCTGAATGGATATCCAATATTCTTCTAGTTTCTAGGCATGATAAATATATCAAGGTTTGCACTAACTTTCATGATCTCAACTTGGCATGTCCTAAGGACGATTTTTCACTTCCTAATATTGATATGATAGTGGACATGATGACCAGCTATGAGATGTACTTGCTTATGGATGGGTTTTCTAGTTACAATTAGATAAAAATTGTGCTAGAAGACTAGGAGAAAAATACTTTCACATGTGCGTGGGGAACCTTTTGCTAGAATGTAATGCCATTTGGCTTGAAAAATGCTGGCACAACATATCAACGAGTAGTAACTGCAAATTTCCATTACATGATGCATAAGACCCTGGAGGACTATGTGGATGATACCTTGGTCTAAAGCGCTAAAAAAAAAACTCATCTGTAAGATTTTGGACCCATCCTAGATCGCATGGAAAAATTCAGCTTGTAGCTCAATCTTAAGAAATGCCCATTTGGTGTCACATCAGGAAAGTTGCTGGGATACATCATCTCTACAAAAGGAATTAAGGTGGATCTAGAGTAAGTACAAGTAATAATGAATATGCCACCACCACAGAACATTAGTCAAATGAGAGGTCTACAAGGTAGGCCCAAATCTATTTGTAGGTTTATCTCACAATTGGTAGATAGATCAAAACCCTTCACAAAGACTTCACATAAGGGTGTGAAATTCAATATCTTGTCAATTTGCCAATCCTGATGCCTCCTATCCATGGGAAGCCTTTACTTTTTTACATTTTAGCAACTGAAACCTCTTTGGGAATCCTATTGGCTAAGGAAGACAATGACACCAAAGAGAGAGCTATTTGCTACTTGAGTCACACACTGATCTCTTATGAGAGGAACTACAACATCATTGAGAAAGCTTGCTTGGCAGTTGTCTTTGCTTCCCAAAAGTTGAGACACTACATGCTTGCCCACACTATGTAACTTATGGCTAAAATAGATCTACTAAAGTACTTTCTTAGTAAGGCCACTCTCATAGGAAGATTGGCTAAGTGGGTTATGATACTTAGTGAGTTTGACATCAATATGTTGAAAAAAAAGCTATCAAGGGACATGCGATTGCAGATCAGCTGGTTGATGCACCTATGTAGAGTCTCCTACCAATGAACATTGATTTCCTTGATGAATCAATCTTGACACTCACACATCAGACATGGATCATGTTCTTTGATGGGTCCTTCACACAACAGGGATCTGGTGTTGGATTACTCTTCTTAACACCAAAGAGATATTCATTGCCCAAAGCATACAAGATTTTGTTTCCTTCTACAAACAACATTGCTGAATATGAGGCTTTGATCAATTGCATGAAAATTGTAGTTGAATGTAGAGTGGATTAGTTAGACATCTTTGGTGACTCTCAACTTTTCATCAATCAGGTTGATGATGTGTACCAAACAAAGGATTAAAAACTAATTCCTTACAAGTGCATGGTTGATTACTTGAAAATTATTTTGCACACATTACCTTCTAACAAGTTCCATGAGCAGATAATAAAGTGGCTGATGCCATGGCTACATTGGCCTCCTTGCTTTAGATGCCTAAAAATGATCTCCAACATGAGTTCTTGGTGGAAGCATTACACTACCTAGCCTACGATGCCCTTGATTCTAGGATGATCTATTCTATTGTGGGACAAGAGTCATCCCACTACCATCACATCTATTCCTACTTTTTAAATCAAACCATTCTGGAAGGTTTGACCCAGAATGAGAAACATTATCTAATCTCTAATGCTTTGCAATATGTCATAATTGCTTATGATCTATATAGGAGAGGTCTCAACGGAACACTCCTTAGGTGTTTAGAACCCAAAGAGTCCAAATGCGCACTAATTGACGTTCATGAGGGCATTTGTAGATCCCACTCAAATGGCCTAACACTAGCTCGCAAACTCCTTAAAGTTGGTTACTATTGGCCTAAAATGGAGAAAGAAGCTATCAAGTATGCTAGATCCTGCAAGAAATGTTAGCTTCATGGAAATTTGATCCACGCTCTAGCTAGAGAGCTGATTCTATCTACCACAACATGACCATTCCAATAATGGGCCTTTGACTTGGTGGGTTAGAGTCACCCAACCTCTTCTAATGGATATAAGTTCATTATCACAACTACAAATTACTTCACAAAGTGGATAGAGGCAATACCTCTCGCAGTCACCACTAGCAAAACTATAGCTCTTTTTATCAGAAACTACATCATCTATAGATATGGTGTACCATCCTCAATCATGACTGACAGTGGAGGACAATTCAAGAACAAAGACCTCAAGGGACTATGCAAGAAATTCAAAATCACACAACATTGGTCTTCCATTTATTACGCCTAGGGTAATGGCCAGGTTGAGGCATCCAATAAGGCAATCTTCAAAATCTTTCATTGCATAGTCAGCAAATCACGGAGAGACTAGCATCTCTAGATTAATCTAGCCTTGTGGGCGTATAGGACAAGCATCAGGACTCCAATGGGTATGACTCCCTTTGCTTTGGTGTATGGAGTGAATGATGTGCTTCAAATAGAGGTTAAGATTCCTACCTTGAGAATCTCTATGAAGGGCCTTATTACTGATGATGATTGTCGAATAGCTCAGCCTCAACAACTAGTGTTATTGGATGAATGTCGACAAGTAGTGTGTGATCATCTGTGAGCCTATCAACAATGAATGTCAAGAAGCTACAATCGGAAGGTCAAGCCACGTGACTTCTAGCTAGGTGATCTCATCCTGAGATAGAACCCTAAGAATCAACAGTAATGAATTCAAAAAGGGAAGTTTGAAAAAAATTGGCTTGATGCTTACATCATTATGGTAGCATATGGATTCGGTGCCTATCAACTTTCCACGACCGAAGGAGAAGTGCTCAACAAACCTGTCAACACTTTCCACCTGAAGTGGTTTTATAGTTGATCTGATATCAACAACTCTTTGTATCTATATGTCCTCAAAAAAAATATAAAAATCAGAAAAAGTCGTAAAAAAAATTGTTACCCTAGTGAAAACCTAGCAATAGGTACCTTGGTAACACCAATTTTTTTTTTGAAAAAATAAAAAATAAAAAAAAATCAAAAAGAGAAAAAATACAAAAAAATTGAAAAACAAGAAAAGTGCCATTGGTGAAAACCTAGAAACAAGCATCATGGTAGCAAAAAAATGAAAGCTCTGCCAAGAAGGTGAAAACCTGGCAAATAGGCACCTCTTTTTCCAAATGCTCCATCTTGCAGTGCATCTTCTGGCTATCTATATAGTTTCTTTGCTACTTTTCTTGCTTTCTGCTCATGTATCCATGGATCAAGTCTTGTCACAGTTCGGGGCATTCCCCTTTAGTGTCACTCCTATTCAAGATTCTCCTCATAGAATCTTTTGTGTAACAATCACTAGTGGTCCTCACTGTGTCTACCTACTATCGCTAGTGTCACTCCTATTTGAGATTCTCCTCACAGAATCTCTTGCGCAAAAGTCACCAGTGGTCCTTACTAAGTCTACATACTATCGCTAGTGTCACTCTTTTCAAGATTCTCCTTATAGTAACTCTTTTGCAATAGTCACCAGTTGTTTCAGCTATGTCTGCCTACTATTGCTTGGGTTATGTTTCTAGATTCCTTTATGGAAGATTTCTCTTGCATTTGTCACCAATCATCTTGACTGTTTCTATCTACTGTCACTCAGTACTCTTAGGTTCTTCCACTCAAAGATTCCTCTTTGACTTTAATCACCAGTCGTTCTAACTGTGTTTTCCTACTGTTGTCACCCTACTAAAGAGATTTCTTTCAAACATGTTTTGGACATTGACACTTGACATCAATCCAAAAAAAAAACACTGAATGCAAAATGACATACTTATTTGGATATGCTGAGCATCTTCTTTTTTTGCTTGGTTTTTGCTTTATCATGTCCTTTCTGTTGGAGTTCTTTCTGGTAAAGAACATACTAGGTAGATTTAAACCTTATACCAAGAACAAAGACTAGGGGCAAGCCTAAGGATGAGCTAAATCCTATATTTAGCAAGGCTAAATCTTAGTTCTGGACCAATTAACAGAGTCATATCAGGACTTACTTCACTTTAGGCTCTGCTAAGCCAAGGCGGGCAAACCTAAGGGATTTGTCTTATTTATCTTGATACCTCTTTGAAAGACTACCCTCTATAGCAGATATGGTCAATATTTTTCTTCAATTTTTTGGCAAACTTCCTGATTGCAGTAGCTAATTACAACCAAAAAAAGAAACAACAAATAAGTCATGACCTACAATTCTAGTTCTTCAAAATATAAAATGGGAAATTGATATTCATTTTGTTTTTGATTTCTCAGCATAACCAGGGTATGCAACAACAAAGAACATGTATCCTTCAAGCCAACCAGTCCCTTATCCATTGGGCATCAACTAAGCCTTCACATACAGATGGATACCTGAAATATACTCAAACATTCAAGAATTTGATCTATCTATTTGACTTGCAAACAAACATCAATCTTCACTAAAACTCTTGTACTTATGATGAAATCCTTCTACTGTAACCTACAACCCTATCAGCATAAACAAACATTTACTTGGAGCTTTGTTCCAACAGAAAATCTATTCTGATATACAACCTTAAGGGGATGTAACTAGGTTCAACCTCTTAGTTCTTAAACACAAAACATTGCAAGTAACAGAAGCAGGAGATGAGAATCAGAATGAAACTAAGAAAGGTGAAACTCTTTGTATTAATTTCATTGAAAAGAATACAACATCTACATATGAACACTCAAAAGATACACAAAGAAGTGATTGTGTAATATATTTGTGCTTCAAAAGGAATAGAACATTACTCATAACAGGAAATACATTGAGAAAATTGGTATCACAACTCAGAAAAATTGGAGCCAACCTTGTGGTCTCACAAGCTCTAAAAAATTGGAACCTGTACAAAGAGTAGAAAAGGGAGATATATAAGAGAAGATATCTCAGGAAAAGTGATCTGCAATTGACATCTGTCCCATTGAGAAATCTTCACAAATGGTGTTGCTGAAACTAAACTTCCTCTATCTACCTGCACTTGAAAAACCATAAATGATCACAAAATATCTAATATAATTCCACATAAAATATTCAAATATCTCATGGAAAGATATCAAAAGATCATCACAAATCTGTACTGAGGCCCAAAATCTGATCTCCATCATGTCTCAACCTATTTTTTCGTGAAAATCAAATATTGTTGTCAAAAACCATAACTGCTCCAACTGCATTTAGAAACCATCTAATCAAGTTGAAACTTGCTAGAGACACTAGGAATGATGAAAAATCTCTAAACCAAGTTGCAATTTCATCTGCAACATTTAATTTTCACACTTCACCATGATGTCCCTGAAATTAGAAAAACTCTTGTAGCTACCACCAGCTGATACCTGTACAAAAACTAATTGCAGAAACAAAAAGTTCATCTTCTCTCAGTTTTGTCGGTATATCACACTGCATATTTTTTATCAAAATCACCCCTTTGAGAGCACTCTAAAAATCTGGGCCCCCAAGCTAAACAGAACAATTAAATTGAAAAAATTAAAATGGCTATATAGTTAAACTATATAAAACATTAAAATTAATTCAAATATTTCCATTTTAATCTCTGAGCGTTGAAACTAATTCTGAAGGTTTGATATTAAAATCAATTTTCTTCTTTTCCCTCCTTGCCACGTGTCAATTTTTATTCACTGAGCAGCCTCTCTTTGTCTTTTTCGTAGCATCTCAGGCTCAAATATGACTGGCTCCAACCACACAACAAGAAAATTTGTAGCATCGGGTTGCCAAAAAATAGTTTTTATGATTGGTCGCCGATCGTAGCATCGTAGGGGCACGAAAATCATAATACGATCTCACGACAAGGCCACCCCCTATTGTATTGTCGCAGCGGTCCAGAGATCTCCCTACGATCTTACAATTAATCATAAGATCATAGGAAGTTTAGAACACTTTCTCAACACTATGTAGAAGTCAAATTGCACTAACCCGCAGACGGGCCCCACATGCATATGGGCGGCCTCCACCACTGAGGCGTGTCATGAAGACACTTCAACATATGAGCCGCTAAGATTTTATACCACTATGAAACCCACATTCCAAACGATGTGGGATAATGCAGGCGGCCTCCCCACTCTGCAAAAATGTGTCACTTTGCAGATTGAAAATCGGCTCCCATCTTTTATTAAACTGTCGATATGGGTAACTTGCAATGGGCGCCCCCTTCTCCTTGCTCTTTTAAAAGCTACAGCCTAATATGTTTGAAAATGTGGATCCATCTTTATGCTCTTGGATGCCTGGCTTAGCATGGGCGGCCCTAATGTGCAAACCTCTGCACTCAATCCTTCACGTGTCCTCCCCATGTTTGTAATCATAAAAAAATTGTCTCTTTCATTCCATATGGGGTTATATGATGAAAAAATCCACCTAACACAAAAGACTCATGACCATGCTGGTGGAAAGGGATTCAACTTAAATGAAAGAACTAATTGCATTATAATTTTCTTAAGTACGGATGGCAAACGGACAATCTATTTCTAGATTTTACCAATCCCCACTTAACCCCAAAATCAAATGGCCTAGAGTCTCATATTGATCCTCAAATCCTTATACATTACTTACACATATTCACTGGATCCTGATTTCGATGAAGAAAACCATAGCAGAATGTTATTCTGATGGAATCCATCTTATCCCAAAGCGAGTCCGACTAAAATATTTCATTGCTGGACAACTGATCATGCAAAGTGTTCCACTGACCCTCCTGAACTGACTGGAATCCATTTGATCACAAAATCAACTCTTAAAACTCATTTATAACATTTTCGCATCACTGTGAATTTTTTTTCAACAGGCCTGTTGCCTGGCTTTAAAAATTGTCAAAATCACCTGACCAGGCTCTGAAACTTACGATCTATCATCTCTCCAACACATTCAACATGCTTGCCAAATCTTGTTGCATGACGACATCGGAGTCAAAAGATATCGACCTTCGAATTTGCCAACTTAAAACTACCTGTAGAATAACATGTCAAAAAGATGGAAATTGCGTTTGGTTTGAGCCTTGAAAACTAGACAAATGGATGTTTGAGGTGACAAAAACTGGGGCATTTGTACTTTGTCATGAGGAGAATGTAATTTTGTGATTTGGACTCATGAAGAATCACAGTGAAAATTTGGTGAGCGTCTGAAGATGGCTCCCTGAAAATGGAGGACAATGATCAATAGCAGGAAAGTGTTTTTGGCAAATGGAAAGGCTCTAGAATTGTATGCAGACGGATTCATCAGGATCTACAAACTGGCACACGTAAAGTATTCTCAAAGTATGGTGTAGTGGAATAAACCATTCAATCCCACCAATCAGGGATCGAAAGATATGACATCACGAATAGGACACTTGAACAATCTGTGCTTGATGACACCAGTGGAACTTTCTAAGTTGCCTTCGGAATCGCATTTGAAAACTAACCAAACGGATTCGTCAAGACTTCAAATCAAGAATGTATCAAGTCCCTGACCCCTAGAATATGATGCAATAGGAATTTTGTTATCTGGGTCAACTGGTCAAAAGTTCTCGCTTGTCAAATAGGGCTACCCAGACTTATGCACAAATTGCATATTTACAATTGAGGTAACTGGCCAACTTTGAGACATTCGAAACCTAGTCAAAAAAAGTCAAAATGACTTGAAAACTGAAACATAGGTTCATGGATATGGATACTAAAGATCCTCAAAGTGGAGAATCATGAAACATGACCAGGTAAAAGATATTCAAATGCAAACATGGCTCTGTATCGCTGTTTGACACTGGCAGGAAATGCAGAACTGAGAACCACTCAAAAAGGAACTTCGCTAAATGGCTCGAGATATCAGTTTAACATTACGAAACATATGTGTAGGCTAAATGAAGGGTGTTAGAAACATAAAACACCACTTAGGCCTTATTTCCACAGCCAGGTACACAAGCATGAAAAGCATTTATAGGGGCTCAAAGTAACTCAAAATTTTGAATAGGCACTCAAAACGGGAATGTAATTTTGAGTGCCACCACCTTCGAGCAACTCAATGATGTCATTTGTGATTAGAGAAGTAATGACTGCGAGTATGATCTTTTCTTCACTTTCTATCTATAGTTTAGTTGCAATTAGTTGACATATTCCTATAGAGGAGTGTACACTATAAGAGCCTCCATCTCATATTGGATGCTCGGGTGTACCTCAACTCCTTTTATATGAATACATCAATAATGTTAGTTCTTCTCATTTTCTATTATAGTGAACTCTTCATGCTATAGTACATACTGATACTCGTCTTGTTAAGTGAACATACAGGTCACTGCGAGTATACCTAGCACATTTTTGTCTCAAGTTACAAATGTAAGGGTTGTTGTGGACAAAATACTTACTGAATACTTAGCATAAGATGGCTTTCTTGTGTTTTTGTCATGTTTTCCATGCAAGGAACATTCTAGTCATCCTAATGTTTATGTTTTGATGCTTATGTTAACTTGCTACAATAAAAGGGACAAATGTTCTGGTAATTCTAGCTTCTCGTGCCTTGAATGCTTACATTTGATCTTGAAAAACTTACAATGTATGTCCTATTCATATTCCCATGATTGCAATGTCAGTGGCAATTGTACGAAATATGGGATTTCATCCTATGCTCAGTGATGATAAATGGTCAAGGCTTGGTAATCAGACCTAGGGTTGCACTTAACATAGTCTAGCATTGTATACTTCATTTTCATAAGCACATAATTCAATTACATTTCTATTTCATCCTTTGTGATGGGTGATTGTGGATCTCTAAAAATGTATCAAGATTCTCCATGGCTGTATAAGCATTTGGTTATTTGGTTCATATTTGTGCACTCCTCAAGGGGGTACCTATTACTGTTAAAACATACAACATTACATGAGATATCAGTTCATTTCCATATGCATTACATCCATATACTCATATCATCTACACTACATAATCACATCATATAAAATTACACATGCATTCATAACATAACACAAGAACCTCATAATCATCACATAAACATCTCATATACATCAAAGTAAAGCACAGATACTAACAATGACATGTACATAGGGAAACTTGACTTAAAATCTCATATATATATATGTATATCAAAAATGTGTTAGTACAAAAAATGGGCGCTACTCGAGCTGTGTCCATCAAAATGATACAAAATGGTGCTGGCACACTGATGGATACATAGCCAAAATCAAAATTAGGGGTATGAGTAATCAGTAACTAACTGTGCCCTGCACCATCACCCATAGTAGCTTGAGGAGGGGGAGGAGGTGGCATATCTGGTCTCACAAGAGGACATGTACCCCTGAAATCTCAAGAATGTAGGGAAAATTGTGGCACCTGCTAAGTCTCATTGGGCACAATTGTATAGTATGCTAAGAAGTAATAAGCTGCTTGGGCCATTTGCAATTTGACCTCATCCTGTAGCATCTTTTCCATCTACTATGCTATCTATACCTACTCCCAAAATCTTAGGATCTCTTGATCACACTCAGCCAATCATGCATCCCTCACTGCTACCACAATCTATAACTTTTTGATCTATTGGAAATCTTGTTGGATCTATTCCTTCTATTGGAAAAACACATCCTAGGATCCTGTAGCAGGCTGCTCCTGCACCTTCTCATCAAGCATCTCAGGTGCCTTCTTAGTGGGTGCTTGCTCCTCCACCCTCAGCCTCTTTTTTCATCTCTACCCTCCGTCACTACCCCCATCCCCTGGATCTGATCCCATCTACCATGCAGGGATCTCTACCTATCTAACTCTCTACTGCACCTTTGGTAGTGGGCCCTATGGTGCTTGCTATGGAGGAGCCTACTACTATTGTGCTGGTGCTTGCTATGGGGCTGACATTGCTCTAGCTAAGGGATCTATCAATTCTGGAAAGGGGTGACCGATAAGATACACTTGATATGCTGGCATCACTCCTACATCTACTACCTTTGGACGGTAGTCCCACTGTGCCACAACTAGGTTGTGCACATCAATCATTAAATGCCCTACATCTAGCCTTGTTGGCCACCCCCGTGTAAGATCCTTCATGACTCACACGTAGGCACAAAAATCTTGGGAGATGTCCTGGTGCCTCCTATACTATCTCCATACCATACTAATAGCAAATCGATCAATAATCTGTGTTGTCCTCCCCCCCTGTGATCACAAACAAAACATCCATCCCAATTTCCTAGGAGCATCATCCCACTCCTCTGTCTCTCGCCAGGGCCACCATACGATGGAGACCAAGTCATTGAAATGGGCTAGCCAATGCTCCACCTACCTGGGTAGTCTGTCCTCTATATCTGCAAATATATGACTCTGTAGGCTCCTGGGCATCCTCAAAAATAGGTCATGTGACTGGCAGGACTCCCATGCCCATACCTTTAGAACATACATGCTAGTGGCCATACTCTTCCACTCATGGTATACAATCTCATGCATCTCCTAAAACATATGGGCAAGCATGCATTGACCCCATCCGAATCTCTTTGGGAAATCCTCCTCTAAAGAATAATCCTCCATCCACACTCCAGTCCATGTTGCCCTCTGTTGGGTACCAAGAAATAACTAATAAATATGGCCAAAATCGTAATGAATCTGTGTGTCTGCCCATATGTGTGGGCGAGCTCATCCCAGGTGATGGCTCATCCAATAGCTAGCTCCCTCTAAAAAATGGCACACAAGGCCTCTGTACTTTCCTAGGGCATTGTGTCATAGGATACCCTTAGTCCATGAAATGGTATGCGCAAAATCTTGTATATGTCCTCAGGAGTCACAATCATCTCTCCTTGAGGTAGGTGGAAGGTTTTCATTTCTAAATGGAAACACTCCACCAAGGCAATCAAAAGGCCATGATTTACTAGTAATACAAGGATCCAAGATAAAGAAGTGAGCCTCAATCTGTTGATATGAGCCATGTCGGCCGCATCTAGACGCTGCAACAAAGCCCCATACAACAGATAATGGGATCTGAATGAGACATCATCGAATACCTCCTGTACACATGAACAACACAAATGACAACAAAATAGTCAGTACTTGATCAACAAATTAGAACTATGAAGAAATGAATGCAAAAATCACGGTAAAAATGTAAAAAACTGCAAATTTTCACTACACTGCTATCATGGATTTTTGTGTGAGGATGTATTTCTTTGCATGAGAAAATAATTCTTTGCAGGAGAAAACAAGTCTTCGTGTGAAGAAATGTGAGTCCACATGAGCGATCAAAACCTTGCGTGAAGAGAGACTCTCTCGCGCGAAGAACCAAATTTTTGCATGAAGAGACATAGTCTCGTGCAAAATGAGACAATCACATTTGTGAAATTCTCCCATTCTTTTTCACGAGAAGTGGGTACCTCCCGCGCAAGAACCCCCATTGACATGTGTGAAGATATGCTAGGTTGGCAAATCTTCACACGAGATGAGACTGCCTTCGCACGGGAAAGGATAGTCTTGCACGAAGACTGATTTGGACTTCCTAAAAATGTTCTAAAAATGCAATAAATGACCTCAAAATGCATGAAAATCAAAGTATGAAGGATGGTTATCGATCACTCATCGGTGGTCCATAGTCTGTCGACCAACTGTGTCGTCGGGAGTGCTCGAAATGATAATATCTCACGTTCACTGCCATCATCCTCTCAGAGCTCCTATTCACTAAAGACAAAAGGTTCAAATGAATTGAAAATGACCCCTTGGGCCCTTATATAGGGTTTGACCTAATTTTGCAAAGTGCTTCAATTTGCGCAAAAATCACCCCCTGGCTAATTTGACCATTCTGAACCCATTTTTGGGATCAAATTAAAAATTTGACACACCTACGTAGCCCAAAAATGCGTTTTAAATTTTTGGGACCAACGCAATCGAACGGTTGTGTAATCCAATTTTTTTTTGATATTTTCTGATTATTGGAATCTTTTCGAATAAAAATTCTTCAAACTTTCAAAATTCATTTTGAACAAAATCAACTCTAGTCAACTTTTGGTCAAACTTGGTCTTCTAGACCTCAAAATCATGCCAAATTGACTCTGAATTTTCTTTTGATCATTCTGATCTCTTCTACATTTTGTTGAATCTTTGATTTCTTTTGTCTCTCTCAACATACTGCTTAAATTACTTTTTTTGGTGTGTCATCTTTCGATTTCGCTCTCGATTGTTGCAAATATTCAAGATATGATATGTTACTGAGAGGGGAGGGGTGAATTAGTAACATCAAAACTTTTAAAAAAATTCAACACTTTAACTGTATATACTATTCTCAATTCATTCATTTAATCTACTGCATATATGAGAGAACAAATATTTATAACACATGTACACAGTGATTTGGTGACCCAAAAACCTTCCAAATAGAAAGTAAAACTAGGGTGGGGATGATACCCACAAAACTTTGTTATTGCAGTATGAAGTTGGCTTGTTAAGACTTGCATTGACCACTTCTAGTGATCTTCCCTTTTAGGAGCACAAAGGACTGCTAGGTCCACCTTGTTAGAGGATTTACAAACATACACTGAAGTATACACTCTGTTAGGAGATTTATACAAAGACTGTTAAGTCTACCCTGTTAAAGGATTTACAAAACTGATTCACTTGTTAGGATGAAATAGTGGATCTACTTACAAACTTAATTTTTTGATTAGATCCTTGAAGTATAGATCACCTCTTGTGACTGATGAATCTTTATTGCTCCTTGTAGACCTTGCTTAATATTCTACTCTTCTGCTGATTCGCATTTTCACATCATAACATTACATGCCTCTATTAGTACTCTTAATTATTTTTTGTAAATGATATAATACATTACATATATACCATTCCAATAATTACAATTGCAAGGTTGGCTAAAACACAAGTGAACAAAATATTACTGAGTCAGCCAAATAGTAAATAACTCGAGGTCACTGAACTGACTCGGTGACCTTCTGATACTCAGTGTCCACTGCATTACTCGGCATCATCATGCACTCGGTAGAAGTGAAGGCTCGATCCATACTAATCACTTGACATAGTTCTAAACTCGGTAACCATTGGAGACTCGGTAGATATAGTATCACTCGGTAGAAACTGAATCCTTTGTTTACCTTGCTTTCACTCGGTGAACACTACACTTTCATTACTCGATAAACACTGCACTTCCATCATTTAGTAAACACTGCACTTTCATCACTCGGTAAATGCTGCACTTCCATCACTCAGTAAACACTGCACTTACATTACTCGGTAAATACTATGCTTCCATCAATTGATAAACACAGGAATGCTCAGTGTGAACTGAGAAGCTCGGTTAACACTAGAATGCTCGATGTGAATTGCAAAGCCTAGTATGCACTACTTAAGTGATGAACCTATAAGGTAACCACTAAATGCGTGGTATACACTGTAGATGCTTGGTGTAAACTGTGAAGCTCAATGAGTGTAGGAAATTGAGTGCTGAGCTCGATAGCTATACTGATATAGATAAGTGTTGTCACTAATGCCAATAATAACTTAATGCCAACAATCTCCCCCTTTGGCATTAGTGACAAAACACTTATAAGCAAAAACATATGTCCATTACCTAAATCAATGAATTTTGGTTTTTCAAAATTGATCTTTGGAGAACTACTGCATATATATTTCTATATACCTTCTTGATGACTTATAATGTATATACAATGATACTTATGTACACATGCTAACTCTAATGAGTGCTAACTCCCCCTATCACTTATAGTGATAACTCTCCTCATTTATTATGTTGAATCTTTGAATCTCTCCCCCTTTTTGACAATAATGCCAAAGGACTACATATATACAATTTATATGGTTACACCAAAGTGAGATAGAAATTCTTGATGTACCTTAAGGATGGTTGCAAAAGTACTATCCCAAGTCTGCTACAAAATTTGACAGGTGGAGAGAGCAATTTGAACTTTTGCTGATAATTGGATCAAGTGATCAGCCATTGAGAAGTTCTGATCTTAGACCAATGTTTTGCAATGAACAAGATGTTTCTGCATTGTGTCCATGATAGGAAGGATCATGTTTTGGATGTCTATGAGTGTAGACCAAATCCTAGCTTCCTCTCTCAATAGTTCTGCTTGTACATCTGCCAAATATTTGATCTTGGTGTAATGGGAGGTTGTGGAGGAGGAGTCCACCTTCAACTTGGATGCACTTGATTACATATCGATGTTAATCTTATTTAACTTATCCTTTATTTCTTTGGTAAAATCAGAAATATCACAAAGTTTAGCAAAAAGTGATGATGCATTATTAAAAGAATTTTCAAAATTTCCCAAAAATGTTGATAATTCAACTTGCTTTATTGCTATCTTTTGAGCAATATGCTCTAGCACCTTATTATCAAATTTCTTTTCATCTTTCTCAATAAGTTTCTCTTGACCAGAAGAATCCTCATTAAATTTATGTACAACCTCTTCTAACTGAATCAAAATGTGTTGAGTAGAATCTAATTCAACACCTATGGCATCTCTAATTATATTTTTGGCAATTTCAATTATTCTAGATTCCTTATGCCTTTTTGATCTTAACTGTTTCTGCATAGCTTTCATCTCTATGAGTTGACTGGCTAACCTCATCTCTTCAATGGTAGCATTGTCATAGTCAATCTTAAGAATTTCTGTGTCTAAGTCAATATCTTCTCCAATTTCCTTTCCAGTGATCAAAAGTTTTAATGGATGCTTTTGTTTGACTTCTATGATGACTAGTTTGACCTTAAGAACATACACAATAGTGGAGATAAAAGATCTAGTAGTGAAAATTGGGATAGGACTTGAAGATTGAATGCCAATAGAAGTATTAACTGGATCAAAAACACTTTCCAAAAATGGTATCATACTTGGTAAAGTACCCATAGTAGAATCTGAACTGATTGGAGTGGAAGTGGATATAGATGATGCTAATGGAAACAAGACTATTGGACTTAATAGAACTGAAGAAATTTTTTTTGTAGAACTTACTAATACACTTACTGATGGTGAAGGAACTGAGGAGGCTAGCTTGGTAGCTAAAGAAGTGACAGACAGTTCGGTAGATGAAGTGCTTGGCACATCTATTTCAGAAACCTGGAACTAGGAGGAGGTTGGTAAAGATTGATTAATTAATGTGACCGTTGTACTCACAATCCCACTTGCAGAAGCTATCTCCAAGGTAGATGTAACTGTCTTTGGTGGAGAGTGAGGAAGGGATACAATAAATTCTACTATAATTTTGACTAGATCCTCCTCATCTTTTTCTTCCTCATGTGTTGCTTGCTCCTTGTCTTCTTACTATTTTTCTTTCATTAGTGCATGCAGCTCTCCTGGAGTAACTGTGATGGATGGAGTGCTATCAAAATCATCATTGTCACTACTGTCATTGTCCTTGATTTCAATAGGGTCATCACTGGGCTTTTGTAGATGATAGATATTCTTCCACATGTTTGTTGCATCATTTACAACATGCTCAATGTCCTTAATTAAAATCAAACATTTGTGAAATCTAATCATCATTTTACCTTCATGTTTCTTCATAGCTGCCTTAATGTTTGGTCCAGTGAGACTCGGTAGAAGATTCCTCAAGGATTGCTCATATATGTCTTTGGCCATTTGGGTGGTTGACTCCCATCTTGGTTGCAATCTCTCCAACAACTCTTTGGAGATTTTAGGGGCGAGCTGGTCTGGGGAGTATTTCCATTTTCCCATCTTATTGAGTACAAGTTCCTCAATCTGCATTTTCTCTGCATTAGTTCTTGTTTCAAATTTCAATGCATTGAAATTTGTGATGCCAACTCCCTCTTCCAATTATTTAAGCCTTTCCTCAAATGTGAGTGGAGGCCTGACAAGTATAGGTGTTGGAAATATTCAAGATATGACAAGTTACTGAGAGGGGAGGGGTGAATCAGTAACTTCTAAAAATTTCAAACAATAAAACTGTATACTGATATATTCACCATTCATCCAAGTAACCTATTGTAAGAATGAAACAAAATCATTTGCAACACTTGAACACACAGGTTTGGTGACCCAGAAACCTTCCAAATAGAAAGTAAAACTGGGGTGGGGATGAAACCCACAAGCTTCGTTACTGCAGTATGAAGTTGGCCGGTTAAGGCTTACAATGACCACTTCTGGTGATCTGCCCTGTTAGGAGCACAAAGGATTGCTAGATCCACCTTGTTAGAGGATTTCCAAACATACAATAAAGTATGCACTCTGTTAGGAGATTTACAAAAGACTGTTAAGTCTACCTTGTTAAAGGATTTACAAAAACTGATTCACCTGTTAGAATGAAACAGTGGATCTGATTACAACTGATTGCTGATAAGATCCGCTATGCTCTAATTCACCTTGATGTGATAGATAAAACTTTTCTGCTTCAAAACTAGACCTGCTGAATATCTTCACAATTCAGCCCACATACTTTCGCATGCATGTATTTCTTTCGCACTTTCACACTTTCAAATTTCCATTTATTTCCATTGCCATTATTTCTTGAATGATACAATACATTGCATATATATACCATCCATATAAACAATACATGCAAGGTCGGCTAAACAATACATGCAAGGTCGGCTAAAACAACAAGTACAAATCTCTATACAAAGTCGGCCCAAGGTAAAAACTCGGGTTCACTGAACTGACTCGGTGTCCTTCTGATACTCGGCGTCCACTGCGTTACTCAGCATTGTCATGCACTCGGTAGAAGTGAAGGCAAAGTTCATACTAAACACTTCGAGTAGTTCTGAACTCGGTAACCACTGGAGACTCGGTAGAAGAGATGTCACTCGGTGAATACTTCCATCTAAACTGTTGCTCGGTGATCAAAGGAAACACTTGATAGAACCTTGTGACTCGGTGATAGTTAGTTTCCTTGATATCCGTCTGAGCTCGATAAAAATTAATTTCCTTGATAACCTCAGGAGCTCGGTTATCATGAAGTTCTCGGTTACATCTTAGTACATCTTTACTCAGTCAAAACTGATTCCTTTCTTTACCTTGAACACTCGGTAAACACTGGTTTCTTTGTTCACCTTGATCACTCGGTAAACACTGACTTCTTTGTTCACCTTGATTACTCGGTAAACACTGACTTCTTTGTTCACCTTGATTACTCGGTAAACACTGAGAACTAGGTAAAGCTTGGCTTCTGGTGAGAGCTCGGTAAGCATTCAGAATCCAATAAGTGTTGTAACTAATGACAAAAATGTATCATAATGCCAACAATCTCCCCCTTTGGCATTAGTGACAAAAACACTTATGAGACAAAATTTATCTGACATGCTGATGACTGATTCTGAATATACATAGCTTCATTATATACAACTCCCCCATAGAATAGCTTTGTTATATACACTCCGCCATAGAATGTACATACATTATTTACATGAGCTGTATATCTCTTCCTTTGTAAAATTTTTTTGAAAACACTTATTCAGCCATAGTATACATATCCAACAATAATCTCCCCCTTTTTGACAATAATGCCAAAGAATAAAGAATATATATACTTATATAGAAACACCAAAATGAGAGATGAACTCTGAATGTACCTAGAGAATAAGCTGGAGAGTCTTATCCCAATTCTCTTGCAAAATTTTGTAGGTGGAAAGAGCTATTTGAACTTCAGCCGAAAGTTCAATCACATGATCTGCAATGGAGAAGTTATTATCATGGATTAATGTCTTTGAATGTGCAATATGCTTCTACATTGAATCCATGATGGGAAGGATCATGTTTTGGATATCTATGAATGTAGATCGGATCCTTGCCTCTTCCCTCAACAGCTCTGCCTGCTTCTCTGACAAAAATTTGATTCTGAGGTGATGAGATGAGCTTGAACTAGGGTCAAGCTTCAAGTTCTGTGCGCTTACCTTCAGATCTTCATCAATTTTATTTAGTTTTTCTCTTATTCCTTTAGTGTATTTGGTAACATCACAAAGTTTAGCAAAAAGAGATGTTACATTATTAAAAGAATTTTCCATATCTGCCAAAACTGAGGTTAATGCAACCTGATTTATTGCAATGTTATGGGCAATGTGCCCTAATACCTTATTATCAAATTTCTTTTCTGCACGCTCAATTAGCTTTTCTTGTCCGGAGGCATCTTCATTGAATTTATTAACTACCTCTTCCAGTTGAATCAAAATGTGTTGAGAAGTATCAACATCAACACCTATAGCCTCAGTAATTATGTTCCAGGCTTCCTCAATTATACTATATTCCTCATCCCTTTCTGATCTTAACTACATCTGAGTAGCCTTTTTCTCAATAAGTTGACTAGCATACCTCATTTCTTCAATGGTAGCATTATCAAAGTCAATCTTTGGAATTACTATCTCTGTGTCCAAGTCAATGTTTTCAGGAATTTCATTTCCAGTGATCATAAGTCTTAATGGTTGCTTTTGTTTGAATTCTGAGATGACTAGTTTGACCTTTGGAATAGACACAACAGTAGAGACAGAAGGACTAGCAGTAAAAACTGGGATGTTTGAGGTTTGAGTGCCAATAGAAGTATGTACAGGGTCAAAAATTTGAGTGCTGGCCAAAAATGGTGATACACTTGATAATATAGTATTTGAGCTCACTGTGCCTGAAGTAGATGGCGACAAAATTGTAGAACAAATTTGAGTTGTCAAAATTTGAGAACTTACAGCAATACCAACTGATGATGATGGAGTCGAGGAGGCTAACTCGGTAGATGAAAAGGGGTGCAGCTCGGTAGTCGAAGAGGGATGCAGCTCGGTAGATGAAGTGGTAGTCACTTCTACTGATGATACCTGGAGCTGAGATATGGCAGGTGTAGATGGTAAATCTGGTGTAGATGAACCTGCTAAAGCTGACTCCAACCTTGATGATGTCACAGGTTTGTCTAGGGAGTGAGGAAGGGATGCAATAGCTGCTGCTGCAATTTTTACCGTATCATCCTCCTTATCTTCCTCTTCAGCTTCTTCTTCTTTGTCTTCTTCCTCTTTTTCTTCCATCATTACATGCAACTCTCCTAGTGTAACTATGATGGATGGAGTGCTATCTGATTCATCACTGCTGCTGCCGCTGTCATCATCCTTTATTTCTACTGGGTCTACACTAGGCTTATGTAGATGATAGATGTTTTTCCACATGTTTGTAGCATCATTTACAACATGCTCTATATCTTTGATCAAAACCAAACAAGTGTGGAATCTGATCATCATTTTACCTTCATAGGTTTTCAATTCAAATTTTACCTCTGCTCCAGTGAGACTAGGCCGAAGATTCTTCAGGGATTTCTCATATATATCTTTTACCGTCTTGGTGGCTAACTCCCATCTTGGCTGTACTCTCTCTAGTAGTTCTTTAGAGATATGAGGAGCAATCTAGTCCGGGGAGTATTTCCATTTTCCCATTTTGTTAAGTACCAGTTCCTCAATTTGCATTTTCTCTGCATCAGTCCTTGTCTCAAATCTCAATGCCTTGAAATTTGCAATGCCAGTTCCTTCTTCCAATGTTTTGAGCCTTTGCTCAAATGTAGGTGCAGGTTTGACCAATACAGGTTCCTGAATACCTTTTCTCGTTCTCCGAGTGAATACTGTAGTAGGCTGCTTCTTGGGCTTGGTAATGATTACCTTGCCTTTCTTCTTTGCCGGTTACTCTTTTTCTGATTCTTTTTCTCCTTCTTTTTCTTCTTCACTTTCTTTATCTTGATCTTTTCCCTCGGTGACCATAAGAAAACTCATTTCTATTTTTATTTTGGCCATTTTCCTTTTACCTTTGCTGATGGTCTGTGGAATTTTGATTTCTAGTTCAATTCTGGCCTTTGCTTCATCATAAGTACCAAAAATTCGTTGCCTTGGGTCTACTGGCTCATTTACCAGTGCTTCAATGATATCCCTGGTTTCATCAATATTTACCTCATATGGAAGAGGTTTCATCCATGCAACTTGGGGTCTAACTGCCTGTATGTATACCTTGTCACAGTCAACCATGAAACAGACATCATCCTTATACTCTTCAACAAGTTTTGGAGGTATTCTGAATCTGTTGTTCATCCTTTCTTTGAAATCTTCAAAATAATTGTCCATTACTTTGTCAAAATTCATACCCATATCTACTATGAATTCATTTATTTGATACAAAATTGGAGTATCTTTCCTCCATACAACTGTACCTTTGGATAAAAAGAATTTCTGTACATAGAAAAATAAACAAACTAGCAAAGAACCAAATTTACAAGGGTTTGTCTTTGCAGTCCTTATGCTTTCCATGTTTTTATTGAATTGTTTTAATAGTACATCAGCTAGGTCAAACTCCATATTTTTCTTTACAATTTTATATGCCAAATCTACAGCCTCGCAAGGTACACTATTCAGCCTGCTGGAACTATACAGTTTGTATGCAATAACATAAATACCAAATTTCAGCTCTATATCTGAAACATTGTTGAGTTTTAAACCTCTGCCATCCCATTCAGCTTGGGTTTTCTTCTGTAACTCATCCCGTCCTAGAATTTTGGTGGTTTTGGCTTTGCTGAGCATTGGGAGACCCGTGATTTTGTGAATTATCTTCTTGGTTATCAAAACTGGTTGTTCCAACCACAACTGACCATTATGTACTCGGCTCAAGATATACCTCACCCATTTCACTTGGAAACTTCTTGGCAAATGTGCGATATGGGTTAAGCCTTTGGTTTCTAAATGTTTGAACTCAGGTTTTAGGGTTCCATCCACGCATAACTCGGCTAGGGTGCTATCCATATCTAGTGTCCCTATTTCTTGCACAGTACACTTGAAATGAGTACGAATATCATTGATTAGAAGTACCTTTGGAGGAATCTGTGATTGAGCTCCATGCGGGTCGAGTGATTCAGCGATGGCAAGAACAAGCTTGAATGTTGGTGCCTTCCATTCCGTTCCCTTTACAAGCATTTCGGATCCTTTCTTCGCCTTGCTGCTGCTGGTGCTTGCGGAAGCCATTACTGCTTGGTGAGTAAGAAGATTTCGTAAGAATACTTAGCTGGAAAATTTCTTCAACTCACTTGAATTTTCTTGAAAGCCCTCTTTTTGTAAATCTCGAATTTGCGGTGAAAAATGAGGTTGAAATCTGCCCTTTTGATGAAAAATTCGTCATTAATGTTCAGCACGGAGGTAGCTACGATCGACAGGCTGTCATCCACTAGCTCGGCTTAAACTTCGCAACTCGGTGACCAAAAAAAAAAGGTTAATCCGCCCTTAACTCGGTAAGAGAAGAACCAACCATGCTCAGTAAGTGCAACTGGGTGAAAGAAGCCTTATTGCACCCGACTGAGCTCGGTAAGGTCATGTACCGACCATGATCCTGATGTATCTGAAATATTGATTTGATCATATTTTCATTCTAGGACTGCTTAGGATATTGCTTGTAGATACAGTCCTGGTCTTATCCTGATGAGTCTTAATTGGAAATGGGAGAGTCACTCACTTCTTGAGTGACCATTCCATCACTTGAATTATCTGGCTCGGTAGAATTTGGAATCCATTGCTGCTTCATTTGTTTCCGAATATTGTCTACTTTGATTTTCTTCTCATCCTCGACTTTCTTTATGTTCATGCAGTTTTTAGATATATGACCAAGTTCTGTACATGTATAACATCTTACAGTGGTATCCCTTTTTCTTAGGTGATGCCTTGCACAGTTTATGCCAGTATGACCATATTCTCCACAATAATGACATCTGCACCAAGTGTTGTAGTCCCAACCAAATATTGCTTTGACAAGTTGTTCAGCTGGATTAAAAGATTTGAATTTGCATTGTGATGCCTTATGACCTTGCTTTTGGAATTTGTGACATTTACCTTCAAATTTTGATTTCCTTTTGCATTCATTGGCTTTGTGTCCATGCTAATTGCAATTGTAGCAATTTCCATTAAATTTGCCTTTTCCATTGCTCCAACATCCGTTAGATGTATGACCTAACTTACCACAGTGGCTGCAAGTAGGTTTTTGATTCTTTTGAGTACCTTGTTTGGAGGATTCACCTTCTTCCTTGTATCCAAGGCCTGCTTTACCATTTTGTTTATGAAAGTTTTCTTCATTTTGCAGATTCAATTGATCCATGTCTTTTTGAGATTTTACCATTCTCTCATTGACTTGTTTTTCAGAGATTAGATCACTTTGTAAGCTTGCATTGATTTGTCTTTCAGTAATTAAGTCATTTCTCCAAATCTCATTCTCAGATCTCAGATTCATAATTTCTTCATTTGCATTAGATAATTGAGTTACAAGATTTTCAAGCTGAGAGGATTGATTATTCCTTACCTCTAAGTCTTCAGCTGCCTTGTTCCTTTGCTCCAAGATTTCGCATAGCCTGATGGACTGGATTCCTTGTTCCCTTTTGAGCTTTCTTACTTCTTCCTGCTGAGATCCATTCTTTTCTAAGAGTTCTTTGATTGCTTTGTCAGCTTCATCTAAACTATTTGATGGTGAGAGATCTTCAATATTTTCTTCAACATACTGATGGTCATTCATTTGCTTTGCAAGTTCTTTTCTTCTTTTCAAGGATTGTGAAAGATGCTCTTTTGCTTCATTGAGTTGAGCCATGGCCATTTTCAGATCTAGCTTTTCATTCTCAATAGTTTTGTCAAGTCTGAATATCTCCATTGTCCTTGATCTTTTCTCAAGCTGTGAAGCTTTTATCTTGAGAACCTTATAGCTCTGATACCAATTGTTGGAAATATTCAAGATATGACAAGTTACTGAGAGGGGAGGGGTGAATCAGTAACTTCTAAAAATTTCAAACAATAAAACTGTATACTGATATATTCACCATTCATCCAAGTAACCTATTGTAAGCATGAAACAAAATCATTTGCAACACTTGAACACACAGGTTTGGTGATCCAGAAACCTTCCAAATAGAAAGTAAAACTGGGGTGGGGATGAAACCCACAAGCTTCGTTACTGCAGTATGAAGTTGGCCGGTTAAGGCTTACAATGACCACTTCTGGTGATCTGCCCTGTTAGGAGCACAAAGGATTGCTAGATCCACCTTGTTAGAGGATTTCCAAACATACAATAAAGTATGCACTCTGTTAGGAGATTTACAAAAGACTGTTAAGTCTACCTTGTTAAAGGATTTACAAAAACTGATTCACCTGTTAGAATGAAACAGTGGATTTGATTACAACTGATTGCTAATAAGATCCGCTATGCTTTGATTCACCTTGATGTGATAGATAAAACTTTTCTGCTTCAAAACTAGACCTGCTGAATATCTTCACAATTCAGCCCACATACTTTCGCACGCATGTATTTCTTTTGCACTTTCACACTTTCACATTTCCATTTATTGCCATTGCCATTATTTCTTGAATGATACAATACATTGCATATATATACCATCCATATAAACAATACATGCAAGGTCGGCTAAACAATACATGCAAGGTCGACTAAAACAACAAGTGCAAATCTCTATACAAAGTCGGCCCAAGGTAAAAACTCGGGTTCACTGAACTGACTCGGTGTCCTTCTGATACTCGGCGTCCACTGCGTTACTCGGCATCATCATGCACTCGGTAGAAGTGAAGGCACGGTTCATACTAAACACTTCGAGTAGTTCTGAACTCGGTAACCACTGGAGACTCGGTAGAAGAGATGTCACTCGGTGAATACTTCCATCTGAACTGTTGCTCGGTGATCAAAGGAAACACTTGATAGAACCTTGTGACTCGATGATAGTTAGTTTCCTTGATATCCGTCTGAGCTCGATAAAAATTAATTTCCTTGATAACCTCAGGAGCTCGGTTATCTTGAAGTTCTCGGTTACATCTTAGTACATCTTTACTCAGTCAAAACTGATTCCTTTCTTTACCTTGAACACTCGGTAAACACTGGTTGCTTTGTTCACCTTAATCACTCGGTAAACACTGACTTCTTTGTTCACCTTGATTACTCGGTAAACACTGACTTCTTTGTTCACCTTGATTACTCGGTAAACACTGAGAACTAGGTAAAGCTTGGCTTCCGATGAGAGCTCAGTAAGCATTCAGAATCCAATAAGTGTTGTAACTAATGACAAAAATGTATCATAATGCCAACAATAGGTTCCTACTTGCCTTTTCTAGTTCTTCTAGAGAATACTGCAGTAGGCTTCTTCTTATGTTTGGTAATAATTGCCTTACCTTTCTTCTTTGGTGGTTCCTCTTTAGATTCATGTTCTTCTTTTTCTTCACTTCCTTCTTCTTCATCATCATCTTCTTCATCCTCACCTTTTCCTTCAGTTAGCATAAGAGGGCCAGTAGAAGTTTTCAACTTAGCTATCTTCCTCTTACCTTTTCTTATAGCTTGGGGTAGCTTGATTTCAAGCTCAATTCTGGCCTTTGCCTCATCATATGTGTCAAAAATTGGTTGCTTTGGGTCTACTGGCTCATTCACCAGTGCTTTAATAATGTCCCTAGCCTCATCAATATTAACCTCATAGGGAAGAGGTTTCACCAATGCAACTTGGGGTCTGACTGCCTGAATGTACACTTTATCACAGTCAACCATAAAGCATACATCATCTTTGTAGTCTTCAACCAATTTTGATGGAATTCAAAACCTATTATTCATCATTTCCTTGAAATATTCAAAATAATTATCCATGATGCTATCAAAATTTTCAGCCATTTCTGCTACAAACTCATTAATATGATAAAGAATGGGAATATCTTTTCTCTACACTACAGTTCCTTTAGATGGAAAGAATTTTCAAATATAGAAGAATAAACAAGTAAAAAAAGAACCAAATTTATAGGGATTTTTCTTTGAAGTCCTTATACTATCCATGTTCTTGTTTAATTATTTCAATACTAATTATGATAGGTCAAATTTAAGGTTCTTCTTTACAATTTTGAAGGCAAAATCCATAGCCTCATAGGGTACACTGTTCAATCGACTAGAGCTATAATTTTTTGGACAATGACATGAGTGCCAAATCTTAGTTCAACATCAGATACAGTGCTAACCTTCAAACCTCTACCATCCCATTCAGCTAGGGTTTACTTCTGTAACTCATCCTGTCCTAGGGTTTTGGTAACCTTCACTTTGTTGAGCATAGGGAGACCCGTGATTTTGTGAATCATCTTCTTTGTGATTAACATTGGCTGCTCTAATCATAGTTGCCCATTGTGCACCCAACTCAAAATATACCTAATCCACTTGGTTTGGAAGCTTCTTGGCATATGTGAGATATGAGTCAAGCCTTTGGTTTCAAAGAGCCATCAACACTCATTTCTCCTAGGGCATTGTCCATCTCTAGGTTTCCAATCTCTTGAATAGAACATTTAAAATGTGTACGAATATCATTTATAAGGAGTATCTTTGGTGGAATTTGAGATTGAGCATCGTTAGGGTCAAGTGATTCTACAATGCCCGAAATAATTTGAAGTTGGGCGCTTTCTATTCTATACCCTTTACCAACATTTTTGAACCGTTCTTTTCCTTGGTGCCATTGTTGCTCACGGATGCCATTGATGCTCGGTAAAAGATAGAATTTTTTTTCAAACAAATCTTTCGCTAGAAAATTGCTTGGAATCGCTTAGAATTGCTTGAATTGCACCTAAAAATTTCTTAGCTCTGAAATTACGATGAAGAATGAAATCGAATTCGGCCCTTTTGATGAAATGTTTGTCATTAATGCTTGGTACAAAGGTAGCTAAGATGACATAGTACTTGACAGGCTATCATTCACTTTCTCGGTAGAAGCTTGCAACTCGGTGATTGAACAAAACTTTTAGTTACTCCCGACCTAGCTCAGTAAGGTCTTCAATCGACTTTCCTCAGTATATGCAACTCGGCAAAAGATACACTTTCTTTGATCCTTATGTATCTGGAATACTGATTTGGTCATTTTGCTTTCTTTTATTTTGGAACTACTTGAGATATTAGTAGAAGATGCATTTCCATATCCTTATTTATGGATCTAATTGGAATTGATGGAGTCACTCACTTCTTGAATGACAGTGCCATCATTTGAACTATCTTGCTCGGTAGATTTTGGAATCCACTGTTGCCTCATCTACTTTTGAATGTTATTAGCTTTAGTTTTCTTTTCATCTTTGACTCTTCCTATGTTCATGTAGTTTTTAGCTATATGACCGAGTTCAGTGCATGTATAACACCTTACAATAGTGTCCTTCTTCCTTAGGTGATGTCTTGCATAGTTTATACCAATATGTTCATATTCTCCACAATAATGACATCTGCACCAAGTATTGTAGTCCCATCCAAATATTGCTTTAACAAGTTTTTCAACTGGATTGAATGATTTGGATCTACATTGGAATGCCTTGTGACCATGCTTCTTACATTTGTGATAGTTGCCTTCAAATTTTGGTTTCTCCTTGCATTCATTGGCTTTGTGACCATGCTGACTACAATTGTAGCATTTACCATTGAGTTTAGCTTTTCCATTACTCCAACATTTGTTTGATGTATGACCTAACTTACCACAGTGATTGCAAGCAATTCTTTGATTCCTTTGGGCACCTTGTTTGGAGGTTTCACCTTCTTCCTTATAACCAAGACTAGCTTTACCATTTTGTCTATGAAGATTCTACTCACTTTGTTGATTTAATTGAGTCATGTCTACTTGAGATTTCATCATTCTCTCATCGATTTGCCTTTCAGTGATCAATTCATTCTCCAACATTTCATTGATTTGTCTTTCAGATCTCAAGTCACTTTAAGCTTTCATTGATTTGTCTTTTAGTGATTAAATCATTCCTCAGGCTTTCATTTTCAGATCTTAGATTTATAATTTCTTCATTTGCATTAGATAGTTGATCCACAAGATCTCCATGCTAAAGGAATTGATTATTTCTTGCCTCTAAGTCTTCATTTGCCTTGTTTCTTTGTTAAAAAACTTCACATAGCCTAATTGACTAGATTTCTTGTTCTCTTTTAAGCTTTCTTACTTCTTCCTGCAGAGAACCATTCTTTGCTAGAAGTTCCTTGACTGCCTCATTAGCTTCATTTGAATTGCTTGATGGTAAAAGGTCTTCAATCTTTTCTTCAACATACTGATGGTCATTCATTTGTCTTGCAAATTCCTTCCTTCTCCTTAGGGATTGAGAAAGATGCTCCTTTGCTTCTTTGAGTTGAGCCATGGCCATTTCTAGATCTAGCTTTTCATTTTCAATAGCTTTTCCAAGTCTGAATATCTCCATTGTCCTTGATCTTTGCTCAAGCTGTCAAGCTTTGTCCTGAGAACCAAACTACTCTGATACCAATTGTTGGAAATATTCAAGATATGATATGTTACTAAGAGGGGAGGGGTGAATTAGTAATATCAAAACTTTTAAAACAATTCAGCACTTTAACCATATATACTATTCTCAATTCATTCATTTAATCTACTGCATATATGAGAGAAAAAATATTCATAACACATGTACACAGTGATTTGGTGACCTAGAAACCTTCCAAATAGAAAGTAAAACTGGGGTAGGGATGATACCTACAAAGCTTCATTATTGTAGTATGAAGTTGGCCTGTTAAGGCTTACATTGACCACTTCTGGTGATCTACCCTGTTAGGAGCACAAAGGACTACTAGGTCCACCTTGTTAGAGGATTTACACACATACATTGAAGTATGCACTCTGTTAGGAGATTTATACAAAGACTATTAAGTCTACCCTGTTAAAGGATTTACACAACTGATTCACCTATTAGGATGAAATAGTGGATCTACTTACAAACTTGATTTTTTGATTAGATCCTTGAAGTATAGATCACTTGTTGTGACTGAAGAATCTTTACTGCTCCTTGTAGACCTTGCTGAATATTCTATTCTTCTACTGATTCACATTTTTACTTCAAAACATTACATTCCTCTCTTAGTACTCTTAATCATTTTTTGTAAATGATATAATACATTACATATATACCATTCCAATAATTACAATTGCAAGGTTAAACAAAAAACAAGTGAACAAAATATTACTGAGTTGGCAAAACAGTAAATAACTCGGGTTCACTGAACTGACTCGGTGACCTTCTGATACTCAGCGTCCACTGCATTATTCAACATTGTCATGCACTCTGTAGAAGTGAAGGCTCGGTCCATACTAATCACTTGACATAGTTTTGAACTCGGTAACCATTGGAGAATCGGTAGATATAGTATCACTTAGTAGAAACTAAATCCTTTGTTTACCTTGCTTTCCCTCAGTAAACACTACACTTTCATTACTTGATAAAAACTGTGCTTCCATCACTCAGTAAACACTGCACTTTCATCACTTGGTAAACACTACACTTCCATCACTCGGTAAACACTGCACTTACATTACTTGGTAAATACTATACTTCCATCACTCGGTAAACACTAGAATGCTCAATGTGAATTGCAAAGCTCGGTTAACACTAGAATGCTCGGTGTGAACTATGAAGCTCGGTATGAACTACTTAAGTGATGAACCTATAAGGTAACCATTGAATAATTAGTATACACTGTAGATGCTTGGTGTAAATTGTGAAGCTCGGTGAGTGTAGAAAATTGAGTGTTGAGCTTGGTAGCTATACTGATATAGATAAGTGTTCTCACTAATGGCAATAATAACTTAATGCCAACACCGAGGGGGCAAGATGATTACATCATTGAACTTGAAATTCAAATCAATTTGAATCTTTATTGCTTGGGGCATTCTGTTCCCATATTATGTCCTCATCATTTGAGGCATCTCATCACTAGGGGCATCTTGTTTCACTCTTTTTGGCATCTTTATCATCTATTTCATCTTGTCATCGATTGAGTATAGGTATCAAGACAATCTAAAACTTCACTCTTGGGAGTGAAGCCTCATTCTGGGGATGATTCTATGACTCATAATTTGATCTTGCTATCTTTTATCAAATCTCAGGTATCTAGATGTTCTGTTTAGATCCTTAAAGGTTAAGCTCCATTCTAGAGATAATCTTTTAAATGCTATTAATCTTGGGTATCTAGATGTTCTATCTGGGTCCTTAAAGATTAAGCTCCATTCTGGAGATAATCTTTTAAATGTTATCAATCTTGGGTATCTATATGTTCTATCTGGATCCTTAAAGATTAAGCTCCGTTTTGGAGATAATCTTTTAAATGCTTATCAATCTCAGGTATCTAGATGTTCTATCTGGATCCTTAAAGATTAAGCTCTGTTCTAGAGATAGTCTTTTAAATGCTTATCAATCTTAGGTATCTAGATGTTTTTTATGGATCCTATTTTGTTTGGGTCCTTAAAGGTTCAACTTTTTTTTGATGGAAACCTTTAGAATGCTTATGATTTTGGGTGTTTAGGTGCTTTGCTTGGATTCCTTGGGATTAATCTTCATTCTAGAGATGGTCCTTAAAAGATTATCAATTGGTCTTCATGTCATCAACTTTGAAACCAATCTCATCTTCGCATCATACTTTGTAATTTTCTTTGAATTAAATGCGCTGCTCGCACATTCATTCAAAGAGGAGCAAAATGTAATACCCCAAAATTGGCTCATTTCCATAATCACCAATTCTGGTCTATTCTGATCAATTCCTAAGTCCTATGTCACTAGACAATTCTAGCTCTGATATTCGCTACTTGACTTAATTGTCAAATGCAGAAAACTCCAAATCTGCATTAATCATACTCTTTATTTAATTCGTATAGTATTGACTCACATTAGTCGCATTAAACCTATTGATTAAGATTTAATTTAATTTAAAGTATTTATACTTTAATTAAATTAAGATATCACCTAAGGCTAATGTACTAAGGGATTAAATTTATTTAATTTAATAATTATGCTTATTTTAATTAATTGAATATGATTATTCAATTAAATAGAAAATTCATTTGTGAGATCATATCTCACTTTATTAAATTAAATAATATCTTCAATATCTTCTCTTCGATTCTAAATGGAAACTTTGAGTGAACTACTTCTTGAAATGGAATCAATCCAGTTAACTCACTCTCACACTTTTGAAAAGTTCAATTAACTACTCATCACACTCAGATTTGAAATAGTGCACTTCACTTGCAGAAGAAAATTTCCATCTTTGACTAAATCTTTGCTTCAATCTTGACTATCAATTTAAGCTGATCTCAACTATTGATGGATTCTAGGAATTCTATTTAAGGGACTCATAATTCCTCATTACAGAGGTGGAATTTTTTTGCTATTGAATCGCTGTTGAATTACATACTCATCCAAGCTCATTACATTTTGATAGACTTTAATTTCTTAGCTTAATATCATATAGTTTTAATATGCATACATTTAATCTAGTTTGTTTTACAAGTTCTTAGAATAATTGCATAATCATTTTAGATTACTTGCATGTGCATATAG
This sequence comes from Cupressus sempervirens, assembly GCA_028749045.1. Lineage (NCBI taxonomy): Eukaryota > Viridiplantae > Streptophyta > Pinopsida > Cupressales > Cupressaceae > Cupressus > Cupressus sempervirens. Next base: position 26,842,510 of record CM053784.1, read on the forward strand.
ATTAATCTTCTTTAAAAACTTCATTCTGGTATGGTTTGATTGCCTGTACCTCAAATCTAAGAGCATAAGTAGGTAAAATCAACCTAGATAGAAGCAAATAGGTTGTCTCGTAGGACTCCTCTTGGGTGAACAATCTCATTTTCATTCCAGGATAAATCCACATACAAAGACCATGTTGAAGTGTGTGTGTTAAACAGAGGCCACATTCTATGCATACAACCATGCACATAATAGAAGTTAAGATGACTTTATGTGAATGGCTATAGATGGTTCTACATTTAAGGAAATAGAAGATAGGTGGCCAATACTTAAAGAAGAACCTTGTAATCCAAATCATTCATTAGTAGCAAATGATGTCAATCCATTTGGATAGATGAGATTTGTTTACTCAATTTGATATTTTCTTGTTATTAACAATAACATTCCTCCTTGGATGTCCATAAAGAGGGAGCACATAATGTTGACAATGATTGTATCGAGTATTTTCCCATTTGATAGTCATCTAAATTAATTTATAGACACAATGTCAAAATGGCCATAATAATTATGTTTTTTTATGTTCATTCAACTAGGTAAGTACCAAGTGAAATATATGAATGCATATATTGATCTCTTAATTGATGAGTTGTTGGAGTTATGGAATGAGGTTAGTATGTATGACATCTCTAGACCAATTGGTGAAAGGCAATTTAAATTATGTGCAATTCTTTTATGGACAATACATGATGCCCTTGGACTAATACATTTTTATGGTATGTAAAATTGTTAACATATATTTTTGGTATGTAATAGTGCTAACTTGTTTTAGTTGTATGTTTAAATTGCATGTGATAATTATAAATATGAATCTTATAGTACTCATGTCATCCAATTATACATGATCTTTTAGGTCTTTAGAGAAAATTAAAATTTGTATGTTGAATTTATGGTCCAAAGATGAAATCTTGTCATTCAAAAAGTTTAGGAAAGCAGGTGTTTGATGAGCATAGACACTTTCTCCACAAAAATTGTAAGAATTTAACTTAGGCCAAAATTCACCCAAGACCAAGGAACTCAAACACAAGAACAACAGTAGACCAATAGAGAGAGTATGATTAGAATG